>CM070720.1:18494417-19858452 GCA_036346275.1 Otatea glauca
TTTATTAATATTTTATTGGTTATTTGAGCATTTTATGTTTTCTGGAATTTATTGGATTTTTTTGGATTTATTTGAATTTATTTTAAATTAAGTATATTGATCTTTTGTTTAAAACTATTTAAATTTATGCAAAGTTAAAATAAAGTTTTGTCTAAAATATTTTACTTGAGTTCCAAATGTCTCAAAGTATTTATAAGAAATTTCCGAGATTTTTCCTGATATTTTTATTGCCTAAAACAATTCAATCGAATTTCTGTAATTATTTTAAATAATATAATCGGGAAAATCAATTGAGCGAAGAACGGTCGAGCCCATTATCGCATGCGTGTCTGACTTTGTGTCTCGTGGCCCAATCGCTCTGCGCCGTCGACTGCTGTTGGATTTCAATCGAAGGGCCTTCATCAAGACGCGTCGGTATCTTTGGATCGGCCGTCGGATCGTGATTTAGCGGTCATGACTTGAAGATGAGGTTTCGAAACCCTAGTGCGTGAGAGCCGTCGGATCGAGATCGTGCGGTGCTAGTGGAATCGTGTTGGTTTGGAAAGGTTAGATCGTATCCGTTGATTTTGGAAAGAGTGGATCGGATCGTATCGTCTCGGAAGTAATCTCAGCCGTTGATTGCAGATCGGACGGTCCTCCGTCGTCGTTTCCGATCGGGTCTCCGGAATTGTGAAGGGAGCCGACTCGGATTGAGTAATCCTCTATGCTTTCCGTGCTCTTCATCTTGAGTGCATCAAGCACCTCCTTGAGGGTTTGCACCCTCGTTTCTAGGACATGGTCGGCCCCGAGATACATGGTTTTCAGGGCTAGCCATGCCTTACTCGCAGTTTTCTTCTTGGCAACGAGGAACAGATCCTCGGGGATTGCCTGCAGAATGGCTGCACAAGCCACCTTGTCCTATTTGGCGTCGACGTCCGCCGTTGGATTCATGGGATCTACCACGTCACACATGTCTTGCGCCTCCATCATAGCCTGCATCTTAATTGGCTAGGCCGAGTAGTTGTCCGGCGTCAGCACAGGGTATGACAACATGGCTAAACTCTCCTTCGTCACTCCTCGCCTGCTCGCCATGGCTTCCCTTTGCATGAACTTGGGCATCCACCAGTGATATCACCGTCGCTGAACCTGGGCTCTGATACCAAATGATGGATCAGTAGGTGCCCAGTTCTCACTTGCCCACACATGCGCTCAGCCGTGAACTCACGCAAGCACTTGGAGAAGACAATGAAAATAACTGGCTGTTTTTTCGATGCAGCAGCAACATGCTTAGCATCGTTTTTTTCTTGTATATTTGTATGCTAAAAAACAATACACAACTGAATGCAATATTAACAATACACAACTGAATGCAAGATTACATTGTCTCTACTAACCTACATGCACGCGGCAAGTGGTTAACTTGATCCGCTTTCCATGCCATGCGCAGCAACGTGTGCCTACAAAGTCGCTCCACTACTCTTATTCCGTGCAACTACATACTGTTGGGAAACCCTAATGGCCCATGAAGGCCCATGCTGATCCCTTAAGCCTAAACCCTAGGAGAGCGCTATAAAAGGAGGAGGGGGTCCCCCCCTTATGTACAAGAATTCATTAGCAATAAAGAATTTCCGCTATTGCTCTCCCTAAACACGTGTCTCTCTCTCTTTCTGTTCTCCAATTCAGATCTGTTCGGGAACCCCGGACTATTCGATAGCGAGGTTCCTTAATACGTTATCAGCACGAAGCTCTACCGGAGATCAGTTTTGAAAAGGTGAGAAGAGGTGAGAATCGGCGATTGATTCCAATCGCTGTTGATCCTATGCATGCATCTACTATACGCATCTGTTTTATGTTTGCATCACGTGGCTCGAAGCTACAGGCAGCATCTATCCTACGTGGCACGAAGCTACACAAAGAACGTCCGAAGCTATTCGGCATGAAGCCACTGACATCCGTAAAAATCGACAACGCATGCACGAAGCACTGCGCCTCTGTCTCGGTCCGCGTGTCGTCCCATGAAGCCCGGCACTGCCACCGCCGCACGATTGGCCTCGCAGCGCCATCTCCCACTTGGCCTCGCAGCGCCGCCGTCCGTGCTCGAAGCATCGTCGCCGCGCGCCTCACGAAGTGGCATCGCCGCCGGGCGCACTCGGCTCGGCCCGGCTCGCGCCGCCGCTCGCGCGCGCGCCGGCGCCTCGGCCTTCACGGCTGGCCTCGGCTCGCAGCCGTCGTCGCCGTCGTTGGCTTCCGGCCGCCAGCGCATCGCCCGCTCGAGCCACGGCGGCGCGGCCGTGCGCCACGCCCATGACGCCTCGGTTTTCCCGCCACCGCGCCGCGCCTCCTCGGCCGCGCCGCCTCGGCCCAGCGTTGCAGCCCACCCGGCTTGCGGCCGCCGCCCGTCTGCGCCTCCTCGGCCATGACTATCGGCCTCGCCGCCCCGGTCCGCCCATCATTGCCCCGCCGCCTGCGCAAGAAGAAGGCGGCGCTTAAGGATGTGGCGGCTAGGGTAAAACCTAAGCCGTCGCGTGCGTTTTGGGCCGGAAAGGCCCAATGGCCGAATCGGCTGAGAAGAAAAAGAAAAGAAAGGAGGGAGAAAAAAAAGAAAAGAAAAGAAAAGAAAATGAAATATTGCTAGAAAATTTTGAAAAAAAAATTGCAAAAAATTTTGAAAATTGCCAGAAAATCAAGAAGATTTATTTGGCTCTGTTTTTAATTTTCTAGCTTTATTTCTCTCTTTTATGAATATTCTTTATGAATTTTGAATTTGTTGCTTTATTTAAGATAATGCAATGCATATGAATTTATTTTTCTGCACTTTATGTTTTTGCAACCATTTTCTATCAGATTACACGAAGTAATCTAAACCAGAATTTTGAAATCATGCAGATGTCTGGCATTGTGAATCGTGAGTTTGAAGAACTGGCCCCGCACGGTCAGAACTACCTCACTTGGGCATCGGACGTGAAGATCGTTCTTGGGGCAGAAGCTCGCTCCGCGATTGGTCTAGGGTCCTCGAGGACGCAAAACCTACTCACGAAAGGCGAGCGATCAAGCTCTGCATTTTCTCGAGCACCACCTCTCACCACTCTAAAGAATGAATATATGGTGAGGAGAGTGCACTTGAGCTTTGGACCGCACTTGAGCGGTTGAAAAGCTCAAGTACACCATCTTGCCCCAAGCACAGCAAGATTGGGTGCGCTGAGGTTTGCGACTTGAGCAAATGGCGAGTACAATTACGCCTTTCACGAATTTGTACCAATCTCTCTATGTGGCAAGAAGATCACCGATGAAGAGAAGATTGAGAAAACTCTCTCTACCTTCCACCCTAATGCTATCCAGAGTGCACGCAGCTATCGTCGGGGCGCATACAAGGAGTATAGCGAATCGATTGATGTAATGCAAGTTCTTGGAATCGCAAGACGATGTTCTACGCAAGAACTATGTCTCGCATGACCACCTAGACGAGGCAATCGCACGTAAGTCAATGCCAACAGCTACAAGGTGAGAAAGCCCACTCATAGAAAGAAGGGCAAGCGTGGTGGAAAGGAGAGGCCCTGTGCCAAAGGAAAGTCAAAGCCCCTGTGAAGAGGGATGACAAAGAAAAGACGACGCCAAGCCGTATGGACAGCGAGAACCAAGCGTGCTTCAAATGTGGCACTTGGGGACATTGGTCGAAGATATGTCGAGAATCCAAGGAAGCGATCAACGCATATCAGGCTAAGAAGAAGGCAAAGGAAAACGCAGGGCACTTCGCCAACATCGGTGATGATGATGTCATGGATGTAGACACACCACTTGCCTCATCCTCACAGAATAGCCTAGACATCGATGCTGCAGCCATTATTATGGCAAATGAAGAGAAAACACGATGACATAGAAGCGTAAATTAATGCATATTTCTGATTACATTTAATGCATTTTCTTTAGATTATGGTTGTTAGTTTTTTTCTTTGAATAATGAATTGTAAGCTCTAGAAAAGCATACTTCTTTCATGAATAAATACGCAATTTATTCTTTATTCCAGTATTCTTCAATTTTGCAAGTAATATTTGGATTGTTTTTGCCTCTGTCTGATTAGAATTATATTTCTTTTATCTAGAAATCGTGTAGCACCCAAATGGAAGAGATATGCATTGTTGATAGTGGCACAACAAATACCATCTTAAGAGAGTCTAAGTATTTCAATCGATCCGAAGAACATTGGAAAGATTACTACGATCGCGAAGCGACTCATATGTAATCGGCTCAGGAAGAGCCACTATTATATTGCCTATGGGTACAACTTTGGTAATTGAAGAAGCCCTTTTGTACCCTGAATCAACGCGCACTCTCTTAAGCTTTAAAGACATCCGCGCCAATGGTTTTCACATAGAAACCAATGAAGAAAATGGCAAAGAATACTTGTGCATTGTGAAGCACGCGGTATGTGGGAAAATGATATTAGAAAAATGTCCCTCATATGAATCTGGGTTGTACTACACGAATATTCATGCACCCAAAGTGTATACTTCCTTGAAGACTGTTTTTAGAAGTTCTGAGTTATTCTCTTTATGGCATGGTAGACTAGGTCATCCTGGTCTTAGAATGATGAGAAATATAGTGAACAACTCACAAGGTCGTGGTATTAATGTTAAAAATTTCCCGAATCATGAAGATTTTGTGTGCCCTGCATGTGCCACCGGGAAATTAATAACTAGACCCTCTATCATGAAAGTGCAAAGTGAAATCCTGCATTCCCGAACGCATCCGGGGATATTTGCGGTCCGATTCAGCCCCGTCGAGGCGTTTCGATACTTTATGGTGCTCATCGATGCTTCCTCGAAATGGTCGCATGTATGCTTGTTGTCAACAAGAAACCATGCTTTTGCAAAGTCGATCTCGCAGATCATAAGAATTAAGAATGCTTTCCCGATCATCGCGTGAAGTCCATTAGAATGGACAATGCGGAGAATTTACTTCAAAGGCATTTGATGATTATTGCACAAAGAACAGGATAGCGATTGAGGACTCCGCACCGCACGTCCATACGCATAATGGACTAGCGAAGCACTAATAAAGAGGATTAAGTTCATTGCGGACCGCTTTACAGAGTTGTAACTTGCCCAACACTTGTTGGGGACACGCATCTGCACGCAGCAGCTCTTATCAATTTTAGACCGTCGGCCTACAACATCCATTCTCCTATGCAACTTGTGCACGGATCATCCCAAGATCTCCCACCTTAGAAAATTTGGGTGTATGGTATATGTACCTATACCACCCCTCGTGATCGCAATGGGCCCTCTCCGCAAGTCCGGGATATCGTTGGTTATGAGAGTGCATCCATAATCGGTATTTGGAACCCATATTCGAGACTTGCATCTGCCCGATTCACGATTGCATCTTTGACGAGGATCGTTTCCGTCACCGGGGAGAAATCAACCTTTGGATGAAAAATACCGGAAATCATATGGCATTCCTTTGGGATCCCGCACATGACCCCGAACTAATGAAGCAAATCAAGAAGTCCGAAGATAATTGATTTGCGTAATTTAGCAAATGAACCGCTACTGATTATTTTGTGATCTCAAGGGCGTGGTTAAGTCGCATGTACCCGCAAGGAATGCACCGAGAGGGTGGAAATACCAAAGAAAATAGAAGGTATCCCTCAACTCGCTTAGAGGCCTCAAAGAAAAGAACAGAAATCGGCTCCTCAAACCCAAAGTACCCGGAGGCGTCTGAGAAAAGCGGGCAAGAGGACTTACCACAACCAATCACGAAAATGCCCCAAGGAAAGAAGGGGAGCAGTTGAGACTGCACCTTTGAAAGAAGCCAACAGAAAGGCAATTCTGGACTTGAATCTTCCATGAAGGAAGCCGCGGAAATAATGTGTGCGCACACATAGGCGATGAAAGCTAAAGGAACTTGCTCTGCGATAGGGAATAGCAGTGAAGAGCAAGTAGAAGTGCATGAAGCACCCCATGAAGAAATGGCCATAAACTTTGTAATAACGGGAGAATCCTGAATAGAGCAACGACCAACGTTGATGCATACTTTGCAAAGAAGATTGCCTCGATCATTGATCATGATCCCGAGCCCGCATCTCTCGCAGAGTGCAAGAAAAGGCTAGATTGGGAAGAATGGAAAAGGCAATCATCTGCAGAGTTAGTCTCTCCGAACAAGAGAGAGGTGTTTGCTCAGATGCCGCACACCTCCCCATATAAACCCCAGAGGTCACAAATGGGTCTTTGTTCGAAGAGAAATGAAAACAACGGTTGTAAGGTACAAAGCAAGGCTTGTAGCTCAAGGTTTCACTCAACGTCCCGGAGTTGATTATGAAGAAACCTATTCTTCGGTCATGGGAGGAATTACCTTTAGATATTTGATCTCAATGGCATCAACTTGAAGTTGAGAATGAAGCTAATGGATGTTGTCACAAACATATTTGTATGGAAACTTGGATTGGAGATATACATGAAAGTACCTAAGGAATTCCTATCTCAAACCAAGACGGAGCAAATAGAAACCTGTAGAGTGTGAAATTGGAGAAATCACTGTATGGGCTAAAGCAGTCAGGAAGAATGTGGTACAATCGCTTGAGTGATTTTCTCTGCAAGAAAGGCTACACAAACAAATAAGATTGTCCATGTGTGTTTATACAATGATCCCCGAATGGATTCTATATAATCTCCGTCAATGTAGATGACTTGAACATCATTGGGACGGATGAAGAAATTGAAGAGGCATGCTCATACTTGAAGTCTGAGTTTGAAATGAAAGATTTGGGTAAAACCAAGTTTTGTTTAGGCTTGCAGCTTGAACATGTCCAAGGAGGAATCTTGGTACATCAATCAACCTACACACGTAAAGTGTTGGAAAGGTTTGGATTTGAAAAGCATATCCTGCGAAGACTCCAATGGTCGGAAGGTCACTCCAAGTAGACCTAGACCCATACAGACCTAGAGAAGAGGGGGAGGAAGTCCTGGGAGCAGAATTCCCATATTTGAGTGCAGTTGGAGCGCTCATGTACCTTGCGAATAGCACCAGGCCGGACATTGCGTCACAGTGAATTTGCTAGCTCGATGCGATCTGAGAACCCACCAAAAGGCATTGGAAAGGGATCAAGGACATCTTCCATTACCTCCAAGGAAGCAAAGACCTCGGTCTATTTTTCAGAAGAAACAATGAATTGAATTTGGTTGGCTATGCCGATCTTCGGGTATTTATCGGACCAGATACCGGCAAGTCCCAAACCGCTATGTTTTCCTATGTAGAGGAACAACAATTTCTTGGAAGTCGTCTAAGCGCACTCTTGTCTCGACGCGTCGACAAACCACTCGAAAATCATTGCTTTGTATGAAGCATCTCGTGAATGTGCATGGCTCGGAAGAATGGTTCACCACATCCGTAAGTCATGTGGCTTGAACATTGAGCAAACTCCACGATAATTTATGAAGATAATGCGCTTGTGTTGCCCAAGCACAGATGGGTTATGTGAAGAGCAATCTCATGAAGCATATCAACCCCAAGTTCTTCTATGCTCACGAATTGCATAAGATGAACGAGATCAAGATATTGCATACTAAGTCATGTGAAAATCTTGCAGATTTATTCACTAAATCACTCCCAGCATCTACCTTTGAAAGGTGCGTGAAAGGAATTGGGATGATGAGACTTAGAGAAGTGCAGATTTCAGGAGGAGATATTTCACATACTCCCACATGAATCTCGAGCATGAATTATGAATACCCAACATGAATCTCGAAGATTAGCAATTGAAGTTGGGAGAATTGTACTCTTTTCCTTAGCAAGTTTTTCATGAAGTTTTCTTGCATAAGGTTTTTAACGAGACAATTCGTGCAACATAGTAAGCGTATGCTATGTACTCTTTCTCCAAGTATTTTTCCCACTGAGTTTTTCTGGAGTTTTAATGAGGCATATGTATCTCGCGGCAAAGGGCCCAAGGGGGAGCGTTGGGAAACCCTAATGGCCCATGAAGGCCCATCCTGGTCCCTTAAGCCTAAACCCTAGGAGAGCGCTATAAAAGGAGGAGGGGGGTCCCCCCCCTTATGTACAAGAATTCATTAGCAATAAAGAATTTCCGCTATTGCTCGCCCTAAACACGTGTCTCTCTCTCTTTCTGTTCTCCAATTCAGATCTGTTCGGGAACCCCGGACTATTCGATAGCGAGGTTCCTTAACACATACAACTCCTCTGAACTGTGACATAAACTTCTAAGGCCATGTCCGATCACTACTATAGAAAGGCTTGTATTAGATGCCTCATCATAGACGGTTCCTATATTGAAACTGTCAGTGACATTATCACAAACGGTACTCTATAAAAACCGTCAGTGATATACATCAATTTCACAGACGGTTTTAGTTCAAAACCGTCTGTGAAGATATCACAGACAGGTTTTTTATAAAACCGTCTGTAATATCAGGTATTGTCCCAGACGGTTTTATAATAAAATCGTCTATCATATATCACAGACGGTTTTATTACTGAGGTTTTTTTTATTATGATATCTCTCAGCGATATATAATACAGAGGCCCGAGCCACTTGGTGCATTTTAGGGTTTTGGGATCTATTTTCATTTGGCATGCGGCTGTGCGGCTATGAGGCGATTTGGTAAAAGAAGATCGTTGATTTTGAAGGGTGATTGAGGATTCATTTGATTTTGTTGATCTAAGGTTAGTATTGGTGTCTAATTGCAGGTTGTTCAAGATCTAGCTTGGTAAGGATAGAATTTAATGATTTTTTAGATTTAGCTTGTAGATTCATGTGTTCTTTCTATATAAGGGTAGTAATGGGTTTTAATTGCATTATATTCATGATCTAGCTTGGTAAGGAGATAATTTGAAAAGAGATTAATTGTATATAGATGTAGCTTGTGGATCCATGTACTGTTCTTTTCTATATTTAAGCAGGTTAATTAGTATATAATTTCTTAGATTCTAATTAATTGCTTTATATTCAAGATATTACTTAGAAGAGAAATTTGAAGATTGTTTAGATCTAGCTAGCTTGTAGTAATTGGTTATAATTTAGCAATGTGTGCATAAGGACACCTACTGTACTTTAAAATTTAACACTAAATGCTATATGCTTGGTGTAGATGGACCGAAGCTGGATGTACACTAAGAACCGTGTGAGTGCCGAGTATATTAATGGCGTCTCCGCTTTTAGAAGAGCTGCAGAAGAGGATTATGTTTAATAAGGGGGTGCAGTTTATATCTTGTCCGTGCATTGACCATGAGAATCTGAAGATGTTCTGAAACTTTACGCAGATTGAAGCACACTTGATTATGAGGGGTTTCAGAAGGGGGTATACATGTTGGACCAGTCACGGTGAAGAGCGGGGAGATACAGAAGCAGGTAGTATTAACATGGTCGACGAAGTCAATAATATGTCGGATGATCATATCGATTCTGGTTCCGATGAGGATAGGTTGCAGGAAGATAATCTGAATCAGATGCTGCGCGATGTAGAAGGGAACCTTGATGATAGAGAATATGGTAAATTTCGGGGCTTGATGGAGGACTCGGAGAAACCTTTGTTCCCAGGCTGCAGGTCGAAATACACAAGGTTGTCATCTGTGCTTGAACTGCTAAAATTGAAAGCAAGCAACGGTTGGTCCGACAAGAGTTTCACAGCGCTGTTACGTTTATTGGCGGACATGCTTCCTGAGGGAAACGAGTTGCCGACAACCACCTACAAAGCTAAGAAGGTTCTTTGTCCCTTTGGAATGGAAGTAGAAAGAATACATACATGTCCGAACGATCAGATCTCAGACCGCCAAGAGTACGCAAACTTGCACATATGTCCGTGTGCAACGATCCCAAAGAAAAGCGTAAGAGTCATTCAGATGATGACAGCAAGGGCATCCAGGTGATGAAAGGACCTCCTGCTAAGGTGGCATGGTATCTGTCTGTAATTCCTCGTTTGAAGCGTTTGTTTGCGAACCCAAATGAGGCAAAAATGTTGCGTTTGCACTCGGAGGAGCGTAAGAACGATGGAATGCTAAGGTACCTGCTGATTCCATCCAGTGGAGAAACATCGATAGCAGGTTTCAAGAATTCGGTGAGGATCCAAGGAATATAAGGTTTGGATTGAGTACAGATGGAATGAATCCTTTCGGTAACATGAGTAGCCGACATAGCACTTGGCCCGTGAATCTTCTGTATCTACAACCTTCCTCCTTGGTTGTCTATGAGGCGGAAGTACATTCTGTTGTCTGTACTTATCCAAGGACCGAAACAACCTACGAACGATATTGATGTGTACCTAGCACCATTGGTGGAAGATCTAAAAACACTATGGGTTCTCGGGGTACAGGTATGGGATGCGTACAAACGATAGAACTTCACTTTGCACTGCCTTTTGTTCTGCATCATAAATGATTACCTTGCCCTTAGTAACCTAGGCCATAGTACAAAAGGAAACAAATCCTGCACTCACTGTTTAGACAAATACCGAGAGTGTGTGGCTAAATCACTCGCGCAAAATCGTTTACATGCATCACCGTAGGTTCCTTTGGAGGAATCACACATACCTCAAAATGAAAAAACAATTCGATGGAATGAACGAAGACGGTTTAGCTCCAAAGCCTTTAAGTGGGATAGATGTTCATGATATGGTTAAGAATTTGGATGTTGTGTTTGGAAAGGGGCGTAAATCGAGGTCTCGTGAGAAGAGCATGTAGAAGAAGAGATCAATATTTTGGGACCTACCTTATTGGGAGCACCTAGAAGTTCGACACTGCATCGACGTGATGCACGTAGAGAAGAATGTTTGTGATAGCTCTATTGGTCTCTTATTGAATATTAAAGGCAAAACAAAGGACAGTATCAATGCACGGCTTAAGTTGGTCGATATGGGCATAAGACCTGAGTTAGCACCGAAAGAGACAGATACAGGCCGAACATACTGCGAACTTGCTTGTTACACTTTGTCTAAGGCCGAGAGAACTGAACTATGCCAGTGTTTGCATGGTGTGAAAGTTTCGTCTGGTTACTCCTCTAACATGAAGAGACTTTTTTCGATGCAAGATTTGAAATTAGTTGGCATGAAGTCTTATGATTGTCATGTGCTGATGACACAAATGCTCCCTGTGGCAATTAGAAGTGTTTTGCTAGTCAAGATCCAGTAGACAATCACGAGGCTGTGTTATTTCTTTAACACAATTGCTCAGAAGGTCATCGATCCCGAAGCACTAAATGCACTATAGGCTGAGGTGGTGATGACTCTATGTAATCTTGAGATGTATTTCCCTCCGTCGTTTTTTGATATCATGGTCCATCTCGTTGTTCATCTTGTGATAGTGATAAAGATATGCGAGCCCGTGTTCCTATGTAGCATGTACCCATTCAAGAGGTATATGGGAATTCTCAAGTCCTACTTACGGAATCGATCTCAGCTGGAGGGTAGCATTGTCGAAGGTTATGCAACCGAAGAAGTCGTAGAGTTCTGCGTTGATTACATGGCTCAGGTCCAACCAATAGGTGTGCCTCAATCTCGCCATGAGGGGAGACTCCAGGGCATCGGGACCATCGGAAGGAAAGCAATCACGCTTGATCCAGCTTCCTATGCTCAAGCTCATTTCACGGTTTTGCAACACATGGCTGTAGTGTCCCCGTACATCGATGACCATAAGCACTGGCTACGACAAGAGAATCTGACGTGGCAAGAGTCTTGGATTACGAGATAGCATAACCTTCAGTTTAACAGATGGCTGAAGGAGCGACCCATAACTAGGACCTCGTCAGGTGATACGCTCACATGGTTGGCGAAAGGGCCAACATTTACAATTGTAACATAGAAAGAATACGACATAAATGGGTACACATTTTACACGAGAGACCAGGATATGAAGAGCACAAACCAGAACAGCGGTGTCCGCATAGATGCATTCAACACCATTGGGTCAACGAGGAGCTCCTACTATGGGTTCATAGAGGAGCTTTGGGAGCTCGACTATGTACTATTCAAGATCCCCTTATTTCAGTGTCATTGGGTCTACCTCTAGCACGTGAAGGTTGACAAGTACGGTGTCATTACTGTCGACCTCACACGTGTCGGATACCAAGATGAACCATTCATACTCGCTAACCAAGTTGTTCAAGTATTCTATGTAATCGACTCGTCCAACAAGAAGAGACATGTAGTTCTTCAGGGAAAAAGGAGGATTGTCGGAGTAGAGAATGTAGTAGATGAGGAAGAATACAATAAATTTGATGAGTTGCCTCATATCAGAAAGAGCATCACAGTCCAGGAAGAACAACCCGACGAAGCTAGCTACACACGCGTCGATCATCGTGAAGGGCTAATTTTTATATAAAAGAATAAGCAAGTGGAGTTATGATTTTTAGTGTACTCTAGAAGATAATATAGTTGTTTGTAATGAGATGCTCGAAATTCAAAGCAACTTTGTGTATATATGCATCTGATTTATTTAATATAGTTTCCTTTCCTTTACTGATATTGCTTCATCTACAATTCCATATACATTATACTTTATCCACTATCGATTGTATGTCAAGAAGGCCAAACTCTGGATTTACCTCAGCAATGAAGGTCTATGTGAAGCTTCATCACAGACAGTTCTAAGAACCGTCTGGGATATTTTCTATCACAGACGGTTTCGATACATAACCGTCTGCGATAAAATACTATTGCAGACGGTTCTAATATAGAACCTTCCGCGGTAAAATACTATCAAAGACTGTTCTATTGAAGAACCGTCTGTGATGTTATTATAACAGACGGTTCTAAAATAGAACCGTCTGTGATATGGGAGCCCTATAAAAAGGCCACTCTTGCAGATCATTCATTCTCCACTCACGCGCTCAAAACCCTAGCTATACCCGAGCCCCCGCTTCGTCTCCCATTTCAGCGCCTTCCCCCAACCTCGACGCCGCCTCGATGCCGCCCCCTCGCCGATGCCTCCCCCTCGCCGAAGCCGCCCCCTCGCCGATGCCTCCCCCTCGCCAAATCCGCCCCCTCATCGACGCCGCCCCCTCACCGAGGCCGCCCCCAGTGGTACAGCCCTAACATTTGAACCTGGAGGTCCTGAGTTCGAATCCGAGTTTTGCATTTTAAATTTTTCCTTTTTTCAAATGTGAATCAAACCTTCATATCTCTGGTATAAACCACTGGAATGTGCAAGTATCTGAGAGCTACATGCACATTGCCCAAGACTTCCTCCATCATGGCAGCATTAATATATGTAGCAGCTGTATTTGGATGAGATGGCCCGCATGTAAGATGCAGAAGATATCGATTTTAGGTTAGTAAAGGAATTCTGGTAAGAAGATATCAATTTTTAACTGTATTGTGTGTCTTTCTCTGCCAAATAGCATGTTGTTGTTAGTGATGGTAGTCAGAATAACTTGTTTAGTTTGGGAGATTGTACAAATTGGTTCTACATATGATATATTTGTTCATAAGAGTACTCCAGTAGCACGGTGACTTATTCTGCATCATTAGTCGCTTTTTGCTCAACTTGCGATTTGTCCTGCTCTAATGGGAAGTTGAAAACCTGCACATTTTGGAATGGCCTTTCTTGTGAGGCATTTCTAAAGGGTCATGTTTTTGTGTTCAAGCTTATAACTCTTTTTGTTCATACTTTTGCAATTAAATTCAGCTTGAATTTTTTTGCATTTAGCGAGTGATTTGTTATTTGTATTCCTTAAGTTCAGTTTGTATCTTACCATATCAAGTACACTACAAATCCACATATCAATTATGCTCCACGATGGCAGGTATAATGTGTTGATATTTATGATTTAGCCCATTTCTGATTGAAGTTGAAGTTTACAACCTTCAATCAAACCCTATTTATGAGAGCAATATAAAACAAATATGTATCCACAGCATGTATTAGACGAGGTTCACTACCATATCGCATGAATGAATTCTCAATGCTTGTTTGTTCTTCTGAAAACTTATAACTAAAATATCATGAATTGTTTTGTATGTTGTCACTTGTAAGCAATATTAATTCTCTTAACTTACCTTCTCTTAAATTTGCTTCTCTTAACTTACCTCCTCTTAACCTTGCATCACACAATTTGAACATAATTTGAGTTTGAGTCTCAACTCTAAAGCTTGACACACGAATAAGCTCTAAGATGTACAAATGATAGTTGTACCAGTTTTCTCCACTCTTGAATATACTTAAGGGTCTAATATATATACTACCTTTGTACCCATTAAATAAAAGCAATCATCAATTGGTAGCCTTCCATGTTTGATTACTTTTCTTTCCTGTTGAGCCATGACAACCAGCCTAGATTGCAAGATGGTGTCCCGTCATTCATCATCTCAAGGATGTGATGAGTCATCCAAAAGAAAACCTCCTCGAGGTCCAAGAGGAGCAAATAAAAGGCCCACAGAACGATATACCATCACGACGGTTGATCAGAATGATGGGCCTCCACCGAACCAAGAAAGGCGATGAATGCATTTAAGACATTGTGCGGGATAGCCGCACGGGAATGGGTCCCCATCACCTGTCCATCCTGAAATTCGCTGACTGATGAGAGCCGCAACGATTGGTGACATAAATTATGACTTCGTTTGATATCCCAGAAGACTTTGTGAGCTTAGTGCGACGGTATGCACTGATTGTGGCGGGAAAGGCGTGGAAGAATTTCAAGAGCACGCTTGTCAAGGAATATGTCAATAAGGACATGACTCCCTTATCTAAGTACGGGTTCATTGCTGAGGAAATATGGCAAAATTTTGTTGAGGCGAAGACGACGGACGAATTCATGCGTCAAAGTGAAGCCCACAAGGCCCTGCAGGCAAGGAGTACCCACCCCCATAAACTTGGCACCGCTGGGTACACGGGGAAGAGGGACCAATCGGAGAGGGAGGACGAGGAGGCTTGTGTGCCATTTGCTTGTATCATTGACCGACACGCCAGAGACTGGCTGAGAACAAGGTGAAGTGCCACGTCTTCCGGCACCGTCTCCTTTACAAACCCCGCGGACGAGGAAGTCTGCCAACGCTTGGTAAGATATCAGACTTCCAATTTTGTACGTAATTAGTCCGTAATTTCGTAAGTGAAATAACTTTTCAGGATCTTACAGGTAGCGTTGAGTACACAATGTTCCGAGGGCACTTTTTTGCCAGACAAGGAGAAAGATGTACTCTCCACGGCCTTGGAAAGCAAGGAACACCCTAGTCGCACACGAGGCATGGGAGTTTTTGTTCCCTGGAATTCGGGATTCCCAAACAACTCTGACAAATACCGGAGTGGGAAGAGAACCAAAGCAAAGCAAGAGGAACGACTAGTACAAAAGATTGAAGAAAGACTAAGAGAAGAATTCAACAATAAGATAAGAAGCCTCAAGGAAAGACTCAATAATCAGCCTGCGCAAGTCCCAGATGTATGTGGGCAAATCAGCCCCACTACCAAAAAGAGCAGCTATGCGTCCCCCACTCCCACAAATGAACATGGCAAATTTTCTGTCTGTGACATCAAGGTACTTATATATATGTCTTGAATGCCCCATACAAATAGCTGTTGGACGCAGTAGCTAATTGTGTACCGTTATGTAGGTGGCCACGCGATGCACTCTCTAAGTGAGACTTGTCCATGGTGCCATTCTTATTTCGGCTGCTACGGGGGTCGTGTATCTGTTTATTGAAGGGGCGCTGGTGCATGGCACCTTTGTGGTACCGGGATTCATGAAGGTTAGTGTGGACAATGTAAATGATAATTTCAAAACCATCTCGCTACCGATGCTCCCAAACGACGAGATCGTAACACTAGGGGACGTCATTCGCACTTTTATCCAGGGCCCAACAGCAACATCTCCCTGGACACCCGTCCTCCATCACCGAAGCTTCCCCAACTGCCTGAGTCATCTGCTGCACCTCAGTAGGGCACCAAATTGCTCCCATGCTCCCTGCATCAAAGGACTTTCAGTGGGATGGTGCCCACTCGTCTCCCGTGAAGACTTCCTATAACAGAAATCAAGTGAAGGGCAAAGCGAAGCAGATCACGAAAAAATTAGACTATCCGATTGCCCCGCTGGCCCGGGTATACCAGCATAGTCTCCAAGCAAAAATGGACAAAGATTTAGTATTTGTCGGTAAATACGTCGGAGAGGCCTTGGTGGCTCAAAAAGATAAATAGTTCATACTTTTACCCCACAACCCAGGGTAAGTGCTACTTTGATTTGCACTATGCTCGGAACTCTGTTCTGTTAATTAACCATGCCGACATACCTGTGTAGGTTTCACTGGGTTCTCATTGTAATTCATCCATCGACGAATCAGGTTATTTACCTTGATTCCTTACAGAGTGGCATCCATGACTTAAAACCTATCGCAAAATTAATCACCAGGTAATTAATCACGTTTCCTCCAAAGATAACATGGTCATGTAGGTTGTTCAACGTGTATGTTTCTCCTAGAATAGCTAAGGCTAACCTTTTGCAATCACGTAGTGCGTTCAAAGTGTACAAAGCTTATGGAGGGCCTTCTGGCAAGGATAGGGCGAAGCTGAATCATTATTTTAAGTTTCCGGTATCCGCTATACACAATAATCCTATATATACTATGTAATAATGATTCTTGAACTAACCAAATCTATATTTGCAGTGCCACCAGCAGGGAAAGGGAAATAACCATTGTGAATTTTACGTTTGCCACAACATGGAACTCCTTGTCACTAAGAAAACGCCCAATCAGGTAACAACTGCGTTGGAAGAGGCCGATCTGGAGCGAATTCGAGGACAACTTTGTGCCTTCTTGCTCAGTCAAGTCTTAAATGAAAAAGGTGAGTTCCACGCTGCCTTATAACTTCAGGAGTTGTATTTTTTTCTGAATTACCATTTGGGTTATTTGTCAAACTTGTGCTGTGGATTTGTAAATTGTAGTTGTCTATTCTATTAATTGGTTAATGGTATTGAGTTATATTTGGTTAATATATCTGAGTTCATTTCTGAAAGAAATGTGTCGTGCAATATTAATCTATACGTAATATGCTTCGCGCTGTGATGTAATCTGAGTTGATTGATGAATTGGATATAATGCATGTATTCTATAATGCCTGTATTCTGAAATGGTTGTAATGTGAGTTTAGTTATTCTGTAATCTACTTTTTTCTAGAGGGCGTGGTTAGCATTTCCTGAGGCTAGCAAATAAATAGAAAAATGATTGTCTGTTGGAAGTCTTATCACATACGGTTTTTAATTAAAAACGGTCTGTGATGTAATGATGTAACATACGGTTTCAAACTAAAACCGTTTGTGATATCATAACATCACAGACGGTTTTAGTTAGAAACTGTATGTGATGTTATGATATCATAGACGGTTTTAGTTTGAAACCGTCTGTGATATCTTCTATAAGCGCCACCGTGGCATGGAATCGCCATCAATCTCTCGAAGCATCTGCAATAAGCGCTGCGTTGAACTGGAAATAACAAGATTATTGCCAATACAGACTCAGCGCGCAGCGCGGCCACGCTGCTTTGCGAGGCCATGGGACGGTCACACAGCCAGCAGAGGTGCGCCATGGTCCGCATGTAGGCGCGGCGCAGCCCGGCGGTCAGCACAACGGCTCGCGGCGCGTGGCATGCTGGCGCGGCAAAGAGGCGCAGCTCGGCGCGCAACGAAGGCGGCCGTGGCACAAGAAAATGACAGGCCGGTGGCGAGCAGCTCGTCTTGGCGATAGCCCAGAGGCCAGTGCTCAGCGTAGGTCGCTGGGGCCGACGCGGTGGTGCATGGGCAGCCGCACGGCCAGGCGGAGCAGAGTGACTGAGGAGCGTGTGCATGCAGGCGGTGACGACGTGCATGCTGCGTGGGTGTGCATGCAGGCGTGGGAGTGCATGCGAGCATGCACTGCTACAGGATTGTACATCAGAATCGGTTCTAGTGGCGATACAAAGTCTTTAGATAGTGATGAGGAGGAACTATCATAGTCGGTTTTGGTCCGATTGTGATAGAGCCTCATTACAATCGGTTCTTACCGAGAACCGATTCTGTTAACCATATCATCAGAATCGATTGTTAAGTTGAACCGATTCCGATGACTATCTTCAGGATCGGTTCTTATGTGAAATCAATTCTGATGACCCTATCATCACAATCGGTTTCTTAAAAGAACCGACTGTGATGATAGGGTCATCAGAATCGCTTCCACATAAGAATCGATTCTGATGACATCATCATCACAATCATATGTGGATTCTTTTCCCGTAATATCAACTTGTGTTGCTCGATATACCCTGCAGCTTCTGCACTGTGCTGCAAGACTGTCATATGTGCTTTGCAATACATATCAAACCGTGACCTCGTTAGTTTCGACCCAACGGTTCCCTTACCAGCAAGTCTGCCCTTATGACGAGAAACACCGATTGCTTGTCTTTTTTCGAGATAGTCTACGCAGAACTCAATAACCTTTTCAGTCCCATAACCTTCAATAATACTACCCTTAGGCTTCGACCGATTCCTTACGTAGGATTTTAATATACCCATGTACCTCTCAAACGGATACATGTAACGTAGAAATGCAGGTCCACATATCTTAATCTCTTTGACAAGGTGAATAACAAGGTGGACCATAATGTCGAAGAACGATGGTGGGAAATGCATGTCAAGTTGACATAGAGTCTGCACCACCTCACTCTGAAAGTTGTCTAACACGTTGGGGTCAATAACTTTGTAGGAGATCGCATTGAAGAAATAACACAACTTAGTGATTGTCAACCTGACATCCTCTCGCAGAATATTTTTGATTGTAACTGGGAGCATTTGGGTCATCAAGACATGGTAGTCGTGAGACTTCATGCCAAGCAACTTCAAATCATCCATTGACACAAGCTTTTTAATGTTTGCAGAGTAGCCCGATGGAACTTTGATACATTGGAGACACTTGCACAGGTCTTCTTTCTCCTTCTTGGACAGGGTGTATCATGCAGCAGGGATGTACGGACATTTTCTATCCTCCTCTATCACTGCAAGCTTGGGCCTTATTCCCATGTAGGCCATGCCGCGACGAGCATTCACACCATCCTTGGTCTTTCCAGGTATGTTCAGCAGGATGCCAACCAAATTGTCGCAGACGTTCTTCTCAACGTGTATGACATCAATACAATGCCGGACATCTAACTCCTAGTACGGTAAGTCCCAAAATATCGACCTCTTCTTCCAAATAGTCCTAGGACGAACAGATTTACAGCTCTTTTCGTACTGAAAATCGATATCCTCCACACGTGAATACACTTGCCTTCTACTCATAGGCTGCGGGCTGAACGGACTTCCCTCTTCCCATCAAATTTGCCATCCATCTTACGGTATCGATGACTTCGAGGTAGGAACCTATGGTGACCCATATACACAGTTTTCTTGGAATTCGGCAGCCATAAACTCTCAGTCTGCTCTTCACAAATAGGACACGCTTTGGCTCCTTTCGTACTATAACCCGCCAAATTATCAAGGACCGGGAAATCATTTATGGTGCAAAATACCATAGCCTGTAGGGTCAGGTGCTCTCTTTGTACGCATCCCACACCACGACCCCCTCGTTCCACAATTTTACCAAATCCTCGATCAATGGAGCGAGGTACACATCAATATCATTCTCTGGCTGTTTGGGTCTCGAGATTAGCATCGACATCATGATATACTTCCACTTCATACACAGCCAAGGAGGGAGATTGTAGATACACAACAGAATTGGCCAGATGCTATGACGACTGCTCATGTTACCAAATGGATTCATTCCATCCGTACTCAACCCAAATCTTATGTTCCTCATTTCGGCACCGAACTCCTCATGTTTCCAATCGATGTTTCTCCATTGAGCCGAATCAGTAGGGTGTCTCAGCTTGCCATCTTCCTTTCGAGACTCATAATGCCAACACAACAATTTTGCCTCTCTGGGATTTGCAAACAACCGCTCCAGATGGGAAATGATAGGCAAGTACCACAATACCTTGGCCGGTGCACCTTTAGTGACCTCTTCACCGTCATTGCCCGGGATCTTACGCTTCTTGTCGTTACGCTTCTCTTTTTGTTTGTATCGAGGCACACCGCAAAATGGGTAAACGTGCAGCTCCTGATGTGCATTACGGTGTAAGATGCAATCATTCGGACATGCATGTATCCTTTATATTTCCATTCCCATGGGACATAGTAGCTTCTTCGCTTCATAAATGCTTGTTGGCAACTCGTTTCCCTCCAGAAGCAGATCCGATAGAAGAACTAGAAGTGCATTAAAACTTGTATCTGTCTAACGATGTTTTGCCTTCATTTCGAACAATGCAAGGACCGAACCCAACTTGGTGTATTCCGCTTTGCAACCTGTGAACAGCGATTTGGCATCGTCTTCCAATAAGCTTTTAAACTTTTCATACTCTCTTTCCATGTAATTACCCTCCACATCCCACAACATTTGCTCCAAATTCTCCTCCTCAAACATATCAAGTTGCAACTCATCATCCGGTTCCACCGTGTCTTTGTTGCATACCAGAAGAGGAAGGATACTACATGTCTCCCCGTGATGGATTCAACACGTGTAATTCCTCACGAAGCCACGTCAAATCAGGTGGTCCTCAATTTGAACTGAGTTGTTAAATCTTTTTAGATTGGAGCAATCAATGCAAGGACAATATATGAACTTTACACCCCTCCTCACCATGTCCTATTCTACAATTTTTTTAAACTCCTTAACACCCCTCTGAAATTAAGCACTCACACGACTTTTCTGATACATCCATTCCTCACGGTCAATCTGCAATTAAACTTCGCATAATAAATTAAAGAAAAATTGGAGCGACACCTAGCTAGCTATTTGAAATATTGAGACATCATTTCAATTAATATTACCTTTGCAAAATAGAGGACATGTTCCAAGATATATAAAATATGTACCCTCGATCGATACCTAGATTCTTCCCTAGTTTAGAGCTTCCAATTCCCTAGATAGGAGACGTACATTGCAAACATCAACAATGATATCGAATGAACTAATTATATAGTGCAGTAGCTTGCAAATCTTTTGATTACAAACAAAACATGGGTAATAACGATGACTCCTAATATCTAAATATGTTAGGTCCTAATCCCATTCGAGGATATGTGGTTCGGGCAAGTTTCTAAGCCATTGTACAACTCCAGAGAAAAGTTCGGCAGCATCTCCCTACTGTTCTCCGGATACACGTCTCGACAACAGGTCAAGAGGGGGTGTGTATCCGAAGAACACCAGGGAGACGCTACCGAAATCTACACTAGAGTTGTACAACAGCTCAGGAACTTGCCCAAACCACATATCCTCAAACTGTCCAAAGAACGTGGACAATTCGAGACTGCTTGCTTATAAATATGCTATTTCGATCGGCATATTTATAAACAAGCACCCTCGAACGGGAGATGTAGGTTCCGCAGCCTAAACTCTAACATTCATCACATGATTGCAACAATAATTCCAGATAAACATGAGAGCACTACAAATTAAGATAATTAAATACATATGTGCTTGTCAAATAAAGAGTGCGAAATCTGATAAGATATACATAATACCAGTGCAACCTAAACTTTCTTCGCGACATGTCAAAATTACGTATTGCAAAAATGAAGGGGTTTGAAGGAATGCTCACATTTTGAAGAAAACCACAAATTTTGCAAAATGAGGAAAAATCTCCTCAGGCTAGGCTTCAAATTTTCCCTCTTAACACCCACCCTTGAGGATTTCAATTTTTCTCACCCAAGTATTGCTTCCAACCATAGAATATGAGCTATTTTTCAGGTGAAGGCGGAGAAATATCCTCTGGAGCAACAACAGAGGAGAGTTCAGCCTGAGGGGTATAAATAACGTAGCGAGACACATCACAATCGATTCTCACTTAAGAATTGATTGTGATGTGCACACACATCACTATCGGTTTTCACTTAAAAAGCGATAGTGATGTGATCATGCACATCACTATCGGTTCTTATGTGAGAAGCGATAGTGATGTGCATTATCATCACTATCGGTTCTCACATAAGAAGCGATAGTGATGATTACAAGCACATCACTATCGGTTCTTATGTGAGAAGCAATAGTGATGTGAATGATCATCACTATCGCTTCTCACATAAGAAGCGATAGTGATGATAACATGCACATCACTATCGTTTCTTTTATGAGAACCGATAGTTATATGCATAATTATCACTATTGCTTCTCACAAAAGAACCGATAGTGATGACCACGTGCACATCATAATCGGTTCTTTTCTGAGAACCGATAGTGATGTGCATGAACATCACTATCGCTTCTCACAAAAGAACTGATTGTGATGTGCCCAGTGGTATATCACAATCACTTCTAACCTGAGAACCGATAGTGATTATTATTAACACCTCTCCTAAGTCATCTATCACAATCGTTTTTTCCTAAAAACTTAATAATCGACCCAGATGAAGCGATAGTGATGTACCATTTTGTAGTAGTGTTCGCATGCAATATCATTTGAGTGATTTTGAGATAGAGAAAGAGATGTACGTAGCAACAGCTATGGCTTGGTTGGTGCTCTAGGCCAAGCATGACCAGCATGCAGTGCCGCATGGATGCCGCTGCAAGGAACAACAGAGAGGCGCGGGCGGCCGTGGCAGTGGTTGCCAGAGCTTGGCGCGACATCAGGGCATCGTGGCGCAGGCTCAGTCAGCTCACATGGCAGCCATGGCGGCGCAACATGTGGCAGCCTATTGTTTCTAGCCCTGGATCATGAACACACACGAACACGAAGAAAAACATAGAAGTTTTGGGGCAATTTCCTCTTTTGTTATCCTGTGTTGTTAAAACTCATAGGTACATGACTTTTTATAGTGGGCGGACCACCTAACCATGACAACTACTAAACATGGAAATACTAACTAAGGAAATAAACTAACTGATTTGATTTGATTGCCGATTGCATCATGATCTTTATTTGCCATTCATGACATGGAAAATCAACAATTTTGGCAACCAAATCCCAGACTTGACATCGTGCTGCAAGTAGACTCAACTTTGACTCGCAAAACACACACACAACCTTCATCTTCTAGACGAAACACGTAGAAGGCCTCCAATACCATCTTGTCACGCCGATTGTCGACGAATTTCTCTACTGCTTACTCATGTCACGTACACCTCCCTGTTGATCGCACACAGCATGACCTCACACCATCACCGTTGGCTTCACATAGAATCGTCTCCCCGCAGTTTCACTCCACCGTTTGTGCACATTCCCCAACGGCTTCACACCACCATCTTCTCGTAGCGGCCTCGCACCGCTGTAACATACCGAGAAATGCAATAAAATGAAAATGTGTATTTTTAATTTGAATATGATTATTTCTGAGTTTTCTTGGCATTATTGGTTTTTATTTAGATTTATGCTTTGTGTAAAAAATCAAATAAATGGAATTGATGAATAGATAATGGTAAAAAGATAAAAACATAAAATTAAAATCTTGAAAAGTTAATATTAAATATCTTGACTATTCAGGTAAACCATTTCAGCTGGTACATAAATTTTAATGCATAGCATAGTGAATAAATAATTGAAAAGACATCCCTTTGACCTGTAAATAGTGCAAGAAAAGATTTGCTATAAAACATTCAAACATTATCTACATCTGTAAAAATTACCACAAAGTCCTTAATATAGTATTTACCTTTGGTAAAAATATCAGAAATTAATAATGTTATTTAAGGCCTTTTAAAATTCAAAAATAGAAACATTGAAAATGTGAAAATCATCATGTCAGAATTATTATAAAATAAATACAGAATATTTTAACTTGAAAATTTTATGGGAACACCCTCAACTAAAATAAAACTCTGTTAAAAAGTATAAAAATAAATAATATCATTATCACCCTTATATAAAATAAAATCCGAAAAGGAATTTCTGGATAGTCTCTAATATCGGAATTTATATAAATTCTATATACGATATTTTAGTCTCAAAACTTTTCTGGAGGCTAACAACTACCAGGAGACTCTAGTTAAAAAGTTTTGGAAACTTCTAGTTTGATTTGATAGCATTTTTAACGCAAACACAGAGCGGTCGTGGTGAGGCTTATCTCTTAACCGTGTATAGCCGCTGACAGATGGGTCCGGAAGCTGTGCTGACCCCGTTCGCTGGAAGCACCAGAGAAGCCCCTCTCTCTGTCCGGTGGACCCTGGCCCCGCCTATCAGGCTCCTTCTCCTCCGTCTACTCCCAACCGAGATGAACTCTCCCGTCTGTCTTGCGCATGCTCTGATCTCTCCCGATTCTTCCCCAGTCAAGCCACCTCTCAGCACGTTCGGTCATGTCTGTCTCGGCATGCTCCTCCTCTCGCCTGATTCATCACACCTCCATGCAAACTTAGCCGCCCACGCTTGTCCTCATCACTCTGCACCGACTAAGCCTTGCGCCATACCTCACCGGTCAAAACCCACGCCAATGCATCGCTAGTAATAGAACCGAGCTGCAAGAACGATCAAGTGTTCACATACTGGCGAGACCGACCTATCCAGCCTATAAATACTGGACTAACGTAGCAATGGATCCCTTCATTCCCTTGAACACCTTCTGAACCGAGCAACTCAGCCAAAGCTTTCCTCCTTCTTCGTCTTCGCTGTAAAAACCCGAATTCGGGGAGATCGTCAATTGAAGCATACTCGAGCCACATACACATTCACCTCCTTGCGCACCTTCCAGGAACCCCACAGCCTGACCATCCCTCCCAGAACACTGCCGAGTTCAGCTCTGTCAATGTTTTGCCACCAAGTACAGAAGAAGGTGAAGATCGTGATTGAGCTAAACCAGTGAGTATTTTTCCAAATTGATTATTTCTGAAGTTTCCTAGTGCATCCCTGAT
Source organism: Otatea glauca (assembly GCA_036346275.1). Taxonomy (NCBI): domain Eukaryota; kingdom Viridiplantae; phylum Streptophyta; class Magnoliopsida; order Poales; family Poaceae; genus Otatea; species Otatea glauca. Next base: position 18,519,237 of record CM070720.1, read on the forward strand.
TACTCATCAAACCTTATTTCTAAGCTTCATCAGCTGCAACACCACCGCTCCTTGACCTCTTCTTCATCAGCTCAGGCGATCGGTGGCAGCCCAACTTGGTACTTCTCCAATCGAATTAACTGCCAAAACGGAACGCAAATGACTCACTAATACTCAATTTATTACCCATTCAATTCCTCTCACCGTGGTTCTTGCTCCCAGCCGGCACGCCATTAGCCGCCGCCCTGAGCTCTCGGTGGCGCCATAGCTTTGGCCATCACCGGCGACAGCTAACCTCACTAGCAAGTGCGCATCACCACTCTGGTGCTCCTCGAGCCTTCGACCGGCCGGCTCCGCCGCGCCTCCATCGCTGGTGTGTTGCCCTAGCTAGCCCCCTGTTTTGCTCTCACTAACAAACGGGCCCCAGGCATCATTGGCGCAGAGAAAAGCCAGTTTGAGAGGTAAAGGCGCTTTCCATTCTATGAAAGCGTATTTTCCTAATTTAGTTTATTTTTCATACCCGAGGCAATTCAATTAGCTATAAATTTTGAACCATAGATCCAAATTGAATGAAATAAATTTCTATATTCATGTAAAATCAAGTACCTTCAGAATATGCAATAATATTTTTAAAATTATCTCTGGGTGAATTTGAAATTTAAATTTAAGAAAAGGCCTAGACATGCTACATATAAAAATGTTGTAAGCAAACTTAGAATTAAATGAAATAAATTTTAAACAAACTTACGGACTTGGTTAATACCATGATGGACAGTGCCGGTTCATCAATGCCATGGTGGGGGGAAGCCTTCTTGATCGCATGTTTCATCCTTAATAGAGTCCCCTCATCAAAAGGTGAGGTTACTCAATATGAGGGATGGAAAGGAAAAAAACTTTCTCTTGGTTTCTTACGCGCATGGGGGTGCTTGGCGAAAGTTAATGTACAATAATGCAAGAAACGTAAGCTAGGACCTAAGACTGTGGATTGTGTCTTTCTAGGCTATGCGCAGCATAGTTCGGCTTTCAAATTTTTAGTAGTGAAATTCGAGATTTTTGATATCCATGTTAACACTATTAATGAATCTCGTGATGTAAGCTTCTTTGAGAATATCTTTCCTATGAGGGATACTAGAGCATTCTCTACTCAAGCATTATTTAATCCACCTTCCGAACCTCTAACCTTTCGTGAAGATACTATTGAGGAGAATGATAGTATAGAAGCTTCTTATAGGAGCAAGAGACAAAGGGTTAAAAAATCCTTGGGTGATGACTTTACTGTGTATCTCGTGGACGATGTGCTAAAAACCCTTCAAGATCCATATGCATCACCTGATGCAGAGTACTAGAAGGAAGCGGTCCAAAGCGAAATGGATTCCATTATTGCTAATGGAACATGGAAAGTATTTGAATGTCCTACTAACTGCAAACCAGATGGATGTAAATGGATCTTCAAGAAAAAGCTTAGATCTGATAGTACTATTAAAAAGTACAAGGCTAGACGTGTGGCTAAGGGTTTTACCCAAAAGGAAGGTGGGGACTTCTTTGATACTTTCTCACCTATTGCTAGACTTGCTCTACCAGAGTGCTTCTTGCACTAGCGGCTTCATATAAGTTTTACATTCATCCAATGGATGTAAAAATAGCTTTCCTAAATAGAGAACTAGATGAGGAAATTTATATGAAGCAACCTGATGGGTATGTAGCACATGGACAAGAGAATATGGTGTGTAGGCATCGAAAGTCTTTGTACGGCCTCAAGCAAGCACCTAAGCAGTGGCACAAAAAGTTCGATAAAACTCTTATGTTTGCCGACTTTGTGGTAAATGAGGCGACATATGTGTGTATTATACATTTGGTGGGGGTAAGGGGGTGATTATGTGTTTGTATGTCCATGTATGATATAATGATGTTTGGGACTAGTATCAATGTGATAAATGAAGTCAAATCATTCTTGTGTCAAAATTTTGATATGAAGGATCTAGGAGAGGCTGATGTTATTCTTAACATCAAGTTTATTAAGGGTGAGAATGGGATTACTTTAAAGCAGTCTCATTATGTGGAGAAAATTCTGAGTCGTTTTGGGTACTCAGTTTCAAAAATATTTTCAACACCCTATGACCTGAGTCTGAAACTTCAAAAGAATAGAGGACAAGCGATAGATCAATTGAGATAATCTCAAATAATTGGGTCTTTCATGTATCTGGTTAGAGCAATGTTGGAACCCGAATATGCAAATCTGGACCCTCTGTGTATTCTGAACTAATCTAGGACCACGCTAGTGCACACAGTCTCAATATAGATGAATATTACAATCATACAAAACGAAAACATAAATAAGTGTAACATCCTAAAATTTGCCTTTAATATTATTTTAATGATATTTGTGCATTTTGTGATTTTTCTGAATTTATTGGATTTTTCTGTATTTTATTTGAATTAATTTTGAGAATATGTATATTTACCTTTTGTGAAATATAATTAAATATATACAAAGTTAATGTAAAGTTTTGCAAAAAATATTTTATTTGAGTTCAAAATGTCTCAAAGTATTTTTGGAAATTTTCTTGGAATTTTTCCTGATATTTTTATAGCATTAAACTATTTATACCAATTTCTATATTTATTTTTAAAGACAAATCCGGAGTAAACGTGTAGTAGTGTTGGGCCGGAGCCCAACACTATCCACGTGTAGCCCAGTGGGCTGCTGCGTCGGCCCATATTCTAGATGTAATCGCGTTGACCGTTGGATTCTGATCGAAGCGTCATGATCGCGTTGATTGCCAGCTGTTGGATCGAGATCGGAGGCTCACGGGATGAGGTGTTTAGGGTTAGGACTCTAGCGAATCTGAGTCGTTAGTTTTGTATGATCGTGTCGGATCAAGCCGCGTTGTTGCAAATCCTGACCATTCACATTGAAACGTGGGCTATCGAGATTTCGTCTTCTCCGATTTGGGATCTTCTCTTCACGTCGTAGCCGCCATGGACTCCTTGCCGAATCGTGCTCAATCCGGCCGCCGCGTATTATATTATCAAGAGCACCAGTTGCGCCAAGGCTACAAGAGATCAAAGCCCTAAGGTTTCCACGAGATTTGTGCTGCCGTTTCGTCAGATTTTGCGAAGATCGCCGAGCGATGACGAAAACTCCACACCGCCAATTCGTCACTGCTCATGGAGCATAGAACCAGAGATTGGTGCGATTGTGCTCGCCATCGAAAGGCACATACCGTGCGCATGTTGCCAACATCAGGAGATCACCGGAGCGTCGTCGCCATCGGAGCCCTAAGCGCCGAGTTGTTCAAGACAAAGCCAAGGCCGAACCATCTCACAAAATCAGGATTTGAGCGCGTCAGGAGATGGGCGACGTTGAGAGCTTTCTGAGGGTGCCCTCGCCGACCGCCGACGATGACCATAGGGTCCTGTGCCGGTGGTGGTGACGTGGCTTGACGCTTCATCGACGCGTGGCCGCCTCGTCACTCCTTCAGCTAAGGTGGCAGCTGCGTGGCAGTCGCATGGCGCATTGCGTGGATGCTACGGTGGCACTGAGTTAGCCTTAGGTGCAGGCCACTGTTAGCCAGATCGACGCATGAACTAGGTTCGCCGAGGTAGGATCATGGATCGTGGACCTGGTCCGTGGACTTGGTCCATAGACCAGACACACGTGTCGGTCCGTGATTGGATCGGACCATGGATGACGTCATCAGTGACGCAATAAATAGAATTTTAAATATAAAAATAATTGGATTAATTCGGTATTTTCTAATTTTCAGGTTTTTATTATTTTTTAATCTTCCGAGAGCACTTTCTCCCTCATACGAGCTCCGTTTGAGGTGATTCAAGTTTCTAAAAATTTGTAAAATTGAGATATATTTAATTGTGAATTTTATTTGATTTTTAGAGTTTGTTTGATCTCTGTTTTGATGTTGAATTGTGCGACGCAACCGAGGAAGATTCGTCGACTCAAGACCAACGTCCAGAGCAAGAATAAGAGCTTTATTAAGGCAAGTTGTGCTTTGATCAAGTTGAACCTATGATTACAAAATCACTATATTTTTTTTACCTTATTGCATATTATTTCATGTGTACAATTGTTTCAATTAAATTGGGACTTAGCTATTATGCCAAATTGATCTATACCCTACCTTGTCATTTGTATTCCATGATCTATTGTCACCTTAGATTGGTTTACTATAGTTGGTTAGTATTGAAATCAACATGGGAAGGTTAGAATGTCATACTTGCTTAGCCATGCCACGTCATCATATGTACCTGAATCATCAATGTTTAATCGTGACTAATGGAATATGAAACAATGATATAAACTTGTGTGTCATGTGAGATCACACAATGAGATTGAGTTGTAGTGGCGAGTCATGTCACGCAACGATGTTGAATTGTTGATGGTCCATGGTGCTTGGTAATCAACTTGGGTGGTAATCACTTAGATTGGGGCAAGTGACAAGGGGCGAGTATGCCAAGGTGGGTCCGATGGGCAGAGGGTATGTGGAAGTCTTGCTTCGATCATCCTAAGGACTTAACCTTGCAAGCTTTTGACCTCAGTCAATCATTCAACCACATGCCTGGCATAGGATAGCCTAGCTGATTAATTTGCAATGTCTTAGCTTGGTACTATCAATGGCGGTGTGAGTTCCCGAGTTATGGAGTAATTCACATGGCGCAAGAGGGGGGGGGGGCTGGTTGTGGTTTTCAGACCCACCAGTGTTGAAACCTTAGCGGCTAGTATCGGGTTAAGCCAGACCATTGAAGGCTTTGTCATGTTCTCTCCGCTGACACACCAAAGGAAGTGTGTTAATTGCATGGCAACAAGAGATGATCATGTCGTGTGGGTAAAGTGCATAATCTCTGCAGAGTGTAAAACTATTCGAAAAGCCGTGCTCATAGTATTGAGCAATACTCGAGAATTACAGTTAAGGGTTAGCTTAATTAAATGGAAAACTTGGTTGGGATGGCGGAATTGCCATATGGAAGGTTGGAACTTGACTTAGGATTGGAAACTTGGTTTATTGAGAAATGTTGAATCTATCTATTACTGTTATTTGTTTTACATTCTTTACAATCTATTTATTGTATTTGTTCATAAATGCTGCTTATTGCAAAATAGCCATAATAGCCTTTTCCTTTGGAACAAACCTTGCATATAGTTACATAGAATTGCATTATGTACACAACTTGTTGAGTGCTTTAAGTACTCACCCTTGCCAACAACAACATCATCAGTTGAGGAGTCTACATTAATGATGGAGGAGAAGTACCAGAAAGAGATGAATGTTTAGGGTGCAAGCCTTGTCAGTTGCCTGTGGTATACTAAAGGGTTGTCTATATTTTTATTCCGCTGCAATTTAATATGTTATTCAGCCTTGCGAGGCATAGTCATGTAAGTTGACCATATGGTCATTCAACTAGTATTATTTAATATATGATGTCTTTCATAATGTTTCCGCTGTGTATGATTGTGATATTTACCGATGTTGAGCCTGTGTGCACTAGCGTGATCCTGGAGTAATGCAATATACAGAGAGGATCCAGATTTGCATATTCGGGTTCTGACAGTAAGACTTCATCTATTTAAATATAACCTGTTGTACGACCTTAAGGTGCACCATACATGAATACGCCACACATCGCTTAGACTAAGAAATAAATAAAATTGCAGCGGAAATAAACTATTTGTAGAAACCCTTCAATTTGCCACAGGCTACTGACAAGGTTCGCACCCTAAATGATCGTCTCTTCCTGGAACTCCTCCTCGTAAGCAGGTGTGGACTCTTCTCCAACTGGTGATTTTTTTGTTGCAAGGGATGAGTACATAAAGCACTCAATAAGTTGTGCACGGAATGCAAGTCTATTATACTATATGCTTGGCTTACTCCAAATAAATGGCTGATTTGGTTATTTTGCAATAAAGCAGCATTTATAAAAGAATAGCATAAATAGATTGAAATGATAGTAAAACAAATAATAAAAATAATAAATTTCTCAATTATTTCCCAAATAAACTAACTCACAACCTTAAATCAAATTTCCAAACCTCCATAGCCATACAGCCTCCATTCCCAAGTTCATTTTATTAAAATCTAACCCTTGATTGTAATTCCCGAGCATTTTTCAATACCACGAGCACGGTTATTCGAATAGGTTTGACACTGCAGTGGTAATACACTTTACCCACAAGATATAATCATACACCAGAAAGGCGAGTGATCATAACAAAGTCTTTACAATGCTCTGTCTAAACCCATTACTGCCCGCTGAGGTTTCAACACTGAAGAGACTGGTTGCCACTATTAGGGCCCCCCTCTTGCGCCATGTGAGTCTAGCCATGCACCCAGAATCCACACCACCATAACAGTACCAAAATTTAGATATTACAAATTAATCAGCTAGGTCTGTCTCATACCAGACAAGTGGTTGTATGATTGACTCTGTTCAAATGCTTGCAAGGTTAAGTACTTAGTTGACCAAGGCAAGACTTACCAAAAATTCACAATTACCATTATCCATACCATCAACTTTCATTTAGCAAAACAAATAGCAATGCGGCCGTCCAAATGCCACATTGGCCCACCATAAAATCACAACCCTTGCCACTTGCCTCAGTCTAAATCATTTACCACCCTAGTTGATTACCATGCACCACATGCCGTAACAACATTGTGTGATGTAATCTGTAATATGATATTTCAGAGGGCATGGCTAGAATTTCCTGAGGCTAGCCAATAAACTGAAAATGCTTAAGCAATACAAAATAATATCACAAACGGCTGGGACTATGAACCGTCTGTCATAATAGTTTATCACAGACGGTTCTGATCAATAACCATCTATGATAGGTGTCCCACACATGGTTCAGGAACCGTCTGTGATGCGTCGTATTATCACTAACACATGCTTACAGACGGTTCAGAAAACAGTCTGTGATGACGTTTTTGAATAGTTTGTGATGGACTTTTCTATAGTAGTGGAAGATGGCTTGAATTGATCAAGGACTATGTAACATCCCAAATTTCTATGAATTTTCATAAATGTTTGGCTTTTCTGGAAATTTCTGCATTTAAAGAAAATGTTGTTCCATTTTCTAGCTACTGAATTTGAATTTTAAATTTCAAATTCAAAACTAATCAAAGTTTGAAAATATTTTGTTCACGTTCTAAATAACCTAAAGTGCCTCTCCAAAAAGTTTCATTAATTTTGGAGTTGGGTTGATATTTTTGTAAAATCAAATACTGTAATTTATATTAAAGCTAAGGCTATAAAAAGATTTATAAGAGAAATCCAGGACCGATGAAATTCTGGAAATTTTACGAAAACATCGGTACCACATCAGGACCATACCACCCCATGGTTTCTTGGTTGCTTGGGTTCTCCATACCACCCCATGGGTTTATACAAACCCGTTAGTCCTCCTCTAAAGTAAGTATAGGAAACTTACTCTGAAAGTAATTAGGGATCCTAATCTTGTTAAGATTCATCTAGCACATATTTCTAAATCCTAAAAGAGTAAATATGTCACCAAAATTAACATCAGTACTTTGAGTTAGGTCTCTGGGTATCATGCAGGCATGGATGTACCCAGGTATATTTCATTTTACAATTAATGGAAGAATAGTATTGGCTCTTGTTGCAACATGCAAATTCCTGTATGCAGTAGTGGATATTATCATATGTACCTATGAGACAGATGATGCTTTAGAGCAATGGATGATACTTGCAAGTGGAATTATTTTTAAAAATAATATTTAAAAAATGAAAAATTAAACAAATAATATGCCGATTTTAAAAATTACAGTTCTACCTCTCTGTCGCCGTTTGAAATGGCGACAGGCCTATCACCACTTCAAACGGTGACAGGCTCTCTGTCACCATTTCAAACGACGACAGAGCGACAGAGGAGTTCCTATGATGCTTTTTGAAATAAAAAAGGGAAATAGCCTCCCTACAGGTGTATTTGCGAAAATAACCTCATGCCATAGCAGGGCGGCACTGCAATCGAGTAATGCGGCGACAGGGCTGCGCGGCATGGTTTTTTAATTCCTTCTTAAAATAATGTAGCGAGCGAAATTTGCAGATAAAAATGATAACAACAAAAAATATGCGGTGAAATTTTGTATGGAAGATGATGACATAGCATGTTGTACAAAATGACTAGAGGAAACATACGTACAAATATTGGGGCTCGTAGTATGACATAGAAATATTAGGATACATAGCACGACATTGTGGACATAACATGACATAGAAAATGATGAAAGAGACGTGGCGCGGTGATATGGACCAACCATGAACGGAAACTACTACTAAGGTACATTGCGCCTTTTGGAAATAGAAAAAAGTCATACTTATTGTCGTAGACCCTATATGGAAGGATCCATCAGTGCCTTCCTGTAACATCCAAAAATTTGAGTTTTGGAATGTTTGAATTTGAAATCGAACCATTTTCATTTTTTCCAATTTAATCAAGCTTAATTTGAATTTTCTATTAATGAAAACATTTAATTTGAATAATTTATGCATCAAACCAAAGGTTTCCTATCAAAGTTGGATTCCATAGGTTCCAAGGAATTTTTCTGTATTTTTAAAGATTTTTTCTAAATTTATTTGCTATTTATTTGAAATTATTTGCTTTTATTTTAATATCTAGAATTTCTTAATTGTGAAATGATTTATTTCTTCAAAATTCGCCTCGGGCCGACTTATTTCCACAGCATGCTCCGCTCCACCCCACCTCGGCCCGCATCACCTCGCGTGGCCCAGCCAGCCCAGCTGTGCGAACCGTCCGATGCGCACCACGTGTGCGGTCCGAATGCAGTCGCCGCCGCTGCCCGAAGCCCTAGCCGTGTAACCGCAGCGTTCACGCTGTCCTCGGTGTCCACGCCACGCACGCCTCCCCAGGCTATTTAAGCTGCCGCCAACCCCCACCCGAGGTTCCCCTCTCCACGCCGCCTCTTTTGCCCTAGGTCTTGTCGCTCAAGTCGGCGCCGTCTTCACCCCGAACTCACCAAAGTTCCTTCGCCATGGCCGAAGCCTTCTGTCGCCTTGTTCTCCGCCTCCGGTTGGTCTCCGCCGACACCGATTGCACGTTCGTGTTGCCCGCGCCTTCCTCGTCCAGATCTGTTGAAGAACCGAGCCGATCTGGTACCGATTCGCCATCGACAATGTCGTCTTCCTCGCGTCTGGTGAAGTAGCACCGCCGCCCTCACCGTCGATCTGCTTGTCTGGCCGTGGCTGTCCGATCTACGATGCATGCTCCAGATCGTGCCATATCGCAGTCGCTGCGGCCTCGCTTCTCGGCCGTCAGATCCTGCGCCGCCGCTGGATGTGCAACACGTGGCCATCCACATCAGCGCCTCGCCAAGTCAGTGCCAGCGTTAGCCGTGAGTTGGGTGCACGGTTAACCGAGCACAGTGCCATAGACTCAGTCCACCGTGAACCTTGCTGACGTCAGCGTTGTGCAATAAATCTGTTTTTCTTTAGAAAAATAATTCCAAAAAATTTTCTTTTTCTTTTTCTCTGAATTCAATCTTTCGGCGGCTCGTTCTCTCTCATACGAACTCCGATTGAGGCGATTCAAGTTTCTAAATTTTTCTAAAATCGAGCTCTACCTTCCAAAGCCATTTATTTTCAGTTTTGAGCTTGTTTGAGTCTCTTTTTGGTATTTATTTTGTTTCATTGCTTTCTTTTCCGGTGGATACTAATTCCGAGGGAGCGAACGGAGACTTTGAAGACTAAGACTCTACGCTAGATCAGCAAGACAAGTCGTAACCTTTGATCATATTGAACCTATGTTTTCAAAACTATTTTGTTTTATACAATGGCATGCTATTTGTGTATAAATGATTATTTCATGGGAATAGCTATATACCTTGTTGTCATTATGTCACCTTGATTATTGGGATGCCATGTATCCATTGTTAAATCTTGGTTGTGACATTACTAGTTGGACATAATCATATTACCAGCATTGGGTTATCGTAGCTATGCCTAGATATGCTTAGTTGTACGATGGGATTCATATCATATGATGAATAATATTAATCTTCACTTAGTGAGATATAGAATTGTGGCTGATAGCCACTGTTGTGAAATTTATTGTACCATGGCAGGGTTGCCATTGGTCTTGGTTGAATAAAGTTGTTTTCCCTCAGGCAAGTGATCGTGCAGTAAAAGGGGTGCTTTCTAGCACATTGGGATGTGGATGTCTTGCCTAAGATAACTTAAGGACTTCATCTTGTGCGCCATTGAACTGGGCCTAACCGTACTACCACATGTCTGGTATGGGATAGATCTAGCTGATTAATTTGCAATGTCTAGCCTTGAGTACTGCCAATTGGTGGTGTAGGTTCCGAGATGGACAGGTAGATTCGCAAGGTGCAAGAGGGGACCCTGTGGGGCGAAACATTAGTGGGAAGTACCGAGTTTAGACAATGCATTGTAAAGGCTTTGTCATGATCTCTCTGTCGACACACCAAAGGAAGTGTGTTATTAGCGCTTGGCAACAAGAGCTGATCATGTCTTGTGGGTAAAGTTGTACAACCTCTACAGAGTGTAAAACTATTAGAATAGCCGTGTCCACGGTCATGGACATGCCTAGGAATTTCATACGAGGTATAGAGTGTTTTCATGAAATGTTGGGAATGTGGAATTGTTGAGATGTGAATGGGAGTTCAGTGTTGTTTTATTGTCCAAAGTTATGCTATTGAATTTGGTGGTTGATAATTGTTTTAGATGGTATAGGGTGATTCCTCGCCATTCTGTTCATATTGTCTACCATTGATTTACCAGTTATTTATTTATCTTTTCATAAACATGCTTTAAATCTATTAAATGTATTTCAATTCGAGTTACTGCTTTCTGCAAATGAACCATATGACTATCCTTTGTTAAGCCTTGCATGAATATTGCATCATTTCCCTACGGCTTGCTGAGTACTTCTGTACTCACGGCTTTACGCCTTTGTGGATAGGTTGCTAAGGAAGGATCAGGAAATAATGAATATCATGAGGAGGAATATTATGAAGACTACGTGGACTAGGAAGGCGTTTCCCCAGACGATTGCCTGTGGCATGTCGAATGATCAAGTTATCTTTTTCGCTGCAATAGGTTTTTAGTTTCTTAAGCCCTTAAGGCATAGTGGTGTAAACTTTGACCATAAGGTCTGATGCTTTATTTAATAATAATTTGTCTCTTTCTTAGTTAATTCGTTGTATGGAATGATATTTCATCTATGTTTCCACTGTGTGCACTAGCGTGATCCTGGACTAGTGCAGCATACACAGAGGGTTTCGGATTTGCAAATCTGGGTCCCGACACTACCCTTTTGATTGCACGAGATGCAGGGCCTTTGCCTTTTTCCAATTAGGCCCATAGACATCAACCCAATAATAGTCTTCTGGGGCGATCTTTGGCTCCTCACACGCGTGTATGTCTTGCTCGTCGGCTATCTCCTTCATGTTCTTGCGATGTGCCTGAAGCTTCTCTTGTGCCTTCCAAAAGTCCACATCGTCAGGACGGTAGCGCGGTGGCTTTGGTTTGTCTTCTGCGGTCTAAGGCTCTGGCTTTCAATGTTTGTATCGCTCAGGGGCAACTGCGTAGTGTAGGTAAATTTTGTTCTCCAAGTACTCCTTATCGTACTTTTCTGGGCCATTGATCCATTGGAAGAAGTAGCAACTGTCATCTCCCTGGTGTCATGCGTGGATGAAGTTAGAAGTCTAAAAAATGCATCACAGAATATACATGCATGTCGTTAACTTACACGAATTTCATAGCGGCACGTGTAGTGTGCCCAACCAACGGTGTTGCGATGTCTGTACTGCATTATCCACGTCGGAGCATCTCAATCGCAGTTTGGATAGGAAACTCTAGCGACAGAGGTGCATCCTTGCAAGAAACATCTGAGTAGATTTTCCCCTTCTTGGCAAGCCACTTCCGCTTACGAAGAATCACTTCGTAGTCGGCCATCGTGAACCCGCCGGTGAAGGGGGCTGTGGTGCTGGTAGGGATGTGGTGTTCGGTGTGGGGGTTGGCTTGGTGTAGTGTGGAATGTATATGATGGACATGGCGTCGTATTTATAGTAAGATTTTGGTGGCAGTGTGTTTTCCAAGCAGCCTGAGAAAGCTACTGCCCGCGAGTTGTCAAATCGATCAAATCAAACTGAGAAAAGAATATCCAGTGTGTTGTCACTTCCCTCTGAGAAAGCGGGGGCATCATGTTATCTCGTTAGCTTTTTCAGGCCGATTTGAGAACACGCTGCTAGCAGCTTTGTCCGGCCGATTAAAGAAATAATGAAATAGGTAGTCTGCTGTCACTTCGCGGTGTGCAGAGTGTTGTCAAATCGGCTTGACAAAGCTACTGGCAGCGTATTGGCAAATCGCCTTGGCAAAGCTAATGTGTACGTGTTGCCCAATTAGCCTGACAAAGTTGATGGTAGCATGTTGTCAAATTGGCCTGAAAAAGCTGATGTGGATGGCAATAAATGTTTTTGAAAGCGGTGGACACAATGTTGTGAACTGTGACTGCAAAAGGTGATGGATGCATTCGGTATTTGACAACTTTTATTACCAGGAGGAGATAATTAATAATACATAAGTTAACAAAAGCAAAAGATCATATCCGAATAGTACATAAGTTAACAAACCAAAAGACCATATCTGGATAGTACATAAGTTAAGAAAGCAAAACGCCATATCCGATTAGTACATCAGGTATGAAAGCTAAAAAAACTAGCTGGGGTTCTTACGCGATGCTACCCCTTGGGTGGTCCAGGCCTCCTCTGGCGCTGCACATGTCTGGATGGATACATCAGCTAGTCAGGTGCATGTCCACGAGTAGTCCTAGCAGGCCGTACTAGTGCTGATGGAGTAACAAAGGCGGCCTGTGATGGCATCGATGAGCTGCGACGGACCAAGGACGACAGCCGGTGACTGCTGGTGTGGGTCTACCAACCACTCGATAATGGCGTTGTCGAGGGGGGACAAGTCACCGGAATGGGTCGCGCTATGGTCAAGTGCTGCATCAACGACTGCTTACAAACATTTTATGTTAGTACACCACATAATGTAAAGAACGTAATAACTGAAGGGACACCACAAAGGTGTACCTAGAGTCATGTGGACGTGCAGTGTAGAACGGTGCCATCTGGAGCCCCCTAGCATGTCTATAGGAGGGGCTGTCTGCATGTTCGCTGTCCTATCTATGGTGTGCGACGCGTGGCGACCATGTACAGGTGAGGAATTCCCATGGACCTGTACCACGTCGTCGTCCCTAGGCCTCCTGTAGGACGTAAGCTGGACGATGCGTGCAGTCTTCTAGTAAGCACACTGGAACGTCCCTCTTAAGTCCATGGTGACCTCCAACCTATCCCCCAGGCCCACTCCGGCCATCAGTAGGCAAGCTCCTCCATAGCCTTCCTGGAAAGGTCACTCTGCTCACTCAATGAAAGGCTGGTTTGTTGGTTGTTACAATTGTATTAACGGTATATTATATGACATGTGAAAAGAAGTACTAACTGAGCGATGAAAAGCTGAATCCGGCTACGTAGGGTAGGTGTCTATCGTAGAGAGAACGTGCCTCGGAGGTGAGTTGATGACACGCACAACTCGAACGCATGTGCACAGGCTGTACCACCTGATGTACTCCTCGTACATGCTGTGGTCGTAAGGGGCAACCTCCTCGTGTACGTCCGACAACGCCTGTGACCTGTGCTGAGCATGAGGCAACATACATGCTACTCAGCTCGCACCACCAATGAAGCCCTTGCGTGTTTGTTTGCATAAAAATATTCACAACATAACCTCATTAGTAAGGACAACGGAAAGAGTGATGCAATTGAAAGCGATGTAAAAGAGAACTAATGTGTGCACGCTCGACGGGACGATGTCACCTGTGGGGACGAGGAACGCCTACTGGATACCGAATTGCCTCATGACACGATGGACGACGTAGGTCTCCACGTACATGTCGAACACCAGGTGACGCCGTGTCGGCTAGAACGTGGCATCACTGGTGCACTATAGAGATAGGCCCTAAGGTGCTCTCGTGCCGATAAGATTTGGTAGGTATGGACACTAGATGATGTGATCGTCCATCAGCTGGTCAAACATCGCTACATACTGGGGGTACAAAGTGTGCGATTTAACATGGGTGAAAGTCGACTGCAAGAAAAGCGAAATAGGCAATCGTTAGTACGAAACATGGCAAATTATTATACAAGTGACAGTAAATGTGATTTTACTAACCCTTCGCCTACACTACAACATCCCCATGGTAGGACGGTCCACGTCATCCGCGGGGGCCTCATAGAGACCTGCTCTATAAGGTCCCAACTCCATCCGCGGCCATCTTCATGGTGTACTATAACCTCTGCTCTATTGCAAATATGATGGCACGTGGCTCTAAATCCAGATTGCCCACAATCTCCCTGTACATTGCATTCACAACAAAGCCCGAAGATATGTTTCTATGCGATTGCGTAGACTCTGTCAATACGCATATGTGTGGGACGACTATAGAACACTTCTAAATGGTGTCCCACTTAGGTTGGTACGTATGGACACACCATGGGCAACCCTCCATTTGGCATCTGACATCAAACACCCACTGATATGACTTGAAAACCTTAAAGGTTCTATGCACTGACACTGCCCATGATGTCACTTCTTCCTAAACCTCACACTTATTCTTGTAAATCGCACCTTGCCTCACCTCATTCCAATCGTACTCCCATACGAAGTATTCGCCCTCGTTGACCACCAGCCTATCAAACTGACACTCATCCCACTTCGCAATGAAAGGCTCTTCATCATCTTCGTCATTACTTAAAGCCTCGTAGTCCTGTCTCTCTGCCTCCATCGCTTGCACCAACGATTCAATATGTTCTCCCTCGTCTGCCACACCCATTAGTTCCTACACCTCTATAATTAGAACATCAACTTCCCCGCCTTTCACTCCCTCCTAACCCGAACTAACATCCTACCTCACTAAGCATTTCCCAGTTCGGTTACTCTCCCAAACTTCCTTTGGTTCATCACCAACATCCTCTTACTGCGTCGCATGGCCGGCATGGACTTTTTGAAATGCTTTTGTCAATAACACTAACAGCCAGCCTTTGTCAATCGCCATTCTTACATACGAGCTCCACGACTTCGGTCCCTTCAATTTCACTAACTCCCAATACGTGCAATCCTGTCTTCGACACCCTACTCTGTGCAACTTGAGATCATGCAATTTGCGGTCCAACGAGAACATGTGGTACAACCATCTAATAACCGTGCCCCATGAACACTCCCCTGCACGTGACAGGCTAGCCACGACACTTGAAAAATAACTTAGTTCCACCCCTTGTACACCCATGTGCGGAACCCCTTCTCCATAGTGTATTTTTAATTGAATTCGTTCATCCATACCTGTCAAGCATTTCAGGAAATTCTTAATACGTGCACAACGTAACGCTATCAGATTTTTAATTCACAACCTACCCATACTGCCACACCTATGTACCATGACAATGTACTCTACACTACTTGAAACAACTGCTGGAGTCATACATAAATTTATTTTCTCAACTACATACTGTCCTGCATACTTTTCACCTGTTTTGTATGTCCATAGCTGTTGCTACTCTATACAGCTAATTACTTATGAACCTAATTAATCTGGTCGTTAAGTCATGTATGGAAAAAACTATTGCTACTCTACACAGCTAATTACATACAGACCCAATTAATCTGGTCGACAAGTTATGTATCTAAAAAACTATTGGTATTCTATACAGCTAATTACTTACAAACCTAATTAATTTGGTCACTAAATCGTCTATCTAAATAATTATTGCCACTCTACATAGCTAATTACTTACAACCTAATTTATCTGCTCGCTACATCATCTATCTAAATAACTATTGCTACTCCACATATCTAATTACTTACAACCTAATTAATCTGGTCACTAAATCGTATTTTCAAATTTTAATTCAAATAAACAAAAGAAATTACCTCTCTGTCCGTGACACCTTTCTTCCTCGTCACCCTCTTCTTCTTTGTCTTCTTCCGCTCCTCCTCCTCCCCTTCTTCTTCCTCCTCCTCCCCCTCTTTTTCTTCCTCCTCTCCTCCTTCCCCTCCTCTTCTCCTTGTTCCCCTCCTCTTCTTTCCCTCCTCCTGTTTCCCTCTCTTGTCTCCTTTCTTCCCCTCCTTTTCTTTCTCTTCCCCTCTCTTTCTTTCTCCTACGCTCGGTGAAAATGAGGGTGCTCGGTGGAAATGAGGTTTCCTGCGGCGCGGCCATGGTTAAAATGCTCTTTGTTGCTATTTGGAATAGCGACAGAGAGCCCAGCCGTTTGATGATGGTCCTTTGTCGTCATTTGAAATGGCAACAGAGCCTGTCGCCATTTGAAACGTCGACAGAGAGATAGAACTGTAATTTTTGAAATCGACATATTATTTATGTAATTTTTATTTTTTAAAATATTATTTAAAAAAATTACTTGCAAGTGACATTAATTTTACTTTCCCTCAAAAAAGAAGTAGAATTATTTTTACCAATCACAAGCAAGTTGCTTACATAACATAACCAGAACTTTGATCAATAACATAACCTGACAAGACAAGTTCCCAATAAAGAGAAAGAGCCTGCTACAAATTCAGTGGAATGTTTAATAAAACGTGCTACTTTCACAAGTCAAATCTGCAAAAGGGAACTATATATGTATATTGGGGCTTAGTTCTAACTTTCTGTGACACAATCATCCAATCTTCCCCTCCTTTTTGACTACTAGTGTACTCTCCACTTGGCACCTCTCCTGTTTATCTGACACGCATATTATTTTGTGCACAATGCATTTTACTTTTTCTAAAGTGCCAATATAATACATATGGTTTTTTTATCACAACAGTTACAACGAGTGCATGCATGTATCTGCCGTCCAAACCCCGTCCTTCTCTTCAAAAATAATATGGCCAATGTGATTGAAATCAAATTACGTGTAAAGCTCCTGTACAATTAATTGAAGATAGCATGGTTGCTGTGGCACACGGTGACGGCCAACTTTATCAAACATGGAAGAACCATTAGTTATTATATGTGCACTTGGAGTATGACTTCAATTATTTAAGATGCGTGATCACATATGCAATTAATGGATGACAAAGCAAAGTGTCATAGTTACAACAGCTTTTGGGAAAAGATGTGCGCGCTTATGTCAGTAAGATGTTAATTGAACCGTAGTCTCATTAATTAGTGTGTTATCCGTATGAATTGTTAACTATATTAACTGAAAATGGCCTGGTAGCTAGTTCTCCCTCGATCCAAGTTTACAAAGTGTATTCCTTCTTTGCACATAAACCAAGAAGACATTAAAAATAACTAGATTAATTACCCCTAATTATTATTACTAAGCATTATACTCAATCCATGTATATAGAGAATATAAAGTAAAGATGGAAATTTAATAGGGGTATAGAGGGAATATCACACTATTTTTGCATTGGAATATGAAATATGTCCTATATTTATAGATAAAATCATTAAAAAAATTAGTCTTATAAACTTGTACGTGATAATCTAACTAGTGGTAACTAGTGCAAAAATAGGCTCCCCTGGTTTGGTTTCTACGCAAATCAATTAGCCGATGATCCTAATAACAATATGGGCAATTAAAGACTTTTCTATAATATTGTTGTTGATCATTGTTGCCGGCCGGGTGATAACTTTTTTTTTAGCAAAGTTGTCATAATTGAGTAGTAGCCAGTTTCAATCCCTACAATTCATAGGCTGAAGATAATATTTAATAATAATAATGCTGCTTACTAGGAAAGTTGACACGCATTATGACACGACAAGGAAAACATGCAATTCTCAAACTGGCAATTTTCAAACGAGATTTCCCAACCACGTAGTTGGTATGCATCGAACTACAGTCTTTCATCCCATATATACTTGGGTGCCACACCTGTTGGACTGCAGAACTGTTTATCTGTCAATCCTAAGTCCATTTCTGGCCTAGCTAGATGATTCTCATGCAGGTCTTTCAATTTTGGACAAATAATGATTTTAGTTCCTTCAGATTTGTTTTAGTTAATTAATTTCACCCTTTTACATATTTTGGAAATATATAAGATCATATTTCTTTCAAAAGTACTTTTCAATAGAATTCCCCAACTCACTTGTTGTTACAAAACTTTACAAATTTTCTAGAATTTAACAACTATGTTAGTAATCTTTCTAGTGATTATATTATGTTCAAATTTATTTTAGTACATAAATATCTTAATATTTAATTGGTTTATCAGCGGAATTAGGAATAATTTACTCATGATACCTAATTGAAACAGCTTTTAAAAGAAATGGAACCTAATTTATAAATTGAAACAAGATGGTTTTGGTCTATCTTGGCGTAGGTCCATTTGTTATTTTTGATCTAAAGTAGTAATTGGTTCTAATTGCATTATACTCCAGATGTAGCTAGCTATGTAAAGAGAGAATTGAAGATGTTGAGTTTAAATGTAGCCTACATATGTATGTATATCCATTTGTTCTTTGTGATCTAAGGAGCTATTTAGTTTAATTGGCAAGTTTAAATGTAGCTTATATGTAGAATATTGTAGATCTGTTTGTTCTTTAGATCTAGCATGGTTATGATACAGGGTACGGTTTTAGCTAGTAAATCTATGCTCCAATTTAAGAATGTGTGCATGTGCACTTCTAGTGTACTTAATTCATTATTTAATACTTATTGTTATATATGTAGCGTAGATGGACTGAAGCTGGATGTGCGTAGAGAACCGTGCGAGCACCGAGTACATTAATGGTGTCTTCGCTTTTTGAAGAGCTGCAGAGGAGGATATGTTGAACAAGGCGGTGGAATTTATGCCTTGTCCATGCATTGAATGCGAGAATCCGAGGATGTTTCGAAACACAGCGCAAATCAAAGCACACTTGATTCTAAGGGGTTTCAAAAGGGGGTATACATGTTGGACCAGGCATGGTGGAGAGCAGATTATATAGGAAGCAAGTAATATTAACATCGTTGACGAAGTCAACGATACACCAGATGATATCGACTGTTCTTTCGATGAGGATAGGTTTCACGATGACAATCCGGATCAGATGTTGTGTGATGCAAAAGGGAACTGTGATGAGCGAGAGTATGTAAAACTTTGGGGCTTGATGGATAACTCAGAGAAACCTTTGTTCCCGGGATGCAAGTCCAAAGACACAAGGTTGTCATCCGTGCTTGAACTGTTGAACTTAAAGGCAAGCAATGGTTGGTTCGACAAGAGTTTCACAGCGCTGTTAGGTCTATTAGCGGACATGCTTTCGGAGGGAAACGACTTGCCGACAACCACCTACAAAGCCAATAAGGTTCTTTGTCCCATGGGAATGGAAGTAGAAAGAATACATGCATGTCTGAAAGACTGTATTCTCTACCGCAAAGAGTACGCAAACTTGCATTATTGTCCAGTGTGCAACGCATCCTGGTACAAGCGTAAAGTTGAATCAGATGATGATGACGAGGGCATCGAGGTGAAGAAAGGACCTCCTGCTAAGGTGGCATGGTATCTACCTGTGATTCCCTATTTGAAGCTTCCATTTGCGAACCCAAAGGAGGCAAAACTGCTTCGGTGGAACTCGGATGAGCGTAAAAATGATGGAATTCTAAGGCACCCTACTTATTCCACCTAGTAGAGAAACATCGATAGGAGGTTTCAAGAATTCACTGCGGGTCCGAGGAATATAAGGTTTGGATTGAGTATGGACAGAATGAATCCTTTCGGTAACATAAGCAGCCATCATAGAACTTTGCCCGTGAATATCTGTATCTACAACCTTCCTCCTTGGTTGTCTATGAAGAAGAAGTACATTTTACTGTCTATACGTATCCAAAGCCCAAAGCAACCTGGAAATGATATTGATGTGTACCTAGCACCATAGGTGGAAGATATGTAAACACTGTGGGCTCCTGGGGTACAGGTATGGGATGCTCACAAATGAGAGTATTTCACTTTGCACTACTTGTTGTTCTGCACCATAAATGATTATCCTGCCCTTGCTAACTTGTCGGGCCAGAGTACAAAAAGAGCCAAAGCCTGTACTCACTGCTTAGAGAATACCGATAGTGTGTGGCTGAATCACTGACGCAAATTTGTGTACATGCATCACTGTAACATCCCAAAAATTTGCCATAAATATTATTTTATTGCTATTATGTATTTTGTGATTATTCTGGATTTATTGGATTTTTTTTAAATTTATTTTGAATTAAGTATATTTGTTTTTAAAGAAAACTAATTAAATATATGAGAAGTTAATATAGAGTTTTGCCAAAGATATTTTATTTGGGTTTAAAATGACTCAAAGTATTTATGAGGATTTTCTGGGAATTTTACTAATATATTTATTACCTAAAAACAATTAAAGGAATTTTTGGAATTATTTTAAATCGCAAACCCGGAGAAAATAGTTGAACAGTACTGGGCCGAAGCCCAGCACTGTGCGTACATGCGGCCCATTTTCTGTGCGCGGCCCAATCTCTCTGCGTCGTCAGCTGCCGTTGGATTTCAGTCGGAGGGCCTTCATCAAGCCGCATCGCTAGTATCGTTTCAACCGTCGGATTGAGATCGTGCGGCGGGAACCAAGGCGTACCGGTTCGGGTCTCCGCCATTAGGGTGGATAACGTGTTCGGTTAGGATCTTAACACGTTGGCTACGTTTGCCCATTGGATTCGCCACGCGTCGACCATCCGCGTGCCGTCTTCGTCTTGTCTCCGAGTTGGACTCTGCGCGTCCGAGTTGTAGCTGCCGCGGACTCCCAGCCCGAGTCGCCATCGGAGAGGATGGGGGTGGCTATATAAAGCACGCATCGGGTGCGCAGATCCCCAAGCGACCAAAACCCAAAGGTTTAGCCTTAGAAATCGTCGTCGTCTCACCGCAATCAAAGGTCTTCTGCCGATCACCACTGCAATGAGGAAGTCACTGATTCATCGCCGTCAAGCCATCGTAGGACCTGGGACCAGTCGCATATGCTTCGCCGTGGACCAGAGCACCTTGTGCGCACCTTCGTTTCTCCAGAACGTCGCCGGAGAGGAAGTTCATCACGGAGGCCGTCGCCGCCAGTGAAGAGGATCGTGCCGCCATTGAACCAGTACCTAAACTCGAGATCTGAGCACGTCAGGAGGTAGACGAGGTGATGAGCTCACCGTAGGTGGTCTCGCCGGTCGTCGGCGGTGACCCTAGGGTTGTGCGCGCCGCTGTCTGACGTGGGTTGACGCTTCATCGACACATGGTAGACACGTAGGCGGGGTCGCTAAGATGGCGTTCGCGTGGCATCTTGCGTGGGTGCCAGTCAGCGCTGAGTCGCATGCTGACACGACAGTCCGCGGGACCCACATGTCAGTGGCCCAGATTCGCATGGACCGAGTCCAACGTGCACCCGAGGAAGCCCGTGGACCGAGGGGACGCATGTCGGCATGGGAACACTTCGGGTAGGGATGATGTCCGCATGACGCATTAATGCTGTTTTTCAGAATAAAAATAATTCGGGAAAATCGGATTTTCTATTTTCTGTATTTTCAGAATTAATTCAATCTTTGAAAGGCTATAACTTTTGCATTTTAATTCAAATTTGGGTGATTCAAATTTCTAAAAATTTGTAAAATTGAGGTCTATTTAATGGTAAGTTTTATTTGATTTTTGTAGTTCATTTGCTTGCCTTTTTGGTATTTATTTGCTTCTCTCCTTCAATTCGTGTAGACGTTGAATTGTGCGACGCTTCGGAGGAGAATCCGTCGACCCAAGATCAATTTCCAGAGCAAGAACAGAACCATTTCCAAGGAAAGTTGTGCTTTGATTATGTTGAACCCATATTTATAAAATCGATATATTGATTTACTTTAATGCATGCTATTTCATGTATACAATTGTTTCAAATTAAATTGGGATCTAATTAATCCACCAATTGATCTATACCCTACCTTGTCATTTGTATGCCATGATCTATTGTCACCCTAGATTGGTTCATTATAGTTGTTTAATACTAAACTCAACATGGGATGGTTAGACCGTGTTAGCTGCTTAGCCATGCCACGTCATCACATGTACTTAAATCATCAATATTTAATCTTGACTAATGGAATATGGAACAATGATATGAACTTGTGTGTCATATGAGATCACACAATGAGATTGAGTTGTAGTGGAGAGTCATGTCACACAACGATGTTGAATTGTTGATGGCACGTGGTACTTGGTAATCAACTGGGGTGGTAATCACTTAGATTGGGGCAAGTGACAAGGGGCGAGTATGCCAAGGTGGACCCGATGGGCAGAGGGTATGTGGAAATCTTGCTTCGATCATCCTAAGGACTTAACCTTACAAGTCTTTGACCTGAGTCAATCATGCAACCACATGTCTGGTATGGGACATCCTAGCTGATTAATTTGCAATGTCTTAGTTTGGTACTATCAATGGCAGTGTGAGTTCCCGAGTTATGGAGTAACTCACATGGCGCAAGAGGGGGCCCTGGTTGTGGTTTTCAGACACACAAGTGTTGAAACCTTAGCGGGTAGTATCATGTTAAGGTGGTGCATTGTAAAGGTTGTGTTATAATCACTCGCCTTTGTGGTGTATGGTTGTATCATGTGGGTAAAGTGCATAACCTCTGCAGAGTGTAAATCTATATGGATAGCCGTGCTCGCGGTATTGAGCAATGCTCGAGAATTACAGTTAAGGGGTAGCTTAATTAAATGGAAAACTTGGTTGGGATGGCGGAACTGCCATATGGAAGGTTGGAACTTGACGTAGGATTGGAAACTTGGTTTATTTGAGAAATGTTGAATCTATTTATTACTGTTATTTGTTTTACAGTCTTTACAATCTATTTATAGTATTTATTCATAAACGCTGCGTATTGCAAAAGAGCCATAATAGCCTTTTCCTTTGGAATAAACCTTGCATATAGTTCATAGAATTGCATTTTGTGCACAACTTGTTGAGTGCTTTAAGTACTCACCCTTGCCAAACAACAACAATTAACAATTGAAGAGTCTACACCTGTATTGGAGGAGGAGCTCCAGAAGGACACAAGTCGTTAGGGTCTGAGCCTTGTAGTTGCCTGTGGTGAACTGATGAGCCATCTACGTCTTCTATTTTCCGCAGCTTATTTCTTAGTTTATATTTCAAGTCTAGCCCTGCGTGGCTTAATAATGTAAGTTGGTCATAAGATCATAGACTTAGCTATATCAATAAATAGAGTATTACTATTATTATCATTGAGTATGATGCGATATGTACCAATGTTAAGCTGTGTGCACTAGCGTTGATCCTGGGCCTAGTGCGGTAAACACAGTGGGTCCGAATCAGTGGATCCGGGTCCTTACAGTCACCGTAGGTTCCTTCGGAGGAATCACCCATAGCGCAAGATGAAGAAACAATTCGACGAAACGAACGAAGGTGTTTTAGCTCCAAAGCCTTTAAGCAGGACAGACATTCATGATATGGTTAGGAACTTAGATGTTGCACTTGAAAAGGGACATAAATTGAGGATCCGTGAGAAGAGCATGTGGAAGAAGATATCAATATTTTGGGACCTACCTTATTAGGAGCACCTAGAAGTTCGGCATCGCATCGACGTCATGCACGTAGAGAAGAATGTGTGTGATAGCTTGATTGGTCCCTTATTGAATATTAAGGGCAAAACAAAAGACGATATCAATGCACGACTTGACTTGGTCGATATGGGCATCAGACCTAAGTTAGCACCGAAAGAGACCGTTAAAGGCCGAATGTACTGCGAACTTGCTTGTTATACTCTGTCCAAGGCTGAGAGAACTGAATTGTGCTAGTGCTTGCATGGTGTGAAAGTTCCATCCGATTACTCCTCCAACATGAAGAGACTTGTTTCGATGCAAGATTTGAGCTTAACTGGCATGAAGTCTCATGATTGCCATGTGCTTATGACACAGATGCTCTCTGTCACAATTAAAAGTATTTTATCGAGCAAGGTCTGGAAGACAATCACAAGGCTGTGTTATTTCTTTAACACAATTGTTCAGAAGGTCATCGATCCCGAAGGACTAGATGCTCTGCAGGCTAAGGTGGTGTTGACTCTTGTAATCTTGAGATGTATTTCCCTCTGTCGTTTTTCTATATCATAGTCCATCTCATGTTTACCTTGTGAGGGAGATAAAGATGTGTGGGCCTATGTTCCTACATAGCATGTACCCGTTCGAGAGGTACATGGGAATTCTCAAGTCCTACGTACGGAATCGATCTCGACCGAAGGGTAGCATTGTCGAAGGTTATGCAACCGAAAAGGTCATCGAATTCTGCATGAATTACATGGCTCAGGTCAAATCGATAGGTGTGCCTCAATCCCTCCATGACGGGAGGCTCTAGGGTATCAAGACCATCGGAAGGAAAGCAATCACACCTGATCCAGCTGTGTGTGCTAAAGACCATTTCACGGTTTTGCGACACATGGTTGTAGTGGCCCCATATATCGACGAGCACAAGAACTGGCTACGATAAGAGAATCCATCGCTGCAGGAGTCCTTGATCATCAGATAGCATAACCTTCAGTTCAACAAATGGTTGAAGGAGCGACAACCTATCACTGGAAGCTCATCAGGTGATACGCTGACATGGTTGGCAAAAGGGCCAACATTTAAAGTTGTAACATAGAATGGATATGACTTAAATGGGTACACATTTTAAACTAGAGATCAGGACATGGAGAGCACAAACTAGATGAGCGGTGTTCACATACATGCTCTCAATACCGCTGGGTCAACGAGGAGCTCGTACTATGGGTTCATTGAGGAAATTTGGGAGCTCGACTACATACTATTCAAGATCTCCTTATTTCGGTGCCATTGGGTTCACCTGTAGCACGTGATGGTTGACAAGTACGGCGTAACTAATGTGGACCTCGAACGTGTCGAATACCAAGATGAACCATTTGTACTAGCTAACCAAGTTGTACAAGTCTTCTATGTAACCAACCTGTTGAACAAGAAGCGCCACGTAGTTCTTCAGGGAAAAGGAGGATTATCGGAGTTTAGAATGTGGTAGATGAGGAAGAGTACAATCAGTTTGATGAGTTACCTCCTATCGGTAATGGCATCACGGTCCAAGAAGAACAACCTGAGGAAGCTAGCTACATACGTGTCAATCATCGCGATAGGCTAATTTTTATAGAAAAGAATAAGCAACTGTAGTTATGATGATGTCATCATGTTTATTTTAAGTGTACCTGTATTATAATTAATGAGATGTATGTATTATAATTAATTATAATACATGAGATATATGTATGTATTATAATTAATTATAATACATGAGATATATTTATGTATTACAATTAATGAGATGTATGTATTATAATTAATGAGATGTATGTATTGTAATTAATGAGATATATGTGTTGTAAATAATGACACGAATTTAAGCTCACATTCTTTAATTTGGTAGTAGATGGAAATTCTAGCATTAGAAATATTAACTTGAGAAAACAATTAACTTGGGTAAAACAATTAACTTCAGTAAAAAATTAATTTGGCATTAGATGGAAATTCTAGCATTAGAAATATTAACTTGGGAAAAAACCTTGAGAAAAAAATTAACTTGGGTAAAAAATTAACTTGAGAAAAAAATTGAGAAATTAACTTGAGTAAAAAAATTAATTTGGCAGTAGATGGAAATTCTAGTATTAGAAATATTAACATGAGAAAAAATTAACTTAAGTAAAAAAATTAACTTGAGAAAAAAATTAAGAAATTAACCACACTCATCACAGACGGCTCAATATTAAAACTGTCTGTGGTCTTGCGGCTACAAATTAAGGAATCAGTTGTTCCGCATGGAAGCAAGCAGTTTGAATGCCTCCCTCCGCCTGTCTCCTAGTCCCGTGGCTTGCGCCCTTGTCCCGCGACCTACCGCCGTCTGCCTTCGCAACCCTCTGCCTGCCTCCTCCGCCCTCGCCTCCGTCTGCGCCACCTCTACCCGCACCTTCGTACGCCCTAACTCATAAACACTAGCCGCCGTCCGCCCCACCTCTGCCCGGCCGTCCATTTGCCCCACCTCCTAAACCCTAGCCACCGTTCGCCCCACGTCCACCTGCACCTCCCACCCGGCCTCCTCGCCTTGGCCTCCCCATTGCCAGCCTCCGTCTTTAATCTCAGCCGACGCCGTCCTCTACCTCCAAGCACCGACGCCCCTAGCCTCCACCCTCTCCTCTTCGACAGCTGACGCGGGCCTCCTCCTCCTCCTCCGCACCAGTAAGTCAACTCCTCATCCAATCATTTCTTCTAACAATTAGCAATGGTTAATAGTTATTTGTCATCTGTGAAATTATTTGCTAAAGACCTTATGAACATGATGTCTGTTACTCTATTTATGAAAATGAAACTCACTGCGATATTGCATCTCATGATGTGTCTTGCCAATGTTCCTGGTTCATGTAATCCTAGTCAATCTTTGTGATATTGTTCAACCATGATAGCTTGACCCATCATGTCCATTACATAAATGTTTATTTCCCCAAACACTTGCATGCAGCATCCAAAAGTCTTGTGATCCACCCATTTTTTTTCCATCTGTACTATCCTTGGGCTGGTCAAGGAAACTTGTCAATGCATTATACAAAACAATTCCACTATTGTCTTTTTAGGGTAAAATGAATTTATGTACTCACACATTGACATATAAGAAAAAACAGAATGCATTTTGAAAGAAGAAAAAAGCAGATTTTTTACCTCCTCCCAGTAAATGGTATGCATGAGATAATGTAATCAAATACTGTGATCTCCATTGGGGTTGATCTGAATATGTGAAAGTAGTAGGATCACTCATTTGAATTCCCTGGCTGAAATTCATGTGGTTGCTTGTTGTGACATTGAGAACTTTTGACTGTGGGTGAGCTTGTTTGAATTAATGCCTCATATCCTTGTTTGTAATATGTGTGTTCGATCTTGTGAAAACTTTCCCCCAATTGTGAACTAGTCCAGAAATCTTCCTCGGAAGTATCTTGAACTAATTGTTGGGAATACACCTTCTGAAGCATATTTAGGACATTTCCATCCATGCTCTGCATTCTACTTCTTTTACTGCACAATTATGTGTTATCTTGCATTGTCTCATTGGTTGATTTTGCAAAAACTCTCTTTTCAACATGATTACTTTGCATTGAATGTTGATGAACATAAGTGTTATCCTCATAGATTTCTTCACTGCCAGATCCAATGCAATCTCATAGCACACAAGACCTACTGCCTGCCACTTTGTGATGATTTAATGCAATGTTGTCTGCTTTTGTTGTTTCAATACTAGTACTTTGGTCTTCACATTTATTGGTACATCTTGCTTCTTGAAACAGTCTTTGCTTGATGTCGACTCCATATGCAAACCTTCCTTTCAGTAAACACAACTTGGTATCAGACACACCAGGTTCAATCAGTGATATTTTCTTATCACTTGAGGGGGGTTTCTATTGGATGTTCGACCGCATGTTTCTTATGGTTTAGTCCTTCGAGATAAAAGTTGTGTTTGCCAAATCTGCTAAAAATATAGTTTACTGACTTGATCTTCTTAGGAGCATATTTTGGCTGCCTTCCCCCATATTTTTTTACTTCACTGTAGATTGAGGCAAGACTTCCACATTCCCCTGTCCAACGGGCCCACCTTGGCATACTGCCGCTTGCCACCTGCCCAGACCTAAAATGATTACCACCCCAGTTGATTACCATGCACCACGTGCCATCAACAATTCAATCTAGTTGCGTGACCTCCTCGCCACAACAACTCAACATCACTGTGTGACAACACATGACACACCAAATTCATAGACATTATTCCATATTCCATTAGTCAAGATTAACTTTCAATATTCCAAGAATGTGACATGTACGTGGCATGGCTAAGCGAACTAACATGGTCTAACCAACCCATGTTGACTACTAATCTTAACCAACTAATAATATAGTATCCTAGGGTGACAATTAGATCATGGTATACAATTGGCAAGGTAGGGTGTAATTCGACTAGGCATATTAACTAGATCCCAAAGTAATCAAAATAATTTGTACAAATAAAATATCATGCATTAAATTAAAAGACAACATAGCGAATTTGTAAAACTAGGTGCAACATGATCAAAGAACAACTTGCCTTGGAATAGGTTCTGATCTTGATCTGCACTTGGGTCTTGAAGCGATGAATCCTCCGCCGAAAAACTGAGCAACTCAACGTCTACGTGAATCGAGAAAAGAATAGTATATAAACACCAAAATAGAGAGAAAACAGACTCCAAAAATAGATCTTGATTTTACAAAATTTTCAAAATTTCAATCACCTAAATCCGAGTTCAGATGCAAAAGATATAGCTATTCAAAGTTTTTAATAAATTTTGAAAATACTGAAATTAGAAATTCCGATTTTCCCGAATTATTTTTATAAAGAAAACTCATATTATTGCGCAACCGACACGTGGACCAATCACAGGTCGACACGTCACCTTGGTCTACAGACACGATCAACAGAACCTCCTTTGGTCTACCGTGAACCCAGTGCACGATGGTTCGGTTCCCGTACCGCCACGCGTCACTCATCCGCGCGACGATCCAACGGTCACCGATCTACGCCTACATGGCACTATCTCAACGGCTAGATCTAGATCCGACGGCTACCGATACCCGAGCCAAAACACTATGCTTACCGAGACATGGCACGATCTCTACCGCTTACCTCCGATGTGACGGCTAATCTTACCGGTGGTGTTTACCGTTGACGAAGCGACATGGCGCGATCTCGACAGTTCGACGAAAATCCAATGGTTGTACGAAGCTCCGAGTCCAGGTGATGTCGCGGCGACGCTTTGCTCCCGGAGACGAAGATGACGACCTACCTGATGGCGAACCAGGCTCCTCCGGCGACGAAGAAGTGGCTGCTCTGATGCGTCTTGACACGACGAATCTAGATCTGGAACCCACACGGCGGAAGATGACTTGACAGCGACGAAGGACGAAGAAAATGAATGGCGACACCTTCGGGAACTTCGGTGAGCTCTAGCGCATAAGTGGCGACGGCTAGGCTACGGATGCGCAATGGGACGACGATTCTCGGGGTGCGGGTTGCGCCTTAAATAGCCTCGGCGAACGCATAAAAATGGCTGAGATCAGAGACGATGGACTCGGAGTCCAGATCGGAGACGATGAACAAGGACCATCCGATTTGCTATCAACGGCTGAGATTCCATCCGAGACGGTATGATCTGATCCGTACTTTCCAAAACCAATGGATGCGATCCCCTCTTTCCAAAACAACACGATCCCACCTCCACCATCCGATCTTAATCCAATAGATCACAACACTAGGGTTTCTAACCTCATCTTGAAATCGCATGCGTTCCCTCTTGATCTGACGGTCGATACAACACCGGTGACGTGGCTTGATGAAGTCCTTCGGATGACGACCAACGGTCATCAGCATTGATGCGGAGAACGCGGGTCGAACGGGCCGCACAGCGATGGGTCGCACACGTACAGTGCTGGGCTTCAGACCAATACTATTCACAATGGTTTTAATCGGGTTTTTGATTTGAAATAATTATAGAAATTAGTTTAATTAGTTTTAGGCTATAAAATAATCAGGAAAAATCCAAGAAAATTCTCATAAATACCTTGAGACATTTTGAACCCAATTAAAATATTTTTGGCGAAACTTTATGTTACTTTTACATACATATAGTTAGTTTTCCCAAAAGGTTCAATATACTTAATTAAAATAAATTCAAATAAATCCCAGAAAATTCTAATAAATTCAGAAAAATCACAGAATTCACAAATAACAATAGAATAAGAATATAGGAAAATTTTGGGATGTTACCGAAGAAGAATGGAAAAAGAAAATATGCGCCTAACATGTCATTTCAAAAAGGTTTCATCACCTGAGAAGACTAAAGTTGATGCTAATACGCAGAAGTTTTCCTTGAGTATGGGAAAAGTGAAAAACATGGGGTGGGCTTCTAAACCTTGCGAAATGTCAGACTATGAGCACATCTCCAAACAGCAATACTTGAAGGCAGCTAGTGCTGACGTGTTGAGGTCGGAAGCTCAAGGAGATGCTGCTCAATGAGATGGTGCTCATGTGCAAGGTCTAAGGTGGAAGTTCTTTATGGAGAAACCGCTAGTTGAACCAACTCATTTAGGCCACCAAACAACACAGCTACAGCACATCCATCAGTGGTACATGCGGCGGTCCAATGCTGGTATGGAGGCGTTCCCAGTCAGACACATAGAGTCAGATTTTCACAATAGGGATAACATCTTCTGGGTGGGTTTCAAGGAATTGTATATGTTGTACTAGTAAGATGCCCTAGACGTAAATATACTCAGACTGTGGACTTTGTAAGTCTCTATGTATATTATTATACATTCTTGTACCGTTTAATTGAATGTCTAACTTCTTTCTTATGTAGAATGGAGATACAAACATGTAGAAGAAATGGCAATGACAAGTTAGCATTTCTCGATTCGGGGCTTGTCAATGAGAAAATTGTAAAGGACTCTCCATAGTATATTGAAGACTATTTATTTAATACATTCTTGAAGCTGCAATACAAAACCTCCATACTTTTACCCTATAACTTTAAGTACGTATGTCCCTACTTGTAATATTGTTTTACTATTTTTGCGTAACACAATGTGGGACTAACGGACTACGATGACATATATGTGCAGGTTTCACTAGGTCCTCGTTGTCGAGTTATATGCTAGTAGGATTTTTGTCTTGGACTCGTGAAGAAAACCAACTAATCTGTATCAACGGTTTTTGGACATGCTGAACAGGTAAACTCGATCGTTGTGTTATTGCTCTAGTAATATTCCATTCTATTGCATTTAAGTTTAATTACTATTCAAAATCATTCACAGGGCATTCACACGATATTTCAAGAAAAGTGTTCGGTATCATCCCTACAAGAAAGATTTTCAAATAATAACCGACTTTCCATTCATGAGGCAGGACTAAGGAAACAATTTATGTGCATACTATGTATGTACAAATATACATTTAATTGTCACAGAGAGTGTCGGCTATAACGAAGCCATGGTATATAATTACACATTGTGCCTACTTTTCTTTCATTTAACATATATCATCTTTAATTAACTTTCTCATTTCTTTAATAACAACGCTCCAAGCTGAGAACCAATAAGTAATTACTGACAAAAATTATAGCAATTCAAGAACAGATCGCCGGATTCATTCATGATGTGGTCATCAATCCAAACAATGAGTTCCACGAGTAGCCTCATCGCCTCATTCCTTCGATCTCGACCCGTGACATGCCTACTTCAACACCTACTAGAGTTAGTGCAAAATCAAAGTGAA
The DNA here is from genome assembly GCA_036346275.1 of Otatea glauca. Classification (NCBI taxonomy): domain Eukaryota; kingdom Viridiplantae; phylum Streptophyta; class Magnoliopsida; order Poales; family Poaceae; genus Otatea; species Otatea glauca. The sequence continues at coordinate 18,550,604 of CM070720.1, forward strand.
TGAGATATAGTCAAACTATATTTGTAAACAGACTATTGTAAAAATCAAATATTGTGATCCTTTAATATATTTCAATTATGATTTAACGATGCTTTATATACTATATTAATACACTATAGAAAAATATAGTATAAAAATATATAATGCAGAAAAAATATGCAATAAAAACATTTGGTGCACGACTTATCACTGCCGGTTCTGTCCAAGAATATATATCACTGCCGGTTGTTAGTTCGAGCCGGCAGTGATATGGAACTATCACTATCGGATTTTGGTTTGACCTAGCAGTGATAGTACAATATCGCTGCCGGTTGTAGGACGAACCGGTAGTGATAATCCCGAGTATCACTGCCGGCTACAATAACCGACAATGATGGCATTTTTGGAGCCGGTAGTATTGTACTGTTCTGTAGTAGTGCAAGGATAACTTTAAGTGGTGAATTTACTAATTATAGTTCGTTAATTATTCATATAAAATTAGAAAAATAAGTTGTTGCACTAATCTAAAAATGTTTTGCAACCCATTAGGCAAATGTGGATTTTTCACTAGTCAATTATATTAATTCTATTTATAGCATATCTTCAGGTTTTCCTTTTTTTCTATTTTGCACGCCCCATTATTTTAAACTAGCTTTCTTTCAGAAAAATAAAAGGGTATGACTATTTTGAGCTTAACCTCAAACTAACAAATTTAGGAACACCTTCTTAGGATGCCATATATCATCTGCTCCATCCACCTCACCTTCCCTTTTCTGTACTCACATCTCTCACCTTCTTCTTCCCTGTCTATAAAAAATTTATAATCAGAACATTTAAACTTTGCAAATTTTAAATAGGAAGTTTCAACTTGAAAAAAATCAACTCAAAATATAAAACTAAAAAAATTCAAATCAATAAGTTTCAACTTGAAAAGTTTTAGACTAGAAACATTCAGAAAATTTGATCAACTCGAAAAGATTCAAATCGTAAAAGTTTCAACATGAAAAAATTTAAATAATGAAATTTCAATATATAAAGTTTCAAATCAAATGTTTCTGCTCCGAAAACATTCATTTCAAAAGCTTTCGGTTCGAAATGTTTTGATTAAAAAAACTTTTGGTTCAAAAAGTTTTTATTTGAAATTCAACTAGAAAAATTTTCAATAAAAAAATTCAAATCGAAAAGTTTCAACTTGAAAAATTTTAATAAAAAATTTTCAAATCAGAAAGTTTCAAATTAATATTTTTTAAATCAAATAGTTTTAGCTCCGAAACCTTTCAATTCAAAAACATTCAGATCGAAAGGTTTCTATTTAACAAACTTTCGGTTCAAAAATGTTGCTTAAAAACTTTCAAAATTTGTTAAAAATACTTGTTTTGAAAAACTTGAGGGAAAAAATTGAAATACAAAAACTATTTTGAGTTTGAGGGGAAGGGAATGCAAAAGGAATGGGGATGAATGATATAATGCCACTTGTCACAAGAGAGGGCTTTTGAGGGAGCAGGTAAGTAGGAGAAAGGAATGAGGTGATGCCACTTGTCACAGGGAGAAGATGTCCTCACCAAATCTTTGGTGAGAGTGATCTTCAATTAGCAATTTCCAAAATAAAATGCTATACTCATTATGAAGCCTTTCTTATGGAACAACAAGCGCTTGATTAGTGTGGTGTCGGGACCCGAATATGCAAATCCGTACCCTCTTTGTATTATGCACTAATTCAGAATCATGCTAGTGCACACAGTCTCAACATAGATGAATATCACAATCATACACAATGGAAATATAATAAAGACTTAAACTATTAAATATAACCTGTTGAACAACCTTAAGGTCAACGTTACACAAATACGCCACATAGGAATTAGACTAAGAAACAAATAAAACTACAACAGAAAATAAATTATTCGTAGGAACCCTTCAATTTGCTACAGGCAACTGACATGGTTCGCACCCTAGTTGATCATCTCCTCCTGGTACTCCTCTTAAGCTGGTGTAGACTCTTCTCCAACTGGTGATTTCGTTGTTGCAATGTGAGTACACAATGCACTCAACAAGTTGCCAATATAATGCAAGTCTATCATACTACATGCATGGCTTATTCCAAATGAATGGCTGAATTGGTTATTTTGCATTAAAGCAGCATTTGCAAATGATTAGCATAAATAGATTGAAAAGCAATAAATAAATAATAACAATAATAAATTTCTTAGTTATTTCTCAAATAAACTGACTCAGAACCTTAAATCAATTTTCATACTTCCATAGGCACACAGCCTCCATTCCCAAATTCATTTTATCAAAATCTAACCCTTGATTGTAATTCCCGAACATTATCCAATACCGTAGACACGACTATTCGAATAGGTTTGACACTCTACAGAGGTTATACACTTTACCCACAAGATATAATCAACTCACCATGTCTGCTGTGACTTGCTATACAAGAGTATGCGAATGAGCGATCAGAACAAAGACTTTACAATGCTCTGTCTAAACCCAGTACCACCCGCTGAGATTTCAACACTGAAGCGACTAGTACCACTCTTAGGCCCCCCTCTTGCGCCATGTAAGTCTACCCGTACACCTGAAACCCACACCACCATGATAGTACCAAAATCTAGACATTACAAATTAACCAGCTAGGTCTGTCCCATACCAAACATTTAGTTGTATGTCTAGACTTTCCAAAAACTAACAACAACCATTATCCATGTCATTAACTTTCATTCATCAAAATAACAATGCGACCGCCCAAATGCCACACTGGCCTACCATAATTCACAACTCTTGCCACTTGCCCCTATCTAAATCATTTTACCACCCAGTTGATTACCATGCACCATGTGCCATCAACAACATTGTGTGACAACACCTGACACACCTTTCATAAACATATTCCATTAGTCATGATTAATTTTGTATTCACAAGACGATATCAATAACCCATTGCCTGGCTAAGCAAGCTAGCACGTTCTAACCGTCCCACATTGGCAATTAATAGATACCAACTAATAAAGAACCATTCTAGGGTTACAAATGAATCATGGTATACAAATGACAAGGTCAACATAAGTTCAATTAGGTTGAATAACTAACCCCAATTTGATTGAAACAGTTATATATTGTATTAGCATGCAATAGTTTAAAACAACATAACTTTTAAAACATGGGCTCAACATGATTAAAGCACAACTTTTCTTCAAAAAGCTCTTGTTCGTGTTTCAAACATTGCTCTTGAGTTGGCTCCTCGCTCATGAACACTTTGGGTACTTCAACGTCTACGCGAAACGATTAAATAAAAATATAAATACCAAAAATGGAGAGAAAACTAAACTCCAAAAATTAAATAAAATTCACCATTAAATAGAGCTAAATTTTACAAATTTCTAGGAACTGTAATCACCTCAATCGGAGTTCACATGAGGGAGAACACAATCTCTAAAGTTTAAAATAAAAGAAAACGAATAAATCCTAATTTACCAAATTAATTTTGTACTGGAAATTTAGAATAATGATGTGATGCTGACGTCATGGGAATTTTCGGGTTACGACTAAATTATTTTTTTACAAAAAATCTAATTTTGAAGTCATGCTGATGTGAGTGATACTATTTACTAAATTAAAATAAATCTAAAATGAAACATATTAGACTAACATGTGGGCCCACAATCTATAGATCGGGTCCACGAAACAGTGTGCGCATGGTGGACTTGGTCCACGGCTCCTCGATTCACGCGCATGACATCACGGCGACATCACATTGTTGACTTAAGTGAGGACGCGCGGCGGGTTGCGGACGCGACACGCGGTATGATTTTGCCCGCCCGATCTAGATCAGACGATCGAAAATCCAACGAAGGCAGTAGCGACATGACGCGTGGCCATGACGCGGTGTTGACACATGTCCCAATCTGGACCGCTCTTGTCCGATCGGATGGTAACCGCTACGGCGACGATGTCTACGTGGAGAGATCTGATGCACTGGATGCGTTGAACGGTCATGGCTCACAGCGAGGCTAAGCAATGGCGCGGCGGCAGCATCTTACCGGAGTTGGAAAAGACTACGAAGGCTGCAGCGTTCCATGACCTCTATTACGGCTCAACGCGGGCAACACAAATCTGGGCTCAAGCATGGCAGAGAGGCTTCAACGGTGATGGAAATAGCGAAAAACCACAATTGCGCACCTTGCAACTCCAGGGAGCAAAAGCGGTAGCGCTAGGGCATCTCAAGCGTAGCTATCTAGGGCAAAACACGCTGCACGAGGTGAGCTTCACGGTGCTTGAGGCGCCGCCTTAAATAGTGCCCTCGACTTCCATGTAGAGCATAGTGAATCATGAAGGATCCACGCCGGTGAAGAAATCTGGCCGCGACACGGAGAGCGACGTGGCGCAATCCACACCCTCCATGTGGTAGTGATCAGGCGGTAGACTTTGCAAAGGTGACGTAGCACAATCGCATGTGTTGGATCAAGATCCGACGGCCATCGATCCACACGTATAGGGTTTCGCAAGTGAGCGGGCTGGCAGTGTGGGTTGTAGGAAAATGGGCCAAGCCCATCGCGATTTGACCCAATAGGCTTTTAAAGCATTTTTTAGATATTCTATTTAAATAAATTCTAGAAATTGAGATAAGCTGAAATAAATAGCAACAATACTCGAAACATTCCAAACAAATTATGGAAAATATTTTAGCACATTTGGGACTTAAATAAAATATTTTCAACAAAAAATTATTAAAAATTTTCACACTATTAAATAGAATTAACCAAAAGGTTTAATCTAGATAAATTCTAAATAAACCAAATAAATTCTCAGAAATTCATAAAAATATAAAAGGCATAATAACTCCAAGAATGCAAAAATTAGGATGTTACATGTGGGTTTTACAAAATTGTTTGATTAGTGTGTAGAAAAATGGTACGTAATGAGCTCGACATTGAGATAAACCAAGTTGGGCAGTGTAACATCCCAAATTTTAATTATTAGGATATAATATGGATTTACTGAATTTATTGGAATTTTTTGGAATTTATTTATTATTATTGAATATGGCCTAATGTGAAAAGCTTTTAAATAATGAGAAAGTTTAAATAAAGTTTTGTCAACAATATTTTATTTGAGTTCTAAATGTCTCAAAGTATTTTCTAGAATATTTTGCAGAATATTTCTGGTATTTTTACTATTTATTTTGGTTTAACTATTTTTGAGAATTATTTTAAATTAAAAAGCTTTTTAAAAGTCTTAGGAATAGTGTTCGTCCAAAAACCATACGGGCCCCACCTAATCAGCCTGCTTTGGCCCAAATCCAAGAGAACATTGAGCTTCTACCAGTGGATCTTGATCTAACGGTTGGTGGCGATCATGGAAACCCTAGGTGATGATGGTTGTCGGATTTAGTGGGTGTGGCCGAGATTGATCAGGGTTATTAAGAACTCTAGTGAATCTCGACCATCAATTTATGTGTGGATTTGATGCATCCATGTTGTAGTGTATCGTGAACGTCGATCGCTCCACGTGTACAGCTCTCGCCAGTCGTCTCCACGAGTTCATCGCCATAATAGAGATGGATTCTGCCGCTGTATTGGTTCTTTTTCCGTGCTATACATGGACATTGAGGCAATAAATAGCGAGAAGACCCCATCCGAGATTCATCATGAGCTCGCACATCCTTTTTCCCAAGGTTTCGTCGCCCGAGAAGGCTGCATCAAAAAGATTGTGCTCACCAGAGTTGTTAAGACCTATTGCCACGGTTTTTCACCAGTTTTGCCACGGTTTCTCACCAGTTTTACTAAAATGGAAAATCATTTTCTTTTTCTCACGCGGGCCACTTTTCCCTACTACCCGACTCCTATTCCCGCTGCAGGTCCGTTCCAATTCCATTGGGTCCAGCCCAGCTCCACTCCGTTCGGCCCGCTCGCACTCACGCAGCCAGCCCACGTCTCGTCGGCCGTTCGATCTGCGACGTGCGCGGTCTGGATTCATCCACGTCGTCCCGCGCCGCCGTCGCTGCCAAAACCATAACCCTAACCGTGTCAATCCCACGCCACTGCTCGGTTTTTAGATTTGGCACGCCTCCCCAGGCTATTTAAGCTGCCGCCGCACCCAGCCCGAGGTTCACCTTGTTGTGCCGCTTCTTTTGCCCTAGCCCTTCTTGCTTGAGGCACTGCCATCTTCTCCTGTGAGCTTGCCGAATATCTGTCGCCGTGCCAGTGTGCTTCTTCACCATTTTTCTTCCCCGTCAGTGAGCTTCCGCCGCGAACTTTGGTCTCATAGAGTGCCCCGCGTCGTCCTCTTTCTTTTGCCCCTAGTCCCATGCCCTATCATCAAAATTTGGCATGCGGCCGAAGCCTTCTTCTCTCGCTCCGATGGTAGCTCAGCCGTTGCACCGCCGACGGGCTTGCCATCGCCGCCCCATCGTGCTCTAGCCGTTCGATTCGCCTCGGCCGTCGGATGCGCACCGCACGGATGGACCCAGTTGAGCCGCTTTGCCCTGCATCCCGCCACGTCAGTGCCACCTTGGCTCCAGCACCCGCACCGCGTAGCAGCCGCTTCAGTGCCGCTGAGAGCATCTAGGCCCCCTTTGTGTAATTTGGGCTTAGTTTATAGGTTTTGGTGTTGATGACTAAAAAGGCTACTCAGTGAAAAACAAAAGAAGATAGATCTGATAGTCAAGGCTAAGGTGTTTGTTTTAGTTTTTGGGTTGGGAGTAAATCTAAGCCACTTAGTTTAATCACCGTACTATTAAGAGGGACTATCCATAAGAAATGATCTTGGATCATGTGCAAAGTCACTAGAAGATTTCTTGGAGCATAGAATTCTCTTTAATAATAATTCTATCTTAGAGAAAACATTTCTCTCTGGCTCAGGCGCTCAAAGATCCTTGTTCTAAAACATCAACCGAGAGTACATCATGTACGCCGGACCAACCTTTTCGGTCTGGCGTTGAAGAAATATTCCTTCTGAGTGCACACCATGTACGCCGGACCAATTTTTTGGGTCCTGCGTTAAGAATCCTCTTCATTTTCATATAACAAGTGTTCATGGGACAAACCTATTTGTCTCATTTATTTTAGTCCGACATAAATTATTTCACCTCAATTATCATTCTGGTCCATACTAAAAAGTCTGAAAAATAAAGTATGATAATGATCTAAATTCTATGTGTACATCGGATCATCTTTTCCGGTCCGGCGTAAACAAGCTCTCCTCTGATAAAACCAGTCATTTTCCCTTGTACGCCGGACCATCTTTTTGGGTCCTGCGTAAACTCTGTCCTCTGGTACTAATTTAGAACAAATCATGTGTTCGGCGGACTTTTCTTTTTGGTCCTGCGCTAACATGGCTTGCCTGGCTGAGTGAAATCCTGCTCGACGGACTAAGTTTATTTGTCCGACGCAAATCCTTTTGTGCCAGTAAAATCATCTGATCTATTATCCTTACGACGGACTATTTTTCTTGGTCCAGCACAAATAGGTCCTTCTAAGCTCAACTATGCCTCTAAGAACCATGTGCCCCGGACCGAAATTTTCGGTCCGGCATGTGTGTAGTTTGACTCCCGATTCGCTCTGTAAGAAAATCTTTTTCAAAAGGTAGCTGTTGACCTACCCCATCTACCCTGCCAGCTCCCAACGGGCAAAAGACAGGTGTAACGGTTATTTTTGTTCAGGAGCTATATATAGATGGCCTGTGTTCAAGAAAAGGGGTGTCAATGCTCTTTTCACATTCTGAACATCTTTTCATTCACATACAACTCTTTGATCTTTGAGATTCCTAAGCTTCATTCCATCAAAGAGTTTTTGAGCTTCAACTCAGAAAATCACAAACCACCTTTCTAAATTGCTAGAATACTTGCTCCAAGCTAAATCTAGTTGAGTCTGGCTACTGAACCAAGAGCAGGGCTTGTGGATAGTTTATTACTCTTGGAACTAGCTGTTTCTAGACGGTTGGAGAAGTTGTTGGTGCGACCTATCCAATAGTGTTTGTCGAAGGCCACCATTGCTGTGAAAGGTTGAGACTCACCTCACTGGAGTAGTGAAAGAGTCAAGATAGTGGATAACCAAAAGCTATTTGAAATTAGTTGTTTGGTGGAGCGATACTTCTAAGGAAGTGCTCTAACGGGGACGTAGGAGTGATCTCTGAACCTCGGTAAAAAATTCTGTGTTACCCTGTTTCTGTGTTGTTTTTCTACTTGTGTTGTTTCTACTGCTTCTATTTCGAACTCTTTTCTCTTGAACAAGTGTTGTGCCTGATATTCATGCCAATTGCTTCCGCTCCTATTTTTATTGAGAAAAGTTTCATTCCTTTAGATAATTTTAAAAAATTGCCTATTCACCCCCCTCTAGGCCAACATGATCCTTTCAAGTGGTATCAGAGCAAGGTTACCCCTTAAAGCCTAATAGCTTGGGTTAAAATGACCGAGGGTATAGGGTCAGCTTCAGTAAGTGTAGGAAGAGTTCCTATCTTTGATGGCACAAATTATGCCCATTGGAAAATTAGAATGAGGTGTTATCTTGAAGCCGTAAGTTATTATGTGTGGAGGGTTACAGAAAGACCTTTGCCTCCACGTGTCATACCCGAAGGGCAATCCTCATCTTCAGAACCTACACCTGGAGAAATAAGAAATTTGCAATATGATGCTCAGGCTAGGAATGCTATCTTTCCTTGCCTTAGCATTGAAGTCTTTGATAGAGTTAGTAATTTGTCAACTGCTTATGATATTTGGACTACTCTACAAGAAATTCATGAGGGAACTTCTGATATAAAAGAGGAAAAATATTTTGTTATCAGAGAAAAATTTGATCAATTCAAAATGCTCCCTCATGAAAATGCAAATGATATGTTCTCTAGATTAAACCCTATTGTAAATAAGCTTAAAGGACTGGGAACTAAAGTTGATGATGTTGAAGTATGCAGGAAAATGATCAGAGTTTTACCACGAGCATATCATAGTCTGATCACCTACCTATCAAATAGTGGTGATCTGAAAAGGCTCACACCTACTGAGCTACTGAGCAAAATTTCAGCTCATGAGCTCACCTTGGGTGATAAAATTGACACCAAAAAGAAATCCATTGCTCTCAAAGCCAAGGAAAAGGATCAAGACTCATCTGATGATGAAGAAGAGGAAGATACAAGCTATGAAGAGGACGAAGATGTATGAAAATTGGCATTACTCGTGAGATCAGCAAACAAAATCATGAGAAGGGTAAATGCCAAGGGTAAATCCTCAACTTATTCCTCAAAAAGAAACCCTTTTTCTAACATTACTTGTTTTGAGTGTAATGAGAAAGGACACATAGCTGCCCGTTGCCCAAACAAAAACATAAAGAAAGGCAAAAGCAAGAACAAAGATGACTATGACGAAGAAAAAGCTCAAGGAAGCTACAAGAGAAGTCATCACAAGAAGAGCTACTCCAATAAACATTGGAGGAAAGGAAAGGAGGCACACATTGGTGAATGGGTCACTGATGAAGAAAATTCAAGTGAAAACTCCTCCTCATCAGATGAAGAAGAGCCAAAGTCCAAGGGACTAGTAGGGATTGCTCTGAATGAGTCTACACCACCCTCACCTTCTCTACCTTTATGTCTCATGGCCAGAAATGATGAAGAGAAGGTAAATGATTCTCCTTCTTATGAAGAGCTAGTAGAAATCATTAAAGAATTGAACAATGCTTTATATATCAAAACAACTAAAGATAAAATTCTCAAGAAAGAAGCTTCTAGCTTAATGGTTAAAAATGATGTGCTTACTGCTAAAATTGAAACTCTTGAAACTAACATTAAGGTCATGCATGAAAAATATAACATGCTAGAAATTAGTCAGAATAAGCTTATAAAGGAACATGAGAAACTTTCAAGTATTCATTCTGATCTAAACACTGACCATGCATGTCTTACTGTCTGTCATGAATCTTTGAAAACCACTCACATACAACTTGTTAAAAAACATGATGAATTACTCAACAAATACTATAAGCTAGAAATTGATAGTGAAATAAAAGGTGGAAAATCCGACAATATTTCTTTTCGCAATATTTCAATCAGTTGTGACTTACTATCTGATGATTTAATTACTCCTAACTTACCAAACATGTGTAATGAAAATTGCAAAAATACCTTGTATGCTAAGGAGCTCATGACAGAAAACAATGAGCTAAAAATCAAGGTTGCAAAGTTTGACAAAGGTTTGGAAAAATGCTTTCTTGGTAGTGCTACTCTTGATAAAATTCTTGGGGAACAAAAGGTTGTTCTAGGTAAAAAGGGATTAGGTTATAAAGTCAAATCTATGCCCAAAAAGAATGAACAACCAAGATCCAAAATAAATTTTGTCAAAAGTAAGGTTCAGTGTTGCTATTGTCATAACCAAAATCATGCTTCTATAAATTGTAAATTTGCATGTGCTTTGTCTGCTAAGGTTAATAGAAGGTGCATGGTTGATGCTCATTATATGATGTTTAAAGATTTTAGGGGTAAAATGAATGTTAGATATGTTGGCCCCTCTAATTTGGATAAAAATCTCAAAACCATTTGGGTGCCTAAGACTTTACTCATCAATCCTTTTGGACCAAAAATTATTCAGACTAACACTAATGGACCCAAAAGTATTTGGGTACCTAAAATCAAGAAAATGACTACTTTGTAGGTAAACTACAAGAGTGATGGCCGGCATTGGGTTATTGATAGTGGTTGCACACAACATATGACTGGTACACCAAGGATGTTCACCTCAGTTGAAAAAGAGAATGATCCAAGTCATAAGATTACATTTGGAGATAACAGCAAAAGAAAGGTAAAGGGAAATGGTAAAATTTCTATTTCAAATGATCACTCCATTGAGAATGTATTACTTGTTGATTCTTTAAACTTCAATCTGTTGTCTGTTGCTCAGCTCTGTGATCTAGGTTTTCATTGCATATTTTCAAGTAATGAAGTAGCAGTTCTTGACAAAAATGAGAAGCTTATCTTTAAGGGTTTTAGATTTCAGAATCTCTACCTTGTTGATTTTAACTCAAAATCCTCATGCATCTCAACCTGTCTGCTTGCTAAAGTTTCACATGGCTGGCTTTGGCACAGAAGACTTGGGCATGTAGGAATGTCTAATCTGAAAAAGCTGTTCAAAAATGAGCTAGTAGTGGGACTAAAAGATGTTAAATTTGAAAAGGATAAACTATGCAAGGCTGTCAGCGTGCAAGCAAGTGGCTAACTCTCATCCTGCTAAAAATGTTATGTCCACTACTAGGCCCCTAGAACTTTTGCATATGGATGTTTTTGGCCCTACCTCATATGCAAGTATAGGTGGCAATTCATACTGTCTTGTAATTGTGGATGATTTTTCTAGATTTACTTGGGTATTCTTTTTGCCAAATAAAAGTGAAGTTGGGAGGATTTTCAAAATTTTGCAAAAAGAGCTCAAAATGAATTTGATTGTCCCATTAAGAAGATCGAAGTGATAATGGATCCGAATTTGTCAATACTAACATTATCGAATATTGTGACGAGTTAGGCATAGCATGAACTTTCACCACATACACTCCTCAATGAATGGTGTGGTTGAAAGGAAAAATCGAACTCTCATAGAAATGGCAAGGACAATGCTGGATGAATATAATACCTCTGACGCCTTCTGAGCAGAAGCTATCAACACTGCATGTCATGCCATTAACAGGCTCTATCTTCACCGACTTCTCAAGAAGACTTCATATGAGCTTCTAGTAGGAAGAAAACCTAATATATCATACTTTCGTGTATTTGGATGCCAGCTATATATCTATAAAAAGAGAACACATTTAGGTAAATTCCAAAAGAGATGTGATACTGGTATCATGCTAGGATATTCTTCTAAATCTAAAGCTTATAGAGTATTTAATAACTCAACTAGGTTAGTAGAAGAAACCTATGATGTTAAATTTGATGAATCTAATAGCTCACAAGGTGACCATGAGAATCTAGCTGATGTAGGTGAAGAAGCTCTTAAAGAATCCATGAACAAAATGGAGATTGGTGATATCAAGCCTGAAGAAAACAAAGATGATCAACCAACAATGTCCACAATACCTCAAGATGGCTCTCAACTTGAAGAAGAAGAAGAAAAGAAGGATGAAGGACCAAACTTCATAAAGAGTCATCATACAATTACAAAGGATCATCCTGTGGATCAAATCATTGGTGAATTTAGTAAGGGGGTTCAAACTCGTTCTAAACAAGCAACCTTCTGTGAACATTACTCCTTTGTTTCATGTGTTGAGCCCAGGACAATTGATGAAGCTTTAAAAGATGCTGACTGGATTGTGGCAATGGAAGAAGAGCTCAACAATTTTGAAAGAAACAAAGTCTGGAACTTAGTGGAAAGACCCTCAGATCACAACGTTATTGGAACAAAATGGATTTTCAGAAATAAACAAGATGAAAATGGTGTGGTCACACGAAATAAAGCAAGGCTGGTAGCTCAAGGATATTCTCAAGTTGAAGGGTTGGATTATGGAGAAACTTATGCACCCGTAGCACGACTTGAGGCCATACGGTTTCTCCTAGCCTTTGCTTGTCATTTTGATATTACTCTTTTTCAAATGGATATTAAAAGTGCTTTTCTTAATGGAATTATTGAAGAAACTGTTTTTGTTGAACAACCTCCTAGTTTTGAAGATATAAAGTTTCCCAATCATGTTTATAAGTTGTCTAAAGCTCTATATGGTCTGAAACAAGCCCCTAGGGCCTGGTATGAGCGTCTTAGAGACTCATTACTAGAAAAGAACTTCAAAATTGGCAAGGTTGATCCAACATTATTTTTAAAAGACTTCAATGGTACATTAATGATTTGCCAAATTTATGTTGATGATATTATCTTTGGAAGTACTAATTTGACTTTATGCAAGGAATTTAGTAATCAAATGGCCAAAGAATTTGAAATGTCAATGACGGGGGAACTTACATTCTTTCTGGGGTTTCAAGTGAATCAATTAAAGGAAGGGACTTTTATTTCTCAAGAAAAATATGTTAAAGACCTTCTCAAGCGGTTTAATCTGGAAGAATGCAAGCCTATCAAAACTCCTATGGCAACCAATACACATCTTGATCAAGATGTGGGAGGTAAGTCTGTTGATCAAAAGTTATTCAGATCTATGATAGGTTCCCTACTATATTTAACAGCATCTAGGCCAGACATCATGTTTAGTTTATGCATGTGTGCTAGATTTCAAGCTGCACCTAAAGAAGTACATCTTAGTGCAGTAAAAAGAATTTTTAGATACTTCAAATACACTCCCTGTTTTTGTTTGTGGTACCCTAAAGGTGCTCTTTTCGAACTTCTTGGCTATTCAGATTCTGACTATGCCGGTTGTAAAGTTGATCGAAAAAGCACTTCTGGGGGATGTCATCTACTAGGAAGATCTCTAGTATCTTGGTGTTCTAAAAAGCAAAATTCAGTAGCACTCTCAACGGCTGAGGCTGAATATGTAGCTGCACGCAATTGTTGTGCTCAAATTCTCTTTATAAAACAAACCTTACTGGACTATGGTGTTGTATTTGAAAAAGTACCTCTACTGTGTGATAATGAAAGTGCAGTGAAAATTGCCAACAATCCAGTCCAGCATTCTAGAACTAAGTATATTGAAATCAGACATCACTTCATACGTGATCATGTTGTTAAAGGAGACATTATGCTTAGCCATGTAAGGACTGAAGATCAATTGGCTGATATTTTCACTAAACCACTTGATGAAGCCAGGTTTTCAAAATTAAGAAATGAACTAAATATCATTGCCTATTCAAATATTGTTTGACAATATATTCCCTAAAGGGAGTTGGTTTGTTTGTGATGCATCCCTTGATAAATATAGCTCTTGGTTTCTTGCTCTGACTAAATTTTGTCCTCCATTGGATAAATTTTTTTTGCTAATGGCTTTTAAGACTACCTTGGTTTTTCGAGTCAATTCATTTACCGAAAAATCCTCTGACTTCCAAAAACTTCTCTAACTCCAAGACTCTTCGGATGATGATAAATTTACTCCATCTTCGCCAACATGTCTATAAAAGGGGAGAACCAGAGGTCTTGGAGTGTAACTCTTCTCTTAGCTTTCTTCTTCTGCCTCTAAGCTCTCCTCTTCATCATGCCGAAAAGAGCATCCAGAAACGACGAGGATGATCCTTTGATCGCAGAGCTATGGAGGGATTTTGATCACGCCATGGAAGAGTTGGTGAACAAAGGGCGGTTGCCAGTGACAGTGCCATCGTCGATGCTTTTCTTGAGATCTTCCCTGCTCTCTTCAAGACTAGGGAGGCGCTCATAGAGGCACTCGGGCATGTGCGTAGGGGTGAAACTTAGGTCTTCTCCCCTTCTTTGTAAAAATATAACGTCCAGGGAAGTAATATAAATAAAGAAATTTCTCTCTAATTTGCTCTCCTTGAATGGTTCTTATCTTGCTTGGCTTCACATTTGGATGATATCCACATCTGTCTGTCACGGAATGTAATTTAAGCTCGACGCGTAACACATTGTGTTGAATCTGGCGCGAACAGCACTCTGTCTCGACTGATGGTGTGAATAAATAAATTCAAAAGGGCTATTTCTTGAATAAAATAATTTTTCAAGTAAAATTTCTTAAAATTAAGAAAATACTGCTATAAAACTTACCTTTCTATACTTCTTTCTTATCCAAATCCAATAACTAAGTCAAAACAAAATATCTTCTCTTATAAAATCTAGTGGCAGTATTTAGCTAACTGTCCATATTAAATATTTGAGTCCTTCAAATGAGCTTAAATTGAAAATACTTATGCTCATCAGAATATCAGACTCAAACATTATTTGAAAACTCAATTTTCCGTCTTGTTATGGTGCTTTTGTGTTTTGGTTGATAATCTTAGCTTTGTATCTCTTATCGTTGCTAATCGTCAGAATAAGAATCCTATCCCCTCACTACAAGAAACAGAGAAAAATTCGTGGGTTTTTTAAATTCGTGGGCAAAAAAAAACCTACGAATTTATTTATTTAAATTCGTCGGTTTGTATAAAACCCACGTTTTTAATTAAATTCGTGGGCCAAAATGAAACCCACGAATTTATTTATTTAAATTCGTGGGATCAAATAATACCCACGAATTTAATCGTTTAAATTGTAATGGTTACCCACGAATTTAAACATTTAAATTGTGGGCCAAAATTACCCACGAATTTAAACTTTTAAATTGTGGGCCGGTCATCCCCACGAATTTAATGCGACATAAAAACCCTACGGGCCGCAAGACACGCGCCACCGACGCGCACCCCGCCCATGCGCGCGCGCCCGCGCCGCCGCGCGCGCCCGCCTCGCCTGCGCGCGCCCGCCTCGCCTGTCGTCGCCCACTCGGCCGCTCGAGCCACCGCCCGCCGCCGCCCTCGCTGGCGCTGCCGCTCGGTCGCCAGGACACCCGCGGCCGGCGCCCTTCGCCGCCGCCGCCTCCGCCACTGCGCTTTGGCCGCGCGCCGCTTTGCTGTTGCCGCCGCTGGCCGGCCCGCCCTCCCGCTCGCGACGCCGCCCGCCGCGCGCGCCCTCGCCGGCCGGCCACCCGCGCCGTCGGCTGCCGCGCTGCGCCGCCGCCGCCGCCGCCCAAGCACACTTGCGGCCACTTCAAACAGCGGAGTAGTCACAACATCATCCGATTCCAGCGGCGATATATTAGACTACTACGGTGTTGTACAAAACATAATTGAGTATACCTTTGGGGGTGGCAAAGAACTGAAGGTTGTGTTTTTTGATTGCCATTGGTTCGATCCACACAACGGCACACGTGTCGATGACTTTGGGATGGTGGAGGTGAAGCACAGTTCGCGGCTTCAGGGCCATATCAATAACATCGTGCTTGCACATCAGGTTGAGCAGGTGTACTACCTGAGCTATCCTCACCGTAGCTTGAAGGCTTGGTGGGTTGTATTTAAAGTTAACCCTGAAGTATACCCTCCTCGGGATGTTTCGTATGTGGCAAGTAACGTAGAGGATGATGTGGGTGATGTATATCAAGAAGAAGCTATAGGGATTCTTTCTTTGTCTCCGACGGGCAGGACTCAATCAATTACCTACCGATGCCACTGACGTAATAATGATGAACCCGCCCGTCACGGAAACGCCTCGTAAGTCGAAGGATTGCACGTCTTCAAGCACGCCTCAATGAAATACGAGTCATGAATGCATTCCGACGCCGACGACTTTTGATATGTATATTTTGTAAGATTATTGTTGCCTCGTTCATTTCTACAAGTCATTGTTGTCTCCTTCATTTTTTACATGTTATAGTTGTCTCATTCTTTTTTGCAAGTTATTGAAAATTATTTGTAAACCTGTATACTAACTCTTGTCAAATTTGAATAGATGAGTATGTTCAGGCATCAGGTTGACAAGCTTAAAGGTATGGATGTCGAAAACATTCTAAGTTTGCGACACGAGCTAAGTTTGTCAATTCTTGAACTTAAAGGTTTCTGGGTCACGCCCTCCAGCACGTACTAACGACGACAACATAGAAGACATCTTCAACAGCGCCGGCGGCGGTGGTGGTCATTGCGTACGTAGTTTACAAATTGCCGTTGGATGTGTGATTGGATTATCTAAGGATCTGCTAAAATGTCTCCTTCTGGTTTGAGAGATTGATATAAATATTATAACTGAAATGCTTTTTTGTCTGCTGAGTAGATGTCCTATTTACTAGAGAGGTCATGCCAAAATTTTGTACATTTCAATGACTTAGTTTTAAGCCGGTTTTAAAGAGTTAAAAGGTTGGTTTCGGTCTTTTAGTAGAGGTAGTAGGTTTGGTGTCTAGTTCATTCTTTTAGTATATATCAATCTGAGTAATCTGTTGCAAAAGTGATAATTTTTGTTGAAATGCATAACTTAGTCGATTTTAGGACATTTAGACAACTCTTTCTTAAACCTTGCACAAATCATCTCAATGTTCATACTTGAAAAGGTTTACATGTGTGCTTATGAAAGTTCATTGCTGTGCTCCTCTAGATAAGTGATGGTTTACCAAATTATTAACCCATTACGTGCTATTTGATTTTTTCTTTCTGTCAATAACTTTTTGATTTCGAACCTTATATTGTGCTGACTTCTTGGAATTGAAAAGTTATCTTAAGACAACTTGTTCAATTGTGAACTTATGTTTTAAATGCTTTATATGTCATCCTTGTAGAATGTGTTGTTTGCCCATGTACAATCTGATTGTTTATCCTTGTAGAATGCTTTATATTTGTACTTTGTATATTGAACTCTTAAAATGACTACCAAAACTCTTAATTGCTTCTTTGAACTATTTTCACTGCTTGTTATCTTTTGAATACTCAAGTGATGCAATTGGGGTCTTTGGAAGTTGAATTAAATAATTTTAGTTGTAATCTTGGCCTTATGTTAATACTAGAGAGTATTACTTTGATGCTTCATTGAATATGAGATTGATGTTCATATGATTATTAAAGATATCTTGGCTAGCTCAGACGTGTAGTTCTTATATATAGTATCTATTCTTGTTTAGCTTGACTGTCATATTGATATTCTCATATTGTGTCTGGTTGAATAGTACTATTGATATTCTCATATTGATATTCATGTGAATCAAGATAATGTTACTTGTAGCACAACCTAAGTTAATCTTGAACTTGCGTGTTTCTAGGTCACGCCCAAAGACGCACTAACGATTTACATCATAGAAGACATCTTCAACAAATACGACGGTGGTGGTAGCGCCACAACTCCAACAACCCCGAGGCATGAATTCCATTGTGAGCTCGATTGGTGTATAAGCGTTGTACTTTATAACTTGTTGTGATGGATACGCTGTGATCGACTTATTGTGATGGACTTATTTTAATGGAATGTGGATTGTATCTATTGCGGTTGTAATGTGTTGTACGTCATTGCGTAGTTTACAAATTCCTACCGGATGTGTGATTGGATTATCTAAGGATCTGCTAGAATGTCTCCTTTCGGTTTGAGAGATTGATATATATATTATAACCGCAAATGTTTTTTGTCTCACGAGTGGATGTCCTATTTACAAGAGAGGTCATGCCAAATTTTGTACATTTCGAGACTTAGTTTTAAGCCGGTTTGAAGAGTTAAAAGGTTGGTTTGGTATTTTAGTATCGTAATAGGTTTGGTGTCTCGCTTGTTAATTCTTCGCTCGCTTGAACTTCATTGTGGAGTTTGTCTTTTGTGTTAGTGTTTCTGATCAGATTTGATCAAAATAGATGATCCTTCTTATTTATTCTTCGCTTAGTAATTTTTAGTTTCAATTTTCTTTTTGCCTTTTCTTTTCTTCTTTAGTTGTTATATGTATTGAGTGCGATACATATATATATATATATAAATACATACATTTGGATATATATATGGATATATATATATATACATTTTTTTGTAAAAATGACTCATAAATTCGTGGGTTTAATAGCCCACGAATTTAATCTGTTAAATTCGTGGGTTTATTAAACCCACGAATTTAACTCAGATTCCCAATTAAATTCGTGGTCTTGGCAGAAACCCACGAATCTAACTTAAATTCGTGGGTACCCACGAATTTAATTAATTAATTTCATCGAGTTAAATTCGTGAACTAAATTCGACGGTTTGCTCACGAATTTAAATTAAATTCGTGGGTTTTAGCTTAAATTCGTGGGTTTTTGGCCCACGAGTTTTTCCCTGATTCTTGTAGTGCCTTTGGGCTTATCTCTGCCAAACGTGTTCAAACATGGCAACTAAAGTCTTAAGATTCTCTGATTGTATCTCATCTCTCCTTCATAAAGAGTCCTCCTCAAAGTTCTGAAGTTGCAGATGTTACTTTCCCGTGAGTTGTCAGCTTTTGCTCCTAAAAGTCTCTGCTATTTATAACGCCTTCTCTCGTTTTCTGGCTTAAACCCTATGACCAAAAAGTCATCTTTCTCAAGCTTTTCGCAAGAAATCTCCAGAGTTTTGTTTCTCTTCTTCCTCGTCGAAGCTCATCTCGAACGGGTGTTTGTCAACGGCACTCAATCTGCTCAGCCTCTGCTACTAGGGTCTCGTAAGTTCTTCTATCTTATCCTCCTTCTTTGCTAGATCGAAACCCTAATTAGAACTCATCTCTTAAGATCCTCTCTTCTGTTTCTTAGGCTATTCTTCAATTTCTTGCGTTTGGCATTGTCAGTGTTTTTAGCCTCTGGTAATTTCATCAAGTCAACTCAGCATTTGATATCAGACAAAAGAAACCCTAGTCAAGATGAGTTCACAAAATCCGCATAAAAGAGGTCTTTTGGAAAAATTGTTGATAAAGTTAAAGGGAAAAGAAAGCCAAAACGAACCAATCTCAGCAGTCTAGCGGTGTGGTAAAGAAAGTAACAACTAAACCACCAAGAGTACTAGTGCAATATGACTCAACCTCCTCTTCAAATGATAGTGACTATCAGCCTAGTGCAAACACATCATCTGATGAAGAAATAGAACTCAGTGGTGAAGTAGACATAATTTGTGGACATGAGCTAGCTGTTCTAGGAGGAAGGAAACTAAGAGCTGCCTGATTGGTACCTGAAAGAATCTGGTTTCCTTTTGATAGACCTGCCCTCAATGAGCAATTTATCACCACATTTCAGAAAAACATCTATATGGGTTACAGAAATAGGAGAGATAAGAATGGCAAGCTCTTGTCAGCACTTTGCAGGCATCAATATATTGACTGGAACCAGATTAGTTCTGTGCTAGAATCAGATAGAATTCTAGATTGTGTTAGATCAACTCCGGGCTTGCAACCCTCATGTCCTCAATGCACCAACTTGGAGTGAAAATAGGATCATGGAATTTATGCATCTCTATTAGTAAACAAAAATAGACACTTCATTCTGCTTACTATTGATGGAATTAAGAGAAAAGTAAGAACTCCTCGCTTGAAGTCGCCATCGGGCCTCATGTCCTTTGGTCAACGTAACTAGGATTCATGATTGATGTTCCTCGAAGAAGATGGAGACAGATTGGTGACATGCCCGACCTACAAGTATCCGCCACATCTACGTAAATATTCATGAGGCTGGTTTTAATGCAAATAGGGTTCATTACTTAAGTGCAGAAGCCAAGGCTCTACTCCTAATCCTCAGACACACTATCTACCCTAAAACCGTTACAAGGAAGGAGTAACCCCATGTCTTGCATGGTCACTGACTGATATTATCAAGACAACCCATTGATTTAACAGATTACATCTTTGGTGAAATGGAAGAAGCTATATACAGAAAGATGGGTAGCCATCTTCCTTTTGCCATGCAAATCACTCAGATGCTTTTGGCTCAAGGGATCATTTCCCAGACTGAGAGGAACAGAGAATTCAATTCTGACCCTAAGCAATACAAAATGTCCAAGCCAACTGTACAAGAAAACAGACCAACAAGTATCTCCACTTTTCAACCAGTAATTCATGAGCCTAGTGCTCAAGAGAATACTGAGATCTTTGAAAATTCAGATGATGATGGAGGGGTTCCAAGTCATAGCTATCACACTCAGGAATACACTCTCCTTGCTCCTAACCTTTCATATACTCCCACAGAAATCTTGAACTATAGCTCAGAACATCTAAGTCAGCAAAGGTTTGGACAGTCTGAACATCCTGCAGTGTATGTCAGCTCAGAGTCTCATCATGAAGATGAGGAAGTTCATAGACTACAAGAACTAGCAGCCGCAGCCAGATTCATGGAAGGACAAAGATTTCCATCTGCAGCCCATGAGCAAGAAGCAGGCGGTTCTAGACCTCCTCAGAATCATATACCAGCCTTCACTCAGAATTCAGATGATAACTCTCACTATTCTCATCATTCTGAACCTGAACCATTTCATGATTACAGTCATCAACCATCTTGGTGGGACTCACAGCCAGGGTGGTTCACATCATTTGAGCAACAATACAACACTGATCTCAGAAATACTCAAGAAAATATAGAAGAAGAAAGGAAATTGGCTGCCCAGAGACATGATGAACAAATGGCAACAATTCACCAACAGCAAGAACTAATGCAAAATATCTATCAAGACCAAGAAAATCTCAGAAATGAAACTTACAAAAGGTTTGATATGATCAGATGAAATCAGTGGGACATAAGAAAATGGATTGGTGAAATTAAAACTGAACAACTGGTCATCAAAGACAGAATGTATGATCTTAACAAGAAGCAAAATGCTCAAAATGCACAGATTGACAAGTTTGCTCAGAATGTCTACAAGAACTTTGAAAAGACTGGAAGCTATTTGGATTCACATGCAGATCAATTAGATCATTTTCGGGATTATATTGAAGACTCTCGACATAACCTGACATCGAATCAGCAGGACATTGCACAACTATTGTTGGACAAAACTGATGAAACTCAGGAACTTGTCAGAGGTGTCCAACATGACTTCAGTGAATTTACTTTCAATCCTCAGCCTGGAAATTCTGATTATCCCAGCTGGCACAATCAAGCAATGGCCTCTCCTCTTTCTGATAGAGACCGAGAACAGTCACCTCCATCTCCTCCACGAAGAAGCACAAGCATGCTGAAAAGAACTTTTTCAAAACGCAAGAAGTGACCTTTTTGGTTGTTGATGCCAAAGGGGGAGAAGAACAATCTGAAGAATAGTCGAAATAGTCTCTCTAATGTAAAAAAAATGCTATATTAAAGACTAATAGTCTTTTGTGTTTGTCTCTGCTTTATGCATTTTCTTTCTTAAAACCATAATATCTGAAAAGAAAAGACTAATGTTTCTGATACTTCTTCATGTGTGTTATATTTAAGTCCTCTCACGCATTCATTCAGGGGGAGTACATTTTACTCAAGTTATTAAATTTTGTTTTCTATCAGACTAACTTGTATCTGCAGGATAAGTAATCTCTTACGGCCCTGAGCAGTACTTCAAAGTTTTGTCATCAATCACCAAAAAGGGGGAGATTGAGAGCATCTAGGCTCCCTTTGTGTAATTTGGGCTTAGTTTATAGGTTTTGGTGTTGATGACTAAAAAGGCTACTCAGTGAAAAACAAAAGAAGATAGATCTGATAGTCAAGGCTAAGGTGTTTGTTTTAGTTTTTGGGTTGGGAGTAAATCTAAGCCACTTAGTTTAATCACCGTACTATTAAGAGAGACTATCCATAAGAAATGATCTTGGATCATGTGCAAAGTCACTAGAAGATTTCTTGGAGCATAGAATTCTCTTTAATAATAATTCTATCTTAGAAAAACATTTCTCTCTGGCTCAGGCGCTCAAAGATCCTTGTTCTAAAACATCAACCGAGAGTATATCATGTACGCCGGACCAACCTTTTCGGTCCGGCGCTGAAGAAATATTCCTTCTGAGTGCACACCATGTACGCCGGACCAACTTTTTGGGTCCTGCGTTAAGAATCCTCTGCATTTTCATATAACAAGTGTTCATGGGACAAACCTATTTGTCTCATTTATTTTAGTTCGACATAAATTATTTCGCCTCAATTATCATTCTGGTCCATACTAAAAAGTCAGAAAAATAAAGTATGATAATGATCTAAATTCTATGTGTACGTCGGATCATCTTTTCCGGTCCGGCGCAAACAAGCTCTCCTCTGATAAAACCAGTCATTTTCCCTTGTATGCCGGACCATCTTTTTGGGTCATGCGTAAACTCTGTCCTCTCATACTAAGTTAGAACAAATCATGTGTTCGACGGACTTTTCTTTTTTGGTCCTGTGCTAACATGGCTTGCCTGGCTGAGTGAAATCCTGCTCGACGGACTAAGTTTATTTGTCCGACGCAAATCCTTTTGTGCCAGTAAAATCATCTGACCTATTATCCTTACGACGGACTGTTTTTCTTGGTCCGGCGCAAATAGGTCCTTCTAAGCTCAACTATGCCTCTAAGAACCATAGCCCTGACCAAATTTTCGGTCCGTGGTGTGTAGTTTGACTCTCGATTCGCTCTCAGAAGAAATTCTTTTCAAAAGGTAGCTGTTGACCTACCCCATCTACCCTGCCAGCTCCCAACGGGCAAAAGACAGGTGTAACGGTTATTTTTGTTCAGGAGCTATATATAGATGGCCTGTGTTCAAGAAAAGGGGTGTCATTGCTCTTTTCACATTCTGAACATCTTTTCATTCACATACAACTCTTTGATCTTTGAGATTCCTAAGCTTCATTCCATCAAAGAGTTTTTGAGCTTCAACTCAGAAAATCACAAACCACCTTTCTGAATTGCTAGAATACTTGCTCCAAGCTAAATCTAGTTGAGTCTAGCTACTAAACCAAGAGACAGAGCTTGCGGATAGTCTATTACTCTTGGAACTAGCTGTTTCTAGACGGTTAGAGAAGTTGTTGGTGCAACCTATCCAATAGTGTTTGTGGAAGGCCACCATTGCTATGAAAGGTTGAGACTCACCTCACTGGAGTAGTGAAAGAGTCAAGATAGTGGATAACCAAAAGCTATTTGAAATTAGCTGTTTGGTGGAGTGATACTTCCAAGGAAGTGCTCAAACGGGGATGTAGGAGTGATCTCTGAACCTCGGTGAAAAATTCTGTGTTACCCTGTTTCTGTGTTGTTTTTCTACTTGTGTTGTTTCTACTGCTTCTATTTCGAACTCTTTTCTCTTGAACAAGTGTTGTGCCTGATATTCATGCCAATTGCTTCCGCTCCTATTTTTATTGAGAAAAGTTTCATTCCTTTAGATAATTTTAAAAAGTTGCCTATTCACCCCCCCTCTAGGCCAACTTGATCCTTTCAGCCGTGTCATCTGCCACGTCAGCCCTAGCAACCACGTGGTATCCTTATCAGCCGGTCTGCCATGTCACCCAATCCTCCTCGGTGGACTCGGTTCAACGTGAACCGAACCACTAACGTGTGGGCCCCACGTGTCAGTGGCATTTCTTTTCCTTTTCTAATTTTCCAAAAAATCCAGAAATTCCAGCCAATCGTAGTCTGCCACGAGTCAACCTTTCTGTTTTTTTTTCTGAATTTCTGATTCGAGAAACTTCCAAGAGCCCGTTCTCCTTCGTTCGAGCTTCGATTCCAGTGATTGAAATTTCTAAATTCATATAAATTCATGATCTATCTTCCAGTACCATTGTTTTCAATTTTTGATTTTTTTTTAATTTGTTTTATTTATTTGCTCTCGTTTTACGTGTAGACGACGTAGTTGAAGCTCAAGCGAATCAGCAGTCGGAGGTAGAACTAGCCGGAGGCAGTGAAGGCAAGTCTTCCTTGAACATATTGATCCCAAATTTTATGAAAAGCTTATGTTGTTTTAAATTAGGCATTCTTACTTTCATGCAATGTACTTTAAATATAGTTTTAGGGTATAGTAAAATACCAGAATTTGTTATACCCCCATTGACATTAATCATGACAAACCTTTGTCACCCTAGATGATACAAGATATTTTATTTAGAGGTAACCAGTAGATTAGCATGGGACGGTAGAACTTCTTAGTCCAACTTAAACGTTTCGTTATTATGCCATTATGGGAATCACTTCAAACATTGTATAAACTTTTTTGTGAAGTCGTGGCAATTGGTGTTGCTGCTATTCTTTGAATGAAATAAAGTGGAAAATATGGTTTAGACTAGGGTGGATGGATGATTGGCGGGTGCAAAAGCACAAGACCTTGGTATGTGAATGTTCCGCAGGTGTTATCATGGACCAAGCACTACCGTATAACCACAAGCCTATATAGGTACGACCTGGCTAAATAATTTGTGCATCTCGTTATTAAAATCGCCAGTTGGCGAGTGCCAGATGATGGCAGGCGCAAGAGGGGGCTTCCGACTGGGCAGCTAGAACCCATCGACGGTGAAACCTTAGCGGGCGAGGTTAATGGTGGGGTTGTACATTGTAAACGCCTTGTCATGATCTCTCTGCTGACACACCAAAGGAAGTGTGTTGATAGCTTGGCAACAAGAGTCGATCATATCTTGTGGTTAAAGTTGTACACACTCTGCAGAGCTAAAACTACTAAAGTAGCCGTGCCCACGGTCAAGGGCAGGCAAGGTACGCTTGCACATTGTAGATTTTATAGTTTTGTTTTAAATGAAAATGGTGGTTTGGGAATCCATGAGCAGATGGAACTCTCGGGTTATGGTTTGGCAGATGGAGCCAGTCAGGTAGCTAGAACCTTCTTTAGTTGTCATATCAAATTCAATTACTATGCTATTTACATTTTGGTCAAATGATTCTTTGTGAAATTACTATTGGTATTTACAGTTAAACTTTGCTTTATGCTTAAAGAGCCATATTATGCCTTCAATTGTTTAGCCTTACGTATAGTTATCATGCATTATGTTTCCAAGACTTGTGGAGTACATTCTATGCTCCCCAACTTTCCACAGAGGAGTACGCAGAAGTCAAAGGTGACTACGAGTTCTTTGCTTGTGGTTACGATGAAGGCGATCCGGAATGCTAGGATGTGAACCCCAGTCGATTTCTTGTTGGAAAAATGGATGGGCTTACTCTAATGCTGTTATTTCATTTTCGCTGCTACTTTATTGAACTCAAGCCATGAGGCTGCTTATTTGTAATAATTGGCCATAAGGCTAATACCCTTTTTCTTAATTGATATTATTAGATTCGTGATATGGATGTGTTGTCATCACTGTTTTCAGTGTGTGTGCTAGTTTTTCCTGGACTAGCACAGGTTATACACAGAGGGTTCGGATTTGGAAATCCGGTCCCAACAGAGGTGGTATCAGAGCCATATCGGCTGTAGGTCGCATCCCTAGTTAATCGGTCTTCTTAGCAAGGACTTCAAAATTATTTTCTAAATCAAACCAACGTTTGTATGAAATAGTTTATCTCCTCTCATCTCATTCTTAGGTTCTTACTCCTTTCCTTTGCTAAAATATTATTTTAAAAATTTTAATTTGATCTTATCTCTTGAAACTTCTCAAAGCATCGAGTCTCTTGCAAGAATCCAAATCAAGGAAGATGATGATCCATTTTCTTTTCAAGACCAATGGAGGGTTGTTGGAAAGATCAAGTTGTCAAAAGAGTGCTCGAAAGGACTCCCATATAAGATAGGTTATAGTGCTCAATAGTGTTGGAGCATATCATCCCTTTTTAGTTTAGCAACGTATAGTCCGAGTGTATTAGGATTTTTGTTGCTTGTTTATTGGGTGTGTTGTACACTTGCTCTAGCATTGTGTTGCATCGAATTTTTTTTAAATAATATATTTTATAATTCAAATTGCATAAATATACCACGAAGAAATTTTTTTGCAAAAATGTACTCCCGTCGCCCTACGTCTGGGCGACACATTGCTGGCTCGGCGATGTCGCCAAATGGGAGGACGACACGTCTCATGTCGCCACATGGTAGTGCGACATCAATGAAATCTACCTCTCGTTGGGCGACATGCCTGCGCCCGGTCGGTTGTCGCCCAACCAGAGGGCGACCCGTCCCGTTTATAGCCCACACGGCCTGCCGAAGCAAGAAACCGAAGGAAAAAGAGAAACCGAGGGAAAAAGAGAGGAAAGGGGAGGAAGAAGAAAGAAAAGGGAGGAGGAGAAGAAGAGAAGAAAGGGAGGAAGCGCCGCGGCTGCACGCAGGTAATTTTTGACGGTTATTTTCGTGTTTTAATTTATTTAGTGTTTAGGGTTAAGGTTTTATTTAGTTATTTTGCGGTTTAATTTGTTTAGGTTTAGGTTAGATGTAGTGAATAAATTAGGGTTTGATGTAGTTATTTTCATGATAAATTAGGGTTTAGAGTTAGATGTAGTTATTTCATGATAAATTAGGGTTTTCACGGATAAATTAGGTTTAGTGTTAGATGTAGTTATTTCATGATAAATTAGGGTTTAGGTTAGATGTAGTTATTTCATGATAAATTAGGTAGTGTTAGATGTAGTTATTTCCACGCTATGTTTTGTGTAGGGTTTACTGTTCTGATTAGATGTAGTTATTTTGCGGTTTAATTTGTTTAGGTTAGGTTAGATGTTTAATTATTTCGTGAGTAATTAGGGTTTAGGGTTAGATGTAGTTATTTCGCGGTATGTTTTGTTTAGGTTTATGGTTAGGATTAGATGTAGTTATTTTCGCGGTTTAATTTGTTTGTGGTTTAGGTTACATGTAGTTATTTTTGCAGTTTAATTATGGTTTAGGTTAGGTTAGATCTAGTTATAGGTTGTTTTTACTAATAATAATATGTTGTTATGCTTTTTAGAAAAGATTTAGATATATATGTTTTTACATGTAGAAGTGCACATATATATATTGTTAGGGTTGTAGATGTTTTTGAGAAATACAAGTACAAAGATGAATATTTTTAGTAATGTACATATTTTTCGCATAGTTTTTTGCATCCAAATAGGCACACTTGGTTTCCATGTAATGATATTTGTAGGAATGTATATGTTTTTTAGGAACAGAAGTACAGAGATGTATATTATTTTGAATGTAGATAGACATATATTTCTCCGATTGTAGATATACATACGTATAATTTTTTGTAGCAAATAGATATAGTACTTTTACTTAAGAGTAATTAATTCATGTGTTAATGAATAGGTTCGCAGCTATGTCAGAACGAGTTCCTTTTAGAATCTTTTATGGAGAAGGGGTTGTCATGTATGGTTCTGAGGGTGCGGATCTGAGTAACTTTCAGTATGTGGATAGAAGTTTAAGTAGGGTCAAGAGCGTACATTTGTCTTGTGTTGAATTGGTTGTATTATACGTTTTGATGGAACAAGAGAAGTGCCACTAAAGTTATCTTGCCTTTGCACCATGCGAGATGATCCTGCTTATTGAAGTTAGTTGAGTGAAGGGAACCGCAGCTTGAGGTCATATGTGGGGCGAGCAACGTGGATGGTGTCGGGTGCTTTTAGTGCAAGCGTATGAAAGGGTTGTTGCCCGCAAAGACCACTGGACACCGTGAGTGTAGTGAGCTTCAAAATGAGTTCACTTATGGCGACACACGAAATTGGAGAGTCTAGCCGGAGCCGCATGTTCAAGGTTGCAATGAGGATATTGGCTACCGACCGTGAGCAAGTTGAGATTGGGGATGATGATGGAAACATTGGGCAAGATGCGAGGGCAAGTAGACGAAGGTGAGGAAATTGAGGAAGTAATAGCACATATGGAAGAGGAAGACCTTGAATATGAACAAGTAGAAGTGGAAGACGACGATAACTCTGATAAGGAAGATGAAGATGAAGATGTTGAGCCACTTGTGCCAAGCAGATTGGAGCACACATCAATTTAATAACCTGGTTGTGAATGAAGGCAATGATACACCTTGGCAAGATAGCGACAATGAGGTGAGACCTAACAAAGATGTACCCTACAAAAGAGGCAAAGGCAGGGATGCTATCAAAGATTGGGCCTTATCACTAAGAAGAACTTTCGTGGTTAAGAAGTCCACCCCAACCTCGCTACGACGTGGTGTGCGAGATGCAGGGTGCCCTCGGGAGTTCACGCGCACAAGCCCAAATGGGGCACCCACTCGCTATGTTCGAAGGTTGAACAACATAGTTGTATGACTGAGGAAACCCTGGTGGCTCACAGGAACCTGTCTTCCGGGTATATCGCGAGTGTCATTGTCGGGACCCGGATTTGCAAACCAAACCCTTCGTATACCGCACTAGTCCAGATCACGCTAGTGCACACAAGTGGAAACATAGATGAAATACCATTCCATACAACGAATTAACTAAGAAGAAGCAAATTATTATTAAATAAAGCAAACGACCTTATGGTCAATGTTTACACCATTATGCCTTAAGGGCTTAAGAAACAAATACTATTGTAGCGGAAAAGATAACTTGAACCATTCGACATGCCACAGGCAATCGTCTGGGGAAACGCCTTCCTAATCCACGTAGTCTTCATAGAATTCCTCCTCATGATATTCATTATCTCCTTCAAAGAATCGATCAACAAGGGCATAAAGCCGTGAGTACAAAAGTACTCAAGAAGTCGTAGGGAATTGATGCAATATATTTATGCACGGCTTGACAAGGATGGCTATATAGTTCATTTGCGTAAAGCAATACTTGATTTGAAATACAATAAATAGATTGAAAGCATATTTGTAAAAGGTAAATAAATGATTGATAGATCAATGATAGACAACAAAACAACAAAGTGAACTCCCTGCTCACATCCGAACAATTCCACATTCCACATTTTATGAAACACTCTATACCCCATGTGAAATTCCTGCTTTGTCCATGATCATGACGCGCTATTCGAATAGTTTTACACTGCAGAGGTTGTACAACTTTACCCACAAGACATGAACATCTCTTTGTGCAAACGTTACTAACACACTTTCTTTGGTGTGTCGCAGAGATATCATGACAAAGCCTTTACAATGCACTCGCCTAAACTCGCATCGCTCGCTAAGGTTTTCGCCTTTAGGGCCCTCTTGCGCTTTGTGAATCTACCCGTCCATCCCGAACCCACACCACCAACTGGCAAGACTCAAGACTAGACATGGCAAATTAATCACCTAGGTCTGTCCCATTCCGCATGTGGTAGTACGGTTAGGCCCACTCAATGGCGCAGAAGATTAAGTCCTGTTGTCTCGTGCAAGACATCCACATCCCAATGTGCTAGAAAGCACCCCTTTACTTCACGATCACTTGCCCTAGGGAAAACAATTCGTTCAACCAAGACCAATGGCAAACCCCGCCATGGTACAACAAATTTTACAAAAGTGGCAAACGGCCACGATTCAATATCTCATTAAGTCAAGATTAACATTATTCAACATGTGACATGAATCCCAACGTATATGTAAGCATGTCTAAGCATAGCTACGATAACCCAATGTTGGTATAATGATTATGTCCAACTAGTAATGTCCCAACCTAGGTTTAACAATGGATACATGGCATACAACTAATCAAGGTGGCATAATGTCAACTAGGTATACATCTACTCCCATTAAATAAGCATTGATACACAAAATAGCATGCAATTGTAATAAAGTAAATTACTTTTGCAAACACAGGATCAATATGATCAAAGGATTACGACTTGCCTTGCTGATCTAGTGCTGAATCTTGGTCTTCAAGTCTTCGTCGCTCTCTCGAATTAGCGCCTACCGAAAAGAAAGCAACGAAACCAAATAAATACAAAACAGAGACTCAAACAAGATCAAAACTGAATATAAATGGCTCTGGAAGATAGATCTTGATTTTAGAAAATTTAGAAACTTGAATCGCCTCAATCAAGTTCGTATGAGCGAGAACGGGCCTCCAAAGATTAAATTCAGAGAAAATACAGAAAATCGTAAAATCGAATTTCGATTTATTTTTATACGGAAAAGGATTTATTGCGCAATCGCCGACGTCACCGGCTCGTGGACTCGGTCCACGGACGGGCTCGGTTCACCGCACCCGCGACGGCCGACGCAAGCATTGACGCTGGTGGTCGACGCGGCGCCGACCAACAGACACGCGGCTCGGACGTGGCGCTGACGTGGGCGAGCCACGCGTCGCGCATCCGGCAACTCGCCCCGATCGGACGGCCAGGAAGCGATGCTGCGGCGGGGTGACGCGGCGCGATCATGAGCGTCCGTAGAAGATCGGACGGCGGAGGCGAGGAAGAAGACCTCGCAAGCGACGGAGGAGGGCCGGTTCGGGCGAAGACAAAGCGACGGCAGAGGGCAACGCGGGCGGTCTCGGGCGAGCAAACGGCGACGGCGAAGACGCACCGGAGCGGCGAGGCGACGGGAAAAGGCTTCGGCGGCGACGGCGAGCTCGCGCGGCGCAACGGCGGCGTCTCGGGCAGCGAGAACGGGGCAAAAGAAGCAGCGGCGCGAGGGGATCCTTGGGAGGCACGCGGCACGGCTTTTATAGCCCTCGGAAGGCGTGCCCGACCCGGTGTCCAAAAACGGCGGCGTGCGGCGACGGGACTCTGAGCGGCGGCTAGGGTTAGGGTTTCGCGGGCGCAGCGACGTGGCTGCATCGCGGCCACACGCGTGTCGCGTGATCGGCGACCGACGGGCGCGGGTGCGGCCGCTTAAGCGAGAGGTGGGCCGAGCTGAGCGGGCCAGGAGGAGCGGTTACTGGCGAGGCGGCGGTCATTGGCCGAGAGGAGATTTGGCCCGAGAGGCTTTTGGAAATAAAATCATTTTCCGATTTAAGAAAATATCCAGAAATTCGAATAAAATCAAATAAATTCAAATAAATTCAGAAAAATCCCCAAAAATACAGAAAAATTCCTTGGAGCACAAGGAACCCAACTAAAATTCTTTAATTTGACGAATAGTTTAGTCAAATTAAATCCTTTCATTTAAGGAAAATTCAAATTAAGCTGGGATTAATTCAAGAAAATGCAAATGGTTTATTTTTGAATTCAAACATTCCAAAACTCAAATTTTGGGATGTAACAAACCTTCCCCCCTTAAATGGAATCTCGACCCCGAGATTCAGGCTGGCTAGGGAATAGGTGGGGAAACTCGGACTTCAGATCCTCTTCTCGCTCCCATGTTGCTTCCTCTTCTGAATGGTGGCTCCACTGGACCTTGTAAAAATGGATGATCTTGCTTCTCGTGATACGCTCTGCTATATCCAAAATTTTCACTGGTTGCTCCTTGTAGGCAAGATCCTCTTGCAAATCAATGGCTTCCAATGGCATCTGCTCCTCGCACACACGTACATTTCTTCAATCTGCGATACATGGAACACATCATGGATTCCGCAAAGGATCGAGGCAATTCTAACTTGTAGGCAACCTCGCCTCTTCGCTCCAAGATTTTGAACGGTCCCACATATCTAGGGCAAGCTTTCCTTTACTTGAAATCTCTTAACTCCTTTGAGAGGGGTGACTCGAGGTAAACATAATCATTGGTCTCAAACTCAAATCTCTGCGACGATTATCCGCATAACTCTTCCGTCTCGCTGAGCTATCTTCAACTGTCTCGAATTAATTGGACTTGCTCTTGGCTTCTTGCAGATGGCAGACCAAACAATTGTCTTTCTCCGAATCCTTCCAGCTTGAGAGGGTTCTGCACTTTCTTCCATATAAGGCTTCAAAAGGCGACATTTGCAAACCGGCTTGATAACTATTGTTGTAGGAAAACTCGCATAGGGCAAACACTTGTCCCACTTGGCACCATAAGTTAAGGCACAAGCCCTTAACATATCCTCAAGAATCGATTCACACGCCACCGTCCATCGGTTTGTGGGTGATAGGCAAGATCAACTGAGATGAGTTCCCATGGCTTCATGCACACTCGCCAAAAATGAGAGGTAAACCGCTTCTCTATCGACACTATCTTCTTAGGCACTCCGTGAAGACCGACGATCCTTGACATATATAACTCTACTAATTTATCTCCGCATAGGTAGTCTTAATCGAATGAAGTGAGCTACCTTAGTCAATCGATCCACTATTACCCAGATCGAGTCATAACTCGCTTGGGTCTTAGGAAACCGTAATGAAATCCATACCAATTTCTTCCAACTTCCATTCGAATCTTCAATGGTCGCAGAATCCTTCCGCCTTTGATGCTCGCTTGACCTTCCGCGCACATCACAAAGTGCAACATACTCGCAATATCACGCTCATACTAGGCCACCAATACCTTTCCTTGAGGTCTTGATACATCTTGGTACTTCCAGATGAATGGAGTATAAAGTCTCATGCGCTTCCTTGAGAATCAACTCCTTAAGCTCTTCTCGATCCGCACGCAAATACGCTTCTCATACCAAATAGTACCTTGTTCATCTTCGTGAAACTCGGGCTTTTCCTTTCTTCATATTGCTCTTAATCTCCTTGATATCAGATCATCTACCCGTGTTTTCGAACTGATCTTCCAACGAGGGCGATTTCCAAAGTAGCTAAATACCCTTCCGAACCAATTCCAAACTAAGCTTCAAATTCCTTATAAAGGGTCGGGTGACTTTCCTTAATCATCGAGTATTGCAAGAGCTCTTTCTATTCAAAGCATCGGCTACTTACATTGGCCTTGCTCGATGATAATGAATCCCAATGGCATAGTCCTTAATCGGCCCAACCATCTTCTTTGTCTCATATTGAGGTCAGCTTGGGTAAAGATATACTTCAAACTCTTGTGATCAGTGTAAACTTCACAACGATTACCAATGAGATAGTGACGCTAAATCTTTAAAGCATGCACTACGGCTGCTAATTCCAAATCATGGGTAGGATAGTTGACTTCATGTGGCCTTAGTTGTCGCGAAGCATACGCTACAACCTTCTTATCTTGCATTAGCACACAACCGAGTCCTTGTCGGCATGCATCACAGAATATCTCAAAATCCTTCCTATTATCGGGCAGGATAAGCACTGGAGCAGTTGTCAAACACTTCTTTAATTCTTGAAAACTTTGCTCACATTCTGATGTCCAAACAAATTTCTTCTCCTTCTTTAAGAGTTGAGTGAGTGGTCTAGCTTTTCTAGAAAACCCTTTTATGAAACGGCGATAATATCCCGCCATTCCAAGAAAACTTCGAATTTGGGGTACCGTCTTGGGTGACTCCCAACTTAGCACATCTCGTACCTTTTCAGGGTCAACAGAGACTCCTTCTCCTGATATGACATGTCCTAGGAAAGCAACTTCTTTCATCCAGAACTCACATTTACTAAACTTTGCATATAGCTGATTCTCTCTCAACTTCGTTAAAATTTGGCGCAAGTGATCCTCATGTTCTTCCTCACTTTTGGAGTAGATCAGAATGTCATCAATGAAAACAACAACAAACTTATCCAAATATTCCATGAATACCTTGTTCATCAAGGTCATGAAGTAGGCAGGGGCATTAGTCAATCCAAAAGACATCACGGTATACTCATACTGTCCATACCGAGTAACAAAAGCTGTTTTGGGTATATCCTCTTGACGAATCTTCAACTGGTGGTAACCTGATCTCAGATCATTCTTCGAGAACACTCCGGCTCCTTGAAGTTGGTCAAATAAATCATCGATTCTTGGCAGAGGGTACTTATTTTTGATGGTGACCTCATTGAGTGAGCGATAATCTACACACATTCTCTGAGTTCCATCTTTCTTTTCAACTAGAAGAACTGGTGCTCCCCATGGCTAAGAACTTGGTCGAACAAAACCTTGATCTTGCAGCTCTTTAATCTGTCTCTTTACTTCGGCTAACTCATTAGGTGCATCCTATAAGGTCTCTTGAAATGGGTATGCTCCAGAACTAGTTCTATCAAGAATTCTATATCTCGGTCCGTGGCATTCCTGTGCAACTCATTTGGAAACACATCAGAAATTCACGGGCGATCGCACATCTTCCAAACTTATTCCTTTGGCACTCGCAAACTTTAATCCCTTCTGACCGATCCAATCGGCTTGAACTTTTAACTTGGCTCCATCTCGATCGTTAAGGTGATCTCTATTCCCACAATCCAAAATCGCTTGGTTCTTGGAGAGCCAATCCATTCCTAGGATCACATCTAGGGACTTGGTGTCTAGGACAATAAGGTTGGCTAGAAATTCTACCCCTCCAATTAATATCTTAACTTCGGGGCAGCCTTGGTTCGTACTCAAATCAGAATCAGGAGATTGCACTAATAAAACAGTCTTAAGAGGCATTGTCTTTAATTGATGCTTTGCAGCAAAACTCCGAGAAACAAACGAATGTGTAGCTCCAGAATCAAACAAAACCATGGCAGATGCTGAGTTGACTAGGAGCTTACCTAGTATGACGCCTGTGCGATCAAGGCTCCCTGGTGACGTGATTCACATGCCTCTTCCAAAGAAAGCGCGGAGTCCTCGTGGCTTGGTTGGGAGTCCGGGCACTCCACGCCCCGCTCCCGGGCCGGGTCTTGGCTAGCGTAGATCCCAAATTGAAACGGACTCGTGTCACAGCTTGCTTCCTGGGGCAATTATTGGCATAGTGACCGAGTTCATGACAATTGAAACATGTGACTCCTCGCACTGGATTATCGCTCCTCCGAGGTGGATTGTTGTTGGTGTTGAGGTTGCGATTGCCCGAGGGAGATGGGCGAGGTGTCGTGCAGGGTCCGAATGTATTCGGAGGAGTGAAGCGAGCAGCCGTTGAGCATTTGTTCCGACTCTCGGTGACTCGATGGGCTCCGTGTCAGATCATCTTTCTCTTACGGATTCTTCCAACCCCGACGAGATTCCTCAATAAGCATAGCTTTATCTACAAGGTGTCGAAAATCGCATAGTCATTGCCAATGACTTGCACCTTTAGTCTTGGATTGAGTCCACGCTGAACTTCTTCCGCGAGCATCATCCGTAGCTACATCCTCCGAGCGTAGCGAAGCGAGTTGAGTAAACTTATTGAGGTATTCACTCACCGACATCCCTTCCTCGCTAAGCTCTCAAACTCATTCTTCTTCATTTCCACCTTTTCATCAGAATATGAGAGTGGCGAAAGCAAGGGAAAACTCGCCAAGTGATAGTCCGAGGGTCATCATGGGCAAGATCAGTAGTTCTCCCACCATTCACGCAAGAAGTGTTCTCCGGTGATGAGCGCATAGAGAACCTTCTCACGATTGGTGCACTAGGCAATTTCAAGCTTCTTCTCAATGGAGCGGATCCAATCATCGGCGTCCAATGGTTCTGAAGAGTTTGAGAAAGTTGGCGGACGAGTCCTCATAAATTCTGCTAGCTTGGACTGGAGACGAGCTTGAGGAGGTGTGGCAGCAGCTTGGTTTTGCTGGTTCAACAGATTGGCTAGGGCAACTGCAGTCTGGTTCTGCTGATTCATCATGTTGTTCATGTTCTGCATCATTGTATTCATTAGCTGAGTCTGAGCTGCCAGAAAATGTCCCATGTTTTGGTCTGTCACTGCTGGAGGTGGCGGTGGTGCATTGGGATTGGAGTTGGTGTTGGCACTGGCACTGGCATCCGCTGGAGAACTGCGACCAGCTCCAGAACGAGTGTCAACCATCTAAGATGCAGCACAAGGGTTGATAGGTAAGAGGGAAAAGCAGCAGACGAGTGGTAAGATCATATAGGGGAGAAGGTAATACCCAGGAACAAAGGATACAACCGAAAGGCTTCAAATTAAAGAGGCAATTAAAGCTTTTCAATTAAAGGTATGGTTGTAACACCGTGCTTGGGGCAAGTGTACAAAATACCAGACACTCAAGCAAAGAAAATCTTAGTATACGCGGACTAAACGTAACTAAACTGAAAGGGAAAGACATGCTCAAACACCGCTGAGCACCAAAAACCTATCTTATATGGTGGGCCTCTCGGATATGGCTTTGATGGCTTGATCATCATCTTTCTTGATTTGATTCCTTACAGAAGACTCGAGGCTTTGAGAAATTTCATGAGATAAGATCAATTTAAATTTCAAAACCATGTTTCAGCAAAGGAGAGGAATAAGAACCTAAGAATAAGTTGAGAGGAGACGAAAACTATTAAGTACCAATTTTGTTGGTTTGATTTAGAAAATAATTTTGAAGACCATGCTAACTAGGATAGCGACCTACAATGATATGGCTCGATACTATCTCTGTCGGGACTCGGATTTGCAAACCAAACCCTCTATGTATACTACACTAGTCCAGGATCACGCTAGTGCACACAAGGGAAACATAGATGAAATACCATTCCATACAACTAATTAACTAAGAAGAAGCAAATTATTATTAAATAAAGCAAACGACCTTATGGTCAATGTTTACACCATTATGCCTTAAGGGCTTAAGAAACAAATACTATTGCAATGAAAAGATAACTTGAACCATCTGACATGCCACAGGCAATCGTCTGGGGAAACGCCTTCCTAATCCACGTAGTCTTCATAGAATTCCTCCTCATGATATTCATTATCTCCTTCAGCAACTGATCAACAAGGGCATAAAGCCGTGAGTACAAAAGTACTCAGCAAGCCGTAGGGAATTGATGCAATATATTTATGCACGGCTTGACAAGGATGGCTATATAGTTCATTTGCAGAAAGCAATACTTGATTTGAAATACAATAAATAGATTGAAAGCATATTTGTAAAAAGGAAAATAAATGATTGATAGATCAATGATAGACAACAAAACAACAGTGAACTCCCCGTTCACATCCGAACAATTCCACATTCCACATTTTATGAAACACTCTATACCCCATGTGAAATTCTCGGGCTTTGTCCATGATCATGACGCGCTATTCGAATAGTTTTACACTCTGCAGAGGTTGTACAACTTTACCCACAAGACATGAACATCTCTTTGTGCAAACGTTACTAATACACTTCCTTTGGTGTGTCGCAGAGATATCATGACAAAGCCTTTACAATGCACTGTCTAAACTCGGTACTGCCCGCTAAGGTTTCGCCCTTTAGGGCCCCCTCTTGCGTCTTGTGAATCTACCCGTCCATCCCGGAACCCACACCACCAACTGGTAGTACTCAAGACTAGATATGGCAAATTAATCAGCTAGGTCTGTCCCATTCCAGACATGTGGTAGTACGGTTAGGCCCAGTTCAATGGCGCACAAGATTAAGTCCTTAAGTTGTCTCAGGCAAGACATCCACATCCCAATGTGCTAGAAAGCACCCCCTTTACTTCACGATCACTTACCCGAGGGAAAACAATTCATTCAACCAAGACCAATGGCAAACCCCGCCATGGTACAACAAATTTTACAACAGTGGCAAACGGCCACGATTCAATATCTCATTAAGTGAAGATTAACATTATTCAATATGTGACATGAATCCCAACGTATATGTAAGCATGTCTAAGCATAGCTAGGATAACCCAATGTTGGTATAATGATTATGTCCAACTAGTAATGTCCCAACCTAGGTTTAACAATGGATACATGGCATACAACTAATCAAGGTGGCATAATGTCAACTAGGTATACATCTACTCCCATTAAATAAGCATTGATACACAAAATAGCATGCAATTATAATAAAGTAAATTACTTTTGCAAACACAGGATCAATATGATCAAAGGATTACGACTTGCCTTGCTGATCTAGTGCTGAATCTTGGTCTTCGAAGTCTTCGTTCGCTTCCTCTAATTAGCGTCTACCGTAAAAGAAAGCAACGAAACCAAATAAATACAAAACAGAGACTCAAACAAGATCAAAACTGAAAATAAATGGCTCTGGAAGATAGATCTTGATTTTAGAAAAATTTAGAAACTTGAATCGCCTCAATCGGAGTTCGATAGCGAGAACGGGCCTCCAAAGATTAAATTTAGAGAAAATACAGAAAATCGAAAATCGAATTTCTGGATTTATTTTTATACGGAAAAGGATTTATTGCGCAATCGCCGACGTCACCGGCTCGGTGGACTCGGTCCACTCAAGACGGGCTCGGTTCACCGTGCACCCGCAGACGGCCGACGCAGCGCCGACGCTGGTGGTCGACGCGGCGCCGACTCAACAAGCACACACGGCTCGGACGTGGCGAGCCACGCGTCACAAGATCCGCAACTCGCCCGATCGGACGGCCAGAAGCGATCTTTGTCGCGGCGGGTGACGCTGGCGCGATCATGAGCGTCCGTGAGAAGATCGGACGGCGAGCGCGATCGCCGGAGGTCGACGGCGAGGCGGTGCAGCAAAGCACGGAGGCGAGGTAGAGGACCCGCAAGCGCGAGGAGGGTCGGTTCGGGCGAAGACAAAGCGGACGGGTAGAGGGCGACGCGGCGGTCTCGGGCGAGCAAACGGCGACGGCGAAGACGCACCGGAGCGGCGAGGCGACGGGAAAAGGCTTCGGCGGCGACGGCGAAGCTCGCTGGGCGAACGGGCGGCGCTCGGCAGCGAACGGGCAAAAGAAGCAGCGGCGCGAGGGGATCCTCGGGAGGCGCGCGGCACGGCTTTTATAGCCCTCGGAAGGCGTGCCCGACCCGGAGTCCGAAACGCGCGTCGGCGGCGGGACTCTGAGCGGCGGCTAGGGTTAGGGTTTCGCGGCGCGGCGACGTGGTCGCATCGCGCCACACGCGTGTCGCGCAGATCGGCGACCGACGCGGGCTGGCCGGCGCGGCGACCGACGCGCGTGGTCGGGCGGTCGCTGCATGAGAGGTGGGCCGAGCGAGCGGCCAGAGGAGGAGCGGCTGGGTGAGGCGGCGGGCTGCTGGGCCGAGAGGAGATTTGGCCCGAGAGGCTTTTGGAAATAAAATCATTTTTCGATTTAAGAAAATATCCAGAAATTCGAATAAAATCAAATAAATTCAGAAAAATCCCCAAAAATACAAAAAAGTTCCTTGGAGCACAAGGAACCCAACTAAAACTGAAATTCTTTAGTTTGATGAATAGTTTAGTCAAATTAAATCCTTTCATTTAAGGAAAATTCAAATTAAGCTGGGATTAATTCAAGAAAATGCAAATGGTTTATTTTTGAATTCAAACATTCCAAAACTCAAATTTTGGGATGTTACAGTCATGTACCCGGAGATAGTTGAGAACCTGAATTTTGAGCCCCGTGCTATTATCCGAGCAATTGAGAACATATTTCAGTACACAATTAGCTATGGCAAGGCATGGCGGGCGAAGCAGAAGGCCTTGGAAATGAGATTTGGGAAATTTGAAGACTGCACTATAATCGCGCGCCAAGACCGCCGCTTGCATTTAGGAAGAAATCCTCGTACTTTTGTGATTATCAGATCGTCCGTCAAGGAAGTGGCCGAACAAGAGGCATCTCAAGAGAGTTTTCTTCACATTCGAGCTTGCATTAGGGCGTTCTATCACTACCGCCCATTGTTGTGTGTGGACGCACATTCCTTACGGAAATACAAAGGACAAAAATGATACCGTGAGCGTCGACGCGAACAACCAGATTCTCGTTGCCTTTGCCTTCGTGGAAAGCGAGAACTATGAGAGTTAGGTGAGGTTCTCGCGAACTTGAAGATCGGGTGGTGAAGACTCGCCAACATGTGTGCATACCGCATGACAGCATGTGGTTCGCTTAGTGCCATCGAACGATTTGCAAGCGGGGAAGAGGAGCCATTTCCACGGGTGACTTGCAGAGCCGATGGTGCATGAGGCATTTGGGCGCGAACTTATAAGCGGTTCAAGAACAAGGAACCGATGAACATGTTCAATAGGCTATGTAAGGTAACCAAGATAGCAAGTTCCGTACTCTTTGGAAGAATCTTGATGAGCTAACAAAAACACAAAGAGACTACTAGCAGATGTAACACAGAGCAAGTGAGCCTTTATTCCTCTAGCAACAGAAGATGAGGCGACGAGTCG
Organism: Otatea glauca; assembly: GCA_036346275.1. Lineage (NCBI taxonomy): Eukaryota > Viridiplantae > Streptophyta > Magnoliopsida > Poales > Poaceae > Otatea > Otatea glauca. The sequence goes on from CM070720.1 coordinate 18,590,668, forward strand.
TCGTTGTCGCAGTAAAGGCCGATCAAATGTTTCTGATCGATAAAGCACAAGCCCAAAGAGAAGTGGTCATTGTTACATGACACACATGGTGCTAGATACGGTGTCATGACGACCAACTTGGCGGATGTGTACAACCGAGTAATGAGAGGGATGAGGTGTCTCCGCTGGTAGGAATTGTCGAGGTCTTTGCGGGTACAACCAAGTATTTTGTGGATAGGCATAAAGCTGTTGAAGTAGTAATGAGAGATGAGAATGCCTTGTACTCAAGCATGATAAGTAAATACATGGATGAGAAGAGTAAGAAGGCGGGCAAGCATAGAGCTATCAAAGTAGGTTCACGAACACTGCGCTTCGAGGTGATATGCAGGGATAAAGGACGACGGGGAACAAACCAGAAGGTTATCACCCAAGAGTGCATCTTACAGTGAATGTCAATGCTCGTAACAAACCCTCCTATTGTACAGGCCATGTTCTCATGTGATAGCTGCATGTGCATTATTTGGAATGCGACCGGTACATATCTATCGAATATTTTACAAAGGAAAAGGTGATGGCAACTCGGGCGAGGAGTCAGATGGTTATGGTGTTGTCGGTTCTTTCACCACAACCCCCGTGTCGATGAAAGGTTCGGGTCCCCGACTTTGATGCAAGATCATACAAAGGAGGCCGCCGCAAAACAAGGCGATCGGGAATGATATGGATGAGTCCGAAACCGTAAGCGTGTGAAGAAATATTCACGTTGTGCAAGCGAGCAGTCACACGCTCAAGAACCGCCAGCCACATAACGAAGAGGATGAAGGAGGAGATGGCAACCCGACGGCGAGGGAAGGATCGTCGTCTGCAAGGCGTGGTGGACGACGTCATCGGACTACTGGAGAAGCTATTTGAACTATTAGATGTTATATGTCAAATTAATATTTTGTTTATGTAATGTGCGTTGTAATATGTTTTAATATAATTTGAAGACGTAATGTGTGTTGTAACCTGTTTTAATATAATTTTATGACGTAATGTGCGTTGTAACCTATTTTAATATATTTTTCCGATGAAGTGTTCGTTGCAATCTGTTTTAATATATTTTGCTGATGAAGTGTTCGTTGTAACCTGTTCTAACATATTTTGCTGATGTAGTGTGCGTTGTAATCTGTTTGATTAGAGTTTGTGGACGCTTGTGTATTTATTTGTACGCATTTGGTTCGATGTATTGTTCTCATGTTTGTGTATTTATTTGTACGCATTTGGTTCGATGTATTGTTCTGATGCTTGTGTATTTATTTGTATATAACTTTCCTTTTGTAATTTGCGTGTATGGCTCACCAGCCGTGGATGACGATCGCCCTTTGAGTTGGTAGACCTGGGCCGTTGACGGTCGTCACCGTGCACACTTCGCCACCGCTTCACCGGAGGAGGGACAGACCTCGTGAGCTGGGCGTGTTACGGCCGAGGCCACCACGGAGCTCGACCCTCGATCCACGTTGGATCCCTGGTAATGTATTTATCTTTAATTTCAAAATATTCCCATGCGATCAGTAATCTGCTTTAATTAACTAGTGCGGTGCTCATATTAATTTAATATTTACATTCGTAGGCTACGAGTAGCGGATTGCCGCCAGCCGCACGGATGGTGGAGGCGCACGCAGTGCACAGGGAGGGACGCGAGCCACCGGTTCCGCTTGACAGTCCCTTCTCACCGCCTCGTGGATCGGTGGAGACCGAGACGACACCTTCCACTTACCTGTCGAGGAGATGGCGATCACTTTGGAGGACGTCTCCTACCTCCTCGATCTCCCGTTCGCTGGTGACCCTGTGGTGCCGCAGGACGTCGACTCGCTGTGGCGGGATGAGGTACTTGCGCGGTTCCATGGTGTGCTACCGCCTGCCGCGTACCGAGTCTTCACCAGCACCCATGGTCCCGCACACAGGTGGCTTCGACAGTCCGTGGTAAGCAACTAACCTTTCAAACTTAACTTCGCATATGTATATTGGCTAGACTAACAAGAAAACTTAAATTTACAGGCGGAGCACATCGTCGAGCCTGCGGACGAGCCGAGGGTGAGCCGCAACCTTGAGGCGTACCTGCTCTGGCTGTTTGGCTGGTGCATGTTCACGAGCTCCCACGGGGATAGCGTGGACAGGCACTTCGTCTAGTTCACGAGGGCGATCGCGGACGCACCCCTTGACGCCGTGCCGCAGTACTCCCGGGGGTCAGCGGTCCTCTGCGCGATGTACTGTGGGCTCTGCGATAGCTGTGGGTGGATCGCCGACGGTCGATCCTCACCGGTGTCCACCGCCTCGCGCTTTGGGCATACGAGGTTCCAGATCGGCGCCCAGATCGACACGAGTCCTCTTCACGCCATGGTGACGACGATGTCGACGCGCCGACTATGGGCACCATCCGGTGCTACCGACGGTGAGATATTGCAAACCACGGCCAGAAACCTACGCTTTAACATTTCTCGTACTAATGGTAATGTTGAATTTTATGTCGTCAGTGCAGCCTAGGTGGGCACACGGCACGGGGCGGCTTACCTACCCGCAGTTCGTCGCTGCCTTCGACCACCTCACCGAGGACCGCGTACGCTGGACGCCGTACACAGCGGGAGAAGTCGGGCTACGTGTGCCGGGTGGATTGTCCACCTTATGCACACGCGACGCGTCGTACTGGCGTACACGTCGGTTCCTCATGTTCGATGTCCTGGTCGAGGGCTACGCTGTCCATCGAGTGATGAGGCGCTTCGGTCACGACAGAGTTCCCGGTCCAGTCGGCGGCGCAGTCCCACACGCGCCCACACGTAAGTTCCCTACATCGATGTTCTCTAATGCATGCATGTGTAATGACATGTAATAATGCTATATTTTTGCTTATCCGCAGGCAGACGAGGAGGGGCGGGCATGGGGACACCCCATGGCACGTACATATGGCGCCATGGGTCAAGGAGTGAGGAGGAGACTTGGACGACGTCCATGCCGAGGATGCGCCCTACGACCCGCAGACGTACCAGGGGTACCGACAGTGGTACACTTCCCGTACCCGTGTGCGTTTGGTACGTGTCGACCCGGATCCTCCTAGACACATCCCTAGGGTGAGGGACACGTATCCCCGCCATACGGACTCAGTTCTGCACGGTGCGGTAAGTTTTGTCTAATGTACGACGTATTTTCGTATTGCATTTTCCAGATGAATGTGTTAGGTTAATTCGTAATGTATTTTTTAGACTGATGTACTAGCCCGGTACTACGAGGAATCCGGGAGCTTCCTGTCGCATCTGTCTCGTGGGATAGACGTGACCAAGGAGGACGTGACCTCCTTCTTCGCGAGGTTCAGGGAGAGCACCAGACGCACCCTCGAGTTGGCAGGTTGCCGCACGCCTCGCGATGTGGCTGACGGCCCTCGCGGCGCATCGCCATCGCAGGGAGGAGTGCTCCTGTACTTCTTCACACCCCACGTCCTCCCGTCCCACCGTCACGCCGACTTACGCGACAGGGCGAGCTGCTGGACACGCTGGTCTAGCCCCTCACGTCGGAGGTAAGCCCTTCGCCACACTTCGTATGTTGTCTAATTATTTCTTGAATGTTACCAACAATTCTACACTTCTTACGAGCTCACAGCACGATGGTTCTCTCTGCGGCTTCACCGCCCCTAACGACTACGAGGGCGTTTGATGATGCACCCATGCGGATTTCGACTCGACGATGGTGACGTGTCGAGATACTTCGCTGGTCCGGATGTGCTCGGATCATCGCATTGCGTGGAGCACCACCACCGACGACCTTCTCAAATGGCACGCTACACCTCGGCTAGACCACGAGGACCCACCACCCACCGTGCAGCTTGACGTACTCGCAGGCGGAGTTCGCAGGAGGCCTACCCCACCGCGAGGAGGTGCCTGTAAACGGGGCGCCCAGAGTTTGTATTTGGCTTATGTATTTTGGCTTATGTATTTGGTTATTACGTTGTGGACGCACTTTGCATCTTATGTATTTATTTGTATACGATATATTTTTCTTATGTTAGTAACCCGTACTTTTGGTTATGAACTATTGTTATTCTTTGTTACTGCTTGCCCCGCTTTCAAGCATGGCAATCTTGTCGTCTGCAGACTTTTGAGCGAATAGCATACTCACAGCGCGCATCCTTGTTAGGCCGATTAGACAAGTCACATGCATCACTTTGTCACTTTGTCGGGCCGATGGGACAGTCACATGCATCACTTTGGCGACCTTGTCGGGCCGATGGGACAGTCACATGCATCGGCTTTGTCACCGCTTTGTCGGGCCGATTAGACAAGTCGCATGCATCGCCTTTGTCACCTTGTCGTGCGATTTGTCGATGGGTGACACGTCGCGCGACTTTTCACAGAGGATACCGCCCATCGCTGCTTTAGTTGTGTGGAGCGCCCCTCAAGACCACTATAAAAGCGCCGAGAGGTAGACATCTAACACCGCCAAATAAGCAATACACGCCGGTGAATCTTCACAAATTAGGCACGATGTCGTTTCTCCGTCACGCCTCTTCAAAGAAGCGTAATTTATCCCGCCCGAGTACCGGATACTAGTAGCGTTGACGCTTGATTCTGCGGAGTTGCCCCGACCCAATTGCGGCTGCAACCTTCTGGCGAAGATGATGCAATCTACCCACGGAGAGACAGTCGCCTGCGCTCACTACAGTTATGCCCGCTCTTACCAAGTAGACCTTCTGGTGTCCATACAATACAGAGTAACATTACCATTTCATGCATCGTTCTTTCTTTTCTCAGCACAACGACCGGTGTTGCTTCTTCCAATGGATCGACGGGCCGGAATGACGTGACTACAAATTTGTCCAAAACTGCCACGACGCCGAACCCGCTTCGCCCGAGAACTTCAACCGATGGGAGAGGCCACCAGGATACGTCCCCGTTCTAGAGTGACCAGAGTTCAGGGCCAGTGAGCAAGAGGCCAACCAATCGGTGAGTTTCATGTGACGAACTCATGCTTCACTCACAAAGTAGTAATTCTAAACCAGTTCGTCGTATACAGGAGTTCAAAAAGAAAATCGCGAAATTGCTCGAGTCAAAGGAGAAACCTCCTCAGGGGCCACCCGAAAGCCCCGACTTTTGCGAACACGGCCTTCAGGCAGTGGTTGATACCTGCCACGATGACCTAGCGGACCGGAGATTCTATCGGTGCCCTTGGCCGAGGATGAATGGTGCGGCTACTTCAATCGGGTGGACCCGAGACGCACCACCCACATCTCAAACTTCCGTGACGGATAACCGGGGAGCAACCTCCCGTGGTGCTACTACCGCCAGTAAAAGCTGCACTCGAGCACGCCTACGGTGTTATTCAATGACCACAGCGGGCATACTGTGTGTTGATCGCAGGCACGCTCGGTTGTACAAGGACAAGCCCAACACACACCTCCTGCACCATATAGTGGAGTGCGAGCCGAAACAGAGCAGGCGTCTCGGCAAGTCTCCGCCAACGGCCAACACAACAGAGGCGCAAGAGGGTACCTCCTCTCGAAGAGGAAGGGACAAGGGGAAGCAGCTGGCCGAGGTCCGCACCACGCAACAAGTCCTTGACGCATTACGCAGACCATCCGGGAACCCGGGTGGTATAAACATAGGGGACGCCGGGAATCGGTATGACAAAAAAATTCTGTCTTACACACCCGAGACGTACGGCATAGGCCACCCATTCGGCGACACTTGGGAGCACTGCGGATCCCCATGGAGTTCTTTCATAGTGGGGATTGAGCGGTGTCTGAGGACAACTCGCAAAATTTACACGGGTCAGGTAATATGCAGAAAATATGGGACATCATTCTGGATGTACCCAGATAGGCGGAACGATCATCTGTTCCACCATGACAAACACTGCATTCGTTAGTTAGTTAGTTAGTTCGTCAAGCAATTTTGTCACTGCTGTAATGCCCTTGTAATATAATCTAGTCTATTGCTTATTTTACCATCTGAACTTTCGGTGCATCTGCCCTCATGTATGTTCAACAAATAGTTTAACACATGATTACAAATCAAAGTTTAATAACGTGATTTAAGGGCATGTATCAAAGATCAAATGTGGTCCACTGTTCATAAAAATACCGTTTAGACATGACATTTTACGGGCCGCCGAAAGGCTGAAAAACATGACATGAGTTGTTGCCGACTATATTACTTAGGGTTGTTGCACTAGTGGAAATTAGATGCAAAGCAAGATGTAAATTACGTATTTTTCCATAATATGGAAGTGCATGTATTAAAGATCAAATGTGGTCCACTGTTCGTAAAAATACCGTTTAGACATGACATTGTACGGGCCGCCGAAAAGGCTAAAAACCATGCACTCTACTTGTTCAAGGGAATTTTGAAAATTATTTCAAATTTCTCTATATGTTAAAAGTATTTTACTTCAATCCTAAATCTGTTTATCCAAATATTTTAATCTTTTTTTAAGTCTCTCAGATTTTTTTCCAAAATTTGTAAATTTTCTGGCCAAGTCGCCCTACCATTGGGCGATTTATTCATGTCACCCTACCATTGGGCGACTAGTGACGTGTCGCCGTTCTATTGGGCGACTAGTGACGTGTCGCCCTACGATTGGGCGACATTTTTTGTGAATCAACATGTCGCCCTACCATAGGGCGACAAGGGTACATTTCTGCAATTTTTTTCTTCGTGGAATATTTCTGCAATTCGAATTATAAAATATATTATTTAAAAAAAATTCGTGTTGCATCCACCTTTCATTTGGAGTTTTATAGCTTGTTTGGTCTTGGAATGGCTACCTCCTTAGTCTTCTCATCTTTTGCTCTTTCTCTCTTATCTATTGCTAACCTATCCATGGCTGTTGCTTCAGATGGAAGGTCAAGGAAGAGGTCGTGAAGTTGGTCGTAGAGGAGATTTTTTTGGAGGTCGTGGTCGTGGACGTGGCCAGGCAGAGCCACAAGAGCAGCAGGATGTTCAAGAGCAGCAAGTGCCACCACTGACGCCACCATTCCATCCCCCAGTTGCAAATATCCAGCAGATGATGGCAATACAACTTCAGTTGTTGCAAGCCCTTGCTCAGAATATGGTAAACAATCCACAGCCAACACCAGCCGTAGCACCAGTGATGCCGCCCCAATCAAAACTTGAAGAGTTTATGAGAACTAGACCGTCTGCCTTCACGGGAGCAGGTGAACCCTTGGAGGCAGATGACTGGTTGAGGGATGTAGAGAAGAAGCTCTAGTTGGCGCAGTGTGATGACCGTGGAAAGGTTCTCTACGCGAGCCATCAGTTAAAAGGAGTAGCTGCTACTTGGTGGGATAACTTCTGTGCTGCCCATCAGAATGCTCAAGCTATAACTTGGGAGGAATTCTCTGAAGCCTTCCATACTGCGCATGTACCTGCCGGCATAATATAAATGAAGAAAAGAGAGTTCCGCAAGCTGCATCAAGGGAACCAGAGTGTTTCTGATTATCTTAACCGGTTCACCCAATTGTCGATGTATGCACTAGAGGATGTGGCTACTGAAAGTGCTAAGATCTGGAGGTTCATGGAGGGACTTGACCCTAACATCAAGGTGCAGCTAGTTGCTTTTGATTTCCCAAACTTTTAGCATATGGTGAACAAGGTACTAGTACAAGAGGATGCCCAACGCCAACAGCAGGAGTCCCGCAAGAGAAGGATGGCATTCCAGGCTCAGCATGGAGCAAGTGGTTCTCGACAGCGCTTCCAATATCAGCAGCCCAATAGGACACCTGTTGAAGGAGCACCCCGTACTCCTAATTTTGGACCATGCCCAGTCATTCAAGGACATCAATGCAGCGCCAGTGCTCAACCGCAGAAAGGGAATTCAAATGAGCAGGAATTCAGTGTTTCCACTGTCACCAGATGGGACATTATGCTAGTAACTATCCTCGGAAGCGTCAGCCACTAACCCCAGTGCCATTCAACTTGGGATCCAATTCCGCCAGAGCCCCTATGCAAGGACAACGTCGTGGAGCACCTCAAACGCCAAGAGCTCCGCAATCTTTTGGAAGAGGACGTGTCAACCACGTGACTGCCGAAGAAGCTCAGGAGGCACCAGATGTGGTTTTGGGTAAGTTCCTTGTTAACTCAATACCTGCCTCAACATTATTTGATTCTGGAGCATCGCATTCTTTTATATCGAAGGATTTTGTTGAAGAATTTGGTTGCGAAACCTTTACCCTTAAGAGCCATATGATAGTTCAATCACCGGGAAAAGAATTGAGAACTAGTTCAGTATGCCCAAGTGCAACCATAAAAATCAATGGGGTAGAATTCCTAACGAATCTTATCATCATGGATTCAAAAGGAATAGATTTCATCCTAAGGATGGATTGGTTACCAAATATAAAGGTCAAATAGATTGTGCCAGTAGAGCCATCACCCTCACTTATTCAGAAGGCATTCGAGTGGAGTATATGCCTGATGAGTCTTCAAGTAAGAAGTGCACTTTGAAAAGTTTGAAGGAAACAACTTTGGAAAGAATGCCTGTGGTGCAAGAATATCCAGATGTATTTCCTGAAGATTTGCTAGGTATGCCGCCTGATCGAGATGTAGAGTTTGTCATAGAACTAGTCCCTAGTACGGCTCCTATTTCTAAGAGACCCTATCGCATGCCAGCCAATGAACTCGCCGAGATGAAGAAACAGATTGAGGAGTTACAAGAAAAAGGATACATTCGTCCAAGTTCGTCATCTTGGGGAGCGCCAGTTCTTTTTGTAAAGAAGAAGGATAATTGTTTGCGCTTGTGCGTGAACTATAGAGCCCTATATGAAGTCACAATCAAGAACAAGTATCCGTTGCCCAGGATTGATGACTTGTTTGATCAGTTGAAAGGAACATGTATTTTCTCCAAGATTGATCTTCGATCTGGATACCATCAGTTGAAAATAAGGTCACAAGACATTCTGAAGACAGCTTTTGCTACCCGATATGGATTATATGAGTTTACAGTTATGTCATTTGGTGTGACCAGTGCACTAGCCTATTTCATGAATTTGATGAATAAAGTGTTTATGGAATATTTGGACAAACTTGTGGTGGTATTCATAGATGACATTCTTATCTATTCCAAAGATGAAGCGGAACATGAAGGTCATTTGAGGATGGTGTTAGAAAAGATCAGAAAACACCAGTTGTATGCTAAGTTCAGTAAGTGTGAATTTTGGTTAAAAGAAGTTGCTTTCTTGGGACATATAATCTTTGCTGGAGATGTCTTAGTAGATCCTGAAAAAGTGAAAGGTGTACATGATTGGAGGCAACCCAAGTCAGTGCCTGATATCAGAAGTTTTTTTGGTTCAGCGGTATACTACCAAAGATTCATAAAAGGATTTTCAAATATTGCAAGAACTCTTACCCAATTGCTGAAGAAGGAAAAGAAGTTTGAATGGTCTAAAGCTTGTGAGCAAAGTTTTCAGGAATTAAAGAAAAGACTGATTACAGGCCGAGTGCTCATTTTACTAGATATTCGGAAGAACTTTGAGATTTTCTGTGATGCTTCAAGACAGGGACTTGGATGTGTCTTGATGCAAGAAGGCAAAGTAGTTGCATACGCTTCACGGCAATTGTGACCTCATGAGGAAAACTATCCAACCCATGACATGGAAATGGCTATAATTGTGCATGCACTAAAGTTGTGGAGGCATTATCTCATCGGGAATCGATGTGAGATTTTCATAGACTATAGGAGTTTGAAGTATATCTTCACTCAAGCAGACCTCAACCTAAGACAAAGAAGATGGTTAGAGTTAATCAAGGATTATGATGTGGGAATACATTATAATCCTGGCAAGGCTAATGTAGTTGTCGATGCCTTAAGCCGGAAGAGCTACTGCAATAATTTGATGATTCAAGAAGGTCAACCTGCTCTTTACGAGGAGTTTCAACGTTTGAATTTGGAACTAGTGGAGGAAGGTTCTGTTGCTGCTTTGGAGATTCAACCAACCTTGAAGGATCAGATTAAAAAGATGCAGAAGTCAGATAAAGATGCTGCTAAGATCAAGGATAGAATAAAGGAAGGTAAAGCCCAGGATTTTCGGAAGATGAAGATGGAACAATTTGGCTTGGAAAAAGTATTTATGTGCCAAATCAAAAAGAAATCAAGCAGTTGATATTAAAGGAGGCGCATGAGTCAGCGTACTCAATTCATCCACGTAATACTAAGATGTATCATGATCTTCGAGGTATATATTGGTGGCTAAGGATGAGAAAAGAAATTGCAGAGTACATAGCTATGTGTGTTGTATGCCAGCGAGTTAAAGCTGAACATCAAAGACCCGCAGGATTGCTACAACCGTTAAGGGTACCTGAATGGAAGTGGGAAGAAATTGAAATGGATTTTATTGCAGGACTTCCGAGAACCAGATCAGGTTATGATTCAATATGGGGTTGTAGTGGATCGATTGACAAAAGTTACACATTTCATTCCTGTGAGAACAACCTATCAGGGAGATAAACACGTAGAGTTGTATATGTCAAGAATCGTGTGTTTGCATGGTGTGCCAAAGAAGATTGTATTAGATCGAGGCACTCAATTCACTTCAAGATTCTGGCAGAAGTTGCAAGAAGCAATGAGTACCAATCTAAATTTCAGCACAGCTTATCACCCTTAGACTGATGGACAAACTGAGCGAGTGAATCAGATCCTCGAAGGTATGTTAAGGTCTTGTGCGTTGACCAATACAACAAGTTGGGATCAAAGTTTACCATATGTAGAATTCTCAAATAACAATAGTTATCAAGCAAGTTTACAGATGTCGCCATTTGAAGAGTTATATGGAAGAAAATGCAGGACACCTATCTATTGGAATGAAATAGGAGATCGCCATGTCTTTGGCTCTGATATTTTGCAAAAGGCTGAACAACAAGTAAAAATGATTCAAGAAAGATTGAGAACAACACAGTCTAGGCAAAACAGCTACGCTGATAATCGTCGAAGAGAGTTAACCTTTACTCATGGTGACTATGTGTACTTGAAGGTCTCACTGCTTAGAGGGATGCGTCGATTCCAAGTTCTTGGAAAGTTAGCACCAAGGTTTATTGGACCATTCCCAGTCCTAGCTAGAAGTGGACAAGTGGCTTATCAGTTAGAGCTACCGCCGCAGTGGTCAAATGTGCACAATGTGTTCCATCTGTCACAGCTGAAAAAGTGTCTCAGGATACCAGAAGAGTAGATGCAGATTGAGGATGTTGAGCTATAGGATGATCTCACCTACCCAGAGTATTCGATCAAAATTCTGGATGAAGCAGAGCGCAGAACAAGAAACAAGATGGTCAAGTTTTGCAAGGTTCAGTGGAGCAACCACTCAGAAAAGGAAGCAACCTGGGAGCGAGAAGATCTTAGAGAAGAGTACCCCAGCCTTTTCCCTAGTCCGTCCAAATCTTGGGGTTGAGATTTCTATTAGGGTGGGAGGTTTGTAACATTCCAAATTTTAGCATTTCAAAATCCTCCCTAAGTTTTTAAAATTTTTGTGAATTTAAATTTGAGCTCTCAAGTGCAAGCAAATTATTTGAATCAAAATTATAAGTTCAAACAAGTTTAAAATAATTTATCTGGGTTCAAATTTTTAAAAGTATTTTTGAGAATTTTTTGGGATTATTTCCTAATTTATTTGATATTTATTTTGGCTTTTCTTAATTTTGTGGAATTTACTAAAATGGAAAATCATTTTCTTTTTCTTTTTCTCACGCAGGCCGCTTTTCCCTCTAGCCCGGATCCTATTCCCACCACCGGCCCGTTCCTATTCCGCTCGGTCCGGCCCAGCTCCACTCCGTTTGGCCTGCTCGCCCTCGCGCAGCCAGCCCACGTCGCGTCGCCGTTCGATCTGCGACACGTGCGTGGTCCAGATGCATCCGCGTCGCCCGCGCGCCGCCCCCGCTACCAAAACCCTAACCCTAACCGCGTCAATCCCGCACCGCCGCTCAGTTTTTGGATTTGACACGCCTCCCCAGGCTATTTAAGCCACTGACACACCAAGCCCGAGGTTCGACTCGTTGCGCCACTTCTTTTGCCCTAGCCCTTCTTGCCTAAGGCACCACCATCTTCCCCCGCAAGCTCGTCGAAGTTCCGCCGCCGTGCCCATGGCTTCTTCGCCAGTTTTCTTCCCCGTTGGTGAGCTTCCGCCACGAACTTTGGTCACATCGAGTCCCCCGCATCGTCCTCTTTCTTTTGCCCCTAGTCCTGTGCCCTATCATCGCGATTTGGCGTGCGACCGAAGCCTTCTTCTCTCGCTTCGATGGCCGTGCAGTCATTGCGCCGCCGACAGGCTTGCTGTCACCACCTCGTCATGCTCCAGCCATCCGATTCGTCTCAGCCATCGGATGCACGCCGTGCGGACGGACCTGATTGAGCCGCGTTGCCCTGCCTCCCGCCGCGTCGGCTCTAGCACCGGTGCCGCTTCACCCGCCCGTGTGGCAGCCACGTCAGCGCTGCATCGTCTGCCACATCAACTATAGTAGTCGTGTGGCATCCTCGTCGGCCAGTCTGCCACGTCACCCGAACCCTCCTCGATGGACCCGGTTCACTGTGAACTGAGCCACCGACGCTTGGGGCCCACGTGTTAGTGGCATTTCTTTTTCCTTTTCTGATTTTCTAGAAATCCAGAAATTCCAGCCAATCGCAGTGTGCCTCGTGTCAGCCTTTCTATTTTTTTCTTCTGAATTTCTGATCCGAGATACTTCCAGGAGCCCGTTCTCCTTCGTTCGAGCTCCGATTCCAGTGATTCAAATTTATAAATTCATATAAATTCATGATCTATCATACAGTGCCATTGTTTTCATCTTTTAAATTTTTTTGAATTTGTTTTATTTATTTGCTCTCGTTTTGCGTATAGACGACGTAGTCGAAGCTCAAGCGAATCAGCAGTCGGAGGTAGAACTAGCAGGAGGCAGCGAAGGCAAGTCTTCCTTGAACATATTGATCTCAAATTTTATGAAAAGCTTATGTTTTTTTAAATTATGCATGCTTACTTTTATGCAATGTACTTTAAATATAGTTTTAGTGTTTAGTTAAATAGCATAATTTGTTATGCCCTCATTAACATTAATCATGACAAACCTTTGTCACCCTAGATGATACTAGATATTTTATTTAGAGGTAACCAGTAGATTAGCATGGGACGGTAGAACTACTTAGTCCATCTTAAACGTTTCGGTATTATGCCATTATGGGAATCACGTGAAACATTGTTTAAACTTATTTGTGAAGTCGCGTTAATTGGTGTTGATACTGTTATTTGATTGAAATAAAGAGGAAAATATGGTTTAGACCAAGGCGGATGGATGTTTGGCGGGTGCAGAAGCACGAGACCTTGGTTTGTGAATGTTCTGCCCTAGTCAATTAAGGACCGAAGTATGTGTTATCTTGGACCAAGCACTACCGTACAACTACAAGTCTATATGGGTACGACCTGGCCAAATAATTTGTGTGTCTTGTTATTAGTTTCACCTGTTGGTGAGTGACAGATGATGGCAGGCGCAAGAGGGGGCTTCTGGCTGGGCAGCTAGAACACATCGGCAGTAAAACCATAGCGGGCGAGGTTAATAGTGGGGTTGTACATTGTAAAAGCCTTGTCATGATCTCTCTGCCGACACACTCTGCAGAGTTAAAACTACTTAAGTAGCCGTGCCCACGGTCAAGGGCAGGCGAGGTACGCTTGCAAATTGTAGATTTTGTGGTTTTCTTTTAAATGAAAATGGTGGTTTGGGAATCCGTGAGCAAATGGAACTCTTGGGTTATGGTTTGGCAGATGGAGCCAGTCATGTAGCTAGAACCTGCTTTAGTTGTCATATCAAATTCAATTACTATGCTATTTGCATTTTGGTCAAATGATGCTTGGTGAAATTACTATTGGTATTTACAGTTAAACTTTGCTTTATGCTAAAAGAGCCATATTATGCCTTCAATTATTTAGCCTTGCATATAGTTATCGTGCATTATGATTCCAAGACTTACGGAGTACATTCTGTGCTCACCCTTGCAACATCCCCAACTTTCCACAGAGGAGTGCACAAAAGCCGAAGGTGACTACGAGTTCTTTGCTTGTGGTTACGACGAAGGCAATCCGGAATGCTAGGATGTGAACCCCAGTCGATTGCCTGTTGGGCAAATGGATGGGCTTACTCTAATGTTGTTATTTCATTTCTGCTGCTACTTTATTGAACTCAAGCCATGAGGATGCTTATTTGTAATAATTGGCAATAAGGCTAATACCCTTTTTCTTAATTGATATCATTTGATTCGTGATATGGATGTGTTATTATCATTGTTTCCACTGTGTGTGCTAGCTTTTCCTCGACTAGCACAGGTTATACACAGAGGGTTCGGATTTGAAAATCCGGTCCTGACAAAGCCCTAGGCCATGATGACGTGGGTGCCATGTAGGAGCTACGTGTGGGCCATGTCAATGCTTGGTCATCCAGATCGGGTTGCGTTGGCGCCTAGTCACATGCCACGTTAGCAATTTGCGTTAGTAATGTGGTCCCACCCGACGGTCAGATGCCTTTGTGTACCGAGTTCATCATGAACCGATGAGGTCTTATGGACCGGGTCCATGCACCAAGACCCATGATTTGTCCGAGTGGTGCTGACATCATAAAGGTATATTTTAGTACAAAAATAATTCAGGATATTAATGATTTTCTATTTTCTTATTTATTCATGTCTTTCGAGAACCCGTTCTCCCTTATACGAGCTCCGATTGAGGCAATCTAAATTTCTAAGAATTTGGAAAATTAAGATCTATTTAATGGTCAATTTTATTTTATTTTTTGAGTTTTTCCTCTCTATTTTGGTATTTATTTGGTGTTTTATCTCGTTACGCGTAGACGTTGAAGTGCTCGAAGCATCCGAGGAGGAATCTTTGAATCAAGACCAAGGTCCAAAGCAAGAGCAAAAACTTTTCCAAGGCATGTTGTGCTTTGATCATGTTGAACACCCAGTTTACAAAATTGCTATGTTTATTCAAATTACTGCATATTATTTCATGCGTACAATTACTTTCAAAATATTTTGGGATCTAGATAATCTACCCAATTGAATTATACCCTACCTTGTCATTAGTATGCCATGATTAATTGTCACCCTAGGATGGTTCATTATTAGTTGGTTAATATTAGAAATTAACATGGGTTGGTTAAACCATGTTAGTATGCTTAGTCATGCCACATATAAGTTATGACTTTGTAATATCAATTTAATCTTGATTAATGGAATATGGAACATGTTTACGGAATTGGTGTGTTAGGTGTTATCACACAATGATGTTGAGTTGTAGTGATGGGGAGGTCATGCAACGATGTTGACTTGTTGATGGCACGTGGTGCTTGGTAATCAATTGGGGTGGTAATCATTTAGATTGTGACAAGTGGCAAGGGGTAGTGTGTCAAGGTGGGCCAGAAGGACAAAGGGTATGTGGAAGTCTTGCCTCGGTCATCTTAAAAACTTAACCTTGCAAGCATTTGACCTAAAGTAAAACATGCAACCACATGTCTGAAATTGGACGGACCTAGCTAATTAATTTGTAATGTCTTAGCTTTGGTACTACTAGTGGTGGTGTGAATTCTGGGTGTATGTCTCAACTGACATGGCACAAGAGGGGGGCCCTGTTGTCGTGTTGTAAACCTTCAGTGTTGAAACCTTAGAGGGTATTACTAGGTTAAGATAGAGAATTATAAAGGCTTTGTCATGATCTCTCCACCGACACACCAAAGAAAGTGTGTTAATAGCTTGGCAACAAGAGATGATCATGTCATGTGGGTAAAGCACATAATCTCTGCAGAATGTAAAATCTATTCGGATAGCCGTGCTCACGGTATTGAGCATTCGGGATTTACAGTCAAGGGTTAGATTTTCTAAAATAAAAACTTGGATGGGAAGGCAGGTTGCCATTGAAAAGTTTGGAACTTGACTTAGGGCTGGATGCCATGTTTACTTGAGAAATACCTGCAAGTTACTTATTACTATTATTTGTTTTACCATATTTCAATCAACATATTGTATTCATTTATAAATGCTGCTCTATTGCAAAATAATCATGTTGGCCATTCCATTGGAATAAACCTTGCATATAATTATGTTAGAATTGCATTCTGTGCACAACTTGTTGAGTGCTTTAAGTGCTCACCCTTGCTAACAACCACATCACCAGTTGAGGAGTCTACACCAGCTTCAAAGGAGGAGTATCAGAAGGAGATGAATTTTTAGGGTGCGAGCCTTGTCAGTTACATGTGGTATACTGAAGGTTCATTTACTTTTTCCTTTCTAATGTAGTAATTTGGTTTAATATTCTTAGTTTAGCCCTACGTGGCATATTCATGTAAGTCGACCATAAGGTCAGTCAACAGGTTTATATTTAATATATGAAGTCTTTTATTATGTTTCCAATGTGTATGATTGTGATACAAATCTATGTTGAGCTTGTGTGCACAAGCTTGATCCTGGACTAGTGTGGTATACACAGAGGGTCCGAATTTGCATATTTGGGTCCTGGCAGAGATGGTATCAGAGCCATACTGACTGTAGGTCTTGGCCCTAGATAGTCTGGTTGTCTCTTAGGTGTGTCCAAAATTATTTTCTTAAGGAAAATTTAAATTTGACTGATAAGAAGCTCTTGACTCTTCTTATTATTCTATTCTTGTCCTTTGATGAATTTTTTATTTTCTTTTCACTGATTTAAGTGGAGTTCTCACACAAGTTTCTTTTATTAGATGAGGGTGGCTCATACGTACGGTGAGCATGAAGGAGGCTATGTTGCAGAACTATGGAAGGTTTTGTAGGTCCTTGGAGGCTTTGTTCAACTGCTTTACAGAGGGAGCTGCTGGGTTGTTAATGGTTTGGAGAAAGGATTTATTTGCAAGATTCTTATGTACTCTTCGGAGGATGAAAAGGCCAGCAAACCAATCAACATTAATGTTAGAAGAGCTACCATTGAGATTCGGATCCATGAGTCTTCACGTCTTGCCTTACAATGGATTTGCCAGGATTATGCCTATGAGTTGGAAGACACCATTTTTAGGATGCATCCATCTAGACGTGCTTCTCAACGCTAGAAGATTGTTGAAGAAGAAAATGCCACGGTGGTGCACTTGGCAAAGTTTGCTGCTGCTCAAGTGGATCACATGAAGGATACGGCTCAAGAATTGAAGCAAGTATGTGAAGCCTTGAGGGTTGCTGAGGAGGAACTTCATGAGACGCGCATCACAGCGACTGAGAAGATCATGGAGTTGCAGGAGGCCTTGTATGGTAATGGTGACCAAGCTGTGCAAGAGCAAGACGAAGAAGAGGAAGAAGATCCCGAGGAGCTTGAGATGGAGCTAGAGGAGCGTGATGTACATGTGGACCTTCACGTGCCAGTTGCTGGAAATCAGGATCGTTTTGCGCCCATGTGAGCCCACCCACTGGTGTATGCGTCGTTAGAGCCTCAACCTGACTGGTTGGATGAGTGATAGAGTTAGCTAGTAGTTGAGACTCTTGTTTGAGTCACGTCTGTTAAGTTAGATAGTATCATCCTAGTATTCGTTAGTTGGTCTACTTAGGCTGGTTTGGATCTTTTATGATTGCTGAGTGTGCAGTATGCATTGCATAGCTTTTAGGCTTTTGTAAGCAACCATAAAGTTATTAATAAAATTTGCTTAAGTTGTTGGGAAATGCATGTTCCCCTGCACTAGGATTCTTGTATCTTATCTATACTATTTCTCTCTTCCCCTAACCTTGTAAAGCAATCAATAGATGGTTAACACACGTGGAAATAATTGAACTTCTGGTTGAGGAAACCGATCCAATGACAACACCAATGATGGAGCACTTCCTCAACCGTCACTGCTAGTAGATATGCAGAACTTGGGAGATTTTCTCACTGCTCAGACTCAGTTGATGCAGACTATGATGCAACAGATGCAGAATATGACAACTCAAGCTGCAGCCAACAACATTGCTCAACCTGACAACAATGGATCTCGTCCTTATTCAAAGTTGTCGGATTTTATGAGGACTTGTCCACCAACATTCTCTGGGAATGTCAATCCCTTAGAAGCTGATGATTTGCTCAGAACCATAGAGATGAAGCTGCACATAACCCAATGTGAAGGTAATGAGATGGTTCTCTATGCTCCTCATCAACTAGAAGGAACAATTATTGAATGGTTGGAGAAATATTGTGTTGCTCATGGAGCCCCACAAGAGATCACATGGGAGGAGTTTAATGCTGCATTTCATTAGTATCAAGTGCCTGAAGGAATGATGGACCTGAAGAAGGAGGAATTCAGGGCACTTAAGAAAGGAAGCTAGCCAGTGGCTGATTATCTGAACAAGTTTCCACATGCACGCTACGCCCCTAATGATTTTGCAACTTACAAAGCAAGGTAGTCTCGTTTCATGAAGGGACTAAACTCTGGTTTGCATGTTGGGTTGATTACCCATAACTTCCCTGATTTCAAGGAGTTAGTCAACAAGGCTTTGATTATGGAAGATAAGCATAAAGAGGTTGGTGAAGATCGCAAGCGTAGGATGGCTTATCAAGGAGGATGTCCAAATCGGTTATGATTTACAATGACTCCTCAATAGTTGCAAGATTTCAGTCGCAGGCTACGAACAAGATATAGACACCTGCACCACGTCCATCTAGTTAGAATTTTCAAACGCCTGCTTAAGGGAACAGTCTTCTGTCAGATGCTATTTTAGTTGCAATGAGCTGGGACACTTTGCCAACAGATGTCCTTAGAAAGGATGTATTACACCTGTACGCTTCAACCTGGGAACTACACCTGCTAAGGCACCCATGCCAGGAGTAAACCATGGAACAAGTCAAGCTGGAGCTATGCACTAAGCAACAGTGAGAGGTCAAGTCAACCACATCACCACTGATGGAGCTCAGGATGCATCAGATGTTGTGCTAGGTAGGTTTCTGGTTAACTAAGTACCCGTAACAATTTTACTTGATTCTGGATCTTCGCATTCTTTTGTTTCTCAAGTTTTTGCGGTTGAAAATATGTTGGATGTTAAGAATCTTAAGTGTGTGCTATTAGTCCAAGTCCCAGGATTAGAACTTCGATCTAGCCTTCGGTGTTTGGGGGTTAAGTTACTCATTGATGGGATAGAGTTCCTAGCAAACCTTATCATATTGGATACCCAAACTTTAGATGTTATCCTTGGAATGGATTGGTTGTCCAAACATAAGGCTGTTTTGGATTGTGTCAGTGAAAGCCCTAAAGGCAAGAAAATGGAATTTCAAGCGACCATAGATCGTGATGGTCAGTTGATGGTTAACGGTGTAAAGATTGCCAGTTTAGAAGATGTGCCAGCTGTTACAGAGTACCCAGATGTTTTTCCTGAGGATTTGCCTGGTATGCCACCAGACTGAGATATTGAGTTTGTTATTGAGTTTGTGCCTAGTACCACACCAATAGAAAAAAGATTGTATCGGATGGTTGCAGATGAGTTGGTAGAGATGAAAAGGCAGATCAAGGATATTCTAGAAAAAGGTTTCATTAGACCTAGTTCGTCTCCATGGGGAGCGCCTGTTTTGTTTGTCAAGAAGAATGATGGAAGTCTAAGGATGTGTATTGATTATCGTGCAATTAATGAAGTGACTATTAAGAATAATTATCTGTTACCCATGGTCGAGATTTGTTTAATCAATTAAAAGGAGTTCGCGTTTTCTCCAAGATAGATCTTCGATTAGGATATCATCAATTGAAGATTCGTGTGGAGGATGTTCCTAAGACTGTGTTCTCTATGCGATATGGATATTATATGTTTACAGTCATGTCTTTTGGATTGACCAATTCTCCTACATATTTCATGAACATGATGAATAAAGTTTTCATGGAATATTTGGACAAGTTTGCTGTCATGTTCATAGATGGCATTCTTGTTTACTCCAAGTCGAAAGAAGAGCATGCAGAACATTTGAGATTAGTCCATGAAAAGATGCGGTATAAATAGCTGTATTCTACATTTAGCAAGTGTGACTTTTGGAAAGAGAAGGTTGAATTCCTTGGACATTTGATGACTGCTAAAAGAGTTGCTGTTGACCCAAGCAAAGTGGAAGCAGTTGTAGGATCAAGGATAACCGACTAGAGGAGGGTGAATAGGAGGTTTCTAAATTTTCGACTCTAATTGCAATTAATAAAATCACTAAGAAAGAATTGCAATTTTGTCAAGTTAAAACTAAGTTATCTAGTGATCTCTAAATGATCCGACAATTCAAGTATTGGCAAGACTAGATTCTAAGCACAAATCAATATACTCAAATTGATAGAAATGTAAATTGCACACACGATTAAGAGATTCAAACCACAAGAAAATGGAACACAAGATTTTATCCCGTGGTCTTGGAGACTTGCCGGTCTCCCCTAATCTACGTTGAGGTGACTTGAACAACTTCAAGCCGGCTCCAACCTCTTGAGCCTTCCTCAATCACTATGGTAGTACTTCCTCGCTCTGGGTAGGTGAACTTCGGCCTTCACAACTTGTCAAGGCTACTCACAACCTCCGTTGAGAAGCACATCGAGCACCAACGCCTCCAAGCTGTCTAGGAGGCGGCAACCTCCAACAGTAATAAGTCTTGATACTTGCTTGAGGCTGAATCAAGTGTTCAAAGGCTCAATCACTAAATGCACACTTGATTTTTCTCCTAACTCACTCAAAATGAGAATTTAACGCACATAATGAGTTGGAGACCTTCTAGAGCACAAGGATGATCAATGAGGTGTTAAACTTGCTCTAGAATGCATGTGGGGGGTATTTATAACCCCCAACAACTAAAAATAGCTGTCGGCCAAAATCGTCCTGAGAGGCTGGTCATACTGCCCTAGGGCCGGTATGACCACCCCTCAGTAGCCAATGGTCGATACACTGCACTTAATGCACTGTCAGTGACCGTTAGTCACATGGCTGGTATGACCAGAGGGGACCCACTCATACTGCCAACCTCTAGAGCATTTGCACTCGTTTTGAAAAAATCTGACCAGATGCCCTCTGGTCATACCGCCAACCGGTATGACTGGAGGGGGTCCAATCATACCGCCCATTCCAATCGTCAAAACATGCTTCTTTGGAAAAAAGAGACTGGGGAACCTCCGGTCATACCTCTGGCAGGTATGACCGGAGGGTGTCCGGTCACACCGCCCGAAGCACTCAAGTGGCATTTTTGGCTTGATTTTTATTCCAATCATATCCAGTGCATGGAAATTGCAAATATGCATGAGTTTGAGCCTAAAATATTTTTTGTTATCGAACAAGTGGTAATAACCCCTCTTAATAGTATGGCGTCTATTCTAGCAATCCGATCTTTTTCTCCGAACTTCGAGATCGGTAAAATGCTATAAAGAGGTCCTTAAACCTTATACCTCAGTCATCGATGCGTTGGTCTTCTCTTTCACTATTTTCATGCTTCCATGAACCTATTTTCAAAACACTCAATTGAAAATGTTAGTCCTTTAATCGCTTTTGTCATTAATTACCAAAACCAAATCGAATTAGGGGCCTAGATGCTTTCAATCTCCCCCTTTTTGGTAATTGATGACAATCCACATATGAGAATTGAATTGAGTTTGAATTTTGAGTATGCAACTCGAGAATTAAGTTGTATACTAAAAACCTTTGTTTTACCAATATTTTTCCGTTTTTGGATGAAGTGTATTTAGTGCAAAATGTCATTAAAAAACAATATTTAATTGAAAAACTTCCCCTAAAGATGTTCATAGGAATGAAGAGTTGTCATTTGCACATTTTGAGATTTTTGAGAATATCGGCGGAGTTTCTCTTTAAATATTGAGTCCAAGAATAACACTATATATGCAATGAATATATCAAGCATGAATATGAGACAATAAATAATCACAAGCATAGATAAGCATTTAAATCCATAAGCATAAAAATTGAAATGCCATGATTAAACATCCAAATCCTTCAAACATCTAAATATCCATGACCAAACATAAAAACAATAGTTCAACAACCAAAAGATAGTAATGAGGTTCATTAGCTTACAATAAGTATATAAAATAATAGCTTAAGCTAATCCTCCAAAGAAACTCCTAATCTTCATTTAATCTTCACACTTCTCCCCCATTGGCATCAAGGACCAAAATGGGAACTCATGGCAAGCTCAAGACGAAGGAGGTGGTGGAGGAGGTAGAGTACGGTGAAGCCCAAAGCGATGAAACGCCTGTGGTGCCTGCTCAGTATGGTACTCCTGGAATGATGAACGAAGCTCTTGAATGGTAGAATCAATGGAGTCTAGCCGTCCACGAACCTCCTCAACAGCCTGGTGAGTCCGCGACTGATACTCATCCACTCTAGCAAAGCTACTCATCATAGCAGAATGCAGCATATCAAAATTCTCATGAGCCGATCCAGAATAGAGCTGTGGTGCTTAATGAGTGTGCTTCTCCTCCTCCCCAAGATCCTACTGTGGTGGCTACTGTTGTGAGGACTGTCCTCTTTGAGCTTGAGGACCAGCCTCTCGTGTCTTGTATGGCTTGTGGGCATTGCCGCACCCACCACGGTTGACCTTCTTGATGATCATCATAATATAAGGGGCGAAATAGATCCGTTTGCCATGATTGCCAGCCGATGAGTGCATCTCTCGAAGAATAAAATCCACCACATCAAACTTCTGCCTATTCATGATTTTATTCATAATGTTCCAAGCATAGCCTCTAATCTCATCGAAATTACCACTCTTGGGATGAACGGTAACTCGCACAATCCTGTTTATGATGCTAGATGTGGGAAGGAGGTGTGTCATTTTACCTGGCCTCTTAACACGAGCTGCTGGATCACAGAAGTTGTACAGTTCAGGGAGACGAAGAGTTGAGTCACTCTGTGTATTCGGCTACCCACTTTGATAAATACCCCAAGCCTACTCAATCTCAAACTTTGAAGCTGTATATACTACCGCATCCGTCATACAAGTAATCTCATCATATGACTCTGAAATATGAAGTGTGGCATAGAATTGACGAATCATGTCATCATTTTAGTCACATCTCATGCTAACAAACTCCACCAGTCCAGCTCCATGGAAGAGCTCAGGCACTCCAATAATGTCGGGACCCGAATATGCAAATCCGGACCCTCTGTGTATACTGCACTAGTCCAGGATCACGCTAGTGCACACAAGCTCAACATAAATGAATATCACATTCATACACAGCGGGAACATAATAAAATACATCATATATTAAACTGTTGACTGGCCTTACAGTCAAACTTACATGATTATGCCTGTGGAATATAAGAACCCGGGTACCCTCATGACAGGCCCAAGAGGGAGGCCCAGAAGATACTCCCCGCGTCAGGCCCCGCTGCCGTGAGCAAGGGGACATATCCTAAAGGAAGTTGAACTTATATTTAGATATGATAGATACGGTTGTAATCCGAGTCGTTAATAGGGTAGATAATGATGTAAACTCTATCTTGTAACCGACTAGAATCTTGTAACCGATCGGAATCTCTTAACCGATCAGGACTCTGTAAGCCACCCCACCCCCGCTATATAAGGGAGAGGGCGGGCAACAACATAGGGATCAGATCATCCAAGCCTAGAGCAATCAATTCATAGAGCATAACACACCTCATATCGCCCAGAGATATTGCGCTTTGAGCAACCCCAGATCCAAGAGATCTGCATAATCCGAGCACACAGGATTAGAGTATTATCTCCTTCGCAAGAGCCTGAACCTTTCTAAACCCCTAGTCTTGTGTGACCATCGAGTTTGAGATCCAGCGCCTACCCCATAATTTCATGGCCGACTACAAAAGTCGACAGTTGGCGCGCCAGGTAGGGGAAGCGCTATAATCTTTTCCTACAGACTCGATGGACCCGTTGATTGCATCGGATAGCTCGGCGGCCCCGATCGTGGCCCAGATCAAGGCCATGGTGACGGAGGCCGCAATTCAGCAAAATCAGGAAAAGCCGGTAGGTGAAGCGCACTCGCGCTCCCATGCGGCTTTCAGCACGGCCACGAGCCTACGCTTGCGCCCCGAGTGCCACCTTCGGCATGGCCACGAGCTACGCCTGTGCCCCGAGCGCCACCTTCGGTACAGCCACGAGCCACGCCCGCGCCCCGAGCGCCACCTTCGGCACGGCCACGAGCCATGCCCGCACCCCGAGCGCCACCTTCGGCACGGCCACGAGCCTACGCCCGCGCCCCGAGCACCACGAGAGCCGCCTACAGCTCATCTACAAGCCTACGCCTACGCCACGAGCAAAGATGGCATGATCGTCAGCAACATATGGAGCATAAAGCAGCTAAGTCGCTTTTTACTCAATTATGTTATTATAAATAAAATTGTTGACTTTCCTGACTTGCTACTTAGTTGACCCACAACTAAGCAGTAAGTCGGGGGCTACACCTAATAGTGTGCGCATGCGCATATATTTTTTTGAGTTGTATTTTTCTTCTTTTGCTTAACGATTGCAAGTGAATCCGAGTGTGATAACTCCGAGTTGTGAAGCTCTGACCCCATGAACGGCGAACTTTAGTCACCTAAAACACGTGCTTGGGAAAAAGAGCCATGAGCCGACTCCCAACGCTCAGGGGCTAGACTAGTCGGGCAGAGTGCTTAAACAAAAAGAGTCAAACCACTCGGATGAATTTAAAATCAATAAGGAAAAAGTCTAAAAAACTCTAAAATTATATATACACTAGTCGGACATCACATCCGAGTGAATTGTTTTTACATTGCCTAAGTTCTTCATATACATGATTTCAGGGATACTAAATTGGGATGCGACGTGTGTGAGCCAACGCTTCAACGACGACATCAGCAACTTCAGTGATGAATGAATTTAAAGGGAGTGGCACTGAATTTTACCTTGAGCGGGAAAAGCGTTTTGACTTCTGCATATCGTTTGGGATACAGTATGTCCCAAGATGAGCCGACTGCCAGAATTCCAATAATGGGGCAAGGAACCACTCGGAAAGTTTAACGCGTGGAGCTCTATTGAGTCCTTCACGATCTCTTTGCCTACAACAGGGCACTCGGCTGTAAAGGGAAACTAGTCGGGAAGCTGCATCAAGAACTGGAAGCACTCGGCGTGAAGCATGACTCAGTTGGGCTGCAACCAGGAAGGCGGCAACTCGATCGCAAAGGACTTGGGGGCTACTGTGGAATATAAGAACCCGAGTACCCTCATGACAGGCCCAAGAGGGAGGCCCAGAAGATACTCCTCACGTCAGGCCTCGCTGCCGTGCGCAAGGGGACATATCCTAAAGGAAGTTGAACTTATATTTAGATATGATAGATACGGTTGTAATCCGAGTCGTTAATAGGGTAGATAAAGATGTAAACTCTATCCTGTAACCGACTAAAATCTTGTAACCAATCGGAATCTCTTAACCGATCAGGACTCTGTAAGTCGCCCCACCCCCGCTATTAAGGGAGAGGGCGGGCAACAACATAGGGATCGGATCATCCAAGCCTAGAGCAATCAAGTCATAGAGCATAACACACCTCATATCGCCCAGAGATATTGCGCTTTGAGCAACCCCAGATCCAAGAGATCTGCATAATCCCAGCACACACGATTAGGGTATTATCTCCTCCGCGAGAGCCTGAACCTGTCTAAACCCCTTGTCTTGTGTGACCATCGAGTTTGAGATCCAGCGCCTACCCTATAATTTCATTGCCGACTACAAAAGTCGACAATGCCTCTCAAGGCTAAACTGAGAATAACATATTAAACTACAGAGGAATGAAAATTTAAATAAACCCCTCAATATATCACAAGCAACTGACAAGGCTCGCCCCTAAATATTCGTCTCCTCCTGGAACACCTCCTCCAAAGCTGGCATAGATTCCTCACTAGTGATGTTGTTGTTGGCAAGGGTGAGTACTTAAAGCATTCAACAAGTTGTGCAAAGAATGCAAAATTAGCATAACTATATGCAAGGCTTATTCCAAAGGAATGGCTAGCATGGCTTTTTTGCAAGAAAGCAGCATTTATGAAAAAGTACAATAAATAGATTGTAAAGACAGCAAAACAAATAGTAGTAAATAGTAATTTCAGCATTTTAGGTAAACCAAGTTATCCAATCCTAAGTCAAGTTCCAACTTTCAATAACATCCATGCTTCCCATCCAGGATTTCATTTTACAAAATCTAACCCTTGACTGTAATCCCCGAGCATTGCTCAATACCGTGAGCATGGCTATCCGAATAGATTTTACACTCTCCAGAGGTTATGCACTTTCCCCACATGACATGATCATCTCTTGTTGCCATGCAATTAACACACTTCCTTTGGTGTGTCGGAAGAGCGATCATGACAAAACGTTTTGGAAAACCTATATCCCCACATTGACCACTCCCGATAAGTCGTACACTAACTCTTCCCTCATCGGTGGTGAAGGATAGGACCGACATACTATTAGATTGATGTGTGACGCCATATCCTCCGCTATAACCACACTTCCATGTATGCATGCTTTTGTGTGATTGTCCACCTGAGTAATCATATGTCAGGATGTTGGTAATCCTACTTAGTTAGGTCTGTCCCATTCCTGATCATGTGGTTGCATGATTGACTCAGTTCAAAGGCTCGCAAGGTTAAGTCCTTAAGATGATCGAGGCAAGACTCTACAAACCCTCTGCCATTCCTGGCCCACCTTGGCACACTGCCCCTTGCCACTTGCCCCAATCTAAGTTATTTACCACCCCAGTTGATTACCATGCACCGCGTGCTATCAACAAGTCAACATCGTTTCGTAACATACGTCACTGCATGTAACATCCCGAATTCAAGGAAATGAATAAAGAGAAATTTCATGAATCTTATTGCACATTTGAATGTTCATTTTAATTTATCTTTGGATTTATTCATTATTTCAAGATTTGACAATTGGAATTATGTCACTTTCAAATACCTAGACCAACACATCAAAGAAACTCATGAAAAATTTAAACAGCATGCTATAGAAAATAATTTTGTAAAATACTAGAGTACATAATATGTATAAATATAATTTTTACGGAATTTTTGCACCCCATTTAAATAGCTCAAAAAATTCAAAAATACTTTGAAACCAGTGAAATTTGATGAATTACTGTTCTTAAACCGCATGAGATAATCAAGTGAAACCAAAGAAAATAGAAAGTAGACTCCTTGGACTACCAACACAAAAATTTGGGAAATTTTTGAACTAGCTTAGCTCTTTCGCCCAGCCTGCCCAACCTCTATACCTGAATTTGCCATTAAATGACTTCAACTGCCAAAAGGGAGCCGTTGCAGTCGAGAGAGACTATGGTTGGGAGCCTGGCTGGGGGACCCACTCAGCCCTGGGCCCATAGGTCATCCTCCCTACCTCTCCCTCTCTCCCTCCTCTCTCTTCCACGCCGTTGCCCGGACGTCGCCGCGATAGAACCCTGGCGCCACACGGCCGGCACAAACCAGCCTCGCCTCCTCCGCCCGTTCACCTATGCCTCGCCCCACCTGCTCCCCTGTGCAGCCATAAAGTCGCCGAGCCTTCCTCCTCTCCTCTCTTTGCTCGCTGCCCTCCTTCCTCTCTGCCGTGGTCTGTCGGAGTAGGAAACTGGGCGGCGGGCCAGCTAGCCGGACCAACAAAACCTCAGGTGAGCTAGCCTCCTCCACACACTTAGCTACCATGCACTCTCTTGAGTCTTCCTTGCGCATGCATGCAGCTGTGTCACCGAGCAACCTCGCCGGGATTCTCACCTTCCCAGTAGCCGCACGGTGGAGAAGCTCCTTCGCCGGTCGCTGTCGCCGCTCTGGTGATCGCCGCCATCGCTAAGGACTGCCCCCAGCCGAGCCCATCTCCCTGCAATTCACTCCCCCAGCTGTGCCTCAATCTTTCCAGCAGCCACGCCCTCGCCATTGTTGTTCAAGTCGAGCTTTAGGGTTAGAAGAGAAGAGGTAAGCTCAAGTATTATTCCACGCTCTTTTGTCACAAGTGACATCGTAGCTTAGTGGTTGAAGTCCTCTGAGTTTTAGCCGAGACGTCCTCAGTTCGAATCCATCTCAGCCATTAAAATTTTTATTTTTGCCTTTCGCAATTAAAATGTTCATATCTTTTGCTAGGAATGTCCAAATGAAGTGATATCAGTTTCTAAATTTAATTTTTGAAATGATGAATTAGAATATGAAATAAAAATGATATGTTAATTGCAGAAAAATATTTTTATTAGGGTTTGAATGCTATGCCCTAAATAGGTGTTATGAAGGAAGTATATTTTCTCTTGATCCATAAATCATGAAATAAATACCATAAGTTACTAAACCCTATGCACTCCATTTCTGAAAAAACATTTAAAATTTGAATGTATTTTGAATCAAATATTGTTGGTTAATACCTTAATAACATTCAAGATTCAAGTGGTTAGAATAACGTTCAAATGAGCTCAACATTTGATGAAACCAATTTAGATACATTTCTAGGATTTCATAGGTCATAAATGGTCAAAAACATTTAGACTTTGCTTTAGTTTAATCTATTTGCTAGTTGCTCAAACATTCAATCGGCAAAATGATCAAATGTTCATAACTCTCGCAAATGAACCTCAAATTCGACAAAATCAAATGATATAACCTTAAAATAACATATACTAGCTTGTTGTATAGAAATGACATCACTTTGAACAATTTTAAGTTAAGCCATATTAAGCCTTAATGACCACATACATGAAAAACATCTCAAATAAATGCGAAATATCGCGGGACCAACTTTAAAACACTTTTAGGGATATCCCCTACTTATGCCTGAGAAATGATTAGGTTATTCCATAAGGTGCAGTCGCAATCGAAGAAAGAAAACTGGACCATAACCGCGTGAATAGCATGGTTGTATTAGCCTTTTCGGCAATCCGTAAAGTATCTCATCTAAATGTACATTTAAAGGAAAATAGTTCATAATCAATGTTTAGTATATATACTACCATATTCTGCAAAAATATCTTAATTATAACTTGCTTTGCATCTGAATCCTACTAAAGCAAAACCCTTCAAAGACTACAAACTGTACTAAAACTATAACACTTAAGCACTTTCAGTAGCTTGAAAAACAACTCAGCTAAACCTAAATTTTGGGGGAATCAACCCAGAATCATAAACCATTATATGGACAACCAAAATATGGAAAAACATTTTAATTTCAACTTACTTATCATATAAAACTTGCTAGAGCAAAAACCCTAAAAGATTGCGTTGCTAGAATCGTTTATATGGACGAATGAAATCGGAAGTCTTAAACCGAAACATCTGTAATGAAAGAATCGTCGCATAACCAAGTACTAACAGCCAATACCTTAAAATTTTCAGATCCAACATGTAGGAATTACTCCCATGTATGAATACTTAAAGCTAAGTACCAATCAAGCAAAACCTTTTAACTAATGGTACTTTTATTCATCCAAATAATTTTAGCATCTATAATTTGAAGTTATACATGCAAAGATACATAATTTTAGCCTCTTGAATTCGTAAATAGCCTTAGCTATGATTGTAACTTTAGCTTCTTATAATAGAGGATGAAAGTAACACATTCAAGAAAAGGCCTCACATAAACAAAGTGCTAATGAAATCATTATGAAAGTGATAAATCAAGAACTCACAATCACCATATTCTTCTTGGTAAGTTTTTATTTGGTATTTACATCTGATTTCTTTTTGCCCCATTTAAATTGGTGTTATTTGCTTTTGTCTCGGTTCTTATTATTCGGTGCATAGACGACGATAATTCGGATTCGGTTATTAACGACGTCGACTACGACCCGGATTATAATCCAGAAGAAGAGCAACCAGGCAAGCACCCTCCTTTGATCATTTTGATCCCATATTTGCAAATTTATGTTGTTTTATCAAACTATATGCATGCGTGTATGTTTTAAACTTGCTATATTGTGGGTAATGGTAGCTAAATCCACTTTTATGCATTACGTTTACTCATTTGAACACTTGCCATTGAAACCTAGTATTGGATTAGACAATACTTAATGTCACTTGGGTAAAACTTGCAAACTTACCATATGTATTGCTTAGACATGCTCATTAGAACAACTTTCAAAATGATGGGTGATGTTTCAACTACTTTGAGCAAACCTTGTTTAAATGGATGGAACCACGGTACGGTTTCCACTTAATTTGATAAAAAATCCAACTCAAACTTATGATTTAGATGCGGGCGAGTTATTACTTAACTTGAGGCGTGAAAAGGACCTCACGCGTAGTTAGGGGGAGATTCTCGCCTGGGTCAGTTAAGGACCGAACTTGATGCTATCACCTAAGTGTTTTGTTGCAACCACATGTGCTAGTATGGGATAGCCTAAACTCACTAGATTAGTTAGAGTTTAGCCTTGCATTTTGGTAGGCCGAAGTAGTATGGACGATCCGATGGACTGGTTTCGTTCTAGTTGCTCCCTTCACCGAGGTGTTGGGGCCCAAGTATTCCAATACAACGGTGTATGCCTTGTCACGGGGAGAATTCACGATGGGGCACCATCGGTTCAAGATCTTCGGAACTATGGCGAGGGTTTAACATCACTGTCGCTGGTGCAAGGCTAAGCTCTAACTAGTTGAATGGTTTCGTCACAGTCTAGCAAATTGGGTACGGTACGTATCGCGAGGCATGGTTGACATGATTGCTAGAATGTGTCATGTGGGTAAAGTGTACACTCTCTGCAGAGATTAAAATCTAATTAATTAGCCGTGCTCGCGGTCATGAGCAACTTGGGAAAATAATGTCAAGTATAGTCTTTGTTTTTACCAAAACGTTTGGGAACGGTGTTCGGTTGGTATGGAAAACTTTGGGAGCCAATGGTGGCTGATTTTACTTGTTATTCGCAGCCAAGGAGGGCTTTGCAATGTTGTATATGAATGCTACTAACTGTTATTTAACTTCCTATTAAATGCTCTTTACAATTCCGTCACCGTTTTATGCAACATTCACTTGCTAAACAAAATCTGCTTTATGTTGAAATGAGACTAGTGTAGAAACTTATTATCCTTGCTCTAGCTTGCATTTACAATATTTCCATACACTAAAGTCTTGCGAGTACATACGTGTACTCACGGTTGCTTAATAAATATAATATAGAAGACGAAATGGAAGAATACCCCGACGACGCCTATTATACTCAGGGGACCGACGAACATGTTGACGGATGAACATACCGCTGTCCCGCTTTTGTTATATGTGTTATTTCCGCTGCACTTCACTTATGGACTTGTAATATTTGGCCGGTCGGCCACTACTTGTAATAGTAAGTAGTTGTACTAGTTCTAGTTTATGTTTATGCTATAACAACTACTTAGTCTTGTGTGTATGTGTTGCGATACATCTCGAATGCGGGATATGTGGGTGCTAAGCGTTGATCTTGGGAATTAGCACTAGACACATATCCGAGTACCTGGAATTGTTTTCAACTATCTAATGCATAAACTCGAGCGGTCGTCGTTCTTTGACTATTGCTCGCGCTCCCCTTGGTGAGTGTGGGCGATACCAAGGTTCTGAGACAGACGGCGAGTACTATGCTTGGATGAGTTGCTTTCAATCCTGGTATGGTTGTTCGGAATGGAATCGAAACTCCCTTGGTTGCGTAAGTGTGTGCGGTGCAACTAGGTGGCTCATATTTGCTTGGGTGAGGGCCATCTGGTTAATACTCCGTGCACGGGACTTCTGGGTGACAGTGATTATACACTTAAGTAGAGTATGGGTGTCACCTCTGAGTCCAACGCACGAGCGAGGATCGATTCGTGTTTCCGGGTGCCCACACTGCAACTCAACATCATCGTGTGATAGCACCCGACACACCTTTCATAAACATGTTCCATATTCCACTAGTCATGATTGACTTTAATGTTTTCAAAAGACACGAGGTATACATGGCATAGCTAAGCATACTAAACACGATCTAGCCAACCCATGTTGATTTTAGTATTAACCAACTATAGTAAAGCAACCTAGTGTGACAAATAAATCATGGCATATGAATGACAAGGTAGGGTATAGATCAAATTGGTAGATTAGCTAAGTCCCAATTTATTTTGAAACAATTTTATACACGAAATATTATACAATAGGGTAAAACAATATAGCAGTTTTATAAACATGGGTTCAACATGATCAAAGCACAACTTGCCTCGTAACAGCCTTGTTCTTGCTCTGGAGCTTGGTCTTGAATCAACGATTCCTCCTCGGATGCTTCGCACAATTCGACATCTACCCGAAACGAGGGAGAAAGCCAAATAAACATCAAAATGGAGAGCGAAAAATCTCCAAAAATAAAATAAAATTCACCATTAAATAGATGAAAATTTTACAAATTTTTAGAAAGTTGAATCACCTCAATCGGAGCTCATATGAGGGAGAACGGGATCAAGGAAGATTCAAAAATCATAAAACCTGAAAATTGGAAAATACCGAATTAATCAAATTATCTTTATATGGGAAATTCTGTTAATGTGTCATGCTGATGTCATCGTTGCTACGATGCTGACATTTGGCCCTCATGTCTATGCACCCGATCCATGGGACCAGATTCGTCCACTGTGGACCCGGTGCATCAACCTGTCTTACCGACGCGTGGGCCGCACATGCTGACGCAATCACCCACGCGTGCGCTGACATGGACATCCTCTCAGCGCCACCTCAACCACAAGCATCGAGCTAGCTGTAATCTGGCTGGCACGCAGCAA
The DNA here is from genome assembly GCA_036346275.1 of Otatea glauca. NCBI lineage: Eukaryota > Viridiplantae > Streptophyta > Magnoliopsida > Poales > Poaceae > Otatea > Otatea glauca. The sequence continues at coordinate 18,623,315 of CM070720.1, forward strand.
CACACGTCGTTCATCAGAGCACTCCACGAAGGCGGCGGCGGCACAAGTGCCTAGGGTCATCAACAGCGAGCGCAACAGCTTCCTACTGCAAGCTCTCATCGACGTGAAATCGGTGAAGCAGTCGGATTGAGATCTTGCGCATGGGACCTTAGGCGGTGAAGTATTCTTCTCCAGCGGCAATGGCCTCCGCGGTGATCTCCTCCTCCGGCGAGTCTCTAATGAATCCAAAGAGCGCAACGTGTAGCACTCGCGACGGTGGTTCTGCAGCGGCTACTCCCAAGCTTGGATTTGCAAGGATGACGGCGAATCGATGGCTCGAACTTCGGAGCAACACTCGGTGAAAACTTCAAATTGCGGCAGAACGGCGACGATTCTTGCCAGGAAGGTTTAGGGCTTTGGTTACTCGATTTCGGGCGACGCCGATGCGCAACTTATATAAGCGGAAGAGTCTGTGCTGCCTCTGACATGGAACATCGTCCATGGCAGACATGGCTCGGAGTCTCAGCCAGCTATGACCCAGAGACAAAGACCCTGACCGCGACACGTGGCAAAATCGGATGGCCCATGGTGCTTGACTATGCGGGCGGTTCACAGACGAACGATCGGGATCTAGCGGCTAGCGCATACGCGATTAGAGTTTTGGCCCGAAGACCTGCGGTGGCAGGCTGGGCTGCACGATTGCCATATGGGCCTCGGCCCATTATTATTTTATTTATTTTCAAAGCATTTTCAATTTAATTTAAACCAGCAATTTACTTAATTAATTTAAAGCAACAAAAATATCAGGAAAAATCCAATAAAATTTTCATAAATACTTTAGGACATTTAAAACTAAAATAAAATATTTTTGGCAAAACTTTATTTTGACTTTCTTAATAAATAAATACTTTTCTCCAAATACCAATATACAAAAAATTTAATAAATGCAAATAAAATCCAGAATATCCAATGAATTCGAGAAATCCATAAAATGCACAAATAACACAAAAAATTAAATAAATGGCAAAAATTAGGATGTTACAAACCTCTTCCCTTAACAGAATCTCTACTCCGAGATTCAGGGCTAACTAGAGAATAGGTTTGGGAATTCTGACTTCAGATCCTCTACACGCTCCCAAGTAGATTCACTTTCTGAATGATTGCTCCATTGAACTCTGCAAAAGCGAGCTGACTTATTTCTGGTCTTGTGCTCCATCACATCCAAAATCTTATCGGCTGCTCTTTGTAGGTCAAATCTTCCTGCATTTCAATTGCTTCTAACGGTGTCTGCTCCTGGTACTCTGAGGCACTTCTTAAGCTGTGACACATGGAACACATCATGCGCTCCTCCCAATGACTGTGGCAACTCCAATTGATAAGCAACCTCTCTTCGATAGCTAAGATTTTAAACGGACCAACATATCTTGGTGAAAGCTTCCCTTTAGCGTGAAACCTTTTAACACCATTAAGAGGGGTAACTCTGAAATACACATAATCATCTGGCTCAAAGATCAAATCACAACGACGATTATCAGCGTAGCTGAAGGACCATGTGGAGGTCCATCCATGTTTGTGATGAGTATTTGACTTTATTTGAGCAAGGTGTGCTCAAGTTTGAGTTTGATTTGGATTGATTTTCAAAATGAAGCAATTTGAGTTGTCTCGCCAGAGTGGCGATCGACCGTATGGGCGCGGTAGTGATCGTTGGATGGTTTATTGCATATCATTGTGGGCATTGCTATGTGATGTTTTTCCTTGTCTTTGATGGTTGCAGGCGGCGGTGCTAGGTCATGGTGAGGCGGAGGATGACCGGACTAGGCGAGGCGTCGGAGGTCGAGACGGTTGGGAGATCGCGGGAAGATGATCGGAGATGGAGTTCGGGCAAGTCAAGAAGACAAGGAAAGGAGATGATGCTAGCTAGATGCCGCGTGGATCAATGAGGGCCGTCGGATTGAGGTCTAGTTGATAGGTTAGCGGGTCTAGGTAGTATGCTTTGAAAACCGTGCAAGAAAACCCGGTATGTGTGTGGGTTAATCCTAGCCCTTAGATGAGTGCTCTAGGGTTGAGGGACTCATCCAAGGGTGGTAGGTGGCCCAAGAGTAGTATAAATAGGGGTGGAGGGGTAGCCTCCTCCCCTTAAAGGTTTTGAGGTTTGTGAATGCTCCTTTGAGCTTTGCCCACATGAAAGTGTGGCTTTGTAACCTCTCCTTCCAGAAATGAAAGTTTTATCTATCCATCTCTGAATTTATTTTGCGCATTTACATTATATCTTTACTTTACGCAATTTAAATTCAGCATTTACTTTCCCGCAATTACATTCTCGCAATTTACTTTCACGCAATTTGGATTTGCCTCCCCTCCTTCTAAATGCTGTTGATCTTGGATGTTTTGAGTGTGTTTATATGGTTTTACATCTCTTTTGCACTCTTGGATTGAGTAGAGAACATCTTTTCTTTCAAGTTCCAACTTTGTTCAGAACTTGTTCTTTGCGCAGAATTTAGTATTTGCTTTTATAAAAATATAGAAAAATCCTTTTTAAGTTATTCTTGTTGAAGGAGGTGCGGGACTCTGATATCCACTTGCAGAAAAAATTTGGTGTTCACTTGTTGCACCGTTTGGGCGCCATGAGGTGAAAACCGAGCCCCAAACTTTCTGCTCGAAGTTCTTGACTGACTGTGTTATTCGATTTTTCCTGTTTTTTATGTAAGGCTTTTTGAGGAGAAATTTGGTGGAGTTCTTCATGACTCTGATGCTCATAGGGAGAAAAATTCTCAAAAAATTTTGAGCTGCAGAAACCCACAAACCTCCTGTTCAAATTGAGGACAAGTTCTGGAAATTCTGCTTTCGCTTTTCTGAAAGTGACTTTTATGATTTGAATTGATGTTCTTTCTAAAAGCAAGAGTTGGATTGATTCCTCTTTATCTTGGACACTAGACAACCAGGATTGTGACTCAAAAATCCCCACATATTTTATGGTACTTATCCATGCAAGCTTGGGGTACACATAGTTGTCTAGTTTTTCGGGTTTTTCACGATTTCCTTTTGAGCGATCTTGTCGAGGTTTTTGTTGGAGTATTTTGGGGAAAAATTTATTTGCGACCATTCACCCCCTGTCGGGACCCGAATATGCAAATCCGGACCCTCTGTGTATACTGCACTAGTCCAGGATCACGCTAGTGCACACAGGCTCAACATAAGTAAATATCACAATCATACATAGCGAAAATATTATGAAAGACATCATATGATACATACCACTAGTTGAATGACCTTATGGTCCACTTACATGACTATGCCTCACAATGCTGAACAATATATTAAACGGCAGCGGAATGAAAACGTAGACAACCCCTCAGTATACCACAGGCAACTGACAAGGCTTGCGCCCTAAACATTCGTCTCCTCCTGGAATCTTTCCTCCAGCATTGATGTAGACTCTTCAACTGGTGAGGTTATTGTTGGCAAGGGTGAGTACTTAAAGCACTCAACAAGTTGTGCAAAGAATGCAATTCTATGTATAACTATATGCAAGGCTTATTCCAAAAGATAGGCTATCATGGCTATTTTGCAACAAAGCAGCATTTATGAACAAATACAATAAATAGATTGTAAATACGGTAAAACAAATAATAATAATGATAGATTCAGCTTTTCTCAAGTAAACCAAGTTTCCAATCTTAAGTCAAATTCCATCTTCCATATGGCATTCGGCCATCCCAACCAAGTTGTTCATTTTAATTAAGCTAACCCTTAACTGTAATTCCCGAGCATTGCTCAATACCGCGAGCACGGCTATCCGAATAGTTTCACACTCTGCAGAGGTTATGCACTTTACCCACGTGACATGATCGTCTCTTGGTGCCTTCCGGTTTAACACACTTCCTTTGGTGTGTCGGCGGAGAGATCATGACAAAGCCTTTACAATGCTCTGGCTTAATCCAGTACTACCCGTTAAGGTTTCAACACTGGTGGGTCTGAAAACCACATCCAGGGCCCCCCTCTTGCGCCATGTGAATTACACCATAACTCGGGAACTCACACCGACCACAATAGTACCAAAATTAAGACATTGCAAATTACTCGTTAAGGTGGCCCATACGGACATGTGGTTGCATGATTGACTCAGGTCAAAGGCTTGCAAGGTTAAGTCCTTAGTGTGATCAAGGCAAGACATCCACATACCCTCTGCCCATTGGGCCCACCTTGGCATCCTCGCCCCTTGTCACTTGCCCCAATCTAAGTTATTATCACCCAGTTGATTACCAAGCACCACATGCCATCAACAATTCAACATCGTTGCGTGACATGACTCGCCACAACAACTCAATCTCATCGTGTGATTCCACATGACACACAAGTTCATAACTTTGTTCCATATTCCATTAATCAAGATTAATTATCAATGATTCTGACACATGTGATGACGTGGCATGACTAAGCAACTAGTACAGACTAATCCTCCAATGTTGACTATAATTATTAACCAACTATATTTAACCAATCTAGGGTGACAATGGATCATGGCATACAATGACAAGGTAGGGTATAATTCAATCTGGTATATTAGCTAAGCCCAATCTAGTTTGAAACATTTGTATATTTGAAACATATGCAATAGGGTAAAACAAATATAGCAATTTTATAAACATGGGTTCAACAAGATCAAAGCACAACTTGCCTTGGAATAGGTTCTGGTCTTGCTCTGAAACTTGAACTTGAGTTGTTGAATTTTCTTCCGAAGCGTCGCACAATTCAACGTCTACGCGTACCGAAGAATAAAGCAAATAAATACCAAAACAGAGAGCAATTGAACTCTAAAAATCAAATAAAATTAACCATTAAATAGATCTCAATTTTATAAATTTTTAGAAATTTGAATCACTCAAATCCGAGTTAAATTGCAAAAGATATAGCCTTTTGAAGTTTGAAATAAATACTGAAATTGCTAAAATCAGAAAATCAGAATTAACAGATTTATTTTTAAATCGAAAACGATTTATTGCGTCATCATGACGGCATGCTGACGCCAACCCTTGACCCAGCGAACCAGATGCTGCCACGTGGCCTTGGTCTATGGACTGAGTCCACAGAATCGCGATGGATCACCATGGACTCGGTCCACGGCGCTTGGGCTCCGGCGCCACGCGCCTCATCGATTGGTCGACCCGGTGCGATCCGCCCTTCCATCACCGATCCGACGGCTTACGCTTGGCGACGACGTGGCTTACCGACACGCACTCCACGCGGCGAAATCCGACGCGCTCGATCCAAGATCCAACGGTTGCAAACGCTCGCGAGGTTCGACGACGAGCTCGACGGCGCGTTCACCAGAGACCGAGACGAAGACGAGCCCAACGACGCTTTGGCGACCAAACGGCGACGAAAATACCTGGAACCGACGTGTCTCGCAGCGTGGATTCCGGATCTGCCCTCAACGGCGGCGAATGAACACCGGATGGCCACGAAAACACGGCGACCCGACGAAAACATGGCAAGGAACAACGGCGAGCTCCCGATCGATGAAGGCGACCGGCGACGATCCTCGAGCCAAAAGATGCGGCGCTCTCGTGGAAACCTCTGGCCGGCACACGCGGTACTTATAACGCTGGGATCCGTGCTCTACACGGACTCCAAGACACGCCGGCGGCGAAGGCGTCTTTGGCGGCGCGCGACTCGAGTCCGTCGGAGACGACAACCCCACACCATCCGATCGCTAACGAACGGCCACGATGTGAATCGACGCGCACGATCGGATCGTCCGTCTCGAAACAACGGATGAGATCTTCACTTACCCTAAGCGCATCGACTTACCCGGCGCCGCTTGATCTTGATCCTACGGTCCACGGTGCTAGGGTTTCAGATCCCCGACGCCAAATCTCACCACCGATCCTTGATCCGGCGGTGCGCATCCACGTCTCTAGGGAATGGGCGGCGGCGCAAAGACTAAGCCTCACCACGATGGGCCTTGCGAGAACAGTATTGGGTTCCGGCCCAATACTGTTAAATCTATTTTCCCTGCATTTTCCATTTAAAATAATTACAGAAATTCATTTTATTTATTTTAAACGATAAAACTATTAGGAAAAATCCAAGAAACATCTCAAAAATACTTTGAGACATTCTGGACTCAACTAAAATATTTTTGGCAAAACTTTATTTCAACTTTGCATGAGTTTAAATAGATTTGAACAAAAGGCAATTAAACTTGGTTTAAAATTAATTCAAATAAATCCAGAAAAATCCAAATAAATTCCAGAAAATCATAAATGCACTTTTAAGCAATAAAAACTTAATTAAGCCAAATTTTTGGGTGTTACAAACCTCCCCCTTAATGTAATCTCGACAGAGATTGAGGCTAACTAGAGAATAGGTTCGGAAATTCTGACTTCAAATCTTCTTCACGCTCCCAGGTTGCTTCACTTTCGGAGTGATTGCTCCACTGAACTCTGCAAAAGCGAATAGACTTGTTTCTGGTCTTGCGTTCCATCACATCCAAAATTCTGACCAGTTGCTCTTTGTATGTCAAACCTTCTTGCAGCTCTATTGCCTCCAATGAGGTTTGCTCTGTTGGCACTCTGAGACATTTCTTTAGCTGCGACACATGGAATACATCATGCACTCCTGCCAAGGACTGAGGCAACTCTAATTGATAAGCTACCTCTCCCCGATGGCTCAGAATCTTGAACGGACCAATATATCTTGGTGCAAGCTTCCTTTTAACGTGAAATCTTTTAACGCCCTTAAGAGGGGTAACCCTGTGGTACACATAATCTTCTGGCTCAACGCTCAAGTCTCGACGACGGTTATCTACGTAGCTCTTTTGCCTTGACTGTGCTATCTTCAATCTCTCTCTAATCATCGCAACTTGACTTTCTGCCTCTGCGAGGATATCTGGCACAAAACCCAAACGCTCTCCTGTTTCATTCCAATTTAACGGAGTACGACAAGCACGTCCATACAACGCCTCAAATGGTGACATCTGCAAGCTAGCTTGATAGCTATTGTTGTAACTGAACTCTGCATACGGCAAACATTTATCCCAAGACGTAGCATAAGCTAATGCACAAGCTCTCAACATATCACTTCTGGCTTCTCGACCATTCTCAACGCTAGGTATCTCATTACTGATTTGCCTATTACTTCCACTCAGAAATCTGCACCGGTTGTAGCAAACTTGCTGATTCCTTATGCATTGCTTTCATCCTTTAGCATACGTCACACAAAGCGATATTTTCAGCAACTTCACGCGTCATCTTAGGCTACCAAAACCTTTCCTTGAGACCTTGATATATCTTAGCACTTTTCTGAATGAATTGAATACTTAGAATCATGAGCTTCTTCCAAAATAAACTGCTTAAGCTCTTTCTTGTTCGATACATAGATTCGACCTTTAAACCGTGTGGTTCCTTGGTTATCCACGGTAAAATCCTCAGCTAAGCCTTCATCCTTCTGACCCACTTCGATCTGATCTTCAAGCATTGGCTTAACTTTCAAAGCAGCTATAAATTCTTGTGAAACCACTTCTAATTTCAACTTTTGAAACTCTTTGCACAATTTCGATTGATCACTTGATATTGGTGTACTGGTACTATGGCCTTTACGACTTAAGATATCGGATACCACATTAGCCTTACCAGGATGGTAACGGATCCCGGCCTTATAATACTTAATCAACTCTAACCATCCTTTTCGTTCCATATTAAGGTCCGCACCGACTCTTATAGTCTGAACATATCTCCAATAATATAATGACGCAATAACTTCAAAGCATGCACCACAGTAGCAATTTCCAATTCATGCGTAGCATAGTTCTCTTCATGTGGCCTCAACCGTCCTGACGCATAGGCAACAACTTTGCCTTTCTGCATTAACACACATCCAAAATTTTGTCTTGAGGCCTCATAGTATATATCAAAATTGCGTTTGCGCATCTGGCAACACTAAGACAGGTGCTATCGTCAAACGTTTCCTCAATCACAGAAAACTCTTTTTGCACTGCGGCGTCCATGCAAACTTCTTCTCCTAATTGCCTAAGCGGTCTCGGTTGCTCCCACGTAACATCGCTTTTGGTTAGGTCCACGGTAACTCCTTTAGCAGTCATCTCATGACAAGAATTCAACTTTCTCCTTCCAAAAGTCACGTTTGCTAAACTTAGCATACAACCATTGATCTAGCAACCTTTCCAACACTAATCTCGACTGTTCTGCATACTTTTCTTTTGACTTGAAGTAAACAAGGACATCCCACATATACACCATAACAGCTTGACCAAATTTCCCATGGAACTCCGTTCGTCATGTCCATAAATTCTGTAATGGCATTGATCCTTCTAGCAAACACACTGTAAACTCAAACTGTCCATACTGCGTAGAAGACTCTAACCTAAGAACATTCTCTGCACAGATTGTTAACTGATGATAACTTGATCGAAGATCTATCCTTGAGAACACTCGGTCCCTTTTGGTGATCAAACCAATTACGATCCCGGCGTGAATACTTACCCTTTTGATCATCACCTCATTAAACTCTCACCAGTCGATACACATCCCTGAGCTCCCATTTTTAAATAGAACAGGCGCTCCCTATGGTGACAAATTGGTTCTAGCGAACCACCTTTCTAGCAACTCTTCGGTCTGCTTCTTCATCTCAACTAGCTCATCAATAGGCATTCGATGAGGTCTCTTTACTTTTGGCGCTGTACCAGGGACTAAATCCATCACACACTTGATCTCTCGATCTGGTGGGATTCTTCAGAAACACATCTTGATACTCTCTAACAACTGATACCCCTTCAAAGCTGACAACTTCCACACTATTGACCTTCAGCTGGCCAACACGAACCGTAGTCATTTGAAATTCCATTTTCCGCTTTGGGGCTTTTAGTCGACCCACTTCTTTGACCAAACTCGGGATGACCTTATGTCCGGACGACCAATTCATTTCGGGAGTAGCATCTCGGTTTGATATCCAATATCGCCGCTAAAAACTTTTCTCCAACTTAACTCCATCACATTCTAGGTTAGATCAAGCAATAGCGTACTTTCTGACCATGATAATTCCTCGAGCTGACCATCTTTACAAACACCACTGAACTGATCATCGTTGCACACGCAACATCTTCAGGTGAACCGTCAACATAGGGAATACTCAGAAACATCCTTTATCATTAACGCTTTTATTCCAACACTTCACATATCAACCTCTCAACCATCTTTGCTTTATTTATTTAGGCACGAAAATCTTTACATGGAATTCATCTCTAGTCACTTTTCTTTTACAAACGAGGGTATGACACTTGCATAGGCTAAAATCATCGCTCTAAATTTCCTCGATTGGCATTGGCGTTGAAGTTTTTGATCGAAATGTAATTGAGATTGACTTGTTTGGGGTGATCACTTCCTTATGAGGGCAATTATTGGCAAAGTGCCGGGCTTGTTACTGTATAGCAAAGCTTAGGGCCACCTCTCTTCCCCGAGCATTCATCGACCGAGGCGGTGTCTTTATTCGCGCCTCTTCTTCAATTGATTCTTTGCACAAGCCTCTCTTGCAACCTTATTGCTCTCGTTTGGCGTTATGGACTTGGTGAGGTAACTTCCGGAAGGACCGCGTCAGTAGGAGACTCTAGATTCTTTCGGGCATTTCTTAACAAAATGGCCTTCCTCATGACAAGAGTAGCACAAACGTTTTATTTGTTGTGCCTTCTTTGGTGCAGACTACATGCACATATTTGTCTTCCGGTGGCGTCATGACCGGTTGTTTCATAGGGCATTTTCTAGACCAATGGCCTTCTTCATCGCATGAGAAAACATCTTTGTTGGTGATCGCCAATTACTTTTTTTGATGAGGGTCAACAGATTAAGGTGTTGTGTCTTTAGCTCTTCATGCGGCACCACTTTTGTCGCCGACGCCCGCTTCTTCTTGACCACTCTTGAGCAACTATGGCTCAAGATTCTTTTGTCGATCTTTGAATTACAGCAGTAACTATTGGATCCAGAGGACATTGAGTTGGACCATGATCTCGACCTTCACAAAGGTAACATGTGATGTCACTCATAGGACATTCTCCAAGAGAATGACTTCCTTCACAGCTGGAGCAATTAATCGCATGCTCGTCAGCGGTATGTCCTATCTCTCCACAGCGAATGCACGCACGATCTTCTGATTTGTTTGGTTGTGAGACTTCGAGAGCAACTCTTAGATGTTGAACAAGGTGCAAGAATAGTATTTCGCTCAGATTTATGCGACCATACTGTCTCTAGGTGAAGCGAAGAGATTACTAAAAGCAACAACAAATTCATTCCAAGTGATACTCAGCGGGGCTTCATGAATAAAGACAATATTTATTCCACCATTCAAAGAATGATTCCTTGTAACTGATAAGAAGCATACAAGACTTTCTCATCGCCTTCACACTGAACAATAAGCAGCTTCCTCTCAATGGTCTTGAGCCAATCATCTACTTCTGAGGGTAACTCATTTCCTAAAAACGTCGTGACGAGTCTTTATAAATTCGATAACCTTGAGTACGAGCGAAATCATTGGTAGCGACTTGGGACACTGGTTGACATTGTCTTGGTCACATATTCAGATCCGCTTCATCATTGCATGCATCAACTGAGTCTGAGCAGTCAAGAACTCTCTAAAACTCCGCATATCCATCTGTACTGACGGTTGAAGAACTAATCCACTATTGAGATTCTTACTGGATTGATTTTCACTTCTGCTGATTCTGTAGTTTCCTCAAGTCTGAACCATCTGCTTGATTGCTTCACTTGGTTAGGGAAGAGGGAAATAGCATAGGTAAGAAGCAGAGATCCTAAAGTACGGGAGATAGGTTTAACCCAATAACTAAAGCAAACAATATTAATAACTTGGTATGGTTGCTTATATGAGCCTAAAAGCCCTGCAACACATACTGCACACTCAGCAATCACGGAAGAACCAATTCAACCTATACACACAAAACTACCGCCTACAGGGGTAATACTTCTATCTTAAGCGGACGCGACTCCCACACCTGAGTCCCAACTGACTACTCGAAGCATAGATCTTCTAGCTTTTGGAACGCTTCATGGATCTACTCCTTCCTTGAGCTCGATGATCCCTTCCTTCATGATTTCCATGGTTGACAAAGAAGCACTTGATACTTTCTTCTATGATGTGGCACGTCAACTACCAAGACAACTCAGATAAGGTTTTTAACTCGATCCAGCAAGGGAGAGAAAGAAATTCAGCAGGGGAAAAGAGAGAAATTTTGACGAGGAAAGGAATAGAAGAATAAGATAAGTCAAGAACATATTATTCTTCCAAGTTAATTCTTTTCTTTAGAAAATAATTTTGAAGTTCCTATAGAGACGACCAGACTATCTAGGGTCAAGGCCTACAGTCAATATGGCTCTGATACCACTTCTGTCGGGACCCGAATATGCAAATCCGGACCCTCTGTGTATACTGCACTAGTCCAGGATCACGCTAGTGCACACAGGCTCAACATAAGTAAATATCACAATCATACATAGCGAAAATATTATGAAAGACATCATATGATACATACCACTAGTTGAATGACCTTATGGTCCACTTACATGACTATGCCTCGTAATGCTGAACAATATATTAAACGGCAGAGGAATGAAAACGTAGACAACCCTCAAGATACCACAGTAATCGACAAGGCTTGCGCCCTAAACATTCGTCTCCTCTCGAATCTTTCCTCCAAAGATTGATGTAGACTCTTCAACTGGTGAGGTTATTGTTGGCAAGGGTGAGTACTTAAAGCACTCAACAAGTTGTGCATGAATGCAATTCTATGTAACTATATGCAAGGCTTATTCCAAAAGATAGGCTATCATGGCTATTTTGCAACAAAGCAAAGATTTACGAACAAATACAATAAATAGATTGTAAAGACGGTAAAACAAATAATAATAATGATAGATTCACTTTTCTCAAGTAAACCAAGTTTCCAATCTTAAGTCAAATTCCATCTTCCATATGGCATTCGCCATCCCAACCAAGTTGTTCATTTTAATTAAGCTAACCCATAATCAGAATTCCGAGCATTGCTCAATCATGCGAGCACGGCTATCAGAATAGTTTCACATTCGCACAGGTTATGCACTTTACCCACGTGACATGATCGTCTCTTGGTGCCTTCGGTTTAACACACTTCCTTTGGTGTGTCGGCAGAGAGATCATGACAAAGCCTTTACAATGCTCGGCTTAATCCAAGATACTACCCGTTAAGGTTTCAACACCGTGGGTCCGAAACCACATCCGGGGCCCCCTCTTGCGCCATGTGAATTACACCATAACTCGGGAACTCACACCACCACAATAGTACCAAAATTAAGACATTGCAAATTACTCACTAGGTGGCCCATACGCACATGTGGTTGCATGATTGACTCAGTCAAAGGCTTGCAAGGTTAAGTCCTTAGTGTGATCAAGGCAAGACATCCACATACCCTCTGCCCATTGGGCCCACCTTGGCATCCTCGCCCCTTGTCACTTGCCCCAATCTAAGTTATTATCACCCAGTTGATTACCAAGCACCACGTGCCATCAACAATTCAACATCGTTGCGTGACATGACTCGCCGCAACAACTCAATCTCATGGTGTGATTCCACATGAAACACAAGTTCATAACTTTGTTCCATATTCCATTAATCAAGATTAATTATCAATGATTCTGACACATGTGATGACGTGGCATGACTAAGCAACTAGTACAGACTAATCCTCCAATGTTGATTATAATTATTAACCAACTATATTTAACCAATCTAGGGTGACAATGGATCATGGCATACAATGACAAGGTAGGGTATAATTCAATCTGGTATATTAGCTAAGCCCAATCTAGTTTGAAACATTTGTATATTTGAAACATATGCAATAGGGTAAAACAAATATAGCAATTTTATAAACATGGGTTCAACATGATCAAAGCACAACTTGCCTTGGAATAGGTTCTGGTCTTGCTCTGAAACTTGAACTTGAGTTGTTGAATTTTCTTCCGAAGCGTCGCACAATTCAACGTCTACGCGTACCGAAGAATAAAAGCAAATAAATACCAAAACAGAGAGAAATTAAACTATAAAAATCAAATAAAATTCACCATTAAATCGATCTCAATTTTATAAATTTTTAGAAATTTGAATCACTCAAATCCGAGTTAAATTGCAAAAGATATAGCCTTTTGAAGTTTGAAATAAATACTGAAATTGCTAAAATCAGAAAATCAGAATTAACAGATTTATTTTTAAATCGAAAACGATTTATTGCGTCATCATGACGGCATGCTGACGCCAACCCTTGACCCAATGAACCGATGCTGCCACGTGGCCTTGGTCTATGGATCGAGTCCACGAATCGCGATGGATCACCATGGACTCGGTCCACGGCGCTTGGGCTCCGTGCGCCACGCGGCCTCATCTGATTGGCTGACCAGCGGTGCGATCTGGCCCTTCCATCACCGATCCGACGGCTTACGCTTGGCGACGACGTGGCTTACCGACACGCACTCCATGCGGCGAAATCCGACGCGCTCGATCCAAGATCCAGCGATTGCAAACGCTCGCGAGGTTAGACGACGAGCTCGGCGGCGCGTTCACCGGAGACCGAGACGAAGATGAGCCCAACGACGCTTTGGCGACCAAACGGCGATGAAAATACCTGGAACCGACGTGTCTCGCAGCGTGGATTCCGGATCTGCCCTCAACGGCGGCGAATGAACACCGGATGGCCACGAAAACATGGCGACCCGACGAAAACGCGGCAAGGAACAACGGCGAGCTCCCGATCGATGAAGACAGCGACTTCGGCGACGATCCTCGGGCCAAAAGATGCAGCGCTCTCAGGGAAACCTCGGGCTGGCACACGCGGTACTTATAACGCTGGGACACGCATGGCGGCGAAGGCGTGCTGGCGGCGGACTCGGAGTCCCGATCGGAGACGACAACCCCACACCATCCGATCGCCAACGAACGGCCACGATGTGAACTGACGCGGCACGATCGGATCTGTCCGTCTCCGAAACAACGGATGAGATCTTCACTTACCCTAAACGTACTGACTTACCTGGCGCCGCTTGATCTTGATCCTACAGTCCACGGCGCTAGGGTTTCCAGATCCCCGACGCCAAATCTCAGCCACCGATCCTTGATCCGACGGTGCGCATCCACATCTCTAGGGAATGGGCCGACGGCGCAAAGACTAAGCCTCACCACGATGGGCCTTGCGAGAACAGTATTGGGTTCCGGCCCAATACTGTTAAATCTATTTTCCCTGCATTTTCCATTTAAAATAATTACAGAAATTCATTTTATTTATTTTAAACGATAAAACTATTAGGAAAAATCCAAGAAACATATCAAAAATACTTTGAGACATTCTGGACTCAACTAAAATATTTTTGGCAAAACTTTATTTCAACTTTGCATGAGTTTAAATAGATTTGAACAAAAGGAAATTAAACTTGGTTTAAAATTAATTCAAATAAATCCAGAAAAATCCAAATAAATTCTGGAAAATCATAAATGCACTTTTAAGCAATAAAAACTTAATTAAGCCAAATTTTTGGGGTGTTACACCCCCCGTCTGTTCGCCATCTCAGTTCTTCAGTAGCTTTGATACCACCTCTGTCGAGACCCGAATATGCAAATCTGGACCCTCTGTGTATACTGCACTAGTCCAGGATCATACTAGCGAACACAGGCTCAACATAGATAAATATCACAATCATACACAGCGAAAATATAATATAAGACATCATATATTAAATATTAAACTATTGACTGACCTTATGGTCAAACTTACATAACTATGCCTCGCAAGGCTACACTGAATAACAAGTTAAACTGTAGCGAAATGAAAACGTAGATAAACCCTTCAGTATACCACAGGCAACTGACAAGGTTCGCCCCTAAATATTCGTCTCCTCCTGGAACACCTCCTCAAAAGCTGGTGTAGACTCTTCATTGGTGATGTTGATGTTGGCAAGGGAGAGTACTTAAAACACTACAAGTTGTGCACAGAATGCAATTCTATATAACTATGTGCAAGGCTTATTCCAAAGGAAAAGGCCAACATAGCTATTTTGCAGTAAAGCAGCATTTATGAACAAGTATAACCTGTAGATTGTAAAGACAGTAAAACAAATAATATACCTCGCCGAGGTGCGCAAGATGGAGAGGTGGTTTAAGAACCTTGAGGTCGGGTACGTTCCCAGGAAGGGCAACTCCGGTGCCGACCTCCTGTCCAAACTCGGGTCATCTGACGATGAAATCCCGCCGGACGTCATCCTCGAGATCCTGCCGACCCCGACCGTCGTCCACCCAGAAGACTCGGTGGCCCTCCTTGAGAATGTTCCCTCGTGGATAGATCCGATCATCAAGTTCCTCGAACTTGGCGAGCTCCCTCCTGATCCAGCCGAGGGCAGTAGAATCAAGCGTCGAGCAAGCTCGTACGGGCTTATCAACGGGCAATTGTATCGGCGAGGCACCCTAGGTGTCCTGGCCAAGTGCGTCACCCCGGAGGAAGGTAAATACTTGTTCAATGACATCCATTCGGGCCTCTGTGGTGCTCACTCTTCTTTCAAGACGATGGTCGGGAAGGCATTCAGGATGGGCTTCTATTGGCTGACAGTGCTCCAGGATGCTCGGGACATCGTCCACACCTGTCAACCCTGCCAGTTCCACGCTCGAAAGATGCACCGACCGGCTTACGCCCTCCAGACCATCCCCCTTGCCTTGCCGTTCTCAACCTGGGGCCTTGACATCCTCGGCCCTTTCCCTCAGGCGATCGGGGGAAAGAAGTTCTTATTCGTCGCCATCGACACTTTCACAAAATAGGTCGAGGCCGAGCCAGTCTCGGCTATCACGGCCTAGGCAGCGGTGAGGTTTCTCCGCTCATTTGTGGTCTTAAGGTATGGGCTCCCTTGCAGGATCATCACCGACAACGGGACGCAGTTCACCAGCAAACCGTTCCGAGAGTTTTTCGAAGACAGGGGGACCAAGGTCTGCTACGCCTCGGTAGGTCATCCCCAGAGCAACAGGGCGGTCGAGCACGCTAATGGGCAAATCATCTAAGGCATTAAGAAGCGAGTCTTCGATGAGCTCGAGCGGCGGGGCCGGGCCTGGGTGGACGAGCTTCCCACTGTCCTCTGGTCCATCCATACCACACCAAGCCGAGCAACGGGGGTGACCCCCTTTCAGCTCGTCTTTGGTGTCGAGGCCATCCTACCCCCCGAGGTCGCATTGGGCTCCGCCAGGGTTAGCTCGGTCGACCAACTCAGCCTCGAGCGAGAACGGTCTCTTGACCTCGCCCTCGCGGAAGAATTAAGGTGCCGAGCGCTGCTACGATCGGCGCATTACCTGCAAGCACTTCACAGGTATGCCTCTCGATCGGTACGACCCAGGGAGCTCCTTGTTGGGGACCTGGTCCTAAAGCGGATTCAGGACCGGTCCAGCACCAACAAGTTGTCCCCAATGTGGGAGGGCCCCTACAGTGTCGTTTCAGCAGATCGCATGGGGGCTTACCGACTGGCCATGCTAGCGAACTCGTGGAACATTGACCAGCTCCAAAAATTATATGTCTAATGCTCTATCTTTTGCTTTGGTGGTAAAATACTTCTGCTTTATCAGCTATGATTGTGTCGTCCTTTATGCCTCCTCGTATCTCGGGCGGACGCGTCTCCAGGTCGTGATCCTAGGGTTCACCACCGGAGGGTCAAGCCAGCAGTAAGTCGATCCTGATCGCATCACAGCTTCCCTCCGTGGCAAAACTCGTTCTAGCGATCACGCCTGCGAGTTTCTCGACCTCGGGATACTAGGACTTCGGTCTAGCCCTCCCCTTTTTGGCTCGAACAAGGTCGCGGTCTCAAGGTACGCCTCCAAGGGCCACGTCCGCAGTAAGATGACTCTCATCGCGGTAAGATGACTGCCCCCCTATAGTAGGACTCGTACCCAGGACCGCCCTCGGTAAGTGTTTCGAGCAGGGGAGCCAGCCTAACATTGGTTTGCCGCAGGTAAGTTTGCTTTATCATTCATGCTTATAACGCTCTGCTTGTCCCCTTGCATCCGGGAGACCTCCGCCCCAGGCAGCATGGTCTTCGCTCACACGCCACAAGGATTAGGCTCACGATAAGTATTAGCACGCAATAAGAGATTCTTCTTCCACGCTAACACCCCTCTTACATCTCAGGGGACGCGGCGTCAGGTCACGTTCTCAAAGTCCATCTTCGGGGAATCAAGTCTGCAGTAAGCCGGTTCTCATCGCGGTAAGCCGACTATACCCCTGCATCAAGGCCCGAGCCGAGGGCTTCGCTTGGTAAGCGACCCACACCCGAGGCCCGGCCAAATATCTTTCCTGCAATTAAAGTTCTTCTATATTATTACCCGCATTTACGTCTCTTTGCACCTCAGCGACGCGGGCACGAGGCGTGACCATAAGTACCACCTCCAGGGGGACGAAGTCAGCTATAAGCCGATTCTTATCGCGTCTCGACTCCCCTCTATAGCAGGGCTTGGACCAGAGGTCACGTCGAGAGCCACTTGACCTCGAGCTGCCCGGAGGTTTTCCTTTATTATCTATATCTGCAAATATTTTCCCTGCACTCCGCGTGCCTTGGCCTCGGGTCGCGGTCTCCAGGTTCGCATCGGGGATGCTCAGATCACAGTAAATCGATCTTTATCGGGGTAAGCCGACCATTCCCCCGCAGACAGTCCACCAGATGCCGTCCTGAGAGGGCACCCCGAGCCTGAAGTGTTCCCGGGCTCGGAGGACATGGACTCTAGATTCACCTCTGAGGATGCTTCGGTCGCAGTAGGCCGATCTCTATCACAGTAAGCCGACTATTCCCCCGCAGTAGGTTTCGAATCAGAGGCTGCCCTCAGGGGGAGCCCCAGACTTGATGCATTCCCGAGTTTGGCTACCTCGACCTGACGCCCAAAACTTGGCCCAAGCCCGAGTATTTCCGGGTTCGGCCATCTTGACCTAACACCGAGCCTGAAGCATTCCCAGGCTCGGAGGTCGTGGATTTCTAAATTCTCCTCCAGGGATGCTCTGACCGCAGTAAGCTGATCCTTATCACAGTAAGTTGACTATTCCCCGATCGAGTGATTCGAATTGGAGGCCGCCCGTTGAGGGGGCCCCATGCCCGAGTATTTCCAGGTTCGGCCATCTTGACCTAACATCGAGCCTGAAGCATTCCTAGGCTCGGAGGTCGTGGATTTCTAAATTTTCCTCTGGGGATGCTCTGACCGCAGTAAGCCGATCCTTATCGTGGTAAGCCGACTATTCCCCCGTCGAGTGATTTAAATGGGAGGTCGCCCGCTGAGGGGGCCCCCAAGCTCGAGTGTTTCCGGGCATGGCCGCCTCGAACTAATGCCACGGTTAAGGTTTGTCCTCAATCAAAGGCATGTCCAGTGACCTGACTCTGCCGTGAGCCCTTTTTTCAGGTCGAGGATGTTGGTTAGCCCTCGGGTCCCAACAACCAACTCTGCGCCCTGGGCCGGCGACAAGGACGGAGCGATAAGGCAAAGGCCAAAGTCTCCCGCTAAGATTTATGGCTAAGTCTTGGGAAGACGCATCCAATTTTGAACAAGAAGGGAATTTTATTTCATCTAAATCGAAATTTACATAACTAACATTTACAAGGGGGTCGAGTTACCCTCGCCCCTTTTCCCTACCTACTGACCTATCTACAGGTCGGCCATCTCCTAAGCAAGCTTCTCCTGCTCGAGTGCGGCGACTCTCGCCCTCAGGGCCAGCGTCTCGGCCTCGGCATTGGCGACGCCACTTCGCTCCTCTTGAAGCTAAGCTAGAGCGCTCCTCCCCGCCCGGGTTGCTCTCCCTAGCTTCTCCTCGAGCTCGGCCAGCTTCGCCTCGAACTCGACGGGGGCCTTCGTGGGGGCGGCAGAGAGCTCCGCGACTTGTTTGCGGAGCGCCTCCACCTGCGCGCGGGTGGTCTCGATGATCTCTGCGGTCGCCGAGCGATCAGCCTCGAGGGTCTTCTCGGCCTTCTCGCGGGCATTAGCGAGGGCCTCGGCCAACCACTTCTGCTCGGCCTCGACGGCCTTCAAGAGCACGAAGGCGTGCTCGACCTTCAGCTATCGGACCTCCTCCTGCACCCGCGCTACACTCTCCTCAAGGTCAAGGACGTACACCTCCCGTTTCTCGACTAGGGAGCACAACGCCTGGAACTGGTTGGCATGGACGCGCATGGTCCCGAGCCCTCTGGCAACTAGGTCTAGGCCTCGAAGAGGCGCAGGAAGTGTGACAACAACCCCACGGCTGTAAAGCAAAACAAAGAAGGAGAAAATTGGGCTCGAGCTCGACTAACCTCCTGGAGACGGTTTTCGAGTTTCACGCGGTCGTCACTCATGGATGATGCGCATTCCTCGGTAGCCCCCTCTGGTGCTGGGTCAGCGACGCCAGGAGGGGCACCAGCCCGGGCTGCCTCGTGTAGGGCGGAGGGCGGCGCAGGCGGAACCGAGCCTGCCAAGGCAGACAGAAGTTATGAAGGAGACAAAAACCTAAAATCAAGGCAACAACGAACAAGGGGATTTGGCGTACCTGATGCTCCGTCGAGCTCGGCGGTGTTCGCCGGCACCACCTCGAGCTCAGTTGCGTCGGCCCCGACGGCATCAACCCCAGTAGGTAAAGTCTCTTCCCCTCCGACGTCGGCTGCGGCCCCTCCCGGGCCGGCGTCCACCCCGAGGGACCCCTGGTCGGACCCCCCGATCGTGTTACCCTCCGTGGGCATTGCGATAGGCCGAGCTTGCTGCGACCGTGTTCGGGCGACCAAGAGGTAGCGTCCCGCACCCTCCTCCTCGTCCTTAGACTCGCCCTGAACAACAGTCAGAGTCTGTAACGAAAAAGGTCGCTAAGACTTGCAAAAAAAGGGGAGAAGAAGGAAGACCTACACCCCAGACCTAGAAATGTACGCGTACCTGGGTGACGAGCCTCCGTCTTCTGACCGGGGGGGCGTAGCCCGATGCCCTGCTCCCACTATGGTGGGGGAGCATCTTCTCCTTGAGCGCCCTACGACAGCGACGCTGGGCGCGGGCTTGAAGGCTCGGCGGTAGCCGCCGCCCGTTCTTGCTGCGGGAAAAAGGAGAGAAGGTCAGAGAAAAGGAGACGATCGGAGGGGACAATAAGCCGAGACCGAGCCCGAGTGTTCCCGGGCTCGGTGAAGATGACTTACCATCGCACGGTCACCCCACTCCACGTGGGGCTTATTCGCGGCTTGCCCCGGGGCGTCCGGGGCAGGCCTCTTGGCCGTCTTCTTGCCCTTTCCCAATCCGGGCAACGGCAATAGGCGTCTCGCCGTCTCCAGAAGCTCCCGACTCTCCTACATGGCTCAACATGGTTAGGACGGGCCCGAGCCCAGATCGAATCCGATGAAGGGATAAGAGAGATTACCTCGTCGCTCTGCTTCAAGATGTTCCTAGGGACGGGGTCGTCGAGGACATAGTTGTGGACCGCCTTCCCAAACACCTCCTGCATGAGCGTCGCCACCCACGACTCCGCCGGGGCTACAGGAAAACAAAAATGGGGATGGAAGGCAGTCAGAAGAAAGGTTCACCCGGGCTCGAGAAAGGATGAGATCGAGGAAATTTACCTTTGGTGCCTTCCCAAGTAGGGTCGTCCCTCCCTCGGATCTCGAAGAACGGGTGCACCCTCTTCCGTAGATGGGACACCCAGCCCCACAGATGTCGATGACCACGGCCTGGCCGGTGAGGCCGCGCATCGCGCAGATGTGAATAATGGCGATAGCCTCTTGATCGGCCGTCGAGTCCTCGAGCTCTGGGGTCTCGCGCTTGCTATCCATGGCGACGCCATTGTACGCAAGTCCGCCCCCCTCGCCCTTCTTCAAATAGAACCACTTTTCCATCCACAGCCAGAGGGAATCCCGGGTCGGGACTTGAAGAAAAGTGCAAGGGAGTCCGGTCCACAGCCGGAAGTAGAGGCACCCAACGACGGGGTCCTTCGAGGTGCGGAACAAGGAATAAAAGCGAAAAAAGAGAAGGAGTGGGAAGGATCCCCTGGAATCCCTCGTAGAGATGTGAGAAGATAGAAAGAAGAAGAATGGAGTTCGGTACCAGATTGATGAGCTCGATCTCGCATTGCGAGAGAACGGCTGCCAAGAAGTCGCTCTCTGGGGTCCATAGCCCGAAGAGTGTATACTGCTCCGTGCTCATGATCTCGTCCTCCCGGGGGCGCGGCTTGGCCTCTCCGGCTGTTGGGAGCCGCCAGGTCACCGGGTCCAGGAGTCCTAGCGCCTCGAGCTCCTTCATCCTCTCCATGGTCAGTGTGCTTTTTCCAAACTTGGCCATGGCGCTCAGAGTGATGGGGGCGGGTCGGAAGAAGAAAGAAATGGCGAGCAAGAGAGCTAGGGCACGATGCAAGAGTGGTGGATTTCTGAAAATATGTGCCGGCCTCGGATTTTAAAAGAGACCCGATCTCTCACGGCGGACGGCAGTTATTCCTCAAAAGGCGCGCCAAGACTTTCGGACAGGGGACATGAAGCGCCACGGTCGTGCCCTCTCGGCTCGTATCTCTCGCCCTCCCTGTCAAAACACAAGGCGTTATAGATCGCCTCCTCGAATCCCCTGTGGGGGGTCAAAGCAGTAAAGTCCGAGCGTCCTAGGGCACGGCCTCCAATTTGAAAGAAGAGCGGTGAAAGCCCGAGCATTCCTGGGCATGACCACGACAAAAGCCCTTGAAGGGTTCCAGCGTGCGAGGTTGGGCTCGAAGGCTTCCGAGCTCGACCAAAGAGCCGATCCGCCCCTCCAAGAGCGTCAGACTCAAGAACGTCCCAAACCTTAAGGTCGTCCCTTGAGCCTCGGGGGCTGGCTATCGGGGATCGGTACCTCGCCGCGTGTAAGCTGTCCCCCCGGGTCTCGTCGTAGCTTCCCACGAGCCCGGGGGCTTGTCTCCGACCTAGGAGGTGCTCTCCCCAAGCTCGGGCTCGGGTCCAGCAAGCTCGGGCTCGGGCGCAAAAATGAGGAACCCACTCGACCTCTACGCCTCACAGAGTAAAAGGAATCTGTAACAATTTTATTTATCTCGTGTAAAAATTCTCCCTTGCATGGGAATCAGTGTCGTACCTGCCCTTGCGCGGGAACTAGGGCCCAGCAACTCCCGTCAACTCCCAACAGCTACCGTCAGCCCTCGACGACTATCGACGCCCCTCAGCAACCCCCGTTGACTCACCACGGGCACCTGATGTCAACCTCGGGACCAAGCAGCGAAGCCCTCAGAGGGCTACAAAAGGCGGTAGATTGCCCCGACCAAAGCATGGACCCTGGCTAACTCCTCAAGCATAGACCAGAGAACAAGCAAAAGGTCCCTGAACTATCCCTGGCAACTTCACCTCCAAGCGATCCCTAGCTCGGGTCCCATCTGTACTCCCCCATAGAACTTCATTTACATCTTTTGCCTCAAGGCAAGACTGGAGTAGAGCTGTTACCCGAACTCGGGGGCTCGGACCAGTATAAACCTTGTGTTCTTTGCTTCTTCCCCGACATACATCCCGCGACGCTCGCCGTTCCCGAACGAGCACGACTTCGGGCCTCGCCCCCGAATGATCTACTCGCATCCCCCCTTTTTTCTTTGTGGTCAGCGATTTCGATCATCGACAATAACCATAGTACAAGAATAGTTGAGTTTAGAAATGCTCGGTTCGTTGAGAATGGTAAAATTAGTGGGAGTGGTGATCCACGAAAGGTGGATATCGAAGAAATTTGGTCCAACCCTACTCCCAGCATTGTTGTATCACCGTTACACAACACTGCAGAAAATACAACTATTGAACCAGCTACTAATGTGCAAGTCACAACTGAAAAGGAAATACCACATGAAAGGATAGTGTGAAGATCTATACAGAATAATAGACCAGATATTTCAGATGATTATGTGGTTTATTCACTTGAACATGAATGTGATTTGAGTATCGAAAATGACCCAGTCTCGTTTAAGCAAGCCATCTAATGTGATAATTCTGAAAAGTGGTTTGATGCATGAAAGAGGAGTTGAAATCAATGGATGACAATAATGTATGGAAACTAGTTGAGTTGCCACAAAGTTCAAAACAAGTCGGGTGTAAATGTCTTTAAGAAGGACTCTTTGAGAATTATTTTAGCTCTAGTGGCACATTATGATTTGGAGCTTCACCAGATGGATGTGAAGACCGCTTTTCTAAATAGTGATTTGGATGAAGAAGTATATATGAACCAACCTAAAGGATTCTTGGGTCCAATAAAAGAAATTTTGGTGTGTAAATTAAAGAAGTCAATAAATGAGCTAAAACAAGTGTCTCGACAATAGTATATAAAGTACAATGATACCATTTCAATGTATGGTTTTGTACAGAATACCGTTGATCGGTGTATCTACATGAAGGTTAGTAGGAGCAAGTTTATTATTTTGATCATATATGTTGATGACTTTCTACTTGCTACTAATGATAAATCTTTGTTGCATGATGTAAAGAATTATCACGACCCTCCTTTTTGGCGTGAAATACCAAGAAGGTCTCATGTGCATAATGTAATAGTCCCATGATCAGTATCTAGTACGCACATTCACAACATTGTTATCACATTCATACACAAGTCCATAATACATTAACAGAACATAGTTCTTACAACGTGGCCTAAAGGCCGAATTAAAACACAGCGGAAGATACAAAGTCCAGTAGTATGCCTTTGCCCAAAATACAACATGCAACTGACAATGAGTAAACCTTAGAAAAGCTCATCAATATAGTCCCCAAAATCTACCGTGAAGTATGTATCTTCGAGAACCTCGCTTTCTTCGTCCACTAAACTAACAAATAAGCAAGGGTGAGTACTTTCGTACTCAGCAAGACTTAAAGTATATCGCAAAAGTATAGTAAATGTAGGCCATATCAAAGGAGGCTTCTACGGTTATTTTGCATAAAGCGAATTTGAATATGAATATCAAGTAATAATTTGCAATTCAGAATTTGTAAAAGCAAGATTGACTGATATGAAATTAACAAGTATGTAAGCATAAAGTAAACTCACACTCCTCCATGAATGTGAGTATCGCATCATCTCAATGCCAATTCCTGGCATAAAGTATCAACAACCCCTTGCCAATCACTGGCATATAATCTGAAATAAACACCTTCCAACACATATTTCCAAGTTATCCATTTTTTAAAATATCAAAACTTCTAACTAGTGTTGGCGCACCAAATTTCCCATGACAGCGGGCATAGCTTTTCGAAAAGTTTTACTCTCTACAGAGGCGTATATCTTTACCCACAAGACATGATTAACTCTTTTTGCAGATCATTAGCACACTTCCTTTGGTGTGCCGCAGAGAGTCATGACATAACTGTTACATTACTTAGACCTAATTTTGCATCAGCCTGGTGACGACAAACCCTTACGATGGCGATAGAAGATATTTGTACAATCATTGTACGACTAATGGTTATACACCCCATTGTTCCACTTCTCCCATAGTAAGGCATACACTATTGTATCAGCAAGCGTTATTCTTATCACCTTGGTGTGGGCACCCCTTCGAGCAATCCGTCCCAGAAAGCTCGTACTACTCCAGCATTCCAATATGAAAAGTTAGACCTAAGTAACTTAATAGGTTAAGACCGTCCCATACCAGCACTTGTAGTTGTACGGATATTCTAAGGTTTAACGAACCCTACGTTGGTCCTTAACCCGACCCGGGCGAGAACACTCTCCCTACATTACGTACAAGTCCTATGCACATCCGGCTATTGCCATACCTCGCCCATGTCAAATCATGTTTTTATTTTGAGTTTTTATATTAAAATACCAAAAACTACTCATTCTCATCATGTCCAAATATCTCAAAATTTAACAAGCAGTAAACCCAACTATTCGTCATCCCATATCTAAAGCTTGGCTAAGCAATTCCACATATAACCGAATATACCCAACTGACATCTCCATAACATCTAACCCTAACTTAGGTTTATCAAGGTTTTCATGACAATATTTATTAAGGAAGTCCCATGAAATACTAGGTCATATCTATCGGTACCCACAATTTAGCAAATTTACTGAAAATACATGCATGCGTAAATAGATTTGATAAAACAAAATTGAAACACTATGATCAATATGTTCAAAGGAGGAGCTTGCCTTGTTCGTTGTATTTATTGGCAAAGCTGGAGTCAACGGTAGCAGTGTCGGGAACGTCGGTATCTTTACGCAATTTGTCGCGAAGCAACAATAAGAGGCAAAAAAGAAGTCAAATAACATCAACTCCAAATAAAATTTTAGAAACAGAGAGCTCTGGTTTTGTACTGATTTTTAAATTGTGGGTTCACAATTTTTTAAGTTTATTTCAATAAGTTAGGCTTTAGTTAAATTTTAAATTAGAGCAAGAATCATACTTATTAAGTAATAGGTGCAAACTACTTTTGTTTTCACTCATTTTTATAGAGACATAGGGTCATGATCTTTGGGAGTTTTAGGCACTAGTTTTACCAATTTTTGAATTTGTTTGCAAAAGTTATTCAAATTTGAACAATGCATATATTGAATACAAACCTTATTTGAAGTTCAACTCAAACTAAGTTTGAATTCGAAATTATTTGCAAAATGAAGTTCTTAAGGTCTCTGGAACATTTATAAATTTGTTTCATCAAATTCGGAGTTAGTTTGCAAAAGTTCTTAATAGAGCACATCCTTGGGTTCATTCAAATTTCAAATTCAAAAATTGAAACATAGGTCAAAATTTAAATATTTTTCCATATTCAGAAATATCATGATTTTAGATGAATTTAGAAACTTGTTTGACTAAATGTGGAGCTAGGATACAAAAGATATAAGCATTTGGATGTGGATGGTTTTGGAAAATGCTCAAAATGAGAAAATACGCTTTCTGAATAGTGAAGGCACCTTTCCCATTTTTCGGATTTTACTAGTTTTCTACATTTCAAGGTAGGGTCTGGCATGGTGGCCCACGGGTCAGTGTCTCAATGCGAGAGAGTGAGACAGAGGCACTGACGGAGGGGTCCCACATGTCGGCTAGCTAAAAACAGAGGAGGGATGGTGGGGCTCACCGGTGGTGGAGGAAGGCCAGAGTCGGCTGGTTAGTGCCTCAGTGAGCTAGAGGGTGGTGCGGTAAACCCAAGGCAGGGCTTGGTGGTTATCGGTGATCACCGAAGGAGGGCCAGCAGCGGCGTGGTGGCAGAAAGGGCAGTTAGCCGCGGGGACATATGAGGGGTGCTCGAGCTCGGTCAAGGGGAAAAACTTTTCTACGGGGTCCAAGCATCTCGTTGTTTCACCTTACGGAACCGGAGGTTGGCCAAGAGGTTGTAGCGATGGCGGACTAGAGCTAAGGAAGAAGGGCATGGTGCGACGGCGTTCTCTGGTATCTCGAGCTGAAATAAGATGGGGAAGAGGGTCAGGGGGTGAGAGGATGCTCTAGGCTCAAGAATTCAGAAGAACGACTCGCCTTAGCATTCCAATCGGAATTTGCCCCAATTTGAAGCTTACCGACAATGGAGGTGCTCCATTGGCGATGGCTGGTGCTCGAGTTGGGGAAAGCAACTGGGCACGAGCAGGGAACAGTGACGAGGTCGGCTAGCTTAAATGGGCACAGGGAGAAGGCTCGGCGTCATTGCTCGTGAGGTGACCTGCTCGAACATGATGGCATGGCGACAAGAATCGTTGGCAACGAAGGGTGCACGAAAGGCCAGGGAATGGGGTAGAGGTAGCAAGCTTGGCGGGATGGGATGGTGTTTCAACGGGACACAGAGGGGTCGGCTGGATGGTGAGCACAGTAGTGTCGCAAGTTTCGTGGATGGGACCGTGCCATGGCGGGGAGGTGAGGTCTGAAAACTTGTCGCGGCAGCTAGATGGGCAGAAGGGTGGAATGGGCAATGGAGCAAGTGGGCGGGCACGGGCGCATGGGCGAGATGGCGCTGGCACCATGGTGACACGACCTTTCCATGCGGAGGACAAGCAAAGTCAATGGTTGCCATGGCAGGGTATTGGCGGAGGAGGGCGGCAGCTGCTTGGCGCGGTGTGGTGGCTTGCCACGCTTGCTGCCACGGCGAGGGAATCCCGGCGAAAACGCTGCCGCGGCAGA
Organism: Otatea glauca; assembly: GCA_036346275.1. NCBI lineage: Eukaryota > Viridiplantae > Streptophyta > Magnoliopsida > Poales > Poaceae > Otatea > Otatea glauca. The sequence continues at coordinate 18,650,416 of CM070720.1, forward strand.
GGTTCGGCAGCCAGCTCGACCAGCGAGAGGGAGAGAAGAGGGAGGGGGAGAGACACTGGCAAGTGGGGCAATGGGAGCATACTGCAGCTGCAAGTGGGCCAGGTGAGGTCAGCGACACTGGGAGCTGGCAGGTGGGCCCAGGGAATCAGCGAAACAGAAAAAGAAAATCAGGAAAATTAAATTTTTGAGTTGTGGCAGCCCTTCTGTTTTGAGTTTAAATGAGTGCTCAAACCAACCTAGAAATTTTTTAAAACTTTGTTTGGAGAATCCTGGTGATCTTCTGGTCCTACCATAAAAATTCCAAATGATGATCAAACTTGAGCTATTTTATAAAATACTGTCAAGGCTGCTGGTTCATTTAGGTATGCTCTGTTTTTTATTTTTTAAAGGGACTAAATGAGGTCAAAATATTTTGAAAAGTTTACTGAATAATTCAGGGGTGATGATAATGGTACTATAAAATTTTCAGATCATGATAATGCACAATGATTTTTGTAAAAACCTGATAGTGTCTCTGTTCCAAATTTCCAATTTGCTGTTTTTTATTTTTATTAAGTAACAAATGGGTTCAAGACATTATGAAAAATTTTAGGGGAGATATTGGGAGTATTTAAGATTTAAATAAATTATTTTCAGATCTTGTTAAAATTGTAGATTTTTATTTTGAAATTTTATAACCTTCATTTGGGTTATTTGAAATGCTTTTTTGATAATTTCAGAAAATCCAGAAATTTCAAAAAAAGATACAAATTCAAATTCATAAAAATGCTACTAAAGTATTTGAATTTCACTTTTATTGAGTTTGGGATGTTACAAGAAATTTCTCTCCAATAATTTTGAAATGAAGGATATGGATGAGGCATCCATGTGATTGTTATAGAAATATTCCATCATAGTAAAGAAAGATTATTGGGACTGCCTCAGGAAGGTTACATTACAAAAATATTGGAGAGATTTAGAATGAAAAATTGGACCACGGGAATTGTTACAATTCAGAAAGGAGACAAGTTTAGTGAAATACAATGTCCACACAATGATTTGAAATTAAAGGAGATGGAATCTATTCTATACACATCAGTTGTTGGGAGCTTAATGTATGCTTTGATATGCACTCGACCAGATATTAGCTTTGCGATTGGAATGCTTGGTCGGTATCAAAGTAATCCTGGAATGGATCATTGGAAAGCTACAAAGAAGGTTCTTCAGTATTTGCAAGGCACCAAGGATCACATGCTCACATACAAGAGATCGAGCTATCTTGAGGAGATTGGCTACTCAGATTCAGATTATACCAGATGTGTGGACTCGAGGAAGTCTACATTCGGTTATTTGTTCCTTTTGGCTGGAGGAGCAATTTCATGGAAAAGTGGGAATCAATATGTCATTGCTACTTCCACTATGGAGGCTGAATTTGTGGCGTGCTTTGAGACCACTATTCAATCACTGTGGCTGTGGAATTTTGTGCCCGGTCTTTATATTGTTGATAATAATGAAAGGCCTTTGAAGATTTATTGTGACAACTCCGCTGTAGTCTTCTTCTCAAAAAATGACAAGCACTAGGAGCAAAATATACGGATTTGAAGTCCTTAACGGTGAAAGAAGAAGTGCAAAAGCGAAAGATATCAATCGAGCATATTGGTATAGATATGATGATAGCAGATCCGCTAACTAAGTGACTGTCGCCCAAGACTTTTAGTGGCCATGTTGAGAGGATGGGCATTACAGATAAAACCTAATTAGTATGATGAATACATATATACATGACTTTGTATTGCTCATGCTTTTATAAACTTATGAATTCAATAAAAGTATTGTTTTGCTGGTTATCCATATTATCGCGTATACAATTATGGTAGCGATGGATAATAGATGAAAGTTTCCCTATTAAAGTTAGTTTGAATTATGTCGGTTGTGATACATGGAAGGGATCTTGTCACTGTATGACTTCTGACCACCATGATTCTATCTCCACAATTCAATTTAGCGATGACTTGATATGTAACACCCCGATTTTCAAAAGCCGATTGATAATTTATTTGTCATCGGTAAATTTAAGACACAAACTGTATTTAGTTTTATGTATAAAATTCGAGTCTCAAACCAGCAAAAAAAAAAGTTATTCTTCCGTTGTTAAATTCCCCGTCCGTCATCAGAACAAAATCAGCCCAAAATGCCAACAACAAAAAGCCAGAAAGGAGTGAGAGGCAGCAACATTAAATGGCACCCACCCCTACCTACTCCTCCAGAAAAAACCCATCCTCATGCCACCTACCATTTCTTCTTTCCTAGGCAAGAGAGCAGCATAAGCCACCCTTGCCTCAACCTCCCTCCCTCTGCCATTTTATTCTCCCAGCAAGAACAAGAACATCAAGCCTCAAGCTTTCCCTAAACTTCTCTCCCTCAATCTCATCCAAGAAATAGAAACCAAGCAATGCATGTTAGATCACTGCAATTCTCATCCCTTGCGTGACCCATTTTTGCAATCAAACTCAGCATGCATGGCCATTTGAGTGATTTTGAGAGAAGGGAGGGAGAGGGTCATGGCTGTTGTTGTTGTGGACGAGAAGGACAAGAAGGGAGGGAGGAAGGAGAAGGAGGTCGTTGCATGGCTGGTACTCAACTCGGCATGGTGGTGTCCTGGCTCGGCGCGAGCCCAAGGTGTGGCCAACCGGCAGCACTGGCGGCTACACAGTCAGCACAACCAGCGCGTCGTTATGCACGGGGTGTGGCTTGGGGCAGCACTGCAAAAAGTGCAGCACAGCCGCAGCATGAGCAGCAGCCCGGCAAGGCGACATGACATGCAACGTGGTGGCACCGGTGGAGGAGAAGAAGAGAAGGAAGCGGCTCAGCTGAGCAACCTAGGCAGCAACAGTGGCACTAAGGTGCCATGGCGCAACAGCTCATGGGCTGCCATGGCAGCGCATGGCAGTCTCGCAACACTGCCAAGGCAGGTCGCAAAGCTGCCACGGCTGCAACTGGGTACAGCACCCAGGCGAGACGACAGCAGGAAACGCTGCCACGGCAGCCACGCGACGTAGCCAAACACTGCCACGGCAGCGGCGTGGCAGCTCGGCCTGTGGCCATGGCAGTGAGGAGTGCTACCATGGCAGCAGCTCAGCAGCCTATGGTGGAGCTGGAGCTTGGGGGCTGCACAGGCCGGCGCTGGGATGATACGGCCAAGTCGCGGTGGCTAGCCGGTCGAGGCGCGAAGCGTGGGTGCATGGCCGAGGGCACGTGGCGGGCAGCCGAGCTTGGTGGAGACAATGGCCAAGGCTGACATGGTGCGGCAGCCACTGTAGCTGGGCGTGGCTGCCCATGGCATGGCATCGACGGCACGGTGCAATGCATGGTGGTCAGCGTGTCGGCCAGTAGACAGATGCCAAGGCGAGCGCAAGCACGGGAACCAGCCTTCCATGGCGGCTCGTGGCGCTACCACAGTAGCCTGCGGCCACAGCAGCAGCCTACCATGGCAATGACATGGCAGCACGGTGCAGTGACAGCCCATGGCGCTGCCATGGCAGTGCGCACATACGTTTTCATATATATGGTTTCTGGTCATATGCATGTTGCATTTAAATATTTATCATCGCATATTTATGCATGCACACATGTAGTAAAAAAACTAATTTGATGCTTACGACCGGTATAGCTACCAATAAGATTTTAATTGTTGAGCGGTATAAATAGTTATTGCTTTTAGCTTCATATAAATAATTCGATCGTCAAGTAAAATATGAATTATCAATGATAAATGTTGGATTATTTAATTTAGTATATTACCATGTCTCTGTCGAATATTATTGAAGTCGCATGAAAATTGGTTAATTAATTCTGCAGTTGGAGCGAAATATTAATTGACAGTCGGTGAATGTTGGATTTGTTTAATTAATAGCTTGCTTGGTTATAGGCTAATATTATTGGAATCGTACTAAAATTGGTTAGTAGGTCATATATGTTAAATTTGTTGGAATTCTCTCTCAAGTTAATTTGGTAGTCGCGAAATTGTCGATGGATAGATTTTCTATGCACATAAAGAGATAGTCGACTTAGGTAATTATGTTGCATCAGTGAGAATTATCCATATCAATATGAGTGGTAGTCAAATATATTAAATTGATCCTAGTGGTATACATATGGTTGAATTGATGCTTACATGTAAGGCCCCCATTTTTGATATTGAATACCAATAATGGGTTCCCTGTGCATACTGTACTAGTCCCATGATCAGTGGCTAGTACGTACAGATTTATAAATTGAAATCATTTCCATACACCATAATATTACATACGCTAAGCGTCTGAGATTACATAATAGTATTGTAAGCCAAAAACTTGAAATAAGCAGCGAAAACTTCATTTCTCTTGTAGTATGCCCATTCACCCTCAAGCAACAGACAAGGTAAAGCCCTAGAAAAGATCGTCGTCATAACCCTCGAATCCTGTATGGTCGTACTGATCATCGGAGTATTCGATATCATCACCTAAAAGCAACATTGATAGCAAGATTGAGTACATGGTGTACTCAGCAAGTATTATAGTGTATCGCGAATGCAAATATAAATAAATGCAGGTTATAGCAATGGAATGTTCTCTACAGTTATTTTGCATTGGCAAATTGAAGCATAATCATGTACTAGATTTCAACCGAAATTTGTAAAAGAGCATTCGTTGTATAGCAAGTATTGATGGCATAAATTAATCATCATAACACAGTCTACCCGACTGATTCAATCCATCCCATGTCATCCCTTGTCATGTAGTATATTCCAAAACGCCATTTTTCCCATCAAATCATTTTGGAAATACTAAAACTCTAACCATGTGATGACGGTACCAAGTGCCTTTAACCGTAGGCGCGGCTAATTAATTAGATTTACACTCTGCAGAGGCGTACAGCTTTACCCACAAGAAATGATCTGCCATTTTTGCCAGGCCAGTTGACACTCTTCCTTTGGGGTGTCGGCATGGTGATCATGACATAACCGTTATATTATTTAGACTTAACTTTGCACCAGCCCGATGACGTTAAATCCTTGTTATAGAGAAGAAACATGACAGTGTATCCATGTCATTATAATGTGGTAACACGAGCAATAAATCCCTGCGATAGAAGCAGTAAATCCCTGCGATAAGGGTTTCTTCCTATACCAAGGCGTACATCGTTATACTGATATGCATTTACCCACAACAAAGTGTGGAAGCCCCTCATAAGCAAACCTAGAAAGGAGTGCTCATACTATCTCCCGCCTACCAATGTGCAAAGCCAGACTTAAGCAACTTAATAGGTTAAGGCTGTCCCATCCCAGCACTTGTGGTTGCACGGAAATCTTGGCTTGAAAACAACCCATAGCTCAATCCTTAATCTGACACGGGCAATAATCTCCCCCTACACTACGTACAAGTCTAACCCTTACACAACCGGCTATTGCCAATAATTGCCCGCATCTAAACCATAGTTTTATTTTCAGTTTTTAGCCAAAATATCCACAATTGGCACTTTAGCGATTCCAACATTTTCAAATTCCCAAGAAGCAGTTTGATTTGATCATCTACTCCGTTGCCAAATGAGCGTGGCTAAGCATGATTACTAATTGTGTATACCCCATTTGACATTATGTAATGTCTACCCCTTTTTCTATGGTTATCAAGGTTCACATATCCATACTTATCAATGAAGTTCCATGAGATATTAGGTATATCTACCAATATTCCAACATAACATTTTTATGACAAGTACACGCATGCATAATAGCTTTGCAAACATTGAAAGTAAATATTTGAAGTAATAGGATCAAGATGGTCAAGGGGGTGCTTGCCTTGCTGATCGCAGTCGAGTATAAAGTTCGGATCATCGGCGAGATTGTCATCTACTAATTCTGGCTCGTCGAAATCTATTCGTCGATCATCAAGAATAACATACAATAAATAGCGAACCAATATAAGGGCGAAAAGAAGACAGATAGAAAATCCAACTAAAAACTTAACTCACAAGAACGGGAGTGTTTATTAGTAAGATTATGATTCATGTTGATCTAGTTATACTGTTTCTTTTTGTTTATGTTTACCTTTACTATTTTTGGATTAAATGGTATCAGATATTTCTTGCTTCATATGGATTATTCATTTTATTTTAACGAATTCTAGATGCTAAAATTATTTGAAGTAGAAAGATTTGTCTTATGGTGATATCATAAAATAGTATGTTGTTAACAGGATTCAGATGCAAAGCAATGTATTTAAAGATTTTCTGAATTAAACATTTTTCACCAAACCTCTTGCTGCCATTTTATTATGGATGCATAACATACCAGGTTATGTACTAAATCCTCATGTGCTATTTATTAGATGAATGCATGACCTTATATAGACACATACCCATACACACACTCGAAATGGGAGCAGAGCAGGTTTGAAAAAGGATCTATAGTGGTTGGTTCTTGCCTTGTAGCGAGTTGGGAGGCCTACTGTCCGAATCCGAACTGGCTGCTCTAGCTTGACTCTTCTAGTGAGCAAGCAAACTGGTCGGGCTGGCTTTCCAAAAAAAGAAGTACTGATTGAGACAGGCTTTCCCTTTTCTAGGACTTATCCCCTCTCGGTAAGCCGAAGACCATATCGCACATATATATATACACATATGCTTACTTATGCCCTTTTACACTAGAACACAACCTATTTGCATAACCCATTAGTTATCCAATGCTTTTATCTAGCCTAACATCATACTACTATTATGCTGAAAAGAACTATGTTTAGCAATCTGAAATTCTTTTCTTATCAATTTATTCATTATTGCATAATCAAACTAACAATATTAAACTTCAATAAATAAAAAAAGACATAAAACAACTAGTTAACCCAAATATTTTTATATGAATGGGTTCCTAGCAGAATAAGGATCATGATAAAATTAGTTTCATACAAATTCAACTTTATTTGCAAAGTTTCTACATTTAGTCTACTTTCATATCTACTATTCACCTTTGTATTAAAATATTTTTCCAGAGTACATTTTTGAAATATTTTTGCATATCCTAGAAGCTCTTGATTTTAGATGGATTTATAAATTGGTTTCATCACATTTGGATTTTAAATGCAAAAGATATTCAAGTTTGAATTTGAACTAGTTCTGAAAATCAAATGGAAATAATGAAATACGCTTTCAATGTTCTAAAAACGCCTTTCACTGCACGCCAGATTTCACGTTCAAAACCCCTTCGAGTCACTGACATTCGGGGCCCACCCGTCAACGACCTCGGTCTTGCGCACGCCTACAACCGACCCGGCCACTGACAGCGGGAGCCCAACGGTCGGTGACTCCAAACAGGGGCGCTCGGTGTTGGGCTCGCCGCCGGCGAACTAGCTCCGGCCAGAAGGAATGGGTGGCACCTACGGCTTAAGCATACTAATGCGCACCTAGGGGACAGCCCAATGACCCTCGGCGATGACCGGAGGTGGGTCACCGTCGTGGCCGAGCGGCGGAGGTCATGGTGACAAGCCGTGCCGGCGTAGAAGGTTTCTCCGACGGAATCGGTTCCAGTTCTAGCATCAGGGTAACCTAAGCATTCCATTTTACTTAGTTGGGGCTAACAAGAATTGACGGGTGAGCTCACCACCGTTCAACGGTTTCGGAGAAGAAGGGGGCACGGTGGCGGCAGAGCTCCAGTCGGAGTTTCCTGAAAGTGAATCGGGGGTTTTGCTCGGGGTGAGACATAGAAGCAGACGCGCAAAGGAATTGAAAAGAAGATTAGTGTATCGGACGAAATCTGCTTCGATCCCGAAGCTAGGGTTCTCCGGCTTGAAAGATCGAAATGGCGATCAAAGGGGGGGTGAATAATCCCAAATAAAATTTTTCCCTACTCAAAGTACTCCAAACAGTCTCGCAATAAAAATCTGAAATACCCAAAGATTTTCCTTCAAACTGGTGTTTCTCAGATTCGCACACCCTCCAAAACCCGAAGAATTAGACAAATATTTGTACCCCTAGCTTGCATGGATGAGAACCGTGAATCATGTGAGGGATTTTTTAATCACAATCCTGGTTGTCAAGTATCCAAACAAAGAGGAATCAACTCAAAGACTACTTTCCTAAAAGAGATAAAACTAAAACACCAAAGTCTCTTTCCAGAAAATTAAAGCAGATTTTCCAGGAATTGTCCCCACTTGGAGAAGTGGTTGGTGAGTTTTTGTATCTCTAAAATTTTTGGTAATTTTTCTCCCTGTGATAAGTTGAGTCATGAAACACTACACCAAAAATCACCTCAAAAAGCTTTGTAGAATAAACATGAAAAATTAAGCATTACAGACAGTCAGGAATTTCGACCAGAATGTTTAAGGCTCGGTTTCCACTTCATAGCGCTCAAACGGTGCAACCAGTGGGCTCACAAATTTTTCAAGAGATGGATATATGAGTTGTGCACCTTCTCCAATAAGAATCACTTTTTTCTAGATTTTTATAAAAATCAGAGACTGACTGCTGCGCGAAGAACAAGTTCTGGACAGATTTGCAATTTGATAAAAACTTGATCTCTAGTCTATCCTAGGGTACAAGAAATATGTAAAACCATATGAACACCCTCAATACATCTTAGAATAATAGAATTTAGAAGGAGGAGAGGCAAATCAAAATTGCGATAAAGTAAATTGCGAGAATGTAAATGCGAGAAAGTAAATACTGAATTTAAATTGCGTAATTTAAATGCGTAATGTAAATGCGTAAAGGAAATGAAACATGAACATAAATGAAGAACATTTCATTTCTGGAAGGAGAGGTTACAAAGCCGCATATTTCATGTGGGCAAAGCTCAAAGGAGCATCAAAAACCTCTAAACCTTCAAGGGGGGAAGGCTACCCCTCCACCTCTATTTATACAACTCTTGGGCCACCTACCACCCTTGGATGAGCCTCTAAACCCTAGAGCATCTATCAAGGGCTAGGATTTACCCACTCAACCTGCCATGCAAGGGTTCACCCAAAACCCACAACATATAATGGGTTTTCTTGCACGGTTCTCAAAGCACACTAACTAGACCCGCTAACCTATCAACTAGACCAAGATCCAATGGTCCTTATCGATCCACGCAGTGTCTAGCTAGCATCTCATCCGTTCCTTGTCTTCACAGCTTGCCACGACTCCGTCTCCGATCATCTTTCGGCGATCCCCGACCATCTGGACCTCCGACGCTCCTCGCCTAGTCCCGGTCATCCTTCGCCTCACCATGACCTAGCACCGTCGTCCTGCAACCATCAAAAACAAGAAAACTCCTCACATAGTAATACCCACAAAGATGTGTAATAAATCCATCAAAGTACACTCATTAAAATTCACTTTTACTCGATCTGACCGGTAGCACCGGGAAAACAGAGAAGATCTCAAATTGCTTCCAATTGAAAATCTATTTCAAATCAAACTCAAACAAGAGCAACCCAAGCTCAAATTTAGTCAAATACTCATCACAAATCTGGATAGACCTCCACATGGTCCTTCAATCTCCCCCTTGATGAGTATATTGACAAACACAACAAAAGGCATATGATTTGAGTTTGAAGAGAATGAAGAAGAACGCAATTTTTTAGTTGCAAAGTCAAACTTGGTCCAAAGATAGAAATTGGAACCATGACCAAGTTGAAGAAGAGGAATTTAGATTTTAGAGTTAAATTTATGAAAGAGCAAGTTTTCAACAAAAACTCTAAAATCCAACTAAACATGTCAAATGTGATTATGAGATTATGATCCAATAGAAGTAGTAGCATAGTTTCACAAAGATCATAATAACCAAATAAGCATTCACATTTTTATCTTTTTAGTGATGCCTTTTCTACGTTTTCTCCCCCTTTTGGCAATATAGGCATCAATTTTTTTATGTATGCATGAAATGCAATCGAAAGAGCTTTGAAGATTATCCAATTGATCAAAATGGTAAGATATTACACCAAGCTTGTCAATTTCAGAATATGACTAAACTAAGACATGTCCAAGACCAATACATTTTATGAAAAAGCTTAGTTTTACAATATTTCATTTTAGCTTGATTTGACAAGTGCAAAACTTAGCGAAATTTCAAAGCTAGAAGCAAAACTACTCAAGGATTAAATGGAAAACCTAGATTTCAACCTACTCAACACTTTGGGGAATTTTGAAGTGCATATAAGGTCCTTCAAGCTCATTTTTCAATTTATGCAAATTCTCTTTAAGACTTTAAAAAACATAGCGGGGTGCAAATGTTTGACATTATTTGCATTCTTTACCCACTTATGTGTTTGATATTTGCATTTTTTTTAAAATTGACTCAAGCCATTTTCGATCATCTCAAGAGTAACTCTTAAGAGAATGATCTTGGTTATACACAATATATTCCAAGTTCATCCCAAGTGCAATGGAAAGCAATCTCGTGGATATAAAGTGTTGAGATCAATTTTGCATAAAAGAGTCAAAAAAATTTTAATTTTCAATTTAGCACATCTGAGCAATTCTGAAGGACTCAAATATGGATCAAACAAATTTCACCCAAGTTGCTATAGGGACTCTAGAGAAATCCAAAATTTCACAATTCATGGTAAAAACCCCTAGAGAAGAAACTTAGTAAGTAAAAGCAACATGTTTCGTTAAGTTTTCATTTAAAGCTTTCAATTTTTTTAGATTTTAATAAGCTTAGCATGATAAATGGACTTGGACATATCTAAGCTAGTGATTTTATTCAAAAGATATAGCATGATGTATTTCATGAAGATTGAGTCAATTGCATAATAGACAAAGCTCATAAAACAAAAATGCAGTCTAAATGCAATGCATGAACAGATTCCCAAACTCCCTCTCAAAAAATGAATCAATTTTAAGCTCAAATCTGGTTAAAGTTGAGTTATTATCAAGATTAGGCATAAGGAAAGCCCAAATAAACTCAATAACAACCAGAAAAACAGAATGAGGAGAAGAAGTCGACAAACTGCAAAACTGGATGGCTATTGAATATATAGATAAGATAGAAGAGACTCACTACGGCTTAGACTCGCTCTTATCTTCCCTAGTGACTGACATAGGAAAGCTGACTCTAGATCCCAACTAAGGAGTGCACACAGACCCTATCTACCCAGGAGGCCCAACACCTGCTAGACTTATAAGACTGTGAGAGAACTCAACCTAGAGAGAAGAGAGAACAGCTAATCACGCATGATAGCAACCTAAAACACAAGATAAGAGGTCCATGCAAAGCATACCAGAAGTCTAAGTGAGTGAACTCAACTCAAGAAAAAATAAGCCCAAAATCACCCAGAAGAAAACACAAAGAGAAAAGAAAAGCTGAAAGGGAACAATATTTTACATAATATACAAACCAGCTCCCCCTCACGAAAGGCCGTAAGGGCTCACGACTCTAAGCTCACTCCTCAAGGCAACAAATCTGGAGCTATCCAAAGGTTGTTGAAGATATCGACTAACTGGAGGTCACTCTCTACAAACTGAAGCGCGATATCTCCCTTCTCCACATGGTCTCTAAGGAAGTGATATCTAATATCAATGTGCTTGGTCCGGGAATGTTGCACTGGGTTTTTAGCAATGCAAATAGCAGAAGTGTTATCACAGAAAAGTGGCACACTCTCTATCTATAACCCATAATCCCGCAAGGTCGATCTCATCCAGAGAACCTGGCTATAGCAACTGGCTACAACAACATACTCGGCCTCAGCGGTAGACTGTGCAACTCCGAACTGCTTCCTAGATGACCAAGAAACAAGAGAAGTACCAATGAATTGGCAAGTGCCAGAAGTGCTCTTCCTATCTATCCTACAACCAGCAAAGTCGGCATCGAAAAAGGCTATAAGAGATAGACAAGAAGAGGAAGAGTACCAAATACCATAATCAGTGGTAGCACGAAGTTACCTGAAGATTCGCTTGACCGCCTGGCGGTGAGAGGCACGAGGAGAAGCTTGAAATCGAGCGCACTGACACACAGCGAAATGTATGTCCGCCTCAAAGCAGTGAGGTACAAGAGGGAGCCGATCATGCTCCGAAACTTCTTTTGATCAGCAGGCTCACCATCCTCATCGGGGTCGAGGACAGCAGTGGTGGCCATAGGAGTCATCACCTGCTTCCCATCAGACATATCAAAGTGCCTCAGGAGGTCATGGGTATACTTGCCTTGATGCAAGAAAGTACCTCCCGAGTCTGCTTGATTTGGAAGCCAAGAAAGTAGCTCAACTCGCCCATCATACTCATCTCAAACTCTGTGCTCATCACCTCAGAAAACTGAGACACAAGCGAATGAGATGAGCCACCAAAAATGATATCGTCCACATAAATCTGGACGAGAAGAAAATGCGACTCATGGTGTTTGATGAACTGAGTCTTGTCTACTACGCCTATTTTGAAGTCATGGCTGAGAAGATAAGATTTCAGCCTCTCATACCATGCTCTGGGGGCCTGCTTGAGTCCATACAAAGCTTTGGAAAGCTTGTATACATGACTCGGAAACTTGGGGTTCTCAAATCCTGGAGGTTGTTTGACATAAACCTCTTCCTCAATATAGCCATTGAGGAATGCACTCTTGACATCCATTTGATAGAGCTTGAAGCCCCGGGATGCAAAGAATGCAAGCAGGATCCTAATAGCCTCTAGTCTAGCTACAGGGGCAAAGGTCTCCTCAAAGTCAAGACCCTCAACCTGAGAAAAGCACTGTGCAACTAGCACAACCCCATCCTCACTCTGCTTGTTTTTTAACACCCACTTGGTCCCAATGACATTATGACCAGATGGACATTCTACAAGCTGCCAGACTTTGTTCCTCTCGAAGTTTTCAAGTTCCTCATGCATAGCATTAGTCCAAGACTCGTCAGATAATGCATGAGTCACATCCTTCGGCTCAAACGAGGCAACAAAGGCAGAGTGAAGGTAGAAACTGGACAAACCTGATTTTGAGCGAGTGACTCGCTCAAACAGATCGCCGATGATCTGATCAGGTGGATGAGAACGCTGAATATGACGTGGAGGTCCAGAAGCAGAAGTGGCATCTACCTCATGCACAGAAGAGGTAGGAGCAGAGCCACTAGCTGAATGAGAGTCAGAAGGCAAGGGCTGGCCTTCCTGAGGTGCAGAAATGGAAACAGGAGGCACCTCAGGTATAGAGAGGACTGGATCAGGTGGAACACCATCATCTCCATCATCCTAATCCTCTACAAAGATGGTCTCGGAGGATGAAGAAGAGCCTGAAATGTCAGGTCTAGCTCCTGGGCTAGCCTCATCAAAGGTCACTTCATAGGTCTCTATGATCCTATGCGCATCGCAACTCCAGACCCTATAGCTACGAGAAGAAGTCGAATAACCCAGAAAGATACCATCAGAAGAGCGAGACTCAAACTTATCCAGGTTACCAGACTTTAAAATGAAACACTTGCAACCAAACACACGAAAATGAGAAACACTAGGCTTTCGCCCATACTTCAACTCGTAAGAAGTGCGGTGCAAATGTGCTCTCAAGAATACACGATGAGAAACATGGCAAGTAGTAGCTATAGCCTTAACCCAAAACTTCCTAGGAGTACTGTACTCGTCTAGCATCGTCCTGGCCATCTCTACCAGGGTCCTGTTCTTCCTTTTCACTACCCCATTTTGTTGAGGGACGTAGGGAGAGGAGAACTGATGCTCTAAACCAGACTCCACACAGAAACTCTCAAAATAGGAGTTCTTGAACTCCATGCCATTGTCACTGCGATAGCTCGTAGGGCACCAGGGAGCTCAAAAGACAACCTATGAACCAAATCCCTAAAATGGGTAAAAGTCTAATCCTTCAAGGACATGAAAAACACCCAAGAATACCTCGAAAAATCATCAACAATGACAAGAACATACCACTTCCCACACACTGACAGCACTCTAGCTGGACCAACAGTGTCCATATGTAAAAGCTGTCCTGGTGCATCATTCATCACAACAGTGACTGGGGGATGAGAAGCAGCAACCATCTTGCCATGTTGGCAGGGAGAGCAAACTAAGTCTTTGACCATTTTGAGTTTGGGCAAACCACAAATGAGATCGTGGCTGCTAACTCGGGTCAAATGATCAAATCCAATGTGACCAAGTCTCCTATACCAGAAGGAGAGATCACGGGACTCTGAAGTAATCAAACACCGAAGAGAGTCTCCAGAAGAAACAGAAAAATCAGCACGGAGGACTCTCCCAAATCTAGAAATCCCGCAAACTAACCCTCCTGATGAATCGAGGATTCTACAGACATTACTCTTAAAACTCACGTCGAAAGAGTCATCAATAAGCTGGGAAACAAAAAGCAAATTGTATTGCCGCTTACTTACTAAGGCAACATCTTTAAGAATGAAATTATCATTAATGCAAATGGTACCTTTAGCAATGACTCTACCTGAAGAAGCATCCCCGAAAGTGATCAACTCATCACCGTGGGCTCGGACTAGGGAAGAGAACAATCGAGAATCTCCGGTCATATGACGAGAACAACCGGAGTCGACAATCCAAACATCTCCCTTCCCCATCCGACGAACCTGATCAAGACACAAGAGAGGATGACTCAAACCTGGGATAGAGTGAAGACTTAGGAACCCAATACTGAACCATACGACACCTCAGAGTACTAGTCACAGAAGAAGACTGGACTCGAGTGTCTCTCTGACGTTTAACCCTAACAAGATCAGTAGCAACTCTAGTAGATGATCTAGGAGCTAAAACTGGGTTGGCCTGCCGTGGTGCAAAAGCCGAACCACCCCAGTGAAGCTACCTAAAACTCCTACCAAAAAATACCTCACGCCGCTACTATCTACCTCGATGAGAAAAACGAGGAATATCAAGAGGACGGCGGAAAGACTGACTATGAACAGCTCCAGGACTAAAACTCAAAGAACTAGCATGAAAACCGAGTCCTGGACGCTGCCCAAAAACAGGCAACTCTCTAACCTGTCTAGAAGCAGTGTGTGCCTTAAGAGCACTCAAAGTCTGGGGATGACCCTGAATACCCCTAAGAGCAGCAACACGCTCACGCCGAGTGATCTTGGCGTGCCTAAAGCAGAAATCTACTAGATGACCATCCTTCTTACAGAAGGTGCATGTGTACTTCGCCTTACTAAAGGCAGAAGCAACAAGAGTAACACCCTTCTGGTCAGAAGTCCTATGGACAACCCCAGCAGACCTAAACACGGTGGTACTCACTCTGGGAGCTACACAATCTCACCACTCTTGGAGCCGCGCACAATGGTGGGAGGATGAGCCCGAGCGTGC
Organism: Otatea glauca; assembly: GCA_036346275.1. Taxonomy (NCBI): domain Eukaryota; kingdom Viridiplantae; phylum Streptophyta; class Magnoliopsida; order Poales; family Poaceae; genus Otatea; species Otatea glauca. The sequence continues at coordinate 18,665,647 of CM070720.1, forward strand.
TCCAAGGGATCAAATCCTAGACCTTGATTGAATTTACTAATCTTGGATTGGTCTAGAATAAGATTGAGCTTCTTCTTGCCTCCAACAAACTTCTTGAGAGTGCTCATAAGATACTAGAAATCTCGAAAGAAAGAGGCACAAGAAGAACAGGGGGAAGAAGAAGAAGAACCAGAAAGATGAGCTCTCTGAGCACGTGCATTTTCTCCTCAAAGACGGCTGCCTCAATCTTGAGGGCCTCACAAGAAACGCAAGACGCATTTCTAATTCTATGGGCTTGGTCTTCTAATTTCTTCCTAAGCTCGACATGGATTTTATCCAAGTCCCCCTCAATCACAGAACATCGTAAGCAACTTTCTTGTGACTTATCTAGTAAGTCCTTAGCAAGATTAGCACACTTGATATTTAAGGATTCATTGTCAAGTTTTAGTTGCCTACAGCCCTACATGAGCTGACTGGGTCCTTAGAAGCATGCATTTCAAGTTCATCGTTTCTACAAGAAAGCTTCCTAAGGTGATCGCTCATGGCATCAATTTCGACAAGCAATTTAGAGCAATTTGAACATGAAGGAGTAGAGTGAGCATAAAGAAAACTAGCCTCAACAGGAACAGCATCAACAGAACTAGTGCTAGCATTCTTCAACCTAAGACCATCAAGTTCAACAAGCACACTATCATGTATGGTCCTTAGTTTCTCTAACTCCTCAAGCACGGCATCACACAAAGAACAATCATTAGTGACTCGAGAGGTAGAAGATCTAAGAGAAGCTAACTCCCGAATCAACGTACCTACTTCCTTCTCTAGCTCCATACACCTAGCTCTAGCTCTAGCTCTAGCGTGAAATTTTCCTAATTTGCAGAAAGCTTCATTGAGCTGGTCATAGGAGGGTACCTCGTCCGAGTCGCTGTAGAGCTCGGAGTCGCTGATGTCGTTGGTGTCGACCATGAAGCACATGCCGGAGAAGTCGTCGCCGCCTTTCTTCTCTTGCGGATCATCCTCGCCCTCGTCGCTCCATGTCTCTGTGTCGGAGAGGTTGATGTCGTCAAGCGCGGTGGAAGAGCTTCTTGTTCTTGGAGAAGTTGCGGTACTTCTTCTCACAGCCGGCTCGCGAACTGGAGGCTTCTTGTTGCGGTTCTTGTTGATGTAGTCGTTCTTTGCCGAACCGCTGGTGTCGTTCTTTGTCCTCTCCAGTTTGGGGTAATTAGCCCGAATGTGGTTGGGGCCACCACACTCGAAGCATGTGATTATGCCACCTTTCTTTCTCTCTATCACCCTCTTTTATGCATGAGAAAACTTGCGAGCAAGAAGAGCAAGCTTATTTTCTGGAAATTTTTTCAGTTGGTCATCACTTAGTTCGCAAAGGGCGGAAAGAGAGAAATCAACAGAAAGATCAAGGGAAGATCCAGTGGGATCAGTGACCAAGGCCATCGACTGTGATTTCGTCTTGCGAGAGACGACGTCGATCTCATGAGTCTTGAGACGGGAGTAAAGCCCATCAAGAGTCAAGGTCGACAAGTCAGTAGTGTCCTTGATGGTGGTTAATTTCATTTCCCAAACTCGAAGATCGAGTGCAGTCAAGAAATATCGAGCATTATCCGAGTCGGGGTATATACAACCAACTGCTCAAAGATTGCTCAAAATCTTTGTAAAATGACCGAAACACTCATCAAGACTCTCACCAGCGTGTTGTTCAAACTTGTTATACTCACGCTTGTATTGATCCTGCCTCACGGTCTTGATTTGAGTAGTGCCCCCATGGTAAGCATCGAGGGTCACTCAAATCTCGTGAGCGGAACGGAGTTGAGAAATCCTATCGTACTCACTGCAGCTAAGACCCTGTATGAGAATGTTCCTTGCCTTAGCGTTCGCCTCAACGTCAGCCATATTGCCGACCATGACGTTTTCATCAGCAGGAACCTCATACGGGAGTTTCACCTTCTGCCATATCAGGAGGCCCTGAGCAATGATGTATGACTCCATCCGCGAGTTCCAAAATGGAAAATCAACTCCAGCAAAAATAGGAGGCTTGGTCGAATACTTCTCCATCGCCATGGCTCTTGAGACCGGTCAAGATATATGGAAGAGCAAAACTGGCTCTGATACCAATTGAAAGATCGAAATGGCGATCAGAGGGGGGTGAATGATCCCAAATAAAATTTTCCCCTACTCAAATTACTCCAAACAATCTCACAATAAAAATCTGAAACACCCAAAGATTTTCCTTCAAACTGTTTTTCTCAGATTCGCACACCCTCCAAAACCCGAAGAATTAGACAACTATGTGTACCCCTAGCTTGCATGGATGAGAACCATGAATCATGTGAGGGATTTTTTAATCACAATCATGGTTGTCGAGTGTCCAAACAAAGAAGAATCAACTCAAATACTACTTTTCTAAAAGAGATAAAGCTAAAACACCAAAGTCTCTTTCCAGAAAAGTAAAAGCAGATTTTCCAGGAATTGTCCTCAATTGGAGCAGGTGGTTGGTGAGTTTCTGTTTCTCTAAAATTTTTGGGAATTTTTCTCCCTCTGAGAAGTTGAGTCCTGAAACACTCCACCAAAAATCACCTCAAAAAGATTTGTATAATAAACATGAAAAATTAAGCATTACAAACAGTCAGGAACTTCGACCAGAATGTTTGAGGCTCGGTTTTCACTTCATAGCGCTCAAACGGTGTAACCAGTGGGCTCAAAAAAATTTCAAGAGATGGATATATGAGTCTTGCACCTTCTCCAATAAGAATCACTTTTTTCTATATTTTTATAAAAATCAAAGACTGACTGCTGCGCGAAGAACAAGTTCTGGACAGATTTGCAATTTGATAAAAACTTGATCTCTGGTCTATCCTAGGGTACAAGAAAGATGTAAAACCATATGAATACCCTCAAGACATCCTAGAAGAACAGCATTTAAAAGGAGGGGAGGCAAATCCAAATTGCGATAAAGTAAATTGCGAGAATGTAAATGCGGGAAAGTAAATGCTGAATTTGAATTGCGTAAAGGAAATGAACATAAATGAAGAACATTTCATTTCTGGAAGGAGATGTTTCAAAGCCTCACATTTCATGTGGGCAAAGCTCAAAGGAGCATCAAAAACCTCAAAACCTTCAAGGGGGGAAGGCTACCCTGCCACCCCTATTTATACAACTATTGGGCCATCTACCACCCTTGGATGAGCCTCTAAACCCTAGAGCATCCATCAAGGGCTAGGATTTACCCACTCAACCAGCCATGCCAGGGTTCACCGAAAACCCACAACATATAATGGGTTTTCTTGCACGGTTCTCAAAGCACACTAACTAGACTTGCTAACCTATCAACTAGACCAAGATCCAATGGTCCTCATTGATCCACGCAGCGTCTAGCTAGCATCTCATCCGTTCCTTATCTTCACGGCTTGCCACGACTCTGTCTCCGATCATCTTCCAGCAATCCCCGACCATTTGGACCTCCGACGCTACTCGCCTAGTCCTGGTCATCCTTCGCCTCACCATGACCTAACACCGTCGTCCTGCAACCATCAAAAACAAGAAAACTCCTCACATAGCAATGCCCACAAAGATGTGTAATAAATCCATCAAAATCAAGTCATTAAAATTCATTTTTACTCGATCTGACCGGTAGCACCGGGAAAACAGAGAAGACTTCAAATTGCTTCCAATTGAAAATCTATTTCAAATCAAACTCAAACAAGAGCAACCCAAGCTCAAATTTAGTCAAATACTCATCTCAAATCTAGATAGACCTCCACATGGTCCTTCACGGCTGATTCAGAAAAATAAGAAATTAGCGATGCTCAGTGGAGTAGGAGGGATGAAACGAGAGGGGTTTTGAGGCATAGGTCTTGGCGAGCTCGGTTCGGTATTTATAGGCCAGGGCGTCGCTGTAGAGTAGCTCAATTTCTGGTGTGAACTCGACTGAGTTTTTCGGCACTAGAATAGGAGAAGGGATGGGCCAAATTGCGGGAAATCCGGGCAAGGATGATGCGTGGAGAAGTTCTGCAAAGGCGTTTTCCTCGGGCGAAGCGCAGCTGCCGTGGTGGCGCGAGCTACAGCCGGCGAGCTGATCTCAGCCACACGCGAGCTCACCAGCAAGAGAAAGAAGACAGAAGCCGAGGCTGACGGGTGGGGCCGCACAGTGAATCGGGCCCGCGTGGCAGAGAGAGAAAAGGAGAACTCCGGCTTGAACTGAAAAGGGGCTGAATTGGTTCACTGAATCCACTGCCTATCTAATCGGTAAATTAATTAGGAATTTACTGAGTATACAAGAGCTAGTTTAGGATCTACCATAAAAATTTCAGACCAAATGGATGCCAGAGGAATTTACAAAAATTCTGACAGTGCACTATGCACATATTCATGCATTCAGTTTTATATTTATTGAGGTACTTATATCTCACTAAAAAGTTTATAAAGTTTTTTGAAAGTTACTTGTAGGCACATTAACCTCCTGTAAAATTGTCATCTTCATATTCTGGATAGTTTATTTAATAAAATTCTGACATTGAAGTTTCCAGATTTTTTGCTATTCAGTTTTTGAATTTTTATAAATATCAAACCTAAAGATTATCTTCTGATATTTTAACTTTAGATGAATCTATCCAGGAAGAATATAATATAAAAAATTTCACATCTAAATTATGAACATTTAATTTCTGACATTTTTACTATTGCTAGTCTTGATTCATTAAATTACCTTTCTTTTCATCTTTTAATACTTTACATGACTTTAAAATTATATTTTTGTGTTATGGATAGCTCCAAGAATTTTACAGAAAATTTTTCTTATTTTTTTGTTTTACAAATCTTTTCCTATTACTTAAGTAATGGTTGGTTGATTAGAAAAAGGGATTTTCTCTTTAAGCAATAATCAAAAGAAATCAAGAAAACTCATAAAAAATCAGAAAAACCCAGGGAAATATAAATTAAAACTTATTCAAATATATTATCTAATTTTTTATTATTACCCATTTTCCAGGATGTTACATTACCATATAAGTAAGTTTGGTGGAAATGATACCGCATATTTAATCAGTAGTTGTGTGCTATTTAAGCAAAGCATCTGCAATTGGGTTTAATATTTAAATGGTAGTTATGTTGGTCTTATGTGATGAATACACGAGTACTCGGTGGTTGATTATTAATTGGATTAGAGCGTCATATAAATTGGAGGTAGAATATTAGACTTAACCCATCATATGAGGTCTATAATTTATTTTGGATTGTTAGATGTAGGATTATGGGTCAATCATGATGGTCTTGATATAATTAAATTGGCGGATATTGTGTGGTAAGACATGTATGTTAAATTGGCCTAGTGAAAGTCATGAATTGTATAGAAAGAACATGTTTCTTATAATGGTAGTTCTAGGAGTAACTAGTTGGAGATCCTTGCCCGGGTCGATTAAGGACCGAACTTGACGCTATCATCTAAGTAATTGAGTGCAACCACATGTGCTAGTATGGGATATCCTTAGCTTAGTAAACTAGTTGAGGCTTAGCCTTACATTTTGGTAGGTCGAAGTAGTTAGGGTGAGCCGGGGTACGGTGTCGCTCGTACGTGCTCCCTTCACCGAGGCGTTGGGACTAAAGCATTCCAATACAACAGTGTATGCCTTGTTATGGGGGAAAGAACGCGATGGAGCGTAAACCATCGTTAGTACTGTGTGTACGGGTCTGGATTTCCGACACCACAGCCAGGGTTTGACATCACCGGACTGGTGCAAGGCTAGGCTCTAGCTAGTTAAACGGTTTCACCGCAATCTAGCAAATTGGGTACCGTAGGTATCACAAGGCATGGTCGTCATGAATGTGGGTAAAGTGTACCCTCTATGCAGAGATTTAATATAATTAATTAGTCATGCTCGCGGTCATGAGCAACTCGGGGAAATAATGTCAAGTATAGCTATGTCTTTGTGAAGATTTTGGAAAATGTGTTGTGACGGGTTGGTATATTCTTAAGCCAAGGTTGCCTGTGATTTATTCACTGTTCATGGCCATGGAGGGCCGTGAAATGATGGAATTAAACTTTATTTACTATTATTAGTTTTATATCAAGTGCTCATTCAAAATTTTGATACTGTTTGATGTACTACTCTCTTGCAAATAAAATCTGGCTTATGCTGAAAATAAAACTTAGTATAGAGGCTTGATTCCTTGGACTAACCTTGCATGTAATTTATTTCCATACACTAAAGTCTTGCGAGTACATATGTGTACTCACCGTTGCTTAATTTACAATATTTAGATGAAGGTACAAAAGAAGTCCTCGATGATTCTTATTTCGCACCGGGGTCCGGCGACTACTTGGATGGATGAACTAGCGCTCTTCCTAATCGATTGTCTATGGGTTTTGGATGTCCTACTTTTGTTTTATGCTTATTTTCCGTTGCAATCTACTTTTGTGTGTAATATTTGACCGGTCGGCCTTGTACTTGTAATATTTAGTAAATGTAATAGCTTTCTAGACTATGTTTATGCTATGCCAATGTTTAGGCATGTGTGTGTAATGGTACATCTCGAATGCGAGGTATGTGGGCGCTAGGCCTTGATCTTGGGAACTATCGCCGGCCACATATTCGGGTACCTAGAATTGTTCTCAACCGCCCGACATGTGGACACATGCAACCCTCGTTCCTTGTCTATTGCGACGCACACCCCTCGCTGGGTGTGGGCAATACCAAGGTTCTGATGCGGCCGGTGTGCGCTACGCCCAGAAGGATTTGTTTCAATCCCAGTATGGCTATTCGGAAAAGAATCAGAACTCTCTTGGACGTGTAGGCGTGTACGGTGCAATCGGGTGGCTCATATTTGGTTGAGTGTGGACCATCCGGTTAATACTCCGTGCACGGGACTATTGGTGGCAGTGAGCATACACTTAAGTGGAGTATGGGTATCACCTCTACTCCAACACACGAGTGAGGTTCGATTCATATTTCCAGGTGCCCACATAACAGATTCGATGAAAGATGTACACCTAAAAGATTATCAAATCATCAAGTTTTTACAAGGGCAAGTGGGAGATTTTTAAATTATTTTAACGTAATATGTCCATGTAAATTACAGAAACGTTCTTATAATAAAATGAGTAAGCGTGATGGTTGCTAGACTAAATGTATTGAGAACCTATAAGTGTAATTCCCTCACCTCTTTCTTTAAAAAATGTAACAAATAATTTGTGTGCTAATAACAGTCGCTTGTGTGCATGATCAGTTTATGTAGGCATCCACATACAAGTGTTGAATGCTTCATAAAAGTTGATGTTACTGCAAGTGCTAAATGCTTCATAAATGTTGAAATTACTAGTGCTATGCATTATGCTTCATAAATGTTGAAGTTACTGCAAGTGCTGAATGCTTCATAAATGTTGAAGTTACTAGTGCTACTGTTTTGCTTATGCATAGTGCTTCAGTTTCAAGCGTTGCATCAACTGAGTGTGTGGTGATACTTATTGCTTAGACAATATAAAATGTCAGGCCAATTAAAGGATGCCAGTTCAGCTCAACCGGAAGAGTTGCATGGCTTGTGGCTTGACCATATATATGCATCAGTTCATGGCAATTGGGTGACACGAATTGAGCACAGGCCAGTGTAGAACACAAATAATATTAGTTCTCTAACCATCAAGGGAACTCTAAATGTAAAGAAGGAAGAGATGAGGGAAAATTTGATATGCAAGGAGCCACTATGTCTCAAGATGGGTTTGTGCTTCTGTATATATAAATATTGCTTTTCGGTTAAATCAAATTGTGCTAAATGATATTATAGCTTCCGTGATTTAACTTATAGGCGGTGCCCTCAATCTGCACAAAGTAGGCCTCCAGCATCATCTCCAGCTCCTCGGTGTTGGGCCTCAATCCACCAGAGGTTTTCTCGGTGTCTTCAGATTTTTCTTCCGCCGCTTCTTGATCCCTGACAAATATTCTCAGTCACGAGAACTCGATGAGGTGTGCCACTAGCTAGCTAGAGAAAACAAGTTGGAATTAATAATGACTTACATTTCATCATCCAATTCTGATACCACTCTCTCGACGTCAAATCTTGACGAGGCCCCATCGAAAGCCTCTCTGTATGCTTCCTTCTCCGGCAAGTGCATTGCAGCCAAATCCTGGTCGTTTTCTGGCAAATGTTCCAGTTCCTCCCTTACCTGCTACAGCAATGGTTAAGCACAATTTGTTCCGCAATGGCTTCTGTATCGCTAATTACTAAGCAATCACCACTAAACTCCAAAAGTCGAACAAGCATATGAAAGATCATCATCACAAGGCATTGTTCGCTACTGAAGCCAGGGGATATTTTTACCTTCTGGATACGGCCTGCGTGGGCCACGAAACGGCTCTTGATCAGCCTGATCCGTTCGAGGTTGAGAGTGCTCACTTTCGACGTCAACTGATCCAAAGCCAGGTATGCCTCTTTCTCCAGTGCAATAGTCTGCAACAAGGACGACTTCAGGTGCATCAATTGCATCCTAAATGCATGATTACTAACTATGATCTAGAGCCAATGAATGAAAAGTTTATTTCTGAATTCTCAAGCCAAATCAATGCAGAATGTTCAGACCTCCAGCTCAAGGCTGCTGCACGCTGACTGGAGGCACACCTCCAGCGCGATGAACTCGAAGGGCAGGACCTTCGCAACTCCGCCGCGTGCCGCCGGCGGCTCAGCGACCGGTGCGACACGGGGGGAGTTATCCTGCATGTCGTTGTCACCGGACAACATGTCCTCCAAGGTGTAGATAACATTCGTAGAAGAACCATCATTCCCACGCCGCTGAATCTTCTTGATCGTGGCACTGCGTTCCGGTGATTTCTCGTCGCTGCCTTCTGCTTTCTGCAGATCGAACGAGCAACAACAAATCCCTTCGATTCTTTCAGCAGCACAAAGAAGAAATCCCACTGGAGGAGCAAGCGCTGGGCAGCCAGACATTCTATGGGCTGGGTTGGGCTCTCTAGGTAGATGGGACTGGCCGAACCGCCGAAGGCCAGGTATTATCCGAATATTCGGATAGCACATTTCGATATCTGGATTTCGTTTCAGATTTTTCGGTCTGAACATGATTCGGAATTCTGAATCAAGTATTCGAATCCCGTCCTAGATTGGATCGGATAGCCAAAATCCTTCTTAAATTCGGTACTGACCGTATCCGACTCTGGAAGAGCGGAAAATATGTGACCCGTTTTTACCCCTACTCGTGTCGTATCTCAAAAACTATGATCCGGTCCGAAGGCGGCTACGCATAAAACGAGATATAGAATATAACAGTAACTTCTACAGGGAAATGATTTTCTAGGGTTCATGTCTTGCTTTTTTTTTTTGCAAACTCATCTCCTTTTTATTCAAATGCTGCAAATTGATAGCTCTGTTTAGGTTAATTTCCAGAGTTCTATATGTAATTAAACTTACAAAGTAGATGGAATTGTTTGTAGTAAGTTATTATGTGCAAACAAATTTTGAAGAAAAATAGACAAGTAAAAAAGGTAAGCTAGATGATAAGGAACTAGGAATTTGTTTGCATGTGGTCAAATTGCGCAGACCATACGCACTATGTAATCCTACATCAGTGCATCACCAATATCCTTGAAAGAAAACAAATATATCCCAATGAGCTAAGCAGAACTGTTTTTATTTTCTTCTTCTTTGTAGGATATATTTATTCATATGGCATACCTTCTGAATGAACGCGTAAATATTTGAGCTTAGCTGCACAGATAACAAAATTATTGCAGAACTGATCGATCTGAAAGCGACTAGCTCCCATAAAAAAAATCTGAAAATGACTCGTTCGAGCATTCCGTGTACTCCAAACTAGGTTTGCAAAACTGAATCGAGGTTAAAAATAGAAGATTCGGCAGAACCGATTTATCTTGAAAATCGAACGAAAATCATCAAAAATCGAAGCGTTTCCAAATCAAATGGTTTGGAAAAAAATTCAAAAAAATCGAAAACTGACGAATTGAACTTTTCTTGCGGCCGATTTTTTTAGCGATTTTCGTCGATTTTCACTGATTTTCAACCAGTTCACGTGACATAATTTTTTTCGAATTTTTTGAATTTTTTTAAATTTATTGGTTTATCCATCAGTTTAGAATTTTGAACTGACTCGGTACGGTCCATTTTTTCGATTTTTAATTAATTTTCGTCAATTTTGTTAACCCTATTCCAAACCCTTCTTCCATTATTGCCCGAATTAAATAGGATCAGCAACGTTGCGATCCTTCCAAGAAGAACTTCACTGACGTACTTGTTTTGTGTAAGTTGAGGCCTATTAGGCTGTTACAATGTGGTCAAGGGCTTTGATTTTGGTACCATATCATAATAGACAGATACCAAAGGACAAAACAGTGCACCTTTTTTATTTATCTTTTCCATGAAGCTAGGAGCACCCTGAATGCCGTGACCATCCTGGTAAGGTACACACAGAACTACTCTACTTTATTTTCAATTTGTCAAGTCATTGGTAAGACGATCTTATCGAAACAGGTCAATATCACAGAGAAACACACCTGATGATTAACGTGATACAGATAATGGTTTAGTAACTTTAGATAATCGGTTTCGACATTTCAATCGTCAACAATATTTCTATGAAAGCCTCTAAAATCTCAAATGTCGCTAAATACTCGGGGAACAACCGACCGAATTATGATGGAATATTGTCTCGGCATATCAGTATAATTGATGTTTCAAATCCTAGCAGTTATTGACATGTCATCATTATGGACTAAAGCCTCTGGGTTAATCATTTTTAACGAAATAAACCAACCAACATAGAGATTTATTACCGGCTGTTTATGCCTGCAAAATTTTGGTATATGCCACTGATGTTTTGGGCTTTTTGCCTTATTAGTTTTATACCATCGGAATGGCAAATTTCTTTGGAAAATGCCACTATTAACTCAACTTATCTCAAAATACTGGAATGCCCTTACTATTTTCTTCTCCCCCTCTCGGTTTTCCCCATGACCATGTCTATCTTTCTCTCCCCTTTTTGGTTCGGAATTTTAGCCCAATCTTTTCTCGCACGCAGCAAAAACTAATGCAATGCAACTGTGTGAATTAGAAAGGGCATAAGTGTCATTTTGACTTGGTCAACTTTGATCCTATCAGATAGCATTTCCCAAAGAAGTTTACAATTCCGATTATATAAAACCAATAAAGCAAAAAAGCAACAAAACATGAGTCATAACACCTTGGCTCAAAATTGCAAAGTCCAGCCCACTCTAGGGAGCAGTATCCCGCTTACACTTTCGTTCTTGCTTCGTGTAAAAGAGTTAACCTATGGAGCTATATTTGGAACTCACTTTAGGTGAGCAATGTAGGACATAAGTGGCATAGACCTAATTTTCCCATTCAAAGACAAAAAAAAATTAGGTACTTCTGTGCATTACTTAACGTTGCACAAATATTAAAATGTGAATGAAAAGTAAATGACGATTATTTACCGCAGCTTGAATATTTATGCAACTTGTATTGAAGACGATGCACAGAAGCAATACTCAAGACTTAAACAGAAAATTGAAACCAGACAACATTTAGTTATCTATATAACATTTGTTTAGATATTAACTTTTTTTTTTGGCGAGGGTTTAGATATTAACTTAACAAGCATGAAAATCCGGTCACTGACATATTGGCGCCACCAACTTTTTCTTGTTTTTTTTTTCTTTGGAAAGCCTGCTTGCCAGTGACACGTATCACGGAGTTCGGATGCATTTTATAAAGAATCTTCCGTATTCACAATGACTAGCATTTCCAGGTTTGAATGTTGAGGACTAGAGGTGGGTGCTGAGAACTGAGGTGAGTGTCGTGTCAGATCGGACCGATATGCCACGAGTTTGATGGATCACATGTCTAAACCGTGTTGTGCCAACCTAGCTCATCTTCGACGAGTTCAGACATGGTCCATTTGTGATTCGTGCCGGCTTTGTGCCGTGTATGTTCAGATTCGACCCATTTTCATTATTACGATGAGGTACTGTCTTAATAGGTACAAAATTACTGTCTCGTTAAAAACCTTACACCGTGTGGAGCGATTCGTACGCATGCTCGGTATTAGTGAGTATATCCTCTTTAGTCTCCATTCTCCACCTGTTAGCATCTTCTTGTCTTCCCTTTCTCCTCATGCAAGGACCGTAAAAGGCGCCGACCACAGAGCAAGCTACAACATGATGCAATGTCGCAGCAAAGCGTCCTTTCACGTGACGTGCCTGCTTCAGGCCTATCCATCCTGTTTCGTGTTGTACCGGCCCAAGCACGGTCCATATAGGCGTGTAGTGCCATGCCCGACCGCGAGACCTGGTACAACTTTGTCATTCGTGTCGTGCCAGTTCGGCCTATGTGCATACTTGTTGTGCCGTGCCTGCCGTATCACAGACCGGTCTAAAAAACCGGCTCAATATGTAGGTCTAGTTGAGACCTTGAGGTCGGATTACAAGTAGACTAGTCTTTGCACACCTTCGTCTCAAGAAAAAAAAAGTATTTGCACACCTTATATCCGTGGACAGATGGTTGTCAATTCAGGAAACTGAGCAAGCTAACAATTGTTAGAATACAATAAATGCATGCACTTGCTACCTTGCTGGAGCTGGACCCCATAATTAGTATGCCGGGCTGAGTCTCCTTGTATGTACACAGCAGAGGAAGGTTGATCAACATACAGGGTCATAGATAAGGGGGGGAGAGAGAGAGAAAGATGGCAGGAGGAGATCATGGAGTTAATGGCCTGCAAGAACACACCGGAGCTCTGGAGGAAGGAAGAGGAGGAGGAGGTCAAGCAAGGTGTGAGAATTCAGAGCAAGATGGAAGCAGCAGCAGCAATCATCCCATGTTCTCTGTCCAATTCGTGCAGAAGGTATGTATGTGTGAACATAGTTCCTTTCTAGTTTAATCAGCTGCAAATCAATCCAATCCATTCAGCTTTCCCTCCTGCATGCATATCTCTATGATCCTGGCATGTTTAGCAAGCTCTCCAACCCATGGAGGCAATAATTCAGGGAAAACAGCGGTGCTCAAACACTATAGCAGACAAAGGAAAGAACAAGATGAGAAATTTTCATGTGCTTCGATTTGCGAGGCACATGTGAGTGTGTGACAGGCCAAATTTAGAAATAATGTAATGTTGCGGCTAAGGAAAATCCAAATAGCCTTGTCGTCTTCATCGTGCTACAGCCAGTCTTTGCATAATTGCATTTGGTCACCACCTGCTGTGGAGAATAGTTATCCAATTGACATATCAAATAAATCAGGAATCGGTAGGCAACTAGGACAAGTAAATGAGTAATTAATCTGAATGAGACATTCAACTCGGACAAGTAAATGAGTAATTAATCTGAATGCGACATCCTTTCTTCTGGTCGTGGTTGCGTTGGATCATGGACAGTTGCTTGCCGAGATCTTCGGGACCTACCTCCTCATCTTCGCCGGCTGCGCGGCGGTGGCCGTGAACCTGAGGACGGCTGGCACGGTGACGTTCCCGGGCATCTGCGTCACCTGGGGCCTGGCTGTCATGGTGATGGTCTACTCCGTCGGCCACATCTCCGGCGCGCACTTAAACCCCGCGGTCACCGTCGCCTTCGCTACCTGTGGCCGATTCCCGTGGAAGCAGGTACGTACTGCACCTAGCTACCAAGAATTCAGTTTCTTCTACGTGTTATTGACGGTGGCGGTGCATGGTGCAGGTGCCGGCGTACGCAGCCGCGCAGGTGATGGGATCAACGGCGGCGAGCCTGACGCTGCGGGTGCTGTTCGGGAACGCGCGGGAGCACTTCTTCGGGACGGTGCCGACGGGGTCGGACGTGCAGTCGCTGGTGCTCGAGTTCATCATCTCCTTCTACCTCATGTTCGTCGTCTCCGGAGTCGCCACGGACAATAGAGCCGTAAGTAAACTGCCCATCGATCCCCACACCTTATAAATTTACCTAGTCGAATCAAATTATCAAGTCTAAGGTCCCAATTGATAAAATTTCAGAAAGCTAAATGATCTGGTTGATGTTTCATGGAAAATGTAGACCAACGGTGAAATTTACTCTTAAGAGAAATTTGTTGGTGCCTATACACCCCACACGCTTTGTTTGAGAAGCCTAAAATCTTAGCTCTCCCATGTGGATGAGTAGGGCCGGGATTTTGGATTTCCCAAACAAAATCTAATACTAGGACATGCGTACCATACTCCCATTAACATCCCTGCTATCTGTCACAATTAATAAAACTAGCAGATTGGCCCAAGCAAGTGCATATTGTGTAACAGTAAAGTGTATAAAATCTTATTTATGAATTCCAAATGTTAAAGTTTCTGTTTCGCAACAAAATACATTTGTGATATTCGAATAAAATCAGCGTAATTTCCTATTCAGTCGTGAAGAGGCCTTCTTACAAAACGATGTTATGACTTGGTTCACAATCGTTATCCTGAGCGTTGATTTGTTTTCCTTTCGAACAGTTGCTATTCGCTCTCGAGACATCAAGCGTTGTTGGAACTGCAAGGATACATCTCACTCTTGTGATAATGATATCAACATTAGTCATATGAGGAACTGGCCATGTAGTGCATGAATTGAACATTTTAAAAAAAAAAATGGCGATCCACAAATTAACCACTCATCGTCCCCTTTCTTACAGATTGGTGAACTCGCCGGTCTTGCAGTTGGAGCTACCGTCCTACTAAATGTGCTCTTTGCCGGGTACCTCACGATAACTACAACCTCTATTCTTCATTATTTGTCGTTTTGGATATCACGCAGTCATCTCTAGTAGACATCTAGTAGACACCTTTGATTATTGCTTTTGCTAATTTATATTAAAAATATATAAAAATGTATAATGATATGGAAGTATTTTTTATGATAAATCTACTAATATTATTTACGTGACAAAATCTAAATATTTGTGTATATTAGTGATCATAGTTTTAAATTTTTAACCGGACTTTTAAACGAAACGGACTTGATGTGCAGACCTATATCAGGAGCATCCATGAACCCAGCGAGGACCATCGGCCCGGCGATAGTCGCCGGCCGTTATACCGGCATCTGGGTGTACATCGCCGGCCCGGTTTGCGGGGCGGTGGCCGGCGCATGGGCGTACAATCTCATCCGGTTCACAGACAAACCGCTGCGAGAGATCACCAGGTCGACATCCTTCTTGAGAAGTGCAAGGAGGAGCTAACTCAAAACAAACCAACTTCAGTGTTGTTTCTTGTAGGTAGTGACATTAATGGGAGTGTAGTAGTAATACTTCGATTGCCAGACAAGTTTCAAGTTTTTCTCCTTATCTCTCGGTCATTTGTTTACATGCTTGCTTGGATTGTTAGCTTAACCATTGCAGGATTGGGTCACCTAATTGTTGTAATTTTCCTTCTCAAGAAAGAATTTGACCATGCTCTGCAATTCGGGGCTCCGATGATACCACATCCTGACATTTGAGAAGACTTGCAAATAACCCAGTCAAATAAGATGGCGTCATTTCATCCTAATCAAATAGCTTGTCCATTCCATATTTCTTCAGCAAGTCAAACATGTGAGGATTGTATATTCGTCACGTTAATGCGAGTTGCTTGACACATGGCGCTGCTCTTGAAACTGATAAAAGGGGATTGGTATTTTTTTGATCGTCCAAATGAAGTAAAGTTGTCACCCTATGATATCCCTTCTTATGCATATCAGCTTCTAGATCAGATCAAAGTTTTGTAAGATACGACATGAGCGTACATGTTGTAAAAAACGAAGAAATTAAATCTATAGAGAACCAAAGTAACGACGATGAAGCAACCACGACGAGAAAGAAAAATTTGACGAAACTGGCCGTAAATTCTTTAAGCACAACCTCAAAAGAGTAAAGAGATTGTTGCTCTTTCACAACCTCTCGAACCTTTTAGAACCCTTGAATCCTTACCCTATACAAGAATCTAGTGCTAAAGAATAACATACCATCTAATCCTCCTGTGCACCTATTACATTGAATGAGTTGGTTTGTGGTTTTTTGGTTACTTGTGTTCTCTATGATCATCTCATGGTTTAAATAGTCCACTTTGTTCTCCTCCAAATAAAGTTTGAAAGAAAGTAAAAATTCTAATCCTATTAGGATTTATCTAGCACACATTTTTAAATCCTAAAGGACTATATATGAGTCATCATAATTAACAATCTCCACTTTGACTCTTATCTGTTGAAGTCATTGTGCTCCACCAATTCAAGTCGACTCTGTATTTTCTTTTTGTTATTTCTCCCACCTTTGGGAGTTCCCCTACAACAGGGGTGATGCACAATACCACAATATGCGTATTGGTATTGGGGTTTGGCCTCTTGAATTCTCCACCTAAGAGCTTTCTTTGTGTAGTTTGGTTAACCACACCTTTTTTTTCTACAGTCCTCTATGCCATAGGTTTGTACCGCCTTCAAGAGCTAACTATTCGTTGGTACCGTGTGGTTGGTCTCACCACGTCTTTCTTCTTCCAACAGCTTGCACCTCCACTTTTACACCTACTAGATTTAGAAACCATCCTTATAGTTTTGTATATAACTGCATTTGAAATCTGAGTACCTACCGTTGACGACACTTTTGTCCTTCTCCTCATCACGATTTTCATTGATCAGACCTCCTATTGATTACCCTTCCTTTAGTTTTGATCATCAATCAATATCCTCTATTGCTTCAAATACTTTTCATGATTACCTTCCCTTTGCAAATAACTCACATAACTATACTTAAAAGTGATACCTCACAACCTTTGAGTTCAAACGACTTTACAAATATTAGATTCTTCTTTGAGCAAGAAACATACCGAACTCTCATCAATATGCGATGTTCTTCATCATAGTCTCCAATGTAATTATTCCCACGTTAGTAATTGCATAATCCTTCTAATCCGCCTAGTTAACAGTTCCATGAACCAGGCATAGACTCAAACATCTCTCACGTCGAACATATATATAAAAGTAACAACCTGAATCTAATATCCATCTACGATTAGTACCTAACTGACTAACGATAAGTACGTCTGAATCGTCTTTTGCTACCATCATTGAGCATGTATCATTTATTTGCTTCAAACTAAAATAGCCCTTTATCATATAACCTTCCTCGTCGCATACATGTATGCCCTTGTTCGTACCCTTCTTCATCCTTTAACTCTTGCTTTTTCCTGCAACACCTACTACAGCCAATGCTTGATCAACGAGGATGAAGATTCCGATGGCTTATAAAAGACTTTGCCTCCAATAGATAAGCAACTACCTCATTGAAGTTGAAAGTGCTTTTCCTGATAAGAATATTCATCACCAATTACTCTCATGATGGTGGTAGAGATGATCCCAGTATCAAATTCTTGTTATTCTCCTCACTTTTCTCATCTACACTAATCAGCTACGTGATATGCTTGTTGAAGGCATTGAGATGGTCAACGAACCATGTACTTTCTTCAATGCGCAACCTGAACAATCTTCGCTTCAGCATCTACCGGTTTGTTAGCAACTTTGCTATATACAATTCTTCTAAATCATTCTATAATTTCTTCCTTAAAATTCTCTTTAATCACCGAATACTTTACCTATAGGAGAGACATAGACGAATTGTACTAACAGCCTTCCACTCCATCACCTTCTTCTTTGGATGTTTTTTTTTCTGATTTCTTCCCTTCAAGAGTAATGATTAACTCTTATTAGATAAGGACATCCTTCACAACACATTACCATACGCTGAAATTTCCTCCGTCGTCAAATTTCTCTACTTAATTCCACATCATCGATATTGTTCTTGATTTTGTGCCACTTTATCGATCTTCTCAGAAATCAAATTAACCTTGCATTAGTTATGATACCAGTTGTTACACTTGATACCCCTTCATATGTACATCCCATAGATCAAATCAAAGTTTTGTGAGATATAGTATGAGTGTGTTTGGTCTCAAGAACGAAGAAATTAAATCTAGAGAGAACCAAAGTAACAGCAATGAAGCAACTACGACAAAAGACCGACCACAAATTTCCCTAAGCTAGGCAGCCAGCCGGAGATATGGCATTCTTCCCGTCTATTCCAGTTTACCGTTTCTTTTTCCGTTCTGCTTCTTTCATCTTACAGAAGTGTAAACATCGACGTACCACCGGAATCAGCATAAAAGCCATACAATTTTGGTTGAAACAGCACGGTAACCGATGGCAACCGGCCGGTCAGTCCCGGTTTTTAAATCCGGCATACGAGTTGTACCTCCAGCGTAGCCACCTGTAACGATATATCAAAGAAAGTATTTGAATGGCAAAAACTAAAGTGAAATTGGCTACCAACGACAGGAAAGGTTCAAATTACATAACCGGCCAGGCACAACCTCATGCACGCAGAAAAATTAAGACAAAATTGGTTCTGTAGCATCAAAAGGTCACACAAGCTATTTGGGTAAATTTTCTATAGGGAAAACTATTAAGATTATAGGGCAAAAAAACAAGAAGGCAAATAATGCTACAAAATCCTATTGGGAAACGTTTGCTCCAGGTCTGCAAGTTATGATTTATGAACACAAACAGAGCACACAAGCTCCATAATTATGGAACTTCATATACCACCACATGATCACATGCCACCGTAAATTTTCATGATCCTGGATATACCAACCCGTTTCTGACATGACACAAGGGATGGCATATCTGGGATTTGTGCAATTTGCAACGGCATGCAAAAAAAAATCCCTTTTAAATCCCGAAGAAAACAAAGTTAGGACGAGATGAGTGACATGATTCACACAAACTAGAAGGACACAAAGAAACAGAGTTTGCTAGAAGTATGCATCCACCTATGATGAAAAATAGTCAAACACACACAACAACAGCAGCAGCAGCAACAAAGAGAAAATAATGTAACAATTGTTGGATTACAATAGCATCTAATGATTTAAAAATGTTTGTTAGCTGGTACAAGAAGAATGATAATTTATCAAAAATATAATAAAGTACCATAGCAGTATATAGAAAATTGTATCCCTACACTATATTTGTTGTACAAGGCGGCAGCATATGCTTGTAAACATTGGCAAGAAATGAATGGGGAGACGACAAGCTCATCACAATAACATTGTATAAACAAGGCTGCAATATGCTGTCATTGGAACATCCTGAGGAAGTTATTTGCATAGGCCATCGGCTTGACATCAGGGTGCGGCTGCAAGATGCATCAGTAAGTGTTATTAACCACTCAATTAGATCTCGGGAAGTAATTAAATCATATGTAGTTCAGCTTACAAGAGCGTAATACGAGATTCAAAATGACAAGCCAGTAAAGAAGTGTATTTTTTGGGAAGTTATGTACATCTGTATAATACTACTTAATAAGTAATGTGGACTCAACCTGCTTCATCTGACACTACCCACAAACAGTTTGTGCGTGTGATACGAATTTGGTTGCCACAAAATGCGTATCAGTGAAAAAAGAAGAGGGTAATTCTCACCACCGCTGAGAAAGAAACAATATCCGGTTTGAATTCTGGAGCTGTGAACCGAATGAATGCACCCTTGTTGCCCATCTGTATGATTAGCAAGATGTACACGGCATGGTTAGATGTACATAATAACATAAACAAGCGGAATGTTTACAAGGAATATCAAGAACACAAAATTGATACTTGTTCAAACCAAAGCAGAACACACAATCAACAGGGCTTCAAGACAAACAAACAACATTCGGTGTCCTAATGATGCTTCTTTGTACAAGCAAGCAACTACAGTGCTATAGTGTCATATACCTGGTCACAATAATTAGGAGCAGAGAAGACTGTTATAAGCTTTCCGTCATGTTCAATTTCATAACCTTCATCCTTCACTTCATGGGATCGGACAACAAGGTCTGGTAGATCATAAAGCAAATTAAAACCCTCGGAAATATGCGATATGAATTTCTTTCAGAAAAAAGGACAAGAAGCTCTGACACAATATTGCAAGTAACAAGTATTTCAAAAATCCAATTGGTGATGAAGCTTTGCTACATACACAGATTGTTTTCGTGTAAAAACCTCTTAGTCACATCTACTCCAAAGGAAAGACCAACACCACGTTTGCTTGGACCTCTTCCAAGCTGAGGCTGAGGATCACTCCATAGTATTTCACACATTAAACCTGTCAACAAAATCAAGGAGTTACACTGCAAAATAGCCGACAGAAAAAAAGGCCTGAAGGACATCATTTTGACAGAAACCATGTGCTGCCAACACAACGGTTAATCTGTACTTAAAAGGAGTTGGTGATGGTGGTTCATCTATTGCCCCCGGACCCACACAAAAAAAGTGCCGGCACGTGGGACCGCCACATCCTCTCTATCAATCTCCTCATCGAATCCTTTCCTTCCCCAATTGCACAGCAATCCCCTTGCCTCCCTCTGCACGGCGCGATCCTCCCAACCAAACCCATCACCCTCCCACCAATCCCTCACCTATCAAATGAAATCAGTTAGGCCTCTCTCCTCCCTCTTCTCGCAAGATAGTAGAGAGCAATGAGGTGGTGTCTCCCTGGAGATCTCGTGCTCGACGTGGACGTGCACTGCGGCGACAAGGTTAAGCAGCATGCGGAGCGTGGGGAGGGCAGAGGAGAGGTTGCGGGAGAGGTGCAGGCTGTGGTTGACGGCCTGGAGGTGGGAGTTAGCTCAAGCCGCGAGCATGCAGACATATCTGTGGGAGGAGGTGAGCACGGAGGTGAGGTTCCCGGTGCACGGAATGACTCTAGCGAGGCGAGCAGCGGTGCGGCTGAGGATAGGAGTGCGGAGAGGGAGGTGGACAGGGATCCCTTGAGCATGTCGGCGCCGCCATCGGTGAGGACAGAGTGGAGGTTGTCGACGACGCAGACGAAGTCATTGAAGTGCGCACAGCAGAGCTCCTCGATCTTGACCTCATAGTCCCATGGTGCGGATCAAAGCCAGCAGCAGCTCTGGCCGCACCACCGCCAACGCGTGCCGCACAAACGGGTCCAGTTTGGTAGGTAGTTGTGAGAGTGTTGTAGAGCATCAGGGTCGTCATATTCATGTCCAAGCTCAAGTTAGTGTTGCCGTTTGGACCTGCGTCGATCGTTCTACACTTCGCTGACGCTAAGTGTTGTTCACGGGAATTGATATCCTTTTAGCTTAATGCAGCAGCGACATTTTTCAAATTGGCAAGTTTATTGTATAAATGAACTGAAAAATGGTGTGCTGGGACAAGAACCTGCCAAGCTAACAGTGTAAGACTCTAGGTGCAGCTTGCAGTGAAATCAGAGTGGAAGACTGATTAAACCAAAAAAGAGCTGAGATGAGTACAATTAACCTTCTGAAGGTTGGTGATACAGGTGGACGGTTTGCTCTTTTGCCTAGCTTTGTGTCATATTATAAACCTTCTGATACAGATGATGAGATTTAGGGTTTCGATGAGCAAATCTTGGAGCTGTATCTTCTGATTTCATCTCTTAATCAACTAACAATTTGATGTTGTTACTGTTTTCGAATGTAAATTTTGCATAGTTACCGGATTCGCTGTAAACCTCCACGAATCACGAACCGGATTTATCGAAACCGAACCGGTTTAGGGTATAGGGTTCATGTTCGTAGTGGAAATTGGAAGAAAAAGTAATGAACCACAGACTCAGACAAACTGTGTTTCCGGTAACTATGAAATTTTGAGCCCCATAGTCGTATGAGCATTGTACTTTCTATGGAACACGTTTGCTTGTGGCCATAAATGATTCCACTTCATTTGTTTCTTGCTTTAAGTCAATGTCATCTATTTAGAAACATGATGTCCTGGGTTATACCCCACCTGGGATGAAAACTCCCTATATTTTTCTTAAAAATATGTCATAGACATCTATCTTGCTCTATCTACTATGATGGTTGTGAGTATCTACTATCAATGTGATTTTTTTTCTTTCAGAAACTATTAATGTGATTTCATCACATTGAGACATGAGATGGAGCCAAAACTATGATGGTTGTGAGTTGAGTTTGAGCACATGTATACATCCAGTATTATATAAAAACTTCAAAAGTTTCAGCTCTGTCGCAACGCATGGGCTCATACTAGTATCTGTAACTTTGGGCCATAACTTCATACTGAAGTTCAGTCAATCCCAAAGTTTTGGGCAGCAAAGTCCTGCATCTCATAAAGAACAGTAGATTTGGGAAATCAGAAACAATAATCAAGGTCATGAGCTAGTAGATTGACCAAGTCATGGAACTTCACTACAGTTTCCTTGTGGTTTAAGAAGAAAACAATCGCCAAGATGGATCAGACATTATGGCTAGATCAAATGGGGGTCAACATTCACAATAAATTGAAAAGAACAAGGTAAACTATACATAGTGTCAGCTGGAAATAAAGCAGGTTAACTAGCAATCTAGCAGTAGCAGAAAAAGGAAATATGTACCTTCTTCAGGAGGCTCACGGAAACGATCAATGGACCTAATATCAGAGAGCTTAACTCCATCAACGCTAAAGAGACCTCCATGAACAACAAAGACCTTGTTGCTGATGACATGAGCAAGGGGTAAGCAACAGAATACTTCAGCAAATAGTTCAACAAATGTTTCACCCAACTTCGACCTCACTTCTCCCTCAAAACCATATATTCTGTTCATGCTCTTACTTTCGTGATTTCCTCTTGCAAGGTACATACCTGAATCATAGAAGAAACATCAAAAGAATCTTATTGCATGCACAATTTACAAGATGCTCACATTTATAGCAAGCCAAAGCATAACACTAGTAGAACTAGTACACTAACAAATTGAAGAATGTTGTGCAGTTCATGGAAAGTAACAAAATGACGAACAATTACCAGTGGGATAGAGGCACTTGAAAGCAAAAAGTGTGAGTATGACTTCAACAGAAAAAGATCCTCTGTCCACAAAGTCCCCATTGAAGAGGTATGGATTTTCTTCTGAGGGAAGCCCATTGAGCTCAAATATATTGAGCAAATCAAAGTACTGCAAAGGAAAAGCAGATTAGCCCATCAAAGTCAGTATATGTACTGAAAAATAATAACATGCCAACAAAGTAATGCAATTAGGAAACCTAAATACCTGGCCATGCACATCACCGCAAACTGTAAAGTGACTGCCATTTGGAACATTCACATCAACAAGTGAAGGCATTGAACGCAACAACTCCAAGGCTTGTAACACAATCTGGTATGCATACCTACAATAGCTAAAAAGGTAAATGGCCAAGGCCCAAGAGAACATGTATAACACAAGAAACACTTCAGGTATGCCCTTGTTTGAAGTAAAAGTGTACCTTTTATGTATGCATTTCTGTTTCTTAAATTCATCCAACATCGCGTTGACGAAACCTAATGTTATTGTATCTCCATCGACTCTTGGTCCTGTATATTGTGGCTCCACTTCTGTAACATGCAAAAGAATTGTGAACCTCAATTAGAATGTAAACTATGTAGAGGGCAGTTATGCAAATAACAGAAGCTTCCTTCCACAGAAAAAGGGGAGCTCAATGTTAGCGTGCTATAGTGCCATAGTGGTCAATTTTGTAAAATGCTACAGAGGCATACAAGTTTTAAATATTCGATGGAACAATAACACAGGTGAACAACAAGAGAAACAATTAGGTCCTTGTAGAACAGAATGCATAGAAAGTCAGAAGTGGGAGAATCACAAAAGTGCTGCATGGGTTCAATCTCAGAAAGCTGACAAAGAATAACTTTAAATTAAGCCTCAACAGACAAGAAAGCACCTGGTGCTACATGAGAATAGTAGCAAGCTGATGAAGACAAATTCAGCAGTTTGGCTAAATAAGACTAATATAACCAGATCATAATAGCACTCTAAATTGCTTTAAGCCATACTAATACACTAGCACATGGACTAGGCAGGGTGAAAAATGTTATGAATAGCACTTGTATTCATCATGAAGGCAATAGGCCAGTATATATAAACATACATGCGGATACAAAAGGAAAGCCTATATAAGGCAATATCTATACAAGGCAATACGAGATACTAGCAATCTCTATATAAGACAATATAGGATAGTGTCTAACGCCCCCCCTCAAACTCATGGTGGATCAACAACACTGAATATGGAAAGATAAAAGCTGTGCGAAGCTCGAGTATGCGCCTTCGTGAAGAAGTCTACCAACTGAAACTCCGAAGCCACATGCTGAAGAGCCACGACCTGATCCTGCACCTATGACCGCATGTAGGAAGCATCAACACTGATATACTTGGTGAGCTCGTGCTTCACCGAGTGTCGAGCAATGCTAATAGCACATGTACTTTCAGATAAATGAAGAGTTGACGTAGAAACAGAGACAAAAAAATCCTCAAGTAACCACCGTAGCCAAATAGCCTCTGTTGTCAAAAGAGTGATAGCTCGCAACTCAGCCTCAAGAACAAGAAACTGTTGTCTGCTTCTTAGTCTTCCAATCAATAAGAGAACCACTAAGAAAAGCATAGTAGGCAGAAAAAGACCGACGATTAGAGTGATCGCTAGCCCAGGTAGCATCCGAATATGTGTGGAGCTGTAAGGAGCTGCAACGCGAAAAGAAAAGATGGCAAGAGAGTTCCACGAAGATATCGTAGAACACGAAGATGACTATAATGGAGTTGAGTTGGAGCAGAAACAAACTGACTCAAGATATGCACTGGATACGAAATGTTAAGACGAGTGACACCAAGGTAAACAAGACGACGATAGCGAGTAGGATCGTCAAGAGGTTCACCATCAGTAGGTCGAATGTGAATATTGAGCTCTATGGGTGTCTCAGCTATGCATCGATTAGTGAGAGAAGCACGATCAAGCAGATCATGAATATACTTCTCTTCGGATAGGAAGTAGCGAAGTGGACTCAGATCAAACATGAGAAACTACTCACTAAGACGTGCCTTCACAAAGGCAATATATTGAGAATCATCTCCAATGATGATCATGGCATCAACATACAGAAGAAGTGTCCGACCATAAGGCGAAGTGTGAACAAAAAGCGCAGGATCATGAGCATTAGCAGAAAAGCCAGCTGCAGTGACCACAAAAAAAATGCTCAAACCAGGCACGAAGGGCTTGTTTGAACCCATAAAGAAAGAGGCGAAGCCGACAAACCATGCCTTTAGGAACAGAATACCCCGGTGATGGCTGCATATAGACCTAACGCAGCTCACCATTAAGAAAGGCATTCTTGACATCAAGTTAAGATATGGACCAATCACGAACAGAAGCCAAAGCAAGAAGAGTACGGACAGTGATCATGTGAGCCACAGGAGCAAAAGTCTCATCATAATCACAACCATACTCCTGCTGAAAACCACGTGCCACGAGACGAGTCTTGTAGTACTCAAGTGAATCATCAGAGCGGGTCTTAACTTTATAGACACATTTGCACGTAATGGGACGGGCACATAGAGGAAGGGGCACAAGATCCCATGTGCCAGTGCACTCAAGAGCAACAAGCTCCTCCGTCATCGCATTCAGCTTTTCCTGATGAATAACAGAATCACGATAAGAAGTCAGCTTGGCAAGAGCTACGCTAGCAAAGCCAAGGCACTAAGCTAGCCGAATAGACTAACCATCGCGAAGATCATAGCGAGGAGGCACTGAAGAAGGTGGCTCAGTATGAAAAGATAGCACATCAAAGAAATCCTCAACTTGTGGGCAACAAGTGTGGTATAAAGGATAAGGAACAGTGTCAGGAGAAACCTCTAGAGGCACCAGTGGTGAAGACACCAGAGGAGGGGCCATCGATGAAAGAGATGACAACCGTGGAAAGGGAAAAGTGGCAACTAGACTATCAAGAAAAGTCAGAAAAGAAAGCGGCTCGACAAGGATGCTAGAGTGGAAGGACGAGGGTAGAAGGGACGAGACTCATCAAAACTAACATCCCGAGAGAGCCGCAACCATTGGCCAACAAGATCCCAATAACGATATCCCTTATGCCCAGCACTATATCCCAGAAACACACTTAACAGACTGAGCGGTAAACTTGATGTGTTCACGAGGTGCAAGAACATAGCGCAACACCCAAAGTGGTGAAGGCTAGAATAATCAAAAGTCATGCCAAAAAGATGCTCCACTGGAATCCCACGCTGAAGAGCAGAAGAAGGCTGAATATTAATCAAGTGGCAATGTAAACAACCTCAGCCCATAAGTGAGGTGGAACAGCAGAAGCAAGCAAAAGAGCACGAGCTGCCACAAGAAGATGACGATGCTTGCGCTCAGCCACACCATTCTGAGCATGAACACCAAGGCAGGAAAAACATAAAACAATGCTTTGCTCAGCAAGAATAACACGACGAGCTCCTGACAAATACTCCCCTGCCGAGTCAACACGAATAAGAGAATCAAACTGAGCACGAATCATAGTGGCAAGTCTTATAGATGGATAAAACCTTACTACGAGAAGACATAAAATATATTCAGGTGTGGCGAGAGAAATGATCTATAAAAAGAATATAATATCTACAACCCCCTTTTGAAACAAAAGGAGCAAGACCCCAAACATCATAATGAACAAGATCAAAAAGACGTTGTGACAGACTGACTGGAAGGATAGAGGAGTTGTAGCTACTTGCCAAGCTTACATCCCGCACAATCTAAAGAGACATCACCAGACAAAGACCCTAAAAGATCACAACGAACTAAAGAAGACGGATGCGAACCACAAAGATAACCCAAACGGTGAAGCCACTGAGCAAACGACGCGGTGGATGCAACGAGGGTGGAAGCGGTGGAGACAGATAGACTGGCAGGAGCAACGGAAGGAAGACAAAGCCAGCCAAGCTCCCAGAGACACTGTGTCATGGCGGCGAGAGCCAGTACCAACCAGAAACCCCATGCGGTGATCCTGAAGATGTGGAAGGTGGTCTCTCACTAGAAGACTGAGTAGCAGAACCAGCAGAACCTGTCTGTGCAAAGGCAGCCATGCGGCGTAGCAGCGTGAGAATCTCCTGAGTAGAGTCAGAACTAGCAAAAGTCCGCTAAGGAGAGGCGCCCGAGCCTCCAGCTCCCTTGGGAGGGCGGCCACCTCAACAAGTAATGTCCTTTTTCCAGTAACAGAACTTCTTCACTTGTCCATTATTATCGCAGTAGATGCAGTGAAGCCCTCAACCCCCAACGGCCGCCACTGGAGTAGGCACAATTGGTGGAGGGGCAGCACGAGACACAACAGATGTGGAAACTGGTGCACGCATAGTCAAGACCGAAGGAGACACCAGCAGACCCGCACCACACCTTAGTACGAATAGTTGCAAGGACCTCCAACAAGGTCACATGAGGGTGGCGAGCGAGCAACTGGGCACGAATCTGCTCAAACTTAGCTTAGAGATGTGTCAAGAAGTCGTAGACGCGGCGAAGCTCTATATGAGTGTTTGACACTGACAACACTGGCAAGTGCAGCAAACCTAGTCCAATAGAATCAAGCTGACAACACACCAAGGACAACTGCGGACATCCATTGTAGAATCGGCCTACTGCAACGACTGCTCCTGTCGCATAACAGCGAGATACAAAGAGTCGCCAGCAAGCTCATAGTGGTCGCGAAGAAGCGCCCACATCAACTATGCCAAAGACAAAACAATCACGTCTCCAGTGAGATGCACTTCCATGCTAGCAACAAAAATAGCGGAGACACGAGCATCCTCATCAATCCACATCTTGCAAGCAATAAACTGAGTCTGAAAAGACTCCACAGCATCAGCATAATCATCAGACGCCTTCTGTCAAGTAGTATCATCAGCCTCTTTGGAAATAACGGGCGTAGCTGAGGAAGCAGGATGAGGTGGACAAGGTAGCTCGCTGGTGAGAAACTCCCAAAGATATTGACCACGCATGTGAAGGCGCATATGTAGAATCCAGTCTCGATAATTGAGACTATCGAAGATAACCGGGCAGTGAGGAACAGAAACGCTGTCCGAGGAAGAACTAAAAGAACATTTTTTTAGCGATCTGATCGAGGGATCTTTTTCTCCTTTCTTCTCTCTCAGCTTCCGACAAGAAACCAATTGGCCGAGCGGTGGTGCCCTTCCCGAAGTGGATCCCAAGCGACGGCCCCATGAGTGGATCTGTGTGGCAGAAGTCCAAGCAACGATGCCCTCCCGCACGGCGGTGGCCTGAGTAGCCGCGCCCCCGAGCCAATCCGAACAGCGTCGGTCCAAGCAAATCCAATCGTGAGCGGTAATGGTGGGGCGTTGGATATTGGCGGACGACAGTCCAAGCGACGGCGCCCTCCCACACGGCGGTGGCCCGAGCAACGGCGTCGGCCCGAGTAAATCCAAGCGCGAACGGTGATGGGGGGCATTGAAGAGCGACGGGCAATGGCAGATCAGGGATGATGGCGGCAGATTGATGGCGGCAGATTGAGAACGATGGCCAGAGCAGATCCGAGGGCGAAGGAAAGCTGATACGACAGCAGGGAGAGCCGCAAGAAGAGCAGCAGCGGCCGACCAAAAAGGAGAAGGTGGTGGATGGCGCAGGTGCAACGCCGGTGAAACCCTAACCCTAAATTTGCTCTAATACCATGTTATGAATAGCATTTGTATTTATCATGAGGCCAATAGGCTAGTATATATACAAGTACATGCGGGTACAAAAGGAAAACCTATATAAGGCAATATCTATACAAGGCAATACGAGATACTACCAATCTCTATACAAGGCAATTTAGAATACTAGCAATCTCTATACAAGGCAATATAGGATACCATCTAACAAAAATAAGTGCAGAAAGTAAACATCACATACCTATGATATGGTAGTCAATAGAATCTGCCACGGAGCGCCTCTCTGTATCCCCTACAGAAATTGCTTCTTCGAATCGGATTTTTTGGACAGCTTTCTCACACTCTTTCAACCTTCTTGTAGCATCCGGGTCATTAGGGCAGATTCTTTTCACCTAGTAAATAAGGGAGAATTATTTCCACAACTTTGCAGGGGAAAACCATGAAACCTGGACTACCACAAGAAACAAAAGAATAGCAAGAGCCCAAGAAAAGAATGTGGTTCCCATTTATCTAGATGGTGACCTACATTAATTTCAATATTCTACTTAAAAATGCCACAAAAGTCTAGAATACGGAAGAAAACTGACAAAATATCCACTAGCAATCTGGCATTGAGCCAAGAAAACTAGAAAAACAATCTGCGCACCTGCTGAAAATCTTTCAGGGCTTCCTTGAACTTTCCCATGGCAAGATATGCTGCACCACGTCTGTAATAACCCTACAAGCAAAAAATTGGTGAAAAAAATAAACTTACAAAAGTGTGACAGCAAGAAGTGGCATTATCACTTACTTTTGAATATTGAGGATCAGTTTCAATAGCTTTTGTAGCATCCTGCACTGCACTTCCATATTCCTCTAACTTCGTATGTGCAAATGCACGGTTTGCCCAGTAAACCGCATTTGAACTGTTAATCTCAATGGCTTGACTATACAGCTCTATAGCCTGGGAGAACTTGTTTGCTGGTAGACGTAAGTAGTATAAAACTAATTAGTTTGTAAATACTATGTAGTATGTACTTAGGGGACTAGGGGACACAAGTA
Organism: Otatea glauca; assembly: GCA_036346275.1. NCBI lineage: Eukaryota > Viridiplantae > Streptophyta > Magnoliopsida > Poales > Poaceae > Otatea > Otatea glauca. The sequence continues at coordinate 18,695,128 of CM070720.1, forward strand.
CACTTTTTAAATCTTTGACATAATGTTATTCAAAGTAGGAACAACATTCAGATTTATTTTATTTTTTGAAGGACAATATCAGCAGCCTGATACCACTCCGGAAATAACATATAATATATATATAGTTGAAGGTAGATTGATCAATTATACTTGATTTTCCTGTTGATTGGGTCTCAAATTAAATGCTAGATTTAAGAACAGAACTCTCATGTCTCTACATTTTTGGACTCACCATTCCAATTCAAAAAAGAAATATGCAGTTCTGACAGAATTTTTTTCTCCATTTCAGTCAGGGTAATTTTTGTTTAACAATATTCAATTCCTATTGAAGTGGCAGGATCTGTTTTCTGACAGCAAAAGGAAAACAGTACACGAGTATAACTCTAATTACAAAAGTGAGGAGAAGAGGCAGGTCAAATAATAACATACCCTTAAAGGCATCATTTGCCTTAAGTTTGAGTTCCTCAGCCTTTTGTACATTTGAATTTGAGTTAGCATCCATATTATCCTTGAGCTTTCTCCAGTAGAGACCACCTCATACACAGACTATTAAGCCCTATACCCACACACTGCATTTGCACAATAAAATAAATTAGCAAAATAAGTAAAAAAATTGGGTGAAGTATCCAATTCAAGGATAACTCACTAACTAACCAACGCCTTAGAATATTTCATAGAAACATGATGCATATTTCATAATAGACATCTCTAGATTAAAAAAATGAACCTAGTACACTGCAGATCACACTATGAGGAATGCATGCTAAAAGTGGGAGGAAAACATTTCATGAGATCGGCATGTTGCCAGAAATCAGAATAAAAAAGATACCACCAGTAAGGCAGTACTTATTCACATTGTGAGGAATACAGCTGGGGAGGTGAATTCATGAGAAAGCAGGGGCAGGAGTAGGATCAGGGCCAGGGCGGCCCAGGAAGCCACCTTGGTAAATTCTGCAGTGCAAGGAACCACCTGGACTAACCTTATTGGAGATTGCCTTCCCACTTGAAAAACAGATCACAGGCTCATTTAGCCACTGAATCCATCTGAGAGAATAAAGACAAAACAGGCTCATTTCTTAGGTTCACTCCCATATACAGTGAGCTCAATTAGCCAAATATGGAATCCTAAAAAGCCCACCAGCTATTCTCCCGTCAAGGGCCTTAATTGCTTTCTCTTTTCTACAGCAAACTTTGCACATGCTGTTTTCTTGGCTGCTATTTTTTCAGCCTACCTAAGTAGTAAATATTAAATACCATAGCTGGGTCTCTTAGGCAGCACCCCAGTCCTATTGGAGATTTCCCTTCAAAAAATTGCAGGACACATCTAACCACTACTGAGTCCGCACATCCCACCTTATCTTGTGTTGCAGCCCATAAGACCGAACATACACCAAGAATCAAAGACAGCACATGTCCATCTCTCAGTTTCACACTTGAATCCCTCACACTCATGCAGCAAGAACTTCAAGTCCTCAACCTTAGTACATAAGCTCTTCTCCCATCAAAGAATATAGCGATTATATGTACATTATGTACAATATAATTAAATATTAAAAGTTTTGAGTTTTATTTGCGTCGCGTAATAAAATGGGGTTTATCATGAAGTAAAGATACATGAGCAAATACTACTACTTAATTATGTACCTTGCAAAACTAGTGTTTTAATTCCAATGTGACGGGTTACCAGCCTTTACTAATTCCTAGTTCTTCCATGGTGAGAAGCTATATCAAGCTGAAACGAAACGGCGATCCTACCGGTGTTGACAGACAGCATATCCATAGCATGCAAAAAAACAAGGGTTTTGGTGTCCTCACGCAGGCACAAGAACAAAAGCATGATCGGCAACACAGGTGGAGTGGGGTGTGGGTGTTCAGTTCAACACCAAATTTTGGGGGAACAAGCCGCTATTAGAATTTAGAACCACAATCAAATCAAATCCGCAACTGGACGGATCGGAGTATCTTGGAAAGAAAGAAAGAAATATTTGGATTCGATTGCTCACAGCAAAGAACGAAACACTCTTAGAACAATCCAAGCAAGCTACATTAGGGCTTCCATACCAACAGAAGCAATCAGCCTAGAAGTATCTCCACCTGTCCACTCCATGCCAGCCCAGTAGAGGGGAGGAGAGAAGAGCTTGGCTTCGATGGAAAGACCTGCCCTGCACACTTCTTCTCCGGCGCTGGCAAAGACAGGGTTGGGCGGCGCTGGACTCGGGAGTCAGTAGGGGAATCCAGGAGAGGATCTTTTCCGACGACAGTGGTGGATCCGGAAAAGGAGTACACCCGGTGCTAAGTTCTAATAGGCTAAAATTATAGCTAAATTGTGATCGAACTAAATCCACCCCTAACAACACCTGTAAAAAAAGTGGCAAGACTAGTAAAGTTCAGACCAGCGACTGTAGTTCTTGCACAAGCAGGTATAACCCACCAAGAGATTGGACACAAGAAAAATCCAGATACTACAATACTTCCAATATAATGCAGCACAGACAGAAACAGTAGAACATTGATTTTTTTTTTCTCGAAGTGCCAGTTTTGCAAGGGCAATTGTGTCACATGGGGATCATATCATCATTCTGTTTTCTCGGTCTATGGATAGACTAATCGCATGAAGTCAACTGCGTTATGATCAGAACACCTCGATGAATTAAGATCAGAGCAATATGTTTCTCCAGAAGCACCAACCCAAGGAAGAACACATGTGAGGGGAGCACCGGAGAACACAAACATAAACGTACAGAGACCTAGCCAGAGGAAAGAGTCATACGGAGTGAGGAGCGGCGACAGCCGGCAGCACCCAAGTCAAGTGACGAGCTGCGAGCGGCGGCGGCACCAGAGTGAGGAGAGGAGCGACGGCACCGAGCCGGAGTGAGGAGGTAGAGCAGCCGCGGCAGCGAGAAGCAGCGGAAGTGGGGAGCAGCGGCGGGAGGGACCGGCCAGCGGTGGCGGGACGCAGCAGCGGCCGTCGGCTGAGCGTCTAGGTTTAACGTATAGGGCAGGGGAACCGGGGACGGGGAGTAGAGAAGCTTCTAAGCCCATATAACTTTTTAGCCCAGTATGACATAACCTAGAATCTAGATAGGTACTTATGGGGGCAACCTACTGTTTAGCCCAGCTAGCACTGGGCCTAAATTTGCCCTTTGAGTTTCACGAGAGGTGGGCGTCGTACCGGGCCGGGCCGATCCGGCACGGGTCCATCGTGCCGTGCTGAATCGTCTGGGCTGCGGCGGCCGTCGTGCCGTCGTCTTGCGTCTTTGTCTTGCGGTCGGCTCGCCAGTGAGCCGAGCACGGCCAATTGCGCCGTCTTGTGTCGCCGACTCGAGCCCGACCCATTTGCACTATTGCAACGAGAGGAAAGTAGCCGAAAACGCATGGAGTTGAGGCAGTAGATTCAAATATTATGAGAAAAGGAACTAAAATTTATTATTCTTACAGTTACATAGAGCAAGCGGAATGTGCTCAACACGGGCGAGAGGGGGGGCAATTGACGAGAAAGAGAGTGAGCAAGACAGCCGAGAGAGATTGAGAGAGACGGGTGAGAGAAAGAGCTGAGAGAGATTGAGAGGGACGAGCGAGAGAGAGCATCTTCTTGCACCGTCTCTCAATCTCTCTCAGCTCTCTCTTCCGTTTTGTCTATCTCTCTCAGGTGCCGACGATAGGAGTGGTATTCATGCTACTGGGTGCATCCATGGCGGTCATGCTCTATGAGTCGGTGACCTTCATGCTAGGTTTCTTCCTCACGTCTGGGTCGCCGGACGCGTCGACCCATTCTGATGTCGTCTTGGGTCGTGCGCCCATCGTGCCGATTCTCGGGCGGCCACGGCCATGCTCTGATGTCGTCGTGCGGCGGCCGACGGCCCACCGTCTTGGTCGGGCTTCGTCTTGGTCGGGCCGTCTTGGCCGTGACGTCGGCTCTCGGCCGCCCAAAAGAGCCCTACCGAGTGCCCACCTCTATTCACGAATAAGAGCGAGTACAATAACAAAGTCTACTACATTCATATCATTCAATAAAGTCAGCTTGTATAATAATAATCTCTAAAGGTTGTCTCTATATGCTGTATAACAACTATCTCTTCTTTCTTATACATAACTAATCTATTTTATTTCTCTTGTCATGCTAGCTCTTGCATAAAAACCAGCTCTCTTCTCTCTCCTCTTTTCTCACTTTTATATACGATAAAGCTGATGTGTATAAGCTAATAGTAATATGATATGACCTTATTATACATGCCCTAAAACTAAAAGTGTCTTCTCCCTCTTCCCAAAACACACACCCATATATATATATGTATACATATATATATACATATATATTTATATATATACATACACATATATATGCACATATATATATATATATGTCTATACACTCCTATGACTAATATACTACTTAAACAAAAATATATATACCTGATGACGGGGAAATGGGCGTGAACCCATCTCCAACATCACTGGAGACAAGTTGTTTAAAATTTGATTGAATATGAAACTAATACACATCAAGTATCAGGTATTACAGGTACATTACTTCCAGAATTCATATATTTACATAAAAATTCTGTTAATTACATTTCTTTACGAGAAAACCCCTGATTAAAAATTCCAATACAAAGATTTACACCAAATTACAACATATGTCATTACAAGAATATAAAAAAGAAAAGTCTTCAATCTTGGCGTCGACGGATGATTGCTTGGGGTATTTTAATTATTTTCACATTAATCACAATTTTTTTTAGTACATAGTATTCATTTTTAGAGAACCTATACACATAGCACAACAGGAGTTCAATTTTGTTTATTCATTTTTATTTCACTTTTTTTTACTCTGTCTCGTATGACCACTAGCATTGTATAGTGCTCATAAATATTGAGCGATTGCACATAGTGTAACTGATGCAGAGGTTGCCTTTAATAGTGCTCGTAAATATCACCGGCATGCATGGATGCGGTTTAGTCTCCTTCCAGCACATATGTGCACATATGCATGTAGCTGAAGTTAATTAATGGAGAAAATGATTAACTTCCTTCCTGCATGTGTGTGCACGTATGCATGTGCTGAATTAGTTAATGGAGAATTTGATTAGTGTTGTAAAACGTAGTCGTTCACCCAAGATCAATCAACAGTATACTAACAAAATCACAAGAACAAGAACCGGAACGCACACAAAGTAGAGGGCAAAGTTCTCTCGCTTTATTAGATTGATCTCTTGTACAAGGGGGTGCCTAATATATAGTGGAAGATAGCGAGAGATAGATTCGGATTCGCCCACACATAAGAGATAGAGTCCAACCGAATACGGTTAAGAATATCTTATCTCATAACACTCCCCTTTGGGCGAATACAATGCACATGTCTCGTTAAAAACTCCTCCCAAAAACCCTGTGGGAAAAAAGCGATAGAGAAAAGAGTACATTGCACTCGCACTCCGTGTTACACTAGTTGCCTTATTAAAAACCTTCATGTGAGAAAACTTCAGGAAAACTCACTAAGGAAAAAATAGTACAACTTATAATCATCAGGATTTAAAATATGACCTTTAGGATCATGCAAAGGGTCATGGTTCAGGGATTTACTCCCCTGTACTTTGCATGTCTCTAAGTCGTCTCATTCCAATGCCATTGACACATCTTTGAAATGTAGATTTTGGCAAGAACTTACTGAATAAATCTGCAAGATTTTCACATTACTTAGTTTGCAAAATCTTTACCTCACCGTTCTTCTGGAGTTCGTGAGAGTAGGAAAGCTTTGGAGCAATATGCTTCGTGATATTGCTTTTCACATAACCCATTTGCATTTGTGCAACACAAGCAGCATTATCTTTGTGATAATTGTGGGGGTATCGACGGTGTTAAGACCACATGATTTCTGGATATGGTTAATCACACGTCTTAGGCAAACACATTCACGTGAGGCTTCATATAAAGCTATAATCTCTGAGTGGTTGGTAGAAGTAGCTACCAAGGACTACTTAAAAGACTGCCAATAAATGGTTGTACCACCGCAGAGAAATACAAAACCAGTTTTAGATTTGGCACTATGGGGATCAGACAGATAGCTAACACCCATTATCCCACTATGGTTAAGTCTTGGTTCTTCTGGAAAAACAATCTAAGATCTTGAGTACCTTGGAGGTATCTGAATAAAGTTTTGACATCAGCCCAATGTCTTCTGGTTGGAGTTGCACTATGTCTTGCTAGCAAACTTACTACGAATGCAATATCAGGCCTTGTGCAATTCGCAAGATACATTATTATGGGACTTCAGGTCCTAAGACTTCTCATTTTCTATTCTTGGTCTGAAAAGGGTCTTTATCCACTTCAAGGGATCTTACAACCATGGGGTTTTTTAATGGATACGATTTATCCATATTAAACATTTCTAATACCTTCTTGGTATAGAAAGACTAGTGTACAAGGATTCCTTCTGGGAAATGCTCTAGTTGCAGGCCTAAGCAAATTTGGTTTTACCCAAATCTTTCATCTCAAAACTCCGTCATGAGGTAAGCACTTGCTTCCTCTGTCTCCTATGTGATTCCGATGATATTCAGATAATCGACATATAACTGAGATGATACAGAATCCATTATGAGATTTCTTTATGAACACACAAGGGCAATATTCCTTCTTCAGGAGGAACTCATTAAGTCGGTTATACCACATTCTCCCTGACTGTTTTAATATGTATATAGATCTCTTCAGTTTGACGCTATACATGTAGCGATTATTAGGATTCGAAATTGTAACTCCTTTAGGGATTCTTATGTAAATATTCATATCCAGTGACCCATATATATGAGGTCACTTCATCCATCAACTGCATTGATAAGTTTAAGCTTATTGCCATTAATATTAAATTTCAGAACGTTATTCCACTCTTTACAGGAGAATATATTTCATCGTGTCGATGTCGGGTCTCTGCGTGAACCCTTGTGCTACCGACCTCGCTTTATATCTCACCACACAGGTATTTCATTTCTCTTAGGATGGAAAACCCATTTGATCCTCTGAGGATTACTTTAGGAGATGTTTGGTCAACGGGACCAAAGCTTTCCTTTTAATAAGCGAGCGCTGCCTCAATTGCTTCTTTTCATTTGACCCTATCTGAACGCTTGTGGCACTCTGCCATGGACTTTGATTCTGGATCCAGCTTTAGCAATTTTAGAGGCAATTATATATCGACAATTGTAGTATTTCTTTTATACAATTCTCCTGCATCACTTCAGGGATATCTCTTTATAAATTTCTTCCAGCTCCTCGTGATTTCCCACAACGATGGAGTCTGGGTGTTTCGATTTCCCAGCGTGGGATTGTACGCACAAATATACGCTGGGGTTATCATCTTCAAGATGGCTCAGTTTAGGGATGTTACCATCTCTAGGATGGCTCACTTCAGGAATTTTCTTAACATCAGGTTGAGCTTCTTCCACTGTCATGGGTAGTGTTCTCATTTGTTCAGTTCTCTACTTCTGCAGACGTCTCCGCAGAATTGAGTCCTGTGCACCTGGAGGCATCCCCCTCTTTTTATCATGAGGGTCAAGAGTGGGTTCAATATCCTTCTAGGGTATTTCCACTCTTTCAGGTGCATATACTGCAGGTATATGAGATCTTTTCACTCTCATATGAATAGTGAAAGCATTTGGCAGATTATAAGCTTATTTATTGCAGATTTATTATCCTTCGAACTTCAAGTTCGGTCTTTGTAGTGCGTGGATCTAAGGACTCGGCATTCTCAATTGTGGTACTTATCTCCCCCTAATGCCGAAAAATGTCCTTAGTACAATCAGCGTACCGAGCCGTGAATAGATCCTCTGTTATAGGCTGTAGGTGTTTAATATTTGATGGAGATTCATAACCTACATAGATCCTCAACTTCCGATAAGGTCCCATGGTGGTACGCTATGGTGGAGAGATTGGCATGTATACAGCACAGTCAAATTTTCACAGATGGGAAATACTTAATTCTTTTCCACGCACTATCTGCAATGGGGAAATTTCATAATATGCAGTTGGTCTGAGTTGAATTAAACCCGCAGTATGCAGCACTACATGGCCCCAACAACTGGTGGAAAGTCTACTATTCTGCAAGAGCGGTCAAGCAATAAGTTTTTATTCTTTTAATATAATGACTCTGCAAGGCCAGTTTAAGTGTGGACATTAGGTACGAGATGTTCTACATTAATTCCCAAAGCCATATAATAATCATTAAATGCTTTTGAGGTAAACTCGTTAGCATTGTATATTCGAATAGACTTGATTATTTCTTCTAGAGACTATGCTCTTAATTTAATAATTTGGGCAATTAATTTTGGCAGAAGCATGGTTCCTAGTAGATAAGAGACATACATAGGACCATCTAGTAGAGGCATCTATCAGTACCATAAAATTTCTTAAAAAGAGCCCGATAGGGGCTAAATAGGTCCATAGATATCACCTTGAATTTTCTCCAGGAAATTCAGTGATTCTTCCCTAACTTTTTAAGTAAGAAGATCTAAGAATAAGCTTTCCTTTAGCATAACCGGGCATAAGAAAACTTCAGGTCTAGGAAAATATTTATGCTATGGCCAGCAGAATTATAATTATTCTTCTCATAATATTCAACTCAGGGTAACCCAGTCGATCTGCCAGATCTTAAATATTTCTGGGTTTTTATCGCAACACAAACTTCAGGTTTTATATGTGCATAGTATAATCTGGAGGAGAATGAATGAAGATTTTTAACCACACATTTATTACACCCATTAAACTTAGTCATAAGTAGGTATTCTGTACCATCCTCATTCTTTGTCTCCATATGGAAACGATTCAGACCAATGTCTTTAAAACTTAAGGGAGTACGACTGGACTCAAGCTATAATATGGCATTCTTCCAGTGCCAACTATGAGAGTATCGCTTCTGGCGATAGTCATAATATTTTCAATTCACTTAGTGTGGTACAATTGTCTTCTAGACAGATTTTCTCCTCCGCCATTTGATTATACTTTATTCTATATTAGAAGTATGATTTAACAATCAAACAATTGTTGCATCAGGAACAAATTGTGGAATATAGAACAAATATAGCACAATTAATCAAATATCTGGGAAATATCAATTTATTCAATTTTTGAATGATAATCGCTCAACAAGAGCATAGACTAAATGTTCATTCATGAACTTGGGCTAAACTGATAAGGAGACTTATAAGGAATATGTGACATCGACTTAGCAAAGTGGAGGGATATTTAGAAGACTAATCCAGATCTCCATATGAGATGTAGGTGCTCTCCTGGGACTCCTCGAACTCAATAATTTCAAGAATCATATCATCACACTTCTCAACATCTGTATCAACAACATGTTGAACGGTGAAGTATGACTTAATATTATTTCCCCGGGTCTTATTTAGTTTTTCAGTGGATGACATGTAAAGGTCTACCACATGCTTCGGGATGCGATAGTTGCATGACCAATGGCCAGTGCATCCATACATAAAACAGGGTTATTCAAGGTTTGCAGCATTACTTCTGGAAGCCCCTGGCCCTTTACCTTTACTTTTCCACTATGAATTTCCTCTTCCCCTATTTGATTTGTCATTCTTCCACTTATCTCTTATATTCCATTGGCCATTTCTGCGGCTTTGGCTATTGCTAGCCTGTTGAGCATTCGCATGTGCTTCAAGCATTGCAAAACTTCCATTAGGAAGTATATGATGATTCTTCACCAGGAGTTCATCATACTTTTCTGCTTCTAACAAAATGTATATAAGCTCGAAGTACTTCTGATACTTGGCAACGATACTATTACGACAGTATCCTCATATTGGGGTGGAATGTGCACAATATCTTGTCGATCTTTTTAGCATTAGTAACTTTCTAGTTATATAATGTTAGATCAATGACAAGCTTGTGTATAACAAAAATTATATATTGCCACAGCCTTTAAAATCCTGAAAGCGCGGGAGGATCCATTTGCGTTGTACTTTTTGCAACATAACAGATCTTTGCTGGATATATATTTTTCCTTCAGGGAATCCAAAAGTGCCAGCTGGTCATCTTCCATCAACTATTCGGCCTTCAGGCTCGCATGTAGATGGTGCCTCAGGAGGTGTAAAGCTGTACATCTAGTGGCTTTGGGAAGAGCAGGGGTACCAGCTTCAGGCTGGAAAAACAATAGCTCCAAAAAATCGAGCTATCAGATTAATCTTAATATTTATTGCCCGAGTAAGGTAATTGTTGCCATTCAAGGCAAGCTTGATAAATTCCCCTTTTGCGATGTCCAACATATATTATTTCTATTTATGCAAAATGACTTTTACTACTGGTAAAATCATTATATTGCATGCTCACTCTTTAATCAGTAAAGCTTGGTCTATATCTATTCACTAAATAATTATCTAAAATTTTTCAGAATTTTCCTAGCAATTTTCATTGGTTTTCTCCTAATTATTGAGCAATTTTCAGAATTACTGATTAACAGAAAAAATAACCTTCAACATGAATTAATCATGGCATAATGCTAAGAATATTAATCCAGAGACGTAAAGCTCTCAAAAGCTATCTAGAATTTTTCTAGCATTTTTCATGTTTTTCTGTTAATTACCAAGTAATTTTTCAGAATTATGGAATAACAAGAATAATATGTACAGCATATATAAACATGAAAACATGCTCAAAAAATTAATCTAGCAACATAACATAGAGCAATGGGTCATACATATTTTTCATAATTTTCTAGCGTTTTCTATTAATTACTAAGCAATTTTCAGAATTACTTAAATAACATAAATTAAATTTCAGCACATATTAAATATGGCATAATGCTAGAAAATAAATCCATGGGATGGAGACTTCCAGTGTGTGCTAATACCAATTTTGCCAAATTTTAGGAAGTCCATAACACTAGAAATCGATTTTTCTAATATTTAATGGTAATTTTTAGAATTATTAATTTAATTTACTATATTATTGAAAATCCTGAGGGCATAATCGCAAATTTCCTTTTTCAGGAAAAAACGGAATGGGCCTTCCGGGCCTTTTTCAAGCCCAATAGGCCCATGAGGCCCGGCATTAAACCAAACCCTAGCCACCGCTTCATCGTTCACGCGGGACACAGCCGCCGGAAGGTCGGTTAGGCGCCCCCACCGAAGGCCAGCGAGCGGGGCGGGTGCGCGTGACGAGAGTGGCAGGCGCTGCCGACGGAGGCCTAAGCAGGTGCGCGAGAGCGTCGCCGCCGGCCGTCATTTCGGCGGCGGCGCTACCTCCGGCCGAGGCGGCGTATTTGGGCGAGCTAAAGCGTGGCGCGCGGTAGCCATAGCGGCGGCAGTCGCGAGGCGCGAACGCGGCGAGTCTGCGAGGCGAGTCGGCGACGAAGCGGCGACGAGCCCAGGGCGGATCGGCTCTGCCGTCGGCCGCCAAGAGCCGAAGAAGCGCGGCCGCTCGTGTGCGTGCCGAGATGTGGCAAAACAAAGCGGCGGTGTAGCCACCGAGGGCGGCCGGCAGCGGCGCGATCGCCGCCGCGCGTCGTGCTTTGAGATGCGGCAGATGGGGCGCGGCGCGAGCATCGAGGCTGCCGAGGAAAGCGGCGGCAGTGGCGAGGCGATCGTGGCGGCTGGATCTTTGCTGCGGGGCGAGTCGCGGCGGTGGCGGTCTGCGGGCGACGATGGAGCTAGTCGCCGGCGATGGCGGCGCAGATTTGCGACATGCGGCCTTCAGGGCCGATTTTTTTATGAACAGTAGAATCCCTAATTGATGCTTAGATTAATCTTCCATTAGTGTAAGATAATATGCTGGATTACTTTTTGCATCAATGCAATTAACTCACATAGGGCTTGACGTAGGATGATCGCGTGTAGCAGGATGAAAATCGGTGCAGTGTCGATTGTCGCAGGCAGACGATTACAATCGGCCTTGGTAGAGCTTCGTGCTGATAACGTGTTGTAAAACGTAGTCGTTCACCCACGATCAATCAACAGCATGCCAATAAAAATCACAAGAACAAGAACTGAAGTACACACAAAGTAGGGGACAAAGTTCTCTCGCTTTATTAGATTGATCTTTTGTACAAGGGGGTGCCCAATATATAGTAAAAGATAGTAAGAGATAGATTCGGATTCGCCCACACATAAGAGATAGAGTTCAACCGAATACGGTTAAGAATATCTTATCTCATAACAATTAGTACATGAAAGCGTTGCATGTACATGCATGTAGCCATATTTATCAAAATTTTTTTGTTACATGATAGCGATGCTCAGCATGCTTTGATTGAAATGTGAGAACACTAATTATTCTTAATTCATTTATTAAGCAGAGCAATGCTTAATTTCTTTACGCATGCGGCCACGACGCCACTTCCTTTGCGACATGCATACATGCAGGACATGGACTTAAGTGTGGTTCCTTTTCCTTTTGATTTTTTTGTCAATTTGATGATCCATTAGTTAGCATTTAGCATTTAGCTCATACATGCATAATGGGGCATGGCCGTGAATAGTATATCAGTATGTCTTTTCTTCTTTTCTTTTTTTAGTCCGTATTACTACTTATGACATGATATTCGCAAATACGGAACCTATGTGCGAGCATAATCGCGACGAGGATTAATTAATTAGCATTTTTTTGGTGTATCATTTTTTTGCAGCATATACTCGCTCATGATTCGTATCCGCTTTAAGGGACCGTACCTAAGAAACGAGGTCTTGAGTCTTCTCACCCTTGATTCGTTTCCATGCATAGTGACCGATACTAAAAAATGAAGATTTTGTATCTTCGCTCTTGCATCCATGTCCACTACGAGACCGAATTAGAAAATGAGTTCTTTAATTTTCTCACCCTTGATTCGTTTCCATGTGTAGTGACCGATACTAAGAAATGAAGATTTTGTATCTTTGCTCTTGCATACATGTCCACTACGGGACCGAATTAGGAAATGAGGTCTTGAGGAGAATACATCTTGACTCGGGCGAAGGAGGATGGGAGGAAGAAGAGCACCTCGGTTTGTATCATTTGATTAAGCCTAAGGGCTAAGAAAGAACATGATTCTCACATTCTTTTACCTTCTTCTCTTCTCCCAATGACAGCTTGTTTGCTCTCCTTTTCTTTAGTTTCCTCTCAAGTGTTTGCTTTGTTTTCCTTCCAAAAGTTCTTTTCTCTCTCCCCTACACCTCCTATTTACAGAGCAAGGATGAGGGGTGGTTGCTTTGAAGGAGGTTATGGCAACCTCTCACGCTCAGTCGTAGACTTGTAGTCGTGCACGACGTGCCCACCTCCCTGCTCACCATGGTTGCGACGTGGGATCTCCTTCCGAGTTGCATGGGACCTTTTCATTTATTTTTTGATGGGCGGTTCATGTGATGCACCAATTGTGCTTGGACTGCATAGATATGATCGGCAGTTCAAATGATGCACACGACATGCACCACTTCGACTGAATCCTTTGCCTGCTTGCCATGACTAAAACGTGGGTTTTCCTGCCCACTCATTCTTAATTAATTAGTGGAGAGAGTCATTATCCTCCGGACTGCACACTTTGACTTGTACTGCTGCAATTCGTACGAGTCGTGGAGGACGTGGCATGCCTAGAGGTGGGCGTCGGGCCGGCCTAGCATGAGCCAATCGTACTTCGGGTCTAGATCGTGCCGGGCCATGATAACCCGTTGTGCCCGTCGTGCCGTGTCAGGCTAGCCCGGCTCGCTTTTGGTGAGTCTAAGCATGACTCATTTGCACTTCGTGTCTGCTTCATGCCGTGCCGGCCCAGACTCGACCCATTTACACTATTGCGACAAGAGGAAATGACCCAAATTTGTTTGCAGTACCGTGCGTACGTGGTGTTACGGCATAAAGCGAATGTATAGCGCAGTCGGCATTGACATAAGGGATTATAGAAAACATCGATCAGTGCACATTACGATCATATATATGATCAAAAAATAAACTAAGATGTCAACTTCTAGATTAGGTATCCAGTGGCACCATATTTTTGTGCCAATAATTACTCGTTGATAGATGCTAACACAAGACACGCTCATGCTGAAGCCAGTTCAAATCGACGACAATAGATCATCGCGCGTGCAACATAGTCAAAACAAGTGATACAACGTTTTGCATTTTATATATCTGTGACTCTGTGTACTTGTAGTTGTATTCACTCGATCATCCATCAACCCTTTTCTTCTCTTGGAACGTAGTGATTAATGTGTGGCACATTAACTACATATATATATATACATAGACTACCTAAGCACGAGCTCGATTCTCCTCTTTTCCCTCTCTCTCTGTTCCTCCCGCCCTTTTTTTCTCGAGCCCATCGCCAGTGGGGAGCAACAACAGCACAGTGGTAAAAGGACAGGGACGTGACAGCGACGCTGATCTATTTGGTAGTGTGTAAATACCCACCACAAGCTTCACAGATCGGCTACTCGGCTTCCACTTCGCCACTGATCTTGTCTGACCCCACCTCGCCCCTCTCTCCCCCCTTCTCTCTATCTATCGGTCTTCCCCAGTTCCCGTCATGGCCTCATGACCTCATCTGTCATCTCCTCCCGTTTTGGGTTTTTCCTCTGAAAGGCAGCGCCTTCTTAGTTCCCACACTGTCACACAATAGACAACACACACGTACACTTCTAATTCTAGGCTAGCAAACATAATCTTACTATTCTATATTTGCTTCTCGTAAAAAATATTTATTTTTCTATGCTTTTTAGAAAAACTTATTTTTTAAAAATTATTATTCTAAATTATTGGCACTGGCAAGTACCCAAATTCCTTTTTTTTCACTTTTTCTCTTGTTTTTTCCTCTTTCCCCCTTTTCCCATCTCTCTTTTCCCCTTCTTTTTCCCTGCGCACGTCCACGCCCCCCTACCGCCTCGCCTCGGCTCTCCCCCGCCGCCTCAGCGCTCCCCCGTCGCCTCGCCTTCCCCGTCGCCTCGTCTTCCCCTCCGCCTCAGCCTTCCCTGTCGCCTCGCCTTCCCCGCTCCCCTCCCTCGAGACCTCTGCCTCCCCTCCGGCTCCCTTCGGCCTCCCCGCGCACTGCCGCCCCTCCCTCTCCCCTCCGACTCCGGCCTCCCCGCGCGCCGCCTCCCCTCCCTCTCCCCTCCAGCTCGCTGCTGCTGCCTCCCTCCTCGGCCGACGGCGCGGCGCGGCAAGCACCTTCGGCGGGGTGCGTCGCGTGGGCGGGGCGCATGAGCGTCTTGTGATAGCGGCGAGCCCGTCTTGCCGCGTGCTTTACCCCGACCCACGAGGCTGTCTTTGCGGGCGGCATGCCGTCGCCGTGCGGGGGCAAGACGAGCACGGTCAAATGGCGTCTTGCGGCCGCCGCCGCCGTACCCGTTTTGGGCCGGCGCGGTCCGAACTCTGATATCAAGCCGACACGGCACGACCCTCTAACGTGCCGAACCGGACTTAGGCCGTGCCGTGCCGTGTCCTTCGTGCCTCGGGCCGGCCCACCACGGCACGGCCCATGTGCCCACCTCTAGGCATGCACGTCGGTTTTCATGGCTGTTTCTATATGGATAGCTTGACTGCCGGGTGGGCCATCGTCATTTCTCTTAAGATAATTGCACAGATTAGCTCAGTACTTGCTACTTCCCACTTTCGTTAGTTGCATACTTGCATGCATCTATCTGGGAAGACATCCCACACATGCATATTGCTTAATCAGACTGGAGATTAATTGGGTCCTCCTGATTAGTACAAGCAAATTAATAATTGAATCCGGCAGCAAACCATGCACGCACTACTCCTCTGTGACGTGGGATTAGTGGGCTTCTTTTCTTTTTCTTTTTTTTAATTTCTTTGCTACCTTCTTTCTTTACTTGTGGATCCGCTAATTAATTACTTAATCAAGCAATGGTTTATGCATGCAGCTCACTGTGCTATCATTGGCTGACCAGTGGTCCGATCGAGTGTTTAGTTAGTTGATTAGAGAAGCTCCTATATGCCATGTCAATTTATTTTATTTAAGAGAGCTATTTCATAACTTCTTTTTTTATCCTATAACGGATTTTAGCAATTTATTTATTTAATGTTATTATTTTTATGTAATTATTTATTTTTATTTTAATCTTAGAACAAAATCGTTGTCAACAATACCTCTTTATTCATTTTAGAAGGAAAAACTCTATATAACATTCTAAACTTTACTCAAAAGTCCATCTAACACCCCTAAACTTTGAAACATGTTATTTAGCACCCTAAACTTTCTAATCCCGTTCGTTTAACACCTTAAGCTAGTTTTGTAGGGAGGAAAGTCCATATAACACCCTGAAGTTTGCTCAAAAGTCTGTTTGACACTCCAAACTTTGAACCGGTTATCTACCACCTCAAATTTTTCAATCCCATTCGTTTACCCCAAAAGTGTTAGACGGACTTTTGGGCAAAGTTCAGGATGTTATATGGGCATTTTCCTTTTTAGAATAGTCTAATAATGATTGGAAGATATTTCAAGGTGAATTTCATGAAAAATTTCATCAAAATCCACTTTTTTATAGCATAATTTATGTATATATTTCTTTAAATGTGGAAAAAGATATATATTAAAAATAAAGGATTCCGATAAATTTTATTTCTGCTGCGAAGATTTCACGTGATATTACACAATCTGAAATATTACTAGAGAACGAGATGACAGTATAACAGTAAAATCTTATAGGCGTAGGCTGCTGTTGTCGTCCTTCCACGCGATAAGCTACAACCACGGCAATGCAACGCAGCCGAAGGGAAAGAACTTAACTTAACGGCATTAAGGATAACTAGTTAGGGTCATACGCTACACTGCGTTGTACGAAATTTCGTTGTGTGACGCTACGCTATATGAAATTTGGGAAATTCGGTTGAGCTACGTTGCGCCGCGCAAAATTTGGTCCGATTTCAAAACAAATTGCGTAATTTTGGTTTTCTTGTTTTTTTAAAAAAAATGGGTCGCTAGGACCCGTTGGCAAATCCGTGGACTGCTTTAAACCGTTGGCGAACCTGTGGGTTTTTTGGGAGAAAACCGCTGAGGGACCTAAACGTAATTTTGTTTCTTTTTATGTAATTCCGGTTTTCTTGTTTTTTTTAAAAAAATGGGTCATTAGGACTCGTCGGCGAATCCGTGGATTGTTATAAACCGTCGGCAAATCTGTGGGTTTTTTTGGGAGTAAACCACGGAGGGACCTAAATATATTTTCGTTTTTCTTCGAGTCCAATATGCTAAAATCCGATTTCTTGGGATCTAAACGTAATTTTGTTTTTTCTTGGGTCCATTCTGCTAAAAATTGCCGGGAATATCTATACATAAACCGTGGAGGGACCTAAACATAAATTCTTTTTTTTTCAAGTCCTTTCTGTTAAAAAACCGACAGAGGGACCTAAACACGATTTTGAATTTTCCGGAGGGCCTTTTCGCGCGGGCGGGGGCTAAGGTGGCACGTCTGGGAGGGCGCCAATTCCTCCCAATATAATATACGGTATACATTGCTCATTTGCTCTGTGCGCTGCAGCTATTGCGCGCTGGCCTTTGCTGTGCTCATGGTTTGAAATCTCGGCGAGAATTCGGAATGTCGGCCAAGATTTTGGATTTCGGTCGGAACGAAATTAAAATTCCCGATTGAATTAAAAAATTTGGAAAAAAAAAATCAAATGCTACAGTATCTTCAAAAATTCGGTAAATTTCATCGAAATTTCGGGCAAATTAACCGAAATGCGTCTTCTTTGACTGAAATGCATGGTGTTTTGACCGGATTTGCCTCATTTTTTTTAGAATTACAATGCCATTTATGAGTACTACATGTGAAAGATTTACAAAAAGCACTTCAGTTCAGTTGGTATAGTAAAGAACTTAATTACCTGAGATCTCATGTTCGAGTTAGGTCAAACCCAGAACCTCATGTTTAAGAGGCTTGCACTTTACCAACTAAGCTAGAAGTGCTAGTGAGTACTAGTAGTGAGGAGTGAACTCATTTATGTATGTCATCTACAGTGATTTCAATTGAGACTCAATCATTCACTTCACAGATACACGGTGAAGAAGACTCAATCATCTCACTCACTCACTTTCCTCTCCCAGGAAACAAACTCCATCCCCGAGCTCTCCCTCTCGTCCTCACTGGTCTCTGGTCATCTCCAGCCAAGCTCTGGCCAGATCCGGCCCATACGGTGAAGAAGAATTCAAATCTCGGTTCAATACATCAAGATCTCGTTGTTCATATGTTAGATATTTCATCATTTTGGGCTGGATTAATGATTTTATGTGCCAGATTTGCTTGGTTCCAGGCCAGATGTGGCTGGAGTTGGTGTAGTATTGCATCCTGACATTGTTTCTTGCATAGACACCGGTCCAAGTCTCCAGATGAGTGTAATCTCCTGTAGCAGTACACCATTTGTAATCTCCAGTAGCATGAGCATGAGCAGGGTATTTTTATATGAAATTATGTTATAGCATTGGACGTAGGTGATCGGTGGAATTGTGTAATTCTGTTAATTACTATTTGCAGTTAAGTGTAGCCTTGCCCATGTTAGTTTTCCTCTTGTAAGCCGTGCATTACATATGATAATTAAGCATTTGCTTGAAAAATTAACATGTCTGTGGAGACCTGTACTGAAAAGTATGCATGCATGGTTCAAGTATGCATTGATTCAAGTATGCATACATGGTTCAAGTATATGCACTTCAACCATATGACATCTCTATACATGTATGATTTAAGTAATTATTTTGTATGAATTCATCAAGTGTGTATTTTCCCATTAAACAGTAGTTTATAACATGGTACCATCTTTTGTCTTTCGTTGCAGGTTCTTGTGATAGCAAATCGTGTGGGTAACATATGGGAGCATGGGGAGCACGTCAGCCAAGGGTCGAAGTGCAACTACTGTACCCATGTTATAAAGGGTGGAGGGACGACCCGTCTGAAGGAATATTTGGCTGATTGCTCCGGCAATGTGAGGGCCTGCCCTGATGTGCCTAAAGTGGTTAGGCGGGCCATGCTCGCAGACCTCCGTGGAGGTTGAGAGAAGAAGAAGGAGAAGGAGGCGGTGCACCTCTGTAAGGAGGAGGCTTGCGACGACTGGGCCATCTTGGCCACCGATTACCGTACTGAGAAAAAGCAGTTTAAGATGGTCTTAAGGGCCTCTAAAGAAGAGGCTTACATCAAGAGCCAAGGTTTGACCCTAGGATCAGGGTCTGGGAGTGGTGCAGTGAGGCCCTCGGTCCAATTCACTATCAGTCGCATGTTTGGCAGGCCCAAATCGACATGGGAAAGCCATGGCTCCATCGTTGTTGACCTTGCACAGAGTGGTGCCCCGCAGCAACCCCGCATTGACATTTCATTTAGGTAGGGGCAAGGCAGAAGCTTGGGAGGGCATGGTCCAAATGGTTCCATGCTAATAAAATTCCAGGGAGGAATGCCGAGTGTCTGTACTTCACAGTTATGAAATGATCATAGGTTTGTATGTTACAATTCTTATGATGATTGTACTAACCTCTTATGCCCGCTGTGGACAGGTGCACTTAAGATGGCGTAGAAATTAGGCCCAGGGGTTCATGGTCCAGCGGCCAGTCTTCGAGCCATTGGTGCTTTCCCAGTGAGCACCCTGGGTACCCCCGTGTTAGGGTACAACTCGATGCCCTAAGGAGGGGATCAGGGTGGGTACAATCACAGACAGATTCACAACAGATCGAGCATGTCATTGTTGTTCGACTTCGACTACTTTGATCCCTACGCCAATCCGTATGCACGACACATGCTTGTTAGGTACCTGCACCAGTCAGACAATCCTACGAGCTGGATGGCGCATTATGAACACTGGAAGTCCGTCTGGCTGCCGCGGGACATCCGTCCTAGGGGTAGTAGCACCGGACCATTGAGAGCAATTATGATCGATTAATGATTTTAGGATAATCATTGAATATCTTTGTGGGCATTGCTATGTGAAAGGTTTTTCCTTGTCTTTGATGGTTGCAGGGCGACGGTGCTAGGTCATGGTGAGGTAGAGGATGACCAGGACTAGACGAGGAGCGTCGGAGGTCCAGACGGTTGGGAGATCGCCGGAAGATGATCGGAGACGGAGTCCGGGCATGTCAAGAAGACAAGGAAAGGAGATGATGCTAGCTAGATGCCGCGTGGATCAATGAGGGCCGTCGGATTAAGGTCTAGTTGATAGGTTAGCGGGTCTAGGTAGTATGCTTTAAAAACCGTGCAAGAAAACCTGGTATATGTGTGGGTTTGGGGTTAGCCCTTGCATGGCTGTGTGTGTGGGTTAATCCTAGCCCTTAGATGAGTGCTATCGGGTTGAGGGACTCATCCAAGGGTGGTAGGTGGCCCAAGAGTAGTATAAATAGGGGTGGAGGGGTAGCCTCCTCCCTTAGAAGGTTTTTGAGGTTTTTGAATGCTCCTTTGAGCTTTTCTCACATGAAAGTGAGGCTTTGTAACCTCTCCTTCCAGAAATGAAAGTTTTATCCATCCAACTCTGAATTTATTTTGCACATTTACATTATGTCTTTATTTTACGCAATTTAAATTCAGCATTTACTTTCCCGCAATTACATTCTCGCAATTTACTTTCACGCAATTTGGATTTGCCTCCCCTCCTTCTAAATGCTATTGATCTGGGATGTTTTGAGTGTGTTCATATGGTTTTACATCTCTTTTGCACTCTTGGATTGAGTAGAGAACATCTTTCCTTTCAAGTTCCAACTTTGTTCAGAACTTGTTCTTTGCGTAGTATTTAGTATTTGGTTTTTTTAAAAATCTAGAAAAATCCTTTTTAAGTGATTCTTCTTTGAGGGGGTGCGGGACTCTTATATCCACATGAAGAAAAATTTTGGAGTTCACTTGTTGCACCGTTTGGGCGCCATGAGGTGAAAACCGAGCCCCAAACTTTCTGCTCAAAGTTCTTGACTGACTGTGTTCTTCGATTTGTCCTATTTTTTTGTAAGGATTTTTGAGGAGAAATTTGGTGGAGTTCGTCACGACTCTTCTGCTCATTGGGAGAAAAAAATTCTCAAAATTTTGTGAGCTGCAGAAACCCACCAACCTCCTGTTCAAATTGAGGACACTTTCTGGAAATTCTGCTTTTGCTTTTCTGAAAGTGACTTTTGTGATTTGAATTGATGTCCTTTCTAAAAGCAAGAGTTGGATTGATTCCTCTTTATCTTGGACACTAGACAACCAGGATTGTGACTCAAAAATCCCACATATTTTATGGTACTTATCGATGCAAGCTAGGGGTACTCATAGTTGTCTAGTTTTTCAGGTTTTTCACGATTTCCTTTGAGCGATCTTGTCGAGGTTTTTGTTGGAGTATTTTGGGGGAAAATTTATTTGCGACCATTCACCCCCCTCTGTTCACCATCTCGATTCTTCAATTGGTATCAGAGCCGGTTCTACTCTTTCTAGATCTTGACCGGTCTCAAGAGCCATGGCGACGGACAAATATTCCACCAAGTCTCCCATCTTTAATGGAGTTGATTTTCCTTTTTGGAAGTCCCGGATGGAGTCATACATCATCGCCGAGGCTACGATATGGTAGAAGGTGAAACTCCGTATGAGGTTCTGGCGATGAAAATGTCACGGCTATCAATATGGTCGGCGTTGAGGCGAATGCTAAGGCAAGGAACATTCTCATACTGAGGTCTTAGCCGCATGTGAGTATGATAGGATTTCTCACCTTCGCTCGCTCACGAGATTTGGGTAACCCTCGATGCTTACCATGAGGGCTCTACTCAAATCAAGGCGTGAGCGAGACAGTTCAAGCGCGAATACAACAAGTTTGATCAACGCACTGATGAGAGTCTCGACGAGTGTTTTGGTCGGTTTACAAAGATCTTGAGCGGCCTCTGAGCAGTTGGTTGTATATACCCTGACTCGGACAATGCTCGGCATTTCTTGACCGCACTCGACCTTTGGGTTTGGGAGATGAAGGTGACCACCATCGAGGACACCATCGACTTATCGATTCTGACTCTTAACGGGCTTTATTCCCGCCTCAAGACTCATGAGATCGATGTCGTCTCTCAGAAGACAAAATCTCAGTCGATGGCTTTGGTCACCGATCCCAATGGATCTTCTTACGATTCTTACATCGGTCTCTCCTCTCCACCCGCTGAGCTAGCGATGACCAAGCTGGAATTTTTTGAAATTGAGCTTGCTCTTCTTGCTCACAAATTCTCTCATGCATACAAGAGGGTGAGAGAGAGGAAGAGAGGTGGCATGATCACCTGCTTCGAGTGTGGTGGCCCCAACCACGTTGGCGAACTATCCCAAGGCGGAGAAGGGCAAGAACGATGTTGGCGGTTCGGGCAATAACGATTACACCGACAAGAACGCAACAAGAAGCCTCGGTTCGTGAATGGCGCCACGAGAAGAAACCGCAACTTCTCCAAGAACAAGAAGCTCTTCCACGCGTCCTCGCGCGCTTGATGACATCAACATCTCCGACACGGAGACATGGAGCGACGAGGCGAGGATGATCCGCAAGAGAAGAAAGGTGGCGACGACTTCTCGGCATGTGCTTCATGGCGGCGTCAGCGGCATCGGCGACTCAGTGTCAATGACACGAGCGAGGTACCCTCCTATGACCACTCAATGAAGCTTTACGCAAATTAGGAAAATTTCGTGCTAGAGCTAGAGCTAGGTGTCTTGAGCTTGAGAAGGAAGTAGGTACCTTGACTTGGGAGTTAGCTTCACTTAGATCTTCTCCCCCGAGTCAGCGATGGTGGTACTTTGTGTGATGCTTTGCTTGTGGAGTTAGAGAACCTAAGGACTATGCATGATAGTGTGTTATGCGAACTAGATAGTCTTAGGTTGAAGAATGCTAGCAATGAATCTGTTGATACTCCTTCTGTAGATGCTAGTTTTCTTCATGCTCACTCTACTCCCTCTTGTGCTAATTGCCCTAAATTGCTTGCTGAAATTGATGCCATGAGCACTCACCTTAAGAAGCTTTCTTCTAGAAATGATGAATTTGAATTGCATGCTTCTAAGGACCCAGTCAGCTCATGTGAGGGCTGTAAGCAACTAAAACTTGACAATGATGCTTTGAATGTCAAGTGTGATTAACTTGCTAACGACTTACTAGATAAGTCACAAGAAAGTTACTTGCGATGTTCTATGATTGAGGGGGACTTGGATAAAATCCATGTCGAGCTTAGGAAGAAATTAGAAGACCAAGCCCATAGAATTAGAAATGCGTCTTGCGTTTCTTGTGAGACCCTCAAGATTGAGGCAGCCTTGCTGAGGGAGAAAAATGCACGTGCTGAGAGAGCTCATCTTTCTGGTTCTTCTTCTTCTTCCCCCTGTTCTTCTTGTGCCTCTTTCTTTCAAGATTGCCAGTATCTTATGAGCACTCTCGAGAAGTTTGTAGGAGGCAAGAAGAAGCTCAATCTTATTCTAGACCAATCCAAGATTAGTAGATTCAATCAAGGTCTAGGATTTGATCCCTTGGAGCATGCTCGGACGCATCCTCCCACCATTGTGCGTGGCTCCAAGAGTGGTGAGATTGTGGTAGCTCCCAGAGTGAGCACCACCATGTTTAGGTCTACTGGGGTTGTCCATAGGACTTCTGACCAGAAGGGTGTTACTCCTGTTGCTTCTGTCTCTAGCAAGGCGAAGTACACATGCACCTTACGTAAGAAGGATGGTCACCTAGTAGATTTACCTTCAGCGTGCCAAGATCACTCGGCGTGGCGTGTTCTTGCTCTTAGGGGTATTGAGGTCATCCCGGACTTTGAGTGCTCTAAGGTACACTTGTTCTAGACGAGTTAGAAAGTCGCTGTTTTTGGGCGTCGAGGACTCGGTTTTCATCTTTGGTTCTTTGAGTTTTAGTCTTGGAGCTGTTCGTAGTCGGTCTTTCGCCGTCCTTTTGATATTCCTCGTTTTCCCATCGAGGTAGATATCGTGGCGTGAGTGTTTTTCGGTAAGAAATTTAGGAAGCCTCACCGAGATGGTGCGGCTTTTGCACCACGGCGGGCTAACCAGTTCAGCTCCTAGATCATCTACTAGAGTTACTCTTGATCATGTTAAGGTTAAATGGCGAGAGAGACACTCGAGTCAGTCTTCTTACGTGGTGGTACTCGGCGTCGTGTGGTTCGATATTAGGTTCCCAAGTCTTCACTCTATCCCGATCTTGAGTCATCTTTCTCTCTGTGTCTTGATCGGGTTAAATCGGATGGGGAAGGAGATGTTTGGATTATCGACTCGGTTGTTCTCGTCATATGACCGGAGATTCTCGATGGTTCTCTTCCCTAGTCCGAGCCCTCGGTGATGAGTTGATCACTTTCGGGGATGCATCTTCAGGTAGAGTCATTGCTAAAGGTACCATCTGCATTAACCAAAATTTCATTCTTAAAGATGTTGCCTTAGTAAGTAGGTATGTAATACAATCGCTCTCTGTTTCTCAACTTATCGATGGCTCTTTTGAGGTAAGCTTCAAGAGTAATGCCTGTAGAATCCTTGATTCATCGGGAGGGTTAGTTTTGGGATTTCTAGATTTGGGAGAGTCTTTCGTGCTGATTTTTACGCTTCTTACGGAGACTCTCTTCGATGTTTGATTGCTTCGAGTCGCGTGATCTCTCCTACGGCATAGGAGACTTGGTCACATTGGTTTTGATCATTTGACCGAGTTAGCGACCACGATCTCATTCGGGTTTGCCCAAACTCAAGATGGTCAAAGACTTAGTTTGCTCTCCTTGCCGACATGGTAAGATGGTTACTGCTTCTCATCCTCCAGTCACCGTAGTGATGATTGATGCATCAGGACAACTTTTACATATGGACCTTTGTTGGTCGGCTAAAGTGCGATCGGCGGGAGGGAAGTGGTATGTTCTTGCCATCGTTGATGATTTTCTAGATACTCTTGGGTATTCTTCATGGCCTCGAAGGATGAGACTTTTCTCACTTGGGGTTTGGTCGATGGGTTGTCTATTGAGCTCCCGGTGCATTACGAGTTATCTGCAGATGATAATGGCACGGAGTTGAAGAATTCCTACTTTGAGAGTTTTTGTGTGGAGTGCGGTTTAGAGCATCGGTTCTCTTCTCCCTCGCCCCTCGGCAAAATGGCGTCTTGGAAAGGAAGAACAGAATCTGGTTGAGATGGCGGGGCGATGCTAGATAGTCTGATACTCCTAGGAAGTTTTGGGTGAGGCTATAGCTCTTTGCTTGCCATGTTTCTAATCGCGTGTTTTTGATAGCACATTTGCATCGCACTTCTTATGAGTTGAGGTATGGGCGAAAGCCTAGTGTGTCTCATTTTCGCGTTTTCGGTTGCAAGTGTTTCATCTTAAAGTCTAGTAACCTAGATAAGTTTGAGTCTCGCTCTTCTGATGGTATCTTTCTAGGTTACTCGACTTCTTCTCGTAACTATAAGTGCAGGTGTTGATGCGCATAGGATCATAGAGACTGTGATGTGACCTTTGATGAGGCTAGCCCAGAGCTAGACACGATGTTTGAGCTCTTCTTATCCCTCCGAGACCATCTTTGTAGAAGATGAGGATGATGGAGATGATGGTGTTCCACGGATCCAGTCCCCTCTACACGAGGTGCCTCCTGTTTCCATTTACGCACCTCGGGAGACCACCCTTGCCTTGAGCTCTCCTTGGTGAGTGGCTCTGTTCCTACCTCTTCTATTCAAGAGGTAGAGGTCACTCATACGGTCCTCCTCGACATATCCGAAAGCTCATCCACTGATCGGATCATTGGTGATATATTTGGCGGGTCACTCGCTCAAAATCGAGTTTGTCGATTTACGCCTCCACTCTGCCTTCGTTGCCTCCTTTGGTAGAAGGATGTTTCTCATGCATTATCCGATGAGTCGTGGATTAATACTATGCATGAGGAACTTGAGAACTTTGAGAGGAACAAGGTATGGCGAGCTTGTCGAGCCCCATCCGGTCATAATGTCATTGGGACCAAGTGGGTATTCAAAAACAAGCAGTGAGGATGGGGTTGTAGTTAGAAACAAGGCTAGACTAGTTGCAGGGCTTTTCTCGGGTTGAGGTCTTGACTTTGAGAGACCTTTGCCCTGTAGTTAGGTTAGAGGCTATCAGAATCACCTTGCATTTTACGCATCCAAAGGCTTCAAGCTTTATCAAATGGATGTCAAGAGTGCATTATTCAATGGCTATATTGAGGAAGAGGTTTATGTCAAGCAACCTCGAGTTCGAGAACCCCAAGTTTCCAGTCATGTATACAAGCTTTCCAAAGCTCTGTATGGACTCAAGCGAGCTCCCGAGCATGGTATGAGAGGCTCAAGTCTTATCTTCTCACCATGACTTTAAAATGGGCATAGTAGACAAAACTCATTCATCGGACACCATGAGTCTCATTTTCTTCTTGTCCATATTTATGTGGGCGATATCATTTTGGTGGCTCCTCTCATTCTCTTGTCTCTCGGTTTTACGATGTGATGAGTACAGAGTTTGAGATGAGTATGATGGGCGAGTTGAGCTACTTCCTTGGCTTCCAGATCAAGCAGACTCGAGAGGGCACTTTCTTGCATCAACGCAAGTACATCTGGGACCTCCTGAGGCACTTCAACATGTCTGACGGGAAGCCGGTGTTAACTCCTATGGCCACCACTGCAGTCCTCGAGCCTGATGAGGATGGTGAGCCTGCTAATCAAAAGGAGTTTCGTAGCATAATTGGCTCCCTCTTGTATCTCACTGTGTCAAGGCCAGACATACACTTTGCCGTGTGTATGTGCGCCCGATTTTAGGCTTCTCCTCGTGCCTCTCACTGTCAGGCGGTGAAGCGTATTTTTCGGTACCTTCGCGCTACCATTGATTATGGTATTTGGTACTCTTCCTCCTCTTGTCTATCTCTTAGAGCCTTTTCCGATCTTGACTTTCTTTGGTGTAGGATAGATAGGAAGAGCACTTCGGCACTTGCCAATTCATTGGCACTTCTCTTGTTTCTTGGTCATCTAGGAAGCGATGCAGGGTTACCTGATCCACCGCGAGGCCGAGTATGTTCTTTGCGGCCGATTGTTGTAGCGAGTTCTCTGGATGAGATCGACCTTGCGGGACTTTGGGTTAGATATCTGAGTGTGCCACTTTTACGTGACAAAACTTCGCTATTTGCATTGCTAAAAACCAGGTGCGACATTCCCGGACCAAACACATTGATATTAGATATCACTTTCTTAGAGACCATGTAGAGAAGGGGATATCGTGCTTGATTGTAGAGAGTGACCTTGATTAGCGATATCTTCACCAAGCCTTTGGATAGCTCGAGGTTTGTTGCCACGAGGAGTGAGCTTGGGGTCGTGTGCCCTTACGGCCTTACGTGAGGGGGGTGGCTTGTATATTATGTATTATATTATTTTTGGTTCTTCTTTCTTTTGTTTTGTTCAGGTGCTATGGGTTTTCTCTTTAGAGTTCGAGTTCACTTCACCTAGACTTGGCATGCTTGGCATGGACCTCTCATCTTATGCTTGAGGATGCTATTCTTTTCTTCTTCTTGGTTGAGCTCACTCACGGACTTATAGGTCTAGCGGTGTTGGGCCTCACAGGTAGGCAGTGCATGTTTGCTCCTGTGTTGGAGTTCAAGAGTTAGCTGTCCTTTGTCAGTCATTGGGAAGATGAGAGCGAGTTTGAGCCTAGTATTCTCTACTATCTTTTCTAAACTCTATAGCCATTTAGTTTGCAGTTTTTCAATCTTTCTCTCCTCTTTTTTGAGTTTTTGGCTTCAATTGAGTTCATTTGGTTTTTTCTATGCCTAACTCTGCTAATAACTCAATTTGTGCTTAAAATTGACTCACATGTTGAGGGGGCGTTTGAAAATCTGTTCATGCATTGCATAAAGGCTGCATTTTCTTTTGTTTTATGAGCTTTATCTATTATGCAATTGATTCAATCTTCATGTAATGCACCTTGCTACATCTTTGAAGAAAATCACTAGCTTAGGTCTATCCAAGTTCATCTATCATACTAAGCTTGTTAAAATCTGAAAATTGAAAATCTTAAATGAAAAACATGTTGCTTTTTCTTGTTAAGTTTCTTCTCTAGAGGTTTTTACCATGAATTGTGAATTTATGGAGTTCTCTAGAGTCCCTATAGCAACTTGGGTGAAACTTGCTTGATCCATATTTTAGTCCTTCAAAATTGCTCATATGTGCTAAATTAAGAAAAAATTGACTCTCTTTTGTGCAAAATTGAACTCAACATTATATATCCTCGAGACTGCCTCCCATTGCACTTGGGATGAACTTGAAATATATCGTGTATGACCAAGATCATTCTCTTAAGAGTTACTCTTGGGGTGATCGAACATGGCTTGAGTCAATCATTAAGAAATGCAAATAACAAAAACATAAGTGGGTAAAGAATGCAAATAATGTCAAACATTTGCACCCCTTGTCACTTACCCCAATCTAAGTGATTATCACCCAGTTGATTACCTAGCACCATATGCCATCAACAATTCAACATCGTTGCGTGACATGACTCGCCACAACAACTCAATCTCATCGTGTGATCCCACATGACACACAAGTTCATAACATTGTTCCATATTCCATTAATCAAGATTAATTATCAATGATTCTGGCACATGTGATGACGTGGCATGGCTAAGCAACTAATACGGACTAACCATCCCATGTTGATTATAATTACTAACCAACTGTATTGAACCAATCTAGGGTGACAATAGATTATGGCATACAACGACAAGGTAGGGTATAAATCAACCTGGTATATTAGCTAAGCCCAATTTAATTTGAAACAACTATACACTTGAAATAACAAGCATTAAGGTAAAACGAATATAGCAATTTTATAAACATGGGTTCAACATGATCAAAGCACAACTTGTCTTGGAATAGATCCTGATCTTGATCTAGAGCTTGCTCTTGAGTTGTTGAATCTTCCTCCGAAGCGTCGCATAATTCAACGTTTACGCGTACCGAAGGAGAAAAGCAAATAAATACCAAAACAGAGAGCAAATGAACTCCAAAAATAAAATAAAATTCACCATTAAATAGATCTCAATTTTACAAATTTTTATAAATTTGAATCACTCAAATCCGAGTTAAGATGCAAAAGATATAGCCTTTTGAAGTTTGAATTAATTCTGAAAATACAGAAATTAGAAAACCGAATTTAACAGAATTATTTTTAAACTGAAAAACCGATTTATGACGTCAGCGTGACCTCATGATGACGTCAGCATCGCAGAATTTTCAATTGAATTATTTTCCAATTGAAAACGCAATTATGACGCAAGCATGGCGTCAGCCTTGATCTGGAACCAATCAGAACGCGACACGTGTCTCGGTGTATGGACTGAGTCCACGGCGTCAGGTCGGTTCACCGCAGACGCGGTCCACGATGCCTCGGCCTCTGCGCCTGACACACGGCGGCGCCCGATTAGTCCACACGCGGGGCTCGATCTGGCCCGATGAAGATAGATCGAACGGCCACCGATCACTCGCGACGTGGCAGCGCGTCAACCGAAGGGTTTAGATCCGACGGCCCAGAGCTTTTGAATCCGGCGATGGAGGCGCGACGGCGGAACTCCACCGGCAGCGAAGAAGACGACCTGGCCGACGGCTCCCTGGCGCTTCCCCGACGAGGTGAAGTTGCGGCTCTGGCTTGGAACGAGGAGACGAATCCGGATCTAGTTCTACCGTGGCGGAACACGTCCTAGAGCCAATGGAATCCCGCGAAAACCCTCGGCGGCGCTCGCGACAACCTCCGATGAGCCCTTGCGACGAAGCGACGGCGATTCCAGCGACGGTGAGCGGGGAAAAAGAAGCGGCGCAGCTGAGACATCCTCGGGCGGGTCGCGGCAAATAGCCCCTCGGCGTGCGTGTCGGCGAAGTCCTTCCGTCTGTGGCGGCGCAGTCCAAGTCCGACACGGTGACGAGTCCCGGAGAAGACGGAGTCTCGACCATCCACGCGTCGTGAATCGTACGGACAATCGCGCGCATGACGTGGCGAAATCCGAGCCCTCCACACGACACGATCCAACGGATCACACTCGCCGGCGCGGACAAGCTATCGGCGCCGCGATCAAGATCAACGGCTCGGATCAAAGGCGGCTAGGGTTTACTGAGATCGGTGATTTGGGCGCCGGCGGGCTCTCAGCGCCTGATATTGGGCTTTGGCCCAACACTGTTCAAATGGATTTTAAAACTTTATTAATTTAAATAATTCTAGAAATTCACTTAATTGGTTTTAAGCAAATAAATTGTCAGGAAAAATCTCAAAAATACTTTGAGACATTCTGGACTTAAATAAAATATTTTTGGCAAAACTTTACTTTAAATTTGCATAAATTTAAATAGTTTTCAATAAAAGGCCAAAACACTTAATTTGCAATTAATTTAAATAAATCCAAAAAAATCCAAATAAATTCCAAAAAAATCATAAAATGCACAAATATCAATAAAATACTATTTAGGCAAATTTTGGGATGTTAAAAACCTCCCCCCTTAACAGAATCTCGACCCCGAGATTCAGGGCTAACTAGAGAATAGGGTTGGGAATTCTGACTTCAAATCTTCTTCGCGCTCCCAAGTTGCTTCACTTTCAGAATGATTGCTCCACTGAACTCTGCAAAAGCGAATAGACTTGCTTCTAGTTCTGCGCTCCATAACATCCAAAATTCTGACTGGCTGCTCCTTGTTGGTCAAATCTTCGTACAGCTCTATTGCATCTAACGGGGTTTGTTCTGCTAGCACTCTGAGACACTTCTTAAGCTGAGACACGTGAAACACGTCATGCACTCCTGCCAAAGACTGAGGCAATTCCAACTGATAAGCTACTTCTCCTCGACGGCTTAAAATTTTGAACGGACCAACATATCTTGGTGCAAGCTTCCCTTTCACGTGAAACCTTTTAACACCCTTAAGAGGGGTAACCCTGAGATACACATAATCATCTGGCTCGAAACTCAAATCTCGGCGTAGCTCTTTTGCCTTGACTGCGCTATCTTCAACCTCTCTCTGATCATCGTAACTTGATTTTCTGCTTCCTCGAGAATATCTGGCCCGAACACCAAACGTTCTCCTGTTTCATTCCAATTTAACAGAGTACGACAAGCCCGTCCATACAATGCCTCAAACGGTGACATCTGCAAGCTAGCTTGGTAACTATTATTATGGCCAGATTACGCATCGGCAAACATTTATCTCAAGACGTAGCATAAGCTAAAGCACAAGCTCTCAACATATCTTCTAAAATCTGATTTACCCTCTCAGTCTGACCATCCGTCTGCGGGTGATACGCTGTACTGAAATTCAGGCGAGTTCCCATTGCTTCATGCAACTTGTTCCAAAATCTTGAGGTGAATTGGGTACCTTTGTCTGATACAATCTTTTTGGGCACCCCATGCAAACATACAATCCTTGACATATACAACTCGCTAAGCGATCTCACGAGTAAGTGGTCTTCAGGAATGAAATGGCGACCTTAGTCAAACGATCCACAATAACCCAAATCGAATCATAACCTCTCTGAGTCTTAGGTAAACCAATGATAAAATCCATACCGATTTCCTCCCACTTCCATTCAGGAACTTTCAGCGGTTGTAGCAAACCAGCGGGTCTTTGATGCATAGCTTTTACTCTCTGACACACATCACATAGAGCAACGTGCTCAGCCACCTCACGCTTCATATTAGGTCACCAAAACCTCTCCTTCAAATCTTGGTACATCTTAGCACTCCCCGGATGAATCGAGTACTTGGAATCGTGAGCTTCCTCAAGAATCAGTTGCTTCAGCTCCTTTGCATCCGGTACACAAATCCGGCCTTTGAAGAACATGGTGCCTTGCTCATCTAGAGTGAAATCCACAGCTAGGCCTTCCTCCTTTTTAGCCTTGATCTTAGAAATTTTATCGTCATCCTTCTGGCTTCCTCTGTCGATCCTCGGTGTTGGTTTTACCTCCAGTGCAGCTATGATTCCTTGCGGAACAACTTCCAACCTTAGCTTCTGAAATTCCTTACATAGCTCTGGTTGATCCTCCATTGACAACGTATTTGCGCTATGGCTCTTGGGCTCGAGCATCTGCTACTACATTGGCTTTTCCGGGGTGATAATGAATTCCCACATTATAATCCTTGATTAACTCCAGCCACCTTCGTTGTCTCATATTAAGATCTGCTTGAGTGAAAATGTATTTCAGGCTCTTATAGTCAGTATATATCTCACATCTATTTCCTATGAGATAATGACGCCATATCTTCAAAGCATGCACTACGGTAGCTAACTCCAAATCATGTGTCGGGTAATTCGCCTCATGCGGTCTCAACTGCCTTGACGCATAAGCAACAACTTTACCATTCTGCATTAACACGCACCCCAAGCCTTGCTTTCAAGCATCGCAATAAATGTCAAATCCATTCTGCACATCTGGCAACACTAATACGGGGGCAGTCGTCAAACGCTCCTTCAGTTCCATAAAACTTTTCTCGCACTCTGGCGTCCATGCAAACTTCTTCTCTTTCCTCAACAACTGCGTCAGGGGTTTAGCAATCGTTGAGAATCTTCTATGAACCGACGGTAGTATCCCGCCACTCCCAGAAAACTACGGATCTGAGTAACAGACTTCGGTTGCTCCCAATGTAACACTGCGTCCACTTTGCTTGGGTCAACTGCAACTCCTTTAGTAGTCATTACATGACCAAGAAATTCAACTTTCTCCTTCCAAAAATCACACTTGCTGAACTTAGCGTCTGATTGATGCTCGCATGACCTCTCTAAAACCATCCTCAGATGTTCCGCATGCTCTTCCTCTGTCTTCGAGAAAACTAAGATGTCGTCTATAAAAACCACAACAAACTTATCCAAATACTCCATGAAAACCTTATTCATCATGTTCATGAAATATGCAGGGGCATTAGTCAATCCAAATGACATGACAGTGAACTCATAATGTCCGTATCGCGTAGAAAACGCAGTCTTGGGCACATCCTCCGCTCGGATCTTTAACTGATGGTACCCTGAAGAGGATCTATTTTGGAGAAAACTCCGGCTCCTCTTAACTGATCAAATAAATCGTCGATCCTGGGCAATGGATACTTATTCTTGATCGTTACCTCATTAAGTGCACGATAATCAATGCACATCCTAAGACTTCCATCCTTCTTACGAACAAACAAAACTGGTGCTCCCCACGGTGATGAACTTGGTCTAATGAAACCTTTCTCTTGCAGTTCCTCAATCTGCTTTTTCATTTCCACTAACTCATCTGTAGGCATCCGATAAGGTCTCTTTGATATCGGTGCTGTCCCTGGTGCCAACTCGATAACAAACTCAATATCGCGATGCAGTGGCAACCACGGTAAATCTTCGGAAACACATCGGATATTCTCGACTCTTGGCACATCCTCTATCTTTGATGGCTCAAATGCTGTTGACCACTAACTGCCCATCACGAACTGCAGTCGCTTGAAATTCTACCTTCTTGCCACTAGGGCCTTCCAGAGTCACGATCCTTCGGCCACAATCCAAAACGGCCTTATGCTTTGACAGCCAATCCATTCCAAGGATAACATCTAGGGATTGCGCATCTATCAGGATAAGATTGGCTAGAAATTCTATCCCGTCCATAAGCAACTTAGCTCCCAAACACCCAAGGCTAGATCTAAGCTCCGATCCTGGGGCTTGGACTAAGAGCACACACTTAAGATTCACCACTTTAAATCCATTCTTGGTTGCAAAACTTTGAGTAACAAACGAATGCGAAGCTCCAGAATCAAACAAAACTATAGCGGGTACTAAGTTAACCAGAAACTTACCCAGTACGACGTCCGTAGCCTCTTGAGCTCCATCCGTGGTGATGTGGTTGATCCTACCACGCGCTGTTGATTGAGGGGTTGCTCCAGCTTGACCGGGTGCACGATTTCCTCCTGAAGCCGGTGCCTTGGCAGGTGTTGTTCCCAAGTTGAAACGAACTGGCGTGATGCCTCCCTTCTGTGGACACCTATTAGAAAAGTGCCCTGGCTCATTGCATGTATAGCATCTTTTCACTGCGATTCTTGACTCCCTCTGGCGCATTCTTTGCCTGTCTTTGAGTGTCTGAAAATTCGATTAGCGAGGCGGCGTAGGGTTGTTGCCTTGTTGATAGCTAGCGGTTGGAATCTGGCAAACTGTTGTGGTGACATTCTCAGACGTAGGTGGTTTGGACGTCCACCCTGATTAGTCATCAAGCGCTTACGGTTTTCACCCAACTCCTTGCGCTTATCCTCCAAAATCAAAGCCTTATTAACTAGCTCCTGAAAATCTAGGAAATTGTGGGTGATCAGTCCCACCTGTAGTCCTGAATTCAGCCCCTTCATGAAACGAGACTATCTAGCTTTATCTGTCGCTACATCTTCAGGGGCATAGCGAGCTAACTGGGTAAACTTATTGGATACTCGACCTTTGGTGGCCTCCTTGTTTGAGCCACAATTCTTCCTTCTTGAGATCCATCATTCCCTCTGGAACATGGTATTAGCGGAAAGCAGCAGTAAACTCCTCCCAAGTAATCTCCTGCGGGGCTCCATGTGCGGCGTAGTAATTCTCCCACCATTCTGCGACGGTTCCTTCCAGTTGATGAGAGGCATAGAGAACCTTCTCATTGCCCTCACACTGAGTAATATGCAGTTTCTTCTCAATAGTTCTGAGCCAATCATCGGCTTCCAAGGGATTAACATTTCCTGAAAAAATTGGTGGCCGAGTCCTCATAAAATCTGACAGCTTGGAGTAAGGTCGAGGTCCACCATTGTTGTTCTGAGCTGCATGGTTGTTGTTGGTTGCTACTACATTGGTCATTTGCTGCATCTGCTGCATCATAGTCTGCATTAGTTGAGTCTGCGCAGCAAGAAACGCTCCCAGATTCTGCATGTCCACTGGCAGTGGTGGTTGAGGATGGCCTCCATTATTGTTGTTGTCATTCTGGCACAGTCCACTTCCTGAAGCACCGTTGGTTCCGCGAGTATTCACCATCTGATGATTGCCTCTTGGGTTAGGAAAGGTAGATGTGGCATAGATAAGAAGCAAGAATTTCTAAAGCGGGGAAGATAGGTTATACCCAACTGAAATAATTCTTTATTTATTCTTGGTATGGCTGCTTATTTAAGCCTACAAGCTTTGCAACACATACTACACACTCAGCATTACAAAGAAGCAAACTAAACACGAAACCTTAACGTCCACTAAAGAGGTAAAGACTAACTTAAAGACGCGACTCAACACTCGAGTCTCAACACAACTCTAAGACTGATCCTCCTCGGGCTCCCACTCTCGCTCCTCGAGATCCTCCTCTGACTCCTCCTCGGCTGGCTCTTGAGCTTCTCGGGTCACACGCTCCAACTCGTCCTCGACCGCCTCTAGGGCCTCTCCCAGCTCAGTGATCATCCCGATGGCTGAAGCATGGGTCACCTCAAGCTCCTGCTCTGCCACTCTGAGTGCCTCGTACACTGTCTCCAGCTCCTGAGTAGTCTCTCTCATATGCTCCTCCTGGGCAAGGGTGAACTCCGCAAGGTGCATCGCAGTAGCACACTCGTTCTCCATGATCCGTCGGCGTCGGCATGCTTGCACATCAGGGTGAAGTCGAAACACTGAGTCGTGAAGCTCGTCGGCGTAGTCGCGGCAGACACGGCTAAGGGCAAGTCAGGCAACCTCCTGAATCGCAACCTCGTACGAGAATCTTCTGGCGGAGATGTTGATTGGCCTACTAGCTTCCTCGTTCTCCCGGGCGCAGATAATCAGCTTGCAAATAAATCCTCAGTGAACACTATTAACCGACCAGCTGCCTCCTCAGTAAAGCGGACGATAAAAGCCTCCAAGAGTCTAAAGAACTCTCCACAGCTCCATGGCATAGCCACCTGCTGACTCCTCAAAGGTTGGAACGATCGGCATCTGCTCCACAGGAACTTTGAATAAGTTCTCCACCTGGAACGGAAATGAAAACGGTAAATTCAGCAAAGGCGAGAAGTAGA
This sequence comes from Otatea glauca, assembly GCA_036346275.1. Classification (NCBI taxonomy): domain Eukaryota; kingdom Viridiplantae; phylum Streptophyta; class Magnoliopsida; order Poales; family Poaceae; genus Otatea; species Otatea glauca. Next base: position 18,731,013 of record CM070720.1, read on the forward strand.
GAATGAGATGAGTCGAGAGTGTTTTATCAGTCAACTTTTAATTTTTTCCTTAGAAAATAGTTTTGGACACACCCAGGACACCTTCATGCTATCTAGGGCCAAGACCTACGTTAGTATGCTCTGATACCACCTCTGTAAGGACCCGAACCACTGATTCGAACCCACTGTGTTTACCGCACTAGTCCCAGGATCAACGCTAGTGCACACAGCTCAACATCGGTACATATCATATCATACTCAACGATAATAGAAATAGTAGTTCATTTATTGATATAGCTAAGGGTATGATCTTATGACCGACTTACATTATTAAGCCACGCAGGGCAAGACTGGAAATATAAGCTAATAATTAAGTAGCAGAAAGTAGAAAACGTAGATAGCTCATCAGTTCACCACAGGAAACCGACAAGGCTCGGACCCTAATGACTCGCGTCCTCTTGGAACTCCTCCTCCAACAGAGTTGTAGATTCTTCGACTGTTGATTATTGTTGTTGGCAAGGGTGAGTACTTAAAGCACTCAACAAGTTGTGCACAGAATGCAATTCTATGTAACTATATGTAAGGCTTATTCCAACGGATAGGCTATTATGGCTATTTTGCAATAAGCATCACTTATGAACAAATACAATAATAGATTGTAAAGACTGTAAAACAAATAACAATAAATAGATTCAGCATTTCTGAAGTAAACCAAGTTTCCAATCCTAAATCAAATTCCATCTTCTGCATGACATTCCGCCATCCCAACCAAGTTGTCCATTTAATTAAGCTAACCCTTAACTGTAATTCCCGAGCATTGCTCAATACCGCGAGCACGGCTATCCGAATAGTTTTCACATTCTGCAGAGGTTATGCACTTTACCCACGTGATACAACCAAACACCACCAAGGCGAGTGATTATAACAAAGCCTTTACAATGCGCTGACTTAACCCGGTACCACGCGCTAAGGTTTCAACACTGGTGGGACTGGTTACCACATCCAGGGCCCCCCTCTTGCGTCATGTGAATTACTCCATAACTCGGGAACTCACACCGACCAAGATAGTACGAAAATTAAGACATTGCAAATTAATCAGCTAGGCTGGCCCATACCAGACATGTGGTTGCATGATTGACTCAAGTCAAAGGCTTGCAAGGTTAAGTCCTTAGAGTGATCAAGGCAAGACATCCACATACCCTCTGCCCATCGGGCCCACCTTGGCATACTCGCCCCTTGTCACTTGCCCCAATCTAAGTGATTATCACCCAGTTGATTACCAAGCACCATGTGCCATCAACAATTCAACATCGTTGCGTGGCATGGCTCGCCACAACAACTCAATCTCATCGTGTGATCCCACATGACACACAAGTTCATAACATTGTTCCATATTCCATTAATCAAGATTAATTATCAATGATTCTGACACATGTGATGACGTGGCATGGCTAAGCAACTAATACGGACTAACCATCCCATGTTGATTATAATTACTAACCAACTGTATTGAACCAATCTAGGGTGACAATAGATTATGGCATACAACGACAAGGTAGCGTATAAATCAACCTGGTATATTAGCTAAGCCCAATTTAATTTGAAACAACTATACACTTGAAATAACATGCATTAAGGTAAAACGAATATAGCAATTTTATAAACATGGGTTCAACATGATCAAAGCACAACTTGCCTTGGAATAGATCCTGATCTTGATCTGGAGCTTGCTCTTGAGTTGTTGAATCTTCCTCCGAAGCGTCGCACAATTCAACGTCTACGCGTACCGAAAGAGAAAAGCAAATAAATACAAAAACAGAGAGCAAATGAATTCTAAAAATCAAATAAAATTCACCAATAAATAGATCTCAATTTTACAAATTTTTATAAATTTGAATCACTCAAATCCGAGTTAAGATGCAAAAGATATAGCCTTTTGAAATTTGAATTAATTCTGAAAATACAAAAATTAGAAAACCGAATTTAACAGAATTATTTTTAAACTGAAAAACCGATTTATGATGTCAGCGTGACCTCATGATGATGTCAGCATCGCAGAATTTTCAATTGAATTATTTTCCAATTGAAAACGCAATTATGACACAAGCATGATGTCAGCCTTGATCTGGAACCAATCAGAACGCGACACGTGTCTCGGTGTATGGACTGAGTCCACGGCGTCAGGTCGGTTCACCGCAGACGCGGTCCACGATGCCTCGGCCTCTGCGCCTGACAAACGGAGGCGCCCGATTGGTCCACACGCGCGGCTCGATCTGGCCCGATGAAGATAGATCGAACGGCTACCGATCACTCGCGACGTGGCAACGCGTCAACTGAAGGGTTTAGATCCGACGGCCCAGAACTTTTGGTTCCGGCGATGGAGGCGCAACGGCGGAACTCCACCAGCAGCGAAGAAGACGACCTGGCCGACGGCTCCCTGGCGCTTCCCCGACGAGGTGAAGTTGCGGCTCTGGCTCGGAACGGGGAGATGAATCCGGATCTGGTTCTACCGCGGCGGAACACGTCCTAGAGCCATCGGAATCCCGCGAAAACCCTCGGCGGCGCTCACGACAACCTCCGATGAGCCCTTGTGATGAAGCGACGGCGATTCCTGCGACGGTGAGCGGGGAAAAAGAAGCGGCGCAGCTGAGACATCCTCGGGGCGGAGTCCGCGGCTTAAATAGCCCCCTCGATGTCCGTGTCGGCGGAGTCCTTCCGTCTGTGGCGGCGCGATCCGAGTCCGACACGGCGACGAGTCCCGGAGAAGACAGAGTCTCGACCGTCCACGCGTCGTGAATCGGACGGACACTCGCGCGCATGACGTGGCGAAATCCGTGCCCTCCACGCAACACGATCCAACGGATCACACTCGCCGGCGACGCGGACAACTCTAGAGCGCACGATCAAGATCAACAGCTCAGATGAAAGGCGGTTAGCGTTTACGGAGACGGGCTGATTTGGGCCACCCGAAGCGGGCCTCACGCGCACATTATTGGGCTTCGGCCCAACACTGTTCAAAAGGATTTTAAAACTTTATTAATTTAAATAATTCTAGAAATTCACTTAATTGGTTTTAAGCAAATAAATTGTCACGAAAAGTCTCAAAAATATTTTGAGACATTCTGGACTTAAATAAAATATTTTTGGCAAAACTTTACTTTAACTTTGCATAAATTTAAATAGTTTTCAATAAAAGGCCAAAACACTTAATTTGCAATTAATTTAAATAAATCCAGAAAAATCCAAATAAATTCCAAAAAAATCATAAAATGCACAAATGTTAATAAAATACTATTTAGGCAAATTTTGGGATGTTACAAACCTCCCCCTTAACAGAATCTCGACCCCGAGATTCAGGGCTAACTAGAGAATAGGGTTGGGAATTCTGACTTCAAATCTTCTTCGCGCTCCCAAGTTGCTTCACTTTCAGAATGATTGCTCCACTGAACTCTGCAAAAGCGAATAGACTTGCTTCTAGTTCTGCGCTCCATAACATCCAAAATTCTTACTGGCTGCTCCATGTAGGTCAAATCTTCCTGCAGCTCTATTGCATCCAACGGGGTTTGTTCTGCTGGCACTCTGAGACACTTCTTAAGCCGAGACACGTGAAACATGTCGTGCACTCGCCAAAGGCGAGGCAATTCAAGCGATAAGCTACTTCTCCTCGGCGACTTAAAATTTTGAACGGACCAACATATCTTGGTGCAAGCTTCCCTTTCACGTGAAACCTTTTAACACCCTTAAGAGGGGTAACCCTGAGATACACATAATCATCTGGCTCGAAACTCAAATCTCGGCGTAGCCCTTTTGCCTTGACTGCGCTATCTTCAACCTCTCTCTGATCATCGTAACTTGATTTTCTGCTTCCTCGAGAATATCTGGCCCGAACACCAAACGTTCTCCTGTTTCATTCCAATTTAACAGAGTACGACAAGCCCGTCCATACAATGCCTCAAACGGTGACATCTGCAAGCTAGCTTGGTAACTATTATTATGGCAGATTACGCATCGGCAAACATTTATCTCAAGACGTAGCATAAGCTAAAGCATAAGCTCTCAACATATCTTCTAAAATCTGATTTACCCTCTCGGTCGACCATGCATGCGGGTGATCTGTTATCTTGAAATTGAGCGAGTTCCCATTGCTTCATGCAACTTGTTCCAAAATCTTGAGGTGAATTGGGTACCTCTGTCTAACACAATCTCTTTGGGCACCCCATGCAAACATACAATCCTTGACATATACAACTCTGCTAAACGATCTCCTGAGTAAGTGGTCTTCAGGAATGAAATGGCGACCTTAGTCAAGCGATCCACAATAACCCAAATCGAATCATAACCTCTACGAGTCTTAGGTAAACCAATGATAAAATCCATACCGATTTCCTCCTACTTCCATTCAGGAACTTTCAGCGGTTGTAGCAAACCAGCGGGTCTTTGATGCATAGCTTTTACTCTCTGACACACATCACATAGAGCAACGTGCTCAGCCACCTCACGCTTCATATTAGGTCACCAAAACCTCTCCTTCAAATCTTGGTACATCTTAGCACTCCCCGGATGAATCGAGTACTTGGAATCGTGAGCTTTCTCAAGAATCAGTTGCTTCAGCTCCTTTGCATCCGGTACACAAATCCGGCCTTTGAAGAACATGGTGCCTTGCTCATCTAGAGTGAAATCCACAGCTAGGCCTTCCTCCTTTTTAGCCTTGATCTTAGAAATTTTATCGTCATCCTTCTGGCTTCCTCTAATCTGATCCTCCAGTGTTGGTTTTACCTCGGTGCAGCTATGATTCCTTGGAACAACTTCAACCTTAACTTCGAAATTCCTTACATAGCTCGGTTGATCCTCCATTGACAACGTATTTGCGCTATGGCTCTTTCGACTCAGAGCATCTGCTACTACATTGGCTTTTCCGGGGTGATAATGAATTCCCACATTATAATCCTTGATTAACTCTAGCCACCTTCGTTGTCTCATATTAAGATCTGCTTGAGTGAAAATGTATTTCAGGCTCTTATGGTCAGTATATATCTCACATCTATTTCCTATGAGATAATGACGCCATATCTTCAAAGCATGCACTACGGCAGCTAACTCCAAATCATGCGTCGGGTAATTCGCCTCATGCGGTCTCAACTGCCTTGACGCATAAGCAACAACTTTTCCATTCTGCATTAACACGCACCCCAAGCCTTGCTTTGAAGCATCGCAATAAATGTCAAATCCCTAGATATTTTATGATCCTCTTTATCTTGGACACTAGACAACCAGAATTGTGACTCAAAAATACCCAGATATTTTATGGTACTTATCGATGCAAGCTAGGAGTACACATAGTTGTCTAGTTTTTCGGGTTTTTCACGATTTCCTTTGAGCGATCTTGTCGATGTTTTTGTTGGAGTATTTTGGGGGAAAATTTATTTGCGACCATTCACCCCCCCTCTATTCGCCATCTCGATCCTTCACATATATATTGTTAATATGATCGTGCATGGTCATATATATGGTGTATATGCTCTTGTATGCTCATATATGTGGTGCATTTGTGGTAAATTGTCATATATCCCAATTTTATTTCATTTTTATCATTTGTGATGACATTATATATTGATTGTTGCCTACTGTAACTCTGATAATCCGAATATCTGTCGAAATGCTACCAAAATTTGTAACTTTACGATCTTTTATGTCAAAATATTTAGTATGTTGCATTCAAATAGATAGTAAATGTAGATAAATTCTTGTATGATTTTTCATATTTTTCCCCAAGTTTTTCTAGCATCACAAGGCAATCTGACGAGCGATTCAAAATTGGCAAAATTTTGGCTATTTCAGCCAAAATTTTACCCATTTCGAGTGAGATCTCGATTGTTTTAATTGGATTTCAAATTTTTGGACCAGATTTGTGATAATTCCTCTTAAAAATGTCTTCTTCTATGAAAATGTTTTCAAAAAACTAATTTTTCAGACGTTTTATAAAAATCACAAAACCACAATCAGACTTTTTAAAAAATATACAAGCTTGATCATGGTCTAAAAAATTATGGATCATCATTACAAGTCTAGGATCATATAAAAACATTTCCAAAATAATGGACCTTCATTTGCTATGTTTAAAAAACAAAAAACAAAATGACAATAATGAGGCAGTAACAGTCTCATAATTTTATAAATTCTCTCGAGTGTGATCATGATCTAAATTTTTTAATTAAGGATTGCCTGAGAAGCATTATGTAAAATTTTCAGAATTTTTTTACTTGTTTAGGTTGCTCAATCAAATCTATGGAAGCATTGCCTTAGACTTTTATCAGGATAGTAGCAATGTCTGAATTTTTTATAATTCCTCAAGCTTGATCATCTTTGAAAATTTTATGGGAACATTACTACTTTGTGAGGACCATTCACAAAAAATTTGAAAATATTCTAAGGTCGTTTGAACCATTTTTCGGTTGTTTCAAAATAACCGAGGCAATTTCGGCTGAAATTTTAGAAATCTCAGTTAAAAACTTGCCAGATTTGAATTTTGATCAGATTTTGTCCATAATTCCGAGATTTCACCGAAATGTCGGATTTCGCCCACGTCTGATATGTGAACCGGAAATGAAATTTGAAACCTTGGCTGTGCTAGAGGAAAGTACACTGCGAGCAAGCCCTCTGCATGTACATGACTTGGATTCAAGAAGTTCCGTATGGAAGAAATGAAGGGAATTGATTTCCGCAAGAGTTGCCGCTGTTCTCGCAATTGGAATGCCGGAACCCACCAACTAAATTACAGAGGACACTCTTGTTTCATAGAATTCAAGGAAAATACATGGGAAAAGATGAGTCGGCACTGCATGGAAAGAGAGAGAAAGAGACTGTTGACATCAAAAACTTGAAGTATGGTTTATCAGTCGCAACACACTTGACAAACGCTGGGTTTTGAGGTTCGTGGCGCATCAACCGATTTACGGCTGCTCAGGATGCTCATATGAAGGATACAGCTGAAGAATTGAAGCTGGTGTATGAGGCTTTGAGGGTCACTGAGGAGGTGCTACACGAGACTTGCGTCATAGCTACGGAGAGGATCATGGAGCTTAAGGAGGTTTTACATGGTTGTGATCAAGCTGTACAGGAGCAGGACCAAGATGATGAGAATGAAGAAGACCCTGAGGAGATAGAGATGGAGCCCGAGGAGCGCGATGTCCATGTGGATATGGTGGTGCTTGTCGCTGGTCATCAGAATAGGTTCGCATCCATGCCAGCCCACCCACTGGTCTATGCACCGGGAGAGCCATAGCCTGGGTTGTTGGATGAGTGATAGTATTATCTTTTAGTTGAGACTCATTTGTGGAGTCGTGTCTGTTTAAGTTAGTCAGTACCATTCTAGTAGTCCCTAGTTGGAGTGTTTAGTATGGTTTTTCTTATTCGCTGAGTGTACAGTATGTGTTGCATAGCCTTAAGGCTTTTGTAAGCAACCATACCAAGTATTAATAAAGTTGATTAAGTTGTTGGGTTAAACATGTTTTCCCTGCATTAGGATTCTTATATCTTACCTATGCTACTTCTCTTTCCTCTAACCCCGTGAAGCAATCAACAAATGGTGAACACTCATGGTAATAATGGACCTTCTGATAGTGGACAATGACCCAATGACAATCCCAACGATGGAGTACCACCTCAACCTTCACTGCCTATAGACATGCAGAATTTGGGTGCTTTTCTAGCTGCACAGACTCAACTTATGCAGACCATGATACAACAAATGTAAAGTGTGACAACACAAGCTGCAACCAACAACAACAATTCTCAACATGGCAACAATAGATCGATCACGTTCTTACTCAAAGCTTTCTGACTTTATGAGGACTCGTCCGCTAACATTCTCTAGAAATGTCAATCTTTTGGAAGCCAATGATTTTCTTAGAACCATTGAAAGGAAGCTACACATAACCCAATGTGAGGGAAATGAGAAGGTTCTCTATACCTCTCATCAGTTAGAAGGAACTGCAGCTAAATGGTGGGAGAATTACTGTGCTGCTCATGAAGCCCCACTAGAGATAACTTGGGAAGAGTTTACTATCACATTCCGTCAATACCATGTACCTGAAGGGATGATGGACCTTAAGATGGAAAAATTCAGGGCACTTAAGCAGTGAGGCCAGTTAGTGGCTGATTACCTGAATAAGTTTACTCAGTTAGCGTGCTATGCCCCTGAAGATGTTGCGACAAACAAAGCTAGACAGTCTCGCTTTATGAAGGGACTAAATTCTGGGTTGCAAGTGGGATTGATTACCCATAACTTCCCTGATTTTTAGGAGCTAGTTAGGAAATCCTTGATTCTGGAAGAAAAGTGCAAGAGCTTGACGAGGATCGCAAGCATAGGATGGCCAATTAAGGAGGGCGTCTAAACCAGCTAAGATTGAGGATGACTTTGCAATAGTTTTCAAGATATTAGTCGCAGGCTACTAGCAAGACATCAACACTTGCACCATGTCCATCTGGTCAGAATTTTCAGACGAAAGCCCAAGGAAATAATGCACCAGGAGGGAATCAACGGTCTGCTGTCAAGCACTGCTTTAGTTGCAATGAGCCTAGATACTTTGCCAACAAATGTCCACAGAGGTGAGGTGTCACACCGGTTCAATTCAACTTGGGAACTACACCTGTCAAAGCACCCGCATCAGGAGGGAACCGCGCAACAGGACAAGCTGGAGCTGCGCAACAAGCAACAGTGCAAGGTCGAGTCAACCATATCACCACAGATGGAGCTTAGGATGCATTGGACGTTGTGCTGGGTAAGTTTCTTGTTAACTCAGTACCTGCTACAGTTTTATTTGATGCTGGAGCTTCACATTTGTTTGTTTCTTGGAATTTTACGATTGAGAATGGGTTGGATGTTAAGAATCTTAAATGTGTGCTGTTAGTCGAAGCTTTAGGATCTGAACTTTGGTCTAGCCTTGTGTGCTTGGGAGTTAAGTTGCTCATAGATGGGATAGAGTTCCTAGCGAATCTTATCTTATTGGATACTCGAACCCTAGTGTTATCCTTGGAATGGATTGGCTGTCCAAGCATAAAGTTGTATTGAATTGTGGTCGAAGAGTTGTGTCTTTGGAAATTACTAGTGGCGAGAAAGTGGAATTTCAAGCAATCGCAGTTCATGGTGGTCAATTGATGGTAAACAGGTAAAAGTTGCCATCATGGAAGATGTGCCAGTTGTTAGAGAATACCCGGATGTTTTTCTTGAGGATTTGCCTGGTATGCCGCCAGATCAGGATATTAAGTTCGTTATTGAGTTAGTTCCTGGTACAACACCAATAGCGAAGAGACCGTATCGGATGCCTATGGATGAGTTAGTTGAAATGAAGAAGCAGATTGAGGAGTTAATCGAGAAAGGTTTTATTAGAACTAGTTCGTCTCCATTAGGAGCGCCTGTTTTATTTGTCAGAAAGAAAGATGGAAGTTTAAGGATGTATATCAATTTTTGTGCACTTAATGAAGTGATGATCAAGAATAAGTATCCGTTGCCCAGAATTGATGATTTGTTTGAGCAGTTGAGAGGAGCTGGAGTTTTCTCCAAGATAGATTTTCGATCGGGTTATCATCAATTGAAGATTTGTACGGAGGATGTCCCCAAGACCGTGTTCTCTATGCAATATGGACATTATGAGTTTACGGTCATGTCTTTTGGATTGACCAATGCTCCTGCATATTTCATGAATATGATGAATAAAGTTTTCATAGAATATTTGGACAAGTTTGTCTTTGTGTTCATAGACGATATTCTTGTTTACCCTAAGACAAGGGAAGAGCATGCAGAGCACTTGAGGTTAGTTCTGGAAAGGCTGCGTAAGCAACAGTTGTATGCTAAGTTTAGCAAGTGTGACTTTTGAAAAGAGAAAGTTGAATTTCTTGGTCCTTTTATGACTATGAAAGGAGTTGCTGTTGATCCAAGCAAAGTTGAAGAAATATTGCTTTGGGAATAACCGAAATCAGTTACCCAGATCTGTAGTTTTCTGGGAATGGTGGGATACTACCATCGATTTATCGAAGGATTCTCAATGATTGCTAGGCTGCTTACGCAATTGTTAAAAAAGGAAAAGAAGTTTGCATGGACGCTAGAGTGCGAAAAAAGTTTTCAGGAGTTGAAGAAGCGTGTGACAACAACACCTGTGTTAGTGTTGCCAGATGTGTGGAACAACTTTGATACATATTGTGATGCTTCTAGACAAGGGCTTGGATGTGTTTTGATGCAGAATGGTAAGGTTGTTGCATATGCGTCTAGGCATATGATTTGGAGTTAGCTGCTATAGTGCATGCTTTGAAGCTGTGGTGTCATTATCTCATTTGAAATAGATGTAAGATATATACGGACCACAAGAGTCTGAAGTATATATTTACGCAGTCGGATCTCAACATGAGATAGAGGAGATGGCTGGAGTTGATTAAGGATTATAATGTTGGAATCCACTATCATCCTAGTAGGATTAATGTGAGAGCTAATGCCTTGAGTCGTTAGAGTCATAGTGCTAATATGCTAGTATAGAATGATTAGCCAGAGTTATGCAAGGAATTTCAGAAGTTGAAGCTGGAAGTTGTTCCACAAGGATTTCTAACTGCTTTAGAAGTGAAGCCAACACTAGAAGATCGGATCAGAGATGGTCAAAAAGATGATGAAAAGATCAACCAAATCAAGTCCAAGAAGGAGGAAGGCTTAGCCGAGGATTTTACTTTGGATGAGCAAGGTACTATGTGGTTTAAAGGTTGAATCTGTGTACCGAAAAGAAGGAGCTTAAGTAGTTGATTCTTGAGGAAGTTCATGATTCCAAATATTTGATTCATCCAGGAAGTGCTAAAATGTATCAGGATCTTAAGGAAAAGTTTTGGTGGCCTAACATGAAGTGTGAGGTTACTGAACACGTTACTCTATGTGATGTGTGCCAGAGAGTAAAGGCAATGCACCAAAGATCCGCAGGTTTGTTACAGACGTTAAAGGTTTCTGAATGAAGTGGGAGGAAATTGGTATGGATTTTATTACTAGTTTGCCTAGAACTCAGAAGGGATATGATTCCATATAGGTCATCGTTAATCAATTGACCAAGGTCACTCACTTTATACTAGTTAAGATCACCTACTCAGGATATCGCTTGATAGAATTGTATATGTCAAGGATTGTGTATTTGCATGGTGTCAGACAGAGGTACCCAATTTACCTCGAGGTTTTGGGGTAAGCTGCATGTAGCCATGGAAAATCACTTGAATTTCAGTATAGTGTATCATCCGCAGACAGGTGGTCAGACTGAGAGAGTTAATCAGATTCTAGAGGAAATGCTGAGAGCTTGTGCATTAGCTTATGCTACTTCATGAGATAAGTATTTTCCGTATGCTGAATTCAATTATAACAACAGTTATCAGGCTAGTTTGCAAATTCCACCATTTGAAGCTTTGTATGGTCGTGCCTGTCGTACTCCGTTGAATTGGAATGAGATGGGAGAGCGTTTGGTGTTTGGGCCTGATATTCTCAATGAAGCTAAAGAGCAAATTGCTATAATTAGAGAAAGGTAGAAAGTAGCACAGTCAAGACAGAAAAATTATGCTGATAATCATCGTCATTGAGCTTTGAGCCAGATGATTTCGTATATCTCAGAGTTACCTCTCTTAAAGGTGTTAAACGGTTTCACGCTAAAGGGAAGCTTGAGCCAAGATATGTTGGTCCGTTCAAAATCCTAAGCCATCGAGGAGAGGATGCTTATCAATTAGAGCTGCCGTAGTCATTGGTAGGAGTGTATGATGTATTTCATGTGTCACAGCTTAAGAAGTGTCTCAGAGTGCCAATAGAGTAGACATCGTTCGATCAAGATTTTGGATGTGATAGAGCACAAGACCATAAACAAGTCAGTTCGCTTCTGCAGAGTGCAATAGAGTAATCATTCTGAAAATAAAGCTACCTGGGAGCGTTAAGAGGAGTTGAAGTCAGAATTTTCTAAACTATTCTCTAGTTAGGCCTGGATCTTGGGGTTAAGATTTCGTTAAGGGGGAGGTTTGTAACATCCCAAATTTTGTTTTTTATTAATTTATTGTGTTATTTGTGCATTTTATGGTCTTTCTGAATTTATTGGAATTTTTTTGGATTTTATTTGAATTTATTTTAAATTAAGTATATTGGCTTTTGTGAAAACTAATTAATTACAGATAAAATTAAAATAAAGTTTAGCCATGAATATTTTATTTAAGTTCCAAATGTCTTAAATTATTTTTGAGATTTTTCTTGGATTTTTCCTGGTATTTTTATTGCCTTAAACTAATTAGTTTAATTATCTAAATTATTTTAATCGAAAATCCTGGAAAAAAGCTTGAACAGTTTTGGGCCAGAGCCTATCACTGTGCGCGCCCAGTTCGGTCATGTGCGTGAGGCCCAGTGGCCTGTGTTCTGGAAGCCGAAGCGTCGACCTTTGGATCTTTTAATCCAACGACCATTTTCTAGCCACGTGAATTGATTTCGTCTCGACCGTTGAAGTTTGATCAGACGGTCACAATTAGCTAATGATGATTGAAACCCCAGTGCACGTGTACTGCTAGATCAGGATTGAGCGCTGAAGGCTAGATCGTGATGGTTCGGGTCTTATCCGATCTCGACCGTTAGTTCATTGCAGGTGGTTAAGATCGTGACTCATCAGGAGTGATCTCGGCCGTGCATCGTTGATCAGATGGTTGTTAGTCGTCGTGTCAATGAAGGACTCATAGCAGCACCGTCGTATCGGATTTGAACACCTCCGCCCCGTCGATTCATTTTCCCAGCCATTACACGGACACCGTGGGCTATTAAAGCCTCATTAACACCTTCCCGAGGTTTGCCAGTCCACGCCACTTCTTTTGACCTGAGAGGCTTCATCAGAAACACCGAAGTGAGGAAGAACAAGCTCGCCAGAGTTCAACGTGTGCTCCATCGAGAGTTTTACCATATTCCATCGTCGTCAAGCCTTGAACCGCCGCATTAACACCAGATCCAGACTCATCGCGTTGCGCCGCATTTGAACCGTAAGCTTTTGGTCATCAGAGACTACTATTTCGCCGTCGGGCTCGCCTTCATCTTCAAGTCTGGTGGAGGAGCGCTGCCATGCCGCCATCCGTGTCGGGAAGCTTTTGGACCGTTCGATCTTTGGTGGACGCTCAGGACAGTGCCTCGTAAGTTGCGATTGGATCGGCATCTCACCGGTAACGTGGACCGTTAAATCTAGATGGACCGTAGAGATTTCGCCGCATGTCCGTGTTGTCTTAGCCATTGGATGCATCTGTCCAACGGAAGTGCGCCACGCGTCAACACCTCGTTCTTCCGTGTGTCAGCACTGCAGTGCACCGTGTGGGCCGCTGGCGTCAACGTGACGTCACCGTGTGACATGGCGCTTGCATCAGCCGGTGCACTGCATAGTGCTGGTGGTCTACGGTGGACAGAGTCCATGGCCATATATGGTGCAACTTGATTGGTTGGATCTATTGCTGACACAATAAAAGGATTTTTCAATAGAAAAATAATTTGGTTATTATTTGTTTTTCCAATTTTCTGATTTTTAGATATTTGAATCTTCCGAGAGCCCATTCTCCCTCATACGAGCTCCGATTGAGACAATTCAAGTTTATAAATTTTTTTAAAATTGAATTTGTTTGCTCTCTATTTTGGTATTTATTTAGTGTTCTTTCTCGTTTCGTGTAGACGTCGAAGTGCTCGGAGTGTTGAGGAAGATCCATTGACTCAAGAGCAGATTTTAGAGCAAGAACAAGAGTTTTTCTAAGGCAAGTTGTGCTTTTATCATGCTGAACCCAGTTTATAAAATTGCTATATTGTTTTTACATTATTGCATGTTATTTTATATTTATAACTATTTCAAATTATATTGGGATTTAGTTAATCTGTCCAATTGAACTATACCCTACCTTGTCATTTGTATGCCATGATTTATTGTCACCCTAGATTGGTTCATTATTAGTATGTTAACATTAAAATCAACATGGGTTGGTTAGACCGTGTTAGTATGCTTAGCCATGCCACGTACATCACATGTCTCATAAAATATCAAAAGTTAATCTTGAATAATGAAATATGGAACATGATTATGAATTGGTGTGTCAGGTGTGGTCACACAAGGATGTTGATTTGTAGTGGCAAGGGATGTCACGCAACGAAGTTGACTTGTTGATAGCACGTGGTGCTTGGTAATCAACTGGAGTGGTAATCATTTAGATTGGGGCAAATGGCAAGGGGCAGTATGCTAAGGTGGGCCGAAGGGCAGAGGGTATGTGGAAGCCTTGCTCTAGTCATCCTATGGACTTGACCTTGCAAGACTTTGACTTGAGTCAAACAGGCAACCACAAGTCTGGAATGGGACAACCTAGCTAATTAATTTGCAATGTCTTAGCTTTGGTCCTAATAGTGGTGGTGTGAGTCCTGGGTTCACGGATCAACTAATATGGCACAGGAGGGGGGCCCTATTGTGGCGGTTTAGCCATTTAGTGTTGAAACCTTAGTGGGTAGTATTGAGTTAAGACAGAGTATTGTAAAGATTTTGTTATGATCACTTGCCTTTGTGGTGTATGGTTGTATCGTGTGGGTAAAGTGCCTAACCTTTGTAGAGTGTAAATCTATTCGGATAGCCATGCTCGCGGTATTGAGCATAGCTTGGGAATTACAGTCAAGGGTTAGACTTTATAAAATGAAAACTTGGTTAGGATGGCAGGTTGCTATTAGAGGTTGGAAACTTGACTTTGGAATTGGATACCTTGTTTACTTGAAAAATGTTGGAAGTTATTATTTACTGTTATTTGTTTTACTATCTTTCAATCTATTTGTTGTATTCATTCTTAAATGGTGCTTTACTGGAAAATAGCCTTGTTAGCCATTCCTTTGGAATAAGCCTTTGCATATAGTTATGTTAGAATTGCATTTTATGCACAACTTGTTGAGTGCTTTAAGTACTCACCCTTACCAACAACAATATCAACAGTTGAAGAGTCTGTACCTGTTCTGGAGGAGTAACAGGAGGACACGAGTGTTTAGGGTTCAAGCCTTGTTAGTTGCTTGTGGTAAACTGATGGGTTGTCTATGTTTACCTTTTCGCTGCAATGTTTTAGTTTATTATTCTTAGTCTAGCCATGCGTGGCTTAATAATGAAGTTGACCATAAAGTCATACAATTAGTTTTATTTAGCATATGGAGTCTTTTATTATTTACCATTGTGTAATATTGTGATATTCATCTATGTTGAGCTTGTGTACACTAGCGTGACCCTGGAGTAGTGCGATATACACATAGGGTTCGAATTTGCATATTTGGGTCTTGATATTTTGGGAGAAGGAAGTCATCAAAGGGTGAAGATTGTTCACGTTAGGCTATAAATATAGGTGTGGAGGGATGCCTCACCCCTGAGTCTTTATAGAGGATTTTTTGTTTTCCTTGTGCTCATGTGAGCTCGCTTTTAAACCTTCATCTCAAAGCAATGCATGATTAAATTTCTTCTCTATTCTGAAATTTCTTTTACTACTTGCATTTTTGCTCATTGCACTTTGGTTTTGCCTCCCCTCCTTCTATGTGCTTTTGGATCTTGTGCCAAGGATGAAAGATTGCTAGATGAATCTTCTATAGATCATATCCCACTCATCTAGGTAATCTACAACCCCTTCTTTTCAATTTTTGTAAAAAACCGATCTTTGTGCTTGGTAGAAGAAAGTCCATGTAGATCGTGTTCTTGTTTGTTTGAATGGTTGTTCATTGGTGTTCTTACTTGCTGTGATATGTGGTAGGTCATCTAAGATCATCCTGATCATCAATTCCCTATGAGCAAGCTAAGGGTGAAATTTGTATTTTTAACCCGGTTTTGATGCAACATTCATTAAGCTGGAAAAAGGTAGGAATTTTACATCAATCCTTGCAATTGAAGGTTGGAATAGGTTCCTGACATCCATAGGAAGGTGCACACAAAGTTTCACGGATTTTAGATTAGCCGATTAAAAGTTACACCGATTCTTGTTTTTCAGATTGTGCTGATTACTATTAACCCGAACACTGTTCATCCAAGCACTTGTTCACCTTGATCACTGTTCATCCGACCAGTGCTGTTGACCAGCTCGGAGCACTGTTCATTCGAACATTATTCACCAATCACTGTTCATCTGACCAATGCAGGTTTAATTATTTATCTGAGCACTGTTTATCCGACCTCCTGGTCGGGGGGTACTGTTCATCTAACCATCTATTTGGATTGTACAGTCATTCGATCTGTTCTCTTGGTGGTTTGATTTTTTGGGAAAAAATTTAGTTGGCTCCTATTCACCCCCCTCTAGTCGTCTTTTCGGTCATACAATTGGTATCAGAGCCAAGTTTTGCTCTTTTATAGATCTTGACCGGTCTCAAGAGCCATGGCGATGGACATGTATTCCACCAAGCCTCCGATTTTTTCTGGAGTTGATTTTTCTTTTTGGAAATCAAGAATGGAGTCGTACATCACTGCCCGGGGCTTCCATATTTGGCAGAAGGTGAAGCTCCCGTATGAGGTTCTTGCCGATAAAAACATCACGGCTAGTAATATGGCTGACGTTAAGGCGAATGTTAAGGAAAGGAACATCCTCATACAGGGCCTTAGCCGCAGTGAGTATGACAGGATCTCTCACCTATGATCTGCTCAACAGATCTGGGTGACCCTCGGTGCTTACCATGAGGGCACCACCCAGATCAAGACAGTGAGACAGGATCAATACAAGCGTGACTACAATAAATTTGAACAACACACTGGTGAGACCCTTGATGATTGTTTTGGTCATTTCACAAAGATTTTGAGCGATCTTCGTGTAGTTGATTGCACATACTCTGACTCAGAGAACGATCAACACTTCTTGACCGCACTCGATCTTCAGGTTTGAGAGATGAATGGGACCACCATCAAGGACACCACGGACTTATCAAATCTGACTCTTGACGGGCTTTATTTTCGACTCAATACTCATGAGATCGACGCCGTTTCTCGTAATACAATGTCGCAGTCGATGGCCTTGGTCACCTATCCCATTGGATTCTTTTCTGAGACTTCAGTTGGATTCTCCCATTCTACCCTTTACGTGCTACGCGATGAATAGCTGGAAAAATTTTTAGAAAGTGAGCTTGCTCTTTTAGCCCACAAATTTTTATTATGCATACAAAAGAGTGAGGGAGAGGAAGAGAGGTGGCACAATCCCCTACTTCCAGTATGGTGGCCCCAACCACATTCAGGCGAACTACCCCAAGCTAGAGAACGGCAAGAACGACTCCGGCAATTCGGAAAAGAACGACTACACTAACAACAACTGCAACAAGAAGCCTCCAGCTCGCGACCCGACGCGTGAGAAGAAGTACCGCAACTTCTCAAAGAACAAGAAGCTCTTCTACTGCGTCCTAGCCGCACTCAACGACATCAGCCTCTCCGACACTGAGACCTGGAGTGACGAGGGCAAGGATAATCCGCAAGAGAAGAACAAAGGCAGCGACGACTTAACCGGCATGTGTTTCATGGCCGACGCCAATAGCATCAGCGACTCCGATCTCTACAGCGACTCGGACGATGTACCCTCCTACGACTAGCTCAATGATGCTTTTCTGTAAGTTAGGAAAATTTCATGCTAGAGCTAGAGCTAGGTGTATGGAGTTACAGAAGGAAGTACGTACGTTGTCTCAGGAGTTAGCTTCATTTAGATCTTGTTCCTCCTGAAACTCTGATGATTATATTCTTTGCGATGCTTGGCTTGTGGAGCTTGAGAACCTAAGGAAAATGCATGATAGTGTGCTTTCTGAGCTTGAGGGTCTTAGGTAGAAGAATGCTAGCACTAGTCCTATTGATGCTACTCCTGCAGATGCTAGTTTTCTTCATGCTCAAACTAGCGCATCTTGTGAAAATTGCCCAAAACTGTTGTCTGAAATTGATGCCATGAGCATTCACCTTAGGAAGCTATCTGCTAGAAATAATGAACTTGAGCTGCATGCTTCTAAGGACTCAGTTAGCTCATATGAGGGTTGTAGGCAACTAAAACTTGACAATGATGCATTAAATGTCAAGTGTGCTGAACTTGCTAAGGACTTACTTGATAAGTCACAAGAAAGTTACTTGCGATGTGCTGAGATTGAGGGGAACTTGGATAAAATCTCGGTCGAGCTTAGGAAGAAGCTAGAAGCCCAGACTCTTACGATTAGGAATGTCCCATGCGTATCTTGTGAGGTTCTCAAGATTGAGACAGTCGTGCTTAGGGAGAAAAATGCACGTGCTGATCGTTCTTCCTTGTCTGTCTCTACTTCATCTTCCTCCCCTTGTTCTTCCTGTGTCTCTCTTTTCTAGGAGTGTGAATACCTCATGAGCACTCTTGAGAAGTTTGTAGGAGGCAAGAAGGAGCTCAATCTCATCCTAGATCAATCCAAGATTAGTAGATTCAATCAAGGTCTAGGATTTGACTTCTTAGAGCACACTCAGGCGCATCATTCTACTATTGTGCATGGCTCCAAGAGTGGAGAGATTATGATAGCTTCGAGGGCGAGCACCACTGTGTTTAGGTCTACTGGGATTGTCCATAG
This sequence comes from Otatea glauca, assembly GCA_036346275.1. Taxonomy (NCBI): domain Eukaryota; kingdom Viridiplantae; phylum Streptophyta; class Magnoliopsida; order Poales; family Poaceae; genus Otatea; species Otatea glauca. Next base: position 18,749,560 of record CM070720.1, read on the forward strand.
GATCTCTGACCAGAAGGTTGCTCCTCCTGCTGCTTCTGCCTCTAGCAAGGCGAAGTACACATGCACCTTCTGTCAGAAGGATTTATGCTTTAGGTGTGCCAAGATTGCACGTCATGAGCGCGGTAGTGCTCTTAGGGGTATTCAGAGTCATCCCCAGACTAGAAATGCTCCTAAGCCACCCATGGCTTCTAGATAGGGTAGAGTTTCTCCTTTTTTGGGTAGCGTCTAGGACTTGGTCTTCAGGCTGTTCCTTCTAGTTTTCATCCTGGAGATCCTCGTGGCCAGTCTCTCCATCCTTTGGGTATTCCTCGTTCTTTCCATCAAGGTAGATATCAGCTGCGTGAGGTGTTCCCTAGTAGGAGATTTGGGCAGCTTCACTGGGATGGTCCAGCCTTTGCATAACGGTAGGCCAACCCAGTTCTAGCTCCCAGATCTTCTAGTGGCATTGCTTCTGGATTTCTGAGAGTTGGTTGTCAGAGAGACACTAGAGTCCAGTCTTTTGTTCCTATGAATGGCACTTCTGATCGTCGTGTGAGTCAGTATTGGGTACCCAAATCTGTTTTGATTTGTCCCAGTACTGAGTCACATCTCTCTCTTTTGCGTTGATTCAGGTCTGTAGGATGGGGAAGGGAGAGGTATGGATCGTTGACTCTGGTTGTTCTCGCTATATGACTGGAGACTCTCATTAGTTCTCTTCCCTAGCCCGAGCTCCCGGTGATGAGATGATCACTTTTGGGGATACTTCATCAGGTAGAGTCATCGCTAAAGGTACCGTCTGCATTAATGACAATTTTATTCTTAAGTACGCTGCCTTAGTGAGCAAGCTGCAATACAATTTGCTTTCTGTCTCTTAGGTTATCGATGACGGCTTCAAGGTGAGCTTTAAGAATAATGCTTGTATAATACTCGATTCTTTTGAGGGGTTAGTTTGCAGGATTTCTATATTTAGGAGAGTCTTCTGTGTGATTTTTTGCTTCTTTTGGAGACTCTTCGTCGTTTGATTGCTTCTGAGTCCCGTGATCTCTCCTTCTGGCATAGGAGACTTGGTCACATTATCTTTGATCATTTGACCCGAGTTAGCAACCATGATCTCATTTGTGATTTGCCAATACTCAACATGGTCAAAGACTTAGTTTGCTCTCCTTCGCCAACATGGCAAGATGGTCCCTGCTTCTCATCCTCCGATCCATCATTGTGATGGTGATGCACCAAGACGACTTTTACATATGGACCTTTGTTGGTCCGGCTAGAGTCTGATCGTGAGTGAGAAGTGATATGTTCTTGTCATTGTCAATGATTTTTAGAGGTATTCTTGGGTATTTTTCATAGCCTCGAAGGATGAGTATTTTACCCATTTTAGGAGTTTGGTCCGTAGGTTGTCTGTTGAGCTCCCTAGTGCCTTTCGAGCTATACGCAGTGACAATGGCACGGAGTTCAAGAACTCTTACTTTGAGAATTTTTGTGAGTTAGGCTTAGAGCATCAGTTCTCCTCTCCATACATCCCTCAGCAAAATGGCATAGTGGAAAGGAATAATAGGACCCCGGTCGAGATGGCCAGAACGATGCTAGATGAGTACAATACTCCTAGGAAGTTTTGAGCTGATGCTATAGCTGCTTCTTGTCATGTGTCTAATTGAGTATTCTTGAGAGCACTTTTGCACCACACTTCTTATGAGTTGAGTTATGGATGAAAGCCTAGTGTTTCTTATTTTCGTGTGTTTGGTTGCAAGTGTTTCGTTTTGAAGTCTATAATCCTAGATAAGTGCGAGTCTCGTTCTTCTGATGCCATATTTCTAAGTTACTCGACTTCTTCTCGTAGCCATAGGGTCTGGAGTTGTGAGGCAAATAGGATTATAGAGACCTATGAGATGACCTTTGATAAGGCTAGTCCAGGAGCTAGACCCGACATATCAGGCTCTTCTTCCCTCTCCAAGACCATCTTTATAGAGGATGAGGATGATGGTGTTTCACCTGATCCATTCCTCTCTACACCTGAGGTGCCTCCTGTTTCTATCTCTTCACCTCAGAGAGACCAGCCCTTACCTTCAACTCTCCTGCAGCTAGTGGCTCTGATCCTGCTTCTTCTATTCATGAGGTAGAGGCCACTTCTACTTCTGGATCTCCCCACCATATTCAGCTGTGTTACCCACACGATCAGATGATCGGTGATTTGTTTGAGCGTGTAACACGCTCAAATTCAGGCTTGTCCCTTTTCTGTCTCCACTCTGACTTTGTTGCCTCATTTGAGCCGAAGGATGTCTCTCATGCATTATCAGATGAATCTTGGATCAATGCTATGCATGAGGAACTTGAGAGTTTTGAGAGGAACAAGGTCTGGTAGCTTGTTGAGCCCCCATCTCGTTATAATGTCATTGGGACCAAGTGGGTGCTCAAAAACAAGCAAAGTGAGGATAGGGTTGTCATTAGGAACCAGGCTAGGCTAGTTGCACAGGGCTTTACTTGGGTTGAGGGTCTTGACTTTGAGGAGACCTTTACCTATGTAGCTAGACTAGAGTACATTAGGATCCTACATGCATTTTCAGCATCCAAGGGTTTCAAGCTTTATCAAATGGATGTCAAGAGTGCATCCCTCAATGGGTATATTGAGGAAGAGGTTTATGTCAAGCAGCCTCCAGGATTTGAGAACCCCAAGTACCCAAACCATGTCTTCAAGCTTTCTAAAGCCTTGTATGGACTTAAGCAGGCCCCTAGAGCTTGGTGTGAGAGGCTTAAGTCCTACCGTCTTAGTCATAGTTTTGAGATGGGTAAGGTAGACAAGACTCTATTCATTAGACACAATGATTCTTATTTTCTTCTCATCCAGATTTATATGGACAATATCATCTTTGGTGGCTCTTCGCACTCTCTTGTGTCTCAGTTTTCAGATGTGATGAGCACGGAGTTCGAGATAAGCATGATGGCAAGTTGAGTTACTTCCTCAGCTTCCAAATAAAGTAGACTAGGGAGGGTATTTTCCTGCATCAAGGCAAGTATACTCGAGACCTCCTGAGACGCCTTGACATGTCTGATGGGAAGCCGGTGATAAATCCTATGGCTACCACTATTATCCTTGAGCCTGATGAGGATGGTGAGCTAGTTGATCAAAAGGAGTTCCGAAGCATGATCGGCTCCCTCTTGTATCTCACTGCCTCGAGGCCGGACATACATTTTACTGTGTGTCTGTACACTCGATTTCAGGCTTCTCCTCTTGCCTCTCACCGTCAAGCAGTGATACGCATCTTTATGTACCTTAGAACCACCACTAACTATGGTATTTGGTACTCTTCCTCTTCTTGTCTGTGCCTTAGAGCCTTTTCAGATGCAGACTTTACTAGTTCTAGGATAGATAGGAAGAGCATTTTGGCACTTGCCAATTCATTGGCACATCTCTTGTCTCTTGGTTATCTAGGAAGTAGTCCAAAGTTGCACAGTCCACCGATGAGGCCGAGTACGTTGCAGCCGCTAGTTACTATAGTCAGGTGCTTTGGATGAGATCAACCTTGCGGAACTTTGGGCTAGACATAGATAGTTTTTCAATTTTCTGTGACTACACTTCTGCCATTTGCATTGCCAAAAATTCAGTGCAGCACTTCAGGACCAAGCATATAGACATTAGATATCACTTCCTTTGAGACTATGTGGAGAAGGGTGATATACTGCTCCAGTTTGTGGAGAGTAACCACCAGATTGCCGATATCTTTACTAAGCCTTTGGATAACATTAGGTTTGTAGTCTTGAGGGGAGAGCTTAGAGTCATGTGCCCTTACGGCATCTCCTGAGGGGGAGCTGGTTTTGCATATTATATATTATATATGTTTACTTCCAGTATTTCCTTTCTTTTGCATCTTCTGGGTGATATTGGGGCTATTCTTAGAATTCTGAGTACACTTCACTCACTACTATAGAAAAGTTCATCACAGACGGTTTTCAAACCGTTTGTGTTATACGACATCATAGACGGTTTTTAATTAAGATTGTCTGTGATATAGTAACATAAAAATTAGAACCATTTGTGATGTTATGATATCACAGACGGTTTCAGTTTAAAACCGTTTGTTATATCATAACATCACAGACGGTTTCTAATTAGAACTGTCTGTGATAAGTTTTCCTACAGATGGACCTTTTTCTATTTACTGTCTAGCCTCAGGAAATGCTAGCCATGCCCTCTAAAAATGAAGATTACATATCATCACAAGCATTACATCTATTTTAGCTATCAACTCAGATTACATCACAACGCAAGTAGATTACATATAGATTATTGCACGGCACTTCCATTTTAGAAATGAACTCAGATATATTAACCAATGGAACTCAATATTATTAACCAATTAATTGAATGCACAACTGTAATTCACAAATCCATAGCACAAGTTTGAAAAATTAACCCAAATGGTAATTTAGAAAAAACACAACTCCTGAAGTTAGGCAAAGTGGAACTCGCCTTCTGGATTTAAGACATGACTGAGTAAGAAGGAGCAAAGCTATCCTCGAATTCGTATCAGATCAGTCTCTTCTAACGCAGTTATAGCATGATTGGTCTTTTTTGTATTGACGAGGAGTTGCATGTTGTGGCATGCGTAAAATACACATCGGTTATTTCCCTTTCCCTGCTGGTTGCACTACAAATATAGAATTGGTTAGTTCTATAGTCATTATTACGGAGTTTGACATAAGATTATTGTATTTAGCGGATACCAGAAACTTAAAATCGTGCTTTAGCTTCAGCCCGTCCTTGCCAGAGGGCCCTCCATAAGCTTTGTACACTCTGAACGTCCTACGTGATTGCAAAAGGTTAGCCTCAGCCATTCCAGGATCAATGTACACCTTGAACAACCTACATGACCATGTTATCTATGGTGGAAATGTGATTACAATTAGATAGGAAACTTGATTACAATTTCGCGATAGGATTCAAGTCGTGGCTGCCGCTCTGTAAGGAATCAAGGTAAATAACCCGGTTCATGGATGGATGAATTACAATTAGAACTGAAAGATCAAGATGGCGATCAGAGGGGGGTGAATGATCCCAAAATAAAATTTCCCAACCCCAATACTCCAACCAACAACCTCACAACATCAAAGAGCAGTGGAGATAGCGAAAAACCTGAAAATATTAGCCAGAGGACGGCACTACCGCTCGCAGGGCCGGTAGTGCTGGATGAACAGTAGCCCGACACTATTGGGTATTGTAGCGGTACTGCCAGCTGCACTGTATCTACAGGGAAATCAGCACTGTGAACAATAATATCAGCCCGCGTTCAAAAAGAAAATTGATGTATCTTTTGATCCTTTGATCCAAACTCAATGAAACTTGGTAGATGTGATTCTAAGGATGTCAAGAACTTATTTCAATCTTCAATCACAAGGATTGACATCACAGTTCCAACCTTTTTACCTGGGAAGGAAGAACGCACCAAGTTTCAATAAAAATCGAAAGAACTTCGATCGATGCTTGCTCGTGGGGCTATGATGATCAAAATGATCTTGAATGACTTCCCACATGTCCCAGCAAGCAAAAGACCATGAAGAAACTTAAGGAAATGCAATCTACAAGATCAAGAATTCAAGAACATCACGAACACCTTCTTGCAAAAAAATGCATGGATAGCCTAGATGATTGAAACATGATTTCAAAGAGAGAATCAATCATCAACCTCAGCAAAAGATTCGTAAGCAATTAGAAGGAGGGGAGGCAAATCCAAATTGCATAAATATAAATTGCAAGACAGTAAATGCGGAATTTAAATTACGTAATTTAAATGCGTAATGTAAATGCGTAAAAGAAATTGAGTAAGAACATAAATGAAAAAATTTTCATTTCTGGAAGGAGAGGTTACAAAGCCTCACATTCATGTGGGCAAAGCTCAAAGGAGCACTAAAAACCTCAAAACCTTCAAGTGAGGGAGGGCTACCCCTACCCCTCTATTTATACTATCTTTGGGCAACCTACCACCCTTGGATGATCTTCTAAACCCTAGAGCACTCATCAAGGGTTAGGATTAACCCACTCAACCAGCTATGCAAGGGTTCACCCAAAACCCACAACACATAATGGGTTTTGTTGCACGGTTTTCAAAGCACACTAACTAGACCCGCTAAACTATCAACTAGACCAAGATCCAATGGCCCTCATTGATCCATGCAGCGCCAAGCTAGCATCTCAACCGTTCCTTGTCTTCACAACTTGCCACGACTCCATCTCCGATCATCTTCCGGCGATCCCGGACCATCTGGACCTCCGACGCTCCTCGCCTAGTCCATATCATCCTTCGCCTCACCATGATCTAGCATCGTCGACCTGCAACCATCAAAAACAAGGAAACACATCACATAGTAATGCATAAATTGATATGCAATAAAATCATCAAAAAAACTCATTTCAATTTCGCTCTGTTGTCCGGCACTACCGCCTCCTGGGGCCGGTAGTGCCGCTCGGCCGGCACTACCGCTCCCATATGGCCGGTAGTGCTGGTCCGTGAAGAACCAGCGAAAACACCCTCACTGGAAAATAACTACCGGACCCCTAGCTAGTGCTGCCGCCCCCTGGCCGACAGTACCGCCTCCTCACGGCCAGTACTGCCGCTCTTGGCAAAGACAACTCAAATTGCTATATTTTGAAGATCCATTTGAATCAAACTCAAACCAGAGCAACCCAAGCTCAAATTTAGTCAATTACTCATCACCAACAATTTGATTGCAAAACCAAAAATGGTCCAGAGAGAAGAAATTGAGAACATGACCAAGTTGGTAAGAAGATTTTTAGAGCAAAACAATAGAAAGAACAAGTTTTCTATAAAAGCTCTAAAACTCCACTAAAAGTCTTAAAAGATTATGATTCTTAAGATTTGCAAATTAAAATCATAAAATTCAAGACACATTTTTCAGTTTCATATTTTTGATGTTGCCTTTTCTACGTTTTCTCCCCCTTTTGGCAATATAGGCTTCAAAATGGAATTTTCTCCCCCTTTGTATGCATGAAATGCAACCTAAGGGAGCTTTGAAGATTATCCAATTGATCATAATGACAAGATATGACACCAAGCTTATCAATCTCAGATTATGATTAAACTAAGACATGTCCAAGAGCACACACATTTTGTTAGCAAGCTTAGTTTATAATATTTCATTTTACCAAGATTTGATAAGTACAAGACTTAGCAAAGTTTCAAAGTTAGAAGCAAAACCACTCAAGGATCAAATGAAAAACCTAGAGTTCAACCTACTCAACACTTTGGGGAATTTTGAAGTGCATATAAGGTCCTTCAAGCTTATTTGTCAATTTATGCAACTTTTCTTTAAGACTTTGAAAACCATAGTGGGGTGCAAATTTTTGACATTATTTGCATTCTTTACCCACTTATGTGTTTGAAATTTTGCATTTTGTTAATGATTGACTCAAGCCATTGTCGATCATCTCAAGAGTGACTCTTAAGAGAATGATCTTGGTCATACACAATATATTCCAAGTTCATCCCAAGTGTAATGGGAAGCAATCTCGTGAATATAAAGTGGTGAAATCAATTTTGCACAAAAGAGTCAAATTTTCTTGATTTCAATTTAGCACATATGAGCAATTCTGAAAGACTCAAATATGGATCAACCAAATTTCACCCAAGTTGACATAGGGACTCTAGAGAAATCCAAAATTTCACAATTCATGGTAAAAACCCCTAGAAAAGAAACTTAAAAAGTAAAAGCAACATGTTTCATCAAGTTTTCATTTAAAGCTTTCAAATTTTCCAGATTTTAATTAAGCTTAGCATGATAAATGAACTTGGACTTATCTAAGCTAGTGATTTTCTTCAAAAGATATAACATGATGTATTTTATGATGATTGAGTCAATTGCATAATAGACAAAGCTCATAAAATAAAAAAAACAGTCTATATGCAATGCATGAACAGATTCGCAAACTCCCCCTTAACAAGTGAATCAATGTTAAGCTCAAATCTGGTTAAAGTTGAGTTATTATCAAGATTTGGCATTAGGAAAACCCAAATGAACTCAAAAACGACCAGAAAGACAAAATGAGGAGAAAAAGTCAAGAAACTGTAAACTGGATGGCTATTGAGCATAGATAAGATAGAAGAGACTCACTATGGCTCAGACTCGCTCTTATCTTCCTCAGTGACTGACTTAGGGAAGCTGACTCTAGATTCCAACTAAGGAGTGCACATAGACCCTGTCTACCAGGAGGCCCAACACCTACTGGACTTATAAGACTGTGAGGGAACTCAACCTAGAGAGAAGAGAGAACAGCTAATCACGCATGATAGCAACCTAAAGCACAAGATAAGAGGTCCATGCAAAGCATGCCAGAAGTCTAAGTGAGTGAACTCAACTCAGGAAAAATAAGCCCAAAATCACCCAGAAGAAACACAAAGAAAGGAAAATCAAACCTGGAAGATAACATATTATACATAATATACAAACCAGCTCCCCCTCACGATTGGCCGTAAGGGGTCACAATTCCAAGCTCACTCCTCAAGGCAACAAATCTAAAGCTATCCAAAGGCTTGATGAAGATATCGGCTAACTGAAGGCCACTCTCTACAAACTGAAGCACGATATTTCCCATTTCCACATGGTCTCTAAGAAAGTGATATCTAATATTAAAGGAACGAAATGGTGATCAAAGGGTGCAACATCCTAAAAATTTCATTTCATTTTGATTTGTTTTATTTTATTCAATTTGGAATTTATTTAGAATTTTACTGATTTTATTAAAACTCTTTTCGTAACTCTCAGTTTTACAAAATGAATTTTCAAACTTTTTTAAAAGATTAACAATTCTAAAAATAATTTTATTATATTACAAATATTCTAAAGTATTTTTGAGAAATTGTCCAGAATTTTCAGAACCTTTTTACTATTTTTCCAAGCCTATTTAATTTTTAGCATTTAAAAATTAATTATTGTGCTATAAATATTAATTTTATATTATTTAAAAATATGTATTCATGCTTTTATTGATAAAACAAATATCTCTTCAAATTCCCATATTTAATAAAATTTATTTGCTAATTTTCAGATTTAATATGAATTATCAGTGGAAAATTAATTATTTTCGGAATTAATAATTTCGGTTACAGTCCATTATAACCCGATCCGCTTCTCCTTCCCCATCAGCTACAGTGCACCTGTGCGCTACAGTAACCGACGGACCCGACCAGCATTTAATTCCCACCCGTTTCACTTATTTACTCTAGCAAGCCCGTTATTGTTCTGGCCATAACTTCGACGAGCGTTTTCCGACAATCCGCTGGTCTGATTGCCCTATAAATTGAACACCAGCTTTTCCCCCTCATCCTTTACATTCACAGCTTTGAGTTGTTTCAATCCAACCACCCGATCTCCCTGCGCAAGCCGTTCTTTTCTAACTCCGGCGAACTTTCGGCGAGCTGTCCCGGCTGCTCCCGACCTCCATTCGGCCTCAAATTTTTACTGGACCTTCCTCTTAGTGTCATCTACAATGGGTAAAATTAGATTTTGAAAACTCTCACAGAACTCTGTCAGCAACCTTTTCTTCTTCAAACCTGGCGAAAGGTCAAATTTTGGATTCAAAATGTCCATTCTCCTTTGTTCGAGCTCCGATTTAGGCGATTCCAGTTTCTAAATTTTTCTAAAATCAAGCTCTATCTTCCAGAGCCTTTTATTTCCAGTTTTGATCTTGTTTAAGTCTCTATTTGGTATTTATTTATATTCATTGCTTTCTTTTCCGGTAGACGCTAATCCCGAAAGAGCGAACAGAGACTTTGAAGACCAAGACTCCGCACTAGATCAGCAAGGCAAGTCGTAACCTTTGATCATATTGATCCTATGTTTGCAAAGTAATTTGTTTTATACAACTGCATACTATTTGTGTATAAATGCTTATCTTGTGGGAATAGCTATTTACCTTGTTGACATTATGCCACCTTAATTATTGGAATGCCATGTATCTATTGTTAAACCTAGGTTGGGACATTACTAGTTAGACATAATCATACTACTAACATTGGGTTATTGTAGCTATGCTTAGACATGCTTAGTTGTACGATGGGATCCACATCACTTGGTGAATAAAGTTAATCTTGACGTAATGAGATATTGAATTGTGGCTGATGGCCGCTGTTGTAAAAATTGTTGTACCATGGCGGGGTTTGCCATTGGTCTTGGTTGAACAAAGTTGTTTTCCCTCGGGCAAGTGATCGTGTAGTAAAGGAGGTGTTTTCTAGCACATTGGGATGTGGATGTCTTGCCTAAGACAACTTAAGGATTTAATCTTATGCGCCATTGAACTGGGCCTAACCGTACTACCAAAGTCTGATATGGGACAAACCTGGCTATCCGTATTGCGACATACCATGGACAGTCGTGTCATTAAGTGGAAAGTGGTAGCGAGTGTAAAGGTTGCCACTCGATGCAAGAGGGGGCTTCTGGACTGGGCGATTTAACCCTACCAGTGGTGAAACCTTAGCGGGCATGACTACATGGATGGAGCTTTATAGGGGCCTTGTCATGATATCTCCTCGACACACCAAAGGAAGTGTGTTAATATCAATTGCACAAAGAGATGATCATGTCTTGTGGGTAAAGTAGTACAACCTCTGCAGAGTGTGAAACTATTCGAATAGCTGTGTCCGCGGTCATGGTCAAGCCCGGGAATTTCACACGAGGTATAGAGTGTTTCATAAAGTATGGGAATGTGGAATTGTTGGAATGTGAACGTGGAGTTTACTGTTGTTTTGTTGTCTAAAGTTAAAACTGTTGAATTTATTGGTTGATACTTGTTTTAGATGGTGTAGGGTGATGCCTCACTATTCTGGTCATGTTATCTATCATTGACTTACCAGTTATTTATTATCTTTTCATAAATATGCTTTCAATCTATTTACTGTACTTCAATTCAAGTTATTGCTTTCTGCAAAAGAACCATATGTCTATCCTTTGTCAAGCCTACATGAATATATTGCATCATTCCCCTGCGGTTTGTTGAGTACTTTTTGTACTCACGACTTTACGCCTTTGTTGATCAGTTGCTGAAGAAGGACCAGAAAATACTGAGTTCTATGTGGAGGAATTTTATGAAGACTACGTGGATTAGGAAGGCGTTCCCCAGACGATTGCCTGTGGCATGTTGAATGGCCGAAATTATCTTTTCCGCTGCAATAGTTCATTTGTTTTATTAAGCCTTAAAGCTTAGTGGTGTAAACTTTGACCATAAGGTCTGATGCTTTCATCTTAGTTAATTCATTGTATGGAATGATATTTCATCTATGTTTCCACTGTGTGCGCTAGCGTGATCCTGGACTAGTGCAGTATACACAGAGGGTTTTGGATTTCCAAATCCGGATCCTGACAGAGGGGGGTGAATGATCCCAAATAAAATTTTCCCCCACTCAAAGTACTCCAAACAATCTCGCAATAAAAATCTAAAACATCCAAAGATTTTCGTTCAAACTAGTGCTTCTCAGATTCGCACACCCTTTAAAACCCGAACAACTAGACAACTATGTGTATCCCTAGCTTACATGGTTGAGAACCATGAACCATGTTAGGGGTGACTTCTTTTCTAAAAGAGGTAAAGTTAAAAACAACAAAGTCTATTTTCAGAAAAGTAAAAGCAGATTTTACAGAAATTGTCCTCAATTGGAGCAGGTGGTTGGTGAGTTTCTGTTGCTCTAAAATTTTTGGGAATTTTTCTTTGTATGAGCAGTTGAGTCACGAATCAGTCCACCAAAAAATCACGTTAAAAAGCATTGTATAATAGACATGAAAAATCAAGTGTTACAGACAGTTAGGAACTTCGACCAGAAAGTTTAAGGCTCGGTTTTCACTTCATAGAGCTCAAACGGTGCAACCCGTGGACTCAAAAAAATTTCTAGAGATGGATATATGAGTCACACATCTTCCTCAATAAAAATCACTCAAAAATGATTTTGCTAAATTTTTCTAAAAATCAAAGACTGACTGCTGCGTGAAGAACAAGATCTGGACAGAATGACAACTTGATAGAAAACTTGATCTTTAGTCTATCCTAGGGTGCAAAAGAAGTGTAAAACCATATGAACACACTCAAGACATCTTAGAACAACTGCATTTAGAAGGAGGGGAGGAAAATCCAAATTGCGAGAATGTAAATGTGGGAAAGTAAATGCTGAATTTAAATTGCGTAAAGTAAAGACATAATGTAAATGCGCAATTTAAATTCACAATAAGGTAAAGAAATTTTTTGTATTTTCTGGATGGAAGGTTTACAAAGCCTCACTTGATGTGGGCAAAGCTCAAAGGAGCAACTCAAACCTTCAAGGGGGGAGGCTACCCCTCCACCCCTATTTATACAACTCTTGGGCCACCTACCACCCTTGGATGAGCCTCTAAACCCTAGAGCATCCATCAAGGTCTAGGATTTACCCACTCAACCAGCCATGCAAGGGTTCACCCAAAACCCACAACACATAATGGGTTTTCTTGCACGGTTCTCAAAGCACACTAACTAGACCCGCTAACCTATCAACTAGACCAAGATCCAATGGTCCTCATTGATCCACGTAGCGTCTAGCTAGCATCTCATCCGTTCCTTATCTTCACGGCTTGCCACGACTCTGTCTCCGATCATCTTTCGGCGATCCCTAATCGTCTTGACCACCGACGCTCCTCGCCTAGTCTCGGTCATCCTTCGCCTCACCATGATCTAACATCGTCGACCTGCAACAATAAAAAAAAGGAAATACCTCACATAGCAATGCCCACAATGATATGCAATAGATTCATCACAGTCTACAAATTAAAATTCATTTTTGTTCATCCTGGACGGTACTACCGCAAAAACAGGAGAAGACTCAAATTGCTTCAAATTCCAATTTAAATCAAACTCAAACCTGAGCACACCTTGCTCAAATAAAGTCAAATACTCATCACAAACATGGATGGACCTCCACATGGTCCTTCAAATATCAATATGCTTGGTCCTAAAATGTTGCACTGGGTTTTCAGCTCTACAAATAGCAGAAGTGTTGTCACAGAAAAGTGGCACACTCTCTATCTTTAACCCAAAGTCCCGCAAGGTCGATCTCATCCAGAGCACTGCTACGACAGCAGCTCTGACAACATACTCGGCCTCGTGTGGATGTGCAACTTCGAACTGCTTCCTAGATGACCAAGAAACAAGAGAAGTGCCAACGAATTGGCAAGTGTCAGAAGTGCTCTTCCTTCCTATCTATCCTACAGCCAACAAAGTCGGCATCGGAAAAGGCTCGAAGGGACAAACAAGAAGAAGAAGAGTACCAAATACCATAATCAGTAGTAACACGAAGATACCTGAAGATGCGCTTCACCGCCAAAGGTGAGAGTGCGAGGAGAAGAGGCGAAATCGAGCGCATGCACACACACGACAAAATGTATGTCGGCCTCAAGCAGTGAGGTACAAGAGGGAGCCGATCATGCTCCGAAACTCCTTTTGATCAGCAGGCTCACCATCCTCATCCGGCTCGAGGACAGTAGTGGTGGCTATTGGAGTCATCACCGGCTTCCCGTCAGACATATCGAAACATCTCAGGAGGTCACAGGTATACTTGCCTTGATGCAAGAAAGTACCCTCCCGAGTCTGCTTGATTTGAAAGCCAAGAAAGTAGCCCCACTCGCCCATCATACTCATCTCAAACTCTGTGCTCATTACCTCAGAAAATTGAGACACAAGCGAATGAGATGAACCACCAAAAATGATATCGTCCATATAAATCTGGACGAGAAGAAAATACGACTCATGGTGTCTGATGACAGAGTCTTGTCTACTGTGCCCATCTTGAAGTCATGGCTGAGAAGATAAGACTTGAGCCTCTCATACTATGCTCTGGGGGCCTGCTTGAGTCCATACAAAGCTTTGGAAAGCTTGTATACATGACTTGGAAACTTGAGATTCTCAAATTCTGGAGGTTGTTTGACATAAACCTCTTCCTCAATATAGCCATTGAGGAATGCACTCTTGACATCCATTTGATCGAGCTTGAAGCCCCGAGATGCAGAAAATGCAAGCAGGATCTTAATAGCCTCTAGTCTAGCTACAAGGTCAAAGGTCTCCTCAAAGTCAAGACCCTCAACCTGAGAAAAGCTCTGTGCAACTAGCCTAGCCTTGTTACGAATGACAACCTCATCCTCACTCTGTTTGTTTTTGAACACCCACTTGGTCCCAATGACATTATGACCAGATGGGCACTCTACAAGCTGCCAGACTTTATTCCTCTCGAAGTTTTCAAGTTCCTCATGCATAGCATTAGTCCAAGACTCGTCAGATAATGCATGAGTCACATCATTCGGCTCAAACGAGGCAACAAAGGCAGAGTGAAGGCAGAAACTGGACAAACCTGATTTTGAGCGAGTGACCCACTCAAACAGATCGCCGATGATCTGATCAGGTGGATGAGAATGCTGAATATGACGGAAACAGAGTCAGAGGGCAAGGGGAGGTCCAGAAGCAGAAGTGGCCTCTACCTCATGCACAGAAGAGGTAGGAGCAGAGCCACTAGTTGCATGAGAGTCAGAGGGCAAGGGCTGGCCTTCCTAAGGTGCAGAAATGGAAACAGGAGGCACCTCAGGTATAGAAGGGACTGGATCAGGTGGAACACCATCATCTCCATCATCCTCATCCTCTACAAAGATGGTCTCGGAGGTGGAAGAAGAGCCTGAAATGTCAGGTCTAGCTCTTGGGCTAGCCTCATAAAAGTCATCTCACAGGTCTCTATGATCCTATACGCGTCGCAACTCTAGACCCTATAGCTACGAGAAGAAGTCGAATAACCGAGAAAGATACCATCAAAAGAGCGAGACTCAAACTTATCCAGGTTACCAGACTTCAAAATTAAACACTTGCAACCAAACACACGAAAATGAGAAACACTAGGCTTTCGCCCATATCTCAACTCGTGCAAATGTGCTCTCAAGAATACACGATTTGAAACATGGAAAGCAGTAGCTATAGCCTCAGCCCAAAACTTCCTAGGAGTGATTTACTCGTCTAGCATCGTCCTGGCCATCTCTACCAGGGTCCTGTTCTTCCTTTCCACTACGTCATTTTGCTGAGGGACGTAGGGAGAGGAGAACTGATGCTCTAAACCATATTCCACACAGAAACTCTCAAAATAGGAGTTCTTGAACTCCGTGCCATTATCACTGCGTATAGCTCGTAGGGCACCGGGGAGCTCAACTAACCCTCCTGATGAATCGAGGATTCTACAGGCATTACTCTTAAAACTCACCTCGAAAGAGTCATCGATAAGCTGAGAAACAGAGAGCAAGTTATACTGCAGCTTACTTACTAAGGCAACATCCTTAAGAATAAAATTGTCATTTATGCAGATGGTACCTTTAGCAATGACTCTACCTGAAGAAGCATCCCCGAAAGTGATCAACTCATCACTAGGGGCTCGGACTAGGGAAGAGAACCAACGAGAATCTCTGGTCATATGACGAGAACAACCAGAGTCGACAATCCAAACATCTCCCTTCCCCATCCAACGAACCTGATCAAGTCATAAGAGAGAAAGATGACTCAGTACTGGGATAGAGTGAAGACCTGGAACCCAATACTAAACCACACGACGCCTCAGAGTACCATCCACAGAAGAAGACTGGACTCGAGTGTCTCTCTGACGTTTAACCCTAACAGGATTAGTAGCAACTCTAGTAGATGATCTAGGAGCTGGAACTGGGTTGGCCCGCCATGGTGCAAAGGCTGGACCACCCCAGTGAGGCTGCCTAAAAATCCTACCAGAAAACACCTCACGCCGCTGATATCTACCTCGATGAGAAGAACAAGGAATATCAAGAGGACGGCGGAAAGACTGACCACGAGCAGCTCTAGGACTAAAACTCGACTGAACAACATGTGAACCGAGTCCTGGACGGTGCCCAAAAACAAGCGACTCTCTATCCTGTTTAGAAGCAATGCGTGCCTTAGGAGCACTCAAGGTCTGGGGATAACCATGAATACCACTAAGAGCAATGACATGCTCACGCCGAGTGATCTTAACGTGACTGAAACAAGAATCTACTAGGTGACCATCCTTCTTACAGAAAGTGCATGTGTACTTCGCCTTGCTAGAGGCAGAAGCAACAGGAGCAACAACCATCTGGTCAGAAATCCCAAGGAAAACCCCAGCAGACCTAAAAACAGTGATACTCACTCTGGGAGCTACCACAATCTCACTACTCTTGGAGCCGCGCACAATGGTGGGAGGTTGCGCCCGAGCATGCTCCAAGGGGTCAAATTCTAGACCCTGATTAAATATGCTAATCTTGGATTGGTCTAGAATGAGATTGAGCTTCTTCTTGCCTCCTACAAACTTCTCGAGAATGCTCATGAGATACTCACACTCCCTGAAGAAAGAGGCACATGAAGAACAGGGAAGAGAAGAAGAAGAAGAACTAGAAAGAGAAGCTCTCTCAGCACGTGCATTTTTCTCCCTCAGTCCGACTAC
This sequence comes from Otatea glauca, assembly GCA_036346275.1. NCBI lineage: Eukaryota > Viridiplantae > Streptophyta > Magnoliopsida > Poales > Poaceae > Otatea > Otatea glauca. The sequence goes on from CM070720.1 coordinate 18,766,023, forward strand.
CTCAATCTTGAGGGCCTCACAAGAAACACAAGATGCATTTCTAATCCTATGGGCTTGGTCTTATAATTTCTTCCTAAGTTCGACTTGGATTTTATTCAAGTCCCCCTCAATCACATTACATCGCAAGCAACTTTCTTGTAACTTAGCTAGTAAGTCCTTAGCAAGATTAGCACACTTGACATTTAGAGATTCATTATCAAGTTTTAGTTGCCTACAACCCTCACATGAGCTGACTTGGTCGTTAGAAGCATGCATTTCAAGTTCATCGTTTCTAGAAGAAAGCTTCCTAAGGTGTTCACTCATGGCATTAATTTCAGTAAGTAATTTAGGGTAATTAGCACAAGAAGGAGTAGAGTGAGCATGAAGAAAACTAGCATCTAGTGGAATATCATCAACAGAATCATCTCTAGCATTCTTCAACCTAAGACTATCTAGTTCAGATAACACACTATCATGCATAGTCCTTAGGTTCTCCAACTCCACAAGAAGTGCATCACACAAAGAACAGTCATCAGTGACTCGAGAGGGAGAAGATCTAAGAGAAGCTAACTCCCGAGTCAAGGTACCTACTTTCTTCTCTAGCTCCATACACCTATCTCTAGCTCTAGCATGAAATTTCCCTAGTTTGCAGAAAACTTCATTGAGCTGGTCATAGGAGGGTACCTCTTCCGAGTCGCTATAGAGTTCGGAGTCGCTGATGCCGTTGGCGTCTGCCATGAAGCACATGCCAGAGAAGTCACCGCCGCCTTTCTTCTCTTGCGGTTCATCCTCGCCCTCGTCGCTCCATGTCTCCGTGTCGGAGAGGTTGATGTCATCAAGTGCGGCGAGGACGCGGTGGAAGAGCTTCTTGTTCTTGCAGAACTTGTGGTACTTCTTCTCACGCGTCGGCTCGCGAACTGGAGGCTTCTTGTTGCGGTTTTTGTCGATGTAGTCGTTTTTTGCCGAACCACTGGTGTCGTTCTTTGCCTTTTCCAGTTTGGGGCAATTAGCCCGAATGTGGTTGGGGCCACCACACTCGAAGCATGTGATCATGCCACCTCTCTTTCTCTCTCACCCTCTTGTATGCATGAGAAAACTTGCGAGAAAGAAGAGCAAGCTCATTTTCTGGAAATTTTTCCAGTTGGTCATCGCTTAGCTCGCAAAGGGTGGAAAGAGAGAAACCAACAGAAGAATCAGAAGATGAAGATCCAATGGGATTGGTGACCAAAGCCATCAACTGAGATTTCATCTTCCGTGAGACAACATCGATCTCATGAGTCTTGAGATGGGAATAAAGCCTGTCAAGAGTCAGGGTCAACAAGTCGGTGGTGTCCTTGATGGTGGTCACCTTCATCTCCCAAACACGCAAATCGAGTGCGGTCAAGAAATGTCGAGCATTATTTGAGTCAGGATATATACAACCAACTGCTCGAAGATCGCTCAAGATCTTGATAAAATGACCGAAACACTCATCAAGACTCTCACCAGCGTGTTGTTCAAACTTGTTGTACTCACGCTTGTACTGATCCTGCCTCATGTTCTTGATTTGAGTAGTGCCCTCATGATAAGCATTGAGGGTCTCCCAAATCTCGTGAGCGAAATGGAGGTGAGAAATTCTATCATAATCACTGCGGCTTAGACCCTGTATGAGAATGTTCCTTGCCTTAGCATTCGCCTCAACGTCAGCCATATTGCCAGCCATGACGTTTTCATCGACAGGAACCTCATACGGGAGTTTCACCTTCTGCCATATCAGGAAGCCCTAGGCAGTGATGTATGACTCCATCCGCGATTTCCAGAAAGGAAAATCAATTCCAGAAAAAATAGGAGGCTTGGTGAAATACTTGTCCATCACCATGGCTCTTGAGACCTGTCAAGATCTATGAAAGAGCAGAACCAGCTCTGATACCAGTTGAAAGATCAAGATGGTGATCAGAGGGGGGTGAATGATCCCAAAATAAAATTTCCCAACCCCAATACTCCAACCAACAACCTCACAACATCAAATAGCAGTGGAGATAGCGAAAAAACCTGAAAATATTAGCCAGAGGCCGGCACTACCGCTCGTAGGCCCGGTAGCGCCGAATGAACAGTAGCCTAGCACTATCGGGGGTACTGTAGCGGTACTGACAGCTGCACTGTAGCTATAGGGAAATCAGCACTATGAACAGTAATTTCAGCCCGCGTTCAAAAAGAAAATTGATGTATCTTTTGATCCTTTGATCCAAACTCAATGAAACTTGGTAGATGTGATCCTAAGGATGTCAGGAACTTATTCCAACATTCAATCACAAGGATTGATGTCAAAGTTCTGACCTTTTTACCCGAGAAGGAAGAACGCACCAAGTTTCAACAAAAATCGAAAGAACTTCGATCGATGCTTGCTCGTGGGGCTATGATGATCAAGATGATCTTGAATGACTCCCCACACGTACCAGCAAACAAAAGACTATGAAGAAACTTAAGGATACGCAATCTACAAGATCAAGCATTCAAGAACATCACGAACACCTTGCAAAAAATGCATGGATAGCCTAGATAATTGGAACATGATTTCAAAGAGAGAATCAATCATCAACCTCAGCAAAAGATTTGTAAGCAATTAGAAGGAGGGGAGGCAAATCCAAATTGCATAAATGTAAATTGCAAGAATGTAAATGTAGAATTTAAATTGCGTAATGTAAATGCGTAAAGGAAATTGAGTAAGAACATAAATGAAAAACCTTTCATTTCTGGAAGGAGAGGTTACAAAGCCTCACATTCATGTGGGCAAAGCTCAAAGGAGCATCAAAAACCTCAAAACCTTCAAGTGAGGGAGGGCTACCCCTACCCCTCTATTTATACTACCTTTGGGCAACCTACCACCCTTGGATGAGCTTCTAAACCCTAGAGCACTCATCAAGGGCTAGGATTAACCCACTCAACCAGCTATGCAAGGGTTCACCCAAAACCCACAACACATAATGGGTTTTCATGCACGGTTTTCAAAGTACACTAACTAGACCCGCTAACCTATCAACTAGACCAAGATCCAATGGCTCTCATTGATCCATGTAGCACCTAGCTAGCATCTCAACTGTTCCTTGTTTTCACGGCTGGCCACGACTCCGTCTCCGATCATCTTCTAGCGATCCCGGACCGTCTGGACCTCCGACGCTCCTCGCCTAGTCCCAGTCATCCTTCGCCTCACCATGATCTAGCATCGTTGACCTGCAACCATCAAAAACAAGGAAACACATCACATTGCAATGTCCAAATTGATATGCAATAAAATCATCAAAAAACTCATTTCAATTTCGCTCTGTTGTCCGACACTACCGCCTCCTGGGCCGGTAGTGCCACTCGGCCGGCACTATCGCTCCCACATGGTCGGTAGTGCCGGTCCCTAAAGAACCAGCGAAAACACCCTCACTGGAAAATAACTACAGGACCCCTGGCCAGGACTGCCGCCCCCTGGCCGACAGTACCGCCTCCTCACGGCTGGTACTGCCGCTCCTGGCAAAGACAACTCAAATTGCTATATTTTGAAGATCCATTCGAATCAAACTCAAACTAGAGCAACCTAAGCTCAAATTTAGTCAATTACTCATCACCAACAAGGATAGACCTCCATATGGTCTTTCAAGAACCCAGTGAAATCTACATAGGTATGTCGCCATGGTCAATTAACAAAACTGAGTTGCGTGTACAGTACAAATCAAAGTATAGCAAGTAGTGCAGTACTTACCCTGGGTTGTGGAGTAAAGTATGAAGTCTTTATGTTTTTGTGCCACCAATGCCTGTTCCACGTATTCATCGACGAATTGTAAATTTTTTCCATTGTTTGCTGCAAGACTATGTGTGGGTGCAGGAAATCCACCGATTATTTGTTCTCTTTCGCTTAACAGATCATGTATCTATATATACAAAAGCAATGAGTTATGTATATATGACATTTATCGGTATTACAAGAATATAGACTGTGATTGCACACACTTACAATATCCAGCATCTCAAGAGCTCGTCGTCGAGGTTGAAGAGATCGAATAGGTGCTTGAAGTCGACTGCGAAGAAGCCCCCCGATGATTGGTCAAACAGATGCTTAGGCTTGAAGCAAACCGAGATACTCGTTATACGGTCTTGCACTGGCTTTTAGCCTGTTCCATATACCAATTACGCAATCTAACGCAAGCCATATAAAGGTTCTTTAGGTGATCTCCTGTTACTAAAGGCTCTCCAAGCTAGTATAACCAGGCCAACGAGGCAATCGGATAGTCCAATGCTTTCATGATTTGCTTCGATTTGCCCTTGCTTTACTTTCTACTATAGTGAGTCTTCACAGGAGATGAGTGGGCACCAACCCACTGAATGTCCTTTCATGCAGGGGGCACGAGAGCCGATTTGGTGGCCTGCTGAGGTGCAGCAGGCGACTCAGGCAGTTGGGGTACTTCCAATGATGGAGAATTGGTGTCCAAGGAGATTCTGCTACTGGGCCACTGGATGAATCTGTGAATGGCATCCCCTAGTGTCACGATCTCATCGTTTAAGGGCATCAGTAGTGGGACGGTCTTGAAACTGACATGTACATCCACATTGACCTTCGTGAAACCCGATGCCACCAGGGTATCATGCACCAGCGCCCCTTCAGTGGATGGATACGCGAGCCCCCAAGTAGTCGGAAGAGGAAGGGAGACATGGGCAAGTCTCACTTGGAGTTGCACCGCATGGCCACCTACAGAACGGTACACAATTAGCTTATGCATCCAACAGCTATATCTATGCAGCATTCAAGATATATATATATATATATATATATATATATATATATATATATATATATATATATTGGTACCTTGATGTCATAGACTGGAAATTTGCCATGTTCATCTGTGGGAGTGGCGGACGCACAGCTGCTCTTATGGGTAGTGGGGCTAATTTGCGCACATACGTTTGGGGCTTGTGCAGGCTATCTGTCCTGATTATTGAGCCTTTCCTCGAGGCCTCTTATCTTATTGTTGAATTCTTCTCTCAGCCTTTCCTCAATCTTTTGTACAAGCCGTTCCTCGCGCTCGGCTTTTGTTCTCTTCCTACTCTGGTATTTGTCGGAGTCGTCTAGGAAACCCATTTTCCAGGGAACGAAAACCCCTTTTCCACGCGTGCGACCAGGGTGTTCCTTGTTTCCCAAGGTCGTGGAGAGTACATCTTTCTCCCTGTCTAGCAAAAAAGTGCCATCAGAAGATTGTGTACTCAACACTACCTGCAAGATCCCGACAAGTTATTTCACTTACGAAGTTATGGACTAATTACGTACAAAATTGGTAGTTCGATATCTTACCAGGCGCTGGCAGACTTCCTTGTCCGTGGGGTTTATAAAGGAGAGGTGCCAAAAGACATGGCACCTGACCACACTCTTAGCCAGTCTCTAGCGCGCTGGTCAACGATCGATGCAAATGGCGTAGAGGCCTCCTCGTCCTCCCTCTTCTATTGCGCACTCTTCTCTGCGTACCCAGCGGTGCTCAGTCTGTGGGGATGGGTGTTCCTTATCAGCAGGGCCTTGTGGGCTTCACTTTGACGCACGAATTCGTCAGTCATTTTCACCTCAACAAAATTTTGCCATACGTCCTCAGAAATGAACCTGTACTTAGATAAGGGAGTCATGTCCTTGTTGATATATTCCTTGACAAGCATGCTCTTGAAGTTCTTCTATGCCTTTTCCGCCACTACCAATGCATACCGTCGCACTGAGTGTACAAAGTCTTCTAGGATCTTGAACGAAGACAGAATTTCTGTCACCAAGTTGTTACAGTTCTCGTCAGTCAGTGACTTCCAAGATGGACTAGTGATGGAGACCCTTCCCCATGCGACTATCCCGCACAATGTCCGGAATGCTGTCACTGCCTTTTTTGGTTCGGTAAGGGCCCCATCCTTTGGATCAATCACTGTGATGGTATATTGGTCCATAGACCTTTTATTTGCTCCTCTTAGACCTCGAGTCGGTTTTCCTTTCGTTGGCTCATCACATCCTTGAGACGACGAATTAGGGGATGCCATCTTTAGGTGATACGCTGACATGGTTAGTCATGCCTAATTCGTCACAATAGATCTGTAAAGGAGTACTATCAAAAGCTACAAATAGGCATGTTGCGTTGTGAGGTATTTGAGGATGAAGAAGATAAGATGGCTTGCTATTACAGGTTTACTATGTGAAATTCAGGACATAATTGATTACAAAGATTATAATGATATCAATAGATTGTTCCAGCTTGCTATGTTGGCAGAAAAAGAATTTCATGGAAGACAACAAAGGACACAGAGTAGCTTTGGTGGTTTATATACACCAAAGTCGACGTCGGGACAAGCCAAATCAACCCCCGCCTTCTGCTAATCGGTTTGTTGCCCCCTCCAAGAGTAGGGCACGTTCAACAGCACCGCCATCACCACCATGTGCACTCGAGGTGAGTAAATCTACTAGTGTGCAGGTACCAACGAAGAGCTCTTCATCGGTATCTTCCATGGGTCAAAAGATTGGGATTGTGTGCCACCGTTGCGAGGGAAGGGTGGGTACATTAGTGCTAGTGATGTTGAGGATGAATACGCTCTTGCAGCTAACCTTGCAGATAATGAAGATGACCATGAGATGGACAGCGATGGTGAGGAGATTTTAGGGACCGCTGCCACCGAGAATTATAGAATCGTAATTGTGCAGCGACTGTTGAGCACTCAAATGGAGCAAGAGGAGAAGCTACAACACCATAATTTGTTTCAGTTTTACCTCATCATCTAGGACTGTCGTGTTCGTGTTATAATTAATGGTGTAAGCTGCAACAACTTGGCGAGTTCTAATCTGGTTAAGAAGCTTGGCTTGACCACAGGTGCGCATCCTCATCAATACCATATTCAATGGTTCAACAACAATGGTAAGGTGAAGGTAACACAAACTGCGAGAGTGCATTTTTTCATTGGAACATACCATGATTTTGCTGATTTCGACGTAGTGCCTATGCAAGCATGTTCACTTTTATTAGGTCGTCCATGAGAATTTGATACTGATGCAACTCATCATGGTAGAAGTAATAAATACACTCTTATGCACAAAGGAAAGAAAATCACTTTGCTTCCTATGACACCTGCTAAAATTGTGCAATGTGATAAAGAGAGAGAGAGAGCTGAAAATGAGAATAAAAAGAGTGCGCCAGAATCTAAAAATCAGCAAGTAGCTAAGAACGCTTTCCCATCTAAGAAAGACAAGAAAGCACCTAGTTCTAGGTCCGAGGGAATTACATTGAAAGGTGGTGTTATGCTTGGTACAAAATCTCATCTTGCTAAAATTAATGAGAATGTTGCACAGTGCTATGCTTTAATGTGCAAAGAGGTTTTATTTTCACTTAACGATATTCCTAGCTCTTTGCCTCCTGCTGTCATTAAACTTTTGTATGAGTATGAGGATGTGTTTCCAGCTGAGATAACCCTTGGGCTGCCACCTATTAGAGGTATTGAGACCAAATTGATTTGATCCTAGGAGCGACTTTGCTAAACCGTGCTACGTATAGGACCAATCCGGAGGAGACTAAGGAAATTCAGCGACAAGTTTAAGAGCTTTTGGACCAAGGGTACATACGGGAAAGCCTTAGTCCATGTGCCATTCCTGTTCTTTTGGTTCCTAAGAAAGACGGTAGTTGGTGTATGTGTGTGGATTGCAGAGCCATTAACAATATCACAATAAGGTATCGTCATCCTATTCCTAGGTTAGACGACATGCTTGATGACTTAAGTGGTTCTCTTATTTTCACAAAGATTGACTTGCGTAGTGGATACCTCCAAATTATAATGAAATTGGGATATGAATGAAAAACATCATTTAAAACTAAGTTCGGTTTATATGAGTGGTTAATCATGCCTTTTGGGTTAACTAATGCACCTAGCACTTTCATGCGTTTGATGAACGAAGTTTTATGTACTTTCATTTGAAAATTTGTGGTGATTTATTTTGATGATATTTTGATCTATAGCAAGTCACATAAAGAACACATAGAACATTTGCGTGCTATTTTTAATGCTTTGAGAGATGCACGTTTGTTTGGTAATCTTTAGAAGTGCACCTTTTGCACGGATCGAGTCTCCTTTCTTAGCTATGTTGTTACTCCATAGGGAATTGAAGTGGACGAACAAAAAATTGAAGCCATCAAGAGCTGGCCAACCCCTGAGATAGCCACATAGGTGAGAAGTTTTCATGGTCTTGTAGGATTCTATAGGTGTTTCATGAAAGATTTCAGCACCATTGCTGCCCTCGTTGAATGAGTTGACAAAGAAGGGCATATCTTTCCAATGGGGACCAGCACAACAACAAGCTTTTAACACGCGGAAAGAGAAGTTTACACATACACCTCTACTCCAACTTCTTGATTTTAGTAAGCCGTTTGAATTAGAATGGTGATGTTAGCGGAATTGGAATAGGAGGTGTGCTACTACAAGAAGGTAAACATGTTGCTTACTTTAGTGAGAAATTGAATGGGCCAACTTTGAATTACTAAGCCTATGATAAAGAATTGTATGCTTTAGTGCGAGTATTAGAAAATTGAGCTTTAATAAAAATTTGATGAAACTTGTAGCTTTTACTTGCTATGTTTCCTCACTATATGCATATGCCATAATTCGTAAAATCTTGAATTTCTACTAGAGTCCCTATAGCAACTTGGGTGAAGCTAGTTTGATCTATACTAGAGTCCTTCACATGCTCATAAATTTAAGTGCTAAAATGGTCAAAAATTGACTTTTGTGTGCTAATCGATCTCAACACTTTACATTCACGAGACTGTTTTCCATTGCACTTGGGATGAACTTGGAATGTATCGTGTATGACCAAGACCATTCTTTTAAGAGTTCTTGAAATGGTCGGCTATGGCTTGAGTCAATCACACTTGAAAAATGCAAATAAAAAAGGGAAAAGTGGATAAAGGATGCAAATAATGTCAAACATTTGCACCCCACTATGTGTGTTGAAATTTAAAACAAAAATTTTCATTAAAGATAATTGAGCACGAAGGATCTTTTATACACATCTAGCTTCCCCAAAGTGTTGACTAGGTTGAACTCTAGGTCTTCTATTTGATCCATTGTATGGCTTTGCTTCTAAGTTTGGAGATTATGCTAAGTGTTGCACTTGTTAAAATCATGCAAAAATAACATAGTCTTATTTGTGCTTGCTAGCAAAGATATTACAATTTGCACTTGGACATGTCTTAGTTTAACTTAATCTGAACTTGAGTAGCTTGGTGTCATACTTTGTCTATGTGGTTGCTTAGATAATTCTCAAAGTTCTTTAGATGCATTCCATGCATACATGTTGATAGGGAGAAAATGCCTTCTTGATGCCTATATTGCCAAAAGAGGGAGAAATTGTAGAAAATGCATCAAAATGTGAGAAATGTGAATGCATCTTGGTTCTTATGATCATTGTGGAAAATTGCGAGTTCTTAGGATCATAAGCATATTTGAGCTTTTTGTGAGATTTTCTTGGTTTTCTAGAGCTTTTGTGGAAAATTTGTTCTTTCTCTTGGTTTGCTCCAAAATCCCTCTTGCCAACTTCGTCATATTTTTATTTTCCTCTTGTTTTGGACCAAGTGAGGCTTTGCAATCAAATTGCTCTCTTCTTTCCTTTTCAAACTCAAAATTGTGCTTTTTTGGTGTTTGTCAATATACTCATCAAGGGGGAGATTGAAAGATCATGTGGAGGTCTACCCATGTTTGTGATGAGTAATTGACTGTATTTCAGCTTGTGGTGCAAAAGTTTGAGTTTGATTTGAATAGTTTGTAAACTGGTTGTGAACTGGTCGGGATAGATTGTGAACTGGTTGGGAAAGTTTGTAAACTGGTCAGGACAAATTGTGTATCATTCTGGCTATGTGTTGATTTGATTGCATATGTTGTTGGACATTGCTATGTGAAGTGTTTTCCTTATCTATGAGGGTTGCAGGACTTTGGAACTAGCTCATGGTGAGGCAGAGGAGATCGGGACTAGGCTGGGAGAGCTAAGGTCCAGACGGTCAAGGTGTCGCTAAAGATGACTGAGGCCAGGGAGTAGCTGCAAGCCGAGAAGACAAGTGGATGGTGCATATGCTAACTTAAGCCCTACTCAAGCAAAATACGGTCGTTGGATTGTAGATTCATGGGTGGAGCGATGGTTAAGTTAGTGGTGCCCTGAGAGGTGTCAAAAACCATTATATTGTTGGGTTTCGGGTCAACCCATGTATGGTTGAGTGAGCTAATCCCAACCCTTGATAAGGTTCCTTATGGGAGAAGAAAGTCATCAAAGGGTGGAGATTGCTCACGTAAGCCTATAAATAGAGGGGTGGAGCGTGCTAGGGAACAGGTAGGCTACTCTAGCGAAAAACAAAATTTTGTATCGCGTAACCAAAGAACCACTGCAAGTTATAGATTACAGAATTACCACTAGACGCGTAGACCCGTAGCAGATGTAGAGTCGATGTAGCGTGGTGGTGCAGATGTAGTCGTACTAGCCTCGCGCTTCCCCAACAGCTCCTTGTGACTATAGCAGATTGCGGATTGTCCTAGCATTGAAGCTTCGTAGCAACGCCTCTAAGGTATCCACACGTTCTAGACGAATGAGGAGTGGCGGCTAGGGTTTCAGGAATTCTGAATTCCTATTATGTTTTTTCGTGTCTCTGTGTCCGCAAAGCCACCACCTCCTCCCTTTATATAGACATCTCATAATGGGTTTCAACCCTTGAAGCCCATTAGAAACTCTAAGCCCATTACAACTCGGATCCCTATTCGAATTGGTTGCAGCCCCTTAAGCGTACGACCCTATAGGTTCACGTGTACTCAGACATGGCTGGAGTACTCCTACTCGACCATCGTGTATTACTACTAGACCATCGAGTAATCAACCAATAGTCGATAGCGGCCCCTAGCAGGACTTACCGACTCTCGAGTACATGTAAAGATCGGACGAACCTCAACAATGGCCCTGTTTGGTATAGCTCCAGATTCCAGCTCCACCTCAGAGCTGGAGCTTGTAGGCTAAAATAAAGTGAATTAAGTTTATATTTTTAGTCTAAAATGTAAACAAGATGACCCACCTAAACACTCTTAATGTACCCACAGCTCCAGCTCCATAAATTTGTGGAGCTAGGAATACCCTGCTCCACCAACTCCACGGATTTTGGTGGAGCTGGAGCTATCCCAAACACCCTAAATGTCTTATATGCATTTCTTTTTGCCTCACGATATTGGTCAAACCCAAGGCGAGTTGTTGTCATCCTTATTTTGATGGCTCGACCACTCTTTCTCGATGCCGTGACTCGGATTCCTTCACACTACTACAGAATGGTACATCACTATCGCTTCATCTGGGTCGGTTCTTTAGTTTTTAGGAAAAAAGATTATGATAAATGACTTAGGAGGGGCGTTAATAATAATCACTATCAGTTCTCAGGTTAGAAGTGATTGTGATGTAGCATTGGGCACATCACTATCGGAACCGATAGTGATGTGCACGTCATCATCACTATTGCTTCTTATGTGAGAAGCGATAGTAATGATCATGCACATCACTATCGCTTCTCACATAAGAACCGATAGTGATGTGCAAGTCGTCATCACTATCGCTTCTTATGTGAGAAGCGATAGTGATGATCATGCACATCACTATCGCTTCTTACATAAGAATTGATAGTGATGTGCATGTAGTCATCACTATCGCTTTTTATGTGAGAACCGATAGTGATGAGAAGATTACATCACTATCACTTTTCAAGTGAGAACCGATAGTGATGTGTGTTCATATCACTATCGCTTTTTAAGTGAGAACCGATTGTGATGTGTCTCGCTGGTTATTTATACCCCTCGGGCTGGACTCTCCTCTGTTGTTGTTCCAGAGGACATTTCTTCATCGCCACCCGAATAAACAGCTCATATTCTGTGGTTGGAAGCTATACTTGGGTGAGAAAAATTGAAATCCTCAAGGGTGGGTGTTAAGAGGGTAAATTTGAAGCTTAGTCTGAGGAGATTTCCCCTCATTTTGCAGAATTTGTGATTTTCTTCAAAATGTGAGCATTCCTTCAAAACCCTTCAATTTTGCACTATGTAATTTCGATATGTTGCGAAGAAAGTTTATGTTGCATTGGTATTATGTATATCCTATCAGATTTTGCACTCTTTATTTGACAAGCACACATGTATTTAATTATCTTAATTTGTAGTGCTCTCTTGTTAATCTGGACTGTACGATAGCCATCGGCATTTCGACTGTACGATCCTGGACGCTGTGAGTATCGCACCATACAACACGACCTTATTTTTTATAGGATTTTGTATTATGTTTTTTAACATTCAACACGAGTTGCAAGGCAATGTTTGTGTTCCATGAATGTGATATGTGCATAATGTGTATAATTTATGCTGTGTGAATATGATATGTGCATACTATGTAAAATATGTGCTAATTTAGGAGGGTGAATTGGAAAAAAACAGCAAACCCCCCTCATCTCTATCGGTTCTCAGAACTAAACGATAGAGATGAGGGGGTCATCTCTATCGGTTCTTTAGAAGAAGCGATAGAGATGGGTGGATTATCACTATCGGTTCTAAGAACGAAGCGATAAAGATGAGATGGGTCATCTCTATCGGTTCTTTCTAAGAAACGATAGAGATGACACACTCATCTCTATCGGTTCTTATCTCATCTCTATCGCTTCCTTCTGAGAACCGATAGAGATGATGTTGTTAATAACCTTATTTTCCTAACATTACTCAGTTCTGATTGGTTTCCTGTCAAATTGTTATTTCCTTTTTACTGTCGGTTTGAAATGGACTAGATGGAATATCTGTGTCGATTCAACTAAAAAAACCGATAGGTATATACAATTCATCTGTATCAGTTCTAGTGTAAAAACCGATTGCTAAATCTTTGTGAGATTAAAAAATTGTGTTGGTACTTATTTAAAAATTGACACAGATACTTTAATTAATAGTGTCGGTTCTAATGTAAAAACCGACACAGATACATACATTAATGGTGTTGGTTCTTAATTAAAAATCGATAGTTAATTTTATCACTGGGAATTCTTACTCCTCTACTAAATTCATAGTTAATTTTAGTGTTTCTGATATTTATATTGGTTTACGTGGAAAACCGATAGTGATGAACCATATTAGTGTCGGTTTTTAATAGAAACCGGTAGTGTTGAATCATATTAGTGTCGGTTTTTAATAGAAACCGATTGTGTTGATCTTTATTTCTGTCGGTTCTAGCATCAAACCGACTGCACTTCTATTTGTATGTCAGTCGGTTTTGTTGTCGAACCGATTGCATTGCGCTCACTCAGACATTTAGCCCCCATTTGGCCGTCCTCCCGTTCGCCCGTTCGTGTTCAGCTAGCGCCGCTAGGGTTTGATGCGGAGAGAACTAAGCACGTCGCTGCCGCCGGCCGGCATCTGCAATTCCCCATTTCTGATTTTCCCAACCCTAACTCCGCCTCTAGCCCCGCCGCCTCCACTCTGTCTCCAGCCCCGAGCGTCCCAAGCCTGCAGCCCCACACCACCGGCGCCCTCCACTCATCCACTCCTCCATCTACCCTGCACCGCTTCGTCCTCGTTCGGTCCGTCCGTCCGTTGCGAGCACACGCACCACCCACATCTGGGTTCGCTGCGGGTAGCATATAGGGTGTGGTGATGGGCGTGGCGAGCTCGAGGCTGGAGAAGGCGCTGGGCGAACAATTCCCCAAGGGCGAGCGCTACTTCGGCCTCAAGAACTTCGACAACACCTGCTACTGCAACAACGTCCTACAGGTACGCCGGAACTCGGTATAAATTTGGTATCTTCATAAAAGGTTAATATAAATTGGTAACTTCGGTGTTCGAATAAACTAGCCTGTTGCGTACTGCTGCCAATCATCCGGTATACTACTCCTAACTCAACTTGTATACTAGAAAAGACAAAATACATCAATTTGATGCGATTAGGAGGTCTGTGAGGTCGCCGTTCAAAACTTGTGTAGTAGACTGGACATGCATAAATATCATGCTGGATGACTGAAACTTGAAGGCTAGTTGTGATGTTTCAGTAAAGTTGGTTTCTGCGTCCTAAATCCTAATCATGGTGATTTCTAGTTCATCTATTTGTCCCGAACAAAACGGCCAGATACTTGTTTACTGTATCATTACTTGTCTACCTCCAGGATGCACAAGACCTTGGCCTGTCTATCGAACTTCTTCCATTGAGTAGGCCTGATAAGGAGTTCAATATGTCCCTGTTTTATGCAGTAAGTCTTTGCTATTCTGAGGATATGGTCAAAAATCATTGTGTGTTGAGGACTTTTTCCAGTTCTGTTGTTGGCGCATCGTTTTTTCCTTTTCTCACTCTGTAAGATCTGCATTCAAGCTTAATTGTTGTGTCTCTGGTGTGGTTGCAGATGCCATGATAAGCAGCGGAAGGAGGCTTCCAGGCTTCAGGTATGGTAAACTTGCTAAATATTAATTTGTATTGTTTACTTTATGTGGATTTCTAGGTCTTCAATTATGGATAGTATACTGGTGCATACAGCGGTTTTACTTGGTTTAGCATGTGTGATGTGATTGTTTGCTTAACCTTTTATGGGTTAAAGTTCTAACTTTGTTTGCTTCAAAAATTATGCCGTGTCGATATCCTAAACGACAGCTATTTGTAACCGGAGGTAGGGAGTATGTTGCTAGGATGTCTTTGTTGCACCTTGCGTAAAATTGATAGTGGTATTAATTACTTATGAAATTCACTTTTGAAAGGCTTAAAAATAAATCTTAGATGATGCCAATGGGTATAGGAGGCTTTGTAGATCTTAATAGGAATTAGCGAATAAGATACCTTTTCCGAAATCCACCTAGAAATCTGATGTTATCAACCCCTGTTGCTCAGCAATCATCCTTAATTCCTTATATACAGATCATTGTGATCCCTGTGGTCAATTTTATCCCAATCACATGGTCAGACCTGACAACATTCTGCCATTAATGTTGACCTATCAAGTTATTTGATATTCTTTGTTGGGATAGGGTTGTTAGGATTAAATACGAGAAGTTGTTTATCATTGTTCCAGTAGCTATACTAACGGTTTAGTCCCACAGCCAGCCAAGAGTCAACTGTTAATGTCAATCAAAGTTGGTCGTTAGTGGTGAGTGGCAACCAGATGGCAGATGGACTTTACTCTCAACAAGAACATGCGTTTTCTAGACATCCGAAAGTTAGTATAAATCAACTATTCAATGTAAATCAAGTACATCGAACTGGGTTGTGTATCGTGAACCAGCCCTGAATAAGATCAGATGGTTGTGTTGGCTATGAATATGATCAACTGATTTCTATAACCTTGGTAGAATACTTAGAAATGCTGGTATGGTAATGTACAATCAAGTGGCGAGAGGTGCGGATTCAGATTATATCTGTTCTCTTTAACTTATGGGTGGATTTGACATGGGCATCGATTTTGACGGATTTGGGGAAAATATGAAAAAGTTCATGGAGGTAGTCTTCTCATAACTTCACACTTTAACATGGTTATCTTAATTTTGTTCCTGTAAGCAGATATTTTAGCATCAGATAGGATTTTTTGACAATGCTTTGGTAGTGATTTTTCTTATCTTTGGACAGTTACCAATTAAGTATCTCTATTCTGCTCATGATAAAGCTGTTGGGTTAGTTGAAGATATCCATTCATTGATTTCTGCTCCACTTCCTGACGATGAAGTACCAAATAAAGGCCATGGGACATTAAAGGATCCATCTAGTAACAATGTCATCACTGGATCTTCATCAAGATCTGTTAAAATTGAGATAGTTGACCCTAATGAAGAATTCGCCAGTCCTCCTACATCTCTCATTACTGCAGAAGACAGTTTTGTGGGCTAAATTAGTACTGAAACTCATGAAACTGAATTATTTTCAACAAAATGTCCAGGTTTGTCCTTGATGCAACATGTGAGATTGGTTAGATTGCTGATCCAGTTATTCTTCCTTGTCATTTATCTTTCATAATATTGCTCAGAAAATGCTATGTGCTTGCGTATAGAGTCGTGTGCCTGGTCGATGACCAGCATGGGAGTGGGTAGACGTCGACGCCGTGGTGACCTTCGACGTGGGTTAGCGAATGGAGCCGGCCTTGTTCATCGGAAGGCACTGCCACGAGATAAGTTTTGGCAAAAAATATCCATGCCCTTTTCATTGATTTCCTCTCACAATATATAGCAGTACACCTTCTTGATCCGTAAGGATCAAAGATTATTCAACTACCCAAAAATAACTAATCTACTAGATAACCTACCAAACTAACTACCTGGACCGACTTTAGCCAAAGCTGGCGCATATCTTGTGCCAACAATCAGGCATTGCCAGGCTGGGCGTTCACCGGATCTTTCCTATTTCTACGCTTTCGGTAATACACATTATCAAAACCCATGACATTACTCCCCCCCTCCAAACCAAGCTTGTCCGCAAGCTGGAATGTAGGGTAAGACCGGCGCAGCACTGCAGCATCAACCCAAGTCACCCTCCGAAATACATTTCATCAGCAAAAGGAATGCTCACAATTCAGTAGTAGTGTAGCACTACCGTGTACTTTACTTCTAAATAATACCTAGATATGAATGTTGTATCTACAACCATGTCCAGGATCAAACTAATAGTCGTGATTTCTTGCATAGATTCGGCTAGCAAGGCTAAGAAGAATGTACACACTATAATTGCAATTGTTGTCAGCATCTGTGCATTGTCAATTCTTATAGTAATTATAGGGTTACTCATTCAGATGAGAAAGAGGACACAACCAAGTCAGTAAATAGCAAACATTGTAAGGGTTTGTACGTCATGCAGCACATGTTGATCGTCGGCGGCGATTTAGACCTTTTCTCTAAGGTATATGTACATGCATAATAATACAATTAGCCTTTTACAAAGCAATTTCAAAACTTAAATTAGAGCAGTTGTTTCTATTTTGCAGCATATCAATATCCTCCAAAAGAGTTTAGACAGCTCTGCACTCAACAAGTTATGTGACCACTTATGTCAGTGGTACTGGATGGAAGTTATATCGGAAGACAGTAAGTTTAAGATCCTCAAAGCTCCTACTAGTCCATATGTGAACAATATTACATATGTGAATGCGATTGCATGTGTACTAACTGTTAAGTATATTTGAGTTTTATTTTTTGAACGAATGTGATATGCGTTATAATAAAGTGTTTGTGTTCTGTGAATGTGATATGTGCATAATGTGTGCAATGATTTATGCTGTGTGAATGTGATATGTACATGCATACTGTGTGTGAAATATGTGCTGATTGCAGGGTGAATGGGAAAATAGTACATTCATACTTTGCAATGATTCACTTCTATCAGTTCTCAGAAGAAAACGATAGAGATAAGGGTTTTATTTCTATCGGTTCTTTAAAAGAAACGATAGAGATGACCCCCATCTCTATCGGTTCTTTGTATGAAGCGATAGAGATGTGGACATCATCTCTATCGCTTCTTACAAAGAACCGATAGAGATACTCGAGTAAAGAGTTACTCGAGTCATCAAGTTAAAGAGTTAACTCAATGTATTCACACTACTACACGAACAAACATTACAGTCGTTTCTTTTTTGTTATCATAGTCGGTTCTGGTGACGACACAAAGTCATTAGACAGAGATGAGGCGACGCTATTACAGTCGGTTCTTGCCCGATAGTGAAGAGGGACCATCTTTATCGGTGTTTTAAAAAAGCGATAGAGATGATCCATCATCTCTATCGGTTCTTTGTATGAAGCGATAGAGATGTGCGTCGCCTCATCTCTGTCTAATGACTTTGTGTCGTCACCAGAACCGACTATGATGACAAAAAAGAATCGACTGTAATGTTTGTTCGTGTAGTAGTGTGAATACATTGAGTTAACTCTTTAACTTGATGACTCGAGTAACTCTTTACTCGAGTAGCATGGCCATACGTTTTTGGAATCCGACCACTCGAGAGGCCTAGAGATATCTCTCCCGTTGTATGGAGGGGCAAATTCTATCTTGATCGACCACACCTCGTAGTATGTTTCATGACAAACTCAAAAGCTATCTTTATAACTACCTAGTTACGGAGTAGCGTTTGATGACCCGTAAGTAAGCCATTACAAATCTTGAGACCATACGACAATCTCAAGTCAAAGGATATAAGCATACACATCGTATATGAGACGAACTGATGACATGAAATAAAACAACGTTCTCGCAGTGTCTCATAGTGATTCGATGTCCAACACCATGTTCTCTAACATGTGTCCATATTATTGGTTTGATATCTCTATATCTATGACCCGTAAAACATGATCATCTACCAATACATATGCTAGTCTACTCATATGTGTCCTCATATGATTATCGACTAGGAACCCTTTCTAGAATGAACATCATAAAGATGAATACAGAGTTTCACAAACAAGTCACACACTTTGTTAATCAATATCCATGATGTTATTCAAAAAACAATCTCATAGTTAATGAACATTTATGGAAATATAATCATCTCTATGATTGCCTCTAGGCTATATTTCCAACAGAGGGATGCCTCACTCCGGAGTCTTTAGAGAGGACTTTTGGTTTTCCTTGTGCTCATGTGAGCTCTGCCCACCTGGTAGTGTGGCTTTTAAACCTTCCTCTCAAAGAAACGGAAGATTAAATTTCTTCTCTATTCTGAAATTTCTTTTACTACTTGCATTTTTGGTCATTGCACTTTGGTTTTGCCTCCTCTCCTTCTAAGTGCTTTTGGATCTTGTGTTAAGGATGAATGATTGCTGGATGAATCTTTTATAAATCATATCACAATCATCTAGGCAATCTACAAACTCTTCTTTTCAATTTTTGTAAGAAACTGATCTTTGTGCTTGATAGAAAAAAGATCCTTGTAGATCTTGTTCTTGTTTGTTTGAAGGGTTGTTCATTGGTATTCTTACTTGCTGTGATATGTGAGAGGTCATCTAAGATCATCCTGATCATCAATTCCCTACGAGCAAGCTAAGACTGAAGTCTGTGTTTTTGACCCGATTTTGGTGCAACATTCATTAAACTAAAAAAAGGTAAGAACTTTGACATCACTTCTTGCAATTGAAGGTTATAATAGGTTCCTGATATCCGTAGGAAGATGCACACAAAGTTTCATGGATTTTGGATCAGCCGATCAAAAGTTACATCGATTCTTATTTTTTTTAGATCGTGTTGATCTACTCATAAAAACACTGTTCATCCAAGCACTGTTCACCCCTAACAATGTTCATCCGACCAGTGCTGTGACTAGTTCAGAGTATTGTTCATCCGAACAGTGCAGTTTTTACTATTCATCCAAACGCTGTTCACCCGACCAGTTGTTTGTTGCTGTTCATCCGACCAGTGCAGTTTTCATTGTTTATCTGAATACTGTTCATCCGACCACCTGTTTGGATTGTACGGTCATTCGCTTTGTTCTCTTGGTGGTTTGATTTTTAGGGAAAAATTTTATTTGGTTCCTATTCACCCCTCTCTAGTCGCCTTTTTGGTCATACATTAATCAATTGTTTAAGTGGTTAAAATGACTAATCAATTAACTCTTAGGTACACCATAAAAAGATGTTGAGTTGCAAGATACAGCTACATCTAGTTCTATTGCTACTACTACTGCAACAATGTTTCCCTACTGAGTGGAACAATGTTTTCCCATTGCTATTGCTAAAACAATTTTGGCAAATCAAGAAAAAAATTGGCACTTGATCATATATCACAATAGAAAAACATGATCTTAGGAACCACCTCTTGGTTTGTCGTGGAGTTATGGAATGTTCAAATTTTGCTGTCTACCTTTATGCATACGCGAGCACACTCACATGTGTGCGCGTAGTGGTTTATGTACGTGTGCCTCTTTTTGTAATAAAAAAAAAGTAGAGAAAAGCACTATCTTAGCTAATGAAAAAACATGTGACAAGCAATGTATGTTTTCTAGTTATTACTTATCAAATTCGCACTTGGACAAATATCAAGCACTCCTCGTTCTCATCTTATCAAATTCGTATTTGAACAAATGTGAAATTACACAAAATATGAAAATATACCCACACAAAGGAAAAGAGTATCCTTGTGTCTACAAACTGCTGCATACATTACAAGTTGCACGAGGACTTGATGAAATTAAGGAAGGAATCGACCAATTTGAAACAGGGAGTTTGACGATACATGGACGCCAGCGGGGAGGACGGCTACAGCGGCAAGGCCCTCAATCGTCACGAATAGTGTGGCTGCACACCCCGAACTCCCTGGCAAGCAGGCTCAGGCGGGATAGGACGACAGTACAAGGACAGTGGCACAGGGAAGGTGGTGACTCTCGCAGGCAAGAAGCGTAGAATAGAATAGACGAGTATTGTATAATAGAGATAGAGAATACAGTAGAGTATTTTTGCAACTAAGGCAACTAAAGGAGTGGAGTGAAATAAGCATATTTTGCAGTCCGTCGCAGGATGTGTATAGCCAGGGTAGGCCGTCGCTTCTGCTATGAGCGCCCGCTACACACGTTGGAGTGAGCTGCTGCTTGGTGCGGTGAATGCCTCCCCTCCGCCTTTTCAACCATCCGGAGGACTTGTCGGAGAGGAGGGTGAAGGGGCTATGAAAGCTCTATATCCTTTCTTAATTGGGAATTGCTAATTTAAGGTCACCTTGATGAGAACACCTTCTCTATGTGATAAATGGCAGCACATCTCCCTCAAAGACTATCTCTTTATGACAAGCGACATCACTTCCTTCCTTTCTCCACTTTCTTTCTCCCTTAAAAGCTCAACTTTTCGAATCAAAAGTTGTATGAATCAAAAAAATTTGAACCGAAAGCTTTTGAATTGAATGTTTTCTGAGTCAATACTTTAAATTTGAAACTTTTCGAGTTGAACCTTTCTAATTTGAAAATTTTCAATTTAAAACTTTTCGTGTTGAAACTTCCTAAGTTGAAACTTTTTCGAGTTGAAACTTTCTTGTTTGAAATTTTCTAATTTAAATGTCTTTGAGTTTTAATTTTGAGTTGATTTTTTCTAGTTAAAAATTCCTATTTAAAATTTTCAAAGTTTAAATATTCTAATTTTAAATTTTTTTGTTAGAGTGGGAAGAAGGGGGTGGGAGAAGTGAGTAGGGAAATGGAAAGGGATAGATAGATAGAGAAGTTGACACATGGCATTCTAAGAATGTGTCTTTAAATTTGTTAGTTTGAGGTTAACCTCAAAATAGTCGTACATTTCTTAATTTGTAGATGGCCAGGCCAATGCTAATTTGGATCATGGTGGGTCGAGTGTACCTATTGGGCCAATTATGGTGGTGGAACAGAGGGGCCGCGAAACAAATGGGCCAGGCTGTATTCCTTGATAAGCATTCAGGTAGGAGAGATGGTTAGAATGGAAATACAGATTCATGTAGTAGGATTTGATGAATGTCTTCAAAGAAAAAGAGAAGGTATAACAACAGTACTCCCTCCGTCCAAGATTACAAGATATATTTCTTCTTGGTATATAGACTAAGAAGATATTGAAAATGACTAGATTAACCTTAATTATTATCACTAAGCAATAAGCACTATATTCAATACCTACATGTAGAGAATATGAAGTAAAGATAGAAATTTATTAGGTGTATATATGGAACATCACACTAATTTTGCACTGGAATATGAAATACACCGTATATTTATGGAAAATACCATTCAAACAATAAGCCTTATAAACTTAGATGGAGGAAGTATGTGACAAGTTATAAGCACAATGCAACATTACCAACATTTTGTCACACAGATCCATATCCTAATCTGACTTGAACGAACTACATACGAAACAAACTTCAGCATCACATATTGATACCGCTCCAATTAACAACACTACTTTGGATCATATTCCAAAGGTGCAAATCAAGATAAATGATCAAAGTGATGTTGTTTTGAGCAAAGAAACGAAGTCTAAGCATGTGGCTAAGGGGGATGTGAGAGAGGAAGGCCAAGAAGGATGGTTAGAACCATAAAGCACGAGAAGTATATTGTGTCTGTAACGTGTAAATCATATGATAGTACACATATGTGCTAGCTATAGCAGTATGGGCGAGCCAAGGGCATGGTAGCATGGGGCCAAGGCCCTTGGCCGCATGGGCCAACCAAGGGCATGGCCACATGGGCCAAGGCCGTATGAGCTGCATGGATGGAAGGTATGTAGGCTTGCACGTGATTTAGAAAGAGAAAAGGAGAGATCAAGTTGCGAGAGAGAAGGAAGGAAAGAGTTCAACTCGGTTTGGAAAGAAAGAAAGAAAGAAATCAATTCATATTGGACAGCACATCCCGAATTAAAAAGTCCATAACTTTCATGTTCGAGCTTGGATTTTGATGTTCTTGTACTTTCCTGAAAGCTTACGAGATTATCTTCATATCTCTGTAACGAGATCTTCTAATTTTTCTTCTTTCTGTTTTTAAAGGGTTGAGAAATTTTAACCTACTGGTTAGCCAAACTTTAAGTTTTAAAATTGTAATCTATTTCTATCACTTTGAGTCCAAGTTGTATACATTTAGAAGGTGAATTTGAGTCATTTTAGATATATTTTGGCCATGCATTGTGTATCAATATAAGGCCAAGGGTTATACCCCATGCAACCAGATTAGAGTTGATGTATTGACAAAAATTCCTAAAAAACATCATGGTATTTGGCACTCATGATTGAGGTGTGTTTGAGTTGAGTTGATTGTCGTCAGTTGAAAGAGAGAGTTTGTTGTGCAAGTTGAATACTCATCGTTTTTAGATTGTGCCGAAGAAAACCCATGCATTTCTATCTTTTCATATTGGTTTACAAGTTATCGTGCGTGGTACTGTGAAAGGTTGGGCATCTCACGTATTAGTTAGCGATTCCCGATAGTTGATTCGTATCATTTGGTATTAAGAGCTTTCATTGCTCACGGTGCCATTGATTTATTACAGCGAAGGTCATCAATGGAAGATATAGAGGTGATCATTCAACTTGGTTTTGAATTAGCAGCATGTGAGGAGGATCCATACTAAAGGCAGACAAAAGGGATATGTTCTTTCGACAATGTCGTGTTGGGAACACCGATTGTGCCATGATGATAGACCAAAATATATTATGTTGGCAATGTGTAAATTATACGAAGGTAACACATGTATATGGCAGCATGGGCCAACCAAGGACATGGCCGCATGGACCAACCAAGGGCATAGCTATATAGGCTAAGGCCCTATGGGCCACATGAATGTGGGCTTACATGTGATTTGCGAAGAGGAAAGGAGAGTCTAAGTTGTGGGAGAGAACAAAGGAAAGAGTACAACTCGGTTTACAAAGAAAGAAAGAGATCAACTTGGATTAAGAGCACATGCTAAATTAAAAAGTCCATAACTTTCATGTCCGAGCTCGGATTTTAACGTTCTTATACTTTTATGAAAGCTTAGGAGGTTATCTTCATATGTCTCCATAGCGAGATGTTCTAAGTTTGCTTCCTTCTATTTTTAATCTGGTTGAGAAGTTTCAGCCAGCTGGTTGGCCAAAATTTAAGATTTAAAGTTGTAATCCCTTTCTATCTGTTTGAGTCTAAGTTGTATATGTTTAGAATGTGAATTTGAATCGGTTTAGATGTGTTTTGGCTGTGCATTGTACTTCACTATAAGGCTAAGAGGTGTAATCCATGTAACCAGATTAGTGTTGATACATCGAATAAAATTTCAAAAAATCACTATATTGTTTAGCCATCATGATTGAGGTGTTTATTTGAGTTGAGTTGATTGCCATGAGTTAAAAGAGAGGGAGAGTTGAGTGTGCAAGTTGAAGACTCGTCATTTTTAGATTGTGCCGAAAAAAGTATTTGCAATTCTATCTTTTCATATTGATTTGTAAAATATTGTCTGTAGTATCATAAAACATCGGACATTTCACGTATTAATTAGTGATTTTGGCTAGTTGAAACTTCCCCGTATCATGTCGTATCGTATCCTATCCTATCCGCAAACCGCGAGCAGAACAGTTTCAGTTCAATCTCCTTCAGCTTCGAGCAAGTCAAAAGAAGCGGCCAGCTTGCTCGCCCGCTCTTCAGAATCAGATGCGCTGACACACGTAAACTTTGGCCATCTTTAGAACTTACGAATTTTTTGAAGGAAATAGCATAATTCCCGCGAGATTCGCCCTTACAGGGTTTGATGTGCCATTGATTACTATTTACACCCACGGTTTGGCACCATCACCGTACAGTGGAGTGATGGATCATCAATAACCAACCCCTTAGCTAGCTAGTCCGGTCCTATCTAAATGGAAGTGGGTCAGTGTCTTGCATGCTAGCTGCAAGAGCTAGAATCACATCGTGCACATGGCGACCACATGGATTTTCGCTGAGATTTGCCTTGTCCTCGTCGCTATCATTTCCTCCGGCGCTTTGCGGTGGCCGGCTGGTCGGCTGGGAAGCAGTAGCGGAGGGAGTTGTCCGGGGAGCAGATGTCCGGGACGAAGGCGGAGCTGTCGGAGGCGCCGTGAGCGGTCGGGCGCCTCTGCCAGTGGAGGCCGGAGGCCGTCGGCGGGGAGGGTAGCTCCGGCACCGACCACTGAATCTCTGGCACCTGCCCGAAGAGCTCGTCAGCGTTCCGGTCCTCCGATGAGGACCTGTAGTACGGCGAGCCGTCGGTGCTGCCTCCGAGCTTCCCGCTGTCAGCCTGGTGGTTCGATACATGCCATTGTGCAATGTCAGATCACTTACAGAACTAAGCAAAAATTGTATCTTTGCACGATTACTGGTGGCGATTGCATTGCGCAAGAACAAATTGATTAATTGAAACTTGAAATATTGCCAAGATAACCCGCAATTAATTAGTACCAATTAGTGTTAGCAAAAAAGAAAAAAAAATAGTAGCAATGAGAAAGCAAGGAACTCGACGCTAACCTTGGACGTGCCGCTCTCGCCGAAGCCGAAGCTGCCATTGAAATCGCTGAAGCCGCCGAAGAACTCGCCGAGGGGCCAGTCCATCATGCCGCCTTGGCCGCCGAACGCCGGCGCCCGCGGGCTCCGCTTCGGTGGGATCCTGCTGGCCGCCTCCGTGTGCCGCGGAGCAGGGGAGCCGAACTGCTCGTTCACGATCGACCAGTCGGGGAGGCTCCCGGTGACGCCGATGGCGTCCGGCGTGGCGGCGGCCCAGCTGAAGTCGCCCTCGCCGTATAGTGGGGCCGGGTCGCTCTTCGCCGGCGGCGGATGGGACGGCTCCGGCGGGTACGGGGAGTGGTCATCCTCCTCCTGGCCGACCTGGACGCCGGTGAGGAGGAAGCGGCGGTGCGCGGAGACTAAGGCGTTGGCAGTGTGCACGGCGACGTCGCAGCTCCGGCAGAGCAGCGCGCGGTCCTCGAGGCAAAAGAAGTAGGCGTGGCATTCCTGCACCGGCGCCGGCAAACAAAGATCGATCAATCCCAACTTCCCAATCCAAGAAACAACAACAAGAACGAGCAAGAAGAGCGCGCGCGCACAAACCTGGCATATGTCGCACTTTGGCGGCGGCGACACGGGGGCGGCGGCGGGGGTGAGGAGCGGGAGGCGCTGGTGCTTTCCGGCGAGGCGGTTGGCGGCGTGGACGTCGCGGTCGCAGCGTGCGCAGAGGGCGGCCTCGTCGGCACAGCAGAGGACGCGGGCCTCCGCCGCCTCGCACGCGCTGCACAGCACCTTCATGCACGCACCTCGCCTAACTCAGCGAGCGAGCGGTCAGATCCGGCGCGAATGGAGCAAAGTGGAGCTGCGAATCAAATTCCAGTTACCAGTGGCGCGCAGGGTGAAGGGGGTGTGGGTTGTGGGCGGTTGGCGGCGTGGTGGTGGTGCGGTATTATGGAGGCGCGCGGGTGAATGGAATGGAATGGATTCGTGGGCACGGTGGAGGGGACGAAGGGGGGCGACGTCGCTGGCTCCCATTCGCCGAGATCTCGACTCCTAATGGCCGCAAAAATTGAAGCCCCCAAAAAATACAATTTTTATGTTGGTTTATACTAGCAAAAAAGAGTACATGAGCTGCTAGTGATATTACAGCAAGTCAGATAGTGAGGCGACTATGGTGGTGCTATTCTCGTAACATCCCGCGAGTCACACACTGGGACTAGTCGATTAAAGCTAGTCTTCAGAGTATGGGCGGCAAGGTTCACAATATCCACGAAAATTCGTCGATTTTTGTGATTTTTAATCGTATTAGTCTGGTTCGATAAACGAAACCGATCGATAAATCGGTCTAATTTAAATTCAGAAAAATTAAAAAAATTTAAAAAAAATTTCCGAAAGTTTCCTAAAATTAGTATTAATAGCTTTTTGACATCTGCCATAAACATTTTTTGAAAAACCAAAATTTTGAGACGTTTTTGAGCAAACCCAAATATAAATAATAGAAAAGGGGGAAAACGCTGGAACTACAAGATATTTTATTCTAGTGAAGTATATATTTTGTTCCAGAGAAGAATGCATTACCAGTGTTCATACGTTACATATTTGTCATGACATGTTTTTGTGTGAAATGTTGATTTCAAATGTTATATGCCATAGACATTGAGCTGTGGTCTTGTTGGATTGATCTGTGAATAGTATTGAAATGAAATGTTATTTGTTGAAATATTATTGTTAAATGACTACTTTACAACTCGAGATTATCTAAAATATAGCAAGTTCTTGCTGAAATTTGTCCATATTTTTTCATATTTTTCATAGTTGTGCTATTATTGCAAAATATGTACTTTACAACTTGTCATTGTCTTAAAATGTAAGAAAGAACATGCTCGAATTTTTTATATTTTCATTTTTTTATACATTTATAACATTTTCCAAATTTTCTTGATTTGTTTTCCAATTTTCGCTGACTGTATCGATTTTCGATGTTAACCGGTTGAAAATCGATAAAAATGGGTCAATTTTGAATTATTTCGCCGATGTTTGACCGTCAAGCTCAAAAAGTTTAACTTTACAGTTCGTTCAGTTTCATTCGATTTTTGACGAAAATCGTTACCAACGTCTGGACGATTTTCGACGTCGGTTCAGTAATGTAAACCCTGATGGGCGGTAGTGCTATGTCCATTGAAAACAAGAGAAAGGAGACTAGGAGCATCCCAGAGAACTAAGCTCCGTTTAGAGCATTTGATTTTTTTTCCTGATTTCTACAAAAAAATAAACAGGTTTGCTAATTCTTAGTTGTCTAAATTGTTTCTCTCTCTGTCACTAAAACTTTAGAAGACTAAGTCTAAAATTACAGTGCTAAATAATATGTAATTTTAATGCCACTCTACTACAATTTTTAATTCTATTTGTTTTGTATTTAGAGGATTTACCTAGCTTTACTTTATTTGTCTAAGTTAGAAATTGTTTGTAGGGGTTTACCTAGGTTTACTTTATTTTTGTCTAGGTTAGAATTTTTTTATTTGTGTTTTTGTATTTATTTTTGCTTTTTTAGAGGTGAGGACATGTAAAATATAGTAGCCTTTGGATGCAAATCCTTTAGCTCAAAAAAGTTACTGGGATTAAAAACAATTCAGACAACTTATCAATAGATTGCCCCAAAATTAAGTTGTTTCCTTTGAAACTTTTGTAAAATTCCAACTTCGAGGGATTACCCCGAATATAGGACCTGTGTAGAGCATGTGAAATTTCACGGAAAGAAACCAATTCGTCAATATTTTACGAAAATTCCTGCGTTTCATACTAGGCCTGGACGACACCACTGTTGGTTAGGCTAGATTACATAAAGTTGAATCTAGGAGCGGCTTAAGCCAACAAAGTTGACTATATATTGTAGCCCTCTAGTTTTTTTCCCAATCTAGTCCCGTGTGAATGCAATTACAAAAATAGCCCCCTCTTTGATCACTGAAGCATCGGCAAGTGACACGTATCACCTATCACACCTATATACCACAGCAGGGGCTCAGACCCTCAGTAGCAGTCGGTGGGCCCACCGCGGTAGGTGTGCTGCCGTGTCCCTCCAGCTTAGCAGGAAGGTGCCTAACTCCCCTAGCATGTAAGCATGTCTTGCTGAGTTGCCCTGGCTCGATAACTATCTCCTACCATACTTATACTCATCTTCCTCCTGCCATGGTCGGTCGATTTGCCGTAGGTCCGAGCCTCTGCTGTGGTATACGGGCACGATAGACGATATGTGTCACCCGCCAGCGTTTTTGCGGTGGGGGAGGAGTATATTTTTGTAATCATATTCACATGGCTAGATTTAAAAAAAAACAAATATGTTAACTGGGCTAAAAGAGGCGACGCTTCAAATTCTACTGGAAAAGAAAACAAGAGGTGAAAGAAGTGATTACTTGCGGCCTAAAAAGAGAGGTGGCTATGTAGGTCAAACTACTCTCTTAAGTCATAAATAGTTATCATTCTAGACATAAACACACTCTAAAACACAGCTTTGATCACTAATTTCTATTCTAATATATTTCTAAAACCTAAATAAAATACACTCTAAATTGGTTTTGTAGGGGAAAAAGGTCAATATAACACCCTGAACTTTGCTCAAAAGTCCTTCCGATACATCGAACTTTGAAACCGATCATCTAGCACCCCGTACTTTCCAATCCCATTCGTTTAACACCTCGAAAATGAACGGGATTAGAAAGTTCGGGGTGCTAGATGACCGATTTCAAAGTTTGGGGTGTTGGACGGACTTTTGAGCAAAGTTTATGGTGTTATACGGATTTTTCCTATTATGAAAGTACTTTTCGAGACAAATCTACACGTAAGATTTTAATGTATCCAATTTAAATATTTAAAAAGATATTGACAATTAAAGTTTTAAAAGTTTAGCTATATCCATATTCAAACATATATTTTTGGCATTGATGATCCAACTAAAATGTTTAGCAGGCAGTTGTTTGATGACAATTTGTGTTTGCACTAGAAAGGAGCACTTCCTTTTGACCTGAGAGGCTAGTTTGTTAGCAGACAGAATGATTTTCTCCTAAATCTCGCGATACCATTTATTACATAATTTACACGCACGTACATCTGGCTACGGCGCTACATGTATAAATTACTTCCTCCGTCTTATTATATTTGTCTATAATCCACCATAAATTATAGTTTGCTGCCAAATAGGCATTGAATGACAATGATGTACGAATTGTGAAAGACGACGGCGAACATTGGCTCTGGTGGTAAATATCTGTGGCGGTGGTGGGGAACGACAAAGCGTCAAAGCCGTGAGGTAAGAGTGGTACCATAAGATGGAAGTAAATCCAACCGGCATCGTCTGTACATTAAGCAATTGCTGGTGATCTCGACCATTCATTTTTTTATACGAGAGGTTTAGATTCGTTGCTACAGAGTATACGCTGCAGTATTTTTATAAAGGGGTCACTGTTGCTATAGTACTTAAGTGAACCTTAGGCCTAATGGCCAGTAGTGCAGTTACACTACTGACAGCACAGAATCCCTCTCCAAGTAAATCGGCAAACAAGTCCATGGTGATTTTACAAAGGCAGTATTAGATATCAATCACATCAGTGGTGTAGAATTTAAGGGTTTTAGGTTGGGACGCAAAAATCACAGAAGAATCAGAACTTTTCTAGGCCGATACTGAATTTAGGATTTAGTAGGAGGGACACACAAATCATGAAAGAAACCATGTTCTTGATTAAAAAGTGCAGATATTTCTATTAAAAAATGTATCTGAATATTAATTCTACATAGCATTAGGGTTTCCCCGTGTTGAATTGTGGCCGGGACTCATCGTCTTATCCATTGGGTTTTGGAGTTCCGTTGCTTCCAAGCATGCAGCACCCCTATGGGGGAGGGCCAAGCTAAACAATATCCTATTTGCATTGACGCAACCATGGCGACAATATGGACCCGATCCAGTGTCTCCCCATTTCTGAGCTCCGAGGATGAAAGCGACTCCGCGATGCTGGCCTGACTAGGACCCGTTTGGCTTGCACGGTTGCACCACCGGCACGGCTAGACCTGAACACTTGGGACAGGCTTTTTTGGGCTGGTTAGTTGCACGGTAGTCACGGCACGGTACGCAAGTTTGTAGACTAGCTCAACACCGTAATGTTGGCACTATAATTTGAAAAGATATAACCGATTTGCTAGATTAAAGATAAATTGAGATATTTTTATGCTATATCGGTTCAAAAAGGAAGTTATCTTCAAAGAAATAGAGGCTGATACGAACTGTGCATTATAAGGAGTCGGAGAAGAACATGATCAGCCAGCACTCTATAAAAGGGGTCATGAGGCGAGCCGAAGACAGAATCCAAACAACAATCAAACAACTCGCATCTACTTTCATTTACTTTCTATCAACTAGGAGTAGTTTTTTGTACTTAGAATCTCTCTTTGTAATTCGTTCTTGATCAATAAAGTTGTACATTGCCGATTTTGATCATCTTCGATTTACGCCAATTACCTTAGGTTTGTTTTTATACCGATTTTATTGTGCCTCGCCTTTTTCGGGAAAAACATGTCTTTACCAATCGTCTAATCGGCTATAATAGATATCTAATCGGCTGATAACACTTATTTCGATCTATCTTGCCGATTGTAGGATCAAATCGGTTGGCACGTCTGGAACCTTATTGAACACGGCGTTTGTGTGTGTTGAGGCCGATTGGCTCTTTTTCGGCGCCAATACACTTTTGGCACGCCTGGTGGGACCACGATAAGCTCAACGAAGTCGATTTTACCATCCGACGTTGTTTCTGATGCCATAATCGGCCAACAATAGACGATTTAACTCCAGAACAACCAAAAGACATTGAAGATCAGAAGGCTGCGCTCAAGGAGATGATGTTAAATTGCTATCAGAAGACTCGACATGGCGTTACTCAGAAAACTGGTAAGTCGATACATATCTGCACAAGCTGAATTGTCTGATATGTCTGTGCGTCATGCTTCGATTAACCAATCATCGGCTTCGGTGATAACTCTTAAGCCAATGATAGCCAAAAATGTTAAGGCCATGGCTAAAGAGCTAGTATCAACTGGGAATTGGCTAGACCTAATGCAAACACTGCCGAACTACCTAGTCTTTTCGGTAGCACCAAATACGTAGAATTCTAGGCAAATAGATGATCCTAAACCATCGGTTCTGAATCGTACTATGATGCCCACTTAGCTGACCATAATCTTACCATGATATTCCCACAATAGTGGGGTTCCCCGTTACCGAGCTCATACCGATAGTGCCAAGTTGGACTCTCAAGCCAGCTTACCACTAGCAGGTCCTTTTTATATATATCCACAATCGGTTGTATAGCCGATTGGACCACCTATGCGTCCACAATACGTCAAGCCGATTCCATGGAGGTATCTGGTCCCATATAGAGTTGTGACATACTTGGAACCCTTTGTTCCACTTCTAGAACCGGTGGCTAGGAGGCCAAACATCGGCTATGAACAACCTTATCAACCTCCATCAACTCAGGTACCATATTAAGCCGAACTTGCACTCAGGGGGCAACATGTCAATTATGATCATAATTGGTAGGCACCACAACCAACGTTGGCCAACACAACTAATTGGGCTGATCAATACGGGACCAATTTAGCATATAGTTGAAGGGAAGGATAACCAACCATCGGAAGCCGTATCCTGATTATATTGATCGGATACTGTATCGTAACAACTTCAAAGTCCTTGATTTTGCAAAGTTTTTGGGAAACGATTCTACTAACACGTTGGAACACATTGGGCGATTTATTGCACAGTGTGGTGAAGAGGCCCACTCCGATGGCTTGAGGGTAATATTGTTCTCGTTATCTTTGTCAGGAGTAGCATTTACATGGTTCACTACATTACCCCCAAATTCAGTTAACTTATGGACCGACTTGGAAAGCCGATTCCATGAGTACTTTTTCTGTGGAAGTTTAGAGTTTAGAATTTCATATTTAAGTCCTATCTGACAGAAGTTTGGGGAATCGGTGAGTGATTATATTAAGAGATTCAGAGAAATTAGGAATTTGTGCTTTAGTGTTACTCTGTCTGATAATCAATTAGCCAATTTGGCCTTCAAAGGGTTGGTGCCCCAATTGAAGGAAAAATTCAGTGGGCAGGAATTCACCGATTTAAGTCACCTGCTACATCGGTTCTCAGCTCAAGAAGGCCATTTTGCTGATAATAGAGGCTTTAAAGAAAAATTCAAAAAATAATAAAGATAAGAAAAAAAGCTAAAGTCAACCTCGTCAAATATGATTCAAATGATTCATTTGAAGATGATGAGGCTGAAACAAACATAGCCGAATGGGTCAAAGGATCTAAGAAGTCTTTAATCTCTTCATAGCTTAAGTCGACCAAGAATCGATCGAAAGTAAAATGTGCCTTCGACACCGTAAATTGTGGTTGTATTTTTGATTTACTACTAGAAAAAAGATAATAAGATTACCCAAAGGTCATGTTCTACTATCGGCTAATGAGATTAAAAAGTGAAGATATTACAAATGGCATCATTCTTTTTCTCATAATACTAATGATTGCAATGTTTTTCGTTAGCAGATACAATCGATTATAGAAGATGGCCGACTGAAATTTGCAGAAGAGCCAATGATGCAATTGGACGCTAATCCTTTTCCAGTAACTATGGTTCACTGTCTGAAAAGAAGCAAGAGCTGACACAAGTTGCTCGACTGAAGGGTCAAGTTCATTTGTCATCATCCACAAAGATGGCTCGTCAAGTCGAAATGTAGGCAAGCTCTAATGGCAATGAGACCCTTAGGATTACGATCAACTCTATTCAAATAGAAACTGACTGAGAGGGAAAGAACTCGAGAATAGTCAAGCCAAAGGGAGAATTATAAATCAAGTGGTATAAGGTTGAGAGATCATTGCCACCACAGAAGCCGATACACAAAGCCTAAGCCCACTTTCTCCCAATTACTGGCTAAGTATGA
The DNA here is from genome assembly GCA_036346275.1 of Otatea glauca. Lineage (NCBI taxonomy): Eukaryota > Viridiplantae > Streptophyta > Magnoliopsida > Poales > Poaceae > Otatea > Otatea glauca. The sequence goes on from CM070720.1 coordinate 18,798,878, forward strand.
GTAGAGGAATGAGAGGCCACGATGAAGCCCTCCACATCGGCCAATTGATATGTATCAACCGAGTGGCCCTGGAAGGGCTCACCATTAGTGTCCTTTATGGCAATTCTATTGGGAAAGGGGATTGGAATTGCCTTCGTTGTTTTCATGTCCTATACAACATTATCGTCATGAATATCAAGATGACAGGAGGAGGAGATCGATTAAAGATAGGATTTCTAGACCAGTCTTGGATCAGAAACAAGTAGATCAAGACAAGGGGTCTAATTCTGTGGCTAGCATGGATCTGGCTGGTAAAATACAAAAGCCGATTGAGCCAAAGCCGAGATGGTGTCCTCTAGGCTTGAGCCGATCTCAGCGAAGGAGGCTTCAGCAACTAAGGACTCAGGAGATGAGGGAAGCTAAACATGAAAAGGGAAGGGACAAAACTTTTAATAAGCTTCTTTCGATTCAGATCGCTAAAAAAGAGTGGAGGAGGAAAGAACCAGCCGAGGAAGAAATTGACTCGACTGATGATTTAGATTCTCCTATGATCCGCGATGACTCCCCACCTTCGATGGACATCAACATGGTGTTCACATTGCTAGATGAGTTCAGGACAAGCACTGCATCACCCAAAGAAGCTTTTGCTCAATTATACTTGGGAGCACAAGATGTAGTCTTTGAAAAACCTCAAGATGGTCATCGGTATCTGAAACCATTGTACCTGAAAGGACATATTAATGGTAAGCCAATATCAAGGATGCTGGTGGGCGAAGAAGCAACTATCAACCTAATGCCCTATACAATATGCAAAAAAACTGGGTATGTTTGATGAAGACCTCATTAAGACCAATATGATTTTGAATGACTTCACCGGAGATCCTACTAAAGCCAATGGGGTCATGGTGTCAGAGCTCACAGTAGGCGAAAAAACATTACCGACTGCCTTTTTTGTGGTGGATGCCAAAGGAAACTATAGCATGCTATTAGAGCAAGATTGGATCTATGCTAATTGTTGTATTCCATCGACCATGTGCCAAATGCTCATTCAATGGAATGGGGATGAGGTGGAAGTAATTCAAGCAGACACATCGGCCACATAGCTATGGCCAGTTCAGAGGCAAACTGGCAACACGGTAAAGCTGAATGCATATCAGGGAAAAACCTTGATGACTGTGATTTATCTGCATTAATAAGATTAGGCTCATCCCGATTAATGTAAGGCTGAGCACATTTGATTGGACAGGTGAGATATTATACCGATGGATTCCAAATCGGCAGTAAAAGGTCTACAAGATAAAATGCAAAGCTGTCGACAAATAACGTAATTCTATGAGGTCATAGAAGACTTTGAAGAAATGGAGAAGTATTGCCAAAGTTTCACATCGACGGATTTATTGGATGAAGTCGATATAGGTGATGTTGATAGAAAAAGGCCAACTTTTATCAGTTCAAAATTAGCAGTAGAATACAAAGAAAATTTGGTCAAGCTTTTAAAGAATTATAGAGATTTTTTTGCTTGGGAGTACCATGATATGCCTGGTTTAAGACAACAATTAGTTGAACATCGACTACTAATAAAATCAGGCTATCGACTTTTTAAATAGTCTCCTAGATAATTTAATCCAGCTATGTATGATAAAATAAAAGAAGAGATTGAGCGATTACTATAAGCCAAATATAGGCCTTGTCGATATGCTGAATGGTTTTCCAATATTGTTCCTGTTATGAAGAAAAATGGTAAACTCAAGGTGTGTGTTGATTTCAGAGATTTAAATAAAGCTACACCCAAAGATGAATACTCGATACCTATAGCCGATATGCTTACCGATGCTGCATCTGGGAATAGAATTATTAGTTTTCTTGATGGTAATGCTGGTTATAATCAAATATTCATGGCTGAAGACGATATCCCCAAGATAGCCTTTAGGTTCCTTGGTGCCTTAGGTTTGTTTAAATGGGTAGTCATGACGTTAGGCTTAAAAAATGCTGGCGTGATGTGTCAACGTGCTATGAATTTGATTTTCCATGAACTAATTGGTCATATTATGGAAATCTACATTGACAACGGTGTTGTAAAATCTAAGGGAGATGTCAAGCATCTAGCCGACTTGGAAACGGTGTTCAAGAAGACAAAGGCACATGGTTTAAAGATGAACCCCTACAAATGCGCTTTTGGTGTATCGGCTGGCTTATTCTTAGGATTTATGATTTATGAAAGAGGGATTGAGGTCAACCAAGAAAGGGTCAAAGCTATAACCGATACTAAAACTCATTACTACAGAAAGGACTATATTAGACGCCTCATCACAGATGGTTTTCAAAAACCATCTATGTTAAATCTAATCACAGATGGTTTTAGAACTGCGACCGTCAAAGATGATATCAATAGATATCACAGACAGTTTTATCCACCAACAGTCTGTAATACCTATGATATCACATATGGTTTTATAAAAAAACCATCTATGATGATATCAATGGACATCACAGATAGTTTTATCCACCAACCGTCTAAGATATCTACTAATATCACAAACATTTTTTTGATAGAACTGCTTGTGATATCTCTACTACTTCTCACGCATAGCTCCCCCGTCCACACGGTGCAGGCGCACCTTTAGGGCTCCCTCCCTGATCTAGGCTGCTGTAAGGACCCGAATCCACTGATTCGAACCCACTGTGTTTACCGCACTAGTCCCAGGATCAACGCTAGTGCACACAGCTCAACATCGGTACATATCATATCATACTCAACGATAATAGAAATAGTAGTTCATTTATTGATATAGCTAAGGGTATGATCTTATGACCGACTTACATTATTAAGCCACGCAGGGCAAGACTGGAAATATAAGCTAATAATTAAGCAGCGGAAAATAGAAAACGTAGATAGCTCATCAGTTCACCACAGGCAACCGACAAGGCTCGGACCCTAATGACTCGCGTCCTCCTGGTACTCCTCCTCCAACACAGGTGTAGATTCTTCGACTGTTGATTATTGTTGTTGGCAAGGGTGAGTACTTGAAGCACTCAACAAATTGTGCACAGAATGCAATTCTATGTAACTATATGTAAGGCTTATTCCAACGAATAGGCTATTATGGCTATTTTGCAATAAGCAACATTTATGAACAAATACAATAATAGATTATAAAGACTGTAAAACAAATAACAATAATAGATAGATTCAGCATTTCTGAAGTAAACCAAGGTTCCAATCCTAAGTCAAATTCCATCTTCCATATGGCATTCTGCCATCCCAACCAAGTTGTCCAATTAATTAAGCTAACCCTTAACTGTAATTCCCGAGCATTGCTCCATACCGCGAGCACGGCTATCCGAATAGTTTCACACTCTGCAGAGGTAATGCACTTTACCCAAGTGATACAACCAAACACCACCAAGGCGAGTGATTATAACAAAGCCTTTACAGTGCGCTGGCTTAACCCGGTACCACCCGCTAAGGTTTCAACACTGGTGGGACTGGTTACTACATCCGTGGCCCCCTCTTGCGCCATGTGAATTACACCATAACTCGGGAACTCACACGACCACGATAGTACCAAAGTTAGGACATTGCAAATTACTCGGCTAGGTGGCCCATACCAGACATGTGGTTGCATGATTGACTCAGGTTAAAGGCTTGCAAGGTTAAGTACTTAGAGTGATCAAGGCAAGACATCCACATACCCTCCGCCGTCAGCCCACCTTGGCATACTCGCCTTGTCACTTGCCCCAATCTAAGTGATTATCACCCAAGTTGATTACTAGCACCACGTGCCATCAACAATTCAATATCGTTGCGTGACATGACTCGCCACAACAACTCAATCTCATCGTGTGATCCCACATGACACACAAGTTCATAACATTGTTCCATATTCCATTAATCAAGATTAATTATCAATGATTCCAACACATGTGATGACGTAGCATGGCTAAGCAACTAATACGGACTAACCATCCCATGTTGATTATCATTACTAACCAACTATAATGAACCAATCTAGGTGACAATAGATCATGGCATACAAATGACAAGGTAGGATATAAATCAATCTGTATATTAGCTAAGTCCCAATTTAATTTGAAACAATTGTATACTTGAAATAATATGCAATAGGGTAAAACAAATATAGCAATTTTATAAACATGGGTTCAACATGATCAAAGCACAACTTGCCTTGGAATAGGTCCTGATCTTGATCTGGAGCTTGTTCTTGAGTTGTTGAATCTTCCTCCGAAGCGTCGCACAATTCAACGTCTACGCGTAACGAAAGAGAAAAGCAAATAAATACCAAAACAGAGAGCAAATGAACTCCAAAAATCAATTACAATTCACCATTAAATAGATATCAATTTTACAAATTTTTAGAAATTTGAATCACTCAAATCTGAGTTAAGATGCAAAAGTTATAACCTTTGGAAGTTTGAATAAATATTGAAATTACAGAAAAATAGAAATTCGAATTAACCGTAATTATTTTTAAACCGAAAAACCGATTTATTGCGCAAGCGTGACGTCATGTCAAGGCGTCATCCCCGACCCGAACCAATCAGATATTGCCACGCGTCTCGGTGCATAGACCCGGTCCACGGGACCTCCTCTGGTCCACCGCAGACGCGGTCCACAGCGCCTCGCAACACGAGCCGACACGCGTCTCGATCTGATTGGTCACAGTGCCGCCCCGTCGATGCGCAACACGTGGCGCGCATCCACGGCCTGATCTGATCGAACAGCGCCAAACGCACGCGACGCGGCTCAATCTCCTCCGTCTACTCAGATCCGACGGCCACGAACTCACCGAAGCTAATGGCGAAGCGGCGGCGAGAAGACCCACCGGAGACGAGGAAGAAACCCGGGCGACGGCGTTCCGGCGCGATTCTGACGCGAAGAAGAAGAGTAGCCGATGCGGAACACCTCGACGAGCTCGGATCTGGGACCCAAAACGTCGAAAACCGACAAACCGGCGACGTTCTTTAGCAAAAACCTCGGCGACTGCAATACTTCAACTCCGACGAGCTCCCGGGGGCGCTCTACGACGATTCTCGCGAAACCTCTCCGACCAAAAGCTGCGGCGCACGATGAGGATTCTCGGGAAGGCTGCAGACCCCCTTAAATATCCTCGACGGCCGCGTACGGCGCCTGGGATCCTAACCGACGCGGCGGCGGAGTCCTCGGATACGGCGGCGGCGCCAGAGTCCCGCTCGGAGATGACGCACGGCGGCCGTCCTCGTGGCGCAATGGACGCACCGGATTTCCCCCCCGACGAGATCTAATCCGGGCCTTTATTGGATCAACGACTACGATTAGCTAGGGTTACGATGAGACACGACCCACGCTGACCACACGATCCCGATCCTACGGCTTAGACGCACTTGGCGACGTGGCCCGACGTAAGCCCTACGATCGCGATCCAACGGCCGACGCGACTTTCTGGAGTCCTGGGCCAACGGGCCGCGCCACCCTGGGCCACTTACGCACAGTACATGGGCCAAGCCCAGTACTGTTCACAGGGGTTTTTTTAACGATTTTTGAATTAAAATAATTACAGAAAATACTTTAATTTATTTTAGGCAATTAGATTATCAGGAAAAATCTCAGAAAAATCTCAAAAATACTTTGAGACATTCTGGACTCAAATAAAATATTTTTGGTAAAACTTTATTTTGACTTTGCACAGATTTAAATAGATTTGAATAAAAGGTTAATATTCTTAATTTAACATTAATTCAAATAAATCCAGAAAAATCCAAATAAATTCCAGAAAATCATAAATGCACATTTAAGCAATAAAATAATATTTAGGAAAATTTTAGGATGTTACAAACCTTCCCCCCTTAACAGAATCTCGACCCCGAGATTCAGGGCTAACTAGAGAATAGGTTTGGAAACTCTGCCTTCAAATCTTCTTCACGCTCCCAGTTGCTTCACTTTCAAAGATGATTGCTCCATGAACTCTGCAAAGCGAGTAGACTTGCTTCGGTCTTATGCTCCATAACATCCAAAATTCTAACTGGCTGCTCCTTGTAAGTCAAATATTCTTGCAGCTCTATTGCGTCCAACGGGGTTTGTTTTGCTGGCACTCTGAGACACTTCTTAAGCTGTGACACATGAAACACGCCATGCACTCCTGCCAAAGACTGAGGCAATTCCAACTGATAGTCCACCTCTCCTTGACGGCTTAAAATTTTAAACGGACCAACATATCTTGGTGCAAGCTTCCCTTTAACGTGAAACCTTTTAACACCCTTAAGAGGGGTAACCCTGAGATACACAAAATCTTCCGGCTCGAAACTCAAATCTCGACGACGGTTATCTGCGTAGCTTTTCTGTCTTGATGTGCTATCTTCAACCTTTCTCTTATCATTGCAACTTGACCTTCTGCCTCTTCGAGGATATCTGGCCCAAACACCAAACGCTCTCCTGTTTCATTCCAATTTAACGGAGTACGACAAGCACGTCCATACAACGCCTCAAACGGTGACATCTGCAGGCTAGCTTGGTAACTATTATTGTAACTAAATTCTGCATATGGCAAACACTTATCCCAAGATGTAGCATAAGCTAAAGCACAAGCTCTCAACATATCCTCTAAAATCTGATTTACCCTCTCGGTCGACCATCATGTCATGGGTGATGTTTCAGATGAAATTCAGACGAGTTCCCATTGCTTCATGCAACTTGTTCCAAAATCTTGAGGTGAATTGGGTTCCTCTGTCCGACACAATCTTCTTGGGCACTCCATGCAAACATACAATCCTTGACATATACAGCTCTGCTAAACGATCTCCCGAGTAAGTGGTCTTTACCGGGATAAAATGGGCGACCTTGGTCAAACGATCCAGAATAACCCAAATGGAATCGTAACCTCTCTGAGTTTTGGGTAAACCGGTGATAAAGCCATTCCGATTTCCTCCCACTTCCATTCCGGAATTTTCAACGGCTGCAACAAACCAGCGGGTCTCATGCATGGCTTTTACTCTCTGACATACGTCACATAAGGCAACATGCTCAGCTACTTCACGCTTCATATTAGGCCACCAAAATCTCTCTTTCAAATCTTGATACATTTTAGCACTCCCCGGATGAATCGAGTACTTAGAATCGTGAGCTTCCTCCGTAATCGCTTGCTTGACTCCTTTTATCCGTACACAAATTCGCCTTTGAAGAACATGGTTCCTTGTTCGCCTAGAGTGAAATTCACGGCTAGGCCTTCCTCCTTTTAGCCTTGATCTTAGAAATTTTATCATCATCTTTACGGTCTTCTAACTGATCCTCCGTTGTTGGCTTTACTTCAAAGGCACTACAATTCCTTATGGGACGACTTCCAACTTTAATCTCTCAAATTCCTTACATAACTCGTTGATCCTCCATTGACAACGATTTGCGCTTATGGCTCTTTCGACTCGAGCATCCGCTACTACATTAGCTTTTCCGGTGATAATGAATTCACATTGTAATCCTTAATTAGCTCCACCATCTTATTTGTCTCATATTAAGATCCGCTTGAGTGAATATGTATTTCAGCTCTTATGGTCCGTATATATCTCACATCTATTTCCTATGAGATAATGACGCCATATCTTCAAAGCATGCACTACGGCAGCCTAACTCCAAATCATGCGTTGGGTAATTCACTTCATGCGGTCTCAACCGCTTTGACGATAGGCCACCACTTTACCATTCTCGCATTAACACGCACCCCAAACCTTGCTTTGAAGCATCACAATAAATATCAAATCCATTACGCACATCCGCAACACTAATACTGAGGGTCGTCAAACGCTTCTTCAATTCCATAAAACTTTTCGCACTCTGGCGCCCATGCAAATTTCTTCTCTTTCTTCAACAAGCTGCGTGGGTTTAGCAATCGTCGAGAATCCTTCTATGAACCGACGGTAGTATCCCGCCATTCCCTAAAACTACGGATCGAGTAACAGACTTGGTTGCTCCTAATGCAACATCAAGCGCCCACTTTCTTTGGGATCAAGCGCAACTCCTTTAGTAGTCATTACATGACCAAGAAATTCAACTTTCTCCTTCCAAAATTCACACTTGCTGAACTTAGCGTATAGCTGATGCTCTCGCAGCCTCTCTAAAACCATCCTCAGATGTTCTGCATGCTCTTCCTCTGTCTTCGAGTAAACCGAGATATCGTCTATAAAGACTACAACAAACTTATCCAAATATTCCATGAAAACTTTATTCATCATGTTCATGAAATATGCAGGGGCATTTGTCAATCCAAATGACATGACAGTGAACTCATAATGTCCATATCGTGTAGAAAACGCAGTCTTAGGCACATCCTTAGCTCGGATCTTCAACTGACGGTATCCTGAACGAAGATCTATCTTGGAGAAAACTCCAGCTCCTCTTAACTGATCAAATAAATCATCGATCCTGGGCAACGGATACTTATTTTTGATTGTTACTTCATTAAGTGCACGATAATCAATGCACATTCTAAGGCTTCCATCCTTCTTACGGACAAACAAAACTGGTGCTCCCCATGGCGATGAACTAGGTCTAATGAAACATTTCTCTTGCGGTTCCTCAATCTGCTTTTTCATTTCCACTAACTCATCTGTAGGCGTCCGATAAGGTCTCTTTGATATCGGTGCTGTCCCTGGTGCCAACTCGATAACAAACTCAATATCGCGGTCCGTGGCGATCCCGTAAATCTTGGAAACACATCCGGTATTCTCGACTCATCGCACATCTTCCATGCCGATGGCTTGCATCTTCGTTGACCACTAATCGCCCATCACGAACGATGCGCTGAAATTCTACCTTCTTGCCATTAGGGCCTTCCAATGTTACCATCCTTGGCCACAATCCAAAACGGCCTTATGCCTAGACACCAATCCATTCCAAGGATAACGTCTAGGATTGCGCATATATTAAGTTAAGATTAAGCTAGAAATTCTATCCCGTCCATAAGCAACTTAGCTCCCAAACACCCAAGGCTAGATCTAAGCTCGATCACGGGCTTGGACTAAGAGCACACACTTAAGATTCACCACTTTAAATCCATTCTTGGTTGCAAAACTTTGAGAAACAAACGAATGCAAGCTCCATAATCAAACAAAAGCGTAGCGGTACCGAAGTTAACGAAACTTACCCAAGACGACGCCTCAGTAGCCTCTTGAGCTCCATCCGCGGTGATGTGGTTGATCCTCCCACGCACTGTTGATTGCGGGGTTGCTCCAGCTTGACCTGGCGTCCGATTTCCTCCTAAAGCCGGTGCCTTGGCAGGTGTTGTTCCCAAGTTGAAACGAACCGGCGTGATGCCTCCCTTCTGTGGACACCTATTAGAAAAGTGCCCCGCTCATTGCATGTATAGCATCTTTTCACCGCATCTCTTGGCTCCCTCCTGGTGCATTGCTACCTTGTGCTGGTGTCAGAAAGTTCTGATTGGCAGGGCGAGGTGCAAGGGTTGATGCCTTATTCACGGCTGGTGGTTGGAATCTGGCAAATTGTTGTGGCGACATTCTCAGCGAGGTGGTTTGACGCGTCCCCCGATTAGTCATCAAGCGCTTGCGGTTTCACCCACTCTTTGCGCTTATCCTCTAGGATCAAAGCCTTATTAACTAGCTCTCAAAATCTGGAAAATTGTGGGTGATCACCCTACTGCGATCTGAATTCACCCTTCATGAAACGAGATCGCTTAGCTTTATCTGTCGCTACGCCTTGAGGGCATAGCGAGCTAAGCTGGTAAACTTATTCGGATACTCGCCACCGGGTGGCCTCCTTGTTTGAGCCACAATTCTTCCTTCTTGAGATCCATCATTCCTTCGGAACATGGTATTGGCGGAAAGGTAGTAAACTCATCCTGTAATCTCTGCGGGGCTCCATATGCGGCACAAAAATTTTCCCACCATTCTGCGGCGGTTCTTTCCGGTTGATGAGAGGCGAGAGCACCTTCTCATTTCCTTCACATTGCGTGATGTGCGCTTCTTTTCAATAGTCCTAAGCCGCCATCGGCTTCCAAAGGGTTCACATTTTGAAAAAGTTGGTGGCGAGTCCTCATGAAATCGGCGGCTTGGAGTAAGGTCGAGGTCCACCATTGTTGTTCGATCTGCAGGTTGTTGTTGGTTCTGTCTTTGCGTTGGTCATTTGCTGCATCTGCTGCATCATAGTCTGCATCAGTTGAGTCTGCGCGGCAAGAAACGCTCCCAGATTTTGCATGTCAACTGGCGGTGGTCGAGGGCTGCCTCCGTCATTGGGGTTGTCATTCTGGCGCAGTCCACTTCGTGAAGCACCGTTGTTCCCTCGACTATTCACTATCTGATGATTGCCTCTTGGGTTAGGAAAGATAGATGTAGAATAGATAAGAAGCAAGAATTTCTAAAGCGGGGAGATAGGTTATACCCAAACTGAAATAATGCTTTATTTATTCTTGGTATGGCTGCTTATTTAAGCTTACAAGCTTTGCAACACATACTGCACACTCAGCATTACAAAGAAGCAAACTAAACACGAAACCTTAACATCAACTAAAGAGGTAAAGACTAACTTAAAGACGCGACTCAACACTCGAGTCTCCACACAACTCTACGACTGATCCTCCTCGGGCTCCCACTCTCGCTCCTCAGGATCCTCCTCTGACTCCTCCTCGGCTGGCTCCTGAGCTCCTCGGGTTACACGCTCCAACTCGTCCTTGACCGCCTCTAGGGCCTCTCCCAGCTCAGTGATCATCCCGATGGCTGAAGCACGGGTCACCTCAAGCTCCTGCTCTGCCACTCTGAGTGCCTCGTACACTGTCTCCAGCTTTTGAGTAGTCTCTCTCAAATGCTCCTCTTGGGCAAGGGCGAACTCTGCAAGGTGAGTTGTAGTAGCACACTCGTCCTCCACGATCCGTCGGCGTCGGCATGCTTGCACATCAGGGTGAAGTCGAAACACTGAGTCGTGAAGCTCGTCGGCGTAGTCGTGGCAGACACGGCGAAGAGCGAGTCGGGCAACCTCCTGAATTGCAACCTCGTACGAGAATCTTCTGGCGGAGATATTGATTGGCCTGCTAGCTTCCTCATTTTCCCGAACGTAGATAATCAGCTTGCAAATAAATCCTCGGTGTACACCATTAACTGACCAGCTGCCTCCTCGGTAAAGCGGATGATAGAAGCCTCCAAGTGTCTGAAGAACTCTCCACAGCTCCATGGCGTAGCCGCCAGCTGACTCCTCAAAGGTTGGAACGATCGGCATCTGCTCCACAAGAACTTTGAATAAGTTCTCCACCCGAAACGGTAAGTAGAACGGTAAATTCAGCAAAGGCGAGAAGTAGAGAATGAGATAAGTCAAGAGTGTTTTATTAGTCAACTTTAAATTTTTCTTTAGAAAATAGTTTTGAACACACCCAGGACACCTCCATGCTATCTAGAGCCAAGACCTACAGTCAGTATGCTCTGATACCACCTCTGTAAGGGCCCGAATCCACTGATTCGAACCCACTGTGTTTACCGCACTAGTCCCAGGATCAACGCTAGTGCACACAGCTCAACATCGGTACATATCATATCATACTCAACGATAATAGAAATAGTAGTTCATTTATTGATATAGCTAAGGGTATGATCTTATGACCGACTTACATTATTAAGCCACGCAGGGCAAGACTGGAAATATAAGCTAATAATTAAGCAGCGGAAAATAGAAAACGTAGATAGCTCATTAGTTCACCACAGGCAACCGACAAGGCTCGGACCCTAATGACTCGCGTCCTCCTGGTACTCCTCCTCCAACACAGGTGTAGATTCTTCGACTGTTGATTATTGTTGTTGGCAAGTGTGAGTACTTGAAGCACTCAACAAGTTGTGCACAGAATGCAATTCTATGTAACTATATGTAAGGCTTATTCCAACGAATAGGCTATTATGGCTATTTTGCAATAAGCAGTATTTATGAACAAATACAATAATAGATTATAAAGACTGTAAAACAAATAACAATAATAGATAGATTCAGCATTTCTGAAGTAAACCAAGGTTCCAATCCTAAGTCAAATTCCATCTTCCATATGGCATTCTGCCATCCCAACCAAGTTGTCCAATTAATTAAGCTAACCCTTAACTGTAATTCCCGAGCATTGCTCCATACCGCGAGCACGGCTATCCGAATAGTTTCACACTCTGCAGAGGTAATGCACTTTACCCACGTGATACAACCAAACACCACCAAGGCGAGTGATTATAACAAAGCCTTTACAATCTGGCTTGGCCCGGTACCACCCGCTAAGGTTTCAACACTAGTGGGACTGGTTACCACATCCAGGGCCCCCCTCTTGCACCATGTGAATTACACCATAACTCGGGAACTCACACCGACCACGATAGTACCAAAGTTAGGACATTGCAAATTACTCAGCTAGGCTGGCCCATACCAGACATGTGGTTGCATGATTGACTCAGGTCAAAGGCTTGCAAGGTTAAGTCCTTAGAGTGATCAAGGCAAGACATCCACATACCCTCCGCCATCAAAGCCCACCTTGGCATACTAGCCCCTTGTCACTTGCCCCAATCTAAGTGATTATCACCCAAGTTGATTACCAAGCACCACGTGCCATCAACAATTCAACATCGTTGCGTGACATGACTCGCCACAACAACTCAATCTCATCGTGTGATCCCACATGACACACAAGTTCATAACATTGTTCCATATTCCATTAATCAAGATTAATTATCAATGATTCCAACACATGTGATGACGTAGCATGGCTAAGCAACTAATACGGACTAACCATCCCATGTTGATTATCATTACTAACCAACTATATTGAACCAATCTAGGTGACAATAGATCATAGCATACAAATGACAAGGTAGGATATAAATCAATCTGGTATATTAGCTAAGTCCCAACTTAATTTGAAATAATTGTATAATTGAAATAATATGCAATAGGGTAAAACAAATATAGCAATTTTATAAACATGGGTTCAACATGATCAAAGCACAACTTGCCTTGGAATAGGTCCTGATCTTGATCTGGAGCTTGTTCTTGAGTTGTTGAATCTTCCTCCGAAGCGTCGCACAATTCAACGTCTACGCGTAACGAAAGAGAAAAGCAAATAAATACCAAAACAGAGAGCAAATGAACTCCAAAAATCAATTAAAATTCACCATTAAATAGATATTAATTTTACAAATTTTTAGAAATTTGAATCACTCAAATCCGAGTTAAGATGCAAAAGTTATAACCTTTGGAAGTTTGAATAAATATTGAAATTACAGAAAAATAGAAATTCGGAATTAACAGAATTATTTTTAAACTGAAAAACCGATTTATTGCGCAAGCGTGACGTCATGCTTTGGCGTCATCCCCGACCGAACCAATCGAGATGTTGCCCGCGCGTCTCGGTGCATAGACCGGTCCACGGACCTCCTGCAGTCCACCGCAGACGCGGTCCACGGCGCCGCAACACGAGCCGACACGCTGCCTCGATCCGATTGGTCGCGATGTCGCCGTCGATGCGCAACACGCGGCGCGCATCCATGGCCTGATCGATCGAGCGGCGCCAAGCGCGACGCGACGCTGCTCAATCTCCTCCGCCCACTCGATCCGACGGCCACGAACTCACCGGGCTAATGGCGGCGGCGAGAAGACTCACCGGAGACGAGGAAGAAACCCGGGCGACGGCGTTCCGGCGCGATTCCAACGCGAAGAAGAAGAGTAGCCGATGCGGAACACCTTGACGAGCTCGGATCTGGGACCCAAAACGTCGAAAACCGACAAACCGGCGACGTTCTTTAGCAAAAACCTCGGCGACTGCAATACTTCAACTCCGACGAGCTCCCGGGGGCGCTCTACGACGATTCTCGCGAAACCTCTCCGACCAAAAGCTGCGGCGCACGATGAGGATTCTCGGGAAGGCTGCGGACCCCCTTAAATATCCTCGACGGCCGCGTACGGCGCCTGGGATCCTAACTGACGCGGCGGCGGAGTCCTTCTCGGATACGGCGGCGGCGCCAGAGTCCCGCTCGGAGACGACGCACGGCGGCCGTCCGCGTGGCGCAACAGACGCACCGGATTCCCCCATGACGAGATCTAATCCGGGCCGTCATTGGATCAACGGCTACGATTAGTTAGGGTTACGATGAGACACGACCCACGCTGATCACACGATCCCGATCCTACGGCTTAGACGCACTTGGCGACGTGGCCCGACGTAAGCCCTACGATCGCGATCCAACGGCCGACGCGACTTTCTGGAGTCCTGGGCCAACGGGCCGCGCCACCCTAGGCCGCTTACGCGACGCGATACATGGCCAAGCCCAAGATCATTTGTGGAGTTTTTAACGATTTTTGAATTAAAATAATTACAGAAAATACTTTGATTTATTTTATCAGCCATGCAGTAGCTAAAGTACTTGTCGTTGACGAACAGCTTTGCTTGTCGACGGAGTCTTTGTTCCAGTCGCTATTTTCTGGTCACCGCGGTTGCACCTTTCTTTTCTCAACGGTGAAGCTTTTTCTTTCTACGCCACACTAGTTCTTTTGCGGTGCACTGACGCTCTTTCTTCTATTCTTTCCTTCCGCGCCGCCGAAGCCCCGCCCTTGATTTCTTTTTCTCGCACTGCACCTGCACGCTTTTTTCTTCCCTTTGCTGCGACTCCGTCGCTTGGGAGTCCGGCTCCTTTTGCTTACAAGTTTTTAGGGAAATCTTGTACAATTGATTTGAGGATCTCATGACTTTCATCAACAAATCTTTGTTCTTATCGTAAACACGCAAGAACTCTGCCTGCAGCTCTATCCTGCACCCTTCTTCTGCCATTTGCCCGAGACTAAGTATGTTGTTACACAAACTCGGTATATAATAAATTTCAGAAAACAACTTCTGATCGCCGTTCTTGCATTGTACCAACATTGTTCCTTTTCCTCTTATTTGCACCGTGGAACCATCGTCAAACTTGACTTTTCCTAAAATTTTCTCATCAAGCTCATGAACACATGGAGCGATCTCCAGTCATGTGATTGCTTGCTCCATTATCCAAGTACCACAAATCAGTGTGATCGTGGCTATCTCCTTCCATGCATAGTTTAGGAACTATCTTCTTCTCGTTTAACATTAGTATGTTCGGTTCTTCTTCTTTGCACAATGAGAGGAGTAGAGCCGGTTCGTCGTCTGCAGTGGCTTGGATGAGGTTTATCTTCTCGTTCTTCTTCTTGTTCCTGCAATATTTTATGTGACTGCAACACTTTGCCACGTAGTGACCATATTTTTCACATTCAAAATATTTGATATGTGACTTATCTCGTGGTCTGTTATCACCGTCTTGTTCAGTTTTGTCTACTTGGCCACCTCTGCCTCCACGGTAACTAAAACTGCCTGTTCACGCTTGCAGTTAAACTGCTTGCGATCACCTCTTTCATCTCCCTTTAACAACAACACCTGCTTGTTACAGGACTGATACCCTTGCTCATTACGGGATTGATACCCCTTCAGTAGCTCTTTATGCGCCTTGAGCGACCTGGTGATCTCCTTGATTTTCATGTTCTCTAAATCAGGGGAGTACATGAGCGTGGTGACGACAGGCACGAACTTTTCTGGTAGTACGCGTAGGTACTTCTTCACTGCCACAGATTCCTCCATCCTGTCGTCGAGAGAAATAATCTGATTGTATAATGAAGTAAGCTTACCGGCGAACTCGTCCACCGACTGGGTTTCTCCCATCTGAAGATTCTCAAACTCATTCCGTAGATTCTGTAGTCGCACCTCCTTCACGCGGTCAACTCCCACGTGCATCTTTTGAAGCGTTAGCCATGCTTCACGTGCTGTCTCCTTACCAATGAGTTGATGCATCATCGAATCTGGTACCGACTAATAGATCGCAGCAAGAGCTGCCTGATCTATCCTGTCATCTTCCACAGCCTTCCTCTTTGTATCGACTACACCCAGGCACCCTGAACGCGCAAGTTTGATTTCATCTTCATTGCCTATACCGGGTAATTATCAATCGTTAGGAGAGGATATTGAAGCGATATAGACCCACCTTGAGTCTTCGTCTTCTCATTCATGATGTGCACCTTACCTTGCTATACTGTCCTTCAATTTCTTTGTTTGATTCTTTCCTTGCCTCTCGTAAGAAGAGTCCTCTTCTGGTACTGCGCCTTGTGCCTGGGCTTGCCGCACAGAGCGTCTCTGGTCCTCTCGATTTTGATGCCTCCTCGGGAACAGGCACGGTTTTGCTGTTCCTTTTGACTGTTTTCCCGTGCGGAGCAAAGCTGCTCTGATCTTTGCTTTGTGTGCCGCGCGATCTTGATCACGGAATTGCTGCTTGACTCGAAAGCGAAGTCGTCGAGACTCGAGAGTCTCTGCTTCAATCGGTTACGCTGCACCGCCTCTGATCTCGCCGCTCTTTTCTTCCTGCGTATTGCACGCCGCACGTCAGGAGATGATTCATGTGCTCTGATACCAATTGTTAAAACAGAATGCTAAAAAATTTTTGAGACAATTTTCTCTTTATTACTTCTCGCTCTGTTCTCTTACAAAACTCAGGTCTACTCCTGTATTTATACCCAAAACTACAACCCTCATAAGCGGAATAGGATTCCACCTCCTTGTCCTAATTCAACACTTCGTCCTAAACTTTTTAATACAAACTTTTCAAACTAAAACTTTCCTATTACAAAATTACCTCTAACATCTATCTGTGTCCAATGTTCTGCTTTCTCTTCCATTTCATTTTTATCTTTTTTCGCTGAGGTGCTCTTTCTTTTCTTCCATTGATGCAATTTCTGTTTTTTTGCTTGGTGGGTGAAGCTTTTTTTTTTTGTGGTTTTCAGTTATCCAGGAGGAGGGAGAGGTCGCACAAGGGAGGAGCAGATCGTTCAGCCGTGGAGAGGGCACCAGCAACTGCCCTCACTGAACTGGAGTTTTCAATTTTGTATAGGTTCGTAAATTATAATCTCTACCCAATATTTATTCAAAGTTGTACATGAAAAAAAATTAACGCATGCTACTCGAGAATTGCAATAATTACATCCTGTAACCTCAAATAAATGTTCTTGGTGCATTGATATTGTAATTGGAGTAAGGACAACTATTTCGTAGTAGCCAACACCAATTACGCATGTGCGGTCTAGGAAAGAGCTTCATTATCTAGCTAAGCACTCATTCGACAACCTGGATAATATTCTGTCAGAAGCCTGGAAATAAACTGTTCAGGGTGCTTCTGGATGTAACACAGAGGTATAGTTCATAGAAGCTAACAAGTTGAGGAAGATAATCAAACTACTGGAACACATAGAGGTGGGCACTCGGGCCGGGCTCTTTTGGGCCGGCCCGAGGCACGACGTCACGGTCCGGTACGAAGCTCGACCCGGCACGACACTGTAGCACGGGCCGTGTCGGGCTCGAGAATCAGGCACGATGGGCGGCCCGGCACGGCGCAACACTGTAGAATGGACTATACTGGGCCTAATGATCCAGGGCATGAGGAAGAAGCTTAGCATAAATGTCACTAACTCACAGAGCATGACCGTTATGGATGCATCCAGTAACATGAACGTCACCCCTATCGCCAACACCTGAGAGAGACGGACAAAACAGGAGAGAGAGAGCTAAGAGAGATTGAGAGACGGTGCAAGAAGTTGCTCTCTCTCGCTCGTCCCTCTCAATCTCTCTCAGCTCTCTCTCTCATCAGTCTCTCTCAATCTCTTTCGTCTGTCTCGCTCACTCTCTTTCTCGCCTATTCTCCACTCTCTCGTCCGTATTGAGCACATCCTTCTCGATCTATGTAACTGTTCGATAATAAATAAATTTTAGTTCTTTTTCTCATAATATTTGCCTTCACTGCCTTAATTATATGTATCTCCGGCTCTTTTCCTCTCGTTGAAATAGTGCAAATGGGTCGAACTGAGCCGCCGACAAAGACGAAGCGAGCACGAGCGCAAATGGGCGTGCTGGGCTCGCCGGCGGCGAAGCGGGGCCGCGGCACGACGACACGACGAGCACGACGGGCCGTCGCGGCTCGGCACGGTTCAGACACGAAGCACGATGAGCCCGTGCCGGACCGGCCCGGCACGGCACGATACCCACCTCTAGGAACACATGTTAGATTAGACTACTTTTGTCAAGGTGACGGCACACAAGAAAGCTTCCACATATGTTCTTTTGTGGGATCCACTATCAACCCTACTGTTAAATGCTTCATGGTAAGAACTGAATTACCTTATCTCCTTCATTAGCATACATTGTTGCATCATTGATGGAGCGTGTGTCAATTGGTTTTGCAAGGACATGCTCATTAGCCATCCTTTCAGAAGTCATTAGCTCAAGTCTCTGTCTGAATCCCTAACTCTTTCAGAAGTTTTGTTTTTTCTTATTTTTCCCGCATACAATTCCTTCTTGCTATTTGTTATTCTTGCTCTGATGTATATGTGCTCATGTAGCTTTTTTTTATGATACCAGTTGACTTATTAGAATCATCAGACCACACCTATATGAGGAACAAATCAAAACACAGACGGTTAGTATTTCCAACAGACGGTTAGTATTTCTAACAAAGAACCGTCTGTGATAGGTATTTCACATACAGTTTAGAAACCATCTGCGATGCACCGTTATTTTCACTGATACATGTTTACAAACGGTTCATAAAACTGTCTGTGATGACGTTTTAGATCCGTCTATGATGGCTTTTTTTGTAGTAGTGCCTCCAACTTGTAAAAAGGATTTACAAAAGTTGATCAGCAAGATTAATTATTTGCGGCGTTTTATTTCAAATTTGTCTAGTCGTATCAGTGCATTTACCCTGCTGCTAAAATTAAAGGAAGATCAGGAATTTGTGTGGGGAACCGATCAACAAAAGGCTTTTGAGAATATAAAAGAATATTTGTCCAAACATCCAGTATTGGCTGCGCCACAAAATAGAGTACCATTCAAGCTTTACATATCGGCTGAAGAGGCAACAATTAGAGCTGTTTTGGCACAAGAAATTATGGAAAAGAGTGGATTATTTTCTACTTAAGACAACGCTTAATTGATGCTGAAACAAGGTATCCTTTCATAGAAAAATTTTGCTTGCACCAAATTGAGGCATTACATATTAGCATCAACATGTAAGGTTGTCTGCAAAACTGATGCTATAAAATATATGCTCACAGCTCCAATTTTGAGAGGTTGACATGGAAAATGAGCATACACACTTATCGAGTTCGACTTAACATATGAATCGGCTAAGGCCATCAAGGTTCAAGCGATAACCCTTGGCATGAAGCCGACAGAGAAGTGTTAGTATTATGCCCTTGAGGCAATCATTTAGATTATTGTAACATGACTATGTTTATGAATAATAATATGATTATTGGTCCAATAAATGTATATCATTGTATTGATCAACAAGTATGTGACTTTCTTATAAATCTCTTTACTTATTGATGTAATTCGATAAATATCTCTGATCGGATATCATCGTATAGGACAACGATGAATAGATCAGCACATGTAGTGATCGATGATGATGCTTCATAGATCATGGGATATAGAGATATCATCTATACATTGTGGACGCATGTTGAAGAACATGGGTTAGATAGACCTGCAATGGGACATTGCGAGAATGTTACATTCTTATATGTTATCAGTGTATCTCATACATAGTAGATGTATGATCCTTAGACCTGAGATTGTCATATTCCCTACATGTGTAATAGTTTTCCTTGGGGCTATCAAACACTACTTCCTAACCGGATAGTTATAAAGGTAGCTTTCATGTTTAATATATAAACATGCAGAGGGAAGTGAGCAGTCAAGATGGAATTTGCCACTCCAATGAAACGGAGATATATGACAAGGCCACTCATGTGATATGATTAATAAAGTGCATGGCCATGCCGTGATTGGGGAGTCAATCACAACTTATTAATATATCACGGATACGAGAGATAGATTGAATCGTCAAAGGATGATATGCTTCTCGCCTTGAGTTCAATCTTCATATACTTGGCAAAGGGATTATTACATGAGTACTTTTGATAGGTTCTGTTCGATTTGATCATAGTATGTTTGGAAGTTGGCATGCTTTGCAAGGAGCCGCTACCAACTATTGGATTGAAAAGGAGTTTTTCGAATCCATGTCCAAACGTACGTGAACCTGCAGGGTCACACACTTAATGGGCTGGGACGCATTAATTTGGATTGGATCCGTAATTAATGGACCTCGTGGACTTAGCACACTGATGGGCCCTGGTTTAGGGTTTCATCTCGTGGCTATATAAGGAGTGGAGGAGGGTGGGCGCAGGGTGTGCTTTCCTACGGTTTAGAAGTGTTTCACCCGAAACCCTAGCCTCCTCCTTTCGCTACCCCTGCCGAGCAACCAGGTGCTTGCACACCGACGCACGGCGTTCCAGCCCCAGACGTGTGGACTACTACGGTGACGCTGCTGCGACTGCGGCTTGGGAGGACGATCCATGGCAAGGCGATGACGATCCACTACATCGACGCGTGAAGGATTCCGCAACTGCGTGTCTAGTGGTAATCTAATCTATGATCCCCTTCTTGCGAGTAGCTTTCTGGTTATGCAGTAGATTTTTTTTTGTGCTAGCGTAGCATACCGCGTTCCTCTTCAAGAAGACACAAGGGGAAAGGAAAATCCTGTACAAGTTCAATGTCTCCTCTGGAATATCCGTGCTGTCCGTCGTCAAGTGTAAAAAGAAAGGACAAGAATAAACGTTGCATCCCTGTATCTAAAGAACTCACTCGACAGATAATCCTGACTATCCAATCCAAAGAGAAAGAATAAATACTTAGTCACCCCTGCAGGAGTCATCTTGGTGTCGGATGAGCAGAGGTTAAATCTCTCCCCATAAGATCGGCTATCTCTGAAAACTTTGTTTTGATGCTCCAAGAATTCTTCATGAGGAAAAGGAGTCATCATCTCCGTGTTAATCTGAAAAAGTCGACCAAAGGCAGAATATAACCTGACTTGGATGAACCAATGGGCGCCACCCACGTTGCCAACTGAGTACTGACCTAATCCTGTGAAGAGCCAACTTCGAATGATATGAATCATTTGGTAAACTGCCCCTAAAAACATCTTTCCCAAGGCTAGCCGACGGCCTTCCACGAGCTGCTCGGCTATGGCCTGATACACTTGTGTTGGCCCAAGAGATGCTCCGCATAACATGTATCAGTCCAGCCACATGTTTAAAAATGCAACATGCTCTTTATCTGACACTGGGCTGACGGCTCTGTTTTTCGCAAGATATTTACTCCAGCCCTCTCTCTTGGTGGAAACTAACTTGTATTGTGGCTTGATGCTAAAAGCCGATAGCTGATGTCCGTCAAGTCTCAAGCAATAAAATTGCGCTACATCAAGGAGAGTTGGGCCGATTGGATCCGTCCTGAACATGAAGGCGTTCTAGGTATCTAACCAGAAATAGCATGCCGTGGACACCAATGGCTCGTTGGCTTCTAGGTCGGCTATGGAGAGAGGAAGATTGTCGGGACCCGAATATGCAAATCTGGACCCTTTGTGTATATCGCACTAGTCTAGGATCACGCTAGTACACACAGGCTCAACATAGATGAATATCACAATCGTACACAGCGAAAACATAATAAAAGACTATATATTAAATATAACTTATTAACTGATCTTATGGTCAACTTACATGAGTATGCCACGTAGGGCTAGATTAAGAATATTATACTAAGACATTGCAGTAGACAGGAAAACGTAGATGACCCTTCAGTATAACACAGGCAACTGACAAGGTTTGCACCCTAAACATTCGTCTCCTCTTGATATTCCTCCTCCATAGGCGGTGTAGACTCTTCAACTAGTGATTTGTTGTTGGCAAGGGTGAGCACTTTAAGAACTCAACAAGTTGTGCACAGAATGTAATTCTAACATAACTATATGCAAGGCTTATTCCAATGGATTGGCTAACATGCTTATTTTGTACTAAAGCATCATTTATGAATGAATACAATACTATATTGAAAAGACAGTAAAACAAATAATAGTAAATAATATCTTTCATCATTTCTCAAGTAAACATGGCATGCAACCCTAAGTCAAGTTTTCAAACCTTCCAATGGCAACCTGCCATCCCAACTAAGTTTTTATTTTATAAAATCTAACCCTTAACTGTAATTCCCGAGCATTGTTCAATACTGCAAGCACGACTATCTGAATAGATTTTACACTCTGCAGTGGTTATGCGTTTTACGCACACGACATGATCCTCCCATTTTAGCCTCTAATTTCACGCTTCCTTCGGCGATCGGCCAAGAGCTCATCACAAAGCTTTTACAATGCTCTGTTTTAACTCAGTACTACCCGCTAAGGTTTCAACACTGATGGGACTGGTTTCCACACTTAGGACCCCCCTTTTGCGTCATGTGAGTTCATAAAAAGGTCAAATCTCACACCACCACTGGTAGTACCCAAGCTAAGACATTGCAAATTAATTAGCTCGGTCCGTCCCATTCCGGACATGTGGTTGCAAGTTTGACTCAGGTCAAAGGCTTGCAAGGTTAAGTCTTTAACATGACTAAGGCAAGATTTTCACATACCCTCTGCCCTTCTGACCCACCTTGGCACACTGCCCCTTGCCACTTGCCCCAATCTAAATGATTACCACCCTAGTTGATTACCAAGCACCATGTGCTATTAACAAGTCAACATCGTTGTGTGACCTCCTTGTCACTACAACTCAACATATCATTGTGTGACAACACCTGACACACCAATTTTATAAACATGTTTCATATTCCATTAATCAAGATTAAGTTGACATTCTAAAGAAGTGAGTTGAACGTGGCATGGCTAAGCATACTAGATACAGTCTAACCAACCTATGTTGGTTATTAATATTAACCAACTAGTAATGAACCATCCTAGGGTGATAATTAATCATAGCATACAAGTGACAAGGTAGGGTATAGTTCAAATGGACAGATTAACTAAATCCTCAAACTATTTTGAAATAGTTATACACATAAAATATCATGCATAAAGTAAAAATAATATAGCAATTTTGTAAACTAGGTTCAACATGATCAAATCACAACTTGCCTTGAAAAAGTTCTTGCTCTTGCTCTGGAACTTGATCTTGAGTCAACGAATCCGCCTCGGATGTTCCGAGCACATCGATGTCTATGCGTAACGAGAGAGAATACCAAATAAATACCAAAATAGAGAGCAAATAAACACCAAAAATCAAATAAAATTCACCATTAAATAGATATTAAATTTACAATTTTTTTATAAATTTGAATCGCCTCAATTGGAGCTCGTATGAGGGAAAACGGGATCACAAAAGATTTGAAAATAAAGAAAATACTGAAAATCAATAATTAACCAAATTATTTATATATTGGAAAATCGATTTATTGCGTCAGCTGATGTCAGCCTTGGACCAGACCAATCCACAATCGACACCTGTCTTTGGCGCATGGACCCAATCCATGGCCTGACGCCGGTTCACCATGGACCTAGCGCATGGTGCCACGGTCGATGCAGCTGACGCAACGCTGACGTCATGCTGCTGATGCTATCACGCGCACACAGCGTGATGCGGGCGTGACTCGTGACACGCATTTGCTGGATCCCCTCGGATCAGACGGCTCACAAAGCTCCAAGTCCGATGACATGGTGGCAGCTATGGATCTCTCTGGAACTGAGAACGATGACCCCGACGTAGCGTTCTGGCGACAATCCGATGAAAAGGTGTTGCAGCTCTGGTGTGGTGCAGTGCGAGGAGTCCAAATCCAGGCGTGAACTTGACAGAATCAGCTTGACGGTGGTGCAATCTCGCAAAAACCAATGGTGGCTTCTCCTTCCTCTCCAGCGAGCTTGATCTCCTCAACAATAGTGCTTTCGACGAAGTCTCTTGGGTCAAAAGATGTGGCGTATCTTGTGCTTCTCAAATTGAGGTCCCAGAGCTCCTTTTAAAGCCTCGACGCCCGTGTAGCGCACGAGGAAGGTGAGACGTCGCAGTGACGGACTCGGAGAAGAGTCCAAGACGACGACGAAAATGATGGAATCCAGTCGTACATGCGTCCTCCAACCGACGGCTCCCATCACAATCAACGAGACAGAATCCCGAGCGTACACGCTTCCCGATTAGCATCCGAGACTGTGTTGACATGGATTAATCCAGAACACACACAATAGCGAATGGTCGAGATTTGCTAGGGTTTGCATGATCCTTATCCACCGTCAAATCCAAAATCAACGGCCAAGATCTAGGGTTTCGCAAAACAGTTGAACGGCGGGCTGGACCGACACGCACAGTACTGGACTAGGCCTAGTACTATTCATACCTATTTTTCAAAGCTTTTTTATTAAAATAATTTCGATAATTAAAATAATTCAGTTAAGGCAATAAAAATATCAGGAAAATTCTCAAAAATACTTTGAGACATTTGAAACTCAAATAAAATATTTTGATTAAACTTTATTTAAACTTTCTTATTATTTAAATTGTTTTCACAACAGGCCTTAATACTTAGATTTAATAAATTCAAATAAAATCCTGAAAAATCCAATAAATTCAGAAACTTCAGAAAATGCATATTAAATTCAAATAAAGGCAAAAATTGGGACGTTACAAAGATATTCCAATATGCCCATCTGCTCCCATAGGGACATTTTTTTCGCTGCTACCCGATTATACCAGCCGCGCCAGCCATTCAATGCCATCAGCTAGGCTCTAAAACTCTTACTCCAACCATTTATGTTATACTTTGGAGCATGGAGGGGTAGCCTAGGTATGTCCTGGTCTATTATAGCCGATGGATCTAGGTTGCCTAGCGGGCATAGGGATGAGTACCTTTTGGGGATCCATTGCTCTTGAGCCGATGGGGTTGAGCGCTGAGGAAGTTGAAGTTGAAGAAACCAGAGTGCAAGCAGATGATGAATGGTTTGAGAGCTTGAGTGCGTCAAAATGATAGAGGGTAAGGCGCGATATTTATAGAGGGGTAAACCCAGTGGCAAAAGGTGGGTAATTTTTCTAAAGTTTTAAGGGCATTTATGGCGAAAAGTGGCACGTTCCAAGAAATTACGCCGTGATAAATAGGGAGTTACCGAGAAGAATAGTGAGAATAGTGCGAAAATTCATGATTAAGCTGAGAAGACAGATTTTTGGGAGATTCAAATCATCTTCCAAAAATAGGGGGCATATGTTGGCACTATAATTTGGAAAGATATAACTAGCTTGCTAGGCCAAAGATAAATTGGGATATTTCTAGCAGATATCGGTTCAAAAAGGAAGTTATCTTCAACGAAACAGAGGCTAATACGAACTGTGGATTATGAGGAGTCAGAAAGAACACGATCGCCCTGCATGCTATAAAAGGGGTCATGAGGCAAGCTGAAGACATAATCCAACCAATAATCAAACAACTAGCATATATTTTTATTTACTTTCTATCAACTAGGAGTAGTTTTCTGTACTTAGAATCTCTCTTTGTAATTCGTTCTTGATCAATAAAGTTGCGAATTGCCAATTTTGATCATCTTCGATTTACGCCAATTATCCCAGGTTTGTTTTTATACCGATTTTGTTGCGCATCACTTTTTTTAGGAAAAATATATCTTTACCTATCATCTAATTGGTTGTAATAGCTATTTAGATCTATTTCGTTGATTGTATCATTTAATCGGTTGAGAACACTTATTTCGATCTATCTTGTCGATTGTAGTATCAAATCGGCTAGCACGCCTCGAACCTTATTGAACCTAGCATTCGTGTGTGTTGAGGCAATTGGCTCTTTTTCGGCGCCAATAGGTATGAATGACACGGTCTTGTCGAGCTTCGCAGTTGGGTATGATGGGCAGTATGGCATGTCACGGCACACTTGAATGGGTCATGCTTGGGCCGACATGGCACAGAATAGGGCCGATGGGCCCGAAGTAAGCACACCACATGGTAGAGCACGATGGCAGGTGATAAGGTGCCTTGTCGCGATACTACGGTATGCTATAGCTCGCCCTGTGGCTGGCACTGTTGCAATCGTGCATGCAGAGAAAGGAGAGACAACAGAGATGCCAAAAGGTGAAGAATAGAAATTGGAGAGTACATACTTACCGACACCGAGTGCGTGCATAGAGCCGTAGCTCTATTGTGCCGCTCGCTGAGCATGCACGCGACGCCGTGCACGGCTGTCTTCCCACTTGCCTTATGGGGCCATCGACGCCAACACATCAGTTATATGTTGATCTGGAATGCATGAACGATCTCAATATTTGGGAGTAGCTAGTATGTATGCATTTGTTACTATACCTTTTTCCTTACTAGGCGAACCCCACTCTAGGGGCATAAGGTTTTTAATGAGACAGTGTACTTTGTACCTGTATACAATGAATAAATAAAATTTAGTTCTTTTTTCCTAAATAATTGTGTGTACCAGTTCCTTATCGATGGTTGATGCTCGATCCTCGTCCTTATTTCCGTTAACGGAGACAGATTGACGACGACAGCGTCCACAACTCCATACGTCCAATAGGAAAAGGCCTAACCAAGCATGGCACGCTGACGACACGACATATCCTAGGCTATGTCTTGGTCCTGCAAGAGGTGAGTCGGGCCAGCACGATATGACGAGGTGACCGTCCCAAGTAGGCATGACATGCCGTGGCCTGAAGCCTGTTTGCCCGTGCCGTGCCGGCATAGCAGGCCCAACTCCCACCTCTGCCGCACAGCAATGCAATACACATAGAGGATGGCCTTTGTACTTTCTAAACTTCCGGTGCATGCAAACATGCAATCACATGCAAGGTTAACAATACCGTTTCGAACTCGAATTTCGACGACCCGGCGGTATTGAAAACTGTGAAAACCGCTCAAAATTTGCTCAAAACTGAACGGTTTAGAAATTCAAATGAATTTGAAATATGATCAAACCGGTGAGCGAATTTCAAACGAAATGGACGAAAACTGCTCGAAAAGGCTCGAATTTCGAACGGCTTTTTGGCGAAAACCGGTGAGAGTTGGGAAAAAAAGGGAAAATTTGAAAAAAGGGGAAAATTGAAAAAAAATGATGTAAAATTTGTAAAAAGCCATTGAAGGCTCAAAAAATAGGAAAAATGTAAGAAATATATAAAAAAAAGTATGGAAAAACACAAAAAAAATTCCGGTATAAACTTTCCTAAATAGGAAAAAATTTGACATGACCTTTGCTATAATTTAAACAATTGCAAGTTGTAAATTAGGCATTTAGCAATAATATGTCAACAAATAATCTTTCATTTCAATACTACTGACATATCAATCCAACAAGTGCAAAAATAGGCATTCACATAACGACATTCACATATCAATACCATTCACATATCAACACCATTTACAATTCAATACCTTCCATTGCTACTAAATGAAAGATCGAGATGGCGAACAGAGGGGGGGGGGTGAATGGTCGCAAATAAATTTTCCCCCAAAATACTCCAACAAAAACCTCGACAAGATCGCTCAAAAGGAATCGTGAAAAACCCGAAAAACTAGACAACTATGTGTACCCCAAACTTGCATGGATAAGTACCATAAAATATATGGGGATTTTTGAGTCACAATCCTGGTTGTCTAGTGTCCAAGATAAAGAGGAATCAATCCAACTCTTGTTTTTAGAAAGAACATCAATTCAAATCACAAAAGTCACTTTCAGAAAAGCAAAAGCAGAATTTCCAGAACTTGTCCTCAATTTGAACAGGAGGTTGGTGGGTTTCTGCAGCTCAAAATTTTTTGAGAATTTTTGTCCCTATGAGCATCAGAGTCGTGAAGAACTCCACCAAATTTCTCCTCAAAAAGCCTTACAAAAAAAACAGGAAAACTCGAAGAACACAGTCTGTCAAGAACTTCGAGCAGAAAGTTTGGGGCTCGGTTTTCACCTCAAAACGCCCAAACGGTGCAACAAGTGAACTCCAAAATTTTTTGACAAGTGGATATCAGAGTCCCACACCTCCTCCAACAAGAATCACTTAAAAAGAATTTTTCTATATTGTTATAAAAATCAAATACTAAATGCTGCGCAAAGAACAAGTTCTGAACAAATTTGGAACTTGAAAGAAAAGATGTTCTCTACTCAATCCAAAAGTGCAAAAGAGATGTAAAACCATATGAACACACTCAAAACATCCAAGATCAACAGCATTTGGAAGGAGGGGAGGCAAATCCAAATTGCGTGAAAGTAAATTGCGAGAATGTAATTGCGGGAAAGTAAATGCTGAATTTAAATTGCGTAAAGTAAAGACATAATGTAAATGCGCAAAATAAATTCAGAGAAGGATGGATAAAACTTTCATTTCTGGAAGGAGAGGTTACAAAGCCTCACTTTCATGTGGGCAAAGCTCAAAGGAGCATTCACAAACCTCAAAACCTTCAAGGGGAGGAGGCTACCCCTCCACCCCTATTTATACTACTCTTGGGCCACCTACCACCCTTGGATGAGTCCCTCAACACTAGAGCACTCATCTAAGGGCTAGGATTAACCCACTCACACAGCCATGCAAGGGCTAACCCAAAACCCACACACATACCGGGTTTTCTTGCACGGTTTTCAAAGCATACTACCTAGACCCGCTAACCTATCAACTAGACCTCAATTCGACGGCCCTCATTGATCCACGCGGCATCTAGCTAGCATCATCTCCTTTCCTTGTCTTCTTGACTTGCCCGGACTCCGTCTCCGTTCATCTTCCGGTGATCTCCCAACCGTCTGGACCTCCGACGCTCCTCGCCTAGTCCCGGTCATCCTCCGCCTCACTATGACCTAGCACCGTCGCCCTGCAACCATCAAAGAGAAGGAAAAACCTTTCATAGCAATGCCCACAATGATATGCAATAAACCCATCCAACTCATCACTACCGCGCCCATACACGGCCTGCAGATCGCCCTCTCTGGCAGAGACAACTCAAATTCCTTCATTTTAAAAATTAATCCAAATCAAACTCAAACTTAAGCACACCTTGCTCAAATAAAGTCAAATACTCATCACAAACATGGATGGACCTCCACATGGTCCTTCAATCTCCCCCTTGATGAGTATATTGACAAACAACACAAAAGGCATAAATTTGAGTTTGAATGAGAGAAGAAGAAAGCAATTTGATTGCAAAGCCAAACTTGGTCCAGAGAGAAAGATATAAAATCATGACCAAGTTGGCAGAAAGAATTTAGAGCAAGACCATGAAAAGAGAAAGTTTTCCACAAAAACTCTAAAAATCAATCGTAAGTGCCAAATGTGATTATGATCCATAAAAAAATAGCAAAGATTTACAAAGATCATAAGAACCAACAAGCTTTCACATTTTTATCTCTCTTTTTTTTTTTTTATATTTTTCTTAATGATGCCTTTTCTACATTTTCTCCCCCTTTTGGCAATATAGGCATCAAAATGGAATTTTCTCCCTCTTTTTATGTATGCGTGAAATGCAATCGAAAGAGCTTTGAAGATTATCCAATTGATCAAAATGGAAGGATATTACACCAAGCTTGTCAATTTCAAAAGATGACTAAACTAAGACATGTCCAAGTGCAAATACGAGCTTAGTTTTGAATATATCATTTTTAGCAAGATTTGACAAGTGCAATACTTAGCTTTATTTTAAAAAATATAAGAATAGCCACTCTAAGGATCAAAAGGAAAACCTAGAGTTCAACCTACTCAACACTTTGGGGAATCTAGAAGAGCATACAAGGTCCTTCGGGTTCATTTATCACTTAATGCAAATTTTGATTCATCATCATACAAGACATAGCGGGGTGCAAATGTTTGACATTATTTGCATTCTTTACCCACATATGTCTTTGTTTTTAATTTATTTGCATTTCCTTTTGACAACCAATTGACTCAAGCCGTATGCGACCATCTCAAGATGAACTCTTAAGAGGATGGTCTAGGTCAAACACGATGTATTCCAAGTTCATCCCAAGTGCAATGGGAAGCGGTCTTGTGAATGCAAGGTGTTGAGTCGTATGTGCACAAGAAGAGTCAATTTTGTTTAATTTTCATTTTTAGCACAATGATTGTAAGGACCCAAATCCACTGATTCGAACCCACTGTGTTTACCGCACTATTCCCAGGATCAACGCTAGTGCACACAGCTTAACTTTGGTACATATCACATCATACTCAACGATAATAGAATAATAGTTCATTCATTGATATAACTAAAGGTATGATCTTATGACCAACTTACATTATTAAGCCACGCAGGGCAAAACTGAAAATATAACTAATGATTAAGCAAATGGAAAATAGAAAGCGTAGATAGCTCATCAGTTCACCACAGCAACCGACAAGGCTCGGACCCTAATGAATCGTGTCTTCTGGACTTCATCTTCCAACACAGTGTAGATTCCTCAACTGTTGATTTTTGTTGTTTGGCAAGGGTGAGTACTTAAAGCACTCAACAAGTTGTGCATGTAATGCAATTCTATGTATCTATATGTAAGGCTTATTCCAATGGATAGGCTATCATGGCTATTTTGCAATAAGCAAGACATTTATGAACAAATACTGATAAATAGATTGTAAAGAATGTAAAACAAATAACAATAGTAAATAAATTCAGGATTTCTCAAGTAAACCAAGTTTCCAATCCTAAGTCAAACTCCATCTTCCATATGGCATTCCGCCATCCCAACCATGTTGTCCAATTAATTAAGCTAACCCTTAAGCTGTAATTCCGAGCATTGCTCAATACATGAGCACGGCTATCCGAATAGTTTCACACTCTGCAGAGGTTATGCACTTTACCCACGTGATACAACCAAACACCACCAAGGTGAGTGATTATAACAAAGCCTTTACAATGCTCGCTTAACCCGATACTATCCGCTAAGGTTTCAACACTGGTGGGATGGTTACCACATCCGTGGCCCCCTCTTGGGCCATGTGAATTACACCATAACTCGGGAACTCACACCACCACGATAGTACCAAAATTAAGACATTGCAAATTACTCATTAGGGTGGCCCATACTGACATGTGGTTGCATGATTGACTCGAGTCAAAGGCTTGCAAGGTTAAGTCCTTAGTGTGATCAAGGCAAGACATCCACATACCCTCGCCCATCGGGCCCACCTTCGCCTCCTCGCCCTTGCCACTTGCCCCAATCTAAATTATCATCACCCGCTTGATTACCAAGCACCACGTGCCATCAACAATTCAACATCGTTGCGTGACATGACTCGCCACAACAACTCAATCTCATCGTGTGATCCCACATGACACACAAGTTCATAATATCGTTCCATATTCCATTAACCAAGATTAATTATCAATGATTACGATACATGTGATGATGTGGCACGACTAAGCAACTAATACGGTCTAAACCTCCAATGTTGATCATAATTACTAATCAACTATATCAAACCAATCTAGGGTGACAATGGATCATGGCATACAATGACAAGGTAGGGTGTAGATCAATCTGTATATTAGCTAATCCCAATCTAATTTGAAACAATTGTATATTTGAAACATATGCAATAGGGTAAAACAAATATAGCAATTTTATAAACATGGGTTCAACATGATCAAAGCACAACTTGCCTTAGAATAGGTCCTGATCTGGTTCTAGAACTTGCTCTTGAGTTGCTTGATCTTCCTCAAGCGTCGCACAATTCAACGTCTCACGCTGCGTCAAGGAGAAAAGCAAATAAATACCAAAACAGAGAGCAATTGAACTCCAAAATCAAATAAAATTCACCATTAAATAGATCTCAATTTTACAAATTTTAGAAATTTGAATCACTCAAATCGAGTTAAATTGCAAAAGATATAGCCTTTTGAAGTTTGAAATAAATCATGAAATCAGAAAATCGAAATCGGAATTAACAGATTTATTTTTAAAACGAAAACTGATTTATTGCGTCATCATGACGTCAGTGCTGAACCGGACCAATCAGAAGCCGACGCGTGTCTTCGGCGTATGGACTGAGTCCACGACCCGCGCCAGCCCACGGTGGACTCGGGCCACGGCGCGGGCCTGCGCGCGACACGCGGCGCAACCGTTAGTCACTCGCGCGGTTCAATCGGTCGCGAAACACGATCGGATGGCTAGCGATCTCGCACTACGCGGCAACGCATCAACCAACCGATCTAGATCTGATGGTCCGCAACGCTTCCCACGCACAGCACACGTGGCACGATCTCACCTCTCCGCTACGGATCGGACAGTCGAAAGCTTCCCTGGCGCCGATGGTGGCACGGCGGTGTTTCTTCGCCGGGCTTGAGGCGATGACCTCGATGACGGCGTTCGGCGACGAAACAGCGACACGGCTTCCGCGGTCCGACGCGTCGAGGTATGGGGATTTCGATCCGAACCGCACGGCGGAACGGCGAAAACGGCGGCGGAAAAGCGAGCGAAGACCGCGCGAAGGCTTGGCGACTCCGCGAGCTTCTACGTGAGAACGGCGACGGCTCGGGGGCTTCGGGATTGCGGCGAGCGCGGGCGCGAGGTGAGGAATTCAACACCGCGTCGGCGCCTTAAATAGCGGACAGGAGGCGTGCAAAGCCCGGACTCGAGGACGGCCCGAGGCGGCGGCGGACTCGTGGCGACACGAGAGGTGACGAGGCTGCATCCGAAGCGCGCCCACGCGGCGCTCATCGAACGGCTCCGGACGATCGGCGACGCGCAAAAAGGCACACTGTTGGATCTCGATCCAACGGTTGTCCGCGATGGATCCTAGGGTTTTGACGCGAGGCCGACTTGGGCCGCCAGGCGGACCTCAGCGCAAGATATTGGGCTTCGCCCAATATTGTTCAAAAATTTTAAAACTTTAATAATTAAAATAATTCTAGAAATTCATTTAATTGGTTTTAGGCAAATAAAATAATCGGGAAAAATCCAAGAAAAATCTCAAAATACTTTGAGACATTTTAAACTCAAATAAAATATTTTTGGCAAAACTTTATTTTAACTTTGCACAGATTTAAATAGATTTGAATAAAAAGCAATAAACTTGAAATAAGAATTAATTCAAATAAATGCAGAAAAATCCAAATAAATTCGAGAAAATCACAAATGCACATTTAAGCAATAAAACTTAATTAAACCAAATTTTGGGATGTTACAAACCTCCCCTTATCAGAATCTCGACCAGAGATTCGTGGCTAACTAGAGAATAGGTTCTGGAATTCGACTTCAAATCTTCTTCTCGCTCCCAAGTGGCTTCACTTTGGAATGATTGCTCCATTGAACTCTGCAAAGCGAATAGACTTGTTTACGGTCTTGCGTTCCATAACATCAAAATTCGATTGGTTGCTCTTTGTAAGTCAAATCTTCTTGCACTCTATTGCATCTAACGGGTTTGCTCGTTGGTACTCTGAGACACTTCTTAAGCTGCGACACATGGAATACATCATGCACTCCGCCAATGGTCGAGGCAACTCTAATCGATAAGCCACCTCTCCTCGACGGCTCGGAATCTTGAGCGGACCGACATATCTTGGCGCGAGCTTCCTTTAACGTGAAATCTTTTAACTCCCTTAAGAGGGTAACCACGAGATACACATGATCTTACGGTTCAAACTCAAATCTCGACGACGGTTATCTGCGTAGCTTTTACATCTTGATGTGCTATCTTCAACCTCTCTCGATCATTGTGACTTGACTTTCGCTTCCTCGAGAATGTCCGCCCGAAAACCAAGCGTTCTCTGTTTGTTCCAATTCAATGGAGTACGACAAGCACGTCCATACAACGCCTCAAGCGGTGACATCTGCAGCTAGCTTGATAACTATTATTGTAACTAAATTCCGCATATGGCAAACACTTATCCCATGTCGCAAGATAAGCTAAAGCACAAGCTCTCAACATATCCTCTAAAATCGATTTACTCTTTCGGTCGACCATCCATGCATGGGTGATATGTTGTACTAAAATTGAGACGAGTTCCCATGGCCGTGCAACTTATTCCGAATCTTGAGGTAAATTGGGTACCTCATCGACACAATCTTCTTGGGCACTCCATGCAAACATACAATCTTTGACATGTACAACTCGCTAAACGATCTCACGAGTAAGTGGTCTTTCTTTGGGATAAAATGGGCGACCTTGGTTAGACGATCCACAATTACCCAAATGGAATCGTAACCTCTACGAGTTTTAGGTAAACCGTGATAAAGTCCATTCCGATTTCCTCCACTTCCATTCCGAATTTTCAACTACGCAACAAACCGGTGGTCTTTGATGCATAGCTTTACCGTCGACATCGTCGCATAAAGCAACATGCTCACCACTTCACGCTTCATGTTAGGCCACCAAAATCTCTCTTTCAAATCTTGGTACATCTTGGCACTTCTGGATGAATCAGTACTTAGAATCATGAGCCTCCTCAAGAATCAATTGCTTTAGTTCCTTTTATCAAGCACACAAATTCGGCCTTTGAAGAACATGGTTCCTTGCTCGCCCAGAGTGAAATCTACACTAAGCCTTCTTCCTTTTAACCTTGATCTTAGAAATTTTATCGTCATCCTTACGGCCTTCTCTAATCGACCTTCCAGCCGTTGGCTTTACTTCAAGTGCAGACTACCATTCCTTGAACGACTTCCAACCTTAGTTTCAAATTCCTTGCATAATTCGGTTGATCCTCCATTGTCAATGTTTTTGCGCTATGGCTCTTTCGACTCGAGCATCTGCTACCACATTGGTTTTTCCGGATGATAATGGATTCCTACATTATAATCCTTAATTAGCTCAAGCCATCTTATTTGTCTCATATTCAGACTGCTTGAGTGAATATGTATTTGAGCTCTTATGATCCGTATATACCTCACATCTATTTCCTATGAGATAATGGCGCCATATCTTTAAAGCATGCACTCTGACTAATTCCAAATCATCGTTGGGTAATTCACTTCATGCGGTCTTAAGCGTCTCGATGCATAAGCAACAACTTTGCCTTCTGCATTAACACGCACCTAAGCCTTGCTTTGAAGCATCGCAATAGATATCAAATCCATTACGCACATCCGCAACACTAATACGGGCTGTTGTTAAGCGCTTCTTTAATTCCATGAAACTTGTCTCGCACTCTGGCGTCCATGCAAACTTCTTTTCTTTCTTCAACAAGCTGCGTAAGAGGTTTAGCAATTGTCGAGAATCCTTCTATGAACCGACGGTAATATCCCGCCATTCCGTAAAACTACGGATCTGGTAAGTACTTCGTTGCTCCCAATGCAACATCTGCGTCCACTTTGCTTGGGTCAATTGCTACTCCTTTAGTAGTCATTACATGACCAAGAAATTCTACTTTCTCCTTCCAAAATTCACACTTGCTAAACTTAGCATACGGTGATGCTCTCGCACCTCTCTAAAACCATTCTCGAGACGTTCGCATGCTCTTCCTCTGTCTTGAGTAAACCAAGATATCGTCTATGAAGACTACAACAAACTTATCCAAATATTCCATGAAAACCTTATTCATCATGTTCATGAAATATCTTTGGGGCATTAGTCAATCAAATGACATGTTGTGAACTCATAATGTCCATATCGCGTAGAAAACGCAGTCTTAGGCACATCCTCCGCTCGGATCTTCAAGCGATGCTATCGAACGAAGATCTATCTTGGAAAACTCAGCTCCTCTTAAGCGATCAAATAAGTCATCGATCTGGGCAGCGGATACTTATTCTTGATCGTTACTTCATTCAAAGGCACGATAATCGATGCACATTCTAAGACTTCCGTCCTTTTACGAACAAACAAAACCGGGCTCCCCACGGTGATGAACTTGGTCTAATGAAGCCTTTCTCTTGCGGTTCCTCAATCGCTTCTTCATTTCCACTAACTCGTCGGTAGGCATCCGATATGGTCTTTTGATATCGGTCTTTGCATGCACGGCGCTAACTCGATCACGAACTCGAAATCACGGTCGGTGGCAATCTGGCAAATCTTACGAAACACATCCGGGTATTCCACAGCTCATCGCACATCTTCCATCTTCGATGGCTTTCACGCTGTTGACCATTAACTGCCCATCTCGAACTGCGGTCGCTTGAAACTCTACTTTCTTGCCACTAGGGCCTTCCAAAGTCACGGTCCTTCGGCCACAATCCAAGACGGCCTTATGCTTAGACAGCCAATCCATTCCAAGGATGACGTCTAGGGATTGCGCATCTATCAAGATAAGATTCGCTAGGAATTCTATCCCATCCATAAGCAACTTAGCTCCCAAGCACCCAAGGCTAGATCTAAGTTCAGATCCTCGGGCTTGGACTAAGAGCACACACTTAAGATTCACCACTTTAAATCCATTCTTGGTTGCAAAACTTTGAGAAACAAGCGAATGCGAAGCTCGTAATCAAACAAAGCAGTGGCAGTCTTGAGTTGACGTAAACTTACCCAAGACGACGTCCGTAGCTTCACGAGCTCCATCTGCGGTGATGTGGTTGATCCTTCCACGCCCGTTGATTGCGGGGTTGCTCCGGCTGACTCGGCGCACGATTTCCTCCCGAGGTTGGTGCCTTGGCGGTGTTGTTCCCAAGTTGAAAGCGAATGGCGTGATGCCTCCTTACGTGGACACCTATTGGAAAAGTGCCCGGCTTGTTGCGGTATAGCATCTTTTCACGGCGGATCGTTGATTCCCTCTGGCGCATTGTTGCCTGTCTTTGGGTTTGAAAATTTTGATTGGCGAGGCGAGGTGCAGGGTTGATGTCTTGTTCACGGTGGTGGTTGGAATCTAGCAAATTCTTGTGGTGACATCCTCAAGCGTAGATGGTTTGGGCGTCCACCCGATTTGTCATTAAGCGCTTACGGTTTCACCCGCTCTTTGCGCTTATCTTCTAGGATCAAAGCTTTATTGACTAGTTCTGAAAGTGCGGAAAATTGTGGGTGATCACCCCACTGCGATCTGAATCGGTCCCTTCATAAAACGAGGCGCCTAGCTTTATCTGTCGCTCGTCTTGAGGGCATAGCGAGCTAAGCGAGTAAATTTATTCGGTGCTCGGCCTTTGGTTGGCCTCCTTGTTTCAAAGCCACGAACTCTTCCTTCTTAAGGTCCATCATTCCCTCGGAACATGATATGGCGGAAAGCATTAGTAAACTCCTCCTGTGTGATCTCTTGTGGGGCTCCATGGCGGCGATAATTCTCCCACCATTCTGCGGCGGTTCCTTCCAACCGATGATGAGGCGAGAGTACCTTCTCATTTCCTTCACATTGCGTGATGTGCGGCTTCTTCTCAATAGTCCTAAGCCGTCATCGGCTTCCAAAGGGTTCACATTTCCTGAAAAAGTTGGTGACCTAGTCCTCATAAAATCGATAGCTTTGAGTGAGGTCGGGGTCCAACATGGTTGTTCGAGCTCTGTGGTTGTTGTTCTTTGGTGGCTGCGTTGGTCATTCTTTCGATCTCTTTGCATCATAGTCTGCATTAGTTGAGTCTGCGCAAGAAATGCTCCTGTTCTCGCATGTCCTTTGGCGGTGGTTGAGGGCTGCCTCATCGTTGGTGTTGTCGTTACGCGCGATCCACTTCAAGCTCCGTTGTTCCCTCGAGTATTCACCATCTGATGATTGCCTTTTAGGTTAGGGACGGTAGATGTAGCATAGATAAGAAGTAAGACTTTCTAAAGCGGGGAGATAGGTTATACCCAACTGAAATAATTCTTTATTATTCTTGGTATGGCTGCTTATTTAAGCCTACAAGCTTTGCAACACATAACGCACACTCAGCATTACAAAGAAGCAAACTAACATGAAACCTTAACGTCAACTAAAAAGGTAAAGACTAACTTAAAGACGCGACTCACACTCGAGTCTCAACACAGCTCCAAGGCTGACACTCACTCATCCACCACCTGGTGAGGCGATCCGCGCATACACCGGCGGATGGCGGGCATAGGAGCGAACCTATCACCGTGACCTACTCTGGGTCCTTTGCAACAACGGGTGCACTCCCCTCGGCTCCCTCTCGCTCCTCTGGATCCTCCTCGGACTCCTCTGCTGGCTCTGATCTTCTCGAGTCACGCGCTCCAGCTCGTCCTCGACCGCCTCTAGGGCCTCTCCCAGCTCAGTGATCATCCCGATAGCTGAAGCACGGGTCACCTCAAGCTCCTGCTCTGTCACTCTGAGTGCCTCGTACACAGTCTCCAGCTCCTGAGTAGTCTCTCTCATATGATCCTCCTGGGCAAGGGCGAACTCCGCAAGGTGTACCACAGTGGCACACTCACTCTCCACGATCCGTCGGCGTCGGCATGCTTGAACGTCTGGGTGAAGGCGGAACACTGAGTCGTGAAGCTCGTCGGCGTAGTCGCGGCAGACACGACGAAGAGCAAGTCGGGCAACCTCCTGAATTGCATCCTCGTACGAGAATCTTCTGGCAGAGATGTTGATTGGCCTGCTAGCTTCCTCGTTCTCGGCGTAGATAATCGACTTGCAAATAAATCCCCGGTGTACACCATTAACTGACCAGCTGCCTCCTCGGTAAAGCGGACGATAAAAGCCCCCAAGCGTCTGAAGTACTCTCCACAGCTCCATTGCGTAGCCGCCAGCTGACTCCTCGAAGGTCGGAACAATCGACATCTGCTCCACAAGAACTTTGAATAAGAGCTCCACCCAAAACGGCCAGTAAAACGGTAAATTCAGCAAAGGCGAGAAGTAGAGAATGAGATGAGTTGAGAGTGTTTTATTAGTCAAGTTTAGATTTTCTTTTAGAAAATAGTTTGGACACACACAAGACACCTCCATACTATCTAGGGCCAAGACCTACGGTCGGTATGCTCGATACCACCTCTGAAGGACCGAATCCATCGATTGAACCCACCGTGTTTACCGCACTATTCCGGGATCAACGCTAGTGCACACGACTTAACATTGGTACATATCACATCATACTCAGCGATAATAGAATAATAGTTCATTCATTGATATAACTAAAGGTATGATCTTATGACCAACTTACATTATTAAGCCACGCAGGCAAAACCGAAAATATAACTAATGATTAAGCGTGGAAAATAGAAAGCGTAGATAGCTCATCGGTTCACCACGGTAACCGACAAGGCTCGGACCCTAATGACTCGTGTCTTCTGGACTTCATCTTCCAACACAGTGTAGATTCCTCAACTGTTGATTATTGTTGTTTGGCAAGGGTGAGTACTTAAAGCACTCAACAAGTTGTGCATGAATGCAATTCTATGTATCTATATGTAAGGCTTATTCCAATGGATAGGCTATCATGGCTATTTTGCAATAAGCGACATTTATGAACAAATCTGATAAATAGATTGTAAAGAATGTAAAACAAATAACAATAGTAAATAAATTCAGGATTTCTCAAGTAAACCAAGTTTCCAATCCTAAGTCAAACTCCATCTTCCATATGGCATTCCGTCATCCCAACCATGTTGTCCAATTAATTAAGCTAACCCTTAATCTGTAATTCCGAGCATTGCTCAATACATGAGCACGGCTATCCGAATAGTTTCACACTCTGCAGAGGTTATGCACTTTACCCACGTGATACAACCAAACACCACCAAGGCGAGTGATTATAACAAAGCCTTTACAATGCTCTGGCTTAACCCGATACTATCCGCTAAGGTTTCAACACTGGTGGGGCTGGTTACCACATCCAGGGCCCCCCTCTTGCGCCATGTGAATTACACCATAACTCGGGAACTCACACCGACCACGATAGTACCAAAATTAAGACATTGCAAATTACTCAACTAGGCTGGCCCATACCAGACATGTGGTTGCATGATTGACTCAGGTCAAAGGCTTGCAAGGTTAAGTCCTTAGTGTGATCAAGGCAAGACATCCACATACCCTCTGCCCATCGGGCCCACCTTCGCCTCCTCGCCCCTTGCCACTTGCCCCAATCTAAATTATCATCACCCGCTTGATTACCAAGCACCACGTGCCATCAACAATTCAACATCGCGTGACATGACTCGCCACAACAACTCAATCTCATCGTGTGATCCCACATGACACACAAGTTCATAATATCGTTCCATATTCCATTAA
The DNA here is from genome assembly GCA_036346275.1 of Otatea glauca. Lineage (NCBI taxonomy): Eukaryota > Viridiplantae > Streptophyta > Magnoliopsida > Poales > Poaceae > Otatea > Otatea glauca. The sequence goes on from CM070720.1 coordinate 18,838,788, forward strand.
TCAAGATTAATTATCAATGATTACGATACATGTGATGATGTGGCACGACTAAGCAACTAATACGGTCTAAACCTCCAATGTTGATCATAATTACTAATCAACTATATCAAACCAATCTAGGGTGACAATGGATCATGGCATACAATGACAAGGTAGGGTGTAGATCAATCTGTATATTAGCTAATCCCAATCTAATTTGAAACAATTGTATATTTGAAACATATGCAATAGGGTAAAACAAATATAGCAATTTTATAAACATGGGTTCAACATGATCAAAGCACAACTTGCCTTGGAATAGGTCCTGATCTGGTTCTAGAACTTGCTCTTGAGTTGCTTGATCTTCCTCCGAAGCGTCGCACAATTCAACGTCTACGCGTACCGAAGGAGAAAAGCAAATAAATACCAAAACAGAGAGCAATTGAACTCCAAAAATCAAATAAAATTCACCATTAAATAGATCTCAATTTTACAAATTTTTAGAAATTTGAATCACTCAAATCCGAGTTAAATTGCAAAAGATATAGCCTTTTGAAGTTTGAAATAAATACTGAAATCAGAAAATCAGAAATTCGGATTTAACAGATTTATTTTTAAAACGAAAACTGATTTATTGCGTCATCATGACACCAGCGCTGAACCGGACCAATCAGAATCCGACGCGTGTCTTCGGCGTATGGACTGAGTCCACGACCCGCGCCAGCCCACGGTGGACTCGGCTCACGGCGCTTCGGGCCCTGCGCCTGACACGCGGCGCAATCTGGTTAGTCACTCGCGCGGTTCAATCTGGTCCGCAGAAACACGATCGGATGGCTAGCGATCTCGCACTACGCGGCAACGCATCAACCAACCGATCTAGATCTGATGGTCCGCAACGCTTCCCACGCCACAAAGACACGCGCACGATCTCACCTCTCCGCTACGGATCGGACAATGAAGCTTCCTGGCGCCGATGGTGGCACGGCGGTGTTTCTTCGCGGGCTTGGAGACGATGACCTCGATGACGGCATTCCGCGACGAAACAGCGACACGGCTTCACGGTCCGACGGCGAGGTATGGGATTTCCGATCTGGGCGCAGACGGCTCGGAGCGGCGAACGGCGGCGAAAAAGAGGCGAAGACCGCGCGAAGGCGGCGACTCGGCGAGCTTCTACGTGAGCGGCGGCGGCTCGGGCGGGATTGCGGCGAGACGCGCGCGCGCGAGGTGAGGAATTCAACACCAGCGTCGGCGCCTTTAAATAGCGCACGCGAGGCGTGCAAAGCCCGGACCGAGGGCGGCTCGAGGCGGCGGCGGACTCCGGCGACACTCGGAGAGGTGACGAGGCTGCATCCGACGCGTCCACGGCGCCATCGAACGGCTCCGACGATCGACGACGCAAGAAAGGCACGGCCGTTGGATCTCGATCCAACGGTTGTCCGCGATGGATCCTAGGGTTTCAGCAAGACGGCCGACTTTGCGCGCGAAGCGGACTAGCGCACAAGATTGGGCTTCGCCCAATACTGTTCAAAAGATTTTAAAACTTTAATAATTAAAATAATTCTAGAAATTCATTTAATTGGTTTTAGGCAAATAAAATAATCGGGAAAAATCCAAGAAAAATCTTTAAATACTTTGAGACATTTTAAACTCAAATAAAATATTTTTGGCAAAACTTTATTTTAACTTTGCACAGATTTAAATAGATTTGAATAAAAAGCAATAAACTTGAAATAAGAATTAATTCAAATAAATGCAGAAAAATCCAAATAAATTCCAGAAAATCACAAATGCACATTTAAGCAATAAAAACTTAATTAAACCAAATTTTGGGATGTTACAATGATTTATGACCAATTGAAGGACTCTAGCATGGATCAAACTAGTTTCACCTAAGTTGCTATAGGGACTCTAGAGAACTCCAAAATTTCTCAAATTATGGCACAAACCTCTAGAGAAGAAACCTAGCAAGTAAAAGCAACAAGTTTCATCAAGTTTTTCATTTAAGGCTTATTTCATTTTTTTAGCTTAGCAAGTTAAATGAACTTGGACATATCTAAGCTAGTGATTTCCTCCATATGATGTAGCATGGTGTATAGCATGAAGAAGAAATCAATTGTATAATAGACAAAGCTCATTAAACAGGAAATGCAGTCTATATGCAATGCACGAACAGATTCCCAAACTCCCCCTCAACAAATGAATCAATCTTAAGCTCAAATCTGGTTAAAGTTGAGTTATTATCAAGATTAGGCATAAAGAAAACACGAATGAACTCAATAACAACCGGAAAAAATGTAATGAGGAGAAGAAGTCGAGAAAGCGCAAAACCGATGGCTATAGAGCATAGAAAGATATAAGAGACTCACTACGGTTTAGACTCGCTCATATCTTTCCGATGGACTGACATAGGAAGTCGACTCTAGATCCCAACTAAGGAGTGCACACAGCACTCATCTACCAGGAGGCCCAATACCCGCTAGACTTATAAGGCGTGAGGGAACTCAACCTAGAGAGAAGAGAGAAATACCTAATCACGCATGATAGCAACCTAAAGCACAAGATAAGAGGTCCATGCAAGGCATGCCAGAAGTCTAAGTGAGTGAACTCAACTCAAGAAAACAAGCCCAAAGTCACCTGGAAGAAACACAAAGAAAAGAAAATCGAACAAAACATATAATACATAATATACAAACCGGCTCCCCCCTCACGAAAGGCCGTAAGGGCTCACGACTCCAAGCTCACTCCCAAGGCAACAAACTGAGCTATCCAAAGGCTTGGTGAAGATATCGCTAATCAAGGTCACTCTACGAATCGAAGCGATATCTCCCTTCTCCACATGGTCTCTAAGGAAGTGATATCTAATATCAATGTGTTTGGTCCGAGAATGCTGCACTGGGTTTTTAGCAATGCAAATATCAGAAGTGTTCTCACAGAAAAGTGACACACTCTGTATGTCTAACCCAAAGTCCCGCAAGATCGATCTCATCCAGAGAACCTAGCTACAACAACTGGCTACAGCAACATACTCGGCCTCAGCAGTAGACTGTGCAACTCCAGACTGCTTCCTAGATGACCAAGAAACAAGAGAAGTGCCAATGAATTGGCAAGTGCCAGAAGTGCTCTTCCTATCTATCCTCTGACAAAGAAAGTCGGCATTGGAAAAGGCTCTAAGAGATAGACAAGAAGAAGAAGAGTACCAAATACCATAATCAGTGGTAGCACGAAGGTACCTGAAGATGCGCTTGACCGCCTGACGGTGAGAGGCGCGAGGATAAGCTTGAAATCGAGCACACAGACACACAACGAAATGTATGTCCGACCTCGAAGCAGTGAGGTACAAGAGGGAGCTGATCATGCTCCGAAACTCCTTTTGATCAGCAGGCTCACCATCCTCATCGGGTTCGAGGACAGCAGTGGTGGCCATAGGAGTCATCACCGGCTTCCCATCAGACATATCGAAGCGCCTCAGAGGTCAGGTATACTTGCCTTGATGCAAGAAAGTACCCTCCCGAGTCTGCTTGATTTGGAAGCCAAGAAAGTAGCTCAACTCGCCCATCATACTCATCTCAAACTCTGTGCTCATCACCTCAGAAAACTAAGACACAAGCGAATGAGACGAGCCACCAAAAATGATATCGTCCAAATAAATCTGGACAAGAAGAAAATGAGACTCATGGTGTCTAATGAACAGAGTTTTGTCTACTATGCCCATTTTAAAGTCATGGCTGAGAAGATAAGACTTGAGCCTCCCATACCATGCTCTGGGGGCCTGCTTGAGTCCATACAGAGCTTTAGAAAGCTTGTATACATGACTCGTAAACTTGGGGTTCTCGAATCCTGGAGGTTGCTTGACATAAACCTCTTCCTCGATATAGCCATTGAGGAATGCACTCTTGACATCCATTTGATAAAGCTTGAAGCCTTTGGATGCAAAAAATGCAAGCAGGATTCGGATAGCCTCTAGCCTAGTTACAGGGGCAAAGATCTCCTCAAAGTCAAGACCCTCAACCTGAGAAAAGCCCTGTGCAACTAGTCTAGCCTTGTTTCTAACTACAACCCCATCCTCACTCTGCTTGTTTTTGAACACCCACTTGGTCCCAATGACATTATGACCAGATGGGGGCTCGACAAGCTGCCATATCTTGTTCCTCTCAAAGTTCTCAAGTTCCTCATGCATAGCATTAATCCATGACTCATCGGATAATGCATGAGAAACATCCTTCGGTTCAAAGGAGGCAACGAAGGCATAGTGGAGGCAGAAACTGGACAAACCTGATTTTGAGCGAGTGACCCGCTCAAACAGATCACCAATGATCTGATCGGTGGATGAGCTCGATATGTCGGGAGGACTGAGCGTATGGCCTCTACCTCTTAAATGTAAGAGGTAGGAGCAGAGCCACTATTGAAGGAGAGTTGGAAGGCAAGGTGGTCTCCCGAGGTGCGAAATGGAAACAGGAGGCACCTCAGGTGTAGAGGGGACTGGATCCGGTGGAACACCATCATCTCCATCATCCTCATCTTCTACAAAGATGGTCTCGGAGGGATAAGAAGAGCCTGAAACATCGGGTCTAGCTCCTGGGCTAGCCTCATCAAAGGTCACTTTATAGGTCTCTATGATCCTATGCGCATCGCAACTCCAGACCCTATAGCTACGAGAAGAAATCGAATAATCCAGAAAGATACCATCAGAAGAACGAGACTCAAACTTATCCAGGTTACCAGACTTAAAAAAAACACTTGCAACCAAACACACGAAAATGAGAAACACTGAGCTTTCGCCCATACCTCAACTCGTAAGAAGTGCGGTGCAAATGTGCTCTCAAGAATACACGATTAGAAACATGGCAAGCAAGAGCTATAGCCTCACCCAAAACTTCCTAGGAGTACTCAGACTGCCTAGCATCGCCTGGCCATTTCTACTGTGGTCCTGTTCTTCCTTTCCACTACGCCATTTTGTTGATGGACGAGGGAGAGGAGAATTGATGCTCCAAACCGCACTCCACACGTAAACACTCAAAATAGGAGTTCTTGAACTCCGTGCCATTATCTTCTGCAGATAGCTCGTAGGGCACCAGGGAGCTCAAAAGACAACCTATGAACCAAACCCTAAAATGGGTAAAAGTCTCATCCTTCGAGGACATAAAAACACCCAAGAATACCTCGAAAAGTCATCAACAATGACAAGAACATACCACTTCCCACCCATTGATTGCACTCTAGCCGACCAACAGTGTCCATATGTAAAAGTGTCTTGGTGCATCACCATCACAACAGTTGATTGGGGATGAGAAGCAAAGAACCATCTTGCCATGTCGACAGGAGAGCAAACTAAGTCTTTGACCATTTTGAGTTTGGGCAAACCACGAATGAGATCGTGGCTGCTAACTCGGGTCAAATGATCAAATCCAATGTGACCAAGTCTCCTATGCCAGAAGGAGAGATCACGGGACTCAGAAGCAATCAAACACCGAAAAGAGTCTCTAGAAGAAACAGAAAAATCAGCACGGAAGACTCTCCCAAATCTAGAAATCCCGCAAACTAATCCTCCTGATGAATCGAGGATTCTATAGGCATTACTCTTGAAGCTTACCTCGAAAGAGTCATCGATAAGCTGAGAAACAGAGAGCAAATTGTATTGCAGCTTACTTACTAAGGCAACATCTTTAAGAATGAAATTTTGGTTAATGCAGATGGTACCTTTAGCAATGACTCTACCTGAAGAAGCATCCCCGAAAGTGATCAACTCATCACCCAGGGCTCGGACTAGGGAAGAGAACCATCGAGAATCTCCGGTCATATGACTAGAACAACCGAAGTCGACAATCCAAACATCTCCCTTCCCCATCCGACGAACCTGATCAAGACATAAGAGAGAAAGATGACTCAGTACTGGGATAGAGTGAAGACTTGGGAACCCAATACTGAACCACACGACGCCTCAGAGTACTAACCACATAAGAAAACTGGACTCGAGTGTCTCTCTGCCGTTTAACCTTTACATGATCAGTAGCAACTCTAGTAAATGATCTAGGAGCTGGAACTAGGTTAGCCCGCCGTGGTGCAAAAGCTAAACCATCCCAGTGAGGTTTCCTAAATTTCTTACCAGAAAACACCTCACGCCGCTGATATCTACCTCGATGGGAAAAACGAGGAATATCAAAAGGACGGCGGAAAGACTGACTACGAACAGCTCCAAGACTAAAACTCAAGAACCAACATGAAAATCGAGTCTGGGCCATTTGCCCAAAAATAGGCGACTCTCTAACTGTCTAGAAGCGTGTGTACCTTAGAGCACTCAAAGTCCGGGATGACCACGAATACCCCTAAGAGCAAACAACACGCCCACGCCGAGTGATCTTGGCGCTACCAAGCGTAAATCTACTAGGTGACCATCCTTCTACTGAAGGTGCATGTGTATCGCCTTGCTAGAGAAGATAGCAGGAGTAACACCCTTACCGTCGATGTCCTATGGACAACCCCAGCAGACCTAAACACGGTGGTACTCACTCTGGGAGCTACCACAATTTCACCACTCTTGGAGCCGTGCACAATGGTGATAGGATGCGCCCGAGCGTGCTTCAAGGGATCAAATCCTAGACCTTGATTGAATCTACTAATCTTGGATTGGTCTAGAATAAGATTGAGCTTCTTCTTGCCTCCAACAAACTTCTCGAGAGTGCTCATAAGATACTAGCAATCTCGAAAGAAAGAGGCACAAGAAGAGATAGGGGGAAGAAGAAGAAGAAGAAGAACCAGAAAGATGAGCTCTCTCAGCACGTGCATTTTTCTCCCTCAGCACGGCTGCCTCAATCTTGAGGGCCTCACAAGAAACGCAAGACGCATTTCTAATTCTATGAGCTTGGTCTTCTAATTTCTTCCTAAGCTCGACATGGATTTTATCCAAGTCCCCCTCAATCACAGAACATCACAAGTAATTTTCTTGTGACTTATCTAGTAAGACCTTAGCAAGTTTAGCACACTTGACATTTAAGGATTCATTGTCAAGTTTTAGTTGCCTACAGCCCTCACATGAGCTGACTGGGTCCTTAGAAGCATGCATTTCAAGTTCATCGTTTCTAGAAGAAAGCTTCCTAAGGTGATCGCTCATGGCATTAATTTTGGCATGCAATTTAGGGCAATTAGCACAAGAAGGAGTAGAGTGAGCACGATGAAAACTAGTCCTTAAGTTCTCTAACTCCATAAAAATAGCATCACACAAAGAGCAATCATCAGTGACTCGGGAGGGAGAAGATCTAAGAGAAGCTAACTCCCGAGTCAAGGTACCTACTTCCTTCTCAAGCTCCGTACATCTAGCTCTAGCTCTAGCATGAAATTTTCCTAATTTGTAGAAAGCTTCATTGAGCTGGTCATAGGAGGGTACCTCGTCCAGTCAGTCAGAGAGCTCGGAGTCACTGATGTCGTTGGTGTCGGCCATGAAACACATGCCGAGAAGTCGTCGCCGCCCTTCTTTTCTTGCGGTTCATCCTTGCCCTCGTCGCTCCATGTATCAGTGTCGGAGAGGTTGATGTCGTCAAGCGGCGAGGACGCGGTGGAAGAGCTTCTTGTTCTTGGAGAAGTTGCGATACTTCTTCTCACGCACCGACGACAGTGGAGGCTTCTTGTTGCGATTCTTGTCGGTGTAGTCGTTCTTGCCCGAACCGCCAACGCCGTTCTTGCCTTTCTCCGCCTTGGGACAGTTCGCCGAATGTGGTTGGGGCCACCACACTCAAGCGGTGATCATGCCACCTCTCTCCTCTCTCTCACCCTCTTGTATGCATGAGAAAACTTGCGGCGAGAAGAGCAAGCTCATTTTCCGAAATTTTTCCAGTTGGTCATCTCTTAGCGCACAAAGGGTGGAAAGAGAGAAACCAATAGAAGGATCAGAAGAAGAAGATCCAATGGGATCGGTGACCAAGGCCATCGACTGAGATTTCATCTTCCGTGAGACGACATCGATCTCATGAGTCTTGAGGCGGGAATAAAGCCCGTCAAGAGTCAGAGTCGACAAGTCCGTGGTGTCCTTGATGGTGGTCACCTTCATCTCCCAAACACGCAAATCGAGTGCGGTCAAGAAATATCGAGCATTATCCGAGTCAGGGTATATGCAACCAACTGCTCGAAGATCACTCAAGATGTTGGTAAAACGACCGAAGCACTCATCAAGACTCTCACCAGCGTGCTGTTCAAACTTGTTGAACTCACGCTTGAATTGGTCCTATCTTACCGTCTTGATTTGGGTAGTGCCCTCATGATAAGCATCGAGGGTCACCCAAATCTCATGAGCAGAACGAAGGTGAGAAAACCTATCATACTTACTGCGGCAAAGACCCTGTATGAGGATGTTCCTTACCTTAGCATTCGCCTCAACGTCAGCCATATTGCCGGCCGTGACGTTTTCATCGGCAAGAACCTCATATGGGAGTTTCACCTTACGCCATATCGAGAAGCCCCCGGCGATGATGTATGACTCCATGCGCGACTTCCAGAATGGAAAATCGACACCAGAAAAAATGGGAGGCTTGGTGGAATACTTGTCCATCGCCATGGCTCTTGAGATCGGTCAAGAACTATGGAAGAGCAAAACCGGCTCTGATACCAATTGAAGGACCGAGATGGCGAACAGAGGGGGGGTGAATGGTCGCAAATAAATTTTCCCCCAAAATACTCCAACAAAAACCTCGACAAGATCGCTCAAAGAAAATCGTGAAAAACCCGAAAAACTAGACAACTATGTGTACCCCAAGCTTGAATGGATAAGTACCATAAAATATGTGGGGATTTTTGAGTCACAATCCTGGTTGTCTAGTGTCCAAGATAAAGAGGAATCAATGCAACTCTTGCTTTTAGAAAGAATACCAATTCAAATCACAAAAGTCACTTTCAGAAAATCAAAAGCAGAATTTCCAGAACTTGTCCTCAATTTGAACAGGAGGTTGGTGGGTTTCTGCAGCTCAAACAATTTTGAGAAATTTTCTCCCTATGAGCATCAGAGTCGTGAAGAACTTCACCAAATTTCTCCTCAAAAAGTCTTACAAAAAAAACAGGAAAACTCGAAGAACACAGTCAGTCAAGAACTTCGAGCAGAAAGTTTGGGGCTCGGTTTTCACCTCATAGCGCCCAAACGGTGCAATAAGTGAACTCCAAAATTTCTCTGCAAGTGGATATCAGAGTCCCGCACCTCCTCCAACAAAAATCACTTAAAAAGGAGTTTTCTATATTTTTATAAAAATCAAATACTAAATGCTGCGCAAAGAACAAGTTCTGAACAAAGTTGGAACTTGAAAGAAAAGATGTTCTCTACTCAATCCATGAGTGCAAAAGAGATGTAAAACCATATGAACACACTCAAAACATCCAAGATCAACAGCATTTAGAAGGAGGGGAGGCAAATCCAAATTGCGTGAAAGTAAATTGTGAGAATGTAATTACGGGAAAGTAAATGCTGAATTTAAATTGCATAAAGTAAAGACATAATGTAAATGCGCAAAATAAATTCAGAGAAGGATGGATAAAACTTTCATTTCTGGAAGGAGAGGTTACAAAGCCTCACTTTTATGTGGGCAAAGCTCAAAGGAGCATTCACAAACCTCAAAACCTTCAAGGGGAGGAGGCTACCCCTCCACCCCTATTTATACTACTCTTGGGCCACCTACCACCCTTGGATGAGTCCCTCAACCCTAGAGCACTCATCTAAGGGCTAGGATTAACCCACACACACAGCATGTAAGGGCTAATCCAAAACCAACACACATACCGGGTTTTCTTGCACGGTTTTCAAAGCATACTATCTAGACCCGCTAACCTATCAACTAGACCTCAATCCGACGGCCCTCATTGATCCACGCGGCATCTAGCTAGCATCATCTCCTTTCCTTGTCTTCTTGACATGCCCGGACTCCGCCTCCGATCATCTTCCGCGATCTCCCAACCGTCTCGACCTCCGACGCCTCGCCTAGTCCCGGTCATCCTCCGCCTCACCATGACCTAGCACCGCCGCCTCGCAACCATCAAATACAAGGAAAACCTTTCATAGCAATGCCTACAATGATATGCAATAAACCCATCCAACTCATCACTACCGCGCCCATCGGCAGATCGCCACTCTGGCAGAGACAACTCAAATTGCTTCATTTTAAAATCAATCCAAATCAAACTCAAATTTGAGCACACCTTGCTCAAATAAAGTCAAATACTTATCACAAATATAGATGGATCTCCACATGATCCTTCACTAAATATACTTTAACAAATATTGCTACTAAATATAATTAAAAAAATATTGGTACTAAATATACTTCAACAAATATTGCTACTAAATATAATTAAAAAAATATTGGTACTAAATATACTTCAACAAATATTACTACTAAATATAATTGAACAAATATTACTACTAAATAAACTTCAACAAATATTTGCTATATGTCATAATTGAACATATATTACTACTTGACATACTTCAATAAATATTACTACTTGACATACTTGAATCGTTCAAAAAGTCGTGAAAACCGTTTATACCACGAAAATAGTTCGAAAACCGCCGGTTAATGTATTATATTAAAACCGTATAGCTTTAACGATAATGGTGAGGTTAGTGTATTACGTTAGCAGCTGACTCTTTTGTACCTTCGAGCCACTTCATATATTCATGTTCATTAGTTTTACTTGACAAGTATTAACAACCTAACTGAAACTAATTTATATACGCCGAAAGTCGGAAGAGAGTGACCACATGCGAGGCCACGGTCGTTACTGTCACAGAAAGGATCCAGTGGTAGTACGAGTGGGCAGGGGAGCGGAAGCGTGGCCGCCTCGGCACCTAAACACGCGCCGGATCGTCAGTGGGCCCATCCCTCTGCTCACTTTGGACAGTTAATGCTCTGCTCACTTTAGACAGACAGTACTTAACACCCAACAACTCCATGAATTTCCCATTTCTTCCAGACAAAAACTTCTTAAGCCGATCCAACTTATAACGTATACTACTTCGTTCCTAAATAGACAATGTTCTAGTATTTTGTACTTAATCAAGACAATATAAATAATCAAATCGTCTTATTTTATTAGCTACTTATTACTCTTAGATGGTATGTTACTCTATTCTATAATAAAAAATAATATTAATAGTAATAAATGGTAGAGAAATGTAAAGAAAAAAACAGTTAAAAATTGTCTTGAAATTGTAGAACGATATATATTTAGAAATAAAATTTGAAAGTTAAAATAATATGTATTCAGAATAGAGGAATCGTAGGAATAAACGAACAGCATTAAGGTCTTTTTTTTAAAGGCAGCAAAAGGCCGATACACTAAAGATCATTTTCTCTTTGCATCTTCATTTCGTTTCGGACGTCGCATACATTTAGCGGCCACATTATCTTTGGGATTTGCTCTTCCTAGATGCCGTATTCTTAATCTATGTATACATTAGGTATTTTACCTCCGTTGCTAATTTCAATTTTTAGACCGGCTAAAACCGTGTGTATTTATATATATCCTGCGTCCAAGCGTAGAATAGTTACTTTATACATCCATCAGACGAATTGTTCAAATTACTCATGTACGCTCACTTTGTATGTTAACTAAGACAATGAGTTATGTAACCAATCAACTAATAAATACGGTTTCTTATTTGTACTAGAATATTTTCTATTGATAGCTCTGATTCACTAATGATTTTCATTAGTAGCTTACTGACGACAAGAGGAATAAAATGATATAAATCCCGCCAGTAAATATTAGATAAATAAGATTTACTCCCAAATATACACCAATTTACTGAATATATTGTTATATTTTATTGCGGCACAGGCTCCACAAACTGTTGAATCCTCTTAGAATGTCACTGGAGAACGAGTTGCCAATATGACAGTAAAATCTAACAACACATCCAGTGAATTATAGTGCATTTGATAGTAACTTTGACCTGATTCGTATAGCCGCTATCCTACAGCCATAATGCACCATGGTGAGGTTCGACAGCAAAGTCTAAATACATGACTATTAAATTGGAGTACATTTGGCTGTAACTTTAGTCTGTTTCGTATTGTCACTATCACACGGCCATCGCGAGCCACTGCGAGATTGAGTAGTAAAATCTAACAATACATCCAACAAATTAAAATACATTTGGTAGTAAAATCTCATTCATTCGGTATTTATCGGCGAGACTTATATCATATTTTTCCTCTTATGGTCAGTAAGCTATCGGTGAAAACCATTCATGAATGAAAACTGCTAATAAAAAGTTATGGTTAAATCAAAGAAAAAAGCTCTAACACAAAGAAGGAACCATATTTATTAGTTGCTTGGCCACGATACCGATAGTCTTAGTCAACATACGAAGTAGACATACATGGGATGTTTTGGATATGCTTGTCCGGCCAACACGTAGAATAACTATTCAACATTTAGGTGCAGTATAACGTTTCCACACGCGAGTGTCTATGTATGTCGTACGTATATATGTACATATGTACGTATGTAGATGACGTAAGAATGGGGCACCATGGAGTCTAGGCACCATGATTTCAAATACGCGAAGTCAAGCTATATTGAGGTATATTTTTTGAAAATTTAGTTTTAGGGTATATACACATCTATAACAATTAAAATGAAAGATATACCTTAGAAAAAATATACTTGAAATCAGAGATTTGAACGAATTTAGGTTATATGTTTTGCTGATTTATATATAAAATCAGCACATACTTATAATCAAACTATCATAAAAAAAAAACTCTAGTTTGAATTTTAGTTCAAACTTGGTTAAACTAGTTAATTATACTATTGTTGGCGCCGAAAAATGTGACGATGGATTTGTCAGCCCAAACACAAGAAAACGCCAGGTTCAAGTTGGTTCGTGGTGTGACAACCGATTTGATCCTGCAATCGGCAAAATAGATTGAAAAATATACACTTGGAGCTGAGGGTAACGATAAGTCTAAAAAGCCGATTAGGGATGATTAGATGATAAATGGTAGATTTTTTTCGAAAAAAGCGATGCGCAACAAGATATGAGAAAATAAAACCTGGCGTAATCAAAAAGACCAACAATCGGCTATGCGCAACTTTATTGATCAAAATCGGATTACAAGAGGGATTCTAAATTACAAAGCTACTCCTAGTTGGCAGGAAAGTAAAGAAAAAGTAGATGCGAGTTGTTTGATTGATTGTGTTTTTTTTTGTTTGCTCTCGATCCCCTTTTTAAAGTGCATCGACCAATCGTATCCTTCTCTGATGCGATGCCAATCATGACTCGTATCGGCCTTGTATAAATAAAAATCCTATCTTTGAATCAATATTGGCTATAATCGTAACCTTAACACAACTTTTTCTTTTTAAACCGACATCGGCCAAAGATATCAATTTTATCTTTTAGCCTGATAAATAAACCATGCACTACCAAATTTGGGTGCAAACATATACCCCCATTTTTGGGAGATAACAGACTATCTTCCAAAAATCTTCTTTATCGGCTTAACTATGATTTTCACCACTATTTTTGGTAAATACTCCACTTATTGCGCTGTAATCTTTAAAACACACCATTTTTTACCATAATTGCAGCCACCGCTTTAAGAAAATTTTCCATCTTTTACTATTCCTTACCCCCTATAAATATGGGCCCCATTCTCTGTTATTCCTCACGCGCTCAAGCTCTCATACCCTTCACCATCGGCTTGATCCCTCATATCTTTGTTCTTCAAGACTTCTGCTTCTCACCTCATCGGCTCAATGACCATGGACCCAAACCAGGACTTATCCCTATACCCGATTGCGAAGATAGATATTACTTAGGCCTCCTAGGTGATCCGGATCCCGATGCTTTTCCCTGGCCTTCTCTTTTGCATCTAACAGCCGACAGCAATGACTTGCCTGAAGAGACACTCGAGCTATTCAAGATCTTTATTTCACCAAGTATCATGTCTGTCAGCTTGCATCCTAAGGGCAGAACATTCCAACCATCTTATGAATTCTATCATCCTTCGGTTTACGCCAGACAATTGGGATTTGCACAAGTTCCACCAAGCTTTTAGCTTTTGGATCGGCTTAGTCCAAGAGATCGAGTACGTCGGGCTTTTGCAGCTGAGATTGTTCTTCACATAGCTGACGATCTTCATATTCAAGCCTTGCCTCACTTCATGTTGCAAACTCGATCGACAGGCAGCTTCATTACATGGTGGTCAGCTATCCAAGCAGCTTTATACCCATTGGAACGCACAATATCAGCTCTTGTATCTGACTTCTTCCCAGATCTTGCGTCTGAGCCGACACAGCTTACTAACTCCGATAGTGGTAGTAGCTCTAGCAGTGGTCCTAGTTCAGGCTATACTAACTCCAGTTTTGTCAACATAACGGGGGATATATTGGCTAAGGTAGATACTTCTCGTTGGCATTTTTTTGAATATTTGTTGAACTTCACTGACCGACTTCTTCCTTCTATTTTTTAGGCCAATCAAGCGGGCAGGAAAGTTGTGAGCGATCCACTAGGCACCGGCCCATCAAATAAACACCCTTGCTCTAATATCGGAGTAGACATCTGTAACATTCCAAAATTTGATTTTAATATTATTTTATTGTTATTTGTGCATTTTGTGATTTTTTTTGAATTTATTGGATTTTTCTGAAATTTATTTGAATTTATTTCAAATTAAGTATATTGGCCATTTGTGAAAACTATTTAATTATAGATAAAATTTATATAAAGTTTGGATAAAAATAATTTATTTGAGTTTAAAATGTCTCAAGGTATTTACGAGAATTTTCTTGGATTTTTCTAATATTTTTATCGCTTAAAGTAAATCAAACTAATTTCTGGAATTTTTTTAAAAGAAAAACTCTGGAAGAATATGATAAACAGTGTCAGGCCGGAGCCCAACACTGTGCGCATGAGGCCCAGCACTGTGCGGCCCGTGCGGCTCGGTCCAGCCGTATCTTCGATCAAGGCTTAGCGCCAGCCGTTGGATTTTGATCGAAGGGTCTTCATCAAGCCACTTAAGCATGGGAGCTTTGTCCGTTGGATGGAGATCGTTAGGCC
Organism: Otatea glauca; assembly: GCA_036346275.1. Taxonomy (NCBI): domain Eukaryota; kingdom Viridiplantae; phylum Streptophyta; class Magnoliopsida; order Poales; family Poaceae; genus Otatea; species Otatea glauca. Next base: position 18,853,810 of record CM070720.1, read on the forward strand.
ATTTTCACCCCGTTTGCGAGATGCTTAGTCAGCCGTCAGATTAGATCTGAGCGTTCGAAATGAGACCGTGTTGGTTCTTGACTCTTGAATCCGAGCCTTTAGTGTTTGATGTGTGTACATCTACATTAGCTCGCGTGTGTTGTTCATGGTAGTCGGATCCGCCACGTGTAGGCCATCTGTTCATCATCTCTGGAGTGTCTCCAAGCTGGACTCTATTCTTTGCGCTGTAGCCGCCACGGACTCCTCGCTGATTCGTGCTCAATACGGCTGTCGCGTGCTATATAACCGAGAGCATCAGGTGCGTAGAGAACCAAGCAATCAAAACCCTAAGTTCTAGCCTCGGAAATCTTCGCCGTCTCGCTGCAATCGAGGTCTTTTGCCATGCGTCTTTGTGGGAGAGAAAACGTTGATTCGTTGCCGTCCGTGGAGGATAGAACCCGAGATTGCTACATTTGTGGTCACCGTCGAGAGGCGCATCCCGTGCTCACGTCGTCGACGCAAGGAGGTCAACGGAGCGTCGTCGCCGCCGAAGCCCTAACCGCCGTGCTGTTCAAGACAAAGCCGCCACCGATTCAGTGCACGAATCCAAGATCCGTTCATGTCAGGAGGTAGGCGAGGTCACAAGCCTGCCATAGGTATCCTCTTCGGTTGCCGGCGGTGACCCTAGGGCCGCGCGCATCGCTGAGTGACGTGGCTTGATGCTTCGTCGACGCGTGGCCGCCTCGTCACGTTTTTGACTGAGGTGGCAATCACGTGGCGAGCTGCATAAGCGTTGCGCTAGCATTGAGTCAGCGTGACATGGGACCCGCATGTCAGTGGTCCAGATCCGCGTGGACCAGGTGCACCGTGAACCCGATGAGGCTCAAGGACTACGTCCATGGACCGAGGGACACGTGTCACCATCTGGTCAGCTCAAGTCAGAGCTGACGTCATCCTGACGTCACGTTGACGCAATAAAGCGTATTTTTAGAATAAAAATATTTCGGCTATTTATTTTATTTTCCAATTTTCAGGTTTTTGTGATTTTTGAATATTCTTCGAGCCCGTTCTTCCTCAAACGAGCTCCGATTGAGGTGATTTAAATTTCTAAAAATTTATAAAAGTGAAATCTATCTAATGGTGAATTTTATTTTATTTTTGGAGTTCATTTTCTCTCTATTTTGGTGTTTATTTGGCTTTCTCTTTCATTTCGCGTAGACGTCGAATTGCTCAAAATATCCGAGGAAGAATCGTCGACTCAAGACTAAGGTTCAGAGCAAGAATAAGGGCTTTTATAATGTAAGTTGTGCTTTGATCATGTTGAACCCATGTTTACAAAATCGCTATATTGTGTTTACCTTATTGCATATTATTTCATATGTACAAATGCTTTCAATTAAATTGGGACTTAGTTAACCTACCAATTTGATCTATACCCTACCTTGTCATTTGTATGCCATGATCTATTGTCACCCTAGATTGATTCATTATATTTGGTTAATACTAAAATCAACATGGAATGGTTAGACTGTGTTAGTTGCTTAGCCATGCTACGTCATCACATGTACTTGGATCATCAATATTTAATCTTGACTAATGTAATATGGAACAATGATATGAACTTGTGTGTCATGTGTGGTCACACGATGAGATTGAGTTGTTGTGGTGAGCGATGTCACGCAACGATGTTGAATTGTTGATGGCACGTGGTGCTTGGTAATCAACTAGGGTGGTAATCACTTAGATTGGAGCAAGTGGTAAGGGGCGAGCATGCCAAGGTGGGCTTGATGGGCAGAGGGTATGTGAAAGTCTTGCTTTGATCATCCTAAGGACTTAACCTTGTAAACCTTTGACCTGAGTCAATCATGCAACCACATGTCTGGTATGGGACAACCTAGCTAATTAATTTGCAATGTCTTAGCTTTAGTACTACTTGTGGTGGTGTGGGTCCGGGTTTATGGATGAAACTCACATGGCGCAAGAGGAGGGCCTTGTTGTAGTGGTTTAGCCCTCCAGTGTTGAAACCTCAGTGGGTAGTACTGGATTAAGGCACGGCATTGTAAAGGCTTTGTTATAATCACTCGCCTTTGTGGTGTATGGTTGTATCATATGGGTAAAGTGCATAACCTCTACAGAGTGTAAAATCTATTCGAATAGCCGTGCTCACGGTATTGAGCAATGCTCGAGAATTATAGTTAAGGGTTAGCTTAATTAAATTGAAACTTTGTTAGGATAGCAAGATTGCCATATGAAATGGTTGGAACTTGACTTAGGATTGGAAACTTGGTTTACTTGAGAAATGCTTAAATTATTTATTACTTTTATTTTTTTTACTATCTTTAGAATCTTTTTATCGTATTTGTTCATAAATGCTGCTTATTGCAAAAGAGCCATATTAGCCATTCCTTTGGAATAAGTCTTGCATATAGCTATGTTAGAGTTGCATTTTGTGCACAACTTGTTGAGTGCTTTAAGTACTCACCCTTGCCCACAACAACATCACCTGTTAAGGAGTCTGCATCAGTGCTGGAGAAGGAGAGCCAGGAGGAGGCGAATGTTTAGGGTGCGAGCCTTGTCAGCTGCCTGTGGTATACTGGGAGGTTTATCTACATTTTTATTCCGCTCCAGTTTAATTTGTTGTTCAGCCTCGCGAGGCATAGTCATGTAAGTTGATCATAAGGTCATTCAATAGTTATTAATTAATATATGATGTCTTTCATAATGTTTTCGCTGTGTATGATTTTGATATTCATCTATGTTCAGCCTGTGTGCACTAGCGTGATCCTGAACTAGTGCAGTATACACAGAGAGTCCGAATTTGCATATTTGGGTCCTGACAACTTCACCGACTACACATCGACTTCTCTAGGCATCCAATCGACTTCTCTATCAGATGTGGAGAAACAACAACCCAGTAAGTATCTATCGGCTTTATTTCACATTTCCACCATCTTTCTCATTTACTAATTCTTTAGCTGATAATTTAACATAGAAAAAACACGACCGACCCAATAAAAAGGTCTTGGCCAGTAGAGGTAACAAACGTCAAGATTAATCAGGCGAGAGTTCTCCACATGCATCGGCTACAGGCGAGGTAAATTTCCTTCTTTATCAATTTTGATTTATCAACTATCTGAATAAATTGGCTCAACTCGTTTTTTGGATTATCTTGCAGCCTCTACTTTCTCCTGCCGCATAAATTGCCGATGTTTCGGCTGGCATCCCGGCAAAAACGGACTTACCTCCTCCCTCATCATAGCCGATGCCAATAGCCACATTCCTAAAGCTGCATCAATTGCTACTGCTGCCCCTGCTGCCGCTATTAAGCCGATTGACAAACTAGCAGAATCGAATGCTTGGTTTGGACTTTTCGGATTTGGACGAACCAGAAATCGGCACCGAATCCTTCCCAAAAACAATTCAGGATATCATTGCCGCATCGAAGGACACATCGACTGCGATTACAACGGCTCCGGACACAAAGGAAAAACTGATACACCTCTTCAAACTGCTCCATAGTCCATTGGCTTCACTGCTAGAAAACTCTCAGTCGATATGTGATGCGATGAACGTAGTCAAGACCGAGCTGCCAAAAGAGGTGAAGAGGAACGCGGTATGCTACGCTAGCACAAAAAAAAAATCTACCGCGTAACCAGAAAGCTACTCGCAAGAAGAGGATCATAGATAAGATTACCACTAGATGCGCAGTTGCGGAATCCTTCGCGCGTCGATGTAGTGGATCGTCCTCGCCGCAGTCGTTGCGTCGATGTAGTGGATCGTCCTCGCCTTGCCGTGGATCGTCCTCCCACGCCGCGATCGCAGCAGCGCCACCGCAGTAGTCCACACGTCCGAGAGATGGAACGCCGTGCGTCGTGTGCAAGCACCAGTCGCTCGGCAGGGCAGCGAGATGAGTAGGCTAGGGTTTGAGTGAATCACTCCTAAAGCGTGGGAAAGCACACCGCGCCTCCTCCTCCTCCTTATATAGCCACGAGATGAAACCTAAACTATGGCCCATCATGCTAAGCCCACGAGGTTCATTAATTACGGATCCAATCCAAATTAATGCGTCCCACCCATTAAGTGTGTGACCTGCAGTTCACGTACGTTTGGACATGGATTTGGAAAACTCTTTTCAATCCAATAGTTGGTAGTGGCTTCTTGCAAAGTATGCCAATTCCCAAACATACTATGATCAAATCGACAGAACCTATCAAAAGTACTCATGTAATAATCCCTTTGCCAAGTATATGAAGATTGATCTCAAGGCGAGAAGCATGTCATCCTTTGATGATTCAATCCATCTCTCGTATCCGTGATATATTAATAAGTTGTGATTGACTCCTCAATCACGGCATGGCCATGCACTTTCTTAATCATATCACACGAGTGGCCTTGTCATATATCTCCGTTTCATTGGAGTGGCAAATTCCATCTTGATCGCTCACTTCCCTCGCACGTTTCATAGTAAACATGAAAGCTACCTTTATAACTATCCGGTTAGGAAGTAGTGTTTGATAGCCCCAAGGAAAACTATTACACATGTAGGGAATATGACAATCTCGGTCTAAGGATCATACATCTACTAGGTATGAGATACACTCGATGACACATAAGAATGAAACATTCTCGCAGTTGTCCCATTGCGGGTCTATCTAACCCATGTTCTTCAACATGCGTCCACAATGTATAGATGATATCTCCATATCCCATGATCTATGAAGCATGATCATCGATCACTACATGTCTTGATCTATTCATCGTTGTCCTATACGATGATATCCGATCGTAGATATTTATCGAATTACATCATTAAGTAAAGAGCTTCATAAGCAAGTCACATACTTGTTGATCAATACAATGATATACATTCATTGGACCAATAATCATATTATTATTCATAAACATAGTCATGTTACAATCATTTAAATGATTGCCTCAAGGGCATAACACTAACAATCTCCCACTTGCACTTGAGTCAATCAATTAAGTATCTAATACCAATAGACCTTGTGTGCGCCTCATGCTTAGGGTCGTGGCGGTGGCTTTGTCAACGGATCGCCACATTGGCTTCCGTATGTACTTTGCATATTCTCACGTCACCTCTATCCACAATCTCGCGAATAAGGTGAAAGCGACGAGTATGTGTTTAGACTTACGATGTGATCTAGGCTCTTTTGCTTGTGCAATGGCACCACTATTATCACAATAGATGTCCATTGGACTAGAGGCACTAGCGACCACACCAAGCTATGTGATAAACTTCTTAATCCACACAGCTTCTTTTGCGGCCTCCGGCCGCAATGTACTCCGCTCGTCGAGAGTCGGCCACCGTGTTTTGCTTGGAACTCTTCCACCATCGCTCCTCCATTAAGTGTAAACACAAACCCGGATTGCGATCGAAAATCATCTTTGTCGGTTTGGAAGCTTGCATCGGTGTAACCCTTTGCAACAGATCTTCCTCACCTCCAAAAACAAGGAACATACCCTTAGTTCTTCTCAAGTACTTCAGGATATTTTTACGGCTATCCAATGACCATCACGGGATCCGCTTGGTATTCGCTCGTGACACTTAGAGCATATGAGACATCCGGCGTGTGAGATCATGGCATACATAATAGACCCAATAGTGAAGCATATGGAATCTTGCTCATCTGTCTCGCTCATCGATGTCGAAGGACACCGATTCTTGCGAGACCGATGCCATGTGACATTGGCATGAAACCTCTCTTGGATTCATGCATATTGAACCTTTCAATATCTTGTCAATGTACGCTTCTGACTTAATCCAATTAACCTTTTGATCTATCTCTATAGATTTTATGCCCAAGATATAGCATGCTTCTCCCAAGTCCTTCATTGAGAAACTCCTTTTCAATGAAGTCTTAACATCTTCAAGCATAGGAATGTCATTCCCGATCAATAATATGTCATCCACATACAAAATCGTAAATACAAGTGCGCTCCCACTAGCCTTCTTGTAAACACAAGGCTCTTCTTCATTTTTGATAAAGTCAAAACCTTTGACTACTTCATCAAAACGAATGTTCCAACTCCGAGATGCTTGCTTTAACCCATAAATGGATCTTTGAAGCTTGCATACCCTTTTAGCATATTTAGGATCAACAAAACCTTCAGTTGTATCATGTATACATCCTCGGAAAGATTCCCATTAAGGAATGCTGTTTTGACATCCATCGCCATATTTCATAATCAAAATATGCAAAGAATAGCTAAAATGATCCGGACAGACTTGAGCATGGCTACCGGTGAGAAAGTTTCATCATAGTCAACTCCTTGAACTTGTTTGAAACCCTTTGCCACCAACCGTGCCTTATAGATCTGAACATTTCCATCTACGTCTATCTTTTCTTGAAAATCCATTTGCACTCAATGGTTTTACACCATCGGAGAGTCGACCAAGTTCCAAACTTGATTGTCATGCATGGATTGAATTTGGATCTCATGGCTTCAAGCCATTTTTCGAATTTGGGTCCATCATTGCTTCTTCATAAGTCGTGGGCTCATCATTGTCCAACAATAATATGTCACTCCCATATCTTATAGGTACATGACGTGGCCTCCCGACCCACGTAATGGAGTCTCTTCCACAAAGTTGTACAACACTTTGTACATCTTGTGAAGGTTCGATGGTAGCTTGAACATATTCATGTGATTCTCGAACTTCATCAAGATATACATCACTCCTACTGATTTCTTTTGAAAGAAACTCTTTCTCCAAAAGACACCATTTCGAGCAACAAAAACTTTGTTCTTTCTTTTGTAAAAGTAATATCCTTTTGTTTCTTTAGGATACCCCACAAAAAGCATTTTTCCGATTTAGGTGCGAGTTTATCCGATTGTAAACGTTTTACATAAGCCTCACATCCCCATATCTTGAGAAATGACAACATGGGTCTTCTCCATCCATATCTCATATGGCGCCTTCTCAACGGATTTTGATGGGACCCTATTCAAAGTGAACGCATTGTCTCTAGAGCGAAACCCCGAAGGATAATGGCAGATCTGTTTGGTGATCATTGACCGAACCATATCTAATAAAGTTCGTTACGTCGTTCGGACACGCCATTCCATTGAGGCGTTCTGGCGGAGTAAGTTGCGAACGATTCCACATTGCTTTAGATGATCACCAAACTCTTGGCTCAAGTATTCGCCACCACGATCGGATCGTAAGTGTTTTATTGTTTTGCCAAGTTGATTTTGTACTTCGCTCAAACTCTTTGAACCTTTCAAAAGTTCCAGATTTATGCCTCATTAAATAGATATATCCATATCTCTCAAGTCATCGGTAAAAGTTAAAGCATCAAACCCACCCTAGCAATCGAGCTCATTGGTCCACATACATCTGTATGTACTAGGGCCAATAATTCACTTGCTCTCTCACTAAAACATGTGAAAGGGCTTTTGTCATCTTGCCAAGTAAACAAGATTCACATGTTTCAAATGATTCAAAATCAAATGAGGTTAGAAGTCCATCACCATGGAGCTTCTTCATGCGTTCTCATTTATATGACCTAAGCGACAATGCCACAAAAAGGTAGGGTTCAAATCATTAGGCCGATGCCTTTTACATTAATATTATAGACAGGTTTTCTTCGAGTTCAAGGACGCACAACCCATCCACCATGGGGCAACGACCATAATACATATCATTCAAAATATCGAACAAACAAAGTTCTTTATTCTCAAATCATAACCTTCATATTCCAAACAAGAAGATGAAATAATGTTTCTACTCAAAGATGGAACAAAATAACAATTATTAAGTTCTAAAACTAATCTCAAGGCAAATGCAATGGGTATGTGCCAACAGCAAGACCAAAGAACTCTTGCTTTATTCCCACGCCAAGATCCACTTCTCCTTTTGCCAAGTCTCTACTCTTTATCACCGCAACGAATTGCAAATGTGAGCAACCGAACCGGTATCATATACCCATGAGCTGAGTGAAGAAGTAGCAAGATTAATTTCTATAACATTAATACCAAGTGGAAACCACATTTCCATTCTTCTTATCCGCTGTACTTTTCGCAGCCCGCTTCCAATGCCCCGATTTCTTGCAATAGAAGCATTGGGTATCGTGTTGAGGGCCAACTTTAAGCTTCGAAGCTTAGTTTTGAGGCTGCGATCTCATCTTGAGCCTTGCCCTTGCTCTTTCCCGTGCCCCCACCTTAGCCTTCTTCTTTTTGAAAGCGGTTGTTTTCAACCATCATCACATGATTGGGTTTTTCTTAATGCTTTCCTCGCAGCCTTGAGCATCCCATGTAGCTCGGTTAGGCTCTTCTCCATGCTATTCATATGAAAATTCATAATGAATGGCTCAAAGCTCGAGGCGAGACGGAGAATAACATCTGTGGCCAAACCGAGGCTAAGGGAAACTCAAGTTTTCCAATCTCCCAATGTAACCAATCATCTTGATCACATGAGGATCGACCGAATCGCCTTCACCAACTTACAAGCAAATAAAAGCTTTGAGATACCATACCTCTCAGCTCTTGCTTGATTCCCAAACATGCCCTTCAAGCCCACAATCATATTGTAAGCATCCTGGTCCTCATATTGCTTTTGGAGCTCGAGTCCATGGTGACTAGCATGAGACAGTGACTCTCTGAAGCATTAACATGCTTTTCATATTCAACCTTCAAATTGCGAAAAGATTTTTCTACGGTTCATCAGAATTGGATTCTCTAGAACATAGTCCTTCTTTTCATGCTTGAGAACAATTCTCAGTTGCGATACCAATCAACAAAATTAGTTCCATTCAGTTTTTCCCTTTCCAAACCGATCTCAAAGCAAAACCAGTGTAGCAGGAGTAGGAGAAGGTGCCATTGAACTACAACAAAAACATGCAAAGATTCTAAGCACTATGTTTATGTAAAACTTTTATTAAACTTTTAATTAAAGACACTTCTATTTTATGTCCCTTTATAGACACATAGTGAGTATTCAAGATCCATATTCATCAAACACTAGTGAGCTTTGGCATCACCGCTAGAAATTTAATGACATAGGTAAGCAACACCTTTGCTAATTACATCATATGTAACTCTTGTTTGTTGAGTATGAAAACAAGTAATGAATGCCTCCATCAACTTGACTCATGGCCAGTCAACCCGCCCCAAGGGCTCACATGAGGAGGAGCACTTCCCGTATTCGGGTGCCAATTAAGAAACCTGCCTCATGTGTGTTTTCTAGACACCACTTGTCTTGTATAGGTTCCTTCATTATCAAATCAAATCCCAACCACTTATGTCCTCAAGCCCAAAACCGTTTTGATAGCTTGATTAAATCTACCATTGTTATGCGTGATGTGTCCAACACATCCCTATCATCTATTGAGATAGCCATTGATATACTACTTTAGCAATCATATCAATAACGATCTAAATTCTTGATAGGTGCAACAATTGGATGGACAATTTGATTTAAAAATTTTAACTATAGGGATGAACAAAGATTACTATGAACATGGCATCACATGCAATGAGCATAAAGAAAATAGCAAGGATTAAACACACATCCACGTAAAATCAAAATAAGTCGTGAAATAGCATGGCCCTTAGCATTAAGATCTCCATCATCATGCTTGTTTGTTCACCTAGCCACCTTGCTTGATTTGTTCACCTAGCCATCTTGCTTGATACCATCGTCTTCATCATTATGGATGCAACTCCTTACAACTTTTGATAATGAATTTTACATGAGGGTTTGAAGCATCACAAGTCGACACGCAGTCGTTATACAATTAAAATAGCCTTATGGCTTGACACGCACGCAGCCATGTGGAAATTACATGCATCACATACACATAGGCCATACCATTTCACATAATTCCTGCAAAATGAGTTAAACAAAAGCAACCCTACGACTCAGGGTCCGAGAGGAGGCGCCCACAACGGCGGTCCCACCGGTCGGCCAACAAGGGTCCGAGGTTAGCGCCTGGCGGGTCCAAGGCGAGTCTTCGACATTGAAAACACCCTCAAAATTTCCACGGATCAACTAGATTGACCCAATCCGATCTAACATGATTGGCTTGGTCCCATATGGACACGTTTGAAACCACGATGGCGGTAACCCGACCGTAAGGGTAACGTCGCATCATGAACGGACTCACCCAAATCAATATTGAATCTGTTTGCGCTACCTTGGATCAACCAGATTGACCCAATCCAACTCAATCGATTGGCTTGGTCCCATATGGATACGTTTGAAACCCCGATGGCGGTAACCCGACCGTAAGGGTAACGTCGCACCATGAACGGACTCACCCAAATCAAGATTGAGTCGGTTTGCACTTTCTCAAACCCTAAACCGATCGATCTCATCGATGGTCTGCATCACCAATTCATCACATGAACCGGTGAACATGTAATAGATCCAATCTACTAACCTTACACATCATATGTGCAACATCCAGATCACAAAACTATACGAGATGGCTCGATACCATCAAGAGGAACGCGGTATGCTACGCTAGCACAAAAAAATCTACCGCAGAACCGTAAAGCTACCGCAAGAAGAGGATCATAGATAAGATTACCACTAGACGCGCGAGCGGAATCCTTCGCGCCGATGTAGTGGATCGTCCCGCCGCCGATCGTTGCGTCGATGTAGTGGATCGTCCTCGCCTTGCCGTGGATCGCCCTCCCACGCCATGATCGCAGCAGCAGCGTCACCGCAGAGTCCACACGCCCGAGATGGAACGCCGTGCGTCGTGTGCAAGCACTGGTCGCTCGGCAGGCAGCGAGAGGAGTAGGCTAGGTTTCGAGTGAATCACTCCTAAACCGTGGGAAAGCACACCGCACCCTCCTCCTCCTCCTTATATAGCCACGAGATGAAACCTAAACTAGGGCCCATCGTCGTGCTAAGCCCACGAGGTTCATTAATTACGGATCCAATCCAAATTAATGCGCCCCACCATTAAGTGTGTGACCTGCAGTTCACGACGTTTGGACATGGATTCAAAAACTCCTTTTCAATCCAATAGTTGGTAGTGGCTTCTTGCAAAGTATGCCAACTCCCAAACATACTATGATCAAATCGGATGTAACCTATCAAAAGTACTCATGTAATAATCCCTTTGCCAAGTATATGAAGATTGATCTCAAGGCGAGAAGCATGTCATCCTTTGATGATTCAATCCATCTCTCGATCCGTGATATATTAATAAGTTGTGATTGACTCTCAATCACGGCATGGCCATGCACTTCCTTAATCATATCACACGAGTGGCCTTGTCATATATCTCCGTTTCATTGGAGTGGCAAATTTTATCTTGATCGCCACTTCCTCTCGCACGCGTTTCATAGTAAACATGAAAGCTACCTTTATAACTATCCGGTTAGGAAGTAGTGTTTGATAGCCCCAAGGAAAACTATTACACATGTAGGGAATATGACACTCTCGTGTCTAAGGATCATACATCTACTAGGTATGAGATACATCGATGACACATAAGAATGAAACATTCTCGCAGTGTCCCATTGCGGATCTATCTAAACCATGTTCTTCAACATGCGTCCACAATGTATAGATGATATCTCCATATCCCATGATCTATGAAGCATGATCATCGATCACTACATGTGCTGATCTATTCATCGTTGTCCTATACGATGATATTCGATCAGAGATATTTATCGAATTACATCATTAAGTAAAGAGCTTCATAAGCAAGTCACATACTTGTTGATCAATACAATGATATACATTTATTGGACCAATAATCATATTATTATTCATAAACATAGTCATGTTACAATCATTTAAATGATTGCCTCAAGGGCATAACACTAACAAGAGGCTACTGCAGCCTTGATGGACGTCTGCTTTCTAGACGATAAGAAAGAAGCATAAAAGTTGCAGAGTCTAGGATGCATCTCCGATTGGCTCAAAGGGAAGATAAGAAGCTCCTGGATAGGCTAGTGACCGACACAAATGCTTTAAAATCAAAATACGATGAAGAGGTGAAAGAGCTGAGGGACATTAAACAGTCCCACGCCAATCTGGAGTTGGCCAAAATGTCTTTGGAGGAGGAACTAGTTAAGGTGAACACCAAGCTCGTCAAGGCCCAAAAACAATTGACATATGGCGCATCGGCTCTGAAGGCTCAAAAGCTTGAACTAGGCCTAGCCGTGGATGCAGTGAAGAAGCAGTCGGCTAAAGTTATCCAAGTGCTAGGGAGTGACGAAGCTGATCAAGAGATCTTGGACGACATTCAAGGCACTATTGCCAAGGCGATAGCTGCCCTGTTTGGACTTGTTCAAGATATTTGTGTAACATCCTGGAAATTTCAAAAATAAGAGAAATGAAAATTTAAAATTTGAGAATGGAATTGAATAAAAATTTTTAATTGTAATCAAGATTTTTATTTTTAAATATTGTCTATTTTCTCATTTTCTTAAATTTTAGGACTTAAGAAAGGGATAAGTTGCTCTAATAAAAGATTTTCTTATAAAATGAAAAAACTTTGAAATGTAATTTTATTTTGAATTTCCATCTTTTCTGTATTTTTCTTGAATTTTGGTTCTTAAGATAATCTTTTAACTTAATTGTTTTCTTTACTCTGCAACACAAAACCCAAAATCACTTAAGTGATAAAATCTGGAAAAATGTATATAAATCCCAAAGCATCTCCAGGTAATGTCCAAAAATTTTCAAAGCAATGTGAACTCTTTTACTGCTGAATGGAAAACAAAAATAGTGTAATGTGACTATGAATAACACCCATGTCAGAATTATTTAATTTTTCTCAGACCCTATATTATCTTGAAAAATTTACCACATCATCTAAAGTACTAGTTTAACTTTCAGAAAATGTTCAAAAACAATAAAGTTCATTTGACCATTTTATAAAATCAAAATCTGAATTAATTTTAAAACAATATTATCAATGTCAGAATTTTATAAAAATAAATGTCACTGATAATCACCTGAGGTAACTTCCAATAACTAATATAAGTACACAGAAAAATTTGCACATAAAATAAATCTAGTTAGTTATCTAAGAAAAATGAAAACCAGAAAATAGGTTTTTAATGCAACAGTCTTGTCAAAATTATATTAATTTCTACATATAAGATATTTAGCTAAAATTTTTACAGTACGGTGAAAACTATATCTAGATCACTCACAAAAATTTCCAAAAGTGTAAGACATGAATTGTTAGCTCATTTAATGTCCTTATCCTATCCTGACCAAATTGGAAATTCCTATTGTCTTCTAATCTCACTGACCAGTGGGCCCATTCTCTTGCCGAACCCCACTTGCTAGTGGCTCCACTCTGCACAGGCCCACTCGATAGCCTCTGCTCGGCCCCTTCTTCCTCGGTGCACCGGAGCCCCGAAAACATGCCGCCGCTGCTGTTCCTCCGTCAGCCTCTGCAATTTTTCGCCGCCCAAGGTCTGGCTTGCGCCACGAATTGTCCTTGTGGCTACCTCCTCCGTGGTTCACGCTGCCAATACCCATACCGACCCCTGTGGCCGTCGTAACTGTCGCAATCAAGAGCTACGCCTTCGCTGCCATTTGTGCCAGAATAGAAGAACCGCCGTCCGATTCATGCTACGGCACGGCCGAAGCTGCTCCTTCCCTGCCATCTCTGCCACGGCTATCCAATCTTCGGCAAAACGCAGCCATGACCATAAAGTTGGCGCGAAGCTCACATTACAGCTCTGGCCACAAGGGCAGGCTCCCAGTCATGACTGCCTATTCAAGCTCGGCGAGTTGATCAAGCGATTCACTATCCTCCTGGAGCCTCACAAGCCAAACCACATATCCCAGCAGAGCTCTAGCCCTTCCTACCGCCATTGCCTCTGCGCTGTGCTGAAAGGAGGAGAAAACAAATTCTGCTGCCTCGGTAAGAATCTGTTGACGTAAAAAACTTGAAGTAGGGTTTCTGACAACAACACATCAGACGAACATCTGCTTCAGAGCGTGCCAGTCGATTTGACCTGGAATCGATAATATAAACTATGAACTTTATTTAAAACCGATCGTGAAGATCAATTGGCTTAGATTCAATCAGCCCAAAGCCGATTTAATCGAGACAAAAATGCAAGCCCAACTAGCCAATTAAGGCTAATCGGAGGATAAAGGTAGATTGATTCTGAAGAAGGCGATGCGCAGCAAAATCAGAATAAATCAAACCTGGACGTAATTGATGAAGACCAACAATCGGCGATGCGCAACTTTATTGATCAAGATCGAATTACAAGAAGACTAAATTACAGGAACTACTCTTAGTCGACAGGAAAAAGAGAATAATGTAAATGTGTGAATTTGATTGTGTTGTTTTTTCGTAGCTCGCCTTGTCCTCCTTTTATACCCGTCAGCCGATTGAGTCCGGTTACAATACATTAACGAAGCGTGATCCGTATCGATTTTGGTCTTTCCTAAACAATCGATTTGGTTTCCAAATTATATCCGGATAGAGTCTCCGAACATATCCGTTTGACCATAGACTATCGATTTTGACTACACCTGCTATTTTCTCGTGCAAACATATGCCCCCCATTTTTGAGAGTTGACTTGTTATTTTTAAAAAAAATCTCAATCATCGGCTTTGCACAATGTCGGCTTTTTGGGGAATTCTCAGCAATAACTGTTACCTTAATGGTGCCGTAAAAATCTCGATGCGCACATCATGCGTTTCAACTGTTCGCGCCCCTCGATATCCTCCTTCCTGCCTTTTCATCTTTTTACCATGCTATAAAATGCAGCCCCCACACCGTCACTTTCACACGCTTGAGCTCTCCAGACCATCATATCGGCTTCTTCTCCTTTGGTTGACGAGTCTTCAGAACAGTGCCTTAGCTCAATCATCCTTTTCAGGTCGGCTGCAATGGACCCAATTCAGGTACTCATCCCAATCCCACATAGCACTGATCAATACTTCTTGGGGCCCTTAGGAAATTGAGATGTCAACACCGTTACGAATCAATAAATCCCTCGCCTTCCATTGTCGGCTTCTAGTCATAATATAGAAGGGTGGAATAACAGTTTCAGGGCTTGGCCGAGAGTTCTTAAAGGGTGGAGAAATTGGTTTGTTAGAGTGACAGCCTAAAAGAGGGGTGAATGGGAAAAATGGGTATAGCCGAGTGTATCCCCCTCTCTTTAGCCGATCCAGAAGCCAATGAGCCCCTAGTGGCCACGCTGTGTTATTTCTAGTCAGACTGCTCCAATGCCTTTTTGTTTCGCACTGGTCTCGTCGGCCCAACTCTCTTGGATGTAGCGCAACTGTGCTGCCTCAGGCCAAATGGTAAGCAAATATTGGCTTTTAGCGGCAAGCCCAGATATAAACTTATCAGATCGAAGGGTGAAGGATGGGCCAAATACATCGGAAATAATAATAAAGTTAATGGTCCTGTATCGGATGAAGAGCACACTGCCTTCCTTAACCTTTGGTTGGATCGCTTCTTATTCTGTGGTGCATCTCTCGGGCCGACTCAAGTTTATCAAGTTATAGCAGAACAACTTGTTGAAGGCCGTTGGTTAGCTCTAGGGAAAACTTTACTGGGTGCCGTATATCAAATGTTATATGTAATAACAAGTCGGCTTTTCACCAGTTTTGAACATTTTACCATTAGCAACGTAGGAGGACCGATGTGGTTTGTGCAGATTTGGCTGTACTGCTTGTTTAGCCACTCTTTTAACTTGAATCTAGCCGATGGGACTCCATTCCCAAAAGATGATACTCTAGAGGGCGCACCTTTCCAGTTCAGGGAATGCTGATCTTTTGGTGAAAGATTCATGATGTGCTCCAATAATGAGACAAAAATCACCCCTATCTTTTGGTGAAAGATTCATTTTTCTTGCAACTTGATACTAAAGATTTCAAGCAACAAGACTTCTTTAGTTATAGTTTTACAGCCGATTTCCCTTGGTCTTCTTTCTTGAATTTGGAAGCCGATAATCCTTTAATGTCTAAAGAGACCTTGGATTTATACAAACTCTTCGTCTCTCCGTGCGTTCTGCATGTCGCCCTTCATACCAGGAATCGGACATTCCAACCATCATATGACTACAACTAGGTTTTGGCCAAGTGATTCCAAGTCTGCCACTTCTTGATTGACTACAGCCCAGAGCTAGAGTCTGAAATGCTGCTGCTGCCAAACTGGTTTTAGAAATAGCCGATGATCTTCAACTTCGCAGCTTCCCCCACTTCTTTCTAAATGCCCGTCGGGCGGGTGGCTTCACATCATGGTGGTCGGCTATTGCAGAGTCATTATGTATGGAAAAAACTCCATCAATTATAATTAAGGAAATCTTCTCAGACTTACCAGAGCCGACGTTAGTGTCTAACAGCGACTCTAGCAATGAAGCTAGTTCGTTAGGTTACACTAACACGAGCTTAGTAAATGTAATGGGTGAGGTATTGGCTTTAATCAACTTTATTCTTTGTTTATCTTCACTTTTAGCCAAGATAGTTTATTGACCGATCTTTGTTTATTCGCAGACCAAGGCCGCTAGCAAGAAGCCCATTCCTGGTAAATCGGGTAGTGGCCAGCAAAGCAAACGGCCATACCAATTGACTGGCCTTACTGGGTATACCTTAGGTACCCTAGGTATCAGAGCCCATCGCTATCGGATATAGAGAAAAAACAACAACCTAGTAAGTATACCACCATCGACTGACATCCTTTCCATATCCCTTCTGGTAACTTAATTCACAGCCGATTATTATTCCAGAAAAGAAAACCAAGTACACCAAAGCTTCTGCTAAAAGGGGGTCAAAGCCTCAGGAGCAGAGTGGCAAGAGTTCGCCACATGCGTCAGCTACGGCAGGAGTAAGTAGCCTCCTTTATGGATTTTATGACGAATGCTCTTAAGACATCAGCTTACCCTTTGTCTTCTTACATAGCTGACACCGTTAGCGCAGGTCACAAAAATCTTGGCTGACCTTCCTGGCACTTCTTTGGGAGCTCTAGCTCCTTCTCAGCCGACGCCATTGGCCTTGACAGTCGTGGCGTTCCCAGAATCTTCTGACCCAACGAATTTATTGGGCTTTTCGTTGGCCGATCTTGATGATCCAGAGATCATGGCCACAGATGATTATGATGCGAAAATAAGAAAGATCCTTGAAGTCTCTAAAGAAGCATCGGCCGCGGTGACATCGGCTCCAGGAATTCAAGAACGCCTTGATAAGCTCTTCGACTTGGTGATGAGTCCGCAATCGGAGATTCTCACCAATAATCATCCGATTCGTGATGCCATGGTAGCGACTGAAGCCGACCTACCCCCTAGAGGCAATGGAAGCGCTCCTGAATGTCTGCCATCTGGACGAGAAGAAATCACAAGTAGAGGTAGCTTAGGTAAGAATATCCCAACACGAAGCTCAAGAAGCCGATCAGAAACTCTTGGATGAGGTGGTCGCTGATGCCAAGGCAAAAAAGCATAAATTTTGATGCCGACACTGAGCTGCTTAAGGCTTCCAAGGAGTCCATCTCAAAGCTTGAGACGACTAAGAAGTTTCTTCTAGAAGAGTTGGCTAAGACCGAAAAGCAGCTCCTAAAAAGCCAACAAACCATGGAGAAGACTTCATCGGTACTCAAAGATCAGAAACTGGGTATTGCCATGGCCGTGGTCGGTGTGAAGAAACAAATGGCCAAGGTGACCCCTGTACCAGGAAATCCTAAAGAAGACGAACGCATAATCGATGAAGTGCAAGGTGTGATAGCTAAAGCCACAGGCGCTCTATCGGCTTTGGGCGCAAGACTTCTCAGCTTCGGCCTTCAATGTTAATCTTCTTTATGATGAAAACTTTGTTGGATGCTCGTCTTTTAGAACACTACTTCTGTAACGCTTTAACTTTTATAATCGGCTATTTAACCGATTTTATGCTTATCTTGTCACGAAATTTATTTCCTTTTAGCCAATTAACCGCAGCGAGTTAACTTGGCTTTTCAGAATGATACTTTTTCTTAGCCGACTAAGCTCCAACCCAGACGCTAGGATAGTATCTCTTCAAGTATTTCCCATTGATTGCTTTAGGCAAAACAATTCCTTCTAACATCTCGAGTATGTATGAATTTCCATCGACTAGCCGATTAATCTTATACGGCCCTTCCCACGTAGGTGATCATTTCTCAAATCAGTTATTTTTAGAACCAACAGGTAGTGTGGTCTTCCAAACTAAATCGTCTTCACTAAAAGACTTAGGCACCACCTTTTTATTATATGTCCTCTCAACTCTTATCTTATTCTTCTTAAGCCGATCCAGTGTAGACAAGCATAATTCTGCTAATTCGTCCAAGTTATCGATCATTAGATTGTTGTAATTTTGAGCTGACAAACCATTTTGTCTAGCTACTCGTATAGAATCAATGTTAATCTCCACGGGTAAAACAGCTTCTTGGCCATACACTAAATGATAAGGCGAAAGCTTTGTTGTTTCGTGATAGGCTAATTGATATGCCCAAAGTGACTCCGATAACGTTGAGTGCCAATTCCTTGGTTTTCCATCGATTTTCCTTTTAATTAGCTTAATCAACATTTTAATGTGTGAATTAGCTTAATCAATGTTTTATTATCTTAATATTTGGCCGATTACATCTATTCCCCATCCTCTAAATGGCCATGGTTTAATAATCGGATGCAAAGCCGATACCGGTGCTAGCTGTACGTTGCCAAATTTTTGACAAGTCTAACACCCTTTGTAATATCGGAAGCAATCTTCCAACATTATCGGCCAAAAATACCCTGTTCGTCTAAGAATCCAATTCATCTTATGAGCCGATTGATGGGATCCGTAGATACCTTCATGCACTTCACCCATTGCCACCTGCGCTTCTTCGACTCCTAGGCACCTTAGAAGCAAACCTTCTAAAGTTTGATAGTACAAAATCTCTTCCAAAACTACGTACTTCAATGCCTACTGCCTAACCTTGCATTTTGTTGGCTTAGATGGGTCAATTAGATAATCTCTTATCCGCGTTCTCTAGTCGATGGCATCGACACACATGACAGCCTTGACTACTAGCTCAGTCATCTGATATCGGCTAAAGTCCTTGTACCCTGATGCCTGCTGAGCCAGTGCATTGGCTCTATCGTTCAACTCTCGAGGAATATGGCTGGTAGAAAATTAAGTAAACGAGCCGATTGTTTCAAAGCACCGTTCTAAATATTTGAGTAACACTTCTTCACGGCATTGGTAGTCACCTTTCACTTGCTGCACGATCAACATAGTGTCGCCATACACCTCAACAATATCTACTCCGATATTTTCCAATAGTTGTAATCCTTTGAGCAATGCTTCGTATTCTGCCAGGTTGTTCGAGCATCGGCTATTCAACCGAAATGCAAACTCAAAATTGTGACCCTTGGGTGAGATTAGTATGATACCAATACCATCACCCTTTCGACATACCGACCCATCAAAAAACAGCTGCCATGGAGCAACAGAAACTGAAAGATCGAAAAAGGCGACTAGAGGGGGGTGAATAGGAGCCAAATAAAATTTTCGAATAAACTCTCCCCCTAAAATTCAAACCACCAAAAGACCGTAAAGAAATCAGACTGGTCGGGTATTTCTGCCTGATGAACAAGACCCCAAAGATCTGGCCTGATGAATGAAGATACTCCCGACCTGAAGTGGTCGGATGAACAGTACTCCCAACCTGAAGTGGGCAGATGAATAGTGTTCGGGTGAATAGTACCCGCCGACCAGATGAACAGAACCCCCGACCTGCGGAGGTCGGATGAACAGTACTCGGGGTGAATAGTATTCGGGTGAAAAGAAAAATCAGCACGATCTCAAAAACAGAAATCGATGTAACTTTTGATCGGCTGATCCAAAACAGTGAAAATTGATGTGCACCTCCCAAAGGATGTCAGGAACCTATTTCAATCAACAATCGAAGGAATTAATACCAAGGTTCCATCCTTTTCAGTTTAACAAATGCAGCACCAAAAACAGAGTCACGAACACAAACTTCACCCCTAACTTGCTGGTGGGAGTTGATGGTCAGAAATCCTTGGATGACTCTCCACAAATCATAGCAAGTAAGTACACGAAGAAACAACCCTTCAAACAAATAGAAACACTATCTGAAAACTAGGCACAGAAATTGGTTTCTTGCAAAACTGAATAGAAGAGGTTGTAGATTGCCTAGATGATTGGGATATGATCTATAGAAGATTCATCCAGCAATCTTTCATCCTTGGCAACAAGAACCAGAAGCCAATCAAGACTAAAGAACAACAAGTCACACGTTTACGCACTTTAAAACACACAGGTTTACTAACTTGCAACAAGAATGCAAGGATTGCCTAGATGATTGAAAGCACCAAGTCCAGAGAAGAGTTCATCAATCATGAATTTCAACAAAGACTCAATAGCATGTAGAAGGAGATGAAGCAAATCCAAATTACGTAAAGTAAATTGCAAGTAAATGCGGAATTTAGATAACAGAATTTAAGTGCGTAATGTATACACGTAAGAGAAATGAAACAAGAATATAAATGAAGAACATTTCATTTCTGGAAGGGAGGTTTACAAAGCCTCACAACAAAGTGGGCAAAACTCAAATGAGCAGCAAAAACCTCAGAACCTTCAGAGAGGGGAGGCTGCCCCTACCCCTCTATTTATAGTGACCTGGGATCAATTCCCACCTTTGGATGTCCTGCTTCAATCCTAAGCCAACATCCAAGAGCTAGGATTTGATCCTTACATCATCCTCTCAACAACTCTCAACTACTCACGACACTTTCCTCACCTGCCAACCCCTACAGGAGATACCCTCTCCCCGCCTATGTATAGTGTGCTTGGACCACCTACCACCCTTGGATGAGCCTCTAAACCCTAGAGCACTCCATCAAGGGCTGAGATTTTACCCACTCACACAGCTATGCATGGGCTCACCCAAACCCAACAACACAACGGGTTTTGCACGCTTTCAACTCACACTAACTTGACCTCTACTCTATCTTCGATCGCGATCCAACGGTCCTCCTTGATCGAGCAGCCCAAGTTAGCATCTCATCCATTCCTTTGTCTTCTCGGCTTGCGGCTACTCCTGGCCTCACCATCTTTGGCGACACCTTGATCATCTGGACCTCAGCTCTCCCAGCCTAGTCCTGATCCCCTTCGCCTCACCATGACCTAGCTCCAAAGTCCTGCAACCATCATAGACAAGGAAACCACATCACATAGCAATGTCCAACAACACATATCCATCTCAACAGAAAGATATACACTACGCTGACCAACATAACCCCGACCACACGTGGTCTGACCACTGGTCTCCATCCCGACCACTCGAGGTCTGGTCACTGGTCTCCGACTCAATCACTCGGAGTCTCAACCACTCGGAGTCGGACGACCCAACCACTCGGGGTCGGACGACTGGTCTCCAACCAGCCAAAGCCCCGACCACTCAGGTCGGACGACCCGACCACTCGGGGTCGGACGACTGGTCTGCAACACAGCCAAAGCCCCGACCACTCAGGTCGGACGACCCGACCACTCGGGGTCGGACGACTGGTCTGCAACACAGCCAAAGCCCCGACCACTCAGTCGCATGACCCGACCACTGGCCTCGGACGACCGGTCTCCAACCAGCCAAAGCCCGACCACTGGTGGACGACCGACCACTGGTCGGACGACTGGTCTCCAACCAGTAACTCAAATTGCTCTAGCTCGAAAAACAATCCAAATCAAACTCAAATTTGAGCACACCATGCTCAAATAAAGTCAAATACTCATCACAAACATGGATGGACCTACACATGGTCCTTCAATCTCCCCCTTGATGAGTATGTTGACAAACCACACAAAAGGTATAAATTTGAGTTTGAATGAGAGAAGAAGAAAGCAATTTGATTGCAAAGCCAAACTTGGTCCAGAGAGAAAGATATAAAATTATGACCAAGTTGGCAGAAAAGGGATTTTTAGAGCTAAACTTTAGAGAGAGCAAGTTCAACAGAAGCTCTAAAAGATCCAACAAAACTCACTCATAAGAACCAAAGTGGATTAATATTTTTCCTTTGAATATGCCTTTCTTACATTTTCTCCCCCTTTTGGCAATATAGGCATCAAGATTTTTTTGTTTTCTCCCCCTTTATATATGTATGCATGAAATGCATCCTAAGTGAGCTTTGAGAATTATCCAAGTGATCATAAATGCAAGATATGACACCAAGCTAGTCAATTTAGAAAATGACTGAACTAGGATGTCTTCAAGAACAAATTCATTTTGCTCATAAGCTTTGTTTACAAGATTTTATTTTAGCAAGATTTGAACAAGTGCAAAACTTAGCAAAAGTTTCAAAGCTAGAAGCCAACACCACTCATAGGATCAAATGGAAAACCTAGAGTTCAACCTACTCAACACTTTGGGGAATCTTGAAGTACATATAGAGTCCTTCGAGCTCATTTTTCAATTCATGTAAATTCTTCTTCTTTGATATTTTGAAAGACATAGCGGGGTGCAAATGTTTGATATTATTTGCATTCTTTACCCACTTATGTTTTTGTTATTTGCATTTCTTAATGATTGACTCAAGCCATGTTCGATCACCCCAAGAGTAACTCTTAAGAGAATGATCTTGGTCATACACGATATATTCCAAGTTCATCCCAAGTGCAATGGGAGGCAGTCTCGAGAATATATAGTGTTGAGTTCAACTTTGCACAAAAGAGAGTCAAATTTTTCTTAATTTAGCACATATGAGCAATTTTGAAGGACTAAAATATGGATCAAGCAAGTTTCACCCAAGTTGCTATTGGGACTCTAGAGAACTCCATAAATTCACAATTCTTGGTAAAAACCTCTAGAGAAGAAACTTAACAAGAAAAAGCAACAAGTTTTTCATTTAAGATTTTCAATTTTCAGATTTTAACAAGCTTAGTATGATAGATGAACTTGGATAGACCTAAGCTAGTGATTTTCTTCAAAGATGTAGCAAGGTGCATATGAAGATTGAATCAATTGCATAATAGACAAAGCTCATAAAATGAAAAATGCGTCTAAATGCAATGCATGAACAGATTCCCAAACTCCCTCTCAACAATTGAATCAATTTTAAGCTCAAATCTGGTTAAAGTTGAGTTATTATCAAGATTAGGCATAAAGAAAACCCGAATGAACTCAATAATAACTAGAAAAACAGAATGAGGAGAAGAAGTCGAGAAACCGCAAAACTGGATGGCTATAGAGCATAGAAAGATAGAAGAGACTCACTACGGCTCGACTCGCTCTTATCTTCCCAAAGGATCGACATAGGAAGTTGACTCTAGATCCCAACTAAGGAGTGCACATGCACTCTGTCTACCTAGGAGGCCACAAAACACGCTAGACTTATAAGACCGTGAGGGAACTCAACCTAGAGAGAAGAGAGAACAGCCTAATCACGCATGATAGCAACCTAAAGCACAAGATAAGAGGTCCATGCGAGGCATGCCAAGTCTAAGTGAGTGAACTCAATTCAAGAAAACAAACCCAAAGTCACCCAGAAGAAGAAAGAAAAAGCTGGAAGAGAATATATAGTACATAATATACAAACCAGCCCCCTCACGAAAGGCCGTAAGGGCTCACGACTCCAAGCTCACTCCTCAAGGCAACAAACCTCGAGCTATCCAAAGGCTTGGTGAAGATATCGCTAACTCGGAGGTCACTCTACAAATCAAGCGATATCTCCCTTCTCCACATGGTCTCTAAGGAAGTGATATCTAATATCAATGTGCTTGGTCCGAATGTTGCATGGGTTTTTAGCAATGCAAATAGTCAAGTGTTGTCACGAAAAGTGACACACTCTCTATCTCTAACCCATAGTCCCGTAAGGTCGATCTCATCCAGAGCACTGCTACAAGAATCGGTCATAAAGAATATACTCGGCCTCGCCGTGGATCAGGCAACCCTGCATCGCTTCCTAGATGACCAAGAAACAAGAGAAGTGCCAATGAATTGGCAAGTGCGAAGTGCTCTTCCTATCTAACCTACACCAAAGAAAGTCGCCATCTAAAAGGCTCTAAGAGATAGACAAGAAGAAGAAGAGTACCAAATACCATAATTAGTGGTAGCACGAAGGTACCAAGATGCGCTTGATCACCTGGCGGTGAGAGGCGCGAGGAGAAGCTTGAAATCGAGCGCACGCACACACAAATAAATGTATGTCCTACCGAGGCGTTGAGGTACAAGAGGAGCCGATCATGTTCAAACTCATTTTGATCAAGAGCTCACCATCCTCATCGGATCGAGGACAACATGGTGGCCATAGGAGTCATCACCGCTTCCCATCGACATGTCAAGCGCCACAGAGGTCACGTGTATATTTGCCTTGATGCAAGAAAGTACCTCCCGAGTCCGCTTGAATTGAAGCCAAGAAAGTAGCTCAACTCGCCCATCATACTCATCTCAAACTCAGACCCATCACATCGTAAAACCGAGAGACAAGAGAATGAGAAGAGCCACCAAAATGATATCATCCACATAAACCGACAAGAAGAAAATGAGACTCATGGTGTCCGATGAATGAGTTTTGTCTACTATGCCCATTTTAAAGTCATGGTGAGAAGATAAGACTTGAGCCTCTCATACCATGCTCTGGGGCCCGCTTGAGTCCATACAGAGCTTTGGAAAACTTGTATACATGACTCGGAAACTTGGGGTTCTCGAATCCTGGAGGTTGCTTGACATAAACCTCTTCCTCAATAGAGCCATTGAGGAATGCACTCTTGACATCCATTTGATAAAGCTTGAAGCCTTTGGATGTAGAAAATGCAAGGTGATTCGGATAGCCTCTAGCCTAGCTACAGAGCAAAGGTCTCCTCAAAGTCAAGACCTCAACCCGAGAAAAGCCTTGTGCAACTAGTCTAGCCTTGTTTCTAATTACAACCCCATCCTCACTCTGCTTGTTTTGAACACCCACTTGGTCCCAATGACATTATGACCAGATGGGGCTCGACAAGTCGCCATACCTTGTTCCTCTCAAAGTTCTCAAGTTCCTCATGCATAGCATTAATCCACGACTCATCGGATAATGCATGAGAAACATCCTTCGGCTCAAAGGAGGCAACGAAGGCAGAGTGGAGGCGTATGAGGACAAACCGCTCTTGAGCGTGTGACACGCTCAACAAATCACCAATCATCCGATCGGAAGGATGACGTCTCGAATATGACGGGAGGACCAGAATGAAGTGGCCTCTACCTCTTGAATGTAAGAGGTAGGAACAGAGCCACTCACCAAGGAGAGCGGAAAGCAAGGGCTGGTCTCCCGAGGTGCGTAAATGGAAACAGGAGGCACCTCAGTGAAGAGGGACTGGATCCGTGGTACACCATCATCTCCATCATCCTTATCTTCTTCAAAGATGGTCTCAGAGGGATAAGAAGAGCTCAAACATCGTGTCTAGCTCCGGCTAGCCTCATCAAAGGTCACATCACAAGTCTCTATGATCTTATGTGCATCAACACCTGCACTTATAGCTACGAGAAGAAGACGAGTAACCTAGAAAGATACCATCAAGAGCGAGACTCAAACTTTATCTAGGTTACCAGACTTCAAGATAAAATACTTGCAACCGAAAACGCGAAAATGAGACACTGGGCTTTCGCCCATATCTCAACTCATAAGAAGTGCGATGCAAATGTGCTCTCAAAAACACGCGATTAGAAACATGGCAAGCAAGAGCTATAGCCTCACCCAAAACTTCCTAGGATTATCAGACTCATCTAGCATCGCCCCTAGCCATCTCAACCGTGGTCATGTTCTTCCTTTCCACTATGCCATTCTCACGAGGGGCGAGGGAGAAGAGAACTGATGCTCTAAACTGCACTCCACACAAAAACTCTCAAAGTAGGAATTTTGAACTCCGTGCCATTATCACTGCAGATAGCTCAGTAATACACCTAGAGCTCAATAGATAACCCATCGACCAAACCCCAAGTGAGAAAAGTCTCATCCTTCGAGGCCATGAAGAATACCCAAGAGAATCTAGAAAATCATCAACGATGACAAGAACATACCACTTCCCTCCCACGATCGTGCACTCTAGCCGACCAACAAAGGTCCATATGTAAAAGCTGTCCTGGTGCATCATTCATCACTACGGTCACTAGAGGATGAGAAGCAGTAACCATCTTGCCATGTCGGCAAGGAGAGCAAACTAAGTCTTTGACCATCTTGAGTTTGGGCAAACCCCGAATGAGATCGTGGCTGCTAACTCGAGTCAAATGATCAAAACCAATGTGACCAAGTCTCCTATGCCGAAGGAGAGATCACGGACTCGTATAATCAAACATCGAAGAGAGTCTCTAGAAGAAGCGAAAAATCAGCATGAAAGACTCTCCCAAATCTAGAAATCCCGCAAACTAACCCTCCTGATGAATCAAAGATTCTACAGGCATTACTCTTGAAGCTTACCTCGAAAGAGTCATCAATAAGCTGAGAAACAGATAGAAGATTGTATTGCAGCTTACTTACTAAGGCAACATCTTTAAGAATGAAATTTTGGTTAATGCAGATGGTACCTTTAGCAATGACTCTACCTGAAGAAGCATCCCCGAAAGTGATCAACTCATCACCGGGGGCTCGGACTAGGGAAGAGAACCATCGAGAATCTCCGGTCATATGACGAGAACAACCGAGTCGATAATCCAAATATCTCCTTCCCATCCGATTTAACCCGATCAAGACACAAGAGAGAGATGACTCAAGATTGGGATAGAGTGAAGACTTGGGAACCTAATATCAACCACACGACGCCTCAGTACCGATCCATGCATTTAAGATCGGACTCGAATGTCTCTCCGACGCTTAACCCTACCAAGATCAAGAGTAACTCTAGTAGATGATCGAGGAGTCAAACAGGTTGGCATGCCGTGGTGCAAAAGCCGAGCCACCCGGTGAGGCTTCCTAAATCTCCTACCGTAAAACTCCTCACGCTGCTGATATCTACCTCGATGGGAAAACGAGGAATATCAAAAGGACGGCGGAAAGATCGACTACGAACAGCTCCAAGACTAAAACTCAAGAACCAAAGATGAAAACCGAGTCCCGGACGCCCAAAACATGCGACTCTCTAACCTGTCTAGAAGCGGTGTGTACCTTAGAGCACTCAAAGTCCGGGATGACCGAATACCCCTAAGAGCAAGAACACGCCCACGCCGAGTGATCTTGGCGCTCAAGCGTAAATCTACTAGGTGACCATCCTTCTTACGGAAGGTGCATGTACTTCGCCTTGCTAGAGGCGGATGTATAACAGAGTAACACCCTTCCGGTCGATGTCCTATGGACAACCCCAAAGCAGACCTAAACTTGGTGGTGCTCACTCTGGGAGTTACCACAATCTCACCACTCTTGGAGCCGCGCACAATGGTGGGAGGATGCGCCCGAGCGTGCTCCAAGGGATCAAATCCTAGACCTTGATTGAATCTACTGATTTTGGATTGGTCTAGAATAAGATTGTGCTTCTTCTTGCCTCCAACAAACTTCTCGAGAGTGCTCATAAGATACTGGCAATCTCGAAAGAAAGAAGCACAAGAAGAACAGGGAGAAGAAGAAGAACCAGAAAGATGAGCTCTCTCAGCACGTGCATTTTTCTCCCTCAGCACGGCTGCCTCAATCTTGAGAGCCTCACAAGAAACGCAAGACACATTTCTAATTCTATTGGCTTGGTCTTCTAATTTCTTCCTAAGTTCGACATGGATTTTATCCAAGTCCCCCTCAATCACAGAACATCGCAAGCAACTTTCTTGTGACTTATCTAGTAAGTCCTTAGCAAGTTTAGCACACTTGACATTTAAGGATTCATTGTCAAGTTTTAGTTGCCTACAGCCCTCACATGAGCTGACTGGTTCCTTAGAAGCATGCATTTCAAGTTCATCGTTTCTAGAAGAAAGCTTCCTAAGGTGATCGCTCATGGCATCAATTTCGGCAAGCAATTTAGGGCAATTAGCACAAGAAGGAGTAGAGTGAGGGAAGAAAACTAGCATCTACAGAATGAGTATCAACAGATTCATTGCTAGCATTCTTCAACCTAAGACTATCTAGTTCATACAACACACTATCATGCATAGTCCTTAGGTTCTCTAACTCCACAAGCAAAGCATCACACAAAGTACAGTCATCAGTGACTCGGGAGGAAGAAGATCTAAGCGAAGCTAACTCCCGAGTCAAGGTACCTACTTCCTTTTCTAACTCGTAACACCTCGACCTACCCTTAGCATGAAACTTGCCTAATTTACGTAAGACAAGATTTAACTCGTCAGAGGTGGGTACCTCATCCGTGTCGCCAGACAACTGGAGTCGCTTTTCAATGGCGCCGCCATGAAGCACATGCCGAGAAGTCATCTTTTCCTTCACCTTCTCTTGCGGATCGTCCTCGCTTGCATCACTCCAGTTCTCCGAGTCGAGAGCTCGATATCATCTAGCGGCGAGGACCCGATGAAAGAGCTTCTTGTTCTTGGCAAAGTTGTGGTACTTCTTCTTCACGGCCACGAGTGGGGCCTTCTTGTTGCGGTTCTTGTCGGTGTAGTCGTTTTGCCCGAACCGCCTTGTTCGCTTTTTGCCTTTCTCCGCCTTGGGACGGTTTGCTCGAATGTGGTTGGGACCACCACACTCAAACAGTGATCATCCCACCTCTCTTCTCTCTCTCACTCTCTTGTATGCATATGAAAATTTATGAGCAAGAAGAGCAAGCTCATTTTTCGGAAATTTTTCCAGCTTGGTCATCGCTAGCTCGCAAAGGGCGAGAGAGAGAAATCAATGTAAGAATCGTAAAGAGAGGATCCAATGGGATCGGTGACCAAAGCCATCGATCGAGATTTCATCTTCCGCGAGACGACGTCGATCTCATGAGTCTTGAGGCGGAATAAAGCCCGTCAAGAGTCAAGGTCGATGTGTCGGTGGTGTCCTTGATGGTGGTCACCTTCATCTCCCAAACACGAAGATCGAGCGGTCAAGAAATGTCGAGCATTATCCGAGTCGAGGTATATGCAACCGATCGCTCAAGGTCGCCAAAATCTTCGTAAACCGACCAAAGCACTCGTCAAGATTCTCACCAGCGTGTTGTTCAAACTTGTTGAACTCACGCTTGAATTGGTCCTGTCGAACCTCTTGATTTGGGTAGTGCCTCATGGTAAGCATCGAGGTCACCCAAATCTCATGAGCGTAACGAAGGTGAGAGATCCTATCGTACTCATGCGACTAAGGCCCTGTATGAGGATGTTCCTTGCCTTAGCATTTGCCTCAACATCACCATATTGCCGGCCGTGACGTTCTCATCGGCAGAACCTCACACGGAGCATCACCTTACGCCATATCAGAAACCACCGGCGTTGATGTACGACTCCATCCGAGATTTCCAAAAAGGAAAATCAACTCCAGAGAAAATAGGAGGCTTGGTGGAATACTTGTCCATCGCCATGGCTCTTGAGACCGGTCAAGATCTAGAAAGAGCAGAACCGGCTCTGATACCAATTGAAAGATCGAAAAAGGCGACTAGAGGGGGGTGAATAGGAGCCAAATAAAATTTTCGAATAAACTCTCCCCCTAAAATTCAAACCACCAAAAGACCAGAAAGAAACTGCACTGGTCGGGTATTTCTGGTCGGATGAACAGTACTCCGACCTACAGAGGTCGGATGAACAGTACTCAAAATGAATAGTATTCGGTGAAGCAGACTTCGACCAAAGATCGGTCGGATGAGCAAGACTCCCGACCAAGTGGCGGATGAGCAAGACTTGGGTGAATAGTGTTCAGTGAACAAGACTTCCCGACCGTGATGAGCAGTACTCGACCGCGCAGTCGGATGAACAAGACTTGGGGTGAATAGTGTTCGGTGAAAAGAAAAATCAGCACGATCTCAAAAGCGTAAATCGATGTAACTTTTGATCGGGTGATCCAAAACAGATGAAAATTGGTGTGCACCTCCCAAAGGATGTCAGAACCTATTTCAATCAACAATCGAAGGAACTAATACCAAGGTTCCATCCTTTTCATTTAACAAATGCAACACCAAAAGCGATCCACGAACACAAACTTCACCCCTAACTTGTCTGGTGGGAGTTGATGGTCGAAATCCTTGGATGACTCTCCACAAATCATAGCAAGTAAGTACATGAAGAAACAACCCTTCAAACAAATAGAAACACTATCTCAAAACTAGGCACGTAAATTGGTTTCTTGCAAAACCGAATAGAAGAGGTTGTAGATTGCCTAGATGATTGGGATATGATCTATAGAAGATTCATCCAAAGAATCTTTCATCCTTGGCAACAAGAACCAGAAGCCAATCAAGACTAAAGAACTGCAAGTCACACGTTTACGCACTTTAAGAACACACAGATTTACTAACTTGCAACAAGAATGCAAGGATTGCCTAGATGATTAAAAGCACCAAGTCCAGAGAAGAGTTCATCAATCATGAATTTCAACAAAGACTCGATAGCATGTAGAAGGAGATGAGGCAAATCCAAATTACGTAAAGTAAATTGCAAGTAAGTAAATGCGGAATTTAGATAACAGAATTTAAGTGCGTAATGTATACACGTAAGAGAAATGAAACAAGAATATAAATGAAGAACATTTCATTTCGGAAGGAGGTTTACAAAGCCTCACAACAAAGTGGGCAAAACTCAAATGAGCAAAGAAAAACCTCGAACCTTCAGAGAGGGAGGCTGCCCCTACCCTCTATTTATAGTGACCTGGGATCAATTCCCACCTTTGGATGTCCTGCTTCAATCCTAAACCAACATCCAAGAGCCAGGATTTGATCCTTACATTGTCACTCTCAACAACTCTCAACTACTCACGTACACTTTCCTCACCTGCTCAACCCCTTGAAGGGAAACGCGGTATGCTACGCTAGCACAAAAAAAAACTACCGCAAGAACCGTAAAGCTACCGCAAGAAGGGGATCATAGATAAGATTACCACTAGACGCGCAGCGATTGCGGAATCCCAGCAGCGCCGATGTAGTGGTTCGTCCTCGCCGCGATCGTTGCGCCGATGTAGTGGATCGTCCTCGCCCGCCGTGGATCGCCCTCCCCGCCGCGAGCCGCAGCAGCGACACCGCAGAGTCCACACGCCCAGAGATGGAACGCGTGCGTCGTGTGCAAGCACCTAGTCGCTCGGCAGGGGCGAGAGGAGGAGGCTAGGGTTTCAAGTGAATCAAACCTAAACCGTGGAAAGCACACTCGCGCCTCCTCCTCCCTCCTTATATAGCCACGAGATGAAACCTAAACCAGGCCCACCAAAGATGCTAAGCCCACGAGGTTCATTAATTACGGATCCAATCCAAATTAATGCGTCCCCACCATTAAGTGTGTGACCTGCGGGTTCACATACGCTTGGACATGGATTCGAAAACTCCTTTTCAATCCAATAGTTGGTAGCGCTTCTTGCAAAGTATGCCAACTCCCAAACATACCGTGATCAAATCGAATGTAACCTATCAAAAGAACTCATGTAATAATCCCTTTGCCAAGTATATGAAGATTGATCTCAAGGCGAGAAGCATGTCATCCTTTGATGATTCAATCCATCTCTCGTATCCGTGATATATTAATAAGTTGTGATTGACTCTCAATCACGGCATGGCCATGCACTTTCTTAATCATATCACACGAGTGGCCTTGTCATATATCTCCGTTTCATTGGAGTGGCAAATTCCATCTTGATCGCTCACTTCCCTCTGCACGTTTCATAGTAAACATGAAAGCTACCTTTATAACTATCCGGTTAGGAAGTAGTGTTTGATAGCCCCAAGGAAAACTATTACACATGTAGGGAATATGACAATCTCGTGTCTAAGGATCATACATCTTCTAGGTATGAGATACATCGATGACACATAAGAATGAAACATTCTCGCGTTGTCCCATAGCGGGTCTATCTAACCCATGTTCTTCAACATGGTCCACAATGTAGAGATGATATCTCCATATCCCATGATCTATGAAGCATGATCATCGATCACTACATGTGCCGATCTATTCATCGTAGTCCTATACGATGATATCCGATCGTAGATATTTATCGAATTACATCATTAAGTAAAGAGCTTCATAATCAAGTCACATACTTGTTGATCAATACAATGATATACATTCATTGGACCAATAATCATATTATTATTCATAAACATAGTCATGTTACAATCATCTAAATGATTGCCTCAAGGGCATAACACTAACAATCTCCCACTTGCACTTGAGTCAATCAATTAAGTATCTAATACCAATAGACCTTGTGTGCGCCTCATGCTTAGGTCATGGCGGTGGCTTTGTCAACGGATCGCCACATTGGCTTCCGTATGTACTTTGCATATTCGACGCCACCTCTATCCACAATCTCGCGAATAAGGTGAAAGCGACGGAGTATGTGTTTAGACTTTTGATGTGATCTAGGCTCTTTTGCTTGTGCAATGGCACCACTATTATCACAATAGATGTCCATTGGACTAGAGACACTAGCGACCACACCAAGCTCGTGATAAACTTCTTAATCCACACGGCCTCCTTTGCGGCCTCCGGCCGCAATGTACTCCGCTCATCGTCAGAGAGTCGGCCACCGTGTTTTGCTTGGAACTCTTCCACCATCGCTCCTCCATTAAGTGTAAACACAAACCCGGATTATGATCGAAAATCATCTTTGTCGGCTTGGAAGCTTGCATCGGTGTACCCTTTGCAACCAGATCTTCCTCACCTCCAAAAACAAGGAACATACCCTTAGTTCTTCTCAAGTACTTCAGATATTTTTACGGCTATCCAATGACCATCACCAGATCCGCTTGGTATCCGCCGTGACACTTAGAGCATATGAGACATCCGGGCGTGTATGATCATGGCATACATAATAGACCCAATAGTCAAGCATATGGAATCTTGCTCATCCTGTCTCGCCATCGATGTCGAAGGACACCGATTCTTGCAGAGATCGATGCCATGTGACATTGGCATGAAACCTCTCTTGGATTCATGCATATTGAACCTTTTCAATATCTTGTCAATGTACGTTTCCTGACTTAATCCAATTAACCTTTTTGATCTATCTCTATAGATTTTTATGCTCAAGATATAGCATGCTTCTCCCAAGTCCTTCATTGAGAAACTCCTTTTCAATGAAGTCTTAACATCTTCAAGCATAGGAATGTCATTCCCGATTAATAATATTTCATCCACATACAAAATCAGAAATACAAGTGCGCTCCCACTAGCCTTCTTGTAAACACAAGGCTCTTCTTCATTTTTGATAAAGTCAAAACCTTTGACTACTTCATCAAAACGAATGTTCCAACTCCTAGATGCTTGCTTTAACCCATAAATGGATCTTTGAAGCTTGCATACCCTTTTAGCATATTTAGGATCAACAAAGCCTTCAAAGTTGTATCATGTATACATCCTCAAAAGATTCCCATTAAGGAAGGCTGTTTTGACATCCATCCGCCATATTTCATAATCAAAATATGCAAGAATAGCTAAAATGATCCTGACAGACTTGAGCATGGCTACCGTGAGAAAGTTTCATCATAGTCAACTCCTTGAACTTGTTTGAAACCTTTGCCACCAACCGTGCCTTATAGATCTGAACATTTCCATCTACGTCTATCTTTTCTTGAAAATCCATTTGCACTCAATGGTTTTACACCATCAGTGAATCACCAAGTTCCAAACTTGATTGTCATGCATGGATTGAATTTGGATCTCATGGCTTCAAGCCATTTTTCGAGTTTGGGTCCATCATTGCTTCTTCATAAGTCGTGGGCTCATCATTGTCCAACAATAATATGTCATTCCCATATCTAATAGGTACATGACGTGGCCTCCCGACCTACGTAATGGAGTCTCTTCCACAAAGTTGTACAACACTTTGTACATCTTGTGAAGGTTCAGAGGTAGCTTGAACATATTCATGTGATTCTCGAACTTCATCAAGATACACATCACTCCTCTGATTTCTTTTGAAAGAAACTCTTTCTCCAAAAGACACCATTTCGAGCAACAAAAACTTTGTTCTCGTTTCTTTTGTAAAAGTAATATCCTTTTGTTTCTTTAGGATACCCCACAAAAAGCATTTTTCGATTTAGGTGCGAGTTTATCGATTGTAAACGTTTTACATAAGCCTCACATCCCCATATCTTGAGAAATGACAACATGGGTCTTCTCCGGTCCATATCTCATATGGCGTCTTCTCAACGGATTTTGATGGGACCCTATTCAAAGTGAACGCAATTGCCTCTAGAGCGAAACCCAAAAGGATAATGGCAGATCTGTTTGGTGATCATTGACCGAACCATATCTAATAAAGTCCGTTACGCTGCGTTCGGACACACCATTCCATTGAGGCGTTCTGGCGGAGTAAGTTGCGAACGATTCCACATTGCTTTAAATGATCACCAAACTCTTGGCTCAAGTATTCGCCACCACGATCGGATCGTAAGTGTTTTATTGTTTTGCCAAGTTGATTTTGTACTTCGCTCAAACTCTTTGAACCTTTCAAAAGTTTCAGATTTATGCCTCATTAAATAGATATATCCATATCTCAAGTCATCGGTAAAAGTTACAAAGCATCAAACCCACCCCTAGCAATGAGCTCATTGGTCCACATACATCCGTATGTACTAGGGCCAATAATTCACTTGCTCTCTCACTAAAACACGTGAAAGGGCTTTTGTCATCTTGCCAAGTAAACAAGATTCACATGTTTCAAATGATTCAAAATCAAATGAGGTTAGAAGTCCATCACCATGGAGCTTCTTCATGCGCTTCTCATTTATATGACCTAAGCGACAATGCCACAAAAAGGTAGGGTTCAAATCATTAGGCGGTGCTTTTTACATTAATATTATAGATGTGTTTTTCTTCGAGTTCAAGGACGTACAACCCATCCACCATGGGGCAACGACCATAATACATATCATTCAAAAATATTGAACAAACAAAGTTCTTTATTCTCAAATCATAACCTTCATGTTCCAAACAAGAAGATGAAATAATGTTTCTACTCAAAGATGGAACAAAATAACAATTATTGAGTTCTAAAACTAACTCAAGGCAAATGCAATGGGTATGTGCCAACAGCAAGACCAAAGAACTCTTGCTTTATTCCCCACGCCAAGATCCACTTCTCCTTTTGCCAAGTCTCTACTCTTTATCATCACCGCAACGAATTGCAAATGTGAGCAACCGAACCAGTATCATATACCCATGAGCTGAGTGAAGAAGTAGCAAGATTAATTTCTATAACATTAATACTCAAGTGGAAACCACATTTCCATTCTTCTTATCCGCAGTACTTTTCGCAGCCCGCTTCCAATGCCCCGATTTCTTGCAATAGAAGCATTGGGTATCAGGTTGAGGGCCAACTTTAAGCTTCAAGCTTAGTTTTGAGGCTCGCGATCTCATCTTGAGCCTTGCCCTTGCCCTTGCCCTTGCTCTTTCCGTTCCCCACCTTAGCCTTTCTCTTTTGAAAGCGGTTGTTTTCGAACCATCATCACATGATTGGGTTTTTCTTAATGCTTTCTCCGCACCTTGAGCATCCCATGTATCTCGGTTAGGCTCTTCTCCATGCTATTCATATGAAAATTCATAATGAATGGCTCAAAGCTCGAGGCGTAGACTGGAGAATAACATCTGTGGCCAAACCGAGGCTAAGGGGAAACTCAAGTTTTTCCAATCTCCCAATGTAACCAATCATCTTGATCACATGAGGACTGACCGGACTGCCTTCAGCCAGCTTACAAGCAAATAAAAGCTTTGAGATACCATACCTCTCAGCTCTTGCTTGATTCCCAAACATGCCCTTCAAGCCCACAATCATATTGTAAGCATCCTGGTCCTCATATTGCTTTTGGAGCTCAGAGTCCATTGTGACTAGCATGAGACAGCTGACCTCTACAGAAGCATTAACATGCTTTTCATATTCAACCCTCAAATTACGAGCAAGATTTTCTACCGGTTCATCAGAATTGATTCTCTAGAACATAGTCCTTCTTTTCATGCTTGAGAACAATTCTTAGGTTGCGATACCAATCAACAAAATTAGTTCCATTCAGTTTTTCCCTTTCCAAAACCGATCTCAAAGCAAAACCAGGTGTAGCAGGAGTAGGAGAAGGTGCCATTGAACTACAACAAAAATATGCAAAGATTCTAAGCACTATGTTTATGTAAAACTTTTATTAAACTTTTAATTAAAGACACTCCTATTTTATGTCCTTTTATAGACACATAGTGAGTATTCAAGATCCATATTCATTAAACACTAGTGAGCTTTGGCATCTTTGCTAGAAATTTAATGACATAGGTAAGCAACACCTTTGCTAATTACATCATATGTAACTCTTGTTTGTTGAGTATGAAAACAAGTAATGAATGCCTCCATCAACTTGACTCATGGCCAGTCAACCTGCCCCAAGGGCTCACATGAGGAGGAGCACTTCCGTATTCGGTGCCAATTAAGAAACCTGCCTCATGTGTGTTTTCCTAGACACCAATTGTCTTGTATAGGTTCCTTCATTATCAAATCAAATCCCAACCACTTATGTCCTCAAGCCCAAAACCGCTTTGATAGCTCGCTTAAATCGCCATTGTTATGCGTGATGTGTCCAACACATCCCTATCATCTATTGAGATAGCCATTGATATACTACTTTGGCAGTCATATCAATAACGATCTAAATTCTTGATCGGTGCAATAATTGAATGGACAATTTGATTTAAGATTTTTAACTATAAGGATGAACAAAGATTACTATGAACATAGCATCACATGCAATGAGCATAAAGAAAATAGCAAGGATAAAACACACATCCACGTAAAATCAAAATAAGTCGTGAAATAGCATGGCCCTTAGCATTAAGATCTCCATCATCATGCTTGGTTGTTCACCTAGCCACCTTGCTTGATTTGTTCACCTAGCCATCGTCTTCATCATTATGGATGCAACTCCTTACAACTTTTGATAATGAATTTTACATGAGGGTTTGAAGCATCACAAGTCGACACGCAGGTCGTTATACAATTTAAATAGCCTTATGGCTTAACACGGCACGCAGGCCATGTGGAAATTACATGCATCACATACACATAGGCCATACTATTTCACATAATGCCCTGCAAAAACGAGTTAAACAAAAGCAACCCTACGACTTCGGTCCGAGCGCCTCAAGCGGGTCCAAGGGCAGAGCCCACCGCGGCGGTCTTCCGCCATGGGAAAACACCCTCAAAACGCGGTATGCTACGCTAGCACAAAAAAAACTACCAAGCAACGTAAAGCTACTCGCAAGAAGGGGATCATAGATAAGATTACCACTAGACGCGCAGATTGCGGAATCCTTCGCGTCGATGTAGTGGTTCGCCCTCGCCCGCGATCGTTGCGCCGATGTAGTGGATCGCCCTCCCACGCCGCGATCGCAGCAGCGACACCGCAGAGTCCACACGCCCAGAGATGGAACGCCGCGGCGCGTGTGCAAGCACCTAGTCGATCGGTTAGGGCAGCGAGAGGAGGAGGCTAGGGTTTCAAGTGAATCAAACCTAAACCGTGGAAAGCACACTCTGCGCCTCCCTCCTCCCTCCTTATATAGCCACGAGATGAAACCTAAACCGGGGCCCACCAAAGATGCTAAGCCCACGAGGTTCATTAATTACGGATCCAATCCAAATTAATGCGCCCCACCATTAAGTGTGTGACCCGCAGGTTCACATACGCTTGGACATGGATTCGAAAACTCCTTTTCAATCCAATAGTTGGTAGCGGCTTCTTGCAAAGTATGCCCACTCCCAAACATACCGTGATCAAATCAATGTAACCTATCAAAAGAACTCATGTAATAATCCCTTTGCCAAGTATATGAAGATTGATCTCAAGGCGAGAAGCATGTCATCCTTTGATGATTCAATCCATCTCTCGATCCGTGATATATTAATAAGTTGTGATTGACTCCTCAATCACGGCATGGCCATGCACTTTCTTAATCATATCACACGAGTGGCCTTGTCATATATCTCCGTTTCATTGGAGTGGCAAATTCCATCTTGATCGCCACTTCCTCTCGCACGTTTCATAGTAAACATGAAAGCTACCTTTATAACTATCCGGTTAGGAAGTAGTGTTTGATAGCCCCAAGGAAAACTATTACACATGTAGGGAATATGACAATCTCGTGTCTAAGGATCATACATCTTCTAGGTATGAGATACATCGATGACACATAAGAATGAAACATTCTCGCAGATGTCCCATAGCGGGTCTATCTAACCCATGTTCTTCAACATGGTCCACAATGTAGAGATGATATCTCCATATCCCATGATCTATGAAGCATGATCATCGATCACTACATGTGCTGATCTATTCATCGTAGTCCTATACGATGATATCCGATCAGAGATATTTATCGAATTACATCATTAAGTAAAGAGCTTCATAATCAAGTCACATACTTGTTGATCAATACAATGATATACATTCATTGGACCAATAATCATATTATTATTCATAAACATAGTCATGTTACAATCATCTAAATGATTGCCTCAAGGGCATAACACTAACACCCCTACAGGGAGATACCCCTCTCCCTGCCTATGTATAGCAGGCTTGGACCACGTACCACCCTTGGATGAGCCTCTAAACCCTAGAGCACTCCATCAAGGGCTGAGATTTTACCGACTCACACAGCTATGCATGGGCTCACCCGAAACCCAACGGGTTTTGCACGCTTTTCAACTCACACTAACTTGACCCTCTACTCTATCTTCCTGACCGCGATCCAACGGTCCTCCTTGATCAGAGCAGCTCCAAGTTAGCATCTCATCCATTCCTTTGTCTTCTCGGCTTGCAGCTACTCCCTGGCCTCAGTCATCTTTGGCGACACCTTGATCATCTGGACCTCGGCTCTCCCTAGTTTAGTCCCGATCCCTTCACCACCATGACCTAGCTCCAAAGTCCCGCAACCATCATAGACAAGGAAACCACATCACATAGCAATGTCCAACAACACATATCCATCTCAACAGAAAGATATACACTACGCTGACCAACATAACCCCGACCACACGTGGTCTGACCACTGGTCTCCATCCCGACCACTCGAGGTCTGGTCACTGCTCTCCGACTCAATCACTCGGAGTCTCAACCACTCGGAGTCGGACGACCCAACCACTCGGGGTCGGACGACTGGTCTCCAACCAGCCAAAGCCCCGACCACTCAGGTCGGACGACCCGACCACTCTGGGTCGGACGACTGGTCTCCAACCAGTAACTCAAATTGCTCTAGCTCAAAAAACAATCCAAATCAAACTCAAATTTGAGCACACTATGCTCAAATAAAGTCAAATACTCATCACAAACATGGATGGACCTCCACATGGTCCTTCAGAAACTAAGTCGATGTTGGTATCATGTCTTGTGATAAAATCGGCTATAACTTGTCCTTTAACTGCCTTAGCTGATTCATATAATAGGTCGAACTCTATTAAGGAATAATCCCATTTACCAAGTCGACCTCGTAAAATCGGAGCTGATAACATATACTTTATAACATCGGTTTTGCAAACCACCTTACAAGTCGATGCTAAAATATAATGCCTTAGGTTTGCACAGGAAAAATATAGAGATAGGCATAACTTTTCGACAAAAGGGTACCTGATCTCAGCATCTAGTAGGCATTGAATTAAATAAAAAATTACTCTTTCCTTACTATCGACTTCCTGTGCCAAAACAGCTCTGATAGTTTCTTCTTCAGCCGATATATATAACTT
Organism: Otatea glauca; assembly: GCA_036346275.1. Classification (NCBI taxonomy): domain Eukaryota; kingdom Viridiplantae; phylum Streptophyta; class Magnoliopsida; order Poales; family Poaceae; genus Otatea; species Otatea glauca. The sequence goes on from CM070720.1 coordinate 18,893,501, forward strand.
GAAAGGATCCCCTTTTCGTGGCGCGGCTAGAACCGGAGGATTGGCCAGGTATTCCTTGATATCATCAAAAGCCCTTTGGTGGTCAACTCCCCAAACAAACTCTTGATTATCCTTCAACTTCAGTAGAGGGGTGAATGTACAAATCCGACCAGAAAGATTTGAAATAAATCGTCGGAGATAGTTAATCTTACCAATCAGCTTTTGCAACTCATTCTTGCATGTCGGTGGCTTTGTTTTGGCTATAGATTTGACCCTTTCTTGATTAACTTCGATTCCCCTTTCATGAATCATAAAGCCCAAAAATTGCCCAGTCGACACGCCAAATGCACACTTGAAATGATTCATTTTCAAACCATGTACTCTTATATTCTGGAAGACCTTTTCTAAATCGGCTAAGTGTTATAGATCATCTTTAGATTTTACTACAACATCATCAATGTATATTTCAACAATGTGGCCGATTAGGTCATGAAAAATTAGATTCATGGCTCGTTGGTAAATTGCCCTAGCATTTTTCAAGCTGAACGTCATAACCGTCCACTCAAATAGCCCTATTGCACTAGGACACCTGAAGGCAGTCTTAGGTATATTGGCTTCTGCCATGAATATCTGATTGTACCTGTCATTACCATCCAAAAAACTAATGATTTTATTTCCTGATGCAGCGTCGATAAGCATATCCGCTATCAGCATCGGATACTGATCCTTTGGTGTGGCTTTATTCAAGTCTCTAAAGTCGACACATACCCTAAGCTTCCCGTTTTTATTCATGACTGGAACGATATTGAAAGCTGAAGGATCGAAATGGCGATCAGAGGGGGGGTGAATGATCCCAAATAAAATTTTTGCCCACTCAAAATACTCCAAACAATCTCGCAATAAAAATCTGAAACACTCAAAGATTTTCCTTCAAACTAGTGTTTCTCAGATTCGCACACCCTCCAAAACCTGAACAATTAGACAACTATGTGTACCCCTAGCTTGAATGGATGAGAACCATTAATCATGTGAGGGATTTTTTAATCATAATCCTGTTTGTCAAGTGTCCAAACAAAGAGGAATCAATTCAAAGACTACTTTTCTAAAAGAGATAAAGCTAAAACACCAAAGACTCTTTCCAGAAAAGTAAAAGCAGATTTTCCACGAAATGTCCTCACTTGGAGCAGGTGGTTGGTGAGTTTCTGTTGCTCTAATATTTTTGGGAATTTTGCTCCCTGTGAGAAGTTGAGTTTTCAAACAGTCCACAAAAACTCACCTCAAAAATATATTTGTAGAATAAACATGAAAAATCAAGCAATACAGCCAGTTAGGAACTTCGATCAGAATGTTTGTGGCTCGGTTTTCACTTCATAGCGCTCAAACGGTGCAACCAGTGGACTCACAAATTTTTCCATAGATGGATATATGCGTCTCTCACCTTCTCAAACAAGAATAACTTAAAAAGGAATTTTTTAGATTTTTATAAAAAGCGAAGACTGACTGCTGCGCGAAGAACAAGTTCTGGACAGATTTGTAATTCGATAAAAACTTGATCTCTAGTCTATCCTAGGGTGCAAGAAAGATGTAAAACCATATGAACACCCTCAAGACATCCTATAAGAACAGCATTTAGAAGGAGGGGAGGCAAATCCAAATTGCGCGAAAGTAAATTGCGAGAATGTAAATGCCGGAAAGTAAATGCTGAATTTAAATTGCGTAAAGTAAAGACATAATGTAAATGCGCAATTTAAATTCAAAATAAATTAAGGAAATTTTTTGTATTTTCTGGAAGGAGAGGTTACAAATCCTCACATTCATGTGAGGCAAATCCAAATTGCGCGAAAGTAAATTGCGAGAATGTAAATGCGGGAAAGTAAATGCTGAATTTAAATTGCGTAAAGTAAAGACATAATGTAAATGCGCAATTTAAATTCACAATAAATTAAGGAAATTTTTTGTATTTTCTGGAAGGAGAGGTTACAAATCCTCACATTCATGTGAGCAAAGCTCAAAGGAGCATCAAAAACCTCAAAAAATTCAAAGGGGGAAGGTGTAACATCCCAAAATTTGGCTTATAATTTCGCTCACGTGCATTTTTGTGATTTTCTGAATTTATTGGATTTTTCCAGAAATTATCTAAATTTATTTTAATTAAGTATATTGAACCTTTGGTGAAAACTAAATATATATAGATAAAGTTAATATAAAGTTTTACCAAAAATATTTTATTTGAGCTCGTAATGTCTCAAAGTATTTATGAGAATTTTCTCGATTTTTCCCGATATTTTAATTACTTAAAATAGATTAATCCAATTTCGGGAATTATTTTAAATCAAAAGCTTTTGAAAATCGAGTGAAGATCTTGGGCCAAGCCAAAGATCGCGTGCGTCTGTGCCCATTCTTCGCGGCCGTTTCGTTCGCTTCGCTTTCGCCGCGCTGCGTGTGACCGTTGGATGAATATCGATGGTCGCCTCCTTCGCGAAACCCTAGTGTCGCGAGCCGCTGGATCGAGATCAAGTGTTCGGATCGCTTCGCGTTGTTTTGGTAAGTTTTGATCTCGTCCGTTGGATTTGGAAAGAGCGGATCGGATCGTATCGCCGGATCTAATCTTGGCCGCCATCTTGGATCGACGGTCTCGGCCGCCGTCTCCGATTCGGTTTCGAATCCGCCGCCGCCGCCGCCGCCGCGTGATTTAGGGTTTCCTTCCGCGCGCATGCCGAGGCAATAAAAGCCGCAGCCGCACCGATGTTCCTCGTTCCTTGCGCAGCCAAGAGCTCTAGCCTCTTCGCTGCTTTCGCCGCCATCATCGCCAGAGCTCGCCGAGTTCTTTGCAGTGCCGCCGCGAAGTTTTTGCGCCATTCGCCGCCGCCGAGCATCCTCCCGCCGAATCGGTTCCAGATCCGAAGTTCCTCGCGTCGTGTCGCGTCGAGTCCGCCTTCTTCTCGCCGAGTCGCGTCGAAACGCCGTTCGGGTGGTCGTCTTCCTCCGCTCGGTGCAAGCCGCCGCCGTGTCTCGGAGCCGCGATCCGTTGGATCTTCGCCAACCGCCCGAGATCAAGCCACGCCGCTTCTTCATCGGTGTTTCGCCGTAAATTTCTAACCGTTAGATCCGAATAGACGATCGGATTGAGCCATGTAGGGGTAGATCGGTGGCCGTCCGATCGTCGCGCAGAGATGTGCGCCGCGTGTCGAGCATCGGACGCGCGGCGTCGCAATTAATCGATCGCGGCGCGTGTCGGGCGCGTGGTGCGAGGCGCAGTGGGCAGGCCCACGGTGGACGAGGCGGTTCCGTGGACCGAGTCCATGAACCAGCGTGTCGTCACCGATTGGTCCGAGTCGGCTGGCGTCGGCGTTGCGCAATAAAGATCTTTTCCAATAGAAAATAATTGAAAAATCGAAATTCTATTTTCTGTATTTTGATGATTTATTCAAACTTCAAAAGGCTATATCTTTTGCATTTTAACTCGGATTTGAGTGATTCAAATTTCTAAAAATTGTAAAATCAATATCTATTTATTGGTGAATTTTATTTTATTTTTGGAGTTTGTTTGCTCTCTGGTTTGGTGTTTATTTGCTATTTTGGCATCGTTTAGCGAGACGTTGAACCGCTTCGGTGATCCGGAGGAAGATTCGTCGCCCAAGACCCAAACTCAGATCAAGACCAGCACCTACTCCAAGGCAAGTTGTGCTTTGATCATGTTGCACCTAATTTTCACCAAATCGCTATTTTGTCTTTTAAACTTTATGCATGATATTTTATGTGTATAAATGATTTCAATTAACTGGGAATTAGATAATATGCCTATTTGAATTAAACCATACCTTGTCAATTATATGCCATGATCTATTTGTCACCCTAGGATGTGGAATTATAGTTGATAATCAACATGGGCTAGTTAGATCGTCATAGATTGCTTAGCCATGCCACGTCATCACATGTGTCCGAATGTCGATACTTAATCTTGACTAATGGAATATGGAACAATGTTTATGAATTGGTGTGTCATGTGTTGTCACACAATGATATCAAGTTGTCGTGGCGAGGAGGTCACACATCGGGATTGAAATGTTGATGGCATGTGGTGCATGGTAATCAACTGGGTGGTAATGATTTTAGATTGAGGCAAGTGGCAAGGGCGGTGTGCCAAGGTGGGCCAGTTTGGCGTGGGTATGTGGAAGTCTTGCCTTAATCACTTTAAGGACTTAACCTTGCAAGCCTTTGACTGAGTCTCTCTTGCAACCACATGTCCGAATGGGACAACCTTAGTGAATAATTTGTGAAACCTAGATTTGATCGTCGTGGTGAATAGTGAGTCCCGGTTACGATTTAACTCACATGGCGCAAGAGGGGGCCTGTTGTGGTGGTTTAACCCTTGATGTTGAAACCTTAGCGAGATCTCGGGTCTAGGTGTAGCATTGTAAAGGCTTTGTTATGATCACTCGCCTTGGTGGTGTTTGGTTGTATCGTGTGGGTAAAGTGCATAACCTCCGCAGAGTGTACAATCTATTCAATAGCCGTGCTCACGGTATTGGGCAATGCTCGAGAATTACAGTTAAGGGTTAGACTTTTGTTAAACAAAAACTTGTTGGGATGGCAAGGTGCCATGGAAAGTGGAAAATTAATTTAGGATTGGAAACTTGGTGTATTTGTAAATATCTGAATTTATTAATTATTGTATTTGTTTTATCGCTTTCCAATCTATTTATTGTATTCTTGTTAAATGTCGCTTATTGCAAAATACCCTTACTAGCCATTCCTTTGGATTAAGCCAAGCATATAAAATATTAGACTTGCATTGTTGTGCACAACTTGTTGAGTGCTTTATGTACTCACCCCAACAACAACAACTTCGTAAGAAGAGGAATCTATACCATTCATGGAGGAGGATTACTTGGATGCGAATGCTTAGGGTCCGAGCCTCGTCGGTTGCTCGTGGCGAATCGGAGCGCCATGCGCTTATTCTATTTCCGCCGCTTCTCATTGATACTCTTTTTAAGCCCCGTGAGGCATTATTCATGTAAGACAACAGATTATTATTAATTAATGAAGTTTATGCTATATTTATTTGTGTGTGACTATGATAGCATCTATGTTGAGCTGTGTGCACTAGCGCCATCCTGGACTAGTGCGGTATACACAGAGGGTCCGGATTTGCAAATTCGGGTCCCGACAGAGGTGGTATCAGAGCCATACTGACTATAGGTCTTGGCCCTAGGTAGTTGGTATCTCTTAGGAGTGTCCAAAATTATTTTCTAAAGAAAACGGTAAAATTGACTAATATGAAACTCTTGGCTTATCTCATCCTCCTACTCTCATCCTTGCTAAATTACCTTCTTTTCGTTGCCGTTTCGAGAGGAGATCTTATTCAAAATTTTGTTTTGAATAGATGCCGATCTTCCGATCCTTCGAGTCAAGACAGGTGGCTATGCCATGGAGCCGTGGAGAGTTCTTCAAGTGATTGGAGGCTTTGATCGTCCGCTCTACCGAGGAAGCAACCGAACGCCAACGGTGTGCATCGGGGTTCTTACGCAAGTCGATCATCTTCGCCGAGAGTGCGACGAGACCACCGCACCGATCCACATCATCGCCGGAGGTTCACTTACGAGGACCGGAGTTCGGAGGTCGCTAGACTTGCTCACGACGGATCTCGCCACGACTACGCCTACGAGCCAGCGACACCAGAGTTCGACTTCACCCGACAAAGGCGCGGCGTGCGGCGTCGACGGATCGTGGAGGAGAGTGTGCTCTGCAAAGACACCTTGCCGAGTTCGCCACCGCCGGAGGATCACCGAGGACACTGCGCAGAGCCGGAGACAGCGTGTGAGGCGCTAAGAGTGGCGGAGCGAGAGCTTCAAAGACCCGTGACGCCGCAGCCTGAGTCATCGGCGAGTGGAGGAAGCCTTGCGGTGGCCGAGGAGCTAGCGGACCAGTCGCCCAGAGCCGGATGAGGTCGCCGAGGAGGAAGAAGAAGACCGGAAGAGCGTGAGTGGGAGCCCGAGGAGCCAGCAGAGGGTCACCGGGATAGGTTCGCACCCATGCCGCCCACCCACCGGTGTATGCACGGATCGCCTCACCTGTGGTGGTGGATGAGTGAGAGTTGGTCTTAGAGTTGTGTTGAGACTCGAGTGTTGAGTCGCGTTCTTAAGTTAGCCTTTACCTTTTAGTAGACGTTAAGGTTGCATGTTTAGTTTGGTTCTTAATTGTTTGCTGAGTGTGCAGTATGTGTTGCAAAGCCCTTAGGCATTGTAAGCAACCATACCAAGTAATAATAATAAAGATTATTTAAGTTGGATTTAACCTGTTTCCCCCGCCTTAGAAATTCTTGCATCTTATCTATGCTACATCTATCTTTCCTAACCCAAGAAGCAATCAAGCAGATGGTGAACACTCGCGACAACAATGGGGCTTGAGGAAGTGGTGCGCGCCAGCAACAATCCCAATGAAGGAGCACCACCGCAGCAAGCACCGCCGGTGGATATGCGAACTTGGGAGCTTTTCTCATTGCGCAAACTCGCTTGATGCGCACTATGATGCAGCAGATGACCAATATGGCTGCGATCAACAACCCCGCCGCCGAACAACAATGGCGGGCCTCGTCCTTACTCCAAGTTGTCGGACTTCATGAGGACCCGACCACCAACATTCTCGAAATGTCAATCCCTTGGAAGCGGATGATTGGTCGAGAACCATTGAGAGGAAATTGTACATCACTCAATGTGAAGGCCATGAGAAGGTTCTTTACGCATCCCATCGCCTAGAGGAACAGTGCAGAATGGTGGGAGAACTATTGTGTCGCTCATGAAGCACCCATGGAAATCACATGGGAAGAGTTTGCAACGGCCTTCCGCCAGCATTACCATGTACGGAAGGGATGATGGACTGAAAAGGAAGAGTTCGGGCGCTTAAGCAAGGAAGCCAACCGGTGGCCGATTACTTAAACAAATTCACGCAGTTAGCTCGCTATGCTTCTGAGGACGTAGCGACGGACAAGGCCAGGCAGTCCCGCTTCATGAAAGGACTAAACTCAGGGCTGCAAGTGGGGCTGATTACCCACACTTTTCCAGATTTCCAAGAATTGGTAAACAAGGCTTTGATTCTGGAGGATAAGCGCAAGGAGCTTGGGGAAAATCGCAAACGCTTGATGACTAACCTGTGGACGCCTAACCACCGCGAATGAGGATGACACCGCGGTTTGCTAGGTTCCAACCACAAGTCGTTAACAAGCCAAGAACACCGCACCGCGACCATCAGGACAAGGTTATCAGACGCCGGCCCAAGGTAACAATGCTCAAGGGGGAGTGCAGCAGTCAGCCGCCAGAAGGTGCTACAGTTGCAATGAGCTGGGGCATTATGCCAATAGATGTCCCCAGAAAGGAGGAATCACGCCAGTGCGTTTCAACCTTGCAATGACACCTGCTAAGGCACCGATGACGGGAGCGAATCGAGGAGCTGGACAGGCAGGAGTGATGCCTCAAGCTACTATTCGAGGCAGAGTCAACCACATCACCGCCGATAGAGCCCAGGAAGCATCAGACGTCGTACTGGGTAAGTTTTTGGTAAACTCAGTACCCGCAACAGTATTATTTGATTCAGGAGCTTCGCATTCCTTTGTCTCTCGAGCTTTTGCATCTGAAAATGGTTTGAGCATGAAAAATCTTAAGTGTGTGATGCTAGTACAAGCCCCAGGATCTGAGTTAAGATCTAACCTTGGGTGTTTAGGGGTGAAGCTAATAATTAATGGGGTAGAGTTCCTAGCGAACTTGATTATTCTAGATGCCCAAGTTTTAGATGTCATATTGGGAATGGACTGGTTAACCAAGCATAAGACATTTTTGGATTGTGGTCGAAGGGTTGTATCCATTGAGAGCCCTAGAGGAGAAAAGGTGGAATTCGAGCGACATCGTTCGTAAGGGTCAATTAATGGTTAATAGCATGAGAACCGCGCCATAGAGGACGTGCGATGAGTCGTGGAATATCCAGACGATTTCGGAAGATCTGCGCCGAATGCCGCGGACCGTGACATCGAGTTCGTCATTGAGTTAGCACCGAACCGCACTAATAGCAAAAGACCTTATCGGATGCCTATCGATGAGTTAGTAGAGATGAAGAAAGCAGATCGACGAGTTATTAGAGAAAGGTTTTATAAGACCAAGTTCGTCGCCATGGGGAGCGCCAGTTTTGTTTGTCAGGAAAAAGGATGGAAGCCTTAGAATGTGTATTGATTACCGTGCACTTAATGAAGTGACGATTAAGAATAAGTATCCGTTGCCAAGGATTGATGATCTGTTCGACCAGTTGAGAGGAGCTGGAGTGTTCTCCAAGATAGACCTTCGTTCCGGATATCATCAACTAAAGATTCGGGCGGGAGATGTTCCAAAGACCGCATTCTCTTCAAGATATGGACATTATGAGTTCACGGTCATGTCTTTTGGATTGACCAATGCGCCAAAGATATTTCATGAACTTGATGAATAAGATTTTCATGGAATACTTGGACAAGTTTGTTGTTGTGTTCATAGATGATATTTTGGTATATTCAAGACCAAGCGAGCACGCAAATCATCTGAGGCTAGTGTTGGAAAAGCTGCGTGAGCAACAGCTGTATGCTAAATTCAGTAAATGCGACTTTTGGAAGGAAAAGGTGGAATTTCTCGGTCATGTCATGACTGCAGAAGGAGTTGCTGTCGACCCAAGCAAAGTGGAGGCAGTGTTGCATTGGGAGCAACCAAAGTCTGTCACTCAAGTCCGAAGTTTTCTGGGAATGGCAGGATATTATCGCCGGTTCATAGAAGGATTTTCGACGATTGTAGACCTCTTACTCAGTTATTGAAAAAGGAAAAGAAATTTTTCATGGACGCCAGATTGTGATAAGAGTTTTGAGGAATTAAAGAAGCGTTTAACAACAGCCCAATTGTTGGTTTTGCCTAATGTTCGAACAGCTTCGATATATACTGTGATGCGTCAAGACAGGGTCTTGGATGCGATTGATGCAAGAGGGTAAAGTGGTCGATATGCGTCAAGGCGCTTAAGACCGCACGAAGGAAATTATCCTACGATGACTTGGAATTGGTGCCGTGGTGCATGCCTTGAAATTGTGGCGTCATTATCTCATTGGAAATAGATGTGAGATATATACGGACCATAAGAGTTTGAAATATATTTTCACTCAATCAGATCTCAATATGAGGCAAAGGAGATGGTTGGAATTAATCAAGGATTATAACATGGGAATTCATTACCATCCGGGAAAAGCAAATGTGGTAGCTGATGCCTTAAGTCGCAAGAGCTACGTGGCGAATATGATGGTGCGGGAAGGACAATGTAATCATGCAGAGAATTGCAAAATTTAAAATTGGAAGTAGTTTTAGAAGGATTCCTAGCTGCTTTGGAAGTGAAGCCAATGCTCAAGATCAAATTCGGGAAGGACAAAAGATGATGAGAAAGTCAACCGAATCAAGGCTAAAAGGATGAAGGATTAGCAAAGGACTTTACCGTGGACGACCAAGGTACCATGTGGTTCAAGGGTCGCATTTGTGTGCCAAACAGACTAGAACTTAAGCAGTTGATTTTGGAAGAGGCTCATGATTCCAAGTATTCAATTCATCCAGGAAGCGCTAAGATGTACCAGACTTAAAGGAGAGGTTTTGGTGGCGAATATGAAGCGTGAAGTCGCGAGCACGTTGCCTTGTGCGATGTATGCCGAGAGTTAAGGCAATACATCAGAGACCAGCAGGTTTGCTACAACCGCTAAAAGTCCCAGAATGGAAGTGGGAAGAAATCGGTATGGATTTCGTCACCGGATTGCCAAGAACTCAAAATAGGTATGATTCTATATGGCTCATTGTGGATCGATTGACCAAAGTTGCTCACTTCATTCCAGTCAAGACAACTTACTCAGGGGACCGGTTAGCAGAACTATACATTGCGTAATCGTGTGTTTGCATGGTGTACCAAAGAAAATAGTGTCGATGAGGTACTCAGTTCACCTCGAGATTTTGGGATAAATTGCATGAAGCCATGGGAACGCGTTTGAACTTTAGCACAAGATATCATCCTCGTAATCGATGGTCGACGTAAAGAGTAAATCGATTTTGGAAGATATGTTAAGAGCTTGTGCTTTAGCCTACACTACATCATGGGATAAATGTTTGCCATATGCAGAGTTCGATTATAACAACGATCACCGAGCTAGTTTGCGATGTCGCCATTTGAAGCTTTATATGGTCGTGCTCTGTCGTACCCGCTAAATTGGAATGAGACAGAGAGCGTATGATATTTGGCCCGATATTCTCAAGGAAGTCAAGAGCAAGTTGCTATGATAAGAGAGAGGTTGAAAATCGCGCGATCAAGGCAAAAGAGTTCTACCGATAATCGACGTCGTGATCTAAGTTTCGAGCCCGATGATTTCGTGTATCTTAGGTTACCCTCTCGAAAGGAGTTAAAAGGTTCCACGCTAAAGGAAAGCTCGCCCCAAGATATGTTGGACCGTTCAAAATTTTGAGCCGTCGAGGGGAGGTTGCTTATCAGTTGGAATTGCCGCAGTTGCTGGCAGGCGTGCATGATGTGTTCCATGTGTCACAACTCAAGAAGTGTCTTCGGGTGCCAGCAGAGCAGACACCTATGGAAGAGATTGAGTTGCGTATGATTTGACCTACAAAGAACATCCAATGAAAATTTTGGATGTCATGGACCGCAGAACCAGGAACAAGTCAGTTCGTTTTTGCAGAGTTCAGTGGAGCAACCATTCTGAGAATGAGGCAACCTGGGAGCGTGAAGAGGACCTAAAGATGGAATTTCCAAACCTATTCCCTAGTCAGCCTTGAATCTCGGGGTCAAGATTCTATTAAGGGGGGAGGTTTGTAACATCCCAAGATTTGGCTTATAATTTCGCCACGTGCATTTTTGTGATTTTCGAATTTATTGGATTTTTCCGAAATTATCTAAATTTATTTTAATTAAGTATATTGAACCTTTGGTGAAAACTAAATATATATAGATAAAGTTAATATAAAGTTTTACCAAAAATATTTTATTTGAGCTCGTAATGTCTCAAAGTATTTATGAGAATTTTAGGATTTTTCACGATATTTTAATTACTTAAAATAGATTAATCTAATTTCGGGAATTATTTTAAATCAAAAGCTTTTGAAAATCGAGTGAGCGAAGATGGGCCAAGCCCAAAGATCGTGCGTCTTGTGCCCATTCATTGTCGCGCGCCCGTTAGCTCGCTTCGCCGCCGCTGCGTGTGACCGTTGGATGAAGATCGGATGGTCGCCTCCCTTCGCGAAACCCTAGTGCCGCGAGCCGTTGGATCGAGATCAAGTGGTCGGACGCCAGCGTTGTTTTGGTAAGTTTTGATCTCGTCCGTTGGATTTGGAAAGAGCGGATCGGATCGTATCGCCGGATCTAATCTTGGCGCTCATCTTGGATCGGACGGTCTCGATCGTCGTCTCCGATTCGGTTTCGAATCCGCCGCTTGCCGCCGCCGCGTGATTTGGTTTCCTTCCTCGCGGCGCATGCCGAGGCTATAAAGCCGCAGCCCGCACTCCGATGTTCCTCGTTCCTTGCGCGACCAGTAGCTCTAGCCTCTTCGCTGTTTCGCTGCCATCATCGCCAGAGCTCGCCGTAGTTCTTTGCGGTCGCCGCGAGTTTTTGCGCCATTCGCCGCCGTCGAGCATCCTCCGCCGAATCGGTTCGGATCCGAAGTTCCTCGCGTCGTGTCGCGTCGAGTCCGCCTTCTTCGCCGGAGTCGCGTCGAAACGCCGTTCGGGTGGTTGTCTTCCTCCGCTCGGTGCAAGCCCGCCGCCGTGTCTCGAAGCCGCGATCCGTTGGATCTTCGCCAACCGCCCAGATCAAGCCACGCCGCTTCTTCATCGGTGTTTCGCCGGGTAAATTTCTAACCGTTAGATCCGAATAGACGATCGGGATTGAGCCATGTAGGGGTAGATCGGTGGCCGTCGGATCGTCGCGCAGATCGCGCCAGCGTGTCGAGCATCGGCACGGGCGGCGTCGCAACCAATCGATGCGCGCCGCGCGTGTCGGGCGCGTGGTGCGAGGCGCCGGGCGCGCCCACGGTGGACGAGGCGGTTCCGTGGACCGAGTCCATGAACCAGCGACGTGTCGGCGCTGATTGGTCCGAGTCGGGGCTGACGCCGTTGCGCAATAAAGATCTTTTCCAATAGAAAATAATTCGAAAAATCGAAATTCTATTTTACGTATTTTGATTTATTCAAACTTCAAAAGGCTATATCTTTTGCATTTTAACTCGGATTTGAGTGATTCAAATTTCTAAAAATTATAAAATCAATATCTATTTATTGGTGAATTTTATTTTATTTTTGGAGTTTGTTTGCTCTCTGGTTTGGTGTTTATTTGCTATTTTGGCATCGTTTAGCGTGAGACGTTGAACCGCTCGGTGATCCGGAGGAAGATTCGTCGCCCAAGACCCAAACTCAGATCAAGACCAGCACCTACTCCAAGGCAAGTTGTGCTTTGATCATGTTGCACCTAATTTTCACCAAATCGCTATTTTGTCTTTTAAACTTTATGCATGATATTTTATGTGTATAAATGATTTCAATTAATCTGGGAATTAGATAATATGCCTATTTGAATTAAACCATACCTTGTCAATTATATGCCATGATCTATTTGTCACCCTAGGATGTGGAATTATAGTTGATAATCAACATGGGCTAGTTAGATCGTCATAGATTGCTTAGCCATGCCACGTCATCACATGTGTCCGAATGTCGATACTTAATCTTGACTAATGGAATATGGAACAATGTTTATGAATTGGTGTGTCATGTGTTGTCACACAATGATATCAAGTTGTCGTGGCGAGGAGGTCACACATCGGGATTGAAATGTTGATGGCATGTGGTGCATGGTAATCAACCTGGGTGGTAATGATTTTAGATTGAGGCAAGTGGCAAGGGCGGTGTGCCAAGGTGGGCCAGTTTGGTGGGTATGTGGAAGTCTTGCCTTAATCACTTTAAGGACTTAACCTTGCAAGCCTTTGACCGAGTCTCTCTTGCAACCACATGTCGGAATGGGACAACCTAGTGAATAATTTGTGAAACCTAAATTTGATCTTGTCGTGGTGAATAGTGAGTCCCGGTTACGGTTTAACTCACATGGCGCAAGAGGGGGCCTGTTGTGGTGGTTTAACCCTTGATGTTGAAACCTTAGCGAGCAAATCTTGGGTCTAGGTGTAGCATTGTAAAGGCTTTGTTATGATCACTCGCCTTGGTGGTGTTTGGTTGTATCGTGTGGGTAAAGTGCATAACCTCTGCAGAGTGTACAATCTATTCGAATAGCCGTGCTCACGGTATTGGGCAATGCTCGGAATTACAGATTAAGGGTTAGACTTTTGTTAAACAAAAACTTGTTGGGATGGCAAGGTGCCATGGAAAGTGGAAAATTAATTTAGGATTGGAAACTTGGTGTATTTGAAATCTTGAATTTATTAATTATCGTATTTGTTTTATCGCTTTCCAATCTATTTATTGTATTCTTGTTAAATCTTCGCTTTATTGCAAAATACCCTTACTAGCCATTCCTTTGGATTAAGCCAAGCATATAAAATATTAGACTTGCATTGTTGTGCACAACTTGTTGAGTGCTTTATGTACTCACCCCAACAACAACAACTTCAGAAGAAGAGGAATCTATACCATTCATGGAGGAGGATTACTTGGATGCGAATGCTTAGGGTCCGAGCCTCGTCAGTTGCCTGTGGCGAACTGAAGCGCCACTGCGTTTATTCTATTTCCGCTGCTTCTCATTGATACTCTTTTTAAGCCCTGTGAGGCATTATTCATGTAAGACAACAATTATTATTAATTAATGAAGTTTATGCTATATTTCGCTATGTGTGACTATGATAGCATCTATGTTGAGCCTGTGTGCACTAGCGTGATCCTGGACTAGTGCGGTATACACAGAGGGTTCGGATTTGCAAATTCGGGTCCCGACAGAAGGCTACCCCTCCACCCCTATTTATACAACTCTTGGGCCACCTACCACCCTTGGATGAGCCTCTAAACCCTAGAGCATCCATCAAGGGTTAGGATTAACCCACTCAACCAGCCATGCAAGGGTTCACTCAAAACCCACAACACATAATGGGTTTTCTTGCACGGTTCTCAAAGCACACTAATTAGACCCACTAATCTATCAACTAGACCAAGATCCAATGGTCCTCATTGATCCGTGCAGCATCTCATCCGTTCCTTGTCTTCACGGCTTGCACGGACTCTGTCTCTGATCATCTTCCGGTGATCCCCGACCGTCTGGACCTCCGACGCTCCTCGCCTAGTCCCGGCCATCCTTCGCCTCACCATGACCTAGCACTGTCGTCGTGCAACTATCAAAAATAAGGAAATACCTCACATAGCAATGTTCAATCATAAAAAATGCTCACAATTAATTATGTCTTAATCATTAGTCGGTTCTACCGCCAACCACAGGCTAGTAGTACCACAAGAAGCTAACACAACTTAAATTGCTTCCTTTTGAATTCCAATTCAAATCAAACTCAAACCTGAGCACACCTTACTCAAATAAAGTCAAATACTCATTACAAACATGGATGGACCTCCACATGGTCCTTCAATCTCCCACTCTGCGTACCAATAAGGCCTAATGAACTTTGCTTTCAATAATCGTTATATATCCTCTTTTATGACATTGTACAGGGCTGGATTAAAGCGTTTAAGGTACTGCTTAAACAGCCGATATCCTGGCTTAATAGGTAACCGATGTTCGACAAGTTGTCGGTTTAAACCAGGAATTTTGTGATATTCCCAAGCAAAACAATCTTTATAATCTTGAAGAATTTTGACCAACTTCTCCTTATATTTCACACCTAATTTTGCACTAATAAAAGTTAGTCTTTTCCTATCACCACCACCTATATCGACTTCTTCAAGTAGGTCGGTGGATGTGAACCCTCGGCCTAATTTCTCGATTTCTTAGAAATCTTCGATGGCCTCATAGCTATCCGTCATTTGCCGATAGCTTTGCATTTTATCTTGTAGGGCCCTCACTGTTTCCCTTGACCCCATCGACGTAAAACCTCATTTGCTCGATCAAATGTGCCTAGCTTAACACTGATCAACATAAGTCCTATTTTACTAACACAAATGAAGTCACAATCATCCAGCGTTTTCCCCGATATACATTCGGCTTCCTCATGTTGCCAATTTGCATCTGAACTATCCATATCAATATGAACCGATGTATCAGCCGAAACGACTTCCACTTCACCTCCAATCCACTGGACAAGCGCCTGATGCATGGTCGACGGAATGCAACAATTGGCATGAATCCAATCTTGGCCGAGCAGCACGCTGTAATTGCCTTTGGTGTTAATGACGAAGAATGCGGTCGGCAAAGTCTTACTACCGACAGTTAACTCCGTGACCATAACGCCTTTGGCTTATGTGGGATCGCCTGTGAAGTCATTCAAAACCATATTAGTCTTGATCAAATCTTCATCGGACTTACCCAACTTCTTGTAGGTGGTGTACAACATCAAATTGATGGTAGCTCCTCCATCCACCAACATCCTTGATATCGACTTGCCATTTATATATCCTTTTAAATACAATGGCTTTAAACGCCGATGATCATCTCGTGGTTTTTCAAAGATCGCATCTTGGGCACCTAAACATGATTGAGCAAAGGTTTTATTGGCCGATTCGGTTTTAATTTTGAACTTGATTGGCAATGTGAATACCATGTTGATATCCATCGAAGGTGTGTCATCCCTAATCATGGGAGAATCTAGGTCATCGGCTGAATCGAAATCTTCTTCAGCTTGCTCTTTCTTCCTCCACTCTTTTTTGGTAGTTTTGATCGGCCGAAGTTCATTGAAGGTTCGATCCCTCTGTTTCTCTTCAGTTCTTAGTCTTTGCAATCATCTGCGCTGTGATTGGCTAAGACTGGGTGGACACCACATTGGTTTGGGTTCCATTGGCTTACGTATTTTGCCAGCCAAACCTTCCTGATTAGCAGAATTTGACTCCGTCTGGATCTCAACTTGATTCGGCACCTGATTTGGCAGAGAAATTCTATCATGAACCAGTTTTCTGTAGCTTTTGTTAGGACGATCTCATATCGGCCCAGATAACCTTTCTTTGGCCGATCGACTAGGCCAATCATCCTCGGGATAGTGTTCCATTGGGCACATGTATGGAGATGGCAATGCTACCCTCTTTCCCAGCAAAATTGCCAAAACGGACACCTTCGATGAGCTCTTTCTACGTTTTCAGTTCGATATAAATTATCTGACCGACGCGGAGAATATCGCGACCAATTGTTCATTCACTACTATAGGAATATACATCACAATCGGTTCTTTTTTGTCATCACAATCGGTTTTGGTGGTGATACAAAGTCATTAGACAGAGATGAGGCGATGCTATCACAGTCGGTTTTTACCCGATTGTGATTAGGGAGTCATATCTATCGGTTCTTTCTCAGAAGCGATAGAGATGAACCCTCATCTCTATCGGTTCTTAGAAGGAAGCGATAGAGATGAGGGGGTCATCTCTATCGGTTCTTTGTAGGAACCGATAGAGATGACCATAACCGATAGAGATGAGGTGGTCATCTCTGTCGCTTCTTACAAAGAACCAATAGAGATAACCCTTCATCTCTATCGCTTCCTTCTAAGAACCGATTGTGATGACCCCTTATCACAATCGGTTCTTACCGATTGTGATGTGGGGGTCATCGATTCTATCTAAAATGATCATCAAAGACCACATTCATGATTAAATACTCTTTCGAAACATCAAACATTAAATTAAAATTGTACAACATCAGATCATAAAGGTTGGAAAAGATTCAATATGATACTTCCATAAACGTATCAATATCCTCATCAGCTAACAAATTTGATTACGAATTTAGGAGATACATTTCCAGAGGAATCTAGTCTCATTACATACATGGTAGAGTAAATTAGAAATAACATGAGAAGTTTCTGTATTACCAAAATCAAGCTCATCAGAATTAAATCCTTAGTATACATATTGAGAGGATTAGTTCAAATATAGCAAATATATAGGTCTAAATCCCAAGCTTTACAAAGTTTGTCTAATGCATGTTAAATAAGGATTGGGAGCTTGAGACAAGAATTCATCTCCCATCCCAATGGCCATCTTCATAGTTATTCTATTTAGAACACATCAGAAGGCTGAATTCACAGTTGAGCAGTAGATTCAGCAAAAGAGAAAACGATTGGAGCAAACTACCATATTTTCGAAAATAAACCTTCATAAGTAGCAGCCATGGCAGCCTTTTTAAGCCATCAATGAAAGACCTAATGGAAAAGGAAATTGTGTAAGCGCGTCATGTTTCTTGTATTGACTTCCAACATATCATGACCTAATGAAACAAAATGAAGTGCTTACTTTTCATTGGAGAATCATTGAGAAGAGCGCATTTTCAACGAACAGTCGTGAAGAGCTAATAGAAGAAATAACACAGAATTGGGAATCTTGTCCATCATATGCTGTAGTAAACCAGCCTAAATGATCAAAAGCATCATGTCAGTTAGAATAGACCTGTTACAGTTCAAACATGGAAAACAACTAATTTCAAGCAACTCTGCACCGACCAAGTCAACAAAATATCCATGTGAGGGAAGGTAGTTAAGTGTTTGGTAAAAGATTAACTAACTGTGTGAATTGTCTCTCTTTAGCTTTTATTGGTTCTTCAGTTACCAAGACACAAGAAAAAAAAGGAAAATAAAGCAAGTATTTGATATAGATAGAGAAGACTCAGACAATAAATTTACATCAACATCGTGACAGTCAATTATGCAACAAGAGAATCTGCTGGCTATTGTTTTTTGCTCATATAGTCTAAGCTCTAAACCAAAACACATAGGATGAGCAAACTAACTCGTCTTAGTATCTGGTAAAGGGGGTGGATGGACAAACGGTGGCAACCCAAAGCGAGAAGCAATCAATGAGCACTGGATGACATATTTACGGCAACCAAGCAAACAAACTACAATGTAAAAAATCAAAGTAAAAAATATAATCGATAGTGCAAAGAGCAGCACAATAAGAGGATAGATAACTGATTTCCAAGGCAAGCATTGGATCAATAGGATAAGCAATAGCATGGAATGGCTGCACATTTGGCAGAACTGACATCTATTGGAAAAAAAACAAGAGCTTGGTAATGATATTTTCGTTGCTCAAATTTATCCTATTCCTTCCATATTTTAGGAAAGGAAATTTGATCAGAAAGAGTCATCTTTATTTGCTGTTTGATTATCTCTTCAACTTTATGGAACATGGTATCTCTGTTTTCCCAGTCACAAACACTCTGCAGTGGAACAATCAAAGAAACAAGTTAGCAATTATTAATTATTGTCCTGTTCTTCAGAAAGATCAGGTTATTGAGGTCAATCAGTCAATGACTTGAAAAAAAAGGCCATTGATCACTACTATAACAACAGTGCCCACGAAACTGAACAAGCAATAATTGGGGGGAAAGACCCATGGTTGCAGGATTTGCAGGCGAGGGGTTTCCAAAAACTAGCCTGAAAGTTATAAGTGCTATTTGATGTGCTTGGTGAGTCATGATTTTCACCTCTAGAGACATGATATTCTATTGAGCAGGTTACAATCTAGATCTAGGTTACAGCAAGTGCAATCTAAAAAAAGGATACTGAAAAACAGGGAAATCCTTAACTGTTTCTTCATGTCATTGTACATAGCTGTAAGATAGAAGATGTTCAGCCAAGTAATCAACATAACTATTGTCCAGCAGTTAGTTATGAACAGTAAGTGGTCCCAGAGCTTACCATGTTATTGTATGCTTCCACAAACCGAGGGTCACATATTATAGCTTGATTGTAAGAATGAATTGCCATATCAAGCTGCCGTTGCTCATAGTAAATAGTGGCAAGATTACCTGCATGAAAAATGTTCCCCAATCATTTCTATTACGAGGTATACTAAGACTCTACTTTGAAGATAAAGAAATGAACACTCTCTTGTAAGCTTGTACATATCTCACCCAAGATGAACATCTAAATAAATGGACTCGAGATGACAAATGTCACTCAATTAGCATTTACAGTTTTATTCTGAAAAAAAGGACTAGCAGTAGGTTTGGTCAGTATCCAATAGGTGCCATACCAATTTTTGGCCACAAGCAATGAAATTTGGCATTTGTTTGGTAGATGATCAATATTTGGCTTGCCTGGCATTCTAGCTACTTTTGAGATGCCTGGTAGTCGAAATGTCAAATTTGTAGGCACTGTTTATCCCTGTAGCATGCTGAATAATCGGCACAAGTAGATAACTCGATTTATCCAACAACGCAGATCACATGCTCTCGATAACATCAAAAGGAAAAAGGCTCAGAGACGTTAAATTACTCAATAACATGTCGCAATCATATGGCTCACCAGTCACAACACACGCCGATCCCCGCGCCCCATCCAAACCCAACACACCACACAGATCGAGCGAGCAAGCGAGGCCACCACCACACCGAATGAATGGCGGAGAGAGGCGGAATCTTACACAACACGGCCTCCAGGTAGGGCAGCGCCATTGGAGCCGGAGGTGGCGGAGGCACTTAGGGAATCGAGGGGCGGGGGCGACCTGCTTATCAGGCGGGGGGACAGGAGTGGAGAAGAGGAGGGGTCGGGGACCGGTTTTGTGTGGGATTTCGCGGTCGGACATGGAGAACGCGTGCGCTCTCACCTTCATGGCGACGATAGGAGATACAGTGGCGGCGAGCGATGCCGGGGCGGCGGGAACCTAGGGTTAGGCCAGGGCGGCTGGAAGGGCGACGGGAACCTAGGGTTAGCTACGGGGAACCGAGGCTGCGGGGATTGTGTCGAGGGCGGCTGCGGGCAAGCGATGACCAAGATGTTAACGATGGCACTTAAGAGGATCAATACTATCGGTTTCAGAAAGAAACCGACTGCGAAACCAATACTGTCGGTTCAAAAAAAGAAACCGACTGTGAAAAACAGACAATCACAATCGGTTTTTCTGCAGAACCGATACAAAAAATATATATTGCTATCGATTTCTTTATTGCACCCGATACAACAGAAAATACATTGCTATCGGTTTTTTTATTGGAACCGATACAGATGAATAATACATTGCTATCGGTTTTTTTATTGGAACCAATACAGAAGAATGTCCATTACAACTGACACTATTAATTAAAGTATCTGTGTCAATTTTTAAATAAGTACCGACACAATTTTTTAATCTCACAAAGATTTAGCAATCGGTTTTTACACTAAAACTGATACAGATGAATTGTATATTCCTATCGGGTTTTTCAGTTGAACCGACATAGATGTTCCATCTAGTCTAATTCAAACCGACAATAAAAAGGAAATCACAATTTGACAGGAAACCAATCAGAACTGAGTAATGTTAGGAAAATAAGGTTATTAACAACATCATCTCTATCGGTTCTCAGAAGGAAGCGATAGTATCGGTTCTTATAAAGAAATGATAGAGATGATGGTATGATCATCTCTATCGCTTCTTACAAAGAACCGATAGAGATGGGACCATCATCTCTATCATTTCTTTATAAGAACCGATAGAGATGAGTGTGTCATCTCTATCACTTCTTAGAAAGAACCGATAGAGATGACCCATCTCATCTCTATCGCTTCCTTCTGAGAATCGATAGTGATAATCCACTCATCTCTATCGCTTCTTCTAAAGAACCGATAGAGATCACCCCCTCATCTCTATCGCTTAGTTCTGAGAACCGATAGAGATGAGGGGGGTTTGCTGTTTTTTTCCAATTCACCCTCCTAAATCAGCACATATTTCACAAAGTATGCACATATCATATTCACACAGCATAAATTACACACATTATGCACATATCACAAATATTGCTATACAACTCGTGTTGAATGTTAAAAATCATAATACAAAATCCTATAGAAGTCATAAGCTCGTGTTGTACGGTGCGATACTCACAGTGTCCATGATCGAACAGTCGAAATGCCGATGGCTATCGTACAGTCCAGATTAACACGAGAGCACTACAAATTAAGATAATTAAATACATGTGTGCTTGTCAAATAAAGGGTGCGAATCTGATAGGATATACATAATACCAATGCAACCTAAACTTTCTTCGCGACATATCGAAATTACAGAGTGCAAAATTGAAGGGGTTTGAAGGAAATGCTCATATTTTGAAGAAACCCACAAATTCTGCAAAATGAGGGGAAATCTCCTCAGTCTAGGCTTCAAATTGACCCTCTTAACATCCACCCTTGAGGATTTCATTTTTTCTCACCCAAGTATTGCTTTCAACCACAGAATATGAGCTGTTTTTCGGATGGTGGCGAAGAAATGTCCTCTGGAATAACAACAGAGAAGAGTTCAACCCAAGGGGTATAAATAACCTAGCGGGACACATCATAATCGGTTCTCACTTAAAAAGCGATAGTGATATGCACACACATCACTATCGGTTCTCACTTGAAAAGCGATAGTGATGTGATCATGCACATCACTATCAATTCTTATGTGAGAAGCGACAGTGATGTGCATCCTCATCACTATCGGTTCTCACATAAGAAGCGATAGTGATGACTACGTGTACATCACTATCAGTTCTTATGTGAGAAGCGATAGTGATGTGCATGATCATCACTATCGCTTCTCACATAAGAAGCGATAGTGATGTCGATGTGCACATCACTATCGGTTCTTTTGTGAGAACCGATAGTGATGTTCATGCATATTACTATCGCTTCTCACATAAGAACCGATTGTGATGTACCCAGTACTACATCACAATCACTTCTAACATGAGAACCGATAGTGATTATTATTAACACCCTTTCTAAGTCATCTATCACAATCATTTTTTCCTAAAAACTTAAGAACCGACCCAGATGAAGTGATAGTGATGTACCATTCTGTAGTAGTGATTATTCATACTTCTCCATCAACTGAGAAAACGTTGGCCTAGGCCTTTTCGCTGGTTTCCTTGGCGGTGACTTTTCTGCTTTATACCATCTGCCAACTTGTGGGTCCCCTTTGGGTTTAATAGTCTTTGAATTTCTGCTCACGATCGGCTTCTATTTGTAATGAACCGGTAGTGATCTTCAACGTTTGGTTACCACCAGAAGTTGACTGAATATCAACTTGTCGATCCTTTCTTGGTTCTTCGCTGTGCATCGGCTTTTTTCCCTTACTCGAACATTGCACCATATTTATGGGGGAATGAATCGACGTCAACTTGCATGGTCAGCTCATCAATGAATTTTAGCCGACCATCCTCAATAGCTGATTGGATCTGTTGACAAAAAATATTGCAATCGTTAGTATTATGAGAAAAAGAATGATGCCACTTGCAATACCTTCGCTTCTTGATCTCGTCAGCCGATGGTATAATGTGTCCTTCGGGTAACCGTATTATTTTTTCTTGTAATAACAAATCAAAAACATGATCACACTTAGAGACATCAAAAGCGTATTTAACTTCTGACTTATTCCTAGTCGGCTTAAGCCAGGAACAGACTAAAGATTTTTTAGACCCTTTAATCCATTCGGCTATATTCACCTCTGCTTCATCATCTTCACAAGATTCACTGGGGCAATAATAAACCATATTAACTTTAGCTTTATCCTTTTCTTTATTATTGCCATTTGCTTTGAATCTCTCCTTGAACCCCATGTTATCCGGAAACCGGCTTTCTTGAGCCGACATGCGATGAAGCAGGTGACTTAGATCAGTGAACTCTTGTCCTCCAAACTTTTCTCGAAGTGGTGGACTTAGCCCTTGGAAAGTCAAATCGGCCAGTTGATTGTCGGGTAATGTGACAATAAAACATCGATTTCTGACTTCCCTAAATCTTTTAATGTAATCAGTTACAGTTTCTCTAAATTTTTGGTGGACAGAGCTCAGATCGGAAATCTTGAGTTCCAAACTGCCATAGGAAAAGTATTCATGGAATCGGCTTCCAAATCGTTCCATAAATGAACCGAATTTGGAGGCAGACTAGTAAACCAAGTAAAAACAGCTCCTGATAATGACAATGGGAACAATCTTATCTTTAGCCAGTCGGACTGAGCTGCTTCATCGCATTGTGCGATAAAGCATCTGACGTGTTCTGATGTCGTAATTGAATCATCTCCAGAGAACTTTGCGAAATCCGGGACTTTGAAGTTGTGAGGATATGGCATACGATCTATGTAATCAAGATATGGTTTTCTATAACTGATGACTTTCCCTTTTGGCTTACAACAGAAATCTGATCCGCCCAATTAATACTATTGGCCAACAGAACGGTAGATCCTTGATAATGTTGGTCATAATTGGCATTCTGCCCCCCGAGTGCAAACTCGGGCTGCCGATTAGGCTGAGCCGACAGGTGACGAGTGTATTGGTCGTATCCATTGTTTCTCCTAGTTGGCGGTTCCGGCAATGGGAGAAAGGGTTCTGAATAGGTCACTACCCTGTGCGGAACCGGATTCCTAGGCATGACAGGTTCATGACATTGTGGGTATCTATCAAATTCAATCGGCTGTGGAACCAATTGTGGAAAAAGAGTAAAATGGAGTCAATGGCGGTAATTTTGCCGATGCATCTAGCTTAGTAGCATCGGTATAGGCCTGATAATGGGTTACCCCACTCGACCGAGGATCTCATGGTAGTATGATGGTGGGTTGAGTTGGCATCATTGTTGGAGATGAGGTTATAGCCAATGGTTTAGGATCGGCTAACGTGCTCTGTGTACTTTGTGCTATTGAGAAAACATGATAGCTTGGCAGAGCCTGCATCGGGTCAAGCAGACTCCCGGATGGGGCCAACTCCTGAGCGATAGTTTTAACACTATTTGCAATCATCGGCTTAACTGTTGTAACAAGAGCCGATAATTGGTTTATCAGAGCATGGTGTACAGATTGATTAATCATAGCCGATAGATCGGCTTGAGTAGGCAGATATTGACTTACTGGGTCTTCTTTAACGCCTGCATCACCAAGGGTATTAACCGTCGGCAGCGCGGTTTTTTGAGTGATACCACATCGAGTCTTTTGATAACAATTCAGCATCATCCCTTCAAGATAAGTTTTTCGATCTTCAATTTCCTTACGCTACTCTAGCGTTAAATCGTCTAGCGTAGGGATGATTATAGCTTCAGTATTGAGATCTGATGGTGGAATCAACATCCCTGATGAAACATTGTGGTCCCACTGGGCGTGCTAAGAGTGTGTTGACGTCAAAAACTTAAAGTAGGTTTTCGACAACAAAGACACCGCATTTAAAACTTCAGTTCAGAGCGTGTGATGGATTTGACTCAGAATCGACAAGGTAAACTATGAACTTTATTTAAAGCCGATCGTGAAGATCAATCAGCTTAGATTCAATCAGCCCAAAGCCGATTAAATCGAGACAAAAAGGCAAGCCCAACTAGCCAATTAAGGCTAATCGGAGGATAAAGGTAGATCGATTCTGAAGAAGGCGATGCGCAGCAAAATCAGAATAAATCAAACCTGGGCGTAATTGATGAAGACCAACAATCGACGATGCGCAACTTTATTGTTCAAGATCGAATTACAAGAAGACTAAATTACAGGAACTACTCCTAGTCGACAGGAAAAAGAGAATAATGTAAATGTGTGAATTTGATTGTGTTGTTTTTTCATAGCTCGCCTTGTCCTCCTTTTATACCCGTTAGCCAATTGAGTCCGGTTACAATACGTTAACGAAGCGTGATCCGTATCGATTTTGGTGTTTCCTAAAAAACCGACTCGGTTTCCAAATTATATTCGGATAGAGTCTCCGAACGTATCCTTTTGACCATGGACTGTCGATTTTGACCACACCTGCCATTTTCTGGTGCAAACAGAACCAAACCGATTCCTGCACACAAAGCATCAACAAGCACCCAAAACTACATTACATACCTCATTTTCAACCATTGAATACCCAAACATCGCCGCCACTACTCACTCTCGTCCTCAAAGTCAGCGAATGACGGCTGACGTCTCCAGTGAGTTTCCGACCGCATCAATAGGCAAAATGGATTCATCTTCACTCACTGATGCTTGCTCACTCGGTTTTCTTCAAGATTGAACAATTCTTCTTTACTTTCGGCTATCCACTGCCGCCTCCACTGCTTGAGCACGGTGGCAGCCACCTTCGGCCACCATCGGCCGTGACTGGGGCCTCCCCTGAGTGCGCGATGCCCTGATGGTGTTCCCACGCTGGCGGGCTAGCCTACTCTGTTCTGAGTCACTGCACTGCGGGCCGAGCGGTCAGCCAAACACTCTAGGTAGGAAATGACCAAAAACCAAAATTCGCTTTATCAATACTGAAAGCGCATTTACCTATTAAGGGTATTTCCTAAACTGACGTCCATTTATACCTTTATATCTTTTGCATTTTTCATCCAATCACAGCAAAATAAATTCCTAAATTCATATTAATTCCTGTATTCTCTGAAGATGCAAAAATATTTAATTTTGAACCCAAGTTTGAATTGTTCAAATTTTGAAAACCCTATATTCTAAAATCATGAAATTATTTTCATATGCTCTTGAGACCATAATAAACTCATTTGTGCAAAATATTTAATCTTTGGACACAGTTTGAATTATTTGAAAATAAAACTTGAGTTTACCTTAATATAGTTACTATAACAAATATACAAACCATAACTCTTTAAATCATGAAATAAATTTTAAGATGTTCTGGAGGTCACAAGCTTTCCAAATATGTAAAAATATTCATATTTCGACATAGTATGTATCAAATGTTTATATAGGCTCATATCAATGCATGTAAGAATTTGAATGTTTATAACTTGCACAAATAAAGCCCAAATTTAATGAAAAAAAGTTCTAAATTCATGTTAGACCATATAGTTCCAGATTCTGCAAAAAAAACCTATCCAAGTTACTTCTGGGAAAAAATTGAAGTTAAAAGTAAAGTAAGGATTCAATATGTGCCATGTACAAGGTTCTTTGTAAATAAGCTCGGAATAAATTGAAACCAGTTTCGTTAGAACCTTTAGGTCACAAATAACCCAAAAGTACAGAAAGAATTGAGTTTCAACTTGTTTTCGGCCATTCTTCAATAAGGTAGATTCTATATGTTGAAAGTTCGAATAATCATAACTTGTACAAATAAACCTCAAATTCGGTGAAATAAAATTCTATAACCTTTTAAAATAATAATCTTACTATTTATACAAAAGCATGTAAGTTTTGAGATCAGTTCATATATATTCATGTCATAGGAAGGGTTAAATAGTGTTAAATCATGGAATAGTAGTATAGTTTCTAAATAGTCTCTAATACCTTTTGAATAAGAGCTCAACTTGATGAAAAATCATGAAAATGAATCCCTCTACAGTAGCTTAAACTTGGATATAAAATTTCTTGGCCTATGTTTAACCCATAAGAATTCGGTGAAATCAAATTCTATAACTCTATGCTTAACCCATAAGTTACACATGTGCACGCGCACACTCCACTTCTTGTTAATGTAATATTACATTTTGATAAATTCAAATAATTTTAACTTCTTGAATTTGGAATTATAAATATAAGAATACATAATTTTAGCCTCTTGAATTCGTAAATATTCATATGCATGATTATAATTTTAGCCTCTAGAATTCAAGCAATAAAAGTAGCAAATACATAAGAAGAGCCAAATCATGAACAAAGAACTAATGAAACCATCTGTAACATCCCAAAAAAATTTGCTCAAACATTATTTTATTGCTTAAATGTGCATTTATGATTTTCTGGAATTTATTTGGATCTTTTTGGATTTATTTGAAATAATTTTAAATTATGAATATTGACCTTTTGTTCAAATCTATTTAAAGTTATGCAAAGTTAAAATAAAGTTTTGCTAAAAATATTTTATTTGAGTCCAGAATGTCTCAAAGTATTTTTGAGATTTTTCTTGGACTTTTCCTTTTAGTTTTATCGCTTAAAATAAATAAAATGAATTTCTGTAATTATTTTTAAATGGGAAATCTTTTAAAAAGCCAGATGAACAGTGCTGGGCCGGCCCACGATTGTGCAGCGCAGGCAAGCCCGCGCGGCCCAGTCAGCCGTCCGCATCAAACCCTAAGTCCGCAGGCGTCTGATCGCATTTCGTCGGACCAGATCACGCCGCGTAGGAGATCGGGTCGTGTCCGTTGGATTGCGACGCGTGTACGGCGGGGCGTCGTCGTCTCCGTTCGGGACTCGGAGTCCGCCGCCGTAACGACGTCGAACTTCTTCGCCGTGTAAAGCTCGGACGCCGAGGCTATTTAAGGGCAGGGTAGACCCCGAGGTTCTCCGTGGGCTGCCGCATCTTTTCTCTGACGCGCCGTCGCCCGAGGAGCTTTGTAGAAGCCGCTCGACCTCGCCGAAGTAGAACGCCGGAGTCGCCGTGGTTTTTGCTCGAGTACATCGCCGGTTCGTCGGTTTTCGACGTTTTGGTCCCAGATCTGAACTCGTCGAGGTGTGCCGCATCAACTACTCCACTTCTTCACGTCGGAAACGCACCAGAACGCCGTCGCCAGAGCTTCTTCCTCGTCTCCGGTGGTTCTTCTCGCCGCCGCTTCGCCATTAGCTTCGTGTGAGATCGTAGCCGTCGGATCTGAGTGAACAGTTTAGATCGGGCCGCGTCGCGTGTGTCTGTCGCCGTTCGATCAGATCGGGCCGTAGATGCGTGCCGCATGTTGCGCATCGGCGGGGCGACACTGCGACCAATCGGATCGAGACGCGTGGCGCTGCGGGTATCGAGGCGTCATACGCCGGGTTCATGGTGGACCAGAGGAGGTCCCGTGGACCGGGTCCATACGCCCGAGACACGTGTCAAGCTACGGTTGGTCCAGGCCAGGGCTGACGTCAGCATGATGTCACGCTTGCGTAATAAATCTGTTTTCGATTTAAAAATAAATCATTAATTCGATTTTCGATTTTTGCAATTTCAGTATTTATTTCAAACTTCAAAAGGCTATATCTTTTGCATCGTAACTCGGATTTGAGTGATTCAAATTTCTAAAAATTTGTAAAATTGAGATCTATTTAATGGAGAATTTTATTTGATTTTCAGAGTTCATTTGCTCTCTGTTTTGGTATTTATTTTCTTTTATTCTTCGGTACGCGTAGACGTTGAATTGTGCGACGCTTCGGAGGAAGATCCAGCAACTCAAGAGCAAGTTCCAGAACCAGATCAGGACCTATTCCAAGGCAAGTTGTGTTTTGATCATGTTGAACCCATGTTTATAAAATTGCTATATTTGTTTTACCCTATTGCATATATTTCAAGTATACAATTGTTTCAAATTAGATTAGGTTTAGCTAATATACCAGATTGATGTATATCCTACCTTGTCATTGTATGCCATGATCCATTGTCACCCTAGATTGGTTCAATATAGTTGGTTAGTAATTATAATCAACATTGGAGGGTTAGTTCGTATTAGTTGCTTAGCCATGCCACGTCATCACATGTGTCAGAATCATTGATAATTAATCTTGATTAATGGAATATAGAACAATGTTATGAACTTGTGTGTCATGTGGATCACACGATGAGATTGAGTTGTTGTGGCGAGTCATGTCACGCAACGATGTTGAATTGTTGATAGCACGTGGTGCTTGGTAATCAAATGGGTGATAATCATTTAGATTGGGGCAAGTGACAAGGGGCGAGGAGGCCAAGGTGGGCCCGATGGGCAGAGGGTATGTGGATGTCTTGCCTTGATCACTCTAAGGACTTAACCTTGCAAGCCTTTGACCTGAGTTAATCATGCAACCACATGTCTGGTATGGGCCAGCCTAGCTAAGTAATTTGCAATGTCTTAATTTTGGTACTATCGTGGTCGGTGTGAGTTCCCGAGTTATGGAGTAATTCACATGGCGCAAGAGGGGGGCCCTGGATGTGGTAACCAGTCCCACCAGTGTTGAAACCTTAGCGGGTAGTATCAGGTTAAGCCAGCGCATTGTAAAGGCTTTGTTATAATCACTCGCCTTGGTGGTGTTTGGTTGTATCGCATGGGTAAAGTGCATAACCTCTGCAGAGTGTGAAACTATTCGGATAGCCGTGCTTGCGGTATTGAGCAATGCTCAGGAATTACAGTTAAGGGTTAGCTTAATTAAATGGACAACTTGGTTGGGATGGCAGAATGCCATGTGGAAGATGGAAATTGACTTAGGATCGGAAACTTGGTTTACTTGAGAAATACTGAATCTATTTATTATTGCTATTTGTTTTACAAGTCTTTACAATCTAAATATTATATTTGTTCATAAATGCTGTTTATTGCAAAATAGCCATGATAGCCTTTCCATTGGAATAAGCCTTACATATAGATACATAGAATTGCATTCTGTGCACAACTTGTTGAGTGCTTAAGTACTCACCCTTGCCAAACAACAATAATGAACAGTTGAAGAATCTACACCTGTGTTGGAAGAGAAAGTCCAGGAAGACACGAGTCATTAGGGTCCGAGCCTTGTCGGTTGCCTGTGGTGAACTGATGAGCTATCTACGTTTTCTACTTTCCGCTGCTTAATTATTAGCTTATATTTCCAGTCTTGCCCTGCGTGGCTTAATAATGTAAGTTGGTCATAAGATCATACATTTAGCTATATAAATAAATGAACTATTATTCTATTATCGTTGAGTATGATGTGATATGTACCGATGTTGAGCTGTGTGCACTAGCGTTGATCCTGGGACTAGTGCGGTAAACACAGTGGGTTCGAATCAGTGGATTCGGGTCCTTACACTGTCATGCACAAAATGATAACTCCGAAAAACTAAACCACCATATTATCCTTTGGTAAGTTTCATTTGGTTTTTACATCTGATTTCTTTTTGCCCTATTTGACAAATTGCTGTTTGCTATTTGCCATGCTTCTTGTTTAATATCGATTAGATAACGACGGTTCAATAATCGTTGACGACAACACCACCTACGATCCGAACTACATACCGGACGACGAACAGTAAGGCAAGTACCCTTCTTTGATCATGTTGATCCCATTATTTTATGGTGTTTATGTTGTTTTATCAAACTCTATATGCATGAGTGTATGTTCGTATTCAACTTTCTATATTGCGAGTACCGGTAGTTACTTCATGTTGAATGCATTGCCCTTACCTTGACACTTGATTACCTGCTATTATAAACTTAGTTTATGGTGTAGACATTACTTAGTGTCATTACAGGTAATAATTGCAAAATATCTCATGTACAAGCTTAGACATGGTTACATAGAACATCTTTGAAATGTTGGGACACATTTCTATCCAGACTTGAGCAATTTGTAAAGGTACGAAGCCGAGTTATGGCCTCTGTGTATTTTGATAAAAATACAACTCAAAAACTTATGGTTTAGACGTGGGCAAGATACTACTTACACTTGAGGCGTGAGGAGGGACCTCGCGCGTAGAAAGGGGGAGATTCTCGCCCAGGTCAGTTAAGGACCAAACTTGACGCTATCACCTAAGTGAATTGGTGCAACCACATGTGCTAGTATGGGATAGCCTTAGCTCAGTAGATTAGCTGGAGTTTAACCTTATATTTTGGTAGGCCGAATTAGTAAGGGCACTCTGGGGTACAGTGTCACTCGTAGGTGCTCCCTTCACCGAGGTGTTGGGGTTAAATTATTCCAATACAATAGTGTATGCCTTACCATGGGGAGAGGACGCGATGGGGTGTAAACCATCATTAGAACTGTGTGTGTGGGTCCATATCTCCAGACCATGGCAAGGGTTTGTCACCACCAGAGTTGGTGCAAGGTTAGGCTTTAGCTAGTCGAATGGTTTCGTCACAATCTAGCAAATCGGGTACTGTAGGTATCACGAGGCATGGTTGACATGATTGCTAGAATGTGTCATGTGGGTAAAGTGTACACTCTCTACAGAGATTTAAATCTAATTAATTAGTCGTGCTCGCGGTCTTGAGCAACTCAGGGAAATAATGTCAAGTATAGCTTTGTTTTTGCAAAATTTTTGGAAACGGTGTTGTGACAGGTTGGAAAACTTGTGTGCCAAGGTTGGCTGCATTTTACTCGATGTTCACGGCCAAGGAGGGCTATTAAATGATGATTTTGAACTTTACTTATTGTTATTACCTTTATATCAAATGCTCTTTTAAATTCCGTTACCATTTGATAAACTGCTCACATGTAAATAAAATCTGCTTTATGCTGAAATTGAGACTTAGTGTAGTGGCTTGTTTCCCTTGATCTAACCCTTCATGTATTGTATTCCCATACAACAATGTCATGTGAGTACATACGTGTACTCTCCATTTCTTAATCTATAATATATAGACGAAGGTACGGAAGAAATCCCCGACAATTCATACTTTGCACTGGGGTCCGACGAATACTTGGATGGATGAACTAGGGCTCTTCCTAGTCAGTTGTCTATGGGTTTATGGATGGGCCTACAGCTGTCCTATTTTTGTTTTATGCTATACTTCTGCTGCGAATTACTTTTGTGTGTAATATTTAGCCGGTCGGCCACATACTTGTAATATCAAGTAGTTGTAATAGCTTCTAGTTTAAGTTTATGCTATGTCAATTGCTTAGTCATGTATGTATGTGTAATGGTACATCTCGAATGCGGGATGTGTGGGCGCTAGGTGTTTATCTTGGGATCGAGCTAGCGCCGGTCACATATCCGGGAACCCGGAATTGCTTTCAACCATTCGACGCATGGACTCTTGCGATGGTCATTCCTTGGCTATAGCGATGCACACCCCTCTGTGGGTGTGGGCGATACCAAGGTTCTAAGACGGCCGATGTCTGTTACGCTCGGAAGCGTTGGTTTCAATCCCGGTATGGTTATTCAGAAATGAATCGGAACTCTCTTGGTCACGTAAGTGTGTACCGTGCTACTAGGTGGCTCATATTTGTTTGAGTGAGGGCCATCTGGTTAATACTCTGTACACGGGACTATTGGTGGTAGTGAGCATACCCTTAAGTGGAGTATGGGTGCCACCTCTAAGTCCAACGTACGAGTGAGGTTCGATTCATATTTCTGGTTGCCCACAATTTGACACACCCGAGGCGGACTTATCAGCTTCCACTGCATTTTATGTAATCGGCTATGATGAATATTTGTAAAACAATGTTTTAATACCCTGTAAGATACACATAATCGGCTATTTAACTGATTATTATTTATGTTTTTCTTAATCTTCTGCCAAAGTGTGATGTTTGTAATCGGCTTTTGCCCCCTTTTTTACACATTAGTTGGCCAGAATTAACTGCAAAGAGTTCATTTGGCCTTTCATGATCGATAATTAACTTTTAGTCGATCATGACCCAATCCAAACACTTGGGTGATATTTTTTCAAGTACTTGCCATTAATCACCTTAGAACATACCATCCCTTCTAGTGTTTCTAAAATATAAGAATTTACGTCTACTAGCTGATGAATCTTATACGATCATTCCTAGGTTGGAGACCATTTGCCAAAGCGATTATCCCTAGAGCCGATAGGCATAACAGTTTTCCAAACCAAATTTGTTTCACAAAACGACTTAGGCATTACCTTTCTATTGTAAGCCTTTGCAACTATTGCCTTATTCTTTTTAAACCGATCCAGTGTATGCAAACGTAATTCTACCAAGTCATCCAAATTATCGATCATTAATTCCTTATAATCTTGAGCTGACAACCCATTTTGTCTAGCTGTTCACACCGAGTCGATATTAATATCTAAGGGCAACATGGCCTCTTGTCCATAGACTAATTGATAAGGCGATAATTTTGTTGCACCATGGTACGCAATTCGATAAGCATATAATGACTATGATAACGTTTTGTGCCAATTCCTTGGTTTTTCCTCAATCTTCCATTTGATTAACTTGATCAACGTTTTATTGGACGACTCTTGTGGACCATTAGCCTGATCATAATACAGTGACGAATTTAACAACTTTATACCCAAACTCCTGGCAAAACCTTGAAACTTATCGGACATAAACACAGTGCCCTGATCGATCGTAATAGTTTGTGGTATTCCAAACCGATGGATAATATGTTCTGTAACAAATCCAATAGCTTCAACACTACTAACTTTTTAAGTGGGTTTGCCTCAACCCACTTAGAAAAATGATCGATTGTGGCCAATATGAACTTATGGCCTTTGCTTAATGTAAGAAATTTCTGTCTGATTACATCTATTCTACATCCTCTAAATGGCCATGGCTTGATAATTGGGTGCAAAGCTGTCGGGATCTGAATATGCAAATCTGGACCCTCTGTGTATTCAGCACTAGTCCAGGATCACGCTAGTGCACACAGTCTCAACATAGATGAAATATCACAATCATACACAGCGGAATAATAAATAAAGACTTCATCTATTAATATAGCACTATTGAACGACCTTAAGGTCAAACTTACACTTGTGAGGCCTTGGTGGCTTCAACTCAAAATAAATAAACATCAGCGGAATGAAGAACGTCGACGAATCACATCAATATGCCATAGGCAACTGACATGGTTCAACTCCTAGATATTTGCCTTCACGTGGAACTTCTCCTCCTTCGAAGTTGTAGTCTTCTCCTCAACTGATGATTTTGTGTGTTGCAAGGGGTGAGTACATAAAGCACTCAACAAGTTGTGCACAGAATGCAAGTCTAGTATTCTATATGCATGGCTTAGTACAAAGGTATGGCTATCATGGCTATTTTGCAGTAAAGCAGCATTTATAAAAGAATACAATAAATAGATTGAAATTGTAGTAAAACAAATAATAATAATAGGTAGATTCAACATTTGACAAGTAAACCAAGTTTCCAATCCTAAGTCAATTTCCACTTTCCATGGCATCTTGCCATCCCAATAAGTTTTGTTTAACAAAAGTTTAACCCTTAACTGTAATTCCCGAGCATTGCTCAATACCGCGAGCACGGCTATTCGAATAGATTCACACTCTGCAGAGGTTATGCACTTTACCCACACGACATGATCGTCCCTTGTTGCCAAGCTATTAGCACACTTCCTTTGGTGTGTCGGCAGGGTAATCATGACAAAGCCTTTACAATGCTCTGTGTAGACCCTGTACTGCTCGCTGAGGTTTCAACACGGAAGGGACTGGTTACCACGCTCCGAGCCCCCCTCTTGCGCCATGTGAGTCTACCCGTACACCCGGAACTCACTATACACCATAGCAGTACCGGAATCTAGACATCACAAATTAGTTGGCTAGGCTGTCCCATTCGAGACATGTGGTTGCAAGTAAGACTCAGGTCAAAGGCTTGCAAGGTTAAGTCCTTAGGGTGACTAGGGCAAGACTTCCACATACCCTCTGCCAAATCTGGCCCACCTTGGCACACTGCCCCTCGCCGCTTGCCCCAATCTAAATCATTACCACCCCAGTTGATTACCAAGCACCACATGCTATCAACAAGTCAACCTCGTTTCGTGACATCCACTCATCACCACAACGCAATCTCATTGTGTGACCACACATGACACACAAGTTCATAACATTGTTCCATATTCCATTAGTCAAGATTAATCAGTGATGATTCAACACATATGATGACATGGCATGGCTAAGCAATCTACAACGGTCTAACCAGCCCATGTTGATTATCAATATTAACCAACTATTAATTAACCATCTAGGGTGACAATTAGATCATGGCATACAATGGCAAGGTAGGGTATAGATCAGTTTGGTAGATTAACTAGATCCCAATTTAATGTGAAACAGTATATACTTGAAATAATATGCAATAGGTGAAACAATATAGCATTTTTATAAACATGGGTTCAACATGATCAAAGCACAACTTGCCTGGCCCTTGCGATTTTTATTGTTCTTTACTCTTTATCTTTGATTCTTGATCCTCGATCTTCAATCTTTACCTTCTTGATCTTCAACTCCTTAGATCAACTTCCGGACGATGCGTCTAACTATTAAAGAAGAAGCAAATACAAACCAACTCAAAAGATAAATCAAATAAAATCCAAATTGAGAACAGATAGTATTGGATCACAAAGGCTTAGATGAATTTAGGAACTTGAATGGATTAGATCAGAGATTAGGCAAAAGAGAACGAGCTTTCGGAATACACCGAAAAGGAAAAGACTGATAACTGAGAAAGAAAGAATAATATTCCAAAGAATATTTCTTCTAAAGTTATTATCTTGATTGGATAGACAATGACATATGGGCTCTCGATCTATAAACCGGGTCCATAAAGATACGTTAGTTCGCAATGAACTAAACTCATGCTCAATGCTGACTTTTTGTTGACCAAACAGATACACAGTCAAACAAAAGAAAGATAGACTAATAGATTAGATATGGCACAAGGATATGACATATGGCCAATGGTCTATCGACCAAGTCCACGAATGACTTCTAGGTCAATGGCAGATTAGATTTTCAAGAATAGGATATGGACAAGGGGTCGACATTCATGCGATTCGATCAGAGATCAGTCATACGTCGATCAAGAGGCTTGACGATGACAAGGCAGCGAGGAAATGAAGACAAGGCTAAACTCATAGGTGATGGGGTTGGATTACAATAAGGTGATGGAGAGGATGATGATATTGCACTAGGGCTTTTGCGAGCATGCACACACGCGAAGATAGCGAAGCAACGACAGGACAGTCATGCAAAGATGAGATATCGATTGTCGGTACAATGATATGATAGCAAGGTTATGATATGGCTCAGGATTGATCTGCGAGTTGCGAGGTTTACATGACATGATGCATCGTCAACGACAGATTGGACACAAGGTTAAGTTAGGGTTTGAGAGGAATGAATCGCGGATAGATCCACTTGGCATAGGGATAGGATAGGTAGGGTTGGCTCTGCGATAAAAGATTATCAAGAGTGGCTAACCGAAACAAGATCCGATAATGAAAGGGACTAGATCGAAGACGATGGGTAGATTCTAGATTATGGCATTGATGGCAACCGAAGACCAAATGAACAC
The DNA here is from genome assembly GCA_036346275.1 of Otatea glauca. Lineage (NCBI taxonomy): Eukaryota > Viridiplantae > Streptophyta > Magnoliopsida > Poales > Poaceae > Otatea > Otatea glauca. Next base: position 18,929,458 of record CM070720.1, read on the forward strand.
TAAAGATGGGAAAAACAGAGAACAACGATCTACTGGACAAGATGACACGACCAAGGTGAACTAAGATGGTTGGCGGCAAAAGACAGCGTGCGGCACTGAGAAAGGCGGCGGCTAACGAAAATTAAAATTTTTGGTTGATGGAACAGCAAAGGGGAAGTGACCATCACGTAGAACGCAGCGAGATGAGCTCAACGGTATAAGTGGATTTGGCGGCAACCCAATGGACAGATCACAAACTACCGATGAACGGTTGTTAAAGCTAATAGATCAAACGGCCATAACTATTAAAATAATGGATTAAACCTAACCAAATCTTTCAGAGAGCTATCTGGGACCCTAAGGCACAATATGACGCGAAAGGATCGGAGTTTTACCTTCTGGATCGACAGGGAACGCACGAGGAAGTTTTTAGTTGTACGAACGCAGTCTGATCGGGGAAGATCAAATTTTCTGCAGCAATCCCATGGACAAAACCTTGAGTTATGGTGAGCACCAGGTAGAGGACATCAAGATGAGTCTACAGAAAAAATTTCACGGTCAAATTTCGCAAAAACGAAGGAGAACGGGCGATGACAATATTGGAGATTGGAACGGCCGTAACTTTTGATTTTGTGGATGAAACTGTACCAAATTTGGTGTGGAGGTAGATTGGACCATAAGGCACGAGATGACATGAGCGGATTTCAAAAAAACTCTCCAAAACGACAGGCAACGCGATGCCAATTTCGGCCGACGAGGGCGGCGCACGGGAAGAGGACGGCTGCGGTTTTTAGGGTTTGGGAGGAGCTCTGGGGATTAGGGTTGCGTGGGTGGGGTCTTAGGACACTTATATAGGCTAAGGAGTCGTGCCATACAAGGAAACACGAAGAAAAACCAGATTTGGATTGAAAATGGATCGGATCGGACAACTGGCGCGCAATGAGCAGTAAACGATGACGTGGCTCATTGTGGTGCGTCGGATGCGGATCGGAGGGCTGCGGCTGGGCGATGATGTGGCCGGATCTGGAGCTGACACACGAATTCAATCCAATTTCCGAATTGAAATAATTCCAGAAATTAAAATAATTCATTTAGAGCAATAAAAATACCAGAAAAATTCTAAAAAAAATTCTAGAAAATATTTTAAGACATTTGGAGATCAAATAAAATATTTTTAACCAAACTTTATTTAAAATTTTGCAGTATTTAATTAAATTTAACAAAAGGCTTAATTTAAATTAATTTCCAAATGAATAGCAAACGAACTCCAAAAAAATATCAAAAAATTACAGAAAATTCATTGAAGCACAATGAACTCACATAAAACTAAATTTATTTTAATTGAAGTTTATATTAGTCAAATTAAATTGTTTTAGCATTAGAAAATTCCAGATTAAGCTTTATTAAAGCGAGAAAATCAGCGGGGATTTTTGGAAAGATGAACTAAACAAAAGATTTTTGAAAACCCAAATTTTGGGATGTTACAAAAGCCCATGCTGGAGCTAATTGTACATTGCCAAATTTCTAAAAAATCTGGCATCCTTTGTAATATCTGAAACAATCTTCCAACATTGTCGGTCAAAAATACCCAGTTCGCCTTAACAACCATTTCATCTTATGAGTCGATTGATGGCATCCACAAATTCCTTCGTGTACTTCTCCTATGGCCACCATTGCTTCCTCGGCTTCAAGACATCTTAGCAACAAACCCTCTAAAGTCCGATAATAGAGTACATTATCTAAATGTACATACTTTAAAGCCTGTTGATTGATTCTCCGATTAGTTGGTTTGGAAGGATCGGTCAAATATTCCATTATTTTTGTTCTCCAATCATTAGCGGTAACACACATAACCATTTTCTCTATCGACTCAAATTCCTCTAATTAGCCAAAAACTTTATAGCTTGATGCTTGTTGAACTAACAAGTTGGCCTTGTCATTTAACTCACAAGGAATATGACAAATGGAAAAAGAAGTGAATGAGCCGGTTATAGTTAGACACTACTCAAAATACTTAATCAAAATTTCATCATAGCAGTTATATTCTCCCTTTATCTGCTAGACCACAAACAGAGAAACGCCATAAGCCACAATAGAATCAACTCCAATATTATCGAGTAGCTGTAGGCCTTTAAGCAATGCTTCGTATTCAGCTTGATTATTAGAGCATCTGAAATTTAGCCTGAATGCAAATTCAAAATCACACCCTTTTGGCGAAATCAACACTATTCCAATGCCATCGCCTTCTCGACATACCGATACATTGAAAAACAATTGCCAAGGGGCAACATATATTAGATTGGCATTCAAATCAGTTTCATGTTGTCGGGACCCGAATATGCAAATCCTAACCCTCTATATATTCCGCACTAGTCCAGGATCACGCTAGTGCACACAGGCTCAACATTGATGAATATCACAATCATACTCAAAGGTAACATAATAAAGTGATCTTCATCAATATTAAATATAGCTGTTGAATGACCTTAAGGTCAACCTTACATGAGTACGCCTCGCAGGGCTAACACTGAAAAGTAAATAAACAGCAGCAGAAATAAACATAAGCGTAGAAAACCCTTCAATCTGCCACAGGCAACTGACAAGGTTCGCACCCTAGTTGTTTGCCTCTTCCGGATACTCTTCCTCAAAAGCAGGCGCTGCTTCTGCTCCAACTAGTTGAATTTTTTTGCAAGGGGTTAGTACTTAAAGCACTCAACAAGTCTTGCACAGAATGCAAGTCTATTATACTGTATGCATGGTTTATTACAATGGATAGGCTGACATGGTTATTTTGCATAAACAACATTTGTAAAGGAATAGCATCAATAGATTGAAAGATAGTAAAACAAATAATAACTATAATAACTTTCTCATTTATTTCCCAATAACCAACTCATAACCTTATTCCATTATTCAACAACCATACACATATTTGTTTTCAATAAAATCTAACCCTTAACTGTAATTACCGAGCAATACTCAATACCGCGAGCACGACTATTCGAATAGGTTTTACACTCTGTAGAGGTTATACACTTTACCCACAAGATACAACCATACACCACAAAGGCGAGTGATTATAACAAAGCTTTTCCAATACTTGTCTAAACTCAGTACTGCCCGCTAGGGTTTCAACACTGGTGGGACTGGTTACCACATCCAGGGCACCCCTCTTGTGCTATGTGAGTCTATCCGTACACCTAGAACCTACACTACCAAGACAGTGTCAAAGTCTATACATAACAAATTAATCAACTAGGTCTGTCCCATAACAGACGTGTGGTTGTATGAATGACTCAGTTCAAATTCTTGCAAGGTTAAGTCCTTAATTGACCAACGCAAGACTAACTAAAAATCATCATAACCATGAACCAACCATTATCATAAAAAGCAATGCGACCTCCCAGGTGCCACATTGGCCCTTCACAAATACATGCCACTTGCCTCAGTCTAAATCATTTTACCACCCCGGTTGATTTACCATGCACCACGTGCAATCGATGACAACAACATTGTGTGACAATACCCGACACACAAGTTAATAAATATGTTCCGTAATCATTAAGCAAGATTAATCATTTTTACATAAATTGGTGACTCGTTGCACGGCTAAACATACTACTTGCGTTCTAACTATCCAGATTGGAAATTATAGCTACCAACTAGTATGAAACCATTCTAGGGTGAAAAATGAATACGACATACAATATGGCAAGGTGGATGTAATTCAAAGTGGACAAATAACTATTCCCAACATATTTGAAACAAGCGACAATTGAATTAACATGCAATACTTTGAAACAATATAATATTTTAAAGCATGGGTTCAACTCCTGCTCTGGACCGGGCAAATCGACGTCTATGCGTAACGAAAGAGAAAGCAATAAATACCAAAAAAAGAGCAAGATCAACTCCAAAAATTAAATACAATTCACCATTAAATAGAGCTTGATTTTACAAATTTTTAGAAACTGAAATCACTTCAATAGGAGCTCAAATGCAAAAGACATAGCTATTCAATGTTTGAAATAAAAGATAAATCAGAAAATTAGAAAAATCGAATTATTTTTATACTGAAAAATAGCATTAATGACGTCATGCTGATGTCAGCACCGAATATGATTTTCGGCTAATTATTTTTTTGAAGAAAAACTGAATTGTGACGTCACGCTGACGTCAACGGACACGTGGCCCAATCAGATGTTGACACGCGGCGCAACCACAGTGTGACTTGCGTCACCGGCGTATGCACTCGGTTCACGGCCGGCGTTGGTCCACGGTGGACCGGCGGCACTGTGCCCGTGCGCCAGCTGATGTAAGCAGCACACGTGGCACCATTGGATTGATGACATGTGGCACCAAACCTACGGACATGATTTCAACACACGGCAGCGAAGATCTCAACCATTCACGCTAGATTGGACGACAGAGATTAAAAGCGGTGACGTCAACGGTGACTGGCGGCGGTGACACCTCGGTTTTCATGTGACACGCGGCAGCATGGGATTGGCCCGGTACGCGGTGCGATTGTGACCGTTTGGTTTGAATCCAATGATCCAGATCTGATGACACAGCGACAATGACGGGTACACATGGCACAATCTCGACTAGCTATCCTCAATCTGACGGTTGAGACTTGCCTTAGCGCGATACCACGCGATGCAATCCTCACTACATGATTTAGATCCAATGGCGGTGGAAGCTTGCGAAGGCGGCGATGGCACGATGACGTGGGGCGGCGAGGGCCTTACCGGCGCTGAGGATGAAGACCACAGCGACGACGTTTGGAAGCGACTCCGGCGATGTTCTTACCCTTCATGGACGCGTCACGATGCGACGAACTCGATCAAGGGCACGAACGCGGCAGAGGACGGTGGTTGGCGATGGTAACGACGAAAAACCGCGTCGACACGAAGTGGCAACTACGGCGAGCTTATGTGAGCGAATAGCGGTGGCTCAGGAGGCGTGCGCTAGTGCTGTGGGTGCATCTCGAAGTGTGCAACCCAGAGGTGGCTGCGGCGCATTAAATAGGGGCTTCGATTTCCCTGTAGTGCGCGAAAACCAAAACAGAATCGGTGGCGGCGAAGGAGATACAACCCGAATTCAGGGAGTCGACGGGGCGCAATCAAGGCTGTCCACGCTGATCAGATCGAGCGGCGGCGCACAACGAATCCAGCCGTTGGATCGGGATCCAACGATCACGCGGCTTGGGTTTCATGGCGGCGGGCTGCGTGAGCGAATTGGGGCGGACCGATGGGTTTCGGCCCAACACTATTCACAAGGATTTTTAAATTATTTTCGAATTAAAATGAATCAGCAAAATAGATTAAGCCAAATAAAATTGCAAAAATTCTAGGAAAAATGCAAAAAAATTCTGAAGAATACTTTAAGACAGTTAGAACCCAAATAAAATATTTCCAATAAAAGATCATCAAAACTTTTCATTAAATAAATAAAAGATAGCAAAGGCTTAATTCTACAAATCCAAAATAAATTAAATAAAATCCCAGAAAATTCATAAATAAAGGAAGAGCATAATAAATCCGGTAAAGGAAAATTTGGGATGTTACAAACCTCCCCCTTAACGGAATCTCAACCCCAAGATTCAGGGCTGACTAAGGAATAGGTTTGAAAATTCTAACTTCAGATCCTCCTCACGTTCCCACATAGCCTCGCTCTCTGAATGATTGCTCCACTGAACTCTGCAGAAATGTACTGACTTATTTCTAGTCCTGCGGTCAGCGACGTCCAGAATCTTGATTGGCTGCTTCTTGTAGGTTAGATCCTCTCACAGTTCAATTGACTCCAATGGCGTCTGCTCTGCGACACTCGAAGATACTTCTACAACTGAGACACATGGAATACATCATGCACTCCTGCCAACGACTAAGGCAATTCCAACTGATATGCATCCTCTCCTCTGCGGCTTAAGACTTTAAACTTTCCAACATATCTTGGTGCAAGTTTTCCTTTGGCATGAAACCTTTTTACTCCTTTGAGAGGGGTTACCCTAAGATACACAAAATCATCAGACTCGAAACTTAGCTCTCGACGGCGATTATCAGCATAGCTCTTCTGTCTTGATTGAGCGGTCTTCAATATTTCTCTAATCATGGCGATCTACTCTTCGGCTTCTTTCGAAATGTCTGGACCAAAGATCAATCTTTCTCCTGTCTCATTCCAGTTCATCGAGGTACGACAATATCGACCATACAAGGCTTCAAATGGTGACATTTGCAAACTGGCTTGATAACTGTTATTATAGCTAAATTCAGGATATGGCAAATATTTATCCCATATAGCGGCATACGCTAGAGCACAAACTCTTAACATATCTTTCAAAATCCGATTTACTCTCTCTGTTTGACCATCGGTCTGCGGGTAATAAGCTGTACTAAAATTCAAACGAGTTCCCATTGCTTCATGCAACTTATTCCAAAATCTTGAGGTAAATTAGGTACCTCTGTCTAACACAATCTTCTTTGGCACTCTATGTAAACAAACAATTCTTAACGTATATAACTCTGCCAAACAATGTCCTGAGTATGTGGTCTTTACAAGAATAAAATGAGCGACTTTTGTCAAGTGATCAACTATGACCCATATTGAATCATATCCACTCTGGGTTCTAAGTAAACTAGTAATAAAATCCATACAGATTTTCTCCCACTTCCATTCAAGCACTTTTAATGATTGCAACAAACTTGCTGGCCTTTGATGCAATGCTTGCTCTTTCTAGCATATATCACACAAAGCAACATGCTCAGCAACTTCATGCTTCATATTAGGCCACCAAAATCTTACCTTCAGATCCTGATACATTTTTGCACTTCCTGGATGAATAGAGTACTTCGAGTCATGGGCATCCTCAATAATCAACTGCTTTAATTCCTTATTTGGCACACAAATTCGACCTTTCATCCATAAGGTTCCCTGCTCATCCAAAGTAAAATTCTTAGATTTTCCTTCATTAATCTTGGACTTAATCCTCTTAATTTTGGCGTCATCTTTCTGCCCTTCTCTAATTTGATCCTCCAAGGTGAAAGCATCTAGTCCCCAAATTTCTTCTGGTTTTGGTAATTAATGACAATCTTGGTTAAAGTACCAATATTTTCCTTAAGAATGTTGAAAATAGGTTAGTCCTAGGTTTGGTGATCATGGAAGCATAAAGAATGGCGCAAAAGAAGATCAATATGTCAAGCAAGTGACAAATGTATAAATATAAGGACCTTTTCTAGCCTTTTTGTCGATCTCGGAGTTTGGAGAAGAGATCCGATTGCTAGAAATAGGGTCGTACTATTAAGAGGGAACTTCACGTTCTCTTGATGTTGCTTAAGATCTAAAGGCTCAATTAAATACTAAAGATCATGCATTTTGTCAAAATTAAGGTCTCATTGAAAATTCTATGAATTTTAAAAAGAAGTTTCTGGAAGCCCAGTGCTACCGCCCATGGTAGCGCGGTGCTACCGGGTGAGCGGTAGCACGGGCCATTTTGTGTTGTGTGAAAATTCAAGATAGCCTCCATTTTGGGTTTTCTCGAAGCCCAGTGCTACCGCCCATAGTAGCGCAGTGCTACTGGGTGAGCGGTAGCACTGGCCATTTTGGGCAGTGTGGAAATTACAGAGAGCCTCCATTTTGTGTTTTCTCGAAGCCCGATGCTACCGTCCATGGTAGCCCGGTGCTACTGGGGGAACGGTAGCACCGACCCCAGAGCGGTGTGTGCTACCGGGCAAGCGGTAGCACTGGCCTTTTTGGAGCTGTGCAAAAATTCCAGAAGGCATGTTTTTTAGGCTGTCGGGCGGTCCGGTGCTACCGCCCATGGTAGATCGGTGCTATCGAGCAAGCAGTAGCACCGGCCAAAAGTCCGGTGCAGAAATTCCAGAGAGTATCCCTGTGGCCAAGGGAAATTAAAGGGGGCCTGGTGCTACCGGTCCCAGTTGGGCGGTAGCACCGGACCCTCTGCACAATGGGCTCTGGTAGTGCATTTAATGCACTGTTCCAACTGTTGGGTTGGAGCCCATTGTTACCGGTCCTACATGGGCGGTAGCACCAAATATCCTGATTTCAGCACATTTCGAGCTCCAACGGCTAGAAAAGTTGGTGGAGGCTATAAATACACCCCCACCTTCATTCTAGAGGTACTCTTGGTCCTCATTGATGATATTCCGAAGAAGAATATTCGGATTTCGACTCCTTCGAAGATGACACGCCCTCAAAGAAGAAGGGTCTCGCCGGAGTCGCAATCAAGGAGGCATCTTCGCCTTTCGTCACTCTGTTTTGTCTTATGGCAAGAGGAGAAATTAAGGTAAAATCTAATGATGAAGATGAACCTACCTATGATGAGATCATGGACATGCTTGAGGACTTGAATGAGTACTTAGGAAAGGAGAAGTCCAAACATAAGGCTTTGAGAAAAGAATATCTTTCTCTCAAAGATTCTTATGAGGAGCTAAAGTAAGCTCATGAGACTCTTCTTGCCAAGGACCATTCAAAGCCTCAAAATGATGTAGGCATTAGTTGCAAGATTATTAATGATATGTTTAGTTTAGAAATTGATTCATATTGTGTAGCAAAAACTAGCATATCTACTTCTTGTGATGATTTAATTGATATGCCTTCAACTTCATGTGCTAGCTCAATTTGAAGCCATGGAAATTTAATGGTAGAAAATAATGAACTTAAAAAACAAGTGGATAAACTTAGCAAGAGTTTAGATAGATGCTTTAAGGGCAAGGATACTCTAAATAAAATCTTGAATAGTCAAAGATGTTCCTACAATAAAGAAGGTCTTGGGTATATTCCTAAGGGTAATAAAATTAGTAACAAAGCTCCTCGGTTTGTAAAATAAAATGAGAAGCTTTGTTATAAATGTCATGATGTAGGCCATTTATCAAATGATTGTCCTTTACGCAAAGCATCCAAAAATAACATTTATGATTCTTGCTATGTGCTTAAGAAGAATAGCTTTGGTAAAATTATTGCTAAGTTTGTTGGTACTCCTATACTTGACCGTAGAAAGAATGCCATTTGGGTGCCCAAAGCCTTAGTTACTAACCTCCAAGGACCCAAATAAATTTGGGTACCTAAAAAGGCTTGATTTTCTTTTGTAGGTGAACTACAAGATCGACGAACGGCATTGAGTGTTGGATAGTGGGTGCACTCAACACATGACCGGTGACCAGAAAATAGTCACCACATTTGAATTGGGGAGTGGCAACCATGACAAGATCACATTTGGTGATAATAGCAAAGGATAGGTATTAGGGTTGGGTAAAATAGCTATCTCAAACGACCTTTGTATCTCAAATGTCTCCTTAGTTGAAACATTGAACTTTAATTTGCTATCTATTGCTCAAATTTGTGATCTTGGTCTTACTTGCATGTTTTCTAAAAATGGAGTAGTGATTTCTAAAGAAAATGATAAATCTTTGATATTCAAATGTTTTAGATTTGGAAATTTGTATTTAGTTGATTTCTCCTCAAATGAGTCATGTCTTCAAACTTGTTTAATTGCTAAAACCTCCTTGGGTTGGTTGTGGCATAGAAGACTTGCTCATGTAGGAATGATTCAACTTAAAAAGTTTTTTAAAAATGATTTATTTGTGGGCTTGAAAGATGTGAAGTTTGAGAAAAATAGACTTTGTAGTGCTTCTCAAGCTGTGAAGCAAGTGGCTAGTTCTTATCCTTCAAAAAGTATCATGTATACATCTAGACCATTGGAGCTCTTAAATATGGATTTGTTTGGCTCGACAACCTATAAGAGCATTGGGGGCAATTCTTATTATTTAGTCATTGTTGATGATTATTCTAGGTATACTTGGGTTTTCTTTTTGGACGATAAATCTGAAACCTCCGAAATTTTCAAAATATTTGCAAGAAGGGCTCAAAAGGAATTTGATTTCAAAATAAAGAAAATTCATAGTGATAATAGTTTCGAGTTCAAAAATACAAGAATTGAAGATTATTGTGATGAACTTGGAATAAAACACGAGCTTTCCGCCACCTACACTCCGGAACAAAATGGAGTTATAGAACGGAAAGATCGAACACTAATTGAAATGGCAAGAACTATGCTTGATGAGTATGACACTTCCGACAGTTTTTGGGCGGAAGCCATTAATACCGCTTGCCATGCAACAAATAGGCTTTATTTGCATCGTCTTTTGAAAAAGACTTCCTATGAGCTTCTCATTGGAAGAAGACCGAACATTTATTATTTTCGAGTTTTCGATTGCAAATGTTACATTTTGAAAAAGGGTGTTCGGCTTTCAAAATTTCAAAGTCATTGTGACGAAGGTTTCTTGCTTGGCTATTTTTCAAATAGTAAAGCCTATCGTGTTTTTAACGAAAACAAATGTTTTGTTGAAGAGACTTGTGATGTTGAATTTGATGAAACTATTGGCTCTCAAGAAGAACAAGACAATTTGGATGATGTAGGTAATGGAGGCTTAAGAGAAGCAATGAAGAATATGACACTTGGAGATGTGAAGCCGGAAGTGAACAAAGAAGATCAATCCTCATCCACTCAAGTTGAACCATCTACATCCACAACGCCATGTCAAGCTCAACCAATTGATGTGGATGAGAAGGAGAGTGATCAACAAGTTCAACCCCTACTTCAAAGAGTCCATCATAGACTCTCCAAAGATCATCCAATAGATCAAATATTGGGTGACGTTAGTAAGGGTGTTCTAACTCGATCTCGTGTCGCTTCCTTTTGTGAACATTACTCTTTTGTTTCCTCTCTTGAACCTACTCATGTAGATGAAGCTTTAGATGATCCGGATTGGGTAAGCTCAATGCATGAAAAGCTCAACAATTTCGCCCGTAATGATGTATGGACGCTAGTCAGAAGACCCAAGGATCAAAACTCATCGGCACAAAATGGGTATTTCGAAACAAGCAAGATGAAAATGGTATTGTGGTAAGAAATAAGGCAATATTAATAGTGCAAGGTTTCACACAAATCGAAGAACTAGATTTTGGTGAAACTTTTGCACCCGTAGCTAGACTAGAAGCTTTTCAAATCTTGCTTGCATTTGCATCTTGTTTTGATATTAAGTTATTTCAAATGGATGTGAAGAGTGCATTTCTAAATGGACAAATATCCGAATTGGTATTTTTTGAACAACCTCCCGGTTTTGAAAGTCCTAAATACCCAAACCATGTTTACAAACTCTCTATGGCGCTATATGGTCTCAAACAAGCTCCTAGAGCATGGTATGAGCGACTTAGAGATTTTCTACTTTCAAAAGGCTTCAAAATTGGGAAGGTTGATACAACACTCTTTACTAAAGTAATAAATGGGGATTTCTTTGTTTGTCAAATTTATGTTGATGATATCATATTTGGTTCTACTAATGAAGATTTTTACAAAGAATTTGGTGATATGATGTCTAGGGAGTTTGAGATGTCAATGATTGGAGAATTGAGTTTCTTCCTTGGACTTCAAATCAAGCAACTCAAGAATGGGACATTCGTGAGCCAAGCCAAGTACATAAAGGATCTACTCAAAAGGTTTAGCATGGAGGATGCAAAGCCTATCAAGACTCCAATGGCATAAAACGGGCATCTAGACCTCAATGAGGGAGGTAAACCGGTAGATTTAAAGATTTATCGTTCTATGATTGGTAGTTTATTTTATCTTATTGCATCTAGGCCCGATATTATGTTTAGTGTTTGCATGTGTGCTCGTTTTCAAGCTTCTCCTAAAGAGTGTCATTTAGTAGCCATTAAGAGAATTCTAAGATATTTAAAGTCCTCAAATAGAGGGTTATGGTATCCTAAAGGTGCTAAATTTGATTTAGTTGGATATTCAAACTCGGATTATGCGGGTTGCAAAGTGGATATAAAGAACACCTCCGGGAGTTGCCAATTGTTAGGTAGGTCCCTAATCTCATGGTTCACCAAGAAATAAAATTCCGTAGCTCTAACACCGCTGAAGCCGAATATATTTCCGTCGGTAGTTGTTGTGCTCAATTATTGTGGATGAGGCAAACCTTAATAGATTATGGAATAAATTTCAAGAATGTGCCTCTAGTATGTGACAATTAAAGTGTCGTTAAAATAGCTAACAACCCGGTGCAACACTCAAGAAGCAAACATATAGATATCCGCCATTATTTCTTAAGAGATCATGTTAGCAAAGGAGATATTGTGATTAGTCACATTAGAACCGAAGATCAATTAGTGGATATCTTCACCATGCCCTTATATGAAGCTCGTTTTTGTAAATTGAGGAATGTGTTAAATGTCATAGATATCTCTAATGAGGTTTGAGTGTTTGCGCCATAATTGATTTCTTCAATTTAGTGTTTATTTGATTTTAATCGAGTTTTGGTTTGTTTAGATGAGAAACAAATTAAGGGGGCGTATTTTACCTCTCATGTGTATTCTACATCCCTAAAATGTGAAAATACCAAAATTAGTGCTATTGTTCTTCAAAAGGTGATTCTAGACCATATTAGGTCAAAATACTTGAAATTATCCTAACTTAATTTTTTAAAGTGAAAACTTTCTTGAAATCTTCATTTTCATTCTATCATTATATAAATCTCATCTCTTGAAATACTTATCAAAGTATATTCTCTCTATATTGAAAATAAACCAAAAATGTTTCTTAACAAAACCTTAGTTTTCACTAAATTACTATCAATCAAAATCTTGGTCTATATTGGTCAACCTAATGCACATTGTGAGTTTTCACCTTTGGAACTAGAATAACATAATTTTTAGTCCATCAAAAGGTATTTTTCAACTCATATATGCGAATAAATCTCAATTTCACTTTTCGAGTGCTCATTTTCAAAAATTGTCTTTTAGTCATATAAAATGAGCTATCTTAATCAAAAGCATTTTATAAAGTAGATTTCTTGGTCTCTTTATCAAGTTGGGATTCTCATGTATGTTTCTCAACAAAAATTGTGAACATACGAACTATTTCAACTCATTTGGCTCTTTTGGGCAAACTTTAGCCTGTCAGGCTTTCTAGTCCGGTAGCACCACTCTCAATTGAGCGGTAGCACTAGAGTCTGGTACTACCGGCCTTGAGCGGTAGCATCGGAAATATCGAGTTTAGGGGTTAAGCTTGGCGCGGTGCAACCGCTCCCTCCTCCATCTTCATACCACTTCCTCTTTTCTCTCTGCAACTCATTCTCACTTCATTATCCACATCAAAATCTTCAAGAAATTCAAGATTCTTCTTCACCTTTTCGTTCCTAACTCAATCCTCACCCCAAGGTACATCTCTTTGTCAAAATCTCTTGATTATCTAATGCCCTAGGTGCTTGGTTTCATGTTTTTAGGGTTCTTGTGAAATGCAGTAAAATTTGTGGATAGAATGAGTGTTATGATGATTCTCTATGACATTAGGTTAGTTTCTTTAAATCAAATCACTCAAAACCACAAGTTTTGATTTAATATACATTTATTGAATTATGGCCTTTTGATAAAGTTACTGAAAAAGTATGAAGATTTTAAATAAAGTTTTGCTAAAAATATTTTATTTGAGTTCCAAATGCCCCAAATAAAATTTTTCTAGAATTTTTTGGGAATTTTTGCTATTTTATTTTCCTTTATTGAATTTCGGGAGTTATTTTAATTAGTAAACGTTTTGAAAAGCCTTGGAACAGTGTTAGGCCAAAACTCGTCGGGCCCGGCCCAATGCCCGCACCTCAGCCTGCGTCGGCCTGCCAGTCGCAAACCCTAGGGAACTAGCTGTTCGATTGTGAGACCCCGTTCTGATGAACAGGAACCTCCATGTGATTACTGTGCTATTCCCTGGATCAGTAGCTAGCACTCACATGTTTACAACATTCATATCATAACCATACTCGCAAGCAAACAGAAAGACTTACATAACTAAATTAATTATACAGAGTTCAGTACAAATTTAAAACATTTAACAGCAAAAACCAAAAAAAGCTGAACAACTCCAAACAGCCTTGCGGTTGCCCACTAAACCCTCAGGCAACTGACTACGCACCCTAGAAGAGACTATCGTCGAAACCCCCGAGACTTGCCTGGAAAAGAACGTCGTCTGGCAGATCGCAGTCTTCTTCATCTGAGACAGCAGATGCAAGATTGAGTACATTGGTACTCAACAAGTCTTATAGTTGTTCACAGATGCAAATAAGTAAGTATGCAGGCTGAACAATAGACAGGCTATGGTTATTTTGCAGTTGCATAAAAGCATTGAAAGTGTATAAGCATATTAGATTGCAACATCGCATTTTAATAAAAACAATTTAAATACAATATGATAAGCAATTATTCCAGATTTTCAACCCAGTCTTCCCGACTGCATAGTTCCCCGGTGTTGATCCTTTGACACAAAAGCTGGTTACGAAACGGTTTCCAAAACCACAACCCATTTTTGAAAGTACCAAAAGACTCTAGCATGGAATAACGTCACCAAGTGCCCTTGATCATGGCGCGCTAATCGATTAGATTTACACTCTGCAGAGGTGTACACTTTACCCACAAGGAATGATCAACCTCTTTTGCTAGGCCAGTTAACACACTTCCTTTGGTGTGTCGGCAAGGAGATCATACAGAGCCGTTACATTATCTAGACGTGGCTTTACACAAGCCCGGGACGTTAACCCTCGCCCTGAAGACAGAGACACTCACCCAAGCCGTGGATCCACATTATCACACACAACACCACGTCTCTGTCCAGGGCAAGGCGTACACCGTTGCATTGGTATGTAGAAACCCCTACAGACAGACCTGACCGGAATGTCTGTGCAATATCCCGCCTTCCATGGATGCAAAGCCACACCTAAACAACTTAGTAGGCTAAGACCCGCCTATACAAGCCCTCGTGGTTGTACGAAAAACATGGATTCACCGTTCCATCGCTCAGTCCTTAATCCGACACGGGCGATACTCCACCCTAGCTACGTGCATATCCTTTTGCACAACCAGCTAGTGCCAATAATCACCCGCGTCAAACCATAGTTTTGTTTGTGGGTTTTTAGCAAATTATTACCAACCAATTCCCAAAAGATCATATACTGGTTGAAAAGACTGAAAAAATACCAACGAGAAGCTTAAGCAGAAATAATATGCTAGCGATTATACCCAAACATGACATTAAGTATGTCTAGCTCAAACTAGGGTTTACAAGGTTCACATGTCCATACAGATTGAGACAACCATAATTTACAGGATTAACTATAGTTCTAACCCAAATTAGCACTTTTATGGAGAATTATCTGGATGCACTGTACATAAGCAAAAGCAACATAAGGTAGGTGAATTATCGGGCTCGATATGTTCAAGGGGTTGCTTGCCTTGCAATTCACTGTCAGGAATATAATCTGGATCTACGGAACCGTCGTCTTCTTCTTCAGCGACGTCGGTGTCTACTCGTCGAGAAAATGAAGAACAAAAGAACATTAGCAAACTCCAAATGGCAAAAAGAAAACAGACAGACAACAAATAAACACAAGTTCGAACCAAACATGAGGTTGGTTTTTACGAATAATTTGAATTCATACATCGAATTATAGATGCTAAAATTATTTGAATTAAGAAGATAGGTCATTAGCTTCTTTGGAAGAAAGCAAGAAGAGCAGCACTAGCAAAAACAGAGCTCTCTGCCTTCTCAAACTTCAAGAAATGAGCATTCAAAAACAATGGCATTTAGGGTTATACATCCATTAAGATTTAAGTGCAACATCTAACAAAATTAGAGTTTTAATCTTGAACAAGCTAATGCACACTTTGGTTATCAATTCTAATGATTTCTCTTAATTTTTAGGGTTTAGACAAGGCTTGAAAACCATTGCTCAAAAGGCTTAGTTGAAATTTGGACTTAGGCTACATCTATTTTTGCCATTACAAGTGTTGTTTTTCTTTACTGAACAACTATTACTTATACTTTTCCCTAAGTATTTCCGCATGTGACAGCTTCTATTGGTCTATGCCCCTCCAGGATGAACTTTTAAACATTTAAACTTTAACCCTTTCTTTTATTTACATAACTTCATCTTTATGCTTAGTAGTCATTTTTGTGAAACACGATATACAATAAGGTATCATGCAAACATTTTTGTTTATTTGGAATACTTATAACCCAGTGAGACAAGGCTTCGCCTCAGCTTTGCCAGCGCGACAACTCAACAGTGGCCGGGCCCACTTGTCAGTGAAAGGGCACGTTTAATGCGACGAGACAGGGCTAGAATTCTCCAGATTTCACATTAGTTTAAGCTATATCCTTAGTCAAATATTTACCAAAATTTTTTACCGAAACTAACTAAGAGTCACACGTCTACTGCAAAAATTTGAGATAAAAACACTTCTAGATAATTTACTGAAATTCTGACACTGTACTGCGCCCTAAACCTTGATTTCGGTTTTTGATATAATTAAAGATTCATATTTTAGGATTTATTTTTGAAACTTTTTGGAGACGTTCATACCCTTATAAAGAGATTACCCTAAAATTTTCAAGTCAAAATGGTTAGTACATATTTTATAAGAATTCTGACAACCGTTTTCCCTATATTTTGAACTCTCTGTATTTGAATTTTTAAGATGCTTAACCCAGCTTATTAAATTATAAAAATTTTACCAGTGGTGTGTTATACAGTCAGGGCTTCATAGAAATTTTCTTGGCTTTACTTGACGTTGGTTATTGTTCATTTTCCTTTTTGATTCACTGTTTCTAGTCAAAGTTGGTCATATTAGTTATTTATTCTAATTTCTTATGCATGAAAAATTTATTTGTTGGTCCCACTGAAATACCAGTGCAGCTTGGGTTACTAGAAATTTTTATTACTTTAACCATCTCCCTTTTTATCTTTTTACCCCTTTCCTTTTCTCATCCTTTGTTTTCCTTTTATTTATTCTTTTCCCATAACACTAAAAATCTAAGGAAATTCCATCTGGAGCAAATAATACCAAGAAACTCTAGAAATATTTATTTTCAAATTTATACCGTACATCTTTTACTGTTCCAAATTTTCAGGACGTTACAGATCCACCCCCTTACAGAAATCTCGCCCCCGAGATTTGACAGGCCGAAAGAAAAAGGGGTCTAAAAGAAATCCGGGAATTCTTCCCTAAGTCGATTTTCTCGTTCCCACGTTGCTTCCTCTTCCGTATGGTTACTCCATTGCACCTTTCTCATCTTGTTGGCTTTGTTACGAGTATGGCGTTCCGCTTCTTCAAGAATTTTCACGGGATGTTCTCGATAAGTCAAGTCAGGTTGAAGATCAAGACCTTCTAATTGGGTAAGCTCAGAAGGAACGCGAAGACATTTCTTGAGTTGCGACACATGAAAGACGTTATGCACACTGGACAACTGAGTAGGCAACTCCAATCTATATGCCTTCTCTCCCATTCTTTCCAGAATGCAATAGGGCCCAACATATCGAGGAGCTAGATTGCCTCGAATCTGGAACCGATGAACTCCGTGAAGAGGTGAAACTTGAAGGTAAACAAATCACCAATTTTGAAAGTTAAGTCACGTCGACGAGTGTCGGCATAACTCTTTTGACGAGATTGTGCTTCCCTCAACCGGCTTCTGATTAAATCCACTTGCTCTTGGGCTTCATTAATCAAATCGGGACCAAAGAACTGTCTTTCACCCACTTCAGACTAGAAAAGTGGCGTTCCACATTTCCTTCCACAAAGGGCCTCAAATGGCGACATCTGCAGACTACCTTGAAAGCTATTGTTATAAGAAAACTCTGCAAATGCGAGGCACTTTTCCCAATTGGTGCTATAGGACAGCACACAAGCCCGCATCATGTCTTCCAGAATCTGATTTGTTCTTTCAGTCTGCCCATCAGTCTGCGGATGGTAGGCAGAACTAAAATTCAACTTAGTTCCTAACAACTTGTGCAGCTGTTCCCAAAAATGAGATGTGAATTGTGATCCACAATCAGACACAATTGTTTTTGGGACACCATGCAGGCGCACAATGTTGCTAATGTACAGCTCTGCCAATCTATCTCGAGTATGTGTTGTTTTGACAGGAATGAAGTGGGCTACCTTTGTCAGTCGGTCGACAATAACCCAAATGGAATCATTTCCTTTCCAAGTTCGAGGAAGACCAGTAATGAAGTCCATACTGATATCATCCCACTTCCATTCTGGAATTTGCAATGGCTGAAGAAGTCCAGCTAGACGCTGATGTTCAGCTTTGACTCGTTGACATACATCGTACTTCGCGACATATTCAGCGACATCCTTCTTCATACGGGCCACCAATATTCCCTTTTAAGGTCTTGGTACATCTTGGTACTACCAGGATGAATAGATAATGGTGACTCATGAATTTCTGTCAAAATCAGCTTCTTGATCTCAGGATCATTCGGCACATATATACGAGTTCCTCTTATGATTATCCCATCAGGGTTTTCCAAGAACTCAGAATCTATGCCTTCTTTCAACTGATTTCGAATCTCAATAACGGCTTCATCTTTGAACTGCGCAGCTTTAATTTGACTTTTAAGAGTCGGCTGCAACTGCAGAGTGGCCACATAACCACTTTCAACTAAATTCAGATTGATCTTCTGAAACTCATGAATTAACTCAGACTGACTTGAACCCAACATGCAATAAAGTTTGCGACTAAGAGCATCGGCTACGACATTGGCTTTACCAGGATGGTAGTGAATGCCGAGATCATAGTCCTTAATCAGCTCTAGCCATCTTCTTTGTCTCAAGCTCAAATCTGGCTGAGTAAAGAAATACTTGAGGCTCTTGTGGTCAGTGTAGATTTCTGTTCTATTACCGATAAGATAGTGCCGCCAAATCTTAAGGGCATGCACAACAGCGGCTAGCTCCAGGTCAAGTGTAGGATAATTCTGCTCATGAGGACGGAGTTGTTGAGAAGCATAAGCGACAACCCTGCCCTCTTGCATCAACACACAACCCAAGCCGTGAAGCGATGCATCACAATACACCTCAAAGCTCTTGTGAATATCTGGCAATATAAGCACTAGAGCAGATGTTAATTTTTCCTTCAATTTCTGAAAACTTTCCTCACAACCAGGAGTCCATTCGAACTTCCTTTACTTTTTCACAAGCTGAGTCAGCGGCTTAGCAATCTTAGAGAAGTTCTCAATAAACCGGCGATAATAACCCGCGAAGCCTAGAAAACTTCGAATCTTTGGGACTGATTGCAGCCTTTCCCAAGCCAATACTACTTCTACCTTGCTTGGGTCAACAGCAACTCCACCTTTAGACAGGACATGCCCAAGAAAAGCGACTTCTTTCAACCAAAACTCACACTTCTCAAACTTGGCATACAACTTGTTTTCCCGAAGCTTGCTAAGGACCAAGTGCAAATGCTGCCTATGTTCTTCCTCGCTATTGGAATAAACTAGAATGTCATCAATAAAGACCACCATGAACTTATCTAAATACTCCATAAAGACTTTGTTCATCAAGTTTATAAAGCTTGCTGGAGCATTTGTCAGTCCAAACGACATTACGGTATATTCATATAAACCGTAACGTGTAGTGAGGGCAGTCTTTGTAATATCTGAGGGTCTGATTTTCAATTGAAAATATCCCAATTTCAAATCTACCTTGGAGAAGACTTGCGCCCCATTCAACTGATCAAACAGATCATCTATCCGGGAAGCGGATATTTATTCTTGATGGTCACTTCATTTAAAGTATGGTAGTCTACGCACATACGCAGGCTACCGTCCTTTTTCTTCACAAAAAGAACTGGACTTCCCAAGGGCGAAGAACTGGGACGAATGAACCCCTTATCTAGCTGCTCTTTGAGTTGCTTTTTCAATTCTACTAACTCATTTGGAGGCATCCGATATGGTCGTTTTGATATCGGTGCAGTTCCCGGCACCAAATCAATAACAAATTCCATATCGCGATCCGAGGCACTCCCAAAGAATTCACGGCAGAAAACATCGGAAATTCACTAACGATCGCCACTTTATTTAAACTAGAAGCGTATGCGAATACCAAACTGTGCGAGGTGCTGAAATTTCAAGATTTGAGGTGAATTCTACATGTACTCCTCTTGGTTTTCAAGGGCTATGGATCGATTTGCACAATCTATGCAACCTTTACTTTTAGCTAACCATCCATGCCTAAAATCACATCCGCACTGGATGTCTCTATCACAATGAGATCAAGATAAAACATAACTCCATTGATTTCTATGCTAACCCTGCAGCGTAAACTAGCAGTTCTAATAGTGGCTCCAGGTGATTGCACAATCATGTGGACAGGCAAAAGAGAAACCTCCAATTTCTGTTGCTCAGAAAACTTCTTAGATATGAAAGAATGAGAAGCTCCTGAATCAAACAGAACTAAGGTAGGAATAGATTGCACAAGAAACATACCAAGCACGACATCCGGTGCTTCTTGCGCTTCCTCAGTCGTCACGTGATGGAGACGCTCAATATTGCCACCTGGTGCAGGTGGTGGAGCCGATCCCTGAGACTGCCGCTTTGCCACATCTTGTCAGCGGCCTTGGGCTTGAGGTTGCTGTCCAGCCTTCTTCTTAGGACAAGCGTTGGCGTAGTGCCCACGCTCGTTGCAATGAAAGCAAGTCACGTTAGCGGCCTGCTTCTGAACAACAGTAGCCGATCTAGGTTGCTGCACCTGACGGACTGGCTGTGTTGATTGTCGCTGAACAAAGCGGGGAGCCTGACTCTGAACCCGCTGAGCTTGGCGCTGGACCCTTTAGGCTTGAATCGATGGTGGTCGACGGATATTGGTCAACTGCCACCCCGGTGATCGAGATGATCCAGCTCCAGTAGAACTACACGCAAGCCACTTGCGCTTCCGGCTTTCCAGCACACTACGGCTGCCATGCTCCACTCTCACCGCCTTATCGACGAGAGTCTGGAAGTCATCAATGTCTTGGGCAATCAAAGCCCACTTGATCTCTTCATTCAGATTTTCCCGAAACCTCTCAATCCTTCTTGCCTCATCAGCTACCTCGTAAGTAGCATATCTCGACAGCTGGTTGAAGCGGTGCAGGTACTCCATCACTGTCATTGACCCTTGCTTCAAGTCCAAAAATTCCCACTTTTTCACCTCAATCACACTAGTGGGAATGTGAGTGCGGCGGAAAGCAGCCTTAAACTCAGGCCATAAGACCACTCGACCTTCCGGCAGCACCGCTTGGTAGTTCTCCCACCAAACTGCTGCGGTTCCCTGAAGCTGATAGGAGGCATATAAGACCTTCTCCCGATCATCACACTGGGCAATAGTTAGCTTGCTCTCCACAGCCCGCAACTAGTCATCAGCATCAAGAGGCTCGACAGAAGGGGAGAAAACTGGTGGATGGGTCCTTAGGAACTCACTCAACTTGGACACCTGAGGTGGTCCACCATTTCCTCCGCGAGCCATATTCTGCGGCGCTGTGTTCTGAGCTATCTGCTGCAGCAACAGAGCATTCGCTTTTCTTCCCTGCTCGATCATAACCAACACTTGCGCCATTCTGGGCGGCTGAGGTAACTGTCCCTCCGGAACATCCTCATGAACAGGCTACGGGTCAGGGGCATCATGACGAGCGGCTCGTGAAGAAGAAGCCCGCGTCGTGGGTTGCTGAGGATTTGGCTGGGCCGGCGTAGAAATACTCGCTCGAGGATCGCGAGCATCCTGAGCCGCACCCGAATCCAAAATTTGGCTAAGGGATCTTGTCGGCCTCATCCTGCAATCACGGCCTTTTAGTATACTACAGAAAAGAACGTTGTTTAGAAATTTATGGCCGGCACAATACTTCATACAGCTATCTCATACTACTCTTATTTGTCGTGAATGATTATCTCATCGAAAATTTCTACTTCAAAGCTAAAATTTGCGAGAGAAAATCATCACTATTAATTCACACAGAAAAGAAGCAGCTCGAAATTTTACACTACAAAACATGCCATATATATATTATTCACATACATACACATGGATTAGTTCATACATTGGCTACCACTAAAACATATGCTTATAATTTACTTCCACACAACAGCCACTAGCACATCTTCCTGGGACTATGGCTCTTACATTCTGAACACATTAGTCATTAAATTCTTTCCTGTCACACGGGCTCATATCCTGAACATACGCATATACACAATTTAGCAAATTAGCACTACTACTATTTTCTGTAATTTAGGTTCCCACCATCTAAATATTAACCAACACAACACTCCAACATTTCAGGGAGAAAAATCATAACACAATCTTTCCCAGACATACTCAAAACACTAAGCAAGTACAGGAAATTTCAATTTCCATTTAGCTCTTACTACTACCAGCACAAGTGAAACCATTTTCTTTAGCATTTCGGCAGCAACTTCTAACCCAACAACAACTTCATCACAAGCATTAACATGACAAGATTATAAAGCATTCTTCCACAAGCACACATACAAAATACTAATCCAACAGAGAAGGTCCCAAGCATTTTCTAGTTTCTGTACTCAACAGCAAACTTAACAGTACCATAACCAGCAATTTAGCACTTGTTTAGAGGCATACACACTAGTTTATTACACAAAGCTTCAACCCATACTTATATTTTTACAACTTCTACTCCCTGTTACAAATTGAAGCTACTTCAACTAGCAAATTCAGCACAACCTTCCAACATTTACAAGGTTCTTGCAACATTTATATTACAACCAAAGCCCACATTTTAACAACTACATTACCAATACACAACCAAAATATTTCTTCCATACAATACCACACACTACTAATTTCCATTACATTCTTCTCAACTACCTCACATCCCCACATTTCTAAACACACACCTCCTCTGGCGATATACCCGCGGAGTGCTAGGGCGGTAGGTGCAAATACTATACGGATTGATGCCCTTATCATTTATGTGTCTAGGGCAACTTCCAACAGTTGATATCATAGCATTTGCACCCACTCCCGGCGTAGGCACATAAGACATGGGTGGAGGACGGTGTGCCGCCAGAATTCTTGGAGCCTCACTAGTTAGCACCGTGCGTGGTAAGGCACGTCTCGCCACACACAACGCTACTCGCGACTCCAAGAATTCCACACGTCGCCGAGTCTCAAGTAACTCTTATGCCAACCTCACATAATGGCTATCCAACTTGTTAACAAACTCCACCATGACTTTCAAGTTGCCATTACCCACTCCAACATGGTCTCTATACACATTACTCCCTACCAACGGTCTCCCAAGTAGATAGTAATGGTGAGGGCTCAAGTCGGGTAGCATATGCCGAAGTCGCACTATGGCTAGGTATGCCTCTTCATTCATAGAAGCGTCTATGGATGACCCACTACCAACATAGCTCCTCTCTCCCTCGCTGCAGACTGGCCTAGGAGGGATGAACACTCGAGTGGCATACTCCTTAGTCACCGGACTCAAGTACGCCTGAAAGACCACGTATCTTGGGCACCCTTCAAACTGACAACTCTCTAGCAAAGACTGCAGCACTCCCATCATACCCGAGTGCTCAGGAACCCTCGACTCGTGGCAAGGAACAAACCGGGCCATCTACAAAAATACAAAGCAAGATAAGCTTAGAACATAGTTAGGAGGGGTTAAGGAACTACAAACAAGAAAATTAGCATTAGGCTAAATTCCATTAATAGTAGTGGACATATTTTTGTTTACTTCCAAATTAAATTTTTACACTTCTAACTAACGACCATTTCTCCCCAAGGTTCCTACAGTCAGTATGGCTCTGATACCACTACTGTGAGACCCCGTTCTGATGAACAGGAACCTCCATGTGATTACTGTGCTATTCCCTGGATGCGTAGCTAGCACTCACATGTTTACAACATTCATATCATAACCATACTCGCAAGCAAACAAAAAGACTTACATAACTGAATTAATTATACAGAGTTCAGTACAAATTTAAAACATTTAACAGCGAAAACCAAAAGAAAGCTGAACAACTCCAAACAGCCTTGCGGTTGCCCACTAAACCCTCAGGCAACTGACTACGCACCCTAGAAGAGACTATCGTCGAAACCCCCGAGACCTGCCTGGAAAAGAACGTCATCTGGCAGATCGCAGTCTTCTTCCTCTGAGACAGCAGATGCAAGATTGAGTACATTGGTACTCAGCAAGTCTTATCACTACTACAGAATGGTACATCACTATCGCTTCATCTGTGTCGGTTCTTAAGTTTTTTGGAAGAAACGATTGTGATAGATGACTTAGAGAGGCATTAATCATAATCACTATCGGTTCTCGTGTTAGAAGTGATAGTGATGTAGCAGGAACATTACAATCGGTTCTTGCGCGAAGTGATAGTGATGTGCATTATCATCACTATCGGTTTTCATATAAGAAGCGATAGTGATGAGCACGCACACATCACTATCGGTTCTTATTTAAGAAGCGATAGTGATGATAATGCACATCACTATCGCTTCTCACAAAAGAACCGATAGTGATGAGCACGTGCATATCACTATCGGTTCTTTTGTGAGAAGCGATAGTGATGTGAATTATCATCACTATCGCTTCTTAAATAAGAACCGATAGTGATGTGTACGTGCTCATCACTATCGCTTTTTATGTGGGAATCGATTGTGATGACGATGATAATCACTATCGCTTGTCTTGTAAGAACCGACTGTGATGTGCATGATCACATCACTATCGCTTTTTATATGAGAACCGATAGTGATGTACCTCGTTAGGTTATTTATACCACTCGAACTGAACTCTTCTCTGTTATTGTTCCAGAGGAGGTTTCTCCGCTGCCACCAGAAAAAATAGCTCATATTCTGTGGTTGGAAGCAATACTTGGGTGAGAAAATTTGAAATCCTCAAGGGTGGGTGTTAAGAGGGTAAATTTGAAGCCCTAACTTGAGGAGATTTCCCCTCATTTTGCATAATTTGTGGTTTTCTTCAAAATGTGAGCATTCCTTCAAACCCCTTTAATTTTGCACTATGTAATTTTGATATGTCGCAAGAAAGTTTAGATTGCCATTGGTATTGTGTATATCCTATCGATTTCACACCCTTTTTCACAAGCATGTACACATGTATTTAATTATCTTAATTTTTAGTGCTTTGATGTTAATATGGAATTATTATTGTCACACCGATGAATGTTAGAGTTTAGGGTGCGGAACCACGCCTCCGCTCGAGGATGCTTGTTTATAAATACACCAACGAAATGGCATATTTATAAGCGGCAGTCTCGAATTGTCCACTTTCTTTGATATTCGAGGATATGTAGCCGTGCAAGTTCTCGAGTGTGTTGTACAACTGCAGAGTAGAGATTTCGGTAGCGTCTCCCTAGTATTCTCTAGATACACACCCCTCTTGACCTGTTGCCGAGACGTGTATATGGAGAATAGCGGGGAGATGCTGCCGAAATTTTCTCTAGAGTTGTACAACGGCTTAGGAACTTGTCGGAACCACATATCCTCTAATGGGATTAGGACCAAACCTATTTAGAGATTAGGAGTCATCGTTGGTACCCTTGTATTGTTTCGTTGTAGTCAAAAGATCTGTAGGCTACTGCACTATATAATTAGATTGTTTGATATCATTGTTCATGTTAAAAATGTATGTCTCTTATCTAGGAAATTGGAAGCTCTAAACCATTGAAGAATCTAGGTATCGATCGGGAGTACATATTTCATATATGTTGCAGGAAATTGTCATCTATTTTGCAAAGGTAATATTAACTGAAATGATGTCTCAATATTTCAAATAACTAGCTTCTTTGTCGCTCCGCTTGTGCATAATTTATTGGGTGAAGTTTAATTGCGGATGAACCGTAAGGAATGGATGTATGCAAAAAGTCGTGTGAGTGTTAAATTTGGAGGGTGTTAAGGAGGTCAAAAAATTGCCAAGAGGACATGGTGAGGAGGGTGTAAACTTCATATATTGTCCTTGCATTGATTGCACCAATCTGAGAAGATTTAACAACTCAGCTCAAATTGAGGACCACCGATTCGACGTGGCCGTGAGAAATTACACGTGTTGGATCCATCACGGGGAGACAGTAGTACCTATTTGGTATGCAATGAAGACACGGTGGAACCGGATGATGAGTTGCAATTTGATATGTTTGAGGAGGAGAATTTGGAGCAAATGTTGCGGGATGTGGAGGGTAATTACACAGAAAGAGAGTTTGGAAAGTTTAAAAGCCTGATGGAAGATGATGCGAAACCACTGTTCACAGGTTGCAAAGCAGAATACACTAAGTTAGGTTCGGTCCTTGCATTGTTCGAACTGAAGGCAAAACACCGTTGGACAGATACAAGTTTTAATGCACTTCTAGTCCTTCTATCGGATCTGCTTCCGGAGGGAAACGAGTTGCCAACAAGCATTTATGAAGCGAAGAAGCTACTATGTCCCATGGGAATGGAAATAGAAAGGATACATGCATGTCCAAATAATTGCATCTTGTACCGTAACGCACATCAGGAGCTGCACATTTGTCCAGTTTGCGGTGTGCCTCGGTACAAACAAAAGGAGAAGCGTAACGACAAGAAGCGTAAGAGCCAGGGCAACGAGGGTGAAGAGGTCACTAAAAGTGCACCGGCCAAGGTATTGTGGTACTTGCCCATCATTCCCCGTCTGGAAAGGTTGTTTGCAAATCCTAGAGAAGCAAAATTGTTGCGTTGGCATTATGAGTCTCGAAAGGAAGATAGCAAGCTGAGACACCCTACTGATTCGGCTCAATGGAGAAACATCGATTGGAAACATAAGGAGTTTGGTGCCGAAATGAGGAACATAAGATTTGGATTGAGTACCGATGGAATGAATCTGTTTGGTAACATGAGCAGTCGTCATAGCACGTGGCCAGTTCTGTTGTGTATCTACAACCTCCCTCCTTGGTTGTGCATGAAGCGGAAGTATATCATGATGTCGTTGCTAATCTCGGGACCAAAACAGCTGGGAAATGATATTGATGTGTACCTCGCTCCATTGATCGAGGATTTGGTAAAATTGTGGAATGACGGGGTCATTGTGTGGGATGCGTACAGAAGAGAGCATTTCACCCTACGGGCTATGGTATTTCGCACCACAAATGATTTCCCGGCTCTTGGTAATTTGGCAGGCTACAGTACGAAAGGAGCAAAAGCGTGTCCTATTTGTGAAGAGGAGACCGAGAGCCTATGGCTGCCGAATTCCAAGAAAACTGTGTATATGGGTTACCGTAGGTTTCTACCTCGAAGTCATCGATACCGTAAGATGGATGACAAATTTGATGGGAAGAGGGAAGTCCGTTCGGCACCGCAGCCTATGAGTGGAAGGCAAGTATATTCATGTGTAGAGGATATCGATGTTCAGTACGGAAAGAGCCGTAAATCTGTTCATTCTAGGACCATTTGGAAGAAGAGGTCAATATTTTGGGACTTACCGTACTGGAAGGAGTTAGATGTTCGGCATTGTATTGATGTCATGCACGTTGAGAAGAATGTCTGCGACAATTTGGTTGGTATCCTGCTGAACATACCTGGAAAGACAAAGGATGGTGTGAATGCTCGTCGCGACATGGCTTACATGGGAATCGGCCCAGCTTGCAAAGTGATAGAGGAGGATGGAAAATGTCCGTATATGCCCGCTGCATGCTACACCCTGTCCAAGAAGGAGAAAGAGGACCTTTGCAAATGTCTCCATGGTATTAAAGTTCCATCCGCTACTCCGCGACCATTAAGAAGCTTGTGTCCTTGGATGATTTGAAGTTGTTGGGCATGAAGTCCCACGATTGCCATGTATTGATGACCCAAATGCTCTAGTTGCAATAAGAAATATTCGCGCCAGAGGATGTCAGTTTGCAATCACGGTGTGTTACTTCTTCAATGCGATCTCTGCGCAGTTATTGACCCCGACGTGCTAGACAACTTGCAGAGTGAGGTGGTGCGACTCTATGTCGACTTGAGATGCATTTCCCACCGTCGTTCTTCGATGTCATGGTCCACCTTGTTGTTCACCTCGTTAGAGAGATTAAGATATGTGGACCGGCATTCCTACGTTATATGTACCCGCTCGAGAGGTACATGGGTATATTAAAATCCTACGTGAGGAATCGGTGAAGCCCGAGGGTAGTATTGTGGAAGGTTATGGTAATCAAGAGGTTATTGAGTTCTGCGTGGACTATCTCGGGAAAAGACAAGCAATCGGTGTTCCTCTATCTCGCCATGAGGGCAGACTTGCTGGCAAAGGAACCGTTGGGTCGAAACTAACGAGGCCACGATTTGATATGTATTGCAAAGCGCATCTGACAGTCTTGCAGCAGAGCGCAGAAGTTGCAGGGTACATCGAGCAGCACAAGTCGATATTACGGGAAGAAAATCCACAAATGGATGAGCTTTCCATCATGCGAGAACACAACGATAGATTTCCACATGGTTCAAACAAAGGGCGAAGGTCTCATTAGTGAGACTATCAAATGGTTGGTGACGGACCTAGATTTAATGTACGAGACATGGCAGGGTGCGATATTAATGGGTACACCTTTTACACCGAAAGTCGATGCGAAGAGTCTTGTTCAAAATAAATGGTGTAAGCATAGATGCTTTTTCCGATGAACATCACTCAAAGGAGGATCCTCAATGGCAATGAACTCTTACTTGGGTGATCAAGAAATTTGGGAGCTCGATTATGGAATATACCAAATTCCATTGTTCCGATGTAAGTGGGTGGGACTCCTACATGGAGTGAAGGTCGACAAGAGAGGTTTTACTCTTATGGATCTCAACAGACTCGCCTATAAAGATGACCCATTCGTACTTGCGAAGCAAGCAAATCAGGTCTTCTATGTGCGTGATCCGGCCAATCCGAGGTTGCACGTCGTCCTTCATGGCAAGCGGCGGATCGTTGGAGTCGAAAATGTCATAGATGAAGAAGAATACGACCAATTTGATGAAATACCTCCGTTTGCGGATGGGGCCTGTCTTAGTGGCGACGATGACACACATGGAAGAAATTACATGCGTGTAGATCATCAGGAAGGGTTGTATTGTAAATAAAAGGAGTACGTCATTGTATCGGTTGCTATGTGTTTGAAATGTTTGTATTGTACATAATCGTAGTTTCGTGTTTGCAAAGGTTACGTGTACGTATGAAACTTGAAGCAAATTTTTCAATGGATTGTGGTATGTATCATCTACTTGAAGCAAGAAAAAGAAGGCACTCCACACCAAATCATTTCTCGCAATTTTCAAAATACTTGGACTTCATTTGAGAAAGATTTGACTTTGAGACTCTTTCAACAAAGTGACTTTGGGCTTCTTTTTTTCAATGCTAACTCTTTTTTCCAGAATCCTTTTTGGAATAGTTTTGTAGTATCACAAAGTACGTTCCTGCAAAATTTCAAAAAATTCCAACTATGTTTGCAAAATTTATGGCCTTTTCACTCTTTGATCAGATATTTCTGCAAGTTCAGAATTCATGGTTTGTCAGGAAAGCAAATAGTGCTTTGAACAACATTTGTGTCGGTTTTAGTAAAACACTGATAGTGATGTCTCCTTTTTTATGTCGGTTTTTGAAAAAAACCGATAGTAATATTCTCTTTTTTGTGTCGGTTTTATCGAAAAACCGATAGTAAAATTTGTGTCGGTTTTGTGTCGGTTTTATGAAAAAACGATAGTAATATTTTTTTTTGTCAGGTTTGGTCCAAAAACTGTAGTGATGTTTATTTTTTTGTGTCGGTTTTTTAAAAAACCGATAGTACTATTAACTCTTTTGTGTCGGTTTTTTAAAAACACCGATAGTAATATTAAGTTTTTTGTGTCGGTTTTATCAAAAAAACGATAGTAATATTTATTTTTTTTGCCAGGTTTTATCCAAAAAAAAGGTAGTGATGTTTATTTTTTTGTGTCGGTTTTTTGAAAAAAAACCGATAGTAATACTATATTTTTTGTGTCGGTTTTATTGAAAAACAGATAGTAATGTAAATTTTCTGTGTCGGTTTTTTAAAAAAACCGATAGTAATATTAACTTTTTTGTGTCAGTTTTATCAAAAAAAAATGATAGTAATATATATTTTTTTTGTCATGTTTGATCTAAAAACGGTAGTGATGTTTATTTTTTTGAATCGGTTTTTTGAAAAAAACCGATAGTAATATGATATTTTTTGTGTCGGTTTTATCGAAAAACCGATAGTAATTTAAGTTTGTTGTGTCGGTTTTTTAAAAAAAACCGATAGTAATATTAAATTTTTTGTGTCGATTTTATCAAAAAAACGATAGTAATATATATTTTTTTTGTCAGGTTTGATCCAAAAACAGTAGTCATGTTTATTTTTTTGTGTCGGTTTTTGAAAAAAACCGATAGTAATATTATATTTTTTGTGTCGGTTTATCGAAAAACCGATAGTAATTTAAGTTTTTTGTGTCGGTTTTTTAAAAAAACGATAGTGATTGTTGATTTTTTGTGTAATGAGAAAACTGCTGATTTTTTATATTTTGTGTCGGTTTTATTAGAAAACCGATAGGGATATTATTATTTGTGTCGGTTTTCTAAAAACCGATACAAAAGTTTTATTTTTGTGTCGGTTTTAATAAAAACCGATAGTGATTAGATTTTTACGTAATGTGAAAACTGGTGATTTTTATTTTTGTGTCGGTTTTATTAGAAAACCGATTAGGAAGTTTTTATTTGTGTACATTTTGTAAAACACCGATCGTGATTTTTGGTTTGTGTCGGTTTGAAAAAACCGATACAAATGTTATTGTTTTGTTTGTGTCGGTTTTGTGCGGAACCGCAAGCAGAGATATGCAACCCTTCACATACATTTTGGCAAACCCTAATTAATTAAGCCTCCAACTCCACCCCGCCTAACTCCACTTCCGCCGACGCCCTAACACCACCCCACCCGCCGCCCGTCACCACCACCCCGCCCCTCGGCGCCGCCGCATGCCGCCGTCAGCCACCCGCCGCCCCGACACCCTGCCCGCCTCCGCCTACTCCACCCCGCCGCCCGACTTCACCCACCGCCCCTCGCCACCGACTCCACCCGCCCACCCCCGCCCCTCCGCCCGACGCCACCCCGTCGCCACCCCGCCACCCCGCCGCCCCTACTCCCCCCGCGCCCCTACTCCACCTCGCCGCCTCCGCCCCTACTCCACCCCTGCCGCCCACCCCGACGCCACCCGCTTCGACGCCACCCGCCGCCCCTCCGCCCCGCCACCCGCCGCCCTCCGCCGACGCCACCCGCGCGCCTCCACGCGCCTCCGCCCCACTTCACCGGCCGCCCTCCACTCGCTGACGCCCTCCTTTCACGCCTCGCCCGCCGCTTGGTGTCTTTTGCGCGACGAGGCGCGCTCTGCACCGCTGCGACGAGGAGGTGCACGCCATGAACAAGCTCGATGGGAAGCACCAGCGCGTGCCGCTCCTCTCCGACGACGCCTCCCCCATGCCCGCCGCTGCTCCGACCGTGCCCAAGTGCGACATCTGCCTGGTGAGGCCGCCCGCCCCACCCCGCCCCTCCCTTTCCGTCTCTCGGTTGGGGTGGCTGTGCAGGGGAAGGAAATTTTGGCTGCAGAGGCGTTTGTTTGATTGGCTAAGTCCACCTGTTTGTGAATTCAGTAGCTTTGGATGCTGTTACCGGGAGAGTTTAGTTAGTGAAACAAAACACTATACACTTTGTCGGCAATTGAGACTCATGACCCTTGGTATGACAATCATGCAAGCTTCTTTCACCAAGCTCTACATAATTGATATGTGAATGGTTACAACATCATGAAAAGAACAACGTACTTAGTTCCCAGTCTGCATATAACTTTGCCTATTCGTACATGCTTTCTATATTCAATTTTTCATGATATGCATGTTGCATCCCGTGCTTGCTTTTGATGGGTTGCCCTCATATCTAAACCCAAATAACAAGAATTATAGATTGATCTATTTATCACATAGAAATCTCATCATCCTGTTTCCATTATATATTCAATTGATGGGTTGCCCTCTACATTCAATTATTCATGATATACATGTTCCCTCATCCTGTTTCCATGAATGTTACGATGCTTTTTTCATTACTTTCTCATATGTGCTTCAGACTCAAAGATATGTTAAGAGTTTAGGTTATGTAACCTACGTCTCCCGTTCGAGAGTGCTTATTTATAAATATGCCGTAATGACATATTTATAAGCAAGCAGTCTCGAATTGTCCACATTTTTTGGACAGTTCGAGGATATGTGGTTCTTGCAAGTTCCTTAGGCGTTGTACAACTCACAGAGTAGATTTCGGTAGCATCTCCCTGGTGTTCTCCGGATGCACACCCCTCTTGACCAGTTGTCGAGACGTGTATCTGGAGAACAATGGGAGATCGCCAAATTTTCTCTGGAGTTGTACAATGCCTCAGGAACTTGCCCGAACCACATATCCTCGAATGGGATTAGGACCAAACCTATGTAGAGATTAGGAGTTATCGTTCGTACGTATTTAGAACAATGATTTATTATCAAGTTCACATAATAGCTACGAAATTTTCTCTGCCAAACTTTTCTTGAAGATCATTCTTTCCTCTGTTAATGTACTGCAATATACTAGAACAGTGATTTATTATCAAGTTCACATAATAGCTACGAATTACTTTCCCTCATGTCAAATATTTCTCCATGGTAGATAGGAAAACTCAAAATGTCGCAATTAGAGAGCATCGGCTCATCGCCAGAAAGAGAAGAAGGTGCTCCTGAGGGGCGCGGCCAACTTCCAAGTGTCGAGCCGACCAGTTCGAAATGTCGAGGGTCGAGTAAGGTGAGGAAGGCCCGAGGACCGAGCAAAGGGGCCACGGGGAGAACGCCGTAAATTCTCCACTTCAATGCGACGGGCGTTTGCACGGGTCCTCTCAAGTGTAAGGGGCGATACCGCTCATTCCTCGGGCAACTGGTGTGGGAGAGAGTTCCCATAACGGTTAAGGATTGGAGAAAGGAGGTCAGCGTCGAGCAGAAGAACCGGTTGTGGGACGAGGTTAAGGGAAAATGGATTATAGAAGAGGAGGATGAAAACAATGCCAGGCGGTACGCCTTGAAGAGGATGGGTGTGGCTCTAAGGCACTTCAGGGTCTACATGCACAGTGAATACGTGCTGAAAGGCCGTACACCATTCGAGAGGTATCCGTTCGTGACTCCCGATGTTTGGGAGGAGTTCACGAGGATCAAGAGTACGCCCGGCGCAGGAGCCGAGACGAAGAACGTTGCTACCCGGAGGTCGAACACGCATGCGCACCACCTCGGTTCAGGCGGCTACGAAGGGAAGAAAGCAGAATGGGCACGACTAGCCGAGGAGTGCGCCAACTCCGGGACAACGATGCCTTACTCGCACATATGTGAGGAGCGGGCACGTGACTGGGTATTAGCGAGGACAAAGAAAACCGCGGACGGGCAGCTGGTAGTACCAAACCCCACTACCGCGCAAGTCGTCTCCACCATCGTAAGATATCAAACTTACTACATTGCAGTAGACCATTCCTACTGTATTTCAGATCTAATTCGTACTCGCTTCTTGCAGGAGGAGGTAAGCCAGAGGAAAGAGCAGGGGACCTTTCTTAGCCAAGGGTCAAATGACATCCTATCCATCTGCGATCGGAAGCTCGACCATAAGGGCGGGTGCTTGCCGCAGGTCGGGCATCTGAAGAAGTCCTACTTCCAAGATCTTGCCGAGTACGGATCAAGAACATGGGAGGCACGTGCGGGCGCTGAAGGACACGCTTAGGAGCGGTGAGGAGGAGATCTCGGAGGAGATGAGGAGGAGATGAGGTGCGGATGATGGCACGTGAGGAGGAGATGAGGTGGAGATGATGGCACATGAGGAGCGCCTAAGGGCCGAGATGATGGCGATGATCTCCCAGTCGAGCGGATGCCCCGCCATCGAGAGAAACCTGTGCCCCCACCAAGTAGCTGCGGTTCCAAAAATGATAAGTCCGGTCCCCAGCTGAAGGTAATAATTAATTTTGCCTTACTTAATGGTGCGAGGGTAACTCTTCATATGTTTTCTCTCAAGTTGCGCACTTTTTGCAGGCACCTACCAAGTGCCAGCTCACCCTGACAGAAGACGGATTTCCTATTGAGGCTGCACGCAGGGTTGCATTTCCATGCAAGGAGACCGACACGGTGCATGGTCAGCCTTTGGGGAAGGGCTACATGAGGGTCCAGGTGGACTACGTCCACGAAGCCTTCTTATCACATGTGCTCGAGTTCCCCCCTAACGAAGACATCACCACTCTCGGGCTAGCGCGGATATCGTTCATCAAGTGGCCCACGACAAGCGTCGTACTGGTCAAGGTAAACATCCCTCACGTCTTCTGTACCATTCCAGTAGTATTGCAACAAGTTACTTAATTATGCGCGTGTTTTGTAGGTTCCTACCGTACCTGCGCCTGCTCCCACGACCGTGACGAGCCCTGCACAAAGTACAGAGCTGGTGCATAAAAGGA
This sequence comes from Otatea glauca, assembly GCA_036346275.1. Lineage (NCBI taxonomy): Eukaryota > Viridiplantae > Streptophyta > Magnoliopsida > Poales > Poaceae > Otatea > Otatea glauca. The sequence continues at coordinate 18,963,781 of CM070720.1, forward strand.
CTAGCACGACAACCACAGAACCACTAGAGGCCTCTCCTAAAAAGGCTAGGCTCACAAAGGCCACAGCGCCCCCTCAGGTACATGAAAAGCCCACTGCCCTGGCCTCGGAGACTCCTTCGGCCCAGAAAGGAGAGCCAAGCAGACCACGATGAAGCCTTATGAATTTAAGGCCTACGACATGGAAAGCCCTTACGCCTCCCAAAGAAATTGAGCGCTCTAGGCATATGGACTCGCGAGGTCCATGGATGGTACATTGACAAAGCGAAAGAGAGCGGCGTGTCGACTTCAATGTTAGATCTGAGAAGGGACATTTCCACCGCGAGGAGGATGGGACATTCCCAGTTAGTTTTGAGGATCTGTTCCGTCTGTACCAACTGATAGCCATCGATATTTCTACTGTACGATCCTGGACGCTGTGAGTATCGCACCACGTTGCACGACCTTATGACTTCCATAGGATTTTGCATTACGCTTTTTAACATTCAATGCGAGTTGCAGGGCGATGAGGCAGCGGGTCGTGACGAATCGACAACTAGTTGGGTTTGTCGACCCTGAGCTTGTGTCCGCGACGATGGCTAGGCTTCAACCGGAATGGGTTGCCGGCTACATCAAGAGGGCATTGCAAGCTGAGTCGAAGAAGGGCTTCATTCTATTCCCGTACCACGAGGAGTAAGTACTACTTCACTGTTCAATTACTTCTACACACTGAAACCGTATGTGAACTTATTTTCTTTGTTGCATACCATTTAATAAGCAACCATTGGGTTCTACTCGTGCTCCTTCCGAGCGACAACAAAGTTTACACTTTTAATTCGCTTGATAAGAGACCGATGGCCTACGCGATCAAGCCTCCTTTGGAGCAGTAAGTGCACCACTCTTATCTAACATTTTCTGTATTTAACTACATTCATTATTTTTTTACTCAACGACATCTTTCCAATGTATATAGGGGTTTCAAGGAATACGTCGAAGCAGGAGGGACACACGACGACAAAAAGGGCTCCAAGCTGGAGTATGTCAGCTTCAAGGTACAAGTGGCTATCATATATAAGATTTAGATTTTCTGACATATTTTCTTTGTCTCTTAATTTATTTTTCTTTCTTCACGATGTCATCAGCGAGGCAATGACGACCGCTGTGGTTTGTATGTCATGCAACACATGGTGATCTTGATTGTCGGCTCGACCGTTTCCCTAAGGTAGTACATGCATATACAATTAGTCTTTCACATGAAAATTTTAAAACTCAAATTAGAGCACTCGTTTCTATCTTGTAGCATACCGTTATCCCCAGAAGAGTGTAGACAAGACTTGCACTCAACAAGATCTGAGACCACTTATGCGGTGGTCTGGATAGAATGCTTATCGGAGGACGGACGGTTTAGAGATCCCAAAAGTTCCTACTAGACCAGATGTGAACAAATATTACATATCTGAATGCGATTGCATGTGTACTTATGGTTAAGCATGTTTACGTTCTATTTTGTTAACGAATGTGATATGTGTTTGTTGTAACAAAGTGTTCATGTTCTTTGAATGTGATATGTTGTCCGTAATTTCTGTGTGAATGTGATATGTGCATATTGTGTGGAATATGTGCTGATTAGAATGTGATAGCACACCACACCCCTTGATCTCTGTTGGTTCTCACAAGAAAATGATAGAGATGTGACGGTCATCTCTATCGGTTCTTTGAAAGAAGCGATAGGGATGATAAACTCATCTCTATCGGTTCTTTACAAGAAGTGATAGAGATGAGTATCTTCATCTCTATCGGTTCTTTCAAAGACGTGATAGAGATGATTAAATTATCTCTATCGGTTCTTTTTAAGAAGCGATAGAGATGATATGGTCATCTCTATCGGTTCTTTATAAGCGATAGAGATGATGGTATTATCTCTATCGGTTCTTTGAAAAAGCGATAGAGATGGTATATTCATCTCTATCGGTTCTTTGTAAGAAGCGATAGAGATGATGGTCTTATCTCTATCGGTTCTTACAAAGAACCGATAGAGATGACTGTATCATCTCTATCGCTTCTTACAAAGAACCGATAGAGATATGACAATCATCTCTATCGCTTCTTATAAAGAACCGATAGAGATGACCATATCATCTCTATCGGGCAAAAACCGACTGTAATAATGCCCGCCTCATCTCTGTCTCATGACTTTGTGTCACCATTAGAACCGACTGTGATGACGAAAAAGAACCGATTGTGATGTATATTTGTGTACTAGTGTATAGTGGTTCACAGATGCAAATAAGTAAGTATGCAGGCTGAACAATAGACAGGCTATGGTTATTTTGCAGTTGCATAGAAGCATTGAAAGTGTATAAGCATATTAGATTGCAACATCGCATTTTAATAAAAACAATTTAAAGACAATATGATAAGCAATTATTCCAGATTTTCAACCCAGTCTTCCCGACTGCATAGTTCCCCGGTGTTGATCCTTTGACACAAAAGCTGGTTACGAAACGGTTTCCAAAACCACAACCCATTTTTGAAAGTACCAAAAGACTCTAGCATGGAATAACGTCACCAAGTGCCCTTGACCGCGGGCGCGGCTAATCGATTAGATTTACACTCTGCAGAGGTGTACACTTTACCCACAAGGAATGATCAACCTCTTTTGCCAGGCCAGTTAACACACTTCCTTTGGTGTGTCGGCAAGGAGATCATACAGAGCCATTACATTATCTAGACGTGGCTTTACACTAGCCCGGGACGTTAACCCTCGCCCTGAAGATAGAGACACTCACCCAAGCCGTGGATCCACATTATCACACAACACCACGTCTCTGTCCAGGGCAAGGCGTACATCGTTGCATTAGTATGTAGAAACCCCTACAGACAGACCTGACCGGAATGTCTGTGCAATATCCCGCCTTCCATGGATGCAAAGCCACACCTAAACAACTTAGTAGGCTAAGCCCGCCCATACAAGCCCTCGTGGTTGTACGAAAAACATGGATTCACCGTTCCATCGCTCGGTCCTTAATCCGACACGGGCGATACTCCACCCTAGCTACGTGCATATCCTTTTGCACAACCAGCTAGTGCCAATAATCACCCGCGTCAAACCATAGTTTTGTTTGAGGGTTTTTAGCAAATTATTACCAACCAATTCCCAAAAGATCATATACTGGTTGAAAAGACTGAAAAAATACCAACGAGAAGCTTAAGCAGAAATAATATGCTAGCGATTATACCCAAACATGACATTAAGTATGTCTAGCTCAAACTAGGGTTTACCTGGTTCACATGTCCATACAGATTGAGACAACCATAATTTACAGGATTAACTACAGTTATAACCCAAATTAGCACTTTTATGGAGAATTATCTGGATGCACTGTACATAAGCAAAAGCAACATAAGGTAGGTGAATTATCGGGCTCGATATGTTCAAGGGGTTGCTTGCCTTGCAATTCACTGTCAAGAATATAATCTGGATCTACGGAACCGTCGTCTTCTTCTTCAGCGACGTCGGTGTCTACTCGTCGAGAAAATGAAGAACAAAAGAACATTAGCAAACTCCAAATGGCAAAAAGAAAACAGACAGACAACAAATAAACACAAGTTCGAACCAAACATGAGGTTGGTTTTTACGAATAATTTGAATTCATACATCGAATTATAGATGCTAAAATTATTTGAATTAAGAAGATAGTTCATTAGCTTCTTTGGAAGAAAGCAAGAAGAGCAGCACTAGCAAAAACAGAGCTCTCTGCCTTCTCAAACTTCAAGAAATGAGCACTCAAAAACAATGGCATTTAGGGTTATACATCCATTAAGATTTAAGTGCAACATCTAACAAAATTAGAGTTTTAATCTTGAACTAGCTAAAGCACACTTTGGTTATCAATTCTAATGATTTCTCTTAATTTTTAGGGTTTAGACAAGGCTTGAAAACCATTGCTCAAAAGGCTTAGTTGAAATTTGGACTTAGGCTACATCTATTTTTGCCATTACAAGTGTTGTTTTTCTTTAATGAACAACTATTACTTATACTTTTCCCTTAGTATTTCCACATGTGACAGCTTCTTTTGGTCTATGCCCCTCCAGGATGAACTTTTAAACATTTAAACTTTAACCCTTTCTTTTATTTACATAACTTCATCTTTATGCTTAGTATTCATTTTTGTGCAAACACGATATACAATAAGGTATCATGCAAACATTTTTGTTTATTTGGAATACTTATAACCCAGTGAGACAAGGCTTCGCCTCAGCTTTGCCAGCGCGACAACTCAACAGTGGCCGGGCCCACTTGTCAGTGAAAGGGCACGTTTAATGCGACGAGACAGGGCTAGAATTCTCCAGATTTCACATTAGTTTAAGCTATATCCTTAGTCAAATATTTACCAAAATTTTTTACCGAAACTCACTAAGAGTCACCGTCTCATCGCAAAAATTTGAGATAAAACACTTGGATAATTTATCAAATTCGACATCAGATCTTTGCTTCTAAACCTTGATTTCGGTTTTTGATATAATTAAATATTCATATTTTAGGATTTATTTTTTAAACTTTTTGGAGACGTTCATACCCTTATAAAGAGATTACCCTAAAATTATCAAGTCAAAATGGTTAGTACGTATTTTATAAGAATTCTGACCACCGTTTTCCCTATATTTTGAACTCTCTGTATTTGAATTTTTAAGAGGCTTAACCCAGCTTATTAAATTATAGACATTTTACCAGTGGCGTGTTATACAGTCAGGGCTTCATAGAAATTTTCTTGCTTTACTTGACGTTGGTTATTTTTCATTTTCCTTTTTGATTCACTGTTTCTAGTCAAAGTTGGTCATATTAGTTATTTATTCTAATTTCTTATACATGAAAAATTTATTTGTTGGTCCCACTGAAATACCAGTGCAGCTTGGGTTACTAGAAATTTTTATTACTTTAACCATCTCCCTTTTTATCTTTTTACCCCTTTCCTTTTCTCATCCTTTATTTTCCTTTTATTTATTCTTTTCCCATAACACTAAAAATCTAAGGAAATTCCATCTGGAGCAAATAATACCAAGAAACTCCAGAAATACTTATTTTCAAATTTATACCGTACATCTTTTACTGTTCCAAATTTCCAGGACGTTACATCGATCAAGATCTTGCGGTCTTGATCTAGCTGCGTCGTTCATGTGCCATCGCCGTCGGATCGAAGCGACGTGGACGACTGTGATCATTCCGCGTTGCCGCCGCCGTATCCGTGTCGAGTTTTTCTTGCCGTCCGATTGGGGGTGAGTGGTAAGGTGTAACAACCCAAAAATTCAAATAAAGTAAAAATAGAAAATTTGAATTTAAATAAGTTTATTTCTGAATTTTTCTAACTTTATTGATTATTCTTGGATTTTCTCTCTAAAGAAAAATCACTTAATGGGATTAGTAAAAAGATAAAAGTAAATGCCAGTAAAAATCTACAAAAATAATAATAAAATTTTGAAGTCTTCAGAACTTCTTTTCAGTTGACAAAAGAACTTAAATGCATTACGTAAAGAAGTGAAATGTGAAATCACCCATTTTAACTGTGAAACAGTGGAATGTAATAATTTTATAAAAATCGTCGAAATTTAATTCTGGTAGAAAATTTTACCATGTCTCCCATAGATCAGTATTAACCTCTAGTAAAAATATTAAAAATTAATAATAATATTTACTGACTTTTATAATTCAAAAACAGAAAATAGGGAAATCTAAAATCTGCAATGTTAGAATTAATAGAAAATAAATATGCATGATATTGATCTAAAAGTTTTATCTAAGAATTCTTAGCTCATATCAAACTCTCCCAAAAAGTTTCAAAAATTCTTGAATCCATTTTTATCCTCAAATAAAATAAAAACAGAAAGATGAAAATTGGACAGTCAACATTGTCAGAATTACCATAATTGTTCTATAAAATATTTTAATCTGAAAATTTTACAATAATGTAAAAACTGACAGAAAGATGGAAATCGGGCGGTCAGCAAGTGTCAGAATTACCATAATTTTTCTGTAAAATATTTTAATCTGAAAATTTTACAGCAAGGTAAAAACTATCTCAAGATAATTCAGTAAAATTTTGAAAAAATATCTAGTCATGAGTGATAGCTCATTCACTTCACTTGACCTTGTCCTGTCCAGCACTTGCTAAAGTTAGTTCCTCCAGTTGTCTCACTGGCTAATGGGCGGCCCGCGTCAACTTATGCCCCACCTGGCAGCAGCTTACCTTCCTTCTTCCCCATAGCTCCAAGCAAATAACTGCGGCATTGCTCCCTGTTTCCAGTCAAAGCCACTGCAATTTCTAGCGCCCTCTTCACATCGACGTCACGAAAGCCAGCCCTTCAAAGCACTGCCATTCCCGTGCCCTGTAACACTGTTAATTCAGTCACTGCTGAAGTTCCAACGCCGTCAAAACCGAGCGCTGTCCTCCTTGCTGAATCGCTGACACGGCAAGTCTCCGCTATCAGGTTTGCTGCCACGGCGAAGAACTGAAAGCTAATTTCGCTGCCACTACAGAAGACCATCACACAGAACTTCTAACAGACGCAGTGTGAACGGAATATTAGCCTTACGGCGCCATTTACTGCCGTTCTGCTGTTATGGAACCAGCTCGCCACTGCCTTGCCAATTCGCCGATCAAATCATCTGAGCCATTGCTCTCTCTTGCCAACTCTACCACAGCAATCAACACGGACCAATTCACTGCCACGATAGGAAGAACTTCACCCGATCGCTGCAACGGCCACTCCGGTCTTAGCTCGCCACTACCCTTTCCTTCTCTTCTCCGTCCGCCCATGCCACACGCGCGGGCGCGATAGAGCCTTTGCGCCACGCGGCCTTGCCCCGCCGAGCCTCGCGGAGCTCTCCGTGAGCCCATGCTGCCGCCCATTCTGTGCTTCGCGAGCTCCGACCACACTGCGCAAATAAGCCAGCCTGCGCTCCATGACGCCCCAAGCCCTCCTCTGCCTGAGCCAAAGCCAAAAGCACCGCTTCCGACTCCATAAACAGCAAACTGCAGAAAAGGGGAAAGAAACCAGTTCAAGGCGTCCGGTGAAATTTTTTCCAATTCACTGGACAAAGAGCATCTTGAGGCATCCCCGACCTTAGTGCAAGCTTCATTTTCAGATCATCACACCTGTAGCTCGCCGCCACAACTGTTACCACTGTTCTTCTTCCCCAATAGCGGTCTCCGGTGATAGCCTTCCTCCGTCGATTTCGCCAATGGAAAACCGGTAAAATGAGTTGCAATGTTTCCATTAATGCTCAAATTTTGCTCGCCCGAGCTTAATTCCGCTTGACTTGCTTTTTCTCCGGTCGGCCGAACCCACTACCGCAAGTCGCCGATGGCAGCCCTCGGTGGCGCGAAGACTCCACAGCCGAGGACTTCCCTGTGTCCCCGTCAACCTCCTCCTGCTCTCTGGACCCCTGCCGGCTGGCTCCGCCCTCTCCCTACCGCCGGTGACCAGCCCTGACCGAGCTCTGCTCTGTGCCACTGAAGAGCGGGCTAGCTCTGTCAGTGGGTGGAAGACAGGAGACAGGGAGTCTTTTATTCTGAAAGACGTTTTCAAAACAAGAAAGCGCATTTCATAATTTTGGGGGATTTACTAACAGGGCCATGTTCAAACTCTCACAGCATATGCACCTTAGCTCCAAATTAAGTAAAGTGAATTTCTAAATTTGTGTTAAATCATGAAGATTCAGAATATTCAATAATATTCAGTTTTTCACCAAATTTTAAATTAATTAGGTTAATGTGTGCATAAAACCCCTTTTATGGACCCTATAGCATCTATAAAAATTTCAACTCCTCAAATCATGAAATTATTCTCATATGTTCCTGTGGTCATGCGTGTTCCATTTCTGCAAAGACATTTAGATTTTAATTCAGTTTAAACCAAATTTGAATATAGAATGTTTCTTATGCATAGAAAGTCAAATGGTTAAAACTTTGATCAAATGAACTCAAATCTTGATAAAAATAATTTTTTTCATGCTCCGGAGGTCCCCAGGATTCAAAATATATAAAAATATTAAAATTTTAACATAGTTTGCATCATATAGCTAATAGGCAAAACACTAATACATGCAAGATTCAAAGCATCGTAACTTATGCAAATGAACTCCAAATTTGATGGAATCAAATCATACAATCTTGAAAAATGATACTATATCTCGTTATGGAAAAATATCTCATGTTTGTGCAAATTGAATTAAGTCCATAATAGGACTTATTGTTTAATTATATGAAAACCATCGTGGATAAAAGAAAAATATCGTGGAACCAGTTTCAAAATACACGTAGGGTCATCCCCTGCTAATGCCAGAAAAATGGTTGAATAATCTTGTATAGAGCATTCGCAAACAAAAAACAAAATCTGACCCCTTATAGTGTAAACTTTAAAGCCATATATGCATTTTCGGGAAAGAATAAAACATCTTTTCTAAATGCAAATATTAACAAGATCAGCCTAGAAATGCACTCCAGGGCAAAGACTAACATATTTTGGAAAAATAATCTTATTACAACTTTCTTTGCATCTGAATCCTGTTAAGAATACAACCCTAAGTATTATGAATGCTAAAATCCTTAATATGAATGAACAAACTTAAGAAATCAATAGTTAAGATACTTATATCTCAAGAACCATCATAAAACCATGAATGTACAGCCAGCAGCCTAAAATTTGTAGACCTAACATGTACAAATCACTTTTTACGTAAAGGAACATATGGCTAAATACCACACACACACATAACACCTTGACTAATGACTTAACCATATTAACTCTAGATGATTTTTGCCTCTAGAATTTGAAAGTATAAACATAAGTATACATAATTTTAGCTTCTTGAATTCGTAAATATCCACATACATGATCATAATTTTAGCATCTAGAATTCGAAAAATAAAAGTAACATGTACATAAAAAGAGCCAAAACACAAATGACGAACTAATGAAACTATCGTACACCAAGTAATGACTTCAAAGAACTAAAGTATCCTATTCTTCTTGGCAAGTTCTATATGGTATTTACATCTCATTTCTTTTTGTCCTATTTGACAAGTTGTTGTTTGCTATTTATCTCGGTTCTTGTATATAATGCGTAGACGTCGATGTTTTAGAATTTGTTGACGACGATCTCACCTACAACCCAGATTATGTCCCCGACAACGAGCAACAAGGCAAGCGCCCTTCTTTGATCATGTTCATCCCATATTTTATGGTGTTTATGTTGTTTTACCAAACTATATGCATGCGCGTATGTTTATGTTAAACTTGCTATGTTGTGGGTACCGGTAGTTATATCCTATTTGAATGCATTACCCTTACTTGACACTTGAATTACCTCCTATTGTAACCTTAGCTTATGGTGTAGATATTACTTAGTGTCATTCTGGGTATTAAATGTGAAATATCTCATGTACATATTTAGACATGCTTATTAGAACTCTTTCAAATGTTGGGATATATTTCATCCAAACTTGTGCAATTTGTAAAGGTACATAGCCGAGTTATTTCCATGTATTTTTGTAAAAACCCAAAACATATGGTTTAGATGCAGGCGAGTTATGGTTAAACTTGAGGTGTGAGGAAGGACCTCGCGTGTAGTTAGTGGGAGATTCTCAACCTGGTCAATTAAGGACCAAACTTGATGCAATCACTTAAGTGATTTAGTGCAACCACATGTGCTAGTTTGGGATAGCCTTAGCTTAGTAGATTAGCTAGGGTTTAGCCTTGCATTTTTGTAGGCTGAAGTAGTAAGGGCACTCTGGTACGGTGTGGCTCGTAGGTGCTCCCTTCACCAAGATGTTGAGCCAAAGCATTCCAATACAATGGTGTATGCCTTGCCATAGGGAGAGCACCCGATGGGGCATAAACCATCATTAGCACAGTGTGTCCAGGTCCGGATCTCCAAACCATGGCTAGGGTTTAACATCACCGGGGCTGGTGCAAGGCTACACTTTAACTAGTTGAATTGTTTAGCAAATCGGGTATGATGAGTATCGCGAGGCATGATCGACATGATTGCTAGAATGTGTCATGTCGGTAAAGTGTACACCCTCTGCAGAGATTTAAATCTAATTAATTAGCCGTGCTCGCGGTCATGAGCAACTTGGGAACATAATGTCAAGTATAGTCTTGTTTTTGTGGAGACGATGTTAGAACGCGTTGGTAAACTTGTGAGCCAAAGGTGGCTATTTTTACTCATTGTTCACAGCCAAGGAGGGCTGTAAAATGATGTAAATGAACTTTACTTACTGTTATTTAGCTTCCTATCAAATACTCTTTACAATACCGATACTGATGTAACATTCGCTTGCAAGCAAAATCTGTGTTATGCTGAAAATCAGACTTAGTGTAGTGGCTTGTTATCCTTGTTCTAACCATGCATTTACTTTATTTCCATACACTAAAATCTTGCGAGTACATACGTGTACTCACCGTTGCTTAATCTAAAATATATAGACGAAGGTACGAAAGAAATCTCCGATGATACGTCCTTTGCACCGGGGTGCGACGACTATTTGGATGGATGAACTAGGGTTCTTCCTAGTCGGTTGCCTATGGGTTTATGGATGGGCATACTGCTATCCTTTGTTTATGTTTCATTTCCACTGCATAAACTTTTGTATGTAATATTTGGCCGGTCGGCCACGTACTTGTAATATTAAGTAGTTGTAATAGCTTCTAGTTTAAGTTTATGCTATGTCAACTGCTTAGACATGTGTGTATGTGTTATTATGCATCTCGAATACGGATATGTGGGTGCTAGGCGTTGATCTTGGAAACTAGCACTAGACACATATCCGGGTACTTAGAATTGTTCTCAACCGTCTAATGCAAGAACTCGAGCGGTCGTCGTTCCTTGTCTTTTGCGACACACTCCCCTCAATGGGTGTGGGCGATACCAAGGTTCTAAGACGGACGGCGAGTGCTATGCTTGGATGGGTTGGTTTCAATCCCGATATGGTTGTTCAGAATGGAATAGAAACTCTCTTAGTTGCGTAAGAGTGTACGGTGCAACTAGGTGGCTCATATTTGTTTAGGTGAGGACCATCTGGTTAATACTCCGTGCACGAGACTTTTGGGTGACAGTGAGCATACACTTAAGTGGAGATGGGTATCACCTCTAAGTCCAACGCACAAGCGAGGATTGATTCATATTTTTGGGTGCCCACAAGAGGTGGTACCAGAGCCCATACGACTGTAGGAAAAGCCTTAGTTAGCATGGTCGATAGTGTAAGTACAAAGCTTTCTCTCAAAAATATTATTTTCGATTATAAAAGTTATTTGTGAAAATGTAGAATTCTATTTTCATCCCCTCTATAAATTTACTTTCTCATCCTACTCTTCAAAAGGATTTTGTGCTCATCTTATACTTCAAAACTTGGCTTTCCTGAAAATGATAGCATAAAATCTTGTTCTACACCTTATGTTGTTCAAATTGATGAAAACCAAGTTTCAAAGTTATAAAAGCTAAGTTTTGAAACCTAAACTCTAATAGAACCAGCATGAAGCTTCCTAATCTCACTCTACTCTGCACCATCTCTTTTAGAGACGAAAATCTTTACAACCTTACCTTGTTTCAAAGACCATATACGCTGCAAGTAAATGTAAGGTTAAGGAAATCTAAGGTGTTGTTTGGCTGATCTTGAGACATCTAAAAATTGTACTAAAATTTTGGAAGGAACCATACCAAGTCAGGACCAGACTTATAAAATTTCGTAGATTTTTGACCTAGGGAACGAGTGTTAAGAAATTCGAAAATGGGTAGTATGCACAAGAAAGACAATTCTGGAGCCTCACTTGTCCAAATTTGTAGGACAATCTGGCAATGCAAAAAATTTGAAACTTTTACCATAGGTGCATCGCTCCTCCAGGAAGCTATACAAATATTTTCACAATTTTATCATCCCTCTAGAAGTTCCAAAAAATTCTAGGAACCAGCTGGACAGAACTTTAGCATCACAGTTTTTTCTGTTTTAACGCCTCTCCCAGGTGATATTTGATTATTTTGTTGCCATGCCCAAGTTGTAACAAAAGCTATCCCATTAAGATGGTGTGCATGTAACTTGTGCCCATGTATTTTAATAGAAATATTAAGATTTTCCTATAATATGTTTAAAAAGAAAATGTATATTGTGTATGTTAATCCTTCCCTACTTCTGATTCAAATTTAAATTTTTCTTGTATTTTGATTCACTATCTCTATTAGTCTTTCCATCTATTGTTCTAAATTTTGTAACCTTTTTAGAATTTGCTCATGACACGAATGACCAATTTGAATCAAACACCTTCGTTTTCAATGTTGCGTCTGTAATATATCTCCAATGTGATCTCATCAACAGCCGTATAGCTGTCCAAATTCATCATCGTACTTGTATATTCTCCCTGAGGTGAATTTGTTGCCTTTCTCCATATCACTCTAGTTATTATGCATCCTAACTTCCATCCCAATCACCACGACGTATCGCATACCTTTCCTCAAGTTAAAATCATTCTCATCACGTAAATCATTGTGAATCTGTGTTATCCTCCCATTTACTTATACTCCCATAAAAGAATATGAATCTCACTAGTGTACCCTAATTATCAAGTGCATCTCATTACAAGGCAAATATCATTCTTGTATCATGAATAATGCTCTTCATTCTTCTCATATCAATTTAACTATGATCTTTAATCTTGGTTTATCTCTTCAAAGCTATGCAAGTGTGAGCTCCTATCTATCATTATATCATCGATCTACTATCAATCATTAAATCGATCTTTATGTCTATGAATTCTCAAGTCTGTATCTATGTCTATGAATCATCAAATCGATCATTATGACTATGAATCGTCAGATGGAAAAATATCGATCTATCATCAAAATATCTATGTGAAATCTAACTAACTATCTATGTGAAATCTAACTAACTCATGTTTCTACTAACGTTCTAAAATCAAGATCTCAATGTTTATTGCTTATCTAAAATCTACTCGGTATCGATCTGAATCCCAATCTTGAGAACTATCTATCACTTAGTAATTCACGTACTTACTAATAATGTCCATGAAATCAGGTGTTATCTCTTAATCTCCCTACAGTCATGCTAACTTATCATTGATGCCATCATTATCTCGGGATAATTGTGATCTATAATAGCTGCAACCAAGTCTTTTCAAATCTCTTCAAAAATGTTTTTTGGATCTTCTCGATCTAACAATCCTTGAAAATATAATTGATGAGCCTATATGGTTCTCTTCTCCTTTTTGGGTCATTCGTAATCCTTGATGTCCTATGTACTCCTCATGATGTACCTATGCATTAAAACTAACCTTTTATATATTCTACGCTCTTCTATTGCCATTTTGAAAAGAAAAATCACTGCACATTAGTTCCGGGGGGAGGGGGAATAAGGGAAAGGAGAGTGGCGATGACGGTATTAACTAGTAGTATTTGCATGTTGACGACAAGAGGACCATAGTTGTCTCGACTTCGTATTAACTAGCTGCAAGTGACACCTAAGGACAAAGAAGAGGAACCCCAAAATAAGATCCCGATGTCATCAAGGCGATCCATGAAGAACCAATATCACTAGACCAAATACGCTAGGTTTGTAGCTAGAAAGGAACTATAGACCCCCTGTGTATTGGTTTTGAATATGCGATCTTTTGTGCTTTGGAATTCTGTTGTATGATCTTTCTGTACTACTCCTTGGGTTACACTCGTAAATGCTAAACAATTGGGTTGAAATTTACGATGTTCTTCTCTTTCTTGCTTGTAATTAAACTCTATTTTGCTTTAATTATATATCTCAGTAGGGATCTCCCCTCCTGTTTTCCTCAAGAAATTTACGATGTGATAACCCTCAATTAATAAGAAAATCTAATTAAGAAAATTTGAAGGAACGAAACGTTGCCTTTTAAACTAACTAACAATTTCCTAATCCACGTAAAGACCATTCTTAAATTAATATTTTAATGAACGGAATGTTGCCTCATAATCTGGTAAATCCCTATCTAACCATCTTTCCCCGAATCCAACATTTCGACGAACATTGTTATAGGATGCCTGTGACCCGATCCATCAATACACCCACTAGGAGTAATAAATAACAAGATTCTCAGTCTTTGCAAATTGATCTTTTCGCCCCACCTCAACTCAAACCTTGAGTATCGCTGCCCTGCTCTTAATCTAAACCTTTACCTCCCACCTGCGCTTAAGAGGTCAGTATAGAATGATATTTTTTCGCAACTAACCTCATCAACCCTCGTTGAACTATACAAATTGGCCGATGTATTTGATTACCCTCCTTGATAGGGATGAAAACGGAGCAGAAATGGTCGCTAAATGGTCGTTCTGTTTCCGTTTTCACATCTTTTACCGGTAACGGAAATGAAATCGGAAACCTCAGAAACAGATACGAAAATGAATAGTGATGGAAACGGATACGGAACGGAGCGGATACGGAAATGAAAGTGGAAAATTCCACAAGAACGTAGTACATGATCACAATATACATGACCGCAAAAATAATGTAACTCATTCCACCTCAAAAGCGAATACAGGAACAATGTTATATTCACCGGTATCACTAGAAAGTTTTTTTTCAAGTTTGTTAGTTGAAGGCTCGCTATTTGTCCTTAGATCAGACCATCATGTCCTCCTCCATAATATCATTATCATCGATATCCTCTTGCTCCTCCGACTATAAAGATGTAATCCCCTAAAATTTGCATATTATTGTTCAATGTTCATTTATGATTTTTTTGAGATTTATCCTGGATTTCTAGAGTTTATAAATGCCATTTTGCTATTTTTCATATTTATATAATTAATTTAATCATGAAACAAGAAGCCTAAATTATGCAAGAAATAATTTTACTAGGTTCAAAATGTTCCAAAGTATTTTTGAGAATTGTTTAGGAATTTTGAACTCTATTTGATATTTTCTATAAAGCCTTTGTACTTCTGAAATTATTTTAATTCGAAAATAAATGTAAATTCTTCATTCTCCATTTTGGGCCAAGTGGGCCAAGTTTCTGATGGAATTTTCGGTTTCACTTATACGGAATTTCCGGTTTCGTTTCCGTTTCCGACAGAAATGGCTCTCCCATTTCCGTACCGACATTTTCTGTTTTCGTTTCCGAAAAAAGACTTTTGTTTCCGTTTTTCTCCGGAACGGTCGGAAATTTTGTTTCCGTTTTCATTCCTACTCCTTGATGTCAACATTTGGCTCTTCCCCAAAAACTATAGTTGCTATACATCCTTTCTTTTCCAACATATTCAGTACCTCTCCTTAAACCAGCTTATCCTTGCCAATGAATTTTAACATAAATTGGTTATTCGATCAAAAGAGATATGTAGAACATGCTAATATCCTTCATCTACTAAGTTAACCTCGAATAGGAATCAACTTTATTCTTGGCACATCAACTTGGAATCACAACAAGAAGAACAAATCAAGCAACTATACTAAAGATGAAGTAAAAAGAAAACGACAAGATCACCACCGAGAAAGTATTCCTTAAAACCGTCTAGTCCCCGCAAATCTCAAGGACGAAATTTTTGTAATAGAGGTAGATTTGTAACATCCCAAAAATTCAAATAAATTAAAAATGGAAATTTTGTATTTAAATAAGTTTATTTCTGAACTTTCGTGACTTTATTGATTATTCTTGGATTTTTGCTCTAAAGAAAATTCACTTAATGGAATTATTAAAAAGATAAAAGTGAAAAGAACAAAAGATAAAAGTAAAAGCCAGTAAAAATCTACAAAAATAATATTAAAATTATGAAGTCTCCAGAACTTCTTTTCCGCAGACAAAAGAACTTAAATGCATTAGGTAAAGAAGTGAGATGCGAAATAATATGTGAAATGACCCATTTTGACTGCAAAACAGTGGAATCTAGGAATTTTATAAAAATATTACGAATTTATCTCTTGCTGAAAATTTTTACATCTCTCCCTCATAACAGTGTTAACCTCTAGTAAAAATAATAAAAATTAATAATTAAATTTAATTCCTTTTATAATTCAAAAATAGAAAACATGATAATCTCAAATCTTCAATTTCAGAATTAATAGAAAATAAATTTTTATACAAAAATTCTTAGCACATATAAAACTCTCTCAAAAAGTTTGAAAACATTCTGAATTATTTTTATGCTCAAATAAAATAAAAATAGAAAGATAGAAATTGGGCGGTCAGCATTGCCATAATTACCATAATATTTATTTAAAATAATTTAATCTTAAAATTTTACAGTACTGTAAAAACTATCTTCAGATTATTCAGTAAATTTTTGAAAAATATCACCTTACCTGTCGAGCACTTGCTAAAGTTAGTTCCTCCAGTTGTCTCACTGACCAATGGGCCAGCGTCAACTTATGCCTCACCTGGCAGTAGCCTTCCTTCCTTCTTCCCCATGATAGAGGTGGGCACTCGGGCTGGGCTTTTTTGGGCCGGCCCGAGGCACGACGACGTGGCCTGGACACTATAGCACAGGCCGTGCCTAGCCCAAGAATCGAGCACGATGGGTGACACTGACCGGCATGACACTGTAGCACAGGCTGTGCCGAGCCGATGGCCCAGGGCATGAGGAAGAAGCCCAACATGAAGGTCACCGACCCGCAGAGCATGAGTGCTATGGACGCACCCAACAGCTTTGACGCTACCTCTGCCGCCGACACCTGAGAGAGACGGGCAAGAGGGGAGAGAGAGCCGAGAGAAATTGAGAGACGGTGCAAGAAGCTACTCTCTCTCGCCAGTCTATATAAATTTCTCTCAGCTCTCTCTCTCACCCGTCTCTCAATCTCTCCCTCTCTCACCCATCTCTCTCAGTCTCTCTCGCCTGTCTCCCTCACTCTCTTTCTCGCTCATTGCTCCCATCTCTCGTCCGTGTTCAGTACATCTCCTCGCTCTGTGTAACTGTTTAAGAATAAAAAATTTTAGTTCTTTTCCTATAATATTTGTATACACTGCTTCAACTCTATACGTCTTCGACTCCTTTCCTCTCGTTGCAATAGTACAAATGGACCGGACCTAAACCGGCACAGCATGAAACAGATAAGAAGTGCAAATAGACCGTGCCTGTGCTCACCGAAAGTGAATCAGACCGACACGATACGGCACGGCATGACACAACGCCCACCTCTAGCTCGAAGCAAATTACAGCGCCATAGCTCCCTGTTTCCAGTCATTCCCTTGCCCTCCAAAACTGTTAATTCAGTGACTGCTCAAGTTCCAACGCCGTCGCCGTCGAAACCGAGCGCTGACCTCCTTGCTGAATCGCTGCCACGGCAAGTCTCCGCTATCAGGTTTGCTGCCACGGTGAAGAACTGAAAGCTAATTTCGCTGCCACTACAGAAAACCGTCACACAGAACTTCTAACCGACGCAGTGTGAACCGAATATTAGCCTTACGGCGCCGCTTACTGCCGTTCTGCTGTTATGGAACCAGCTCACCACTGCCTTGCCAATTCGCCGGTCAAATCAACTGAGCCATTGCTCTCTCTTGCCAACTCTACCATAGCAATCAACACCGACCAATTCACTGCCACGATAGGAAGAACATCACCCGATCGCTGCCATGGCCACTCCGGTCTTAGCTCGCCACTACCCTTTCCTTCTCTTCTCCCTCCGCTCTCACTTCGCACATAAGCCAGCCTGCGCTCCATGCCACCCCAAGCCCTCCTCTTCCCGAGCCAAAGCAAAAAGCACCGCTTTCGACACCACTAACAGCAAACTACAGAAAAGGGTAAAGAAACCAGTTCAAGGCGTCCGGTGAAAATTTTTCCAATCCACAGGACATAGAGCATCTTGAGGCATCCCCGACCTTAGTGCAAGCTTCATTTTCAGATCATCACACCTGTAGCTCGCCACCACCACTGTTCTTCTTCACCAATAGCGGTCACCGGTGGTAGCCTTCCTCCGTCGATTTCGCCACGGGAAAACCGGTAAAATGAGTTGCAATGTGTCCATTGATGCTCAAATTTTGCTCGCTCGATCTTAATTCTGCTTGACTTGCATGTTCTCCGGTCGGCCTAACTCACTGACGCAAGTCGCCGATGGCAGCCCTCGGTGGCGCGAAAGTGTAAGCAAAAAAATGAGGAAGTTATAAGTTTATTTAGCACAATTTTGATTCAACCAAATAAGCAACTTTTATATGTGCAAAAGCACAAATCATCCTTTATATGTGCAAAAGCACAAACCCACCTTGCGACGTGTTAGCAACACCTTGCATATCGAGTTTTTCTCTCCTCTCTTCCTTCTATTAATATAGTTCTTTTGATGATTAAAGAACCGAGATTTCTTTTATATGTGTACTACACTTTACTTTTGTTCCTTCACACATTCCCTTGATGCACAGGAAGAGCATCCTTTATATAGCCAAGCATTAGAGTTACATGCACGAAACATTACTGCACATTTAGTTTCATGAAACTCCATCGTTTATTGCATCAGTTTCAAGTACTAAATACGTCAGTTTCCATGCAGTAAATAAGTCAGTAACAGTGCACTTTAATTGAGTAACAACTATGGATGTTACCGTGCACTAAAACAATAAAACTGACTGCCATTAAATTGCTATGTTAAGCATCAATTCCTTTTGCAGTTTTGCTTTAATACATGCATGTAGGCAGCCAAAAAACAATGCGTTGCTCAAATGCATGCATGTGTGCCTTAAATATTATATTGATGCTTAGCCATAATTCCTCCTGTAGTATTATGCTTAATAACACTAAGTAGTACACAACTAAATATTTGAAGGGAGAAGAGAGGGATTTTAAACCCCACGATTCTTAATCTTTTAGTCTAGCAACCATCACACTTAGACCTTTTATTATAAGAACCATTCTGTAATTTATATGGGCCATATTATGTTAAAATAATTTAACAATCTCCCATTTGGCCCTTGTAAAGACTCGACAATTCAAAAAACTTTTAGGTGTACACCTTTCATTGAATTTATCAAGTCATCGTTAAATTGAATTGTGGCGACAGAATCATGGCGGTCACAAGTCATACAGTGACAAGATCCCTTCCATGTATCACAATCGACATAATTCAAAGTAACTTTAATGGGAAACTTTCATTGTTATCCATCACTACCATAATTGTATACGCGATAATATGGATAACCAGCAAAACAATACTTTTATTGAATTCATAAGTTCATAAAAAGCACGAGCAACTCAAAGTCATGTGTATATATACTCATCATGCTAACAGGGATTTATCTATAATGCCCATCCTCTCAACATGGCCACTAAAAGTCTTGGGCGACAGTCCCTTAGTTAACGGATCTGCTACCATCAGATCTGTACCAATATGCTCGATTGATACCTTTCGCTTTTGCACTTCTTCTTTTACCGTTAAGTACTTCAAATCCATATGTTTTGCTCCTTTCGAGTACTTGTCATTTTTGGAGAAGAAGACTGCAGTGGAATTGTCACAATAAATCCTTAAGGGCTTTTCAATATTATCAACAATATGAAGGCCAGACAAAAAATTCCGCAGCCACAGTGATTGAATAGTGGCCTCAAAGCATGCCACAAATTCAGCCTCCATAGTGGAAGTAGCAATGACAGATTGCTTTCCACTCTTCCATGAAATTGCTCCTCCAGCTAAAAGGAACAAATAGCCGAATGTAGACTTTCTTGAGTCTACACATCCGGCATAATCTGAATCTGAGTAGCCAATCACCTCAAGATGGCTCAATCTCTTGTATGTGAGCATATGATCCTTTGTGCCTTGTAAATACCGAAGAACCTTCTTCGCAGCTTTCCAATGATCCATTCCAGGATTACTTTGATACCGACCAAGCATTCTAACAGCAAAGCTGATATCTAGTCGAGTGCATGTCGAAGCATACATTAAGCTCCCAACAACTGATGCATATGGAATATATTCCATTTCCTTCCTTTCCAAATCATTTTTTGGACATTGGATTTCACTAAATTTGTCCCCTTTCTGAATTGGAACAATTCCCGCAGAGCAATTTTCCATTCTAAATCTCTAATATTTTGTTAATGTAACCTTTATGAGACAGTCCCAATAATCCATAATTTCTATCACGGAATATTTCTATTCCAATTACATAGGATGCCTCACCCATATCCTTCATTTCAAAATTATTGGAGAGAAATTTCTTTACATCATGCAACAAAGATTTATCATTAGTAGCAAGCAGAATATTGTCAACATATAGGACTAAAATAATAAACTTGCTCCCACTGACCTTCATGTAGATACACCGATCAACGGTATTCTCTACAAAACCATACTTCAAAATGGTATCATTGAACTTTATATACCATTGTCGGGAAGCTTGTTTCAGCCCATATATTGACTTCTTTAATTTACACACCAAATTTTCTTTTCCTGGAACCATGAATCCTTCAGGTTGGTTCATATACACTTCTTCATCCAAATCACCATTCAGAAATGCGGTTTTCACATCCATCTGGTGAAGCTCCAAATCATAATGTGCCAACAGAGCCAAAATAATTCTCAAAGAGTCCTTCTCTGAAACTGGAGAGAAGGTCTCCTTGTAGTCAATACCTTCTTTTTGAGTATAACCCTTGGCGACAAGTCTAGCCTTATATCTTTCAATGTTGCCTTTTGAGTCGCGTTTGGTCTTAAAGACCCATTTACACCTGACTTGTTTTGAACTTTGCGGCAACTCGACTAGTTCCCAAACTTTATTGTCATCCATTGATCTCAACTCTTCTTTCATGGCATCAAACCACTTTTCAGAATTATCACATTCTATGGCTTGCTTAAATGAGACTGGGTCATTTTCGATACTCAAGTCACATTCATATTCAAGTGAATAAACCACATAATCATCTGAAATGGCTGGTCTTTTATTCCGTACAGACCTTCGCAATATACTTTCATGTGGAATTTCCTTTTCAGTTGTGACTTTCACATTAGTAGATGGTTCAATAGTTGTATTTTCTGCAGTGTTGTGTAACGGTGATACAACAATGCTAGGAGTAGGGTTGGACTGAATTTCTTTGATGTCCACATTTCGTGGATCACCACTCCCACTGATTTCACCATTCTCAATGAACCTAGCATTTCCAGACTCAACTATTCTTGTACTATGGTTAGGACAGTAAAATCTGTACCCTTTTGATTTTTCAGGATAGCCAATGAAGTAACCACTAATGGTCTTTTCATTGAGCTTCTTTTCATGTGAATTGTATATTCTTACTTCTGTTCGGCAGCCCTAAACATGCAGGTGCCTCAAGCTAGGTTTCCTTCCCGTCCACAGTTCATAAGGAGTCTTAGGAACTGACTTACTAGGAACCATGTTCAGTAAGTACACAGCAGTCCTTAATGCGTGCATCCACAAAGATAAGGGCACATCACTGTAACTTAACATGCTCCTAACCATTTCCATGAGAGTACGATTCCGCCTTTCAGCCACCCCATTTTGTTGAGGTGTTCCAGGCATTGTATACTGTGCACAAATGCCTCGGCTTTCAAGAAACTTTGCAAATGGACCTGGACATTGTCCACTTTCATCAAACTTTCCAAAATATTCACCACCTCTATCCGACCTCACTACCTTGACTTTCCTATCGAGCTGCCTTTCCACCTCATTAACGAACACCTCTAGGATGCTCGCAGCTTGAGACTTTTCATGCAGCAAGTATAGGTAACAATAACGTGAGAAGTCATCAATAAAGTTGATAAAATATTTTTCACCGCCCCAGGAAGAAACATCAAATGGACCACAAATATCAATGTGTATTAACTGTAACAGTTCACTACTTCTTGTAGCTGGGTGCTTTGATATGTGTGAGGTTTGCTTGCCCTTGATGCAATCCACACATACATTCCAGTCAACAAAATCCAACTGAGGTAAAATATCACTTTTCACTAACCTCAAAACTCTTTCTTTGGATATGTGACCCAGTCTTTTATGCCACAAGAAAGCAGAACGCTCATTATGTGCACTACATTTGTTACCAATAATATGTTCAACATGAAATAGGGATTCAGAAAAAAAACAGCATTAAGATTGAAGCGGTATAAACCATCAATTAAAGTACCAGAACCATAATAGTACTTATTCTTATATAATGAAAATATACCGTCTCCCACCATAAACTTAAAACTTGTTATATCCAACTTTCCCATAGACACTAAATTTCTAGTATATTCAGGAAACAAAAAGACACTCTTTCAGATCTAAGTGTAGACCAGTATCAAGGATTATTCTATAAGTCCCGATCCCTTCAATTCGTGTCTTCATTCTGTTCCCCATGTACAAAAACTTTTCAGATCCGCTTATGGGTTGGATTGAAAGGTATCCCTTTTTGTTCGAACCATTTCTTTCTCTTAGGGCAATCCTTCTTGAAATGACCAACCTTCTTGCAGAAGTGGCATCTCAGCTTTTTATGGATTTGGCCATCACTAACTTGATGTGGAGCCTTGTCCTTACCCTTCTTCCCTGGCTTTTCCTTGCTGCTACTTGCACCTCTGTGCATTGTGAGATGAACAAAGTGATCCCTTATTTTCTTTAATCTCCCTTCTTCCTGAACCAATTGGGCTTTGCATTCTTGAAGGTTCCATTTTTCTTTTATGGTGTTATAATGCACCTGGAACGAGCTAAATTCAGGAGGTAGGGAGTTCATGATGAATTGGACCAGAAATGATTCACTTACGTCCATTCCCATGGATGTTAACTTTGCGGCAATATTTGCCATGCTAATCACATGATCATGCACGGGAATAGACCAATCAAATTTCTTGGTCGTTAGATCACTCATAAGACTCCCAACCATAGACTTGTCTGTAATGTCGGATTGAGAATATTCTTTTAGCTTCGCCATGAAATCCTTTGCATTATCAGTTTTAGGCAATGATGGCTTGACGTTTTCAGCAATCGTCAAGCGCATCAAGTTCAAGCTTACCCTATTAGACCATTCCCAAGCTTCATAAAGGGAACGATCCTCATCAGTACTTTCATCTGTAATGGCTGCAGGCTTTTCATCAAGAACTAATGCTAGATCTAAGTCCATAACACCCAGTTGAAACTGGATCTATTCGGACCAGTAAACATAGTTCAACCCAATAAACTTGACAAGCCCAAAACCCTGACTCATTAAATTAATGGATGTTGCAAAATTTAATATGTTCACAGATTAATACTTTGAGTAAACAAAATAGATTCATGCAATAACAAACTTTAAGTGTGCATCTAAAAACATCTTTGGATGAAATTTAGATACACGGCTGGAATCAATAATGATGCTAAAACAAACACCTTTAGTAGATAATCAACTATACTTAAGCCAATGTGCATGCTATCTTTGGATAAACTAACAAATTGACCAAACATGTTGATTAACTTCTTTCATGTCTCCAATTGTAAGCAATGGTCCACCTTTGGGTGACCTCCTAGCGTTACAATTCGCGAACTCAATTGTCCATTATATTTTTCCAATTAACAGCATCAAATAGAATATGAACAATTGAAATGCTCAACTAAATATCTATGATCCTTTTTAAGCAAGGCCACTTTGGTGACAAACATGCTTTCAATAATATAAATATTTAATGTGCATATCACTTTTAATTATGCTCATAAGAATAAACTGTGATCTTATGAACAAAAGAAAAATCCGTCTTTAAACATTACAGACAGATGCAAACATATTTCTTGCAAATTATCCAAATAACAATACTGGAAAAGAAATAACATTTTACTGCTCTAAATAACATTACTATGATGAACCACGCAATTGCATAAGGAAAAACTATAAACAAATGCAATTTCACTTATGCGCTTACACCATACAACAAAAGAACAATTATAATGGTGAATCAAAAGTGCTAAAACCTGGCTCTGATACCAAATGTAAGCAAAAATGCGGAAGTTATAAGTTTATTTAGCACAATTTTGATTCAACCAAATAAGCAACTTTTATATGTGCAAAAGCACAAATCATCCTTTATATGTGCAAAAGCACAAACCCACCTTGCGACGTGTTAGCAACACCTTGCATATCGAGTTTTTCACTCCTCTCTTCCTTCTATTAATATAGTTCTTTTGATGATTAAAGAACCGAGATTTCTTTTATATGTGTACTATACTTTACTTTTGTTCCTTCACACATTCCCTTGATGCACAGGAGGAGCATCCTTTATATAGCCAAGCATTAGAGTTACATGCACGAAACTTTACTGCACATTTAGTTTCATGAAACTCCATCGTTTATTGCATCAGTTTCAAGTACTAAATACGTCAGTTTCCATGCAATAAATAAGTCAGTAATAGTGCACTTTAATTGAGTAACAACTATGGATGTTACCATGCACTAAAAAAAAACTGGCTGCCATTAAATTGCTATGTTAAGCATCAATTCCTTTTGCAGTTTTGCTTTAATACATGCATGTAGGCAGCCAAAAAACAATGCGTTGCTCAAATGCATGCATGTGTGCCTTAAATATTATATTGATACTTAGCCATAATTCCTCCTGTAGTATTATGCTTAATAACACTAAGTAGTACACAACTAAATATTTGAAGGGAGAGGAGAGGGATTTTAAACCCCACGATTCTTAATCTTTTAGTCTAGCAACCATCACACTTAGACCTTTTATTATAAGAACCATTCTGTAATTTATATGGGCCATATTATGTTAAAATAATTTAACAGAAAGACCCCACAGCCGAGGCCTCCCCTGAGTCCCCGTCCACCTCCTACTGCTCACTGGATCCCGGCCGGCCGGCTGCGCCCTCTCCCTACCGCCGGCGAGCTGCCCTGATCGAGCTCTGCTCTGTGCCATTGAAGAGCGGGCCAGCTCTGTCAGTGGGAGGAAGACATGAAAGAGGGAGTGTGTTTTATGCTTAAAAGCGTTTTCAATGTAAGAAAGCGTATTTCACAATTTTGGGGGATTTACTAACCGGGCCATTTTCAAACACTCTCACAACTTATGCACCTTAGCTCCAAATTAAGTAAAGTGAATTTATAAATTTTTGTTAAATCTTGAAGATTCAGAATATGCAATAATATTCAGCTGTTCACAAAAGTTTAAATTAATTAGGTTAAAGTTTGCATAAAACCCCTTTTATGGACCCTATAGCATCTATAAACATTTCAACTCATAAAATCATGAATTTTTTGTCATATGTTCCTGTGGTAATGAGTGTTCCATTTATGCAAAAACATTTAGATTTGAGTTCAGTTTGAACCAAATTTGAATATAGAATGCTTCTCATGCATAGAAAGTCAAATGGTTAAAACTTGAATCAAATGAACTCAAATCTTGGTAAAACTAATTTTTTTAATTCTCCTGAAGTCCCCAGGATTCCAAATTTATAGAAATATTAAAATGTTAACATAGTTTGCATCATATGGCTAATAGGCAAAACACTAATAAATGCAAGATTCAAACCTTCATAACTTATGCAAATGTACTCCAAATTTGATGGAATCAAATCCTAAAATCTTGAAAAATGATACTCTCTCTGGTTATGCAAAAATATCTTATATTTGTGCAAATTGATTTAAGTCCATAATAAGCCTTAAAGTGCTGAGAATAATAACCGTCCAATATGATCTCCGATAAAATGTTGTTATGAAAGGAAGGAAATTCAACAATGAACAATACTCTTCTAACAAAGTGAGCGGAGTGAACTAATCTCTTTCCTTGTTCTAAATAATGAAGTAACCCTTTTTTATTGTTGATTTCCTTGTTCTAAACAATACTATTAAAGATGGTGTCCCCTCATTCCTCGTCACCAAATGGATCTGATGTGCCGAATATAGAAAAATCGTGGCGCGGTCCAAGAGGGCTAAGTAAAAGGCCTCAGAGCTTATATACCATAATGGCGGTCGATCCACAGGATGGGGCCTTAATCGCACATCTTAAGGCAGTGGCAGCATTCTGGACATTGTATGGGATAGTTGGACAGGAAAGGGTCCTCATCACCTATCCATCAAGGAAGTCGCTAACAGATGAGGAGCGCGATAGCCTGGTGACATAAATTTTTGCATCATTCAAGCTCCCAAAAGATTCCATGCACGCACTGCGATGGTATACTTTACTAGTGGCGGGAAAGATGTGGAAAAACTTCAAGAGCATCCTTGTCAGTAATTACGTGAATAAGGAAATGACTCCGTTCCAGAAGTACGGGTTCATCACTGAAGACGTGTGGGAATTATTTGTTGAGATGAAGATGATGGAAGCATTCATGCATCAAAGTGCAGCGCACAAGACCATCCAGGCAAAAAAGACCCATCCGCACAGACTCGGCACCACTGGTTATGCGGGTAAGTTCATGCAATGGAGGAGGGAGGACGGCGAGGCAATCCAGAAGGAGGCCTCGCCGCCATTTCCCTCGATCTTGGACCCACACGCTTGAAACTGGGTAAGAGCGAGGTCACGTCCCACATCTTTGGGCGACGTGTCCTTTGCCAACCCCACAGATGTGGAAGTATCCCAACGCCTGGTAAGATATCAAACTACATAGTTTGTAGGAAGACCATATATACCTTCATAAGTGAAATAACATGTTGGGATCTTAGATGCAGATAGCATTGAGTACAGAATCTTCTCAGGACTATTTTTAGACAGACAGAGAGAAAGATAACTCTCCACGATCTTGGGAAACAAGGAGCGCCCGGGTCGCACGTGAGGCAAAGGTGTTTTCGTTCCCTGGAAAATGGGATTCCCACAAGACTCCGACACGTACCGGAGTAGGAAGAGAAGCAAAGCCGAGCGCGAGAAATGACTAGTAGAACACATTGAGGAAAGGGTTGAGGAAAGGCTAAGAGTGCAATTCGATAATCAGCTAAGAAGACTTGAGAAAAGGATGGGGCAAAGGGTGGCTGAGGAGAGGCATGCACAGAATGTGCAAGCCCCAGGCGCATAGATGCAATTAAGCCCAACTAACTATCGGAGCAGCAACGCGTCTGTCCTTGAGATAGACATGGAAAACACCAAATTTCCTATCGATGATATCCGAGTAATATACATGTCTGCAATGCTCCTTAGATAGACCTGTTGAACGTGTTAGCTAATTGTGTACCTTTATGTAGATGGCAACATCGTGTAATCTCCAAGTGAGGCTTGCCAACGGCTCTGTTCCACTTCAGGCTGCTTGGGGGCGTGTGTATCCATCTAGTCTAGGGGCATTTGTGCATGGTAGCCCCGGGCTACGCGAAGGTACATGTTGGTGATATACATGAAATATTCAAGGCCATCACGCTGGAAATGCTCCCAAACGATGAAATCGTGACACTAGGGGATGCCATTGGCACATTCATCCAGTGGCTCAAGAAGGTTATCTCTTTCGATGAGTGTCTTGCAGCACCGAAGCTACCAGCACTACAGGAGCCATGTGCTGCGTCGGAGCTACCAGAACTACCGGAGCCACATGTTGTGCCGAAGCTACTAGCTCTACTAGAGCCACATGCTGCACCGAAGCAGCCCACCAAATCGGCTACCATGTCCCGTAAGGCACAGGCCGAAACTTCAGTTCGGGCCCAGTTGTCTCCTGTGAAGATGACCTATGATAGACGGCGAAGCAGCGACAAGGTCAAATCGAAGCGTACCACGGAGGCCCATGACTTTCCGTTGGCCTCGTTGGCATGTAAATTCAACCTAAGACAGCCGTTCGTACCAGAAGAGCGCTAGCAGACGCTTACAATAGCCTGCGTTAGATTGCAAAATTGGTGCATGGAACAAGACAACAAGCTGGTGGTACAGCGGGTATCGAGTATCTCGATCAGCTTCAACGAGGAGCATTCCTTCCACTAGTTTTTGGGGGGCTTCTTAGTGGTCGGCTTCAACGACTTGTTCGATCTCTACAACCTCGACGCCCTCGACGCCTCACTCATTAGATGCTGGACGTTGTAAGTGTGTGCAATCATGGTCTACTTTCGTGTCAAACCGATAAATATCATATATATGATCCTTGATTTTGTATATATAGATACATGATCATTGAAGCAAAAACAAAGAAAGAACCGGTGGGTTTCCTAACCCACACATGGTGTCCAAGCAAACCATGGATGAAAATTTACAAGTCGTCCAAGAGTACATGGAAAAAGCATTGCTGGCTCAATAGGAAAAAATTTATACTTTTACCCAACAACTCGGGGTAAGTGCTTCATCCTATTACTATACTTGTTGACTTGTACTTTATACGCAGCTCGAAGTTAGGTTGAATGACCATGGCTACATACTTATATAGGTTTCATTGGGTTCTAGTTGTAATTATACCAAGATAGAACTGGGTAATTTACTTTAATTCCAAAAAGGACGGCACCCACAGCTTGACGCCTATCGCAAAATTACTCGAGACATCATTCAAATTCTACAGAGCTTTTGGAGGGCCACGCAAGGACTCACCACAACTAAAGCACGTTCATAAGTTTCCAGTATTCGCTAGTACGCAATAATCCTTTACACTCTATGAAGGACCAAAATGGCAATCAAGGGGGTGAATGATCCCAAATAAAATTTTTCCACTCAAAATGATCCAACCAAGTCCTCAGACAATTCAATCAAAAGGAGCAAATGAAATGGAGGAAGTTTTCCTGCAAGTCCGGTATGACCGGGTTGAATCCGGTATGTCCGCACGAAGGGCGGTATGACCAGGCTCAAGAACAACAGGAAGAACACAGTCAAGAACAGCACAAACTCAAAATCTAATCTAAGGAATCTTTTGATCGACAGGACAAAAACTCACAAAACTTAGTAGATGTGATCCTAAGGATGTCAAGAACTTATTCCAACCTTCAATCGCAAGGATTGTGAAAGATCGAAATGGCGATCAGAGGGGGGGTGAATGATCCCAAATAAAATTTTCCCCCACTCAAAGTACTCCAAACAATCTCGCAATAAAAATCTGAAACACCCAAAGATTTTCCTTTAAAATGGTGTTTCTCAGATTCGCACACCCTCCAAAAACATGAACAATTAGACAACTATGTGTACCCCTAGCTTACATGGATGAGAACCATGAATCATGTGAGGGAATTTTTAATCACAATCCTGGTTTTCAAGTCTCCAAACAGAGAGGGATCAACTCAAAGACTACTTTTCTGAAAGAGATAAAGCTAAAACACCAAAGTCTCTTTCAGAAAAGTAAAAGCAGATTTTCCAGGAATTGTCCTCAATTGGAGCAGGTGGTTGGTGAGTTTATGTTACTCTAAAATTTTTGGGAATTTTTCTCCCTGTGACCAGTTGGGTCATCAAACACTCCACCAAAAAATCACCTTAAAAAATATTTTTATAATAAACATGAAAAATCAAGCAATACAGATAGTCAGGAACTTCGACCAGAAAGTTTGAGGCTCGGTTTTCACTTAATAGAGCTCAAACGGTGCAACCAGTAGACTCAAAAAAATTTCTACAGATGTATATATGAGTCTTGCACCTTCACCAACAAGAATCACTGAAAAATGATTTTTATGGATTTTTATAAAAATCAAAAACTGACTGCTGCGCGAAAGAACAAGTTCTGGACAGATATGCAATTCAATAAGAAATTGACCTCTAGTCTATCCTAGGGTGCAAGAAAGATGTAAAACCATATGAATAGCCTTAAGACATCCTAGAAGAACAACATTTAGAATGAGGGGAGGCAAATCCAAATTGCGATAAAGTAAATTGCGAGAATGTAAATGCGGGAAAGCAAATGCTGAATTTAAATTGCGTAATTTAAATGTGTAATGTAAATGCGTAAAGGAAATGAAACATGAACATAAATGAAGAACATTTCATTTCTGGAAGGAGAGGTTACAAAGCCTCACATTTCATGTGGGCAAGCTCAAAGGAGCATCAAAAACCTCAAAACCTTCAAGAGGGGAAGGCTACCCCTCCACCCCTATTTATACAACTCTTAGGCCACCTACCACCCTTGGATGAGCCTCTAAACCCTAGAGCATCCATCAAGGGTTAGGATTAACCCACTCAATCAGCCATACAAGGGTTCACCCAAAACCCACCACACAAATGGGTTTTCTTGCACGGTTTTCAAAGCATACTAACTAGACCCGCTATCCTATCAACTAGACCGTAATTCGACGGCCCTCATCGATCCTAGCAGCATCTAGCTAGCATCACATCCATTCCTTGTCTTCACGGCTTGCACGGACTCTGTCTCCGATCATCTTTCGGCGATCCCCGACCGTCTGGACCTCCGACGCTCCTTGCCTAGTCCCGACCATCCTTCGCCTCACCATGACCTAGCACCGTCGTCCTGCAACCATCAAAAACAAGGAAACTCCTCACATAGCAATGCCCATAAAGATGTGCAATAAATCCATCAAAGTACACTCATTAAAATTCATTTTTCCTCGTTCTGGCCGGTAGCACCGGGAAAACAGAGAAGACCTCAAATTGCTTCCAATTGAAAATCCAATTCAAATCAAACTCAAACCAAAGCAACCCAAGCTCAAATTTAGTCAAATACTCATCACAAATCTGTATAGACCTCCACATGGTCCTTCAGATTGACGTCAAAGTTTTGACCTTTTTCACTTTGAAGGAAGAACACACCAAGTTTGAGCAAAACTTGAGAACTTGATCTTGGACTTGCTATTGGGGTTTTAATGATCAGGATGATCTTGGATAACCTCTCATACGTCATAGCAAGCAAGAACACAAGTCCAAAAACCCCTCAACATGATCTAGAAGAATGATTCACTTAAGCATACAAGATCGATTTCTTGGAAAAAAGAACACAAGATTTGCCTACATGATTGGGATAGGGTCTAAAGAAGACTCATCCATCAATCATAAAACCTCAGCACAAGATCCACAAGCATGGAGGGGAGGCAAATCCAAACGTGCAAGAAGCAAATTGCAAGAATGTAAATTGCATAATTTAATTGCTGAATTTAAATGCGTAAAATAAATTCAAGCATAAGAGAAAATGATTTGCATTTCTGGAAGGGAGGTTTACAAATCCTCACAAGAAAGTGGGCAAAAAGCTCGAAAGAGCCAAAACCTCTAAAACCTTCAAGAGGAGGAAGGCTACCCCTCCCTCTCTATGTATACTACTCTTGAGTCACCCTCCACCCTTGGATGAGTTCCTTCTACCCTAAGGATCACCATCAAAGGCTAGGAATGACTCTCACACACACCCATACTAACTAGACCTACTACTCTATCACCTAGACTGCGATCCAACGACCCTCCTTGATCTGAGTAGCTCCTAGCTAGTATCTCAACCTTTTCTTGTCTTCTAGGTTCGTAGCGACTCTGTCTCTGATCATCTTCCAGCAATCCTCGATTGTCTGGACCTCCAACGCACCTCGCTTAGTCCTAGTCATCCTCCACCTCACCATGATCTAGCACCTTCGTCCTGCAACCATCAAAAATAAGGAAAACCCATCACATAGGAATGTCCAACAAAGATATGCAATAATCATCCAATTAAATCGCTCAACAAGTTGGCACTACCGACCACTGTATTGAATGCATCGAGTTTATCGACCACATGTCTAACTCGATACCAAGTCTATCGACCTCAACTCGATCAATCACGGCACCAAGTTGATAAAATTATATTGAGTAA
Organism: Otatea glauca; assembly: GCA_036346275.1. NCBI lineage: Eukaryota > Viridiplantae > Streptophyta > Magnoliopsida > Poales > Poaceae > Otatea > Otatea glauca. Next base: position 18,995,323 of record CM070720.1, read on the forward strand.
CAATTGGTTAAACTAAGGACTCGAGTTCAGCTGACTACAGATTGCTCGACCCAGCAACATTTCTACTCAATATTTAGCTACTACCAATCTACTCGAATAGTTCGACCACAAGTCGGTAGGTCGTTACTCGAGGCCGGTAGAGCCGCTCGTGATAAACACAATTCAAATTGGATTTTTAAATTGAAGCAATTTAAGTTGTTCACAGAGCGGCACTACCAAACCTCGGGAGGGCTGTGATCTGGCGGCGGTGGCACTCTCGGCCCGGGAACGATAGTTATATTCCAGAGAGGGTCTTCGCTGGGATTTCAGGTGAGCAGCACTACTGGCCATGCTAGGGCGGTAGTGCTGGCCGAGCGGTACTACCGGCCCCAGGGGCAGTAGTTCCGACTTTTGAGCGATTGTTGAGATTTGAATTTTGAAATTGCTGAGATTTATTGTATATCATTTTGGGCAATGCTATGTGATGGGTTTTCCTTATTTTTGATGGTTGCAGGACAATGGTGCTAGATCATGGTGAGGCGAAGGATGACTGGGAGTAGGCGAGGTGCGCCGGAGGTCCAAACGATCGAAGATCGCTGAGGATGATCAGAGACGGAGTCACTGCGAACCAGAAGATAAAGAATGGATGAATGCTAGCTAGGAGCTTCTCGGATCAAGGAGGGCCGTTGGATCGCAGTCTAGAAGATAGAGTAGCGGGTCTAGTTAGTATGCTTTGAGAAGCGTGCAAAACCCGTTATGTTTGTGGGTTTCGGGTTAGCCCATCTATGAGTGAGTCAATTCTAGCCCTTGATGGTGTTCCTTAGGGTTGAAGGAACTCATCCAAGGATAGAGGATGGCCTTCCCCTCTTTGAAGGTTTTGAGGTTTTGTGCTCCTTTGAGCTTTGCCCACTTTGTTGTGAGGCTTTGTAAACCTCCCTTTCAGAAATGAAAACTTCATTTACTCATCTTTGAATTTATTTTGAGCATTTACATTATGTCTTAAATTCAGCATTTAAATTCCGCACTTACATTTTTGCAATTTACATTCCTGCAAGTTGGATTTGCCTCCCTTCCTTCTACTTGCTTGTGTTTCTTATGCTGAGGTTGTATGATTGATGGATGAATCTTCTTCAGATCATATACCAATTATCTAGGCAATCCTTGTGGGTTCTTTGTAAGAAACCGATGTTTTGGTCTTAAGAGAATCATTTTTGGAAGATCGTGTTTTTGGTGTTCTTCTCTGGTGTTCCAGCTTGCTATGACATGTGGGATACCATCTAGAATCATCTTGATCATCAAGAACCCACGAGCATTTTTAGGACTCAGTTTTTGTTCTTGAACCCGTTCTTGTGCACTCTTCTTTCAATTGGAAAAAGGTCAAAACTTTGACATCAATCCTTGCAATTGAAGGTTGGAATAGGATCCTGACATCAATAGGAAGGTGTCCATAGAGTTTCATGGTGTTTGAATCAGCCGATTAAAATATTCATCAATTTTCCTTTTGAATCGTGCTGATTTTCTCTATTCCTGTGTTGTTTTTATTGTAGATATAGTAAGCTAGTAGTACCGCGCTACAGTAACCCAGTAGTGCTAGGGTACTGTTCATCTACTAGTACCGGGCTGATTTGGTGTAGTGCTACCATCTGTTGAAGTTTTCTGAGACTTTGTTTTCTCCGCTTCGCTTTGATGAAGTGAGGTTCTTGGTTGGTTCTTTGAGGGGTAATTTTTAATTTGTGATCATTCACCCCCTGATCGCCATTCTGATCCTTCAATTGGTATCAAAGTCCAGTTTTGCTCTTCTATAGATCTTGAACGGTCTCAAGAGCTATGGCAACAGACAAATATTCCACCAAGCCTCCTATCTTTTTTGGAGTTGATTTTCCCTTCTGGAAGTCGAGAATGGAGTCGTACATCACTATTTAGGGTGTAACATTCCATTTTTGAGCCCTTTTTAAAATTTTGGTGAATTTAAAATTTCTTCAAGTGCAAGAAAATTATTTGAATCAAAGTATAAGTTTAAGTGAATTCAAAATAATTTATCAAGGTTCCAAACGCTTAAAAGTATTTTTGAGATTTTTCTTGGATTTTTCCTAATTTATTTGCTATTTATTTTGGCTTTTCTAATTTTTCTTGAATTTCTAAAAATAAAAATCTTTTCTTTTTCCCGTGTTGGCCGTTTTCCTTCCGTCGGCCCATTTTCTTCGTCGTCGGCCCAGTCCCTTTTCTCCCGCGTGACCCGCTTCCTTCTTCCTCCGCGCGGCCTGGTGCGGCCCAGTTTCCCCAGCCTGCCGCCTCACCTTCCCGCGGCCTAGCTCCTCCTGGCCTGCCTCTCGCCACGCCCACTGACACGCGGGGCCCGCCCATCAGCCTCCCCACCCGTTGCTGCGATTCTCGCGGCCATTGCTGTCGTATCCACGTCGGTCGTGGGGGGATTCGTGCTTATATAATGCGCCGCACCCGCTCCTCTCTCTTGTTCCGAGGTTCATCGCCCGTGCAACACCAAAAGCCGAAGCCCTAGCGCCGTCGTGCCTGTGGTCTTGTCCACGCCGTTTGCCATCGCTGGTGAGCCTCTGTTGTTATTTTTGGTCATGTCGGGTTCGTCGCGCTGCCCTCTTCATTTTGTCCCAAACCGGGTGCTGTCTCGTCGCGTTTTGCTCCGTCGGCCGCGTCGTCTTCCTCGCCTTACGCGTGCTGCGCCACGAGTCTGTGTCGCTGCTGCTCTGCGCTGCCCGCTTCTGCGCCACCTCATCACCGCGTCGCAGCGCCATCCCGCCGCATGAGTGTTGCTTCGGCTCTTGCGCCCGCACCGCGTGGAGTCCTCGTCAGCATGGTCAGCCATGTCATCAAAAGATCCCTCGGTGGACGCAGTCCACCGTGAGCCGTGTCGCTGACACATGGGCCCCACTTGTCAGTCGGCTTTTCTTTTCATTTTTCTATTTTTCGGAAATTCCGAAAATTCCAACCGATCAAATTGCGCCACATGTCAATCTTTTTCTTTTTCTCTGATTTTCTGATCCGAGGAACTTCTTGGAGCCCATTCTCCCTCGTTCGAGCTCCGATTGCACTGATTCAAATTTCTAAATTCATGTTCTATCTTCTAGTACTATTATTTTCAATTTTTGAATTATATTTGAATTTGTTTTATTCGCATGTAAATGACGCAGTGGAAGCTTAGTCAAATCAACAGTAGGAGGTATAACCAGCAGGAGGCAGCGAACGCAAGTCTTCCTTGAACATGTTGATCCCAAATTTTATAAAATGATTATGTTGTTTTAAATTATGCATGCTTACTTTATGCAATGTACTTTAAATATAGTTTTAGAGTATAGTTAAATACCAGAATTTGTCATAACCTCATTAGTATTGATCATGTCTATAACAGCCCAAAATTTAATAAAATGAGAAATATAATATAATAAATATTCATGTGATTTATTGTTGTATTTTCTGGTTTTTCTGAATTAAACAATTTTTTTTGCCTTTTTCCTATTAAAAGAAATCTAAATGACATATATGGTAAATGGTAAAAGTAAAAAGATAAAAATCCAAAATCAGTAAAAATTGTAAAAATCTCAAACAAATCCAAGATCCATCGAGGATCTTGATTATGCAACTTGCACTGATCTGGACCAACAAAATATATTAAAAGGCATAAGTAATCATGAAGAGATATTCTAAGTCTGAACCTGTAAGATTCCTTCAGAAGTCACCCGACCTTAACCAGAGTTACAATTTTTACCATGCTGACCTCATGTCCCTGTACATCTCTAGTAAAAATATCAGGAATTTATCATAGAATTTAATAATTTTAAAAATTCAAAATTAGAGAAATTGAAAAACTGAAAATAGTAATGTCAGAATTATTAAAAAAATGTCAAATATAAAACTCTAAAAATTGTTCTCAAGGTAAATAATACTACTCCAAATACTCTCAAAAAGTATCATAAAATAATAAACTGATCTTGACCTTCAATTAAATAAAAATCAGAATCAGCCAAAATTAATACCTATGCATTGTCAGATTTTTAGCAATATTTCTACCCATATTTGTTACCCAAAAATTTTACCAGACACTCATCTCTTCCTTGCCGACCTAAGAAAAAAATCTATATAAAATCTTGAGTCTATCTGCTAACCCAAACCTTGATGTTTATCTCGTGCTGTCCAAAGGCTGTAAAAGTCGGTTAATAGCTTGTGTCGCTTATAGGAGGGCCAGGGCATTGTTTCTCTCTCTGGCCGATAGCCCTCACCACCAAAATTGCCCCACCTATCAGCCAGCTCATCCCAATTTCTACGGCCTTCTTCCTCCTTCGTTCTTTTTCTTCCGCATCCCTCTCGGCTCCCTCTGATTTCTTCCGTGCACATGCGTGGTCATCAAGCCACCACCTTGCTTCTCTATTTAAACGAGTTCCAGCTCTTCCATAGCCCTGAGAGCCAGAACCGAATCCCTCAAAGCCTTAGAACAACAGCATCTCCTTCCGCCATTTCTTCAAAACACGGTCAAAAAGGAAAACCCCAAAATTGAATCTTTCCACTGAACCTCAAACCAAATCGCTTAACCTGAAGTCTCCTTTTAGCATCTAGTACCATTCCCCGCCTTCAATCGGAACCCTTCTTCTCTAGTGGGCAGTCGCATCGAGCCTCTTCGTCCGCTACTGCACGCACACGATGATAACCTCTTTCGATTACTTATTTTCCAAACCAAACCCGAAAATGGAATCCTTTAGATGCACTGAATCTCATGGTGGTGAAAAATCACTGCAAAAACCCGAGCCTGAGCTCCACCGCCGCCGCCCCCTCACAGTGGTGCGCCATCTCCGACCACCACCGGCCGAACTAGAACCTACCCTAGGTGCGCGCGAACACCCTGGTGCTCATGACGGAACCGATTCCTCGCCTCTGGCCTCCCCTCGCCGGCGGTAAGCTTCGGCACCGTCTTCTCTTCTTCGGGTCGCCTACAAGTGGGCCCCGCTTGTCATTCTCTTGCGATGCACCGTCCACTGCCGAGCGGACCCCGCTTGTCAACCACACGCACCGCACAGCTCACAGGCCTGCGTCTCAGCCGCACGCGTCGCTCAAGACTCTGTCGTGTGGGCCCTGCGCGTCAGCCGCGCATGAGTGCGACCGGCTCGCTACCAGCCCGACCTGGCTTGTCAGCGCCTCGGCCCAGCTCAGTCCCGAAAACGGAAAGCGTCTTTTCATCGCGAAAACGCAATTTCCATTTTCGTCAATTTTCTGATTTTCAGTATTTTCAAAACCCTAGGATATTCACATGCATATAACTTTTGAACCATTAGTCCAAATGAGATGAAATAAATTTATGAATTCATAATAAATATTTCAAGTTCAGAATATACAAAAATATTTTGAAAATGAACTATGTTTAAATTTTAAATTCAAACTTAAAGAGAAAGGTTAAAATATTCTATTCATATAATTTTGGCAGTTTGGATCCAAATTGAATGAAATTTTTTTTAGACTCCTTGTTCTGTTAGGAACCTGAATATGTAAAAATACTTAGGGTTTTTCATAATAAAAATTTGAGTTAATAAATATGTAGTAAAGTAATTCAATATTAATCCAAATAAATTTAATCCTTTAAATTGTAGAATAACAATAAATGATCCTTGCAACTATTCCTGATTTATGAATTGTTTTATTTGAATTTTTTCATCTGATTTCTTTTTGCCCTATTGAAATTTATTATTTGTTATGCTATTATTAAACGACGTGTAGAACCCGACGAACCCGGAGTAGTCGACGACGATCAAGAATTTGACTACGAGGATAATCAACAAGGCAAGCACCCCCCTTTGATCATATTGATCCCAGTTTTATAAATGTTTCCATTAAATGTTTCACTACATACGTTACTTTTATTAAAGTATGCTATTTTGTGGATATTGGTATTTGTACCTGTAGTTTCATAGAACTTCTTTGATAAGTATGGATTTGTGAACGTTGATAACCCTAGAATAGCATAGACAATACTTAATGTCAATTTGGGTTACTCACACTTAGTGTCATGCTTAGCCATGTTTAAAGAAACATAAAACTTTGACATGATTAAAAATGTTGGATATGACATTCGACGGGTATGACATTTTCTATAAGGTTGGTATTTTGGATGAAAATAAAAATAAAACTATGGTTTAGATGCAGGCAATTATTGGCAAAAGCCTGAAGTGCATGCCTTTGCACATAGTGTAGGGGGAGACTATTGCCCGTGTCGGATTAAGGACTGAACTATGGATTGTTTTCAGGCCAAGAAATGCGTACAACCACAAGTACTGGTATGGGGCAGTCTTAACCTATTAAGTTACTTAAAACAAGCTTTACACATTGGTAGGCTGAAGCGGTGTGTACGCCATACTATGGGAAGAAGTGGGACAATTTGGTGTGTGTCACCATTTGTCGTACTAGTCACCTATCTTCTGCCGCCGTAGGGAGAAGTGAGACAATTTGGTGTGTGTCACCACTTATCGTACTAGTCACACATCTTCTACTGCCATAGTATGGGTTCGTCTCCGGGTTGGTGCAAAGTTAGGATTAAGTAATGTAACGGTTTTGTCATGACTCTCTGCGGCACACCGAAGGAAGTGTGCTAATGATCTGCAGAAAGAGTCAGTCATGTCTTGTGGGTAAAGCTGTACACCTCTTCAGAGTGCAAAACTAATCGATTAGCCGTGCCCGCGGTTATGGGCACTTGGTAAAAGTCATCACATAGTTAGCGGTTTTTATTTTCATAAAATCTGGTTTCTACCGTTTGTCGGTAATTTCTACTGTGTGTCAGTGGAAATGGTTTGTGGATAAAGTCATGATACCCAGGTGCATGAAATTTATTTATTCTTATATTCTGTTACTTTCAGTATTAAATTGCTTTTACTTAAATTCCGTTTTGCAATCTACTATTCTGTATTTACATTTCAAATTAGCTTTATGCAAAACAACCATAAGCCTTCCCTTTGAATTGGCTTGCATGTATATTTAGGTTTTGCAAAAAGTCTTGCGAGTACGTAAGTACTCAACTTGCCTATGTTGATGTTTTTAGGTGAAGAACCAGAATACCCCGACGATACATATTATGACGCAGGATTCGGGGACATGAATGATGAATTTTACTAGGGTTTTCCTTTTCAGTTGCCTGTGGGGACATTGGGTTAAAGGCATACTACAAGAAATATGTCTCCACCGAAATGTTTTGCTTTTGGTATTATAAGAATATTATGTACTTTGCTTCCGCTGTGATAATAAAGTTTGTGTTTGATTGTGATATCAATTTGTAATTGTGCATACTAGCCACTGATCATGGGACTAGTACGGAAAGCACATGGTACCCATTATTGATATTTTTATCAAAATGGGGGCCTTACAAGTTGATATCAAAGCCATGCTGGCTGTAGGAAACCCTAGGTAGCTTGGGCGTAAATGAACTTAAAATTTGAAATTAGGACTCCAAAAACTAAAATGATGAATTAGGACCTCTTACCAATCTATTCTTTATGTATATTCTTTTTGGTTGTGCCATATATACCTGTTATTAACTCTTTTCTATTTTAAAAATTTCTGCTAGAATCTTTTCCTTCAAAATTTCTTTACTGCCTTACATTTAATTAGGAATACTAATTCCTTGTTAAATGTGCAGATGGGTGGTTATGCTCCATGCTATATATCTACCCACAGGGAGAATTCTGGGATGATGGGTTTTCTCGTCCATCTACTATAATTCCATTTTTCTAGAAACCCTAGATATATAGTGTTTCATGCTCTAGTTAATTCAGTGTCCGTGGAGTATATAACTAGGGTGGATATTCCTGCTAGACTTGAGTATGGTGAAGGAGATAGGTCTTTTGAGGGCCCTAGATCCTCCATTACGATGGCCATGAATGAAGCAGCCTATACCGCAATTGTGAGACTGCGCCATGCTTTACCTGAGCTGGCAGTTGCGTATAGAAGGATTCCTTCTCGACCACCTAATGGAGAAAATTGTTATATGGATTCCACTGAATTATCAAATTACTCTAAGAAATTTAGTGGAATTCATGAATGCGTTGGACCAGTATTGCCGACAGGCAATCACTGAATACAGGGAGGCTAGGCGTAAAATAGCATTCTTAGAGGAAGCTATCGCTCCTTGTGCTGCTAGAGGACTAGTACCACGTTCAGTTTTGAGGCAAGCATCGCGGGTGCCCGTGGAGGATACCCGAGCACCTCGGAGGCATTGCCAGGCGCGGATGTCTGTTATAGGGAGTCATCCCCGTCTACCCAGGATACGTGTAGATCCTAGTAGTTTTGTTTTGCATCGTCCTCAGAGGTTACAGGTTTACCGCCGTCAAGGGACTTTTCTTCCCTCTGATGCAGAGAGTTCTACACGTAGGTCAGTAGGTGATAGTAATGATAGGGAGCTAGTAGAGTAGGTGACAGTCAGGATATGAGTCAGAATAGAGTTAACCTGTGTTATCTTCCATGTCCATATGGTGGGAGTTGCTAGGTGTAGTGCTCATGCTTTTGCTTGTACATATCATGGGATAAAATAAAAGCTTTTTGTTGTGTATTTTATTGTGTGCTTATGGTTCCTACTCGTAAATATTTAACATTTCTGTTAATATTTTTACTATGTTATGATCCTTGATAATAATAACTCATGAGTAATAATAATGAGGCATAGTAGCAACCATTAGAAATCAAATGAATTAAATCTTACCTATCACTCTCTTCTTTATGCCATTCCAGATGCCTGTCACCAGATCTCTTAGTCAGATAATGGAGACTGAGGCAATTTCGGAAAATCAGCCTCCAAGGGTGGCTGTAGCCACTCCGGTTCTGCCAAATGTTGTCCATCCAGCTGTCAGAGCCTCTTCTTCGCGACGACCTAGTCGTCGGAAATCTTCGCCACCTCCTCAAGCATCAGTTCAAGCCCCAGAGTCTGTTCCTGAAGAACACTTGCCGGGACCACCAACGATGGCTCAAGTCCTGGCAATGATCGAACAAGGGAGCTAGACGAATACTCTTCTACTCCAGTAGTTGGTGCAGAATACGGCCAATCTTGGTGCCGTGGATGCCGGAGATAGAAATGTCGAAGCGTCTCGTGAATCCATGTTGGGGGAGTTTTTAAAAAACTCGACCCCCGACTTTCTCCTCTACCGCCGATCCCTAAGAAGCGGACGACTAGCTACGGTCAGTCGAAAGCAAGTTGGCCATTGCACAATGCAGTGATCACGAAAAAGTTCTTTATGCATCATATCAGCTACAAGGTGTAGCTGCTTCATGGTGGGAAAATTTCTAGACTATCCAACCCAAAGGCCAGCAAATTACTTGGGAATCTTTCAAGGAAGCCTTCCGAAGGACTCACATTCCTTCCAGTCTGGTCAATCTCAAGAAGTGAGAATTCCTTGATTTACGTCAAGGAAATATGTCCGTAATGGAATATCTTCACCGCTTCAATTACCTCGCTCGATATGCGACCTCAGAAGTTACACTTGAAGCAAGGAGAATTGAACGCTTCAGAGATAACCTGAATGATGAGGTTAAGCATATTCTTGCTATTCATGACTTCCATGATTTTCAAATACTGGTAGATAAAGCCATCATAGCTAAGCACAGTACCAGAAATATTATGGAAAATTGAAAGAGGAAATGGATAGCACGAAGGTCTCCAAGTGCAAGTCCTGCAAGGCCACGCATCGGCCAATCAACCAATGTACGCCCTTCTGCTCCATTTCAGCAGCAAAGGCGGCAAGGTCAAATTCCTCGACCTCAGCAGCCTTCTGCTCATCCATCTGGTTATACTGAAGGAAGACCCGCTGGAGTTCAAAACCAAGCGGCCAATATTAAATGTTACCATTGCGGTGAGCGAGGGCATTATGCCAACGCATGCACTAAGAGGAATCAAGTTTCGAGCCGCTAGCCAACTCAGGGAGCACCTCAGTGACCTCCAGGTCGACCGCAAGGAGTTGGAGGTACTCAAGTTCCCAAGTCAACATCAGCTCCAAATCGAAGCTCAAGTAGCGGTCGATTGCATCATGTGACTGCTGAAGAGGCTAACGACGCTCTTGACGTCGTATTGGGTATGTTCCCTATTCACTTAGTACCTACTTTGGTATTGTTTGATTCTGGAGCATCACATTCTTTTATCTCTAAAAAGTTTACAGACCAAAACAACATTAAATCTAATCCTCTTTCCACCAAAATGTTAATATATTCCCTTGGATCAACTATGAAATCAACAAGAATATGTCTTAGTGCCTGCATTGAAATAAATGGAGTATTGTTTCATGCCGACCTTATTCTCATAGAAACTCTAGGACTAGATGTGATTCTCGGTATGGATTGGTTGTCTAAACATAAAGGATGCATATACTGTGCCAATAAATCCATCTCTTTAGTTAACTCTGAAGGAACCATAGTTCACTTCTCTTCTATTCAAAATGTCTCAGAACCTCTCTCTCTTATGTTTAGCCACCATAAAAGAACTCAGCCAGATTCCTATAGTTTCTGAATATTCAGATGTCTTCCCAGATGAGTTACCTAGTCTACCACCAGATAAGGACATGGAATTTGTTATAAATCTTGTCCCCGGAACAGCTCCTATTTCCAAACACCCTATTGTATGCCCCCTCATGACTTAGTTGAATTAAAGAAACAAATCAACAAATCAATGAGAAATTAAAGAAAGGATTTATTCGACCCAGTTCTTCTCCGTGGGGTAGTCCAGTTCTCTTTGTTCCCAAAAAGGACGGTAGTATACGCATGTGCGTAGATTATCGAGCCTTAAATGATGTCACAATCAAAAACAAATATCCTTTACCCCGTATTGATGACCTGTTCGATCAATTAACTGGTGCTAAAATCTTTTCAAAGATTGATTTGAGACATCGGTACTATCAATTAAAAATCAAGTCCGAGGATATCCCAAAAACCGCATTCACTACACGTTACGGGTTGTATGAGTATACCGTAATGTCTTTTGGACTTACTAATGCTCCTGCCAATTTCATGAGCCTTATGAATAAGGTATTCATGGAGTATTTAGATAAGTTCGTAGTGATTTTCATCGATGATATCCTTATCTACTTCAAAACTGAAGAAGACCATGCGCAGCATTTGCGTATGGTGCTCGAGGATCTTCGTGAACATAAACTTTATGCCAAATTCGAAAAATGCGAATTCTGTCTAAAAGAAGTTGCTTTTCTCGGACATATTCTATCCAAAGGAGGTATCTCCGTCGACCCCAGTAAAATCAAAGCTATCTTGGTTTGGGAATTCCCTCAATCTGTCCCCAAAGTTCGAAGTTCTCTTGGTTTAGCGGGATATTATCGCCGCTTCATTGAATTTTTTTTCCAAAATAGCCCGACCCTTGACTCAACTCCAAAAGAAAGAAAAGAAGTTCGAATGGACACCTGAATGTGAAGAAAGTTTTCAGGAACTTAAGAAAAGGTTAACGACAGCCCCAGTGCTGGTGTTACCTGATGTCCATAAGAGCTTTGATGTCTATTGTGATGCATCCCGAAAAGGATTGGGGTGTGTTCTAATGCAAGAAGGTAGAGTCGTAGCTTATGCCTCTCGTCAGTTACGACCTCATGAACTTAATTATCCAACTCATGATCTGGAATTAGCTGTCGTAGTGCACGCTCTTAAAATTTGGCGTCATACCTTATCAGTAATCGATTCAATATTTTCACAGATCATAAGAGTCTGAAATACTTCTTTACCCAACCTGATCTGAATCTAGACAACAAAGATGGCTAGAGTTAATAAAAGACAACGACCTTAATATTCAATACCATCCTGGTAAAGCTAACGTCGTCGCCGACGCTCTTAGCCGAAAACTTCATTGTCTTTCTGTTTCATATCACACCAATCAATCAGATCTCATAAAAGAATTCCAAAAGCTTAATTTCGGAATCGTCGAAAAAGGATATTTGGCTGCACTAGAAGTGCAACCATGTCGGGACACGGATTTGCAAATCCGAAACCCTCTGTGTATACTGCACTAGTCCAGGATCACGCTAGTGCACACAGTGGAAACATAGATGAAATATCATTCCATACAACGAATTAACTAAGAAGAAGCAAATTATTATTAAATAAAGCAAACGACCTTAAGGTCAATGGTTACACCATTATACCTTAAGGGCTTAAGAAACAAATAACTATTGCAGCGGAAAAGATAACTTGGGCCATTCGACATGCCACAGGCAATCGTCTGGGGAACGCCATCCTAATCCACGTAGTCTTCATAGAATTCCTCCTCATGATATTCAGCATTTCCTGATCCTTCCTCAGCAACTGATCAACAAAGGCGTATAGCCGTGAGTACAAAAAGTACTCAGCAAGCCGTAGGGAATTGATGCAATATATTCATGCACGGCTTGACAAGGATAGCCATATGGTTCATTTGCAGAAAGCAATAACTTGAATTGAAATACAATAAATAGATTGAAAGCACATTTATGAAAAGATAAATAAATAACTGATAGATAAATGGTAGACAACATGAACAGAATGGCGAGACATCACCCTACACCATCTAAAACAAGTATCGACCAATAAATTCAACAGCATTACTTTAGACAACAAAACAACAGTGAACTCCCCATTCACATCCCAACAATTCCACATTTCATGAAACACTCTATACCCCGTGTGAAATTCCCAGGCTTGTCCATGACCGCGGACGCGGCTATTCGAATAGTTTTACACTCTGCAGAGGTTGTACAACTTTACCCACAAGACATGATCATCTCTTTGTGCAATCGATAATAACACACTTCCTTTGGTGTGTCGCAGAGATATCATGACAAAGCCTTTACAATGCACTATCTAAACTCGGTACTGCCCGCTAAGGTTTCGCCCTTTAGGGCCCCCTCTTGCGCCTTGCGAATCTACCCATCCATCCCGGAACCCACACCACCAATTGGCAGTACTCAAGGCTAGACATTACAAATTAATCAGCTAAGTCTGTCCCATACCAGACATGTGGTAGTACGGTTAGGCCCAGTTCAATGGCGCACAAGATTAAGTCCTTAAGTTGTCTCAGGCAAGACCGCCACATCCCAATATGCTAGAAAGCACCCCCTTTACTGCACGATCACTTGCTCGAGGGAAAACATTTCGTTCAACCAAGACCAATGGCAAACCCCGCCATGGTACAACAAATTTTACATCAGTGGCTAATGGCCACGATTCGATATCTAATTAAGTCAAGATTAACATTAATCACATGTGATATGGATCCCAACGTATATCTAAGCATGTCTAAGCATAGCTACGATAACCCAATGTTGGTATAATGATTATGCCCAACTAGTAATGTCCCAACCTAGGTTTAACAATAGGTACATGGCATCCCAATAATCAAGGTGGCATAATGACAACTAGGTATATAGCAATTCCCATGAAATAATCATTGATACATAAATAGCATGCAATTGTATAAAACAAATTACTTTGCAAACATAGGCTCAATATGATCAAAGGTTACGACTTGCCTTGCTGATCTAGTGCTGGGTCTTGGTCTTCAAAGTCTCTGTTTGCTCCCTCGGAATTAGCGTCTACCGGAAAAGAAAGCAATGAAACCCAATAAATAAAAAACAGAGACAAACAAGCTCAAAACTGAAAATAAATAGCTCTCGAAGATAGATCTTGATTTTAGAAAAAATTAGAAACCTGAATCGCCTCAATCGAAGTTCGTATGAGAGAGAACGGGCCTCCGAAAGATTAAATTCAAAGAAAAAGGCTAAAAATCAGAAAATCCGAATTTCTCGATTTATTTTTCTATTGGAAATCGATTTATTGCTCAACGCTGATGTCAGCAATCAATTTCCCAAATAAAAATAAATCAAAAAATTCCTTATTTCCCTGACACGTGGGACCTTCAGTCTATGGATCGGGTCCACGGGAAGGCTCTGGTCCACGGCGGACCGGGTTCATGGAAACAGTGCTAGGGCTGACGCAGCAGACGCGCTGACACAGCACACACGCGGCGCTGACGGGGTGTTGACGCGGATGGCCCACGTGTCGCGCATCCGGCGGCACGGCCAGATCGGACGGCAACAAAACTTGGAGGCGGCCGAAGCGACGTGGCACGATCCAAAGCGCATACAGGCGATCGGACAGTCGGGATTTGGCGAAGCAGATCGGCGGCGACGCGAACTCGCCGGAGGCGAGGAAGAAGATGCAGCGAGCGGTCGAAAAAGCGACGGATCGGGCGTATCTTCACCCTGATCTGGAAGGGTGAGATGCGGGCAATGCAAAGAAGCAAGTGGCTTCGGCGCAGTGGCACGGCCAAACGATGGGGAAGAAGGCTTCGGCTATGGCGACAACACCGACGAGCTCGAGCAAAGCGACGGCGGCGACTCGGGCTGCGCGAGATGGGGCAAACGAGGCGGTGCGAAGAAGGGAACCTCGGGAGGGGGTTGGCGGCGCTTAAATAGCCCTCGGGAGGCGTGTAGGGCACGGTCTCCGAGAACGGCGGCGTGCGGTACGCGGACTCCGAGCGGCGGCTAGGGTTTGCGACGGCGCGATGGAGCTGGGCCGGCTGGGCTACAAGCGAGCGAGCGGGCTGGCTGGGCCGGGCGTAGCAGGCTGGGCAAGAAACAAAAATTAGCGGGCCGAAGAAGATTTGGCCCCAAGCCAATTTGAAAATAAAAAATTCGATTTAATAAATCTACAAAAATTTGAATAAAAGCAAATAAATTCAAATAAATAGCAAATAAATTCAGAAAAATTCCTTGGAGCACAATGAACCCAAAAATTCAGAAAAATCTTTTGTTTGATGAATATATTAGTCAAATTAAATCCTTTCATTAATGGAAAATTCAAATTAAGCTGGAATTAATTCAAGAAAAATGAAAATGGTTTATTTTTGAATTCAACATTCCAAAACTCAATTTTTGGGATGTTACAAACCAACCCTTAAATCCCAAATTAAAGCTGCTCAACTCAAAGATGATGCCATCATCAAAATTCGTGAAGAGTTGAAGCAAGGAACTGAATCTGAATTCCATGAAAGCCCAGATGAAGTACTTATGTACAAAAATCAAATCTATGTTCCTAGTGATCGTGAGCTTAAAGATTTAATACTTAAAGAAGCCCATGAGTCACCCCTCTCGATCCACTCTGGGAGTACAAAAATGTATCAAGATCTTCGACGGGAATATTGGTGGCCCGGCATGAAAAAGGATATTGCTGCATATGTTGCAATCTGCGATGTATGTCAGCGTGTCAAAGCCGAGCATCAACGTCCTGCTAGACTTCTTCAACCTTTGAAAATCCCTGAATGGAAATGGGATAACATCAGCATGGACTTCATAACTAGCTTGCCAAGAACCAAGAAGGGACATGATTCTATATGGGTGATTGTTGATCGCTTAACTAAAGTTGCACACTTTATACCGGTCAAAACCACTCATCCCGAAGATAAACTCGCTGAGCTACATCTAGAAAATATAGTTCATCTTCATGGTTTTCCAAAAACTATTATTTCAGATGAGGATCCCAGTTTAGTTCTCGTTTCTGGGAAAGTTTGTACGGTCTTCTAGGGACTAAGCTGAATTTCAGAACAACTTATCATCCCCAATTAGATGGTCAAACTGAAAGAACAAATCAAATTTTGGAAGACATGTTAAGAGCCTGTGTGTTGTCCTATGGCTCTAATTGAGAGTAAAAGTTTAGCATTCGCTGAATTTTCTTACAACAACAGTTTTCAGTCCGGTCTTCAAATGTCACCTTTTGAAGAGCTTTATGGAAGAAAGTGCAGGACTCCTCTCTTCTGGTCCAAGGTTGGAGAAAGAAAATTCTTTGGCCCAGATCTTATTCAAGAAGCGCAAGAACAGGTAGATATGATTAGAAGCCGACTAAAAGAAGCTCAATCTCGCCAAAAGAGTTATGCCGACAATCGTCGACGTGAACTCAGCTTTGAAGTTGGCAATCATGTCTATTTAAAAGTATCACCTCTTCGTGGAGTTCATCGTTTCCAGATTCGTGGGAAGCTGGCCCCTCGATACATTGGACCATATCAAATCCTCGAAAAGATGGGTGAGATGGCATACAAGCTGGAATTGCCACCTCAACTATCTGAAGTTCACAATGTTTTCCACGTATCCCAACTTAAGAAATGTCTCCGTGTTCCTTCTGAGCTTACCAACCTGGAGGACATCGATCTTCAACCGGACCTCTCATATCGGGAGCGACCAATTCGCATTTTGGAAGAAGCGGAACGACAGACAAGGAACAAGACTCACAAGATGTTGAAAATCCAATGGAGTAACCATACAGAAGATGAAGCTACCTGGGAACGTGAAGATTATCTTCGTAAAGAGTTTCCTAATTTCTTTTAAACCTCGCCAAATCTCGAGGACGAGATTTTTTTGTAAGGGTGGTAGATTTCTAACAGCCCAAAATTTAATAAAATGAGAAATATAATATAAAAAATATTCATGTGATTTATTGTTGTATTTTCTGGTTTTTCTGAATTAAAGAAATTCTTTTTGGCTTTTTCCTATTAAAAGAAATCTAAATGAGATATATGGTAAATGGTAAAAGTAAAAAGATGAAAATCCAAAATCAGTAAAAATTGTAAAAATCTCAAATAAATCCCAGATCCATCCAAGATCCTGATTATGCAACTTGCACTAATCTGATCAATAAAATATATTAAAAGGCATAAGTAATCATTTAGAGATATTCTAAGTCTGAAACTGTAAGATTCATTCAGAAGTCACCCGACCTTAACCTGAGTTAGAATTTTTACCATGCCGACCTCATGTCCCTTTACATCTCTGGTAAAAATATCAGGAATTTATCACAGAATTAATAATTTTAAAAAATCAAAAACAGAGAAATTGAAAAACTAAAAATAGTAATGTCATAATTAGTAAAAATAAAATATCAAATAGAAAACTCTAAAAATTTTACTCAAGGTAAATAATACTACTCCAAATACTCTCAAAAATTATAATAAAATAATAAACTGATCTTGACCTTCAATTAAATAAAAATAAGAATTAGCCAAAATTAATAACTATGCATTGTCAGATTTTTAGCAATATTTATACCCATATTTTTTACCTAAAATTTTTACCAGACACTCATATCTTCCTTTCCAATCTGAGAAAAATCTATATAAAATCTTGAGTCTATCTGCTAACCCAAACTTTGATGTTTATCTCGTGTTGTCCAGAGGTTGTAAAAGTCAGTTAATAGCTTGTGTCACTTACAGGTGGGCCAGGGCATTGTTTCTCTCTCTTGCCGACAGCCCTCACCGCCAAAATTGCCCCACCTATCAGCCAGCTCATCCCAATTTCTACGACCTTCTTCCTCCTTCGTTCTTTTTCTTCTGCATCCCTCTCGGCTCCCTCTGATTTCTTTCGTGCACGCGCGTGATCATCAAGCCACTGCCTTGCTTCTCTATTTAAACAAGTTCCAGCTCTTCTGTAGCACTGAGAGCCAGAGCCGAATGCCTCAAAGCCTTAGAACAATAGCATCTCCTTCCGCCATTTCTTCAGAACGCGGTCAAAAATGAAAACCCCAAAATTGAACCTTTCCATTGAACCTCAAACCAAATCGCTTAACATGTAGTCTCCTTTTAGCATCTAGTACCATTCCCCGCATTCAATCCGAACCCTTCTTCTCCGGTGAGCCGTCGCATCGAGTCTCTTCGTCCGCCACTACACGTGCATGGTGAGAACCTCTTTCGATTACACATTTTCCAAACGAAACCCGAAAATGGAATCCTTTAGATGCACTGATTCTCATGGTGGTGAAAAATCACTGCAAAAACCCGTGCCTGAGCCCCGCCGCCGTCAGCCATGGACGCCGCCACCCCCTCACGGTGGTGCGCCATTTCGGGCCACCACCGGCCGAACTAGAACCTCCCCTAGGTGCTCCCGAACACCCTGGTGCTCATGACGGAACTGATTCCTTGCCTCCGGCCTCCCCTCGCCAGTGGTGAGCTTCGACACCGTCTTCTCTGCTTCGGGTCGTCGACAAGTGGGCCCCGCTTGTCATTCTCTTGCGATGCGCCGTCCACTTCCGAGCGGACCCCGCTTGTCAGCCACGTGCACCACACAGCTCGCAGGCCTGCGTGTCAGCCGCACGTGTCGCTCAAGCCTCTGTCGTGTGGGCCCTGCGCGTCAATCGCGCATGCGTGCGACCGGCTCGCTTCCAGCCCGGCTCGGCTTGTCAGCAGCTCGGCCCAGCTCAGTCCCGAAAACGAAAAGCGTCTTTTCATCGCGAAAATGCACTTTCCTTTTTCGGCAATTTTCTGATTTTCAGTATTTTCAAAACCCTAGGATATTCAAATGCTTATAACTTTTGAACCATTAGTCCAAAAGAGATGAAATAAATTTCTAAATTCATAATAAATCTTGCATGTTCAGAATATGCAAAAAATATTTTGGAAATTAACTTTTTTTAAATTTTAAATTCAAAATTAAAGAGAAAGGTTAAAATATGCTATCCATAGCATTTTTGTAGTTTGGTTCCAAATTGAATGAAATTTTTTTGTTAGACTCCTTGTTCTATTAGGAACCTGAAAATGTAAAAATACTTAGGGTTTGTCATAAGAAAAATTTGAGTTAATAAATATGTTGTAAAGTAATTCAATATTAATCCAAATAAATTTAATCCTTTAAATTGTAGAATAAGAATAAATGATCCTTGCAATTATTCCTGATTTATGAATTGTTTTATTTGAATTTTTCCATCTGATTTCTTTTTTCCCTATTGATTTTTATTATTTGTTATGCTATTATTAAACGACATGTAGAACCCGACGAACCCAGAGTAATAGACGACGATCAAGAATTTGACTACGAGGATAATCAACAAGGCAAGCATCCCCTTTTGATCATATTGATCCCAGTTTTATAAATGTTTTCATTAAATGTTTTACTGCATACGTTACTTTTATTAAAGTCTGCTATTTTGTGGGTATTGGTAGTTGTACCTGTAGTTTCATAGAACTTCCTTGATAAGTATGGATCTGTGAACCTTGATAACCCTAGAATAGCATAGACAATACTTAATGTCAATTTGAGTTACTCACAATTACTGTCATGCTTAGCCATGCTTAAAGAAATATAAAACTTTGACATTATTAAAAATGTTGGATATGACATTTGACGGGTATGACATTTTCTATATGATTGGTATTTTGGATGAAAATTAAAATAAAACTATGGTTTAAATGCGAGTAATTATTGGCAATAGCCGGAAGTGCATGTCTTTGCACATAGTGTAGGGGGAGACTATTGCCCGTGTCGGATTAAGGACCGAACTATGGGTTGTTTTCAGGCCAAGAAATGCGTACAACCACAAGTACAAGTATGGGGCAGTCTTAACCTATTAAGTTACTTAAAACTAGCTTTACACATTAGTAGGCTGAAGCGGTGTGTACGCCATGCTATGGGGAGAAGTGGGACAATTTGGTGTGTGTCACCATTTGTCATACTAGTCACCTATCTTCTGTCGCCATAGGGAGAAGTGGGATAATTTGGTGTGTATCACCACTTATCGTACTAGTCAGACATCTTCTACTGCCATAGTATGGGTTCGTCTCCGGGTTGGTGCAAAGTTAGGGTTAAGTAATGTAACGGTTTTGTCATGACTCTCTGCGGCACACTGAAGGAAGTGTGCTAATGATCTGCACAAAGAGTCAGTCATGTCTTGTGTGTAAAGCTATACACCTCTGCAGAGTGTAAAACTAATCGATTAGACGTGCCCGCGGTTATGGGCACTTGGTGAAAATCATCACATAGTTAGTTGTTTTTATTTTCATAAAATCTGGTTTCTACCGTGTGTCGGTAATTTTTACTGTGTGTCAGTGGAAATGGTTTGTGGATAAAGTCATGATACCCAGGTACATGAAATTTATTTATGCTTTTATTTTGTTACTTTCAGTATTAAATTGCTTTTATTTAAATTCCGTTTTGCAATCTACTATTCTGTATTTACATTTCAAATTAGCTTTATGCAAAACAATCATAAGCCTTCCCTTTGAATTGGCTTGCATGTATATTTAGGTTTTGCAAAAAGTCTTGTGAGTTCGTAAGTACTCAACTTGCCTATGTTGATGTTTTTAGGTGAAGAACCAGAATACCCCGACGATACATATTATAACGCAGGATTCGGGGACATGAATGATGAATTTGATTAGGGTTTTCCATGTCAGTTGCCTGTGGGGACATTGGTTTAAAGGCATACTACAAGAAATATGTCTCCACTGAAATGTTTTGCTTTTGGTATTGTAAGAATATTATGTACTTTGCTTCCGCTGTGATAATAAAGTTTGTGTATGACTGTGATATCAATTTGTAATGGTGCGTACTAGCCACTGATCATGGGACTAGTACGGAAAGCACATGGTACCCATTATTGATATTTATTATCAAAAATGGGGGCCTTACAATATCGAATCTTTGTCACCCCTAGATAATATTCTGCTATTTTATTTGGTGATAACCAATAGAGTAGCATAGGACGGTAGAATTGCTTAGTCCAACTTAAACGTTTCGGTATTATGCTATTATGGGAATCGTTTCAACCATTGTTTAAACTTATTTGTGAAGTTGTGGCAATTGGTGTTGCTGCTGTTATTTAAATGAAACAGAATGGAAAACATGGTTTAGACCAGGGCGGATGGATGTTTGGCGGGTGCAAAAGCACGAGACCTTGGAATGTGAATGTTCCGCCCTAGTCAATTAAGGACCGAAGCGTGTGTTATCATGGACCGAGCACTACCGTACAACCACAAACCTATATGGGTATGACCTGCCTAACTAATTTGTGCGTCTCGTTATTAGCTTCGCCAGATGGTGGATGCCAGATGTAGGCAGGCGTAAGAGGGGGCTTTTGATTGGGCAGCTAGAACCCATCAGCGGTAAAACCGTAGCGGACGAGGTTAATAGCGAGGTTGTACATTATAAAGGCCTTGTCATGATCTCTCTGCCAACACACCAAAGGAAGTGTGTTAATTGCATGGCAACAAGAGATCATTTCTTGTGGGTAAAGCTGTACACAATCTGCAGAGTTAAAACTACTTAAGTAGCCGTGCCCACGGGCAAGGGCAGGCGAGGTACGCTTGTACATTCCAGATTTTATGGTTTTGTTTTAAATGAAAATGTTGGTTTGGAAATCCGTGAGTAAATGAAACTCTCGGGTTATGGTTTGGTAGATGGAGCCAATCAGGTAGATAGAACCTGTTTTTGTTGTCAATTTAAATTCAATTACTATGCTATTACATTTTGATCAAATGATGCTTTGTGAACTTACTATTGGTATTTAAAGTAAAACTTTGCTTTATGCTAAAAGAGCCATATTATGCCTTCAATTGTTTAGCCTTGGATATAGTTATCATGCATTATGTTTCCAAGACTTGCGGAGTACAATTTTTGCTCACCCTTGCAACATCCCCAACTTTTCACAGAGGAGTGCGCAGAAGCAGAAGGTGACTATGAGTTCTTTGCTTGTGGTTACGACGAAGGTGATCCGGAATGCTAGGACGTGTACCCCATTCGATTGCCTATTGAGCAAATGGATGGGCTTATTCTGCTGCTGTTATCTCGTTTCCGCTGCTTCTTTTTGAACTCAAGCCATGAGGCTGTTTATTTGTAATAATTGGTCATAAGGCTAATACCCTTTTGCTTAATTAATATTATTTGATTCGTGATATGGATGTGTTATCATCACTGTTTTCGCTGTGTGGGCTAGCTTTTCCTGGACTAGCACAGGTTATATACAAAGGGTTCGGATTTGGAAATCCGGTCTCGACACAGGGCTTCCTGATTTGGTAGAAGGTGAAGCTCCTGTATGAGGTTCCTGCCGATGAGAACATCACGGCCAGCAATATGGCTGATGTTAAGGCTAAGACAAGGAACATACTCATACTGGATCTTAGCCATGGTGAGTACAACAGGATCTCTCACTTATGATTCGCTCACCAGATCTGGGTGGCCTCGATGCTTACCATGAGTGCACCACCTAGATCAAGACGGTGAGACAGGATCAACACAAGCGTGACTATAACAAGTTTGAATAGCACGCTGGTGAGACCCTTGATGAGTGCTTTGGTCGTTTTATAAGGATTTTGAGCGATCTCTGTGTGGTTGGCTGCACATACATTGACTCGAAGAATGCTCGACACTTCTTGACCGCACTTGATCTTCGGGTTTGGGAGATGAAGGTGACCACCATCAAGGACACCACAGACTTATTGACTTTGACTCTTGACAGGCTTTACTCCTGGCTCAAGACTCATGAGATCGACGTTGTCTCTCGTAAGACAAAGTCGCAGTCAATGGTCTTAGTCACCGATCCCATTGGATCTTCTTCTGAGACTTCAGTTGGTTTCGGTCTTTCTGCCCTTTGCAAGCTAAGCGATGAATAGCTAGAAAATTTTCTAGAAAGTGAGCTTGCTCTCCTAGCTCGCAAATTTTCTCATGCCTATAAGAGGGTGAGGGAGAGGAAGAGAGGTGGCATGATCACCTGCTTAGAGTGTGGTGGCCCCAGCCACATTCAGGCAAACTGCCCTAAGCTACAGAAAGGCAAGAACGACTCCGGCGGTTCCGGAAAGATCGACTACACCGACAAAAACTGCAACAAGAAACCCTCGGCTCGTGACACGGCGCATGAGAAGAAGTACCGCAACTTCTCAAAAAATAAGAAGCTCTTCCACCACGTCCTCGCCACACTCGATGACATCAACCTCTCCAACATGAAGACCTGGAGCGGCGACGGCGAGGATGATCCACAAGAGAAGAACAAAGGCGGCGACAACTTCACCGGGATGTGTTTCATGGCGGACGCCAATGGCATCAGCGACTCGACCGAGGTACCCTCCTATGAGCAGCTCAATGAAGCTTTATGCAAATTAGGGTAATTTCATGCTAGACCTAGAGCTAGGTGTCCGGAGCTAAAGAAGGAAGTAGGTACCTTGATGCAGGAGTTAGCTTCTCTTAGATCTTCTCCCTCCCGAGTCTCTAATGACTGTTATCTTTGCGATGCTTTCCTTGTGGAGCTTGAGAACCTAAGGACTATGCATGATAGTGTGGATTCTAATCTTGAGAGTCTTAGGTCGAAGAATGCTAGCACTTGTTCTATTGATGTTATTCCTGTCGATGGTAGTTTTCTTCAAGCTCACACTAGCGCATCATGTGAAAATTGCCCTAATTTGCTTACTGAAATTGATGCCATGAGCACTCACATTAGGAAGCTATCTACTAGAAACAATGAACTTGAATTGCATGCTTCTAAGGACTCAGTCAACTCAATGAGGGTTGTAGGCAACTAAAACTTGATAATGAATCCTTAAATGTCAAGTGTGCTAAACTTGCTAAGGACTTACTAGTTAAGTCACAAGAAAGTTGCTTGCGATGTGCTGAGATTGAGGGGGACTTAGATAAAATCCAAGTTGCGCTTATGAAGAAGCTTGAGGCCCAGACCCTTAGGATTAGAAATACCCCTTGCATTTCTTGTGAGGCCCTCAAGGTTGAGGCAGCCGTGCTAAGGGAGAAAAATGCACGTGCTAGTAGTTCTTCCTTATCTGACTCTTCTTTATCTTCTTCCCTGTGTTCTTCCTGTTCCTCTCTCTTTCAGGAGTGTGAGTATGTCAGAACCCGAATTTGCAAATTCGGACCCTCTGTGTATAACGCACTAGTCAAGGATCACGCTAGTGCACACAGGCTCAACATAGATGCTATCACAGTCACACACAACGGAATATATCATAAACTTAGTAGTTAATATTAACTGTTGTCTTACATGATTATTGCCTCGCAAGGCTTATAAAAGAATTAGCAAATAAGCAGCAGCGGAAAAATAAATAAGCGTAGCAGACTCCCGATTCACATGAGCAATTGTGAGGCTCGAACCCTAAGCATTCGCATCCAGATAATCCTCCTCCACGAAAGGCGTAGATTCTTCCTCTTCTGAAGTTGTTGTTGTTGGGGTGAGTACATAAAGCACTCAACAAGTTGTGCACAACAATGCAAGTCTAATGTTATATATGCTTGGCTTAATCCAAAGGAATGGCTAATATGGCTATTTTGCAATAAAGCAGCATTTAACAAGAATCTGATAAATAGATTGAAAACGATAAAACAAATAATGATAATTAATAGATTCAGTATTACAAGTAAATCAGATTTCCAATCCTAAGTCAAGTTCCATTTACTCCGTGGCAATCCTGCCATCCCATCTAGTTTTCATTTGAATAAAGTCTAACCCTTATTTGTAATTCCCGAGCATTGCCCAATACTGTGAGCACGGCTATTCGAATAGTTTGTACACTCTGCAGAGGTTATGCACTTTACCCACACGATACAACCAAACACCACCAAGGCGAGTGATCATAACAAAGCCTTTACAATGCTACACCTAGACCCAGTACTGCTCGCTAAGGTTTCAACAATGAAGGGATAAACTACCACAACAGGGCCCTCCTCTTGCGCCATGTGAGTTAAACCGTAAACCTGGGACTCACTATTCACCACGACAGTACCGAAATTTAGGCTTCACAAATTATTTAGCTAGGCTGTCCCATTCTAGACATGTGGTTGCAAGAAAGACTCAGGTCAAAGGCTTGCAAGGTTAAGTCCTTAAAGTGATTAAGGCAAGACTTTCACATACCCCTGCCAATCCTGGCCCACCCTGGCACACTGCCCCTTGCCACTTGCCCCAATCTAAATCATTACCACCCAGTTGATTACCAAGCACCACGTGCCACCAACATTTCAATCTAGTTGTGTGACCTCCTCGCCACGACAACTTAATATCACTGTGTGACAACACATGACAAACCAATTCATAAACATTGTTCCATATTCCATTAGTCAAGATTAAGTAGCAACATTTGGACACATGTGATGACGTGGCATGGCTAAGCAATCTATAACGGTCTAACTAGCCCATGTTGATTATCAATATTTACCAACTATTAACTGACCATCCTAGGGAAACAACAAGGTCATGGCATATAATTGACAAGGTGGTCTTAATGCAAATAGGCATATTATCTATTTCCCAGATTAATTAAAATCATTTATCCACATAAAACATCATGCATAAATTTAAGAGACAAAATAGCAATTTTGTGAAATCAGGTGCAACATGGTCAAAGCACAACTTGCCTTGTAGTAGGTGCTGGTCTTGCTCTGATCATGGGTCTTGAAGCGACGAATCTTCCTCCGGATCACCGAGCAGCTCAACGTCTACGCGAAGCGATGCCAAAATGGCAAATAAACACCAAAATAGAGAGAAAACAAACTCCAAAAATAAAATAAAATTCACCAATAAATATATCTTGATTTTAAAATTTTTTAGAAATTTGAATCACTCAAATCCGAGTTAAAATGCAAAAGATATGGCCTTTTGAAGTTTGAATAAATTTCTGATTTTCCTGAATTATTTTTATATAGAAAACTCGTTTTATTGTGCAAGAGACACGTGGACCAATCACTGGCTGACACGTCGCCTTGATGCACAGACCCGGTTCACGAACCTCCTCTGGTCCACCGTGAACCCGGCGCATGACGCTTCGGTTTTCGTACCGACACACGTCACGCATCCGTGCGACGATCCGACGGCCACCGATTTGTGCCCACACGGCACTGACTCGACGGTTAGATCTAGATTCAATAGCTACGGATACCCGAGCACCTTACCACGCTTACCGAGACGTGGCACGATCTCTACCGCTCATCTCGGATCGGACGATTACCCTTACGGCGCGCATCGATGCGATGGAGACGTGGCACGATCGCAGCGGTTCGACGAAGATCCGACGGTCGACGAAGCTCCGAGGCGAAGATGTCGGTGCGGCGGCATAGCTTCACCAGAGCAGAGGAAGAAGATGAGCCCGACGGCGATCCAGGCGACTCCGGCGACGAAGAAGTGGCAGCTCCGGCGCGGCTTGACGCGACGAGTTCCAATCTGGAACCGGTGCGGCGGAAGGCGGCTCGATGGCGTCGGAAAACAAAGAAAACCACCCACGGCACCTTCGGAAACTACGGTGAGTTCTAGCGCACGGGCGACGGCGGCTCAACGGCGGCGGCTAGGGCTACAGCTGCGCTTGGAGATGGCGAACCTCGGGGTGCAGTTCGCGCCTTAAATAGCCTCGGCATGCGCGCAAAAATGGAAACCCTAAGTCACGCGGCGGCGACGGCATGTCGGCGACGGATTCGGAAACCGAATCGGAGACGAAGAGCGAGGACCGTCCGATCTACGACGAACGGCTACGATCACTTTCGAAACAATACGATCCGATCCGCTCTTTCCAAAATCAACGGATGCGATCGGATCCTACCTAAAATAACGCAACGCGATCTCAACCGCACGATCTTGATTCAACGGTTAACAGGTGCTAGGGTTTCTGGACTTCATCATCAAATCTCGAGCGCTCCTTCGCGATCCAACGGCTCACGCAGCGCTGATGACATGGTTTGACGAAAACCGTGCGATGAAGATCTAACGGTGACGACCGGCGTTGCGGGAACACGGCCGCCCGGGCGCCAAGCGGCAGGCAGCGCAAGACGATCTTTGGGCTTGACCCGATCGCATTCACGAATTTTCTAAAGCTTTTTAATTTAAAATAATTCTCAAATTGGATTAATTTATTTAAGGCAATTAAAATATCAGAAAAATCTCATAAATACTTTGGGACATTCTGAGCTCAAATAAAATATTTTGGGCAAAACTTTATTTTAAGTTTGCAAACAATTAAATAGTTTTCTCAAAGAGACTAAATACTTAATTTTCAAAATAAATTTCAATAAATCCAGAAAAATACAAATAAATCACACATTGCACAAATGACAATAAAATAACACTTAAGGCAAAAATTGGGATGTTACAGAGTACCTCGTGAGCACTCTTGAGAAGTCGATTTAATGAAGGTCTAGGATTTGACTACTTGGAGCATGCTCGGGCTTATCCTCCTACTATTGTGCATGGCTCCAAGAGTGGAGAGTTTGTGGTTCCTCCCAGGGTAAGCACCACTGTGTTTAGGTCTACTAGGGTTGTCCAAGGGATCTCTAACCAGAAGGTTTCTCATCCTGCTGTTTCTGCCTCTAGCAAGGTGAAGTACTCATGCACCTTCTGTCAGAAGGATGGTCACCTAGTAGATTTATGCTTTAGCCGTGCCAAGATCACTAAGCATGAGCGTGTTCGTGCCCTTAGGGGCATTCAGGGTCATTCCCAGACTCTGAGTGCTCCTAAGGCACACACGACTACTAGACAGGATAGAGTGTCTCCTATTTTTGGGCAGCGTTCAAGACTTGGATTTCATGTTGTTCATTCGAGTTTTTGTCCTGGATCTGCCTTGGTCATCCTCTCCACCATCCTTTTGATATTCCTCGTGTTTCTCCTCAAGGTAGATATCAGCGGCGTGAGGTCTTTCCTAGTAGGAGATTTTGGCAGCTTCACTGGGATGGTCTGGCCTTTGCACGACGGCAGGCCAACCAAGTTCTAGCTACTATATCTTCTGCTAGGGCTGCTTCTGGTCTTGTGAGAATAGAGCGTCAAAAAGACACAAGAGTCCAGTCTTTTGCTCATGTGACTGGTACTTCGAGGCGTCGTGTGGTTCAGTATCGGGCTCCTAGATCTTCTCTTTGTCTAAGTACTAAGTCATCTCTTTCTTGTGTGTTGACTAGGTTCGTAGGATGTGGAAGGGAGAGGTATGGATCGTTGACTCCGGTTGTTCTCATCATGTGACTGGAGACTCTAGATGGTTCTCTTCCCTAGTTCGAGCTCCCGGTGATGAGTTGATCTCTTTTGTGGACGCTTCATCAGGTAGAGTCATTGCAAAAGGTACCGTCTGCATTAATGATAATTTCATTCTTAAGGACGTTGCCTTAGTGAGTAAGCTGCAATACAATTTACTCTTTGTTTCTCAGCTTATTGATAACTCTTTTGAGATAAGTTTTAAGAGTAGTGCCTATAGAATCCTTGATTCATTAGGGGAGTTAGTTTGAGGGGTTTCTAGATTTGGGAGAGTCTTCCTTGCTGATTTTTCTATTTCTTCTAGAGACTCTCTTCAGTGTTTGATTACTTTAGTCCTGTGATCTCTCCTTCTGGCATAGGAGATTAGGCCACATCAGCTTAAATCACTTGACCAGTGTTAGCAACCACTATCTCATTCGTGGTTTTTCTAAACTCAAGATGGTCAAAGATTTAGTTTGCTCTCCTTGTCGACATGGTAGGATGATTGCTTCTTCTCATCCTCTAGTCACTGTTGTGAAGACTAATGCACCAAGACGGCTTTTACATATGGACACTGTTGGTCCAACTAGAGTGCAGTCAGCTGGTGGGAAGTGGTATGTTCTTGTCATTGTCGATGATTTTTTGAGATATTCTTGGGTGTTTTTCCTGGCCTCGAAGGATGAGTCTTTTACCTATTTCAGGGGTTTGGTCATTAGGCAGCGAGACAAGCACTGAGCGGGCCTGCATGTCGATATCAGGTGCACACAGACAACCACTGCCATATGGACCCGGCGTGTCAGCGCCTTAGCCCGACATGACCCAAAAACGTAAAGCGCGTTATGAACTTGAAAGCGTACTTTCCGAATTTGGTAAATTTTCCAATTATCAGTTAGATACAAACCCTAGTTTATTCGATAGTTCATATCTTGTGCATTTCAACTCCAAATTTGATAAAATAAATTTCTAAATTCATATAAAAATAATGTAGATTTTAAATATGCAAATAGATTTTGAAGACAAGCTCTGTTTAAATTTTAAATTAAATTTAAAGAAAGGGGTCTAAAATATGTCATATATGGAATTTTTGGAAATGAGCTCCAAATTGAATGAAACAAATTTTTCAATAATCCTTAAATCCTCAGAAATCTAAATATAAAAAATACTTAGGGTTTACTATAGGAAATACTTAATTTTTTCATATGGTAAGTAATAGTCTAATATTAATCCAAATAATTTTAGCTTCTTGAATTTGAAACTATAAATACAAGAATACATAATTTTAGACTCTTGAATTCGTAAAATAAAGAAAAGTAATTCATAAAGCAAGAAGTTGTATCATTGCTACTAATGCTATAAGATCAACTAGAATCCGAGAAAATGAAATCGTAAGAACCTAACCCTAACCTACAAATGTTTTCTATAGTTTGTTTCTATTTGGTTTTTCCATTTGATTTATTTTTGCCTTTATTGAAGTTTGTTATTTGCTATATTTACGTTGAATGACATGTAGAATCCGACGTCACTAATACCGTCGACGCCAACGCCAACGACGACTTCAACCTCGCTTAAGACAACAATCAGCAAGGCAAGCACCCCCCTTTGACCATGTTGATCCCAGTTTTACAAATGTTTAATTAAATATTTTATTGCATACATTATGTTCATTAAACTCAGCTATATTGTGGGTAATGGTAGTTATACATGTAGACTCATGGAACTTCCTTGATAAGTATGGATTTGTGAACCTTGATAACCCTAGAATAAGATAGACATTACCTAATGTCAATCTGTGTCTACACACTCTGGGTAGTCATGCTTAGCCATGCTTAATAAAGACTCAAGCTCTCTATAACTTAAAATATTGGACAAGATTAAAAGGGTTGGATATGACTATTTAATGTTGCTGGTATTTTGGTTAAAATGAAAATAAAACTACGGTTTTGACTCGGGCGATTACTGGTAATAGTCGGAGGTGCAGGTGTTGCACGTAGTGTAGGGGGAGATTACTCACGCTTACTTATTTTTTGTTTTTAGGTGAAGAATCAGATTAGTTCGATGAAACCTATTTGATGCAGGACTTGGGGATGTTAACGATGAACTTTCTAGGGCTTATGCCTTGTCAGTTGCCTGAGGGTTGGATGGGCACACTACAAGACTTTTGATTCTTTCCGCTGCAATATACTCTGTTTTGTAAGACCTTATTGTATAAATTACCATTATCATTTGTAATAAAGAGTATGAATGCAATATCAACTATTGTCAATGTGCGTGTTAGCCAATGATCATGGGACTAGTACTGTTTGCACATAGATTCTCATTTTAGCATTTTATGCCAAAAATAAGGGTCGCTATAGTTTGTATCAGAGCTATCATTTCAATTGAATTATTTTTGAAAATATTTAGCTAGGTCGGCAAGATAAAGATCATTATCCAGCAAAATTTTCAGATTAAAACACTCGGTAGAAAATTTTAGTTAATTCTGACAATGCATGTCATCAGTTTCTTTCTATTCTGATTTCCATTTAATTGGATTTCAAAATTAGGTTAATATTTTATAATAATTTTTGTGAAGGCTTTAAATGACAACATTTATGTTCTGTACAATTTGCAGATTTTTATTTTTTATATTTAAATTCTAAAAATTCTGTTATTGCTATTTTCAATTTTATTTATGTTCTAGTTTTCAATTTTTAAAAGCTTCAAATATAAGTTTTAATATTTGATATTTTTACCAGAGGTGGATAAGCATCTGATGTCAGTATGGTAAAAATCTTGGCTTCAGATAAGCATTGGATAATTCTACACAAATCTGACAAGATCTGGATCAGATATCTTATCCCATGATTATCATATCTTTTCTTTTATTTTTTCAATGGTTCAGATGGCAGATTAGGGTTCTAGGGTATTCTGGAGTGCTCTGAAATTTTAATATTATTTTTGTAGATGTTTTGTTGATATTTTAATTTTATCTTTTTACTTTTACCATTTTACCATTTCAATATATATGACTTTTCTTTTAATGCAAAAACTCAAGAAAAACAAATAATTTTGGAAAAATCAGGAATTGAACATTCAAATTAAATATCACATTTCAAATTCATTTTTATATTTTGCTTGTTTTGGAAGAAATAGTTTTAATATTGCTATTCATTCTTTACTTAAGGTTTAAATGCAAGAAAATGAGGTAAAAGTTATTGTTTTAAATATTTTTATTCAATTCCATTTTTAAATTTCAAATTTTTCATTTTTCCTATTTTTAATTTTTCGAGATGTTACAAGGACCAAGCATATAGACATGAGATATCACTTCCTTAGAGGCCATGTGGAGAAGGGTGATATAGTGATTCAGTTTGTAGAGAGTGACCACCAGATTGCCGATATCTTTACCAAGCCATTGGATAGCTCTAGGTTTGTGGCCTTGAGAGGAGATCTTGGAGTTGTGTACCCTTACGGCATCTCTTGAGGGGGAGATGGTTTGTATTCTATGTATTGTATATGTTTTCTTTCAGTATTTCTTTTCTTTTGCATCTTCTGGGTGTTATTGGGCTTATTTTTAGAGTTCTGAGTTCACTTCACTTAGACTTCTAGCATGCTTTGCATGGACCTATCATATTATGCTATAGGTTGCTATCATGCACAATTAGATGTTCTCTCTTCTCTCTAGGTTGAGTCCCTCACAGTCTTATAAGTCTAGCAGGTGTTGGGCCCCTTGGCTAGACAGGGTTTGTGTGCACTCCCTAGCTTAGGATCTAGAGTCAGCTTCCCTATGTCAGTCAGTCATTGGTGAAAATGAGAGCTTGTCTGAGCCGTAGTGTTCTCTACTATCTTTTCTATGCTCTATAGCCACCCAGTTTGCAGTTTATTGACTTCTTCTTCTCATTCTGTGTTTCTGGTTTCCATTAAGTTCATTTGGATATTCTTTTGGCTTAATTCTGCTAATAACTCAACTTGAACCAGATTTGTGCATAAAATTGATTCACTTGTTGAGGGGGAGTTTGAGAACATGTTTCATGCATTGCATATAGACATCATTTTTTTGTTTTTATGAGCTTTGTCTATTATGCAAATGAACTGTCTCTCATGCTATGCACCTTGCTACTTTTCTGAAGATCATTGCTAGCCTAGATATGTCCAAGTTCATTTTGTTCATCATGCTAAGCTTGTTAAAATTTTAAAATTAAATCTTAATGAAAACTTGATGAAACTTCTAGCTTTTACTTGCCTTGTTTCCTCACTAGGTTCATATGCCATGATTTGTGAAATCTTGGATTTCTACTAGAGTCCCTATAGCAACTTGGGTGAAGTTAGGTTGATCCATACAAGAGTCCTTCACATGCTCATAAATCTAAGTGATAAAATGAAATGAAAAATTGACTCTTTTTGTGCATATTGATCTCAACATTTCACATTTACGAGATTGCTTCCCATTACACTTGGGATGAACTTGGAATGTATCGTGTTTGATTAAGACCGTTCTCTTAAGAGTTCATCTTAAAATGGTCAACTATGGCTTGAGTCAATTATACTTGAAAAATGCAAAAAAAACAAAACATAAGTGGGTAAAGAATGCAAAAAATGTCAAACATTTGCACCCCACTATGTCATTTGAAGTATGAAAACAAAAAAATGCATTAAAGATCTTTGAGCACGAAGGAACTTGTATGCAAATCTAGCCTTCCCAAAGTGTTGAGTAGGTTGAAATCTAGGTTTTCCATTTGATCTTTTGTATGGCTTTGCTTCTAGTTTGGAAACTATGTTAAGTGTTGCACTTGTTAAATCATGGAAAAATGACATGGTCTTATTTGAACTTGCTAGCAAAATTGACATTTGCACTTGGACATGTCTTTGTTTAGCATAATCTGAACTTGAGTAGCTTGGTGTCATACTTTGTCTATATGGTCAATTGGATAATCTTCAAATCTCTTTTAGGATGCATTTTCATGCATACATATGAAAAGGGGGAGGAAATGTCATCTTGATGCTTATATTGCCAAAAGGGGGAGAAATTGTAGAAAAGTCATCATTAAAAAGATAAAAATATGAATGCATTTTTGTTCTTATGATCATGGTAAAAACTTGCTAATTCTTAGGATCACAAGTATATTTGAGCTTCTTTTCTTGGAATTTTAGAGCTTTTGTGGAAAACATCTTTCTATTGCCTTGCTCTACAGTCCTTCTTGCCAACTTGGTTATGATCTCATTTTCTTCTCTCTGGACCAAGTTTGGATTTGCAATCAAATTGCTTTCCTCTTCTTTCACTCAAACTCAAATTTATGCCTTCTGTTTTATTTGTCAATATACTCATCCAGGG
The DNA here is from genome assembly GCA_036346275.1 of Otatea glauca. Taxonomy (NCBI): domain Eukaryota; kingdom Viridiplantae; phylum Streptophyta; class Magnoliopsida; order Poales; family Poaceae; genus Otatea; species Otatea glauca. Next base: position 19,028,309 of record CM070720.1, read on the forward strand.
AGATTGAAAGACCATATGGAGGTATACCCATGTTTGTGATAAGTATTTGACTAAATTTGAGCATGGTATGCTCTGGTTTGAGTTTGATTTGAATTGGATTTTTAAATTGAAGCAATTTGAGTTGTGTCTATGTTGGGACCCGAATATGCAAATCCAGACCCTGTGTGTATTCAGCACTAGTCCAAGATCACGCTAGTGCACACAGTCTCAACATAGATTAAGTAGCATAATCATACACAACGGAATAATAAATAAAGACTTCATCTATTAATATAGAATTATTGAACAACCTTAAGGTCAAACTTACACTTGTGAGACCTTGGTGGCTTCAACTCAAAATAAATAAACAGCAGCAGAATAAAGAACGTCGACGAATCCCATCAATATACCACAGGCAACTGACAAGGTTCAACTCCTAGATATTCGCCTCCTCGTGGAACTTCTACTGCTTCGAAGTTGTAGTCTTCTCCTCAACTGATGATTTTGTGTATTGCAAGGGGTGAGTACATAAAGCACTCAACAAGTTGTGCATAGAATGCAAGTCTAGTATTCTATATGCATGGCTTAGTGCAAAGGTATGGTTATCATGGCTATTTCGCAGTAAAGCAGCATTTATAAAAGAATAAAGTAAATAGATTGAAATTGCAGTAAAATAAATAATATAATAATAGATAGATAGATTCAACATTTGACATGTAAACCAAGTTTCCAATCCTAAGTCAATTTCCACTTTCCATGGCATCCTGCCATCCCAGTAAGTTTTGTTTAACAAAAGTCTAACCCTTAACTGTAATTCCCGAGCATTGCTCAATACCGCGAGCACGACTATACGAATAGATTTTACACTCTGCAGAGGTTATGCACTTTACCCACACGATATGATCATCCCTTGTTGCCAAGCTATTAGCACACTTCCTTTGGTGTGCCGGTAGAGTAATCATGACAAAGCCTTTACAATGCTCTGTCTAGACCCTATACTGCTCGCTGAGGTTTCAACACGGAAGGGACTGTTTACCACACTTCGGGCCCCCTCTTGCGCCATGTGAGTCTACCCATACACCCGGAACTCACTATACACCACAGCAGTACCGAAATCTAGACATCACAAATTAGTCGGCTAGGCTGTCCCATTCCAGACATGTGGTTGCAAGTAAGACTCAGGTCAAAGGCTTGCAAGGTTAAGTCCTTAGGGTGACTAGGGCTAGACTTCCACATATCCTCTGCCAAATCTGGCCCACCTTGGTACACTGCCCCTCGCCACTTGCCCCAATCTAAATCATTACCACCCCAGTTGATTACCAAGCACCACATGCTATCAACAGGTCAACCTCGTTGCGTGACATCCACTCGTCACCACAACGCAATCTCATTGTGTGACCACACATGACACACAAGTTCATAACATTGTTCCATATTCCATTAGTCAAGATTAATCAGTGATGATTCAACACATGTGATGACATGGCATGGCTAAGCAATCTACGACGGTCTAACCAACCCATGTTGATTATAAATATTAACCAACTATTAATTAACCATCCTAGGATGACAATTAGATCATGGCATACAATGGCAAGGTAGGGTATAGATCAAATTGGTATAATAGCTAAGTCCCAATTTAATTTGAAACAATTGTATACTTGAAATAATATGCAATAGGGTAAAACAAATATAGCAATTTTATAAACATGGTTCAACATGATCAAAGCACAACTTGCCTGGCCCTTGCGTTTATCTTTGATTCTTGATCTTCGATCTTCAATCTTTACCTTCTTGATCTTCAACTCTTTAGAACAACTTCCGGACGATGCGTCTAACGATTAAAGAAGAAGCAAATACAAACCAACTCAAAAGATAAGTCAAATAAAATCCAAATTGAGAACGAATAGTATTGGATCACAAAGGCTTAGATGAATTTAGGAACTTGAATGGATGGATTAGATCAGAGATTAGACAAAAGAGAACGAGCTTTCGGAATACACCGAAAAGGAAAAGACTGATAACTGAGAAAGAAAGAATAATATTCCAAAGAATATTTCTTCTAAAGTTAAGTTATTATCTTGATTGGATAGACAATGATATATGGGCTCTCGATCTATAAACCGGGTCCATAAAGATACATTAGTTCACAATGTACTAAACTGATGCTCAATGTTGACTTTTGTTAACTAAACAGATACACAGTCAAACAAAAGAAAGATAGACTAATAGATTAGATATAGCACAAGGATATGACATATGGCCAATGGTCTATCGACCAAGTCCAAGAATGACTTCTAGGTCAATGGCATATTAGATTTTCAAGAATAGGACATGGACAAGTGGGGTTGACATTCATGCGATTCGATCTGTGATCAGTCATACGTCGATCAAGAGGCTTGACGATGACAAGGCAGCGAGGAAATGAAGACAAGGCTAAACTCATAGGTGATGGGGTTAGAGTACAATAAGGCGATAGAGAGGATGATGATATTGCACAAGGGCTTTTGCGATAAAAGATTACCAAAGGTGGCTAACCGAAACAAGATCCGATAATGAAAGGGACTAGATCGAAGGCGACGGGTAGATTCTAGAATATGGCATTGATGGCAACCGAAGATCAAATAAACTCTAAAGATGGGAAAACCAGAGAATGATGGCCTACTGGACATGACAACACGACCAAGGCGAACTAAGATGGTTGGCGGCAAAAGACGGCGCGCGGCACTGACGACAGGCGGCGGCTAACGAATATTAAAATTTTTGGTTGACGGAACAGCAAAGGTGAAGTGAGCACCACGTAGAATGCGGTGATACGAGCTCAACAGTATAAGTGGATTTGGCGGCAACCCAATAGACAGATCACAAACTACCATGAACGACTGCTAAAGCTAATAGATCAAACGGCCATAACTATTAAAATAATATATGAAACCTAACCAAATTTTACAGAGAGCTATCTGGGACCCTAAGGCACAATATGACATGAAAGGATTGGAGCTTTACCTTATGGATCAACAGGGAACGCACGAGGAAGTTTTCAGCTGTACGTACGCAGTTTGATCGGGGAAGATTGAATTTTCTGTAGAAATACCATTGACAAAACCTTGAGTTAGGGTGAGCACCAAGTAGAGGACATCAAGATGAGTCTACAGTAAAAAGGGCACAGTCAAATTCGCAAAAACGAAGGAGAACGGGCGACGACAAGATTCAAGATTGGAACAGATGAAACTTTTGATTTTTAGGATGAAACTACACCAAATTTGGTGGAGAGGTAGATTAGACCATAAGGAACGAGATGACACAAGGGGATTTTAGAAAAACTCACAGGAACGATGGGGAACGCGACGCCTAGTTTGGCCGACGAGGGCGGCGCACGGGAAGAGATACGGCTGCGATTGTTCGGCTTTGGGAGGTGATCTGGGGATTAGGGTTGCGTGGGAGGGGTCTTACAACACTTATATAGGCTAGAGAGTCATGCCATGCAAGGAAACACAATGAAAAACCAGATTTGGATTGAAAACGAATCGGATCGAACACCTAGCGCGCAATGAACAGTAAAGGATGACGTGGCGCATTGTGGTGCTTCGGATGGGGATCGGAGGGCTGCGGCTGGGCGACGACGTGGCCGGCTCAGGAGCTGACATGTGGCGGTGCGGACATTGAGCCAGAAATTCCGGATTTAATCCATTACCAAATTAAAATAATTACAAAAATTAAAATAATTCGTTTAGAGCAATAAAAATACCAGAAAAATTCTAAAAAATTCTAAAAAATATTTTAAGACATTTGGAGCTCAAATAAAATATTTTTAACTAAACTTCATTTAAAATTTTACAGTATTTAATAAAATTTAACAAGAGGCTTTATTTAAATTAATTCCAAACAAATTCAAATGAATAGCAAACGAACTCCGAAAAATCTCAAAAAAATACAGAAAACTCCTTGAAGCACAATGAACTCAAATAAAACTAAATTTATTTTAATTAAAGTTTATATTAGTCAAATTAAATTGTTTTAGCATTAAAAAATTCTAGATTAAGCTTTATTAAAGCGAGAAAATCAGCGGGGATTTTTGGAAAGATGAACTAAACAAAAGATTTTTGAAAACCCAAATTTTGGGATGTTACAATCTACTAGGAGCGACACTACCAGCCTCAGGAGGGCGGTACTGCCGGCCAGGGGGCGGCACTACCGGCCTAGGAGTGGTAGTTATATTCCAAAGAGGGTCTTCGCTGGGATTTCAAACGAGCAGAACTACCGGCCATGCTAGGGCGGTAGTGCTGGTCGAGCGGTACTACCAGCCCCAGGGGCGGTAGTGCCAACATTTGAGCGATTGTTGAGATTTGAATTTTGAAATTGTGTGAGATTTATTTCATATCATTTTGGGCAATGCTATGTGATGGGTTTTCCTTGTTTTTTATGCTTGCAGGATGACGGTGCTAGAACATGGTGAGGCGGAGGTCCAGACGGTCGAAGATCGCTGGAGTATGATCGGAGACGAAGTCGCAGCGAACCTAGAAGACAACTAAACGATGTGACATCCATGGTTATCACAGCGTCGCCTAGGCGACTCCTAGTCACCACCTAGGTGTCCAGGCGGTCGACCAGGGGCGCCATGACCTAGCGACTCGTCTGGAGAAGGCCAGGTGGCCGCCTGGATGTCCAGGTGTCACGACGACGTCACCTAGGCGTCGGCCTAGCATTCAGGCGACCGACTGCAGGGACTGGGCTCTAGGTATTTGAGGGCTACGTCTGTGACTGAGTCTGCGCTGGACAAAATCGAGAGGAGGCAAATGAAAGAGGACTCACAGGTGGAGAAACCTTAGCAGGCGCCACCGCCGCTATCAACTGAGTCATCGCCGCCGGCCGCGGCCATCGGTAATCCCCCTTAGCCTCCCCCTCCTCCTCCGTGTCCCCTTCCTCCTCTGCCTCTGCCTCCTGGGCCCCTAGCTTCCCCCTCTGCCTCAGCCTCCGCCTCCCGGGCTCCCGGCTCTCCCCTCTGCCTCCATCTTCGGCTCTTCCCCCTTCGGTTACCGCCGCTGTGCGCGTCCACCGCTAAGCCCCAGCTAACGCTCTGTGCCTCCGCTGCTCTGAGCCGTGGAGGTCCTGGAGGCTGGAGGAATGGCTCTGCGGCATCTACACCTCTGCTGGAGGAAGCGCCAAAGATGAGCCTCGAAGCAGTATTAACTGAGCTCAGCTGAGTGTTGAGTAATGAGTAGAGTACTGAGTAGTATTAACTAAGTGTTAACTGAGTACTGAGTAATGACACTGAGTATTGAGTAGTACTGAGGAAGAGGAGAATATGACTGAGTATTGAGTATTATTAGCTCATAGCTGCCAATCTGTCATGTACGCATTTGTTTGATGTTGGTTGATGCTGCTACGGTAGTCATATACTCCTTGATAATAAATCTAATGATGCTACTGGTTGATGAGTTGATGACAGATTTACAGCTGATGTATTGCATTTGTATTGTATGGTAAGGATTTGTCATTACTCTGATGCTGACTTGTGACTGCCACAATTGTTTTGTACAGAACTTATACGTACATGGCTGACCAAACAACAAGTACCGCCGTTGGCGAGTCCGGTGATGCTAGCCAAGAGCGGGCATATGATCCATCCAAGGATCCAAAGCAGAAGGCCAAATCGAAGGATCCCGGGTGGAAGTATGGATTTTGGCCTGACATGACGAACAAGGATATGGTGCAATGTATACTTTGCAGAAAACAAATGCATTCGGGCATCAAGAGGTTGAAGCAGCTTACCGTAGGTTTTGGGGATGTTCAAAAATGCCCCAAAACCACCACGAACATAATGAGAGAGATGCAAGATTACATGAAGAAGACTGCAAGGAACAAGATGGTTAATTTAGATGACGATGAAGAGGAAGGTGGAGGTGATGATGCTTAGGAGGTTGAGCTTAATCAACAAGTATCCTCGAAGGCGTCATCTTATCATCCAAGTTCTGGGACAGCTACCAAGAGGAAGCAAGTTGCCATTATGTTCAAACCGGTGGCCAAAGTAACAAAATTAGTTGCCTCCATGATAAAAAAGACACCCGAAGAGGTGGTTGAGGAAAGGCATTCCAAACAGTTGTCCCAAACCTCCATGGAGCAATGTATGAGGACCAAGGAAGAAAAAGAGAGGGTGGATATGCATGTTGCTAATTTCTTTTATTAGTGTGGCATACCATTCAATGCTGCAAATTCTAGGAGTTATGAAATTATGATGGAGTCTATTGGACAATACGAGCATGGATACAAGCCTCCTAGTTTTCATGAGTTAAGGGTGACGTTGCTTGCTAAGGCAAAGAATGAAATCCAAGCATTAAGGGAGAAGCAAGAGTCTGGTTGGAGGCAATACGATTGTACACTAATATCAGATGGATGGACTGATAGGAGAGGAAGGCACATGATAAATTTTCTTGTCAATTGTCCTAAAGGGACTTTCTTCTTGGAGTCTGTAGATGCATCCTCTCAGTCAGCTGATGCAAGGATGTTAGCTGATTTTCTTGAGAAGAAGATTGTGGAGATAGGCCCTGACAATGTCGTTCAAGTGGTCACCGATAATGGTGCCAACTTCAAGGCTGCTGGTAAGTTTCTTTTCTTTAGCCAAAAAAAATCTACCTTATGCTGCAAATTGCTTGGAACTCGATCTTTTTCTTTTGGAGGTAAAATTCTTATAGAGAGGTTTCCCACTCTCTTCTGGACACCTTGTGCTGCACATTGCTTGGACCTTATGTTGGAAGATATTGGAAAGATAAGTGAGTTCAAGAAGGCTATCAATCAAGCCAAGCATGTGACTACCTTCATCTATAGGCACGGGAGGCTTCTCGATGTAATGAGGGAGAAGACAGGAGGGAGGGATTTAGTGAGACCCGCAGCCACTCGGTTTGCTACTTATTTTCTCACTTTGAAAAGTTTATATAAGCATAAGGATGCTTTACGACTACACTTTGTTAGTGAGGATTGTACTAGGGCCAAATTGGCTCACACGGAGACGGGGAAGAAAGTTTATGATATTTTGCTTTCCTTGCATTTTTGGCATGTTGTGGAGGATTGCACAAGAGCATCCCAGCCTTTGCTGATTGTGCTAAAAATTGTTGATGGGGATGAAAAGCCTGCCATGCCAGAGGTTTCAGCAAGTATGGATCATGCTAGGAATAAGATAAGAGAGTCTTTTGGAAGAAAACTAAGGGTACTAAAAAAGGTAATGGACATCATTGAGAGGCGGTAGGTGCATCAGATGGAGCAAAATCTACATGGGGCTGCATTGTTTTTGAACCCAAACAAGTTTTTCGACATAAAAAAACACATTGACTATGCTTCGAGGCTCTGGATTGCATTCAATGATGTGCTTGGAAAGATTGTTAATTGTGATGATAATTTGCTTAGAAAGATAAGTGATCAAGCGGATGATTATGAGAAAATGAGGAAGGGCTTTGGAAAGCAATCAATCGTGATGCAACAAAACACAAAGAGCCCTCGTAAGTATTAAACTTCTATTCTAAGTTGATTCAATTTTAAACATTCTAAGTTTCTAACATAGATACAATGTTTTACGTTTTAGTTGATTGGTGGGATGCTTTTGGTGGCCTTGTTAGAGAGCTTCAAAAGTTTGCAAGACGCATCCTCGGCCTTTGTTGTTCGGCCTTCGGTTGTGAGAGGAATTGGAGCATCTTTGAATTTGTAAGCAACTAAATTGTATTTATTTCAAGGCTGCTCATATATTCCAAGTATTTTCTGTTATTGATTAGTGATTAATTTTTAGATCCATACAAAAAAAGAAACCGGTTAGAGCACCAAAGATTGAATGATTTGGTCTACATTCAATACAACCGGAAGATTGCCGAACGTTTTCAAAAGAGGCGTGTGGAAGGGACAAATTTCAACCCTTTGATCTTAGAAGAGTTCACAATGAATGGGTTGAAATGAGTACCGAAGAAGTCCACCAGGGAGAAAATCTTTCATGTGCTAATGTTGATGAAGCCACCTGTAACGACCCCTATTTTTAGATAAATGCACAAATGAAAATCTAATATGCAAACAGTACTAGTCCCATGATCAGTAGCTAGTACGCACATGTTCAACAATTGGAATCACAACCGTACAACAAATTATTAAGCAGGAACTATTATACAAAGGAAATCTTATAACTCAGAGCATATAGCAGCAAAAGAAGCAAAGTCTTGTAGTGTGCCCATCTAACCCGCAAGCAACTGACAAGGCATAATCCCTAGAAAGATCACATCATCGAAATTCCCGCAACCTGCGATGGAAAGATATCTTCGAAACTTCACTAACTTATCCACCTAAAAACAACATATAAGCAAGGGTGAGTACTTTACGTACTCCGCAAGACTTTAGCAAAACCTATAATATATGCAGGTCATTTCAAAGGAAAGGCTTCTACGGTTAATATGCATAAAGCAATATTAAAATTGTAAATCAAGTTATCATTTGCAAACGGAATTTATAAGAGCAAGTTTGACTGTAAGAAATAAGTAAAGCATAAGTAAAACTCATAGCCCTTCGAGAGCAACGAATATTCCAGATAATGAAATCCAACAATGTCGGCCCTTTGACATAAAGTGATAGCTGCTAAACAGGTTAACATTTTAATAAACACAATGAATATTAAATACTGGGATCAATATGATCAAAGGGGGTGCTTGCCTTGCTTATTTATTGCTTACAACGAAGTCGCGGTCGCAATTGACGGAGTCGACGACGGAGGTAGAGACGTCGGATTCTACACGTCGTTCAATCGGAAATATAGCAAATAACAAACTTCAATAAGGGTAAAAAAATAGACAGAAAACCAAATAAAGATTCACTGCAGAAAACAGGAATATTTTAGGGTTTAAGTTGCATGATTCCACATTCTTGAGTTCCAGATGATTAAGCATTCATATTATTAACGGCTTTTATTATGAACAAAGCATGGTTTCCTTTATAGATTATCTATTCTTGATTTACGAATTCAAGAGGCTAAAATTATGAATTCTTGCATCTATAACTTCGAATTCTAGATGCTAAAATTATTTGGATTAATATAATTAAAACATTAGTCATTAAGTTCAATGCTATGAATGAATAACACTTAAACCTTATTTAACTTTGCATAAAAAGTGATTTTGAATATGTTAGATCTGATAAGCTAGGTTACTGATTATATATTCGTGGTTCAAAGAAGGTTCTGATGATACAAATATCTTAACTACAGATTTCTTCATTATTACTAAGTTTGCTTATTCATATTATGAAGCTCAGAAATCATAATACTTAAGGTTATTTTGCTAACAGGATTTATATCCAAAACATGATGAAACAAGATTATTTGTTCAGAATAAGGTAGTATTTACTTTGGAGAGTATTCTTAAGCTGATTTCATACATTTTAGTGTTTAGACGAGACATTATATTCATTGTTGAAATAGTTTATACGGTATTATAATATTTACGATGACCATAATACTTAGAGGTATTCAACTAGCAAGATTTAGTTGAAAAGTAAGTTGTAACAAGAATATTTTTCTAGATTATGGTAGTCCATATCCTAAATATCATTTCTAAACTCATCTTCATAATATTTGCATTTAGACGAGATGTTTTATGAGCTACCGAAAAAGCTTAAGTATTTCTATAATCTACACGATAAAGGTTCAGTTTTCAATTTAAGTTTGCGACTGCACCTTATGGGATTATTTAACCATTTTTCATGCATTAGCAGGGGATGATCCTAGAAAAGTTTTAAAGTTGGTTCCGCGATATTTTCTTTATCCGAGATGTTTCTCATAGAAGTGATCATTAGGGCCTGATATTGGCTTACTTCAAATTTACACAAACATAATGTATTTTTACATAAACAACAAAGATATTATTTTTCAGGTTACTAGGATTTGGTTTTGTCAAATTTGAAGTTTCTTTGTGAAAATTATAACTATTCAAATTATACAAGTATTGAAACTTTGACTATTTGGTTAAGTGTTGATTATGACTTTATTGTAATGATTCTTGCTGGATAAAATAGTTTGATTACATTAGATATTTAGAATCTAGTTTCTTATCATGACTTTGCTCTTCATTATTTATATACGTATATATTTATATATTCTTTTACATGGAGAAAGCTTATGATCTTTATTCAGATTAAATTTGTACCTATATAATACTTTATTGCTTTATTCAAAGACATTTCAGCAATAATAATTCAGTTTCATATCTCATTCTGAAGGTTATATATGTATATACTACTGCTAGCTAACATACATATACATATACATACATACATACATACATACATACATACATACATACATACATACATACATACATACATACATACATACATACATACATACATACATACATACATACATACATACATCTTTTCATTTGGATCATTTATTCTAATTATAAGACTTATTCAACTCAAGTCTATTAAATATTTTGTTGCTGCAAAATAAATCAGTTCCATAATCTATTCTACATATGCACATGTATATAGATTTAACTGCTAGTTGCATGCACATACATATGTATCTTCTACTTTAGGATTACATTCTATTCATGAAACAACTCAAATGAAGATCATTATTTAAATATTTTAACATATTTACAGGCCCTACTGACATGCTAGTATACATAAATCATTTTTACTCATTTTATATTTCTTTCACTCAGATTATGCATTTTTGAGTATTTAATGTATTGAACCTAATCTTTAACAGAAAATGACTCAAATAAAGTTGAAACTTAAATATTTTTATATATTTGAGATTCTGTAAGCATAAGGATTTCATTAAAATTGGTTTCATTGTATTCTAAGTTCGTTTGCAACATTTTTACATCTAGCATATCTCTAGGCCTTTTATTCAAATTTGAATTTCAAATTCAGCCAGAGATCATTTTCAAAATATTATTACATATTCTGAAGGTACATGATTTTATATGAATATATAAATTTATTTCATTCAATTTGGATCTACAGTTCAAAAGTTATAGCTAATTGATTCAACTCGGTTTCTGAAAATAAAAAAAAACCGAAATACGCTTCCACAGAACGGAAAGCATCTTTACCGATACACTAGAGTTCTCTGCGCACTGGCTGACAAAAGGGGCCCGTTGGGCAGTGACACCAAAATAGAGCTTCGGCTAGGGCGCGCCGACGATGCCGCTCCGGCGAAAGCGAGGGCACGGTGAGCATCAGTGCGCCATTACGCACCTAATGGTGGGGTTCTTTGCTTCTAGAAGTGATCAGACATGGCTGCCACCGTGGGCCAGGCGGCGGCATAAATGGCGGCTCGCCGGGGAAGAAAATGAGTTGGTCTCGGCTCGAATGGGTAACTAGGTGAGCATCAAAGGATGTTAGGGGTTCCGTTTTTGTGGCTTACCAGAAGAGAGAAGCTCCGAGGAGTAGCGTCACCGATGGCCGGCCGTGGAGAAGAAGGCGCGCATGGCGGTGGTTGATCGGCAGAGGAGAGTTGAAGTTGGGTTGTGGTGTGGGTTCAAAAATGCTCATAGGAGCTCCAGGTAGAAGGAATTGAGATGAGTTTTGCCAGATTGGCTCAATTGACTGATGCCCCCTTTTTTTGGTTTCTATGGCAAAGGCGAGGAGGAAGACTGCGAATGGATCTCTGGGTTCAGGAAATGTTCGAAGGAAAGGAGGGCTTTTACGCGGAGACTACCTGGTATTTATAGCCGAAGGTTGTCGGCTTCTCCAGTGTTTGAACGCACGCTCAAGGTTGCGGCTCAATTCTTGTTGCTAGCGACGAATTGGCGGGGTTTGGACCGGTGAGGTATGGCGCAAGGCTTAGTTGGTGCAGAGCGATGAGGACAAGCGTGTCTTTGGTCAAGCGGAGGTGGCGCGGTGATGCACTGAATCGAGCGTTCAACAGACAAGACCGGGCGAGTGCATGCGCGAGACTGTCGGTCAAGAGGAAGGATTGGGAGAGGAGCATGCGCGTCTCTGTGGGGGAAAGAACGGAGGAGGAAACGGGACTGACAGTGGGGCCGAGGTCCACCGAGCAGCGACCAAAAAGTTTTCCGTCGCGCGCAAGCAAACGGAGTAGAAAAGTGGACGGGCCCACTTGTCCGCGAGATTAGATGGTCAAAGGGATAGGCTTCAGCTCGGACAGCTCGGTTCCAGCCTTAATTCGCCCATCAATTCAGTGTCAAATTTTGTGAAACTTTTTGAACAAGCTCTCCTAGTAATTTTTACCTCCTACTAAAAATCCTAGATCAAAATATCATATATAAAATTTATATAAATTCCGACATTAAACACTGTACAGAAATTCCTTTTTGAATTTTATTTTATTTATTTTATTTAAGGGTGATAATTATATTATTTATTTTTTAGAATTTTTTAAAAGTTATATTTACGTTAAAGATTATTCCATAAAAATTTCAAGTTAAAATATTATGTATTTATTTTATAATAATTCTGACATTCTATTTTGCAGATTTTTGAGGTCTCTGTTTTTGAATTTTTAGAAGTCTTATATGACTTTATTAATTTATGATAATTTTACCAGTAGTATATTATACACTCAGGGAATTATATTAATTTTATTAGCCCAAGATAAGCTTCTAACGTTTTATGTTAATTCTGACCCTATTGTTTCTAGTTAAAAGGAGTTACCACATGATTTATTTACTCATGTTCCTGTGCATAAGATTTTTATTTGCTAACTTTACTGACTTACCAGCATAGCTAGGGTTCCATGGTAAATTTTTCAAAATTTTACTTTTTCCTTTTTATCTTCTTACCATTTTCCATTCATTAATTCTATTTGTTGGATTTTTCATACAAAGCATAAATCTAAGCAAAATCCAAATAAAAACCAATAAAGTTAATAAAACTCAGAAATAATCGTATTAAAATTCAAAATATTCATTTTTATTTTATTGCACTTTTCGAAATGTTACAAATCTACCCCTCTTACAGAAATCTCGTCATCGAGATTTGTAAGGACTAGATATGTTAGGGAATTCTTTCTCGAAGGTGACCTTATCGTTTTCTTGTCTTTTTGCCTTTGGTGTATTCGCTTCACTGGAGCTTCGTCTAGTGACTCCGAGTTGATGTGCCGAGAATAGAGAAGACTAATATTTATATTTTGCGTAAACATATGAGGGATATTTCTACATATATCTTTTGATTGAATAACTAGGAATGTTAGTAAGGATAATCTAATTTATAGAATGGCATTTGTTATGTTTAGAGTGTTTGAGGTGAAAGAAATAATGCATTGTCATTAGATTTATTTGGGAAGAACCGAATGCTAACATCAAGAAGAATATTTGAATACAACGGTTAATCTGTATAGTTTAAAAATAGTTGATGAGATTGGTTGGGAATAAATGTCATTCTAGGTTGACTTTAGATTGAAAACAAGGTAGAGATAATTCAAGGATTGGGTTGAGGTAGGAGGATTATAAAATGATCCTGATGATTTGATTCGTTTGATCACCTTGGTAAACAGAGGGTTTTGATTTTATTTGTATTTGGCAAGTATGAAGGAATGTAATGTACAGACTCAAAAGGGTTGATTGCAGGAATTGAATACATAAGGGACGTACTTAGTATTACATTAAGTGTCGGGTGCAATTACATGAGGAAGATCTTTACATTCAAAGCCTGACATCGAGGCAGGGGTTATTCTGGGTACTTGATGTTTCCTAGGTCCTCGAGATAGCTTGGAAATTACTGATGTCTTCCTTGGTGAGGTGATGTAAAACTTTTCTTGGGCACATGTTGGCGAAGTGTCCAAGTTCTTCTCAGTTGATGCAGGTGACATTGTCTGTCATATTCGAAATAATACAAAGGTTGTTTGCTCACGTTATAAAATAGATGGAGGATTTATCGGGTAATGGTTAAAGATGAAAATTAAAAGTTTAGCACTTGACCTTTTACCAGCCATTTGAGAGTATTAAGTTAAGATATATTTTGATGAGAGTTCAATTAGATTTATAAGGTAACATTCTGCTTATTAAAACACTACTTTAGGAATAGTTTCTATATACACCGGCCACCTCAGAACCTTGATATCGTCCACACCCACCGAGGGGTGTGCGTTGCAATAGACAAGGAATGACGGTCGCACGTGTCCACGCGTCAGACTGTTGAGAACAATTTCGGGTACCCGAATATGTGGCTGATGCTAGTTCCCAAGATGAAAGCCTAGCGTCCACATATCCCGCATTCGAGATGTACCATTACACATACACATATGTCTAAACATTTGACATAGAATAAACATAGACTGAAAGCTATTACAACTACTTAATATTACAAGTATACGGTCGACCGGCCAAATATTACACACAAAATTGATTGCAGTGAAAATTAAGCATAAAACAAAAGTAGGACAATGGTATGCCCATCCATAACCGAAAGGCAACTGACTAGGAAGAGCCCTAGTTCATCCATCCATGTAGTCGTCAGACCCCGGTGCGAAGTAAGAATCATCAGGGGCATAGTCTGTACCTTCGTCTAAATATTGTAAATTAAGCAATGGTGGGTTCATGTATGTACTCGCAAGACTTTAGTGTATGGAAATAAATGTACATGCATGGTTAGTCCAAAGGATTAAGCTTCTACACTAAGTTTTATTTTTAGCATAAAGCAGAATTTATTCGTAAGAGAATAGTGCATCAAACGATATCAAAAATTGAAATGAGCACTTGATATGAAACTAATAATAGTAAATAAAGTTTAATTCCATCATCTCATGACCCTCCATGGCCATGAACAGCGAATAAATCACAACCAACCTTGGCTTAAGAATATACCATCCTGGTGCAACACATTTTCCAAAAATTTCGCAAAAACAAAGCTATACTTGACATTACTTTCCCAAGTTGCTCATGGCTGTGAGCACGGCTAATTAATTAGATTTTACTCTCTGCAGAGAGTGTACACTTTACGCACATGACACATTCTAGCAATCAAGTCAACCATGCCTCGCAATACCAACGGTAACTGATTTGCTAGACTGTGACGAAACCATTCGACTAGCTAGAGCCTAGCCTTGCACTAGCCCCGGTGAAGACTAACCATTCCTATGGCGCCGGAAATCCAGACCTGTACACTCAGTACTAACGATAGTTTACACCCCATCGCATCATTTCCCCCTTAGCAAGGCTTACACCATTGTATTGGAATGCTTTAGTCCCAATGCCTCAGTGAAGGGAGCACCTACGAGCAACATCATACCCCCGGTTCACCCTTACTGCTTCAGCCTACAAAAATACATGGCTAAACCCCAACTTACTTAGCTAAGGCTATCCCATACTAGCACATATGGTTGTGCAATTTTACTTAGGTGATAGCATCAAGTTCGGTCGTTAATCGACCCTGGCAAGAATTTCCCCCTGCCTACGCGCGAGGTCCATCCTCATGCCTCAAGTTTAAATAGTATCTTGCCCGCGTCTAAACCATAAGTTTTTAGTTTGGATTTATGCTAAAATATCCAGAGACCATAACTCGGTCCCATACCTTTTAGAATTTATTCAAGTGTAAACAAGAGTGTGGCTCAACATTTTAATGACGTTCTAAGTAAGCATGGCTAAGCATATACATGATGTATCTCGTTATCAAGCATATAGTGACATTAACTAATGTCTAAATCATAAAACTAAAATAGCAGGTAAATAAGTGTCAAGGTAACGTTAATGCATACAAATGGGAAGTATCTACCGGTACCCACAACATAGCAATTTTAGTATGAACATACACGCATGCATATACCATTTGATAAAACAACATAAACTTCGTAAAATAGTGGAATCAACATGATCAAAGGAGGGTGCTTGCCTGGCTGATCGTTGTCTGATACGTAATATGGATCATAGGTGTTGTTGTCGTCAACGATTCCTGAATCGTCGGTGTCTACTCCTTGTTCAACAAGAAGCACGGCAAATAGCAAACAACAAATCATTGTTAAGGGCAAAAAGAAATCAGATGTAAAACCAAATTGAAATTTACTAATGTAGTTGAGGGTACCTTTAGGGTTCTGTAGCTATTGTTTTATGCATAATGGTCCCTTTAGTCCTATGTTCTCAGTTTGGTTTATGTATAGCATTCGGTCGTAAGACAACTTTGGGCCCAGTCTGAGGCATGACTCCCTATTTTTATAGATATGTTATTCTTATTTTTTGAATTCAAGTGGCTAAAATTATAATTATGTATGTGGGTAATTATGAATTCAAAAGGCTAAAATTATTTGGGTTTACTAAAATACGATATTGAGTTAATAGGATGTACTTTGTGTGTGCAGAGCATTTCTCAAGAGCTTCGACATAAAGGAACCTACCAAGGCATTGTAAACTTAGGTTTATGCTACTGTTACAGGGCTCCATTTTATGATTCTTCATCAAGTTGGGCTTTATTTCAATGTGTCGACGATCGAGACCGTCAACCGCAAAGAAAAGGGGGAAGGATCGTACAAAGGGGCGAGGCCCAGAGCCTCGCTCGTCCGGGGAGGGTCCTCGGCGGGCGCACAGGACGGAAAAAAGGGACAACCAAACAGGGGACGCAATGTTTATACTGGTTCGAGCCCCCTAGATCGGGTAACAGCTCTACTCCAGTCCTGCCCGTGGGCGAAAAAGAACTAAAGGCTCCTCCGGGGAGTGTTACAAGGGGAGCTCGACCTCGGGATCGTTCGGGAGCGATAATCGAGGAGAGCTCGGTGAATAGGGGGTGTACAAGTATTACTGCCGGTTCGTGAAGACTTAGCCCCAAAAAAGGGAGAGAGCCCCGCCCTCCTTTATACAGCCGGAGGGGGCAGATTACATGGAGAATTGGGAGAGGGAAGGATGGAGAATGTCCCAGGAACCCCAGTCTTCCGTCTTGATGACTGGTCGCCGTCCAATTTCGCCCACGTCGGGTTGGTAGACTCACTGAGCAGAGTATCCTGCCGTTTTCTTGGGAAACATCGTACCTGCCCTCTATGGACCTGTCAGATGCTGACGTTGCAATGCGTGGTCCTGGCTCGGCCTCGGGAGGGAGCGTACCCTCATTCCGCGCGTGACTGGACGATGGGACCGGAGTTTTGACTTTGGCGACCTTCGCGCTGCCTAAGGAAGGAGCGGCCTGCTCCCGTGTGGTCACTTCAAGCGGTCGTGGTCATAGGGCACGTGACTGGTGGCCGGCGGAGGGCCCGATACCTGGCCTTTGGTGGGGGTCACCTCAGACTGGTCGAAGGTCGGCGGAGTCCGACCCGCGAGGGAGGTCGGACGTCCTACTTGGTCGGGACGAGCTCGGAGCAGCCGGTTAGGTCGGGGGATGAGTGTCCTTCGTGGCCTCGCGGGGCCTTTGGTCAAAGGCGGGCTTGGAGCAGCCATTCATTTCTCCGGGCCACCGTTTTACACGGGAGTCCGGGCCAAAGGCGTCGAGGCCCAGAAACAGTCCCCCGAGGTCAGAGGAGGACCGCTTAAAGCCCCCCTGGGGGGCACGGACACGTGTCAGGATAGCCGATCCCCAACACAAAGGTTTTAGAGACCATTTGTATTAATTACTATCATTTCATATTTTTAACATTATTTGATCCTTCCTAAGACATCTACATGTGTTAACAGAGCATAAATATATATGTTTTTGCATAAACAGAATGAGCATCATATCCATAGGTCATAGGATTTGGTTTCATTGAACTTGAAATTTGTTTGCACATGTTATGAACATTCGTATTTTTGAATACATTGATGTTAGCCTATTAAAGCATTTGATTCAAGCCAGGTCCCAATTTAAATATTTTTATATATTTAGAGAACTTGTGATCTCAGGAAAATAGTAAAATTTGTTTCATCATTTTTTAGATTTGATTTATGGAAATTTTTTATAGTGCACATTTTAGGCCTAAAGAATAAATTTGAGCTCCTTTACTTCAGAATGGTCAAACCTAAAATATTTTTTTATATTCAGAATCTATATGAATTTACACAAATTTAGAAGCTTTCTTCACTGGATTTGTAGTCTCCTAGCAAAAGTTATATGTATTTGAATCCTGTCAGTTCTTGAAAATGCCTGAAAAATCGTCCATACGCTTTCCAACTGCTAAAACGTATTTTGTCTTTTGCGCGGATTTTTAAATTATGCCGCTGGCTGACACGGTGGGCCCCCTTGCCTGAGACAGCGCGCGGGAGTGGGTGACTAGCGGATGACAGGGTTGGCCCGCCTGCCAGCGGCACAGAGCAGAGGAGCTCGGCCCGAAGCCTGCCGGCGGTGAAGCAGCGGTGGCGGAGCCTGGTCGGCTGCTCGGTGGCCACCTGGGGGTCGAGGGAGTCCCAGGGAACCGGCCGGCTGCGGCTGTGCGGCGGCGAGGAGAGGCGGAACGCGGCGCAGGCCATGGCCGGGAGTAAGGAAGAAGCCCGCTCAGGCCCGGATGGGTGTGGGGTGAGCATGAGGGGGTGGAGAGGACCCGAATACGCTACCTTTATGCGGCGTAGAATGGTTGAGGTAGCCTGCCACCGTGCGGCCGGAGGCGGAGAAGAATGAGTCCACGGCGGTGGCGGCCCGGCCGATGTGAGCTGAAATCAAAGCAACGCAGGATGTTAGGGAACCGTATGGTAGCTCTCTGTGGGAGGAATTTTATTGAACCTCACCGGGTGAAAGAATGCGAAAGGGCGTGCTCCCCTGCTTCGTCCCCGAGCTCGGCGTGCTCTCGGCGATGGGGGCGAAGCACGAGCGAGCTGGGAGCGACGTGTGAGGCTTCAGCAGCTTAAATACACAGCGTTGGCGGAGCTGGCAAGGTGCGGCAGATTCAATGGAATCGGCCGCGTGGTGTTCTTGCTCTGCCGTGCCCGCGCGTGGCAAGGCCGGCCTTCTGCGCGGCATGGATAGGGAGAGGGGGAGAGGGAAGGGGAGAGAAGAGGGAAGAGGGTGCCGGAGAGGTTGCCAGTGGGGCCCTAGCTCATGTGTGGCCCACTGTCAGCGACGGTAACACAGGCATTCTGTCGAGCACTCCGCGGGCATACTGTAGCAATGCCAGATTGTCCCTATTCTACTTGGCAGTTTGTGTCTATCCAAATGTGGCCTTAATTACTGAGAAAAATTCTGGAAAAATAGGTTTAGATATATTGATGAAAAAAGTTTCCAATTTCTTTGGATTCACTCATTTCTCTATTGTAGTTTTTAAACTATAATTCCTGAAATTTTGCTATTTTTGAACTATAATTGAATTTTTAAGGCATATAAATTTTTTGAAAAAATCTTGAAAAATTTATATTTATTTATCTCAATTATTTTAGTATTTTATAAAATTATTTCCTAGGTTAGATTATTTAGAGTTTATATAAGTTCCTTTTAGGTGCTCAAGCTTGATAAAAAAGGATTTAAATAAAGAAATTAAATATTAAAATAGGTAAATCCAGTAGAAAATCCAAAAATGCATTAAAAAGCATGTCGAGTCAATTTACATTATTTTTACATTTTTTGGGCTGTTACAAAATCAAAATCGAATTACTTAGTGCAAAATTGAAAGGATTTGAAGGAATTCTCACCTTTTGAAGAAAAGCACAAATTAGGGAAACTTGAGGGGAAAAGAATATATGGAAAATCTAATAAGAGGGAAGAGTATATAGATAAGGGGACAAAATTCTATAGATGAGAAAAGAGTATATATATATACATCTAATGCTACTCTTTTTATATTTCTTTTTAGAAAATAAAGTTCTTCGATTTTCCTGTTTCTATTATAAGGACCATTCTACCTAGGGTTTATCCTGTGGTCAATATAGCTCTGATACCAACTGTAACTACCCTCATTTTTGCGTAAAATACTAAAATGAGAATCTATGTGCATAAAGTACTAGCCCCATGATCAGTGGCTAGTATGCACATTTACAACAGTTGAACTCACATCCATACATGATATTATTAAAGCGGAAGCTAATTATACAATGTAGTCTTACAATTCAGAGTATGTTGCAGCAGAAAGAAGCAAAATCTTGTAGTGTATCCATCCTACCCTCAGGCAATTGACCCTAAAATCTCGCTAAGATAATTCCCGCAACCTGCGTCAAAGTACATGTTGTCTAGAGATTCACTATCTTCACTTAAAAAAAACAAATAAGCAAGAGTGAGTACTTTCGTACTCAGCAAGACTTAAGGTGGTATTTACAAAATGCACAAATGCAGGCCATGTCAAAGGAAGCTTCTATTGTTAAATTGCATAAAGTAAAATTGAATTTGGAAATCATGTTGTAATTTACAAATGGAATTTGTAAGAGCAAGATTAACTGATATGAAAATAACAAGTATGTAAAGCATAAGTAACAACTCACAGTCCTCCATGATGTGACCGTCGAATCGTCCAATTCCTGCCAACACGTGGCACAACACCATTTTTGCCCACATGTGGCACATCAAATGAAACCAAGACTTTTTTAAAATAGTAAAATATCTAACTATATGATGAGTTTACTAAGTGACCTTGATTGTGGGCGTGGCTTTTCGAAAAGATTTACACTCTGCAGAGATATACAACTTTACCCACAAGTCATGACCTTTACTTCTTGCCGCAAGTTTCACGCACCTTTGGCGTGTGGCCAGAATGTTCATGACAAAAACCTTTACATTAATTAGGTTAAATTTGCATCAGCCCGGTGACAACAAACCCTTTTTATGATGGCATAAGATACTTGTACACCCATTGTACTCTCAACAGGCTATACCTAATGAGTTCTCACTTCCTCGGCGGAAGATATTTGTACAATGTTATACTCTCAATAGTCGCTCCTGTTGAATTCCTCACTCCCCCATTATAGCAAGGCGTACACCGTTACATTGGTATGTAGAAACCCCTACAAGCATACCTAACAGGAATGCTTGTGCTACTCCAGCCTTACAATGTGCAAAGTTAAGCTAGATAACTTAATTGGTTTAAGGCTGTCTCATACCAGCACTTGTGGTTGTACGGTTGTCTTAGCTTGAAAACAACACAGTAGTTCGGTCCTTAATTTGACCTGGGCGATAACATCCCCCTACACTATGTGCAAGACACGTGCACATCCGGCTATTGCCAATAATCGCCCACGTCAAAACCGTAGTTTTATTTTTAGTTTTTAAATGAAAATACCAACAACCTTCAATGTCATATCCAACCTTTTTAAATTCTCAAGAGGTAGTTTAATCTGATTATTTCAATTTTCATTACTAAAGCATGGATAATAATGATTAATATGTAATCGCATATACCCATGTTGACATTATGTATTGTCTAACCTTATTCTAGGGTTATCAAGGTTCGCATGTCAATATTTAGTAAGGAAGTTTCATGAGATTACAGGTATGTCTACCAGTACCACAATATAGCAAATTTATAAAAAAAATACGCACATGCAGAAATTTACAGAAAACATTGGGATCAATATGTTCAAAGGGGGTGCTTGTCTTACTGATTATTGTCTATGATGAAGTCGAGGTCGCAGTTGGCATTGTTGACGACAGAATTAGTAACGTCGGTTTCTACACATCGTTCAATGAAAATATAGCAAATAACCAATTTTAATAAGGGCAAAAAGAAATCAAATGAAAGATCAAATAGAAATCTACACATAAAACAAGTGTGGTTTAGGGTTAGGGTTTCTTGATTTTATGTACGCACTTTATTCTGTCTTTTAACTCTTAGTTATTTCCAATAGTTTTGGGCTATGATCTAATAAGGCCTCTCGTTTTTTATAGACTATTTATCTTTATTTTATGAATTCAAGAGGCTAAAATTATATATATTTATATGTTTAATTTTGAATTCAAGAGGCTAAAATTATTAGGATTAATAGAATTAAAACATTAGTCATTATATAACATGTTAGGTTTTATTCGGGTTTCCAATTGAGGCTAGCTAGCTTTACTTTTGATGAGAATGAGATTCAAGTTCGATTATTAGCACAGAGGTGAGGTCTCAAGGTTATAATAGATTTAGACATTGATTTTTACGACGTTAGCTTACAAGGGCTATTGCATGATTAAACTTAAATGGGTAACGAGATATTATAATTTAACAATTAACGTATATGAGGTCTAAGTGTAGGCTTCTTATTATAGGGCATAGGTTCATGGTTTTAAGAAGATTCTGGTGATACAAATATTATAATTACTGATTTTTTATTATTTAAGTTATTTACTTGTAGTACGGATTTTTAGGGTTTATAATACGCAGGATTATGCTTTTAATAGGATTCAGATTCAAAGCATGTTTAATTAGAACGATTCCTACAAAATAGGATGGTCTCGCCTTAGGGAGTATTTCTAAGTTGGTTTTATTAGTATTAATGTTTATCCGAGATGTTTTATTCATTTCTTAATCTTATATATTTCTAAGGTTCGCGTTATAACGGGTTAGGCTTCGTTTTAGATTTGCGGCTATACTTTACACGATCATGCAATCATTTTTATAGCATTAGCAGGTTATGACCTCAAAAGTTCCTTGAAACTGGTTTAGCATCTTTTTTGCTTTTATTTGTGAAAGTTATTAACATTTTAGTTTATATGCATATGGAACATGAAGTCTTTTATGAACTTAATTCAAATTAGGTTATATTTTAAGCCTTCAAGCATATTATATGAAAGTATATCTCGACTAAAAGGCTAAGTGCAAGTTATGATATATTAAAATGGTTTTTACTGTACTAGGTGGTCTGATCATACGGGACATTTAGGAACTAGTTTTTCATGAATTAGCATCTATTCATACCCGTTATTCATGTTTGTAATTGCAAGCATTGGAAATTGCACTATTCATGAATCCAGTACAACTAGGGTCAAGTACAAATATTTTAGGAGGTTTTGGGTGCTCATGATCTTAGTAGTGTATAAAAATTTGTTTCACCCAATTTGAAGCTAATTTGAATAGAGCATTTTCTGTTATTTTTTGCAATGAAAACAAGGTTATGTATAAGCTTGATTTAGACTTAACTAGTTATGAAATATTTTTGCATAACCAGGGTTATTATGGTCTCACTAAGGCCAAGAAATTAGTTTTACCATTATTGATTTTGACCACAGAAAATGAGCACGAGAGGCTTCAAACAATTCAATATTATTTTTGCAGGGTTTTTTTCTGACATTTACTTTTACCTTTTTACTTTTATCCTTTTACTAATTCTATTTAAATGATTTTTCTTTAAAGAAAATATCCAAAAAATCAATAATGCCAAAAAAAATTAGAAATATAACATATTCAAAATTTAAAATTTCTATTATTATTTTATTAAAATTTTTAAGATGTTACAGCCACAACACAATCGATTCTAATGCTAAAACCGATTGTGATATTCACGTGTATATCACAATCGGTTCCTACCTAAGAACCAATTGTGATTTGCATAGAACATCACAATCGGTTCTAACATAAAATTAATTGTCGGTTCTAACATGAGAACTTATTGTGATGTGCCTAATTAACACAACAACCCAATCGGTTCTAACCTAATAACCAATTGTGAGGATTCCCTACCAATTATTAAATCCTCGCTGAATCATGTATCATAATCGGTTTTTCTCAAAAATTAAAATCTCATACAGATAAAACGATAATGTTGTACTATTCTGTAGCCGTGTAAATTTCTCTATGATTCTACTATGTGTGCCACTTAACTCATGCATTTTTTACTACCTACGTTCCAGCCGGACTCTAAACATTAATTCTTACCTCATCCAATATGTTTTCTCTCTTTTTGCATGTTCCTCGAACTTGCAGTTTAGATCAAACAAAAGATGGGGGTAAAGCAAAGGCTGATCTTTCGATTTGGACGGTACGTGGATACGCAATTATTCCACAGCCTGCACAGTGCCACTGACCATCCATCCATTCATGTCCGTTCGTCCGTCCGTACGTCGTGTCACACTCAGCCCAGTACGTACGAAAGTAATCGTGGACGATGTGACACGCGTCCGTCGTAGCTTCTGACAACTATACAAACCTTTGCGACTTCATCTCAAAGTATCCTCCATGTTGATAAATGCATTGTATCCACGTCACATAATACGAATATGTATAAATATATGTCTAATATTTTTGTTTAATATCTTAATTAACTTAAAAGAATTACTAAGCCGCATAAAATATTAGCAGGTGAATGTTTTACTTAAATAATCTTCGCTATATTTATATCAAGGTTTTAAATCAAGATTTTCGTGACAATGTCACAAAAAAGTTACGACAGCTATCGCTAGCTATCGTGGAAGGTATCATTCGTTGTGTTCTCAGTATTAATTTTTTTTAAAAAATAAGTGTCGACTTTTGTGGTCGGCAAAGAATTTTATGGGGCAGGCGA
This sequence comes from Otatea glauca, assembly GCA_036346275.1. Lineage (NCBI taxonomy): Eukaryota > Viridiplantae > Streptophyta > Magnoliopsida > Poales > Poaceae > Otatea > Otatea glauca. The sequence goes on from CM070720.1 coordinate 19,052,575, forward strand.
TAGATCTCAAACTCGAATGTCACACAAGACAAACGTTTAGACAGGTTCAGGCCCTCGACGGAGGAGGTAATAATACCCTAGTCCTGTGTGCTGGGATTATGTGGATCTCGTGGATCTAAGGTTGCTCATGTGCTCGATGTTTTTGTTGTTGCCCGCTATCTCCCTTATATAGTGGGGGTGGGGCGGTTTACAGAGTCCCGATCGGTTAAGGGATTCCGATCGGTTATTGGATACTAATCGGTTACAGGATAGAGTTTACATCTTTATCTTACCCTGTTAACAACTCGGATTACAACCGTATCTCTTATATCTAAATATATGCTCAACTGTCTCTATGATGTATCCCCTTCCGCATGACAGCAAGGCTTGGCGCGGAGCTTATCCTTTGGGCCTTCCTCTCGGCCCTGTCTTTCTCTTAGGCACTTCTGAGCCGGTTATGAAGACATCTGGGTTCTTATATTCCACAGTAGCCCCCGAGTGATTCATGATCCGATTGCTGTATCTTTATCTGGGTCTCAACTTTGGATCAACGTTTTCAGCTTCCAGCATGAACCTCTGACTAGTTTCTTCTTTGATTTGGATTCTTCTCCTTATAGCAAGGGGATTATGAAGGACTCGAATGTAACCCCGGACAGTCTTCGAAGTCGCTTTGACTTCTTGTGTCAATTCATTTTCTAAAAAACTCTTCAACTTCTGAAACCATCTTAACTCCAAGTCTCCTCGGCTTTTGATGTCTTTACATCTTCGTATTTACTTCAACCTTGCGGTATCAGCTATAAAAGGTGAACCGATGCTTCTGGAATTTATCCCCTTACGCTTAGTTCTCCATCTTCCTACTCTGAGCCCCACCTTCTTCCCGGGAATCTTCATGGACGGCCAGGAGCCTGAACTCGTTGAGGAGTGGGCGCTCTTCGACCTCGCCATGGCCGAATGGGTGGAAGAAGAAGCTGTCGCCCTCGACCACGTCGCCCTCGACACCTTCCTCGAGATTGTCCCCGCCCTTTATTGTGTTAGGGAAACTCTCGCGGAGGCGCTCGGTCGTGTGTGTCACGGAGAGGTGTAATAATCCTGTAAATGTAAGAAAATATTTTCCTAAGCATAATGCCTGGGGAACTTTATATATAATAAAGAAATACCTTTCCATGTGTTTTCCATGATTGTCGTTTGACATAGCTTAGACCCAGTTTGGGGTATATCGAAGCTTGCATGGCTCTTTGGTCGGGTGATATTCGTATCCAATCGTCGTAGGATATATTCTAGGTCCGACTTGGGACATATTAGGATTTGCGCGGCTCTTGGCCGAGTGATACCTATATCCGACTGCTGTAGGATATAGCTCTAGTCCGACTTGGGACATATCATATTCTCGTGACTCTAGGCCGAGTGATACCCATATTCGACTGCTGTAGGATGTAGCTTAGGCTCGGCTTGGAGCGTATCAGGATTTTCTTGGCTCATGGCCGAGTGATACCTATATCCGACTGGCGTAGGATATAGCTTAGGCTCGACTTGGAGCGTATCATATTTGCACGGCTCTTGGCCGAGTGATACCTATATCCGACTGCTGCAGGATATAGCTCTGGTCCGACTTGGTACATATCAAGGTTTATCCGAACGGTATCTGTACTCGTTTATTACGATGCACAGCTTATCGACACATCTTGGGGCATACCATTGGAACCGCGCCTTATCAGGCTCAACCCGCGATATATGATTCCGCCATGCGGTAACCAATCTGCGACCCAACGTGGGGTATATCGCAAGAAGATATTTTTAATCCAAACTGGAGGATACACACGTCCCGCTTAGCTTGATAAGCGGTTAACCATCCCATCGTGGGGGGCAACGTGTCCCAAATGTGACTTGGTCAAACCATGACTGCCTCCATATGTCAGGACGCCGGGCTAGCAAATCATTACGGAGCATAGAGCAGGGTGAGGTGTTCTGCAATCTTTTTCCCGCCGATTCGACGAAAACCTAATTTTCCCCCCTTTAAGACTAAGCTGATGGTTCATTTTTCCCATCGCACACTCCTGCCCCTTCTGCTTCCTTGTCTCTACGACTTCTCCGCCGCTAGGGTTAACTGCTGTTGCGCTCGCATTTTTGCGCCGTCGTTGATCTTTCCTCCAAAATTGTCTTCTCATTCTTCAAAAGACACCTCCTCGCTGCCTTTGCCTCAAGATTGGACCACCTCGATCACGATGGAAGAGCAGTTGCAATCCATAGTGGACGATGGGGTTCTTCCAGCCCTGACTTTAATCTCCGCACGATCAGCCGCAGGTGAATCCATCCCTACCCCCTGTTCCGAAGAGATTGTGTTTTTTGAATCTTTCTTCCAACGCGAGCTGGGCCTTCCTGCCTGCGTTTTTCTTTGTGGTCTTCTTTTTTTCTATGATATTGAGTTGGTGAACTTGAATCCCAACTCCATCGTGCAAATCTCCCTCTTTGTTCACCTCTGTGAGGCATTCTTGGGCATCCTCCCTCATTTCAATCTCTTTTGTCATCTCTTTCTCTTAAAGCCTTATCCCTCAAAGAGCGACCCCAAGGTAATTGGGGGAGCCGGATTTCAGTTGCGGGAGGGGTTAAAGAAAAACTACTTTGCCATTCCCTTCAAAACTTCCAATAAAGGCTGGCACCAGGAATGGTTCTATTGTGCCAATCCTGATCCTGCTCTCCCCTCTTTTGTCGGGCGCCAGCCTAAGGTGTCCTTTTCTTGGGTATCTGCTCCCAATGCTTGCGACATGGACCAGGTGCATGATCTTCTGGCGCTGATTGAGAAATTAAAAGAAGACGATCTCACGGGAGTTGGTCTAGCCCTCCATTTTGTCACGCGCCGGTACAACCACTAAAAGAGCGAGTCCACCTGGGATATAAATTTGAAGGGAGGGATGATCCGACCAAGGAACTGCCCGTATCAGTATCAAAGGAGCAAGTATACGCTCGGGTAGGCGACTTTTTCATCCCGAGCGTAGAGATGTCCACCGCCATATGCCCGAAGTCCTTTATTGCATCAAATCCTCCTCCGGAGGTAAGAAAGTTTAGCTTATAGACTCCCACATTCATCTCTGAATGACTTTTAACAGTTATAATACTCCTTTCTAGGATCGATTGGCTTTCTTCAGTGACGCGCCTCTCTCAGAAATGCCTGTTCATAAGAGCGCTCACTGGAAGCGACCTACGAGCTACCAAGCCAGAGACCTGGCCGCTAAGAAGGGGAAGAAAACAATTGTCAAGGACTCCCCAAAGCCTCGGCGCCCGACTGGTGGTCCCAAAATTCAAGAATCACTAGCGCAAGCCCCGGTGCCTCCAGTTCCCCCTCCGCGTAAGCTCGTGGTCCAGCCGAGTCCAGCTCCGAGTGACTCGAGTGCTCGGGAAGAGCCTAGGGTTCTAGATCATAGCACCCCGACTGGTCCCTTCAGAAGTGGTTCTGCCGCTCGCAAAAAACCCCCAATGAGAATAAAGAAGTCCGACAGATTGGATGTCCTATCGACTCTTATTCGACGCATTTTGCCAGCTTATTCACCGATCATTTTTCTTATAGGAATCCTTCGTATGATGTTCTTGTCGAGACACCGTCCGGGACCCTTGAAGAAACTGAGACCCAGGGCGTACATGTCTTGGTTGAGGAGGCCTCTCAATCTGCCTCGCCTGGGGACACAAGGGCGCCCTCTAAGCCACAGCCGCTTTCATCGACACCCCGTGCCTCGGCATCGGGTCCTGCTGCTGAAGAGCTCGTCTCCTGTCCATCCCCCGCGGTTGAAGAGATTCCCCGAGTTCCGCCGCCTCTTGCTCGCCCCCAATTCATAATGCAAACCGCATGGGTTGATGAGGAAGACGGCTTGAAGTCCCTGGATGACTCGGAGGAGGAGAAAGAAAAGAATGACTTCTACAATCATGCCGCCGCTTGTGCTCGCCTGGCCCGGGTAATACTTCCACTACTCTTATCACCTTCTTGCTTGCGTTGGTTAGCATGTTGTCACCTTTCCTACGATGGTTACAGAAATTGGGAGAACGCTCTGCAAAGAAATCCGGAGGTCAGGACGCGGCAGGAATATCTGGCCTAGTTGGAGCAGATCAAAGCTAAACATGCAGCCAAGCTGCGAAATCTTCGGTCTGAGGTCCAAGCCCTGCGGGAGGAGAAGGAAACCCTGCGGCAAGAGAAGCTAGATGTTGTTGGCTCCCTTCGAGGTAGATATTTTCTGAACCATCCCGTGTCCTTGTTTAATCGTTTGGTCTTTTGATTTCCTCCTCTTTGTGTCAGCTCGAGATTCTTCTATTGTAAAGCTCCAAGAGCAGCTTAAGGCCTCGGAGGTCTCCAGATTGGAATCGGAGAAGGAGCAAGAAGGTACGCTCAGCAGATTGGCCTTCCCTTGCCTTCATTGTCTTCTTGGTACTTCTTAATAATTCATTTCGCTTGCAGACTACAAGTTCAAGATGCGGGCGCAATACGCCGCTTATAACGAGAGGGTCGAGGCCCTTGAAACGTCTTGTGCTAGGCTTCGCGAGGCCTCTGAGCCATTGCTGCGGTTGCTCCATCCCGGAGGCGAGAGACCGCTCAGTAGGGACCAAGTTATCTCCCAATTGGAGGAAGCCCCCAAGGAGCTTAAGATACTCTTGAAGGAAACAACGACCAATGGCGCTAGCTAGGCTCTGGCGATCACCAAGTCGCTTTATCCCCAAGTGGATCTTGAGGCCATTAAAGATGGCTACGCCTGTAACGTGGATGAAGACCGGGCAGCCGAGCTCTGGGAGGAAGTTAAAGATGCTTCTTCGGCTGTCGCAGAGACTTTGGACCTGTGAATAAAATCTTTGAAAGTGTTTCCTTGATCTTGCAAGTTTTCTTTACATATGCTATTATGCTTGATGAGGCCGTCCGAGTGGTTTCGACTTCTTAAATATTATGTCCGACTAGTTCAGCCCCCAGGCTCTGGGACATGGTTCATGATTCATGTCTCAGAGTCTTAAAAATTCATAGGAGCGAAGCACTCAGACGCATAAATTTCGAGAAGATTATACAAGAATAACTTTAAGAGCGAACATTCATTCATAAAGAAACAATTGAATTACAATGTTCAAGTGAAAAAACGACGTAGCTGTTCTATGTTCCAGATGTTGCTGACAATCGTGCCGTCTTCACGCTTGATCTTATATGCCCCAGGATGTATCACCTCATCGATGATGTAAGGGCCTTCCCAGCTTGGGGAGAGCTTGTGCTCGCATTTCTGATTCTTTCTAAGGACCAGATCTCCTTTGAAGAATGCGCGGCTCTTTACATTGCGACCGTGATAGCGACGTAAGTCCTGAAGGTATCTTGCTGACTGAATTGTTGCAATGTCCCTGGCTTCTTCCAGTTGGTCGAGGTCTTTTAGCCGGCTTTCTTCCGAAGCGACCTCTTCATAGCTCCGAACCCGCCACTACAAGAATCAGGGAAAAATTCGTGGGCCAAAAACCCATGAATTTAAGCTAAAACCCACGAATTTAATTTAAATTCGTGAGCAAACCGTCGAATTTAGTTCACGAATTTAACTCGATGAAATTAATTAATTAAATTCGTGGGTACCCACGAATTTAAGTTAAATTCGTGGGTTTCTTCCAAGCCCACGAATTTAATTGTTTTCGAGTTAAATTCGTGGGTTTAATAAACCCACAATTTAGCAGATTAAATTCGTGGGCAAAATAACCACTTAATTTATCGATTAAATTGTGGGTTTATTAAACCCACGAATTTATAAGATTAAATTCGTGGGTTTAATAAACCCACAATTTAATCGATAAATTCGTGGGTTATTTTGCCCACGATTTAATCTGTTAAATTCGTGGGTTTATTAAACCCATGAATTTAATTGTTTAAATTGTGGGTTTATTAAACCCACGAATTTAATCTATCATTTTTACAAAAAATGTATATATATCCATATATATATCCAAATGTATGTATTTATATATATATATGTATCGCACTCAATACATATAACAACTAAAGAAGAAAAGAAAAGGCAAAAGAAAATTGAAACTAAAAATTGCTAAGTTTAAGAATAAATAAGAAGATCATCTATTTTGTTCAAATCGATCGAAACACTAACACAAAAGACAAACTCCACAATGAAGTTCAAGCGAACGAAGAATTAACAAACGAGACACCAAACCTATTACGGTACTAAAATATCAAACCAACCTTTTAACTCTTCAAAACGGCTTAAAACTAAGTCTCCGAATGTACAAAATTTGGCATGACCTCTCTTGTAAATAGGACATCCACTCAGACAAAAAACATTTGCGTTATAATATATATATCAATCTCTCAAACCGAAGGAGACATTCTAGTAGATCCTTAGATAATCCAATCACACATCAACAACAATTTGTAAACTACGCAATGACGCACAACACATTACAACCGCAATAGATATAATCCACATTCCATTAAAATAAGTCCATCACAATAAGTCGATCACAACGTATCCATCACAACAAGTTATAAAGTACAACAGTTATACACCAATCGAGCTCACAATGGAATTCATGCCTCGGGGTTGTTGGAGTTGTGGGCGCTACCACCACCGTCGGTGCTGTTGAAGATGTCTTCTATGATGTCGTCGTTAGTACGTGCTGGAGGGCGTGACCTAGAAACCTGCAAGTTCAAGATTAACTTAGGTTGTGCTACAAGTAACATTATGCTGATTCACATGAATGTCAATATGAGAATATCAATAGTACTATTCAACCAAGACACAATATGAGAATATCAATATGACAGGTCAAGCTAAACAAGAATAGATACTATATATAAGAACTACACGTACGAGCTAGTCAAGATATGCTGCAATAATCATATGAACATCAATCTCATATTCAATGAAGTATCAAAGTAATACTCTTTAGTATTAACATAAGGCCAAGATTACAACTAAAATTATTTAATTCAACTTCCAAAGGCCCCAATTGCATCACTGAGTATTCAAAAGATAACAAACAGTGAAAATAGTTCAAAGAAGCAATTAAGAGTTTTGGTAGTCATTTTAAGAGTTCAATATACAAAGTACAAATATAAAGCATTCTACAAGGATAAACAATCAGATTGTACATGGGAAAACAACACATTCTACAAGGATGCCATATAAAGCATTTAAAACATAAGTTCACAATTGAACAAGTTGTCTTAAGATAACTTTTCAATTCCAAGAAGTCAGCACAATATAAGGTTCGAAATCAAAAAGTTATTGAAAGAAAGAAAAAATCAAATAACACGTAATGGATTAATAATTTGGTAAACCATCACTTATCTACAGGAGCACAGCAATGAACTTTCATAAGCACACAGGTTAACCTTTTCAAGTATGAACATTGAGATGATTTGTGCAAGGTTTAAGAAAGAGTTGCCTAAATGTCCTAAAATCGACTAAGTTGTGCATTTCAACAAAAATTATCACTTTTGCAACAGATTACTCAGATTGATATATACTAAAAGAATGAACTAGATTTCCTCTGTAGTATATGTCCATCCATTTGCACATGTAATCTCATATTCAATGAAGCATATGTAATCTCATATTCAAAGAATGAACTAAAGTTCCTACGGAAGCATATGTTCCTAAATTTGAGCAAGAGAAAGGAAGGGATGGGGCAGGTAGCTCACCAAGTCATCAAACTCCACAACAAAGTTCAAGCTAACGAAAAATTAACAAACGAGACACTAAACCTACTACCTCTACTAAAAGACCGAAACCAACCTTTTAACTCTTTAAAACCGGCTTAAAACTAAGTCATTAAAATGTACAAAATTTTGGCATGACCTCTCTAGTAAATAGGACATCCACTCAGTAGACAAAAAAACATTTGCAGTTATAATATATATACCAATCTCTCAAACCAGAAGGAGACATTCTAGCAGATCCTTAGATAATCAATCACACATCCAAAACGGCAATTTGTACACTACGTGACGAATGACCACCACACTTGCCACGTACTGTTGAAGATGTCTTCTATGATGTAAATCGTTAGTAGGTCGGAGGGCGTGACCCGTAAACCCGTAAGTTCAAGAATTGACAAACTTAGCTCGTGTCGCAAACTTAGAATGTTTTCGACATCCATACATGAGGTGTCGCCCGAGGTGGCTGCAGGCCCACGGGTTGAAGTACATAGGCATTCCTTGGCTTGGCATAGGTGGTGGGTACATGTAGAACGGGTTTGGAGGTCGGGAGCCCTGTAAGGCATAGACAGTACATCATGCCACATATAAATCATTCATTCAAATTTTAAATAACGAATTGAACCGATCCGTTTTTACCTGTGGTGCCTCTCCGTAGAAGGTGGTCAGATCTGTGGAGGAACATGTAGAAAGGAGGAGGAGGTGGGAGCTCTGTGGATCATAGTTTGTGATATGAAGTACACATAATAGAGTTTTTGAAAATAAAGAATGCATGAGAATATCATATAACCCGAGGTGCATCTCCTAGGGGTGGTGCCCGCATCCCAAAGTAGGGTTTATGAAGGACGCCGGGGGAGGCTGAGCACCTTGTGATGCTTCTCCTTGTGGTGGTGGCTGCATGTGCGGAGAAAACATGTAGAAGGGAGGTGGCTGGGAGCCCTATGACATAATAGTCCAGTTTGTGAATTCGTGATTTTACGAGCTAAGTGAATTAAAGAGTAATGAACTCAAGTATCTTTACCTGCGGAACAGGAGGGCGAAACACTGGCACGTTAGGTCCAAGAGATTGTGACAGTTGCTGCATATAGATTGTTTGTTAGATTTCAATCACAAATGTAAACTTGAGCGTTTTGTTCAAAGTTGAGATTGTACCTGCAGATACATTTTCATGTATTCTGAGTCTCCTCGGCTTCTGCGAGCTTCCTCTCGTGCTTGACGAGACTCTTCTCGCGCATGACGAGCCTCCTCTCGCGCTTCACGAGCCTCCTTGTGCGCTTGTGCTTCCCGTGCGGACCTCGACGAGCGAGCACTCCCCTGTGAGGAAACCGAGCCTCGTGGACGACGATCGCAGTCCACAACTCCATCCCCCATGGCCCACCTACAAACGATATATCTTGAAATGTGACAATGCAATATTTTTTCCTTACTAGAGCGAAAACAAATAAAATCAGCTTTATTAACGAACCTCCCATGCTTTAGGCCCTCCGGCGTGGTACAACGCTCCACATCGACCGGTGCGGCCCTCCAATCAACCTCCGCCCATGACGTTGTGTCATTTGTTCGCATATATGACTTTGCAAAAACAACATTTTGGTGCTCTGGATGTAAATTTGCACAAAACATATTGTGTCATTCATACTTACCATCCTCTCACTAGCCCGTCATCGCACAACACATCCGGGTTCTGTGAATCCTCGCCTTGGTGCCCCGGATGTAAACTTCCACAAAAGTGGGAGTACTCCACTTTCGACCTCCTACGATGCAAAGTTATAAACAATTATAATACCGATACATAGTGACAAATTCACTAACAATTATAATACCGATACTTACCATGCGTTGCTCTAGGCCAATGTGTCCGTCTCATACTGTACTTGTGCTTCCCCAATCTACTTCTTCTGCTCCTCGATTTCTATTTGATTTTTCTTGAAAATCCTCCGACCCCAATCTGCACATCCACCTCCAAGCCTCCATGTCCTTCATTATCCAATCGACCGAGCTCGAGATACTCTTGTTCCGTCAGTGTATCCTCCTCGCCTCTGGTCCTCTTCTCATGTTCACCTTCTTCACCCTCTTGTAAAATTGATGATGCTTGAATGCGTGCATTCTTCGAACGAATCTCCGACAACCTTTTGTGCCGCTCGTTGAAGACGCTTTTGGCCTTCTTCAAAGCGTTGTAATCGTCTTCGTTCTCAAGGCGGAACCTCTCCGCATATAATCACACACCGTCAAATTGTACTTACATTTAAAGCAATACTCAAATAAAGTAAATACATAACGCAAACTCACCCGAAGCCAGCCCACATGCGCCTCGACATGTTTGGTTGTCTTCGCCTCCTTCCACGCTCTCCTTCAACGCCCGGTGCTTCCAGCCAGGGTCGCGAATCTATCCCTCACCGACTCAACCATGCTAGGGTAGTAGTACCGCCAAGGGCTCCCAAAGACGGCGTTAACCTTTGTAATGTGGCCCGTCCGGTCCAACCCGCTCTTTCTAGTGCCTACAACAAAATACAAGACAAAGATGCATCAAAACAATAAGTTGTCACCTAGCTAATGCTAAAAGAGAAGATATAATCATACTGCGCCCGTGTACCTCTATCAACCTCCTATCGGCCGAGTTGCATCTCTGACGAACCGAGACGGTTTTCTAAACCTGAAATGCAAATAATTAGTTCATAGACATTACAATGTAAATATGGAGATTAAATGATAATCCAATACTACACATATACTGATGGTACCCAAGAAGACCCGCCCTCTTGGTGGCTCTAAGGTCGCCTCCAACTCTGATTCGCCCGCCTCGGCCTCGGCGTCGTGATTCAGATCTGCTGCCCCACCGCCACCACCCCCAACGACCTCCTCGTCGTCGCCTCGCCCATGTCGCCATGCTCACATCCCAACTGCGCCTCCTCTACAACCCCTACCGCCTCGTCCTCCCGTGGTCGCTCCCGCGCTGCTCGTGCTCGCCATTGAAGCACCTCTGGAGCTGCTCCTGCCGCTGTCTAATCTGCGCCGCCCCAGCAAATATGGCGCTGCTGGCCATCGAGTCCTGACCATCAGAACCCTTGCTCCTCGACCTTCTGGAGGACGACCCGCTGAACTTGCCTTTAAGCTTGTCAACCTGATGCCTGAACATACTCATCTGTTCAAATTTGACAAGAGTTAGTATACAGGTTTACAAATAATTTTCAATAAGTTGCAAAAAAGAATGAGACAACTATAACATGTAAAAAATGAAGGAGACAACAATGACTTGTAGAAATGAACGAGGCAACAATAATCTTACAAAATATACATATCAAAAGTCGTCGGCGTCGGAATCTGCTTCTGCGACTCGTATTTCATTGAGACGTGCTTGAAGACGTGCAATCCTTACTGACTTTTGAGGGCGTTTCCGTGACGGGCCGGGTTCATCTGTTATTACGTCTGTGGCATCGGTAGGTAATTGATCGAGTCCTGCCCCGTCGGAGACAAGGAAAGAATCCCCTATAGCTTCTTCTTGATATACATCACCCACATCATCCTCTACGTTACTTGCCACATACGAAACATCCCTGTGGGGATATACTTGTGGTTAACTTTAAATACAACCCACCAAGCCTTCAAGCTACGGTGAGGATAGCTCGTAGTACACTGCTCAACTCGATGTGCAAGCACGATGTTATTGATATGGCCACGAAGCCGCGAATCGTGCTTCACCTCCACCATCCCAAAGTCATCGACACGTGTGCCGCTGTGTGGATCGAACCAATGGCAATCAAAAACACAACCTTCGTTCTTTGCCACCCCAAAGGTATACTCAATTATGTTTTGTACAACACCGTAGTAGTCTAATATATCGCTGGAATCGGATGACGTTGTGACTACTCCGCTGTTTGAAGTGGCCGCAAGTGGACGGCTAGCTTCTAATTTCACTATTAAAAACGGAACCCGCTCACATCACAACGACTATAGCTCCTTGCCGCCACATCACCATGTGAGAGCCGCCGGAGATCCTCGAGGACTGAGGCATCACACATACACTATATAGCAACATTCATCATCTGTTAGTCTAATATTAAGTTACTACAACAATTCATTTTAGAAAATGAATAAATAGTCAAATTACATCTTCGGAACCATTGCACGAAGCTTGGGCGCCTTTCAACCCATCACGACGTAGGTTATCCAATTGCTTAGTTGTGGGTTGTCGAGTTGACTTCCAATTTTCTTTGTCAAATACTCTGCGTCATTTATTCTCGGGTTAAAAAGGACACTACATTGAAATGTTGAAAACATAATTCAGAAAGTCACTTACTCAAAATATTTTTCAACTTCTACCATGTTAGTGAACATGTAAAGCATGGCCATGTTCCACTCCTCATACTCAACATGGTGTGCAATTGTAACGACCCAACAAAGTTGACCCTTGCATTGAAAAAGCTTAAGTTATTTGAACGGTTCTTCTTCCGCTGCACGGCATCGATTCTTACGGACATTCACATTGTGCTTGAGTGCGAAATACTTTGTTGAGAAGTTTGTGATCTCTTTACTTGCATAAGCCTTTGCGATACACCCTCTACCCTTGCCTTGTTGCGCATCGCAGCTCTAAGCTTTTTCAACTCCCTTCCCGACTATACATCCATCCGAATCACGCAGACCTCCAACCTTCGCTTCCCAAGGTAGATGCACCAAGAGATGTTGCATCACATTCATAAAACCAGGTGGGAAAGTTTTTTCCAACTTGCATACAAGCAATGGAATTCCTTCTAACTAACCGATCAACGCCTTAGAGATTTCCTTACCGCATATCCGCCTATAGAAGTGGCGAGCTCGCCAACATCCTCCACAACTCATTATCAAAATAGCCACGAAACATTACCGAACAAGTCTTTCCATGATAATATAGTAATCATGACTCTTTAGCCCGTTTAGCTTACCGGTGCTGACATTCACAACCCGTTTTATGTTAGATGCATAGCGATCAGGAAACTTTAGAGTTTTCAACCACCTCAAAATCTGTTTACGGTCTTACGGCTTCACAAGATGGAGCTCGTGGCGGCTCTCATTCCCATTTAAACCAACTTTAACCTTGAGCCACACCTAGCACAATGATCACCCATGTCTTTCCTAGCACTCACGTTATCCTTTGTTTTGTCGGTTACATCAAACACCATGCTTATGATGCTTTCGCCACATTGCGCTCTTAGTGCATCAAATCTATGTTATGCGGCAGAATCAAAGCTTTCGCGTAAGGCGCTCCCAAAGAAAAGAAATATGAGTCCAGCTTGTGCTCCTTTCCATAGCTAGTGAAACCCACTTAGTAGATCGCAAGCCGACTATGCCATTCACCTATCTCCTCTCCCGTGAGTCGCCTCGCGCCCTTTTTAACTTTCGTCCTTTTCAAATGCTTTGGCATCGTTCCTAAAAGGGTGCCTCGCGGAAGCCATCGTCGATGGCAATCGAAGAATGTGATTTTTTACCCGCGTGAGCTCAATGCATTAGAGTCACCATACAAATTGGACAACACAGCGACCATGAACACACCACCGCCCAAATGCCATATGCCAACAAATCATGGACCGACCATGTATGCGGCTCGTAAGGTAAATTCTTCGCCACCAACGCTGTCGTATGCCTTTTCCTCGCCACAACTTCTTCACTCATCAATTAAGGGCCGCATGAACACATTGAGATCCTTCCTGGATGCTTAGGACTCGGAATGACAAGAGCAAGGAATATGAACCCTCTTTCAAGCAAATCTCGGTGGAAGATTGTATGGCATGATGAAGACCGCCAACAAGAGTAGAGGCTAGCGCCAGCCGAAGGTGTGAAACCGTCCGTGGACAAACCAAGACGGACACTCCTAGGGTCGCTTGCAAAAGCAGGATCGAATCGGTCCAATGCCCGCCATGCCTCGCCATCGACGGATGCACCATCATATCCGGTCTTGGTCCTCACGCTTACCTTCTTTGTGCCACCGCATATGTTTCATTGTTTCTTTTGACATGTACACCGCTTAAGCCTATCCGTGATCGGCATGTACCAAGCCGTTTAGTCGCAACCTTTGTAGTCACCGATACCCTTCCTCATCTACCACCTCAACGAACCGCACTTACCGCAATGCATACAATGGGTATCCTTGTCATGATCCTTCCGTAACAAAGCATGCAATTATTCTCGCACACATCAATCTTCCGTAATCCATCCCGAGGCCGCCATCAACTTTTTCGATTGGTACAAATCCTTTGGCATCTTGTGGTTAGGCGGAAGGACATCATTCATTAGTTCATGCAAAGCGTTGAAGCATTTGTTCAAAAGTTGAACTTCGACTTCATCGACATAAGCCGTGTAACCGCCGCAGGACGGTCACATTGGTCAAGTCATGCGACTTCGTCCGAGGCGCCAAGTAGCCTATAGAATTCCTTAACCTCCTCCTACCGTGACCCTCCCGAGTTAAATTCACCCCTACCAAGATCATCCAAAGATCTCTTCCATCCGGTCGTGATCCTCCACATGGTCCAAAGATCTCTTCGTCTCAATGGCTCGCCTGCGGCCTCTCCATGACGGTGCCACACCAAATAGTTAGGCATGAACCCGCTTTTGCAAATGTGATATCGCACTATATCCTGCGTAGTAGCTGTTATTCTCGCCGAGGGTACACGGGCAATACACATATTCACTCCTCCAATAATGCTTTCTTCAAGAAAGCATCCGTGATCTGCCCCCATTCCCTTGAGTGCCCCCCATCACTCCTCCATCCGTCATACATCGCCCTTCGATCGTCACCCATTATCAAAGCTAAACAAATGAAACAATGTCAACGTACGACCGTGGCTTAGGTGACAAAGACAACCCTATTAGGAAAGATGTGTTCTAAACCCACCCAAGAATGGAGGCTATTGCATGCGACCTGTGACGTGCGCTACGAACCGAACAAAATTTCGGCAAAGATAACTTATTTGTTCTCCAAACGCACGCCGATGTTGGTGCGTCGGAGAACAACAGGTTATGTGGCCGAAATCACGCTCGTCGCCGCACGCCACAGCCCTATGCAACAACCAACATTCTCGGCCGTCCAAAATACATCGACAACCGAACCGCGCACCTCACAAGCAAATGTGAGATGCGCCATTCCCGAACGGGTGACACCTATGCTCTCTACTGTTCGACACAAACCCTAAACTCTAACGTTATATACAACGGCAGAGAGAAAATAAAAAAATATATATCATATGCAGCGAATATAAAATGAGATGAAATAACTTTAAACGAATGTAAAAAGAGATGAAATATACCTTCTCCAACGCCCGTGGGGGCGTCGCGGAGGGTCCGGGGAGGGCGGGGTGGCGCCAGCGACGGCGAGGAGGCACCGGCGATGGCGCAGTGGTGGCGCGGCAAGGCGACAAAGCGGGTGGTGGGGCGCCGCCGCCGGGCGATGCGGCGGCGTCTCGGGCGACCGAGAGGGGTGGCACGGGCGGAGGGTGGGTGGGCGGCGGCGGCAGCGGCAGCAGGCGACGGCGCGGGTGGTCGGCCGGGCGGGCGGCGGCAGGCAGGCGGGGGGGGGCTGGCGGGCGCCGGCCACGGGCAACGTCATGGCGGCGGGCGGGGCAAGGCAGGCGGCGCCGCACGGCGGCGCGGGCGGCGGGCATACATAGGCGGGCGGCCGCCGGAGGGCGGCGCTCGGCGCAGTGGCCGATCGCAAGCGGTGCGGCGCGGCGGCCGCCGACCGGGCGGGCGGCGGCACGGGCGGCCGTCGGCGGGTGTGGTCTCGCGGCCGAGAGGCCGCGCAGCAGCGGAGGGCGGGGCCGGGCGGTGGTTTCGGCGGCCGAGCGGCGCAGCAGCGGGCGGCGAACGGGCGGCCGATGGCGCTGGGACGGGCGATGGGCGGGCGGTGTGGCGTGGGGGCGGGCGGTGGCGGGCTCGGCGGTCGGCGGCGCAGACGCTGTATGGGAGGCGGCCATATCGGGCGTGCGGGTGTAGGGTTTTTTTTGCCGCGGTTAAATTCGTCGGTATGCCCGTGCCCACGAATTTAAAAGTTTAAATTGTGGGTAATTTTAGGCCCACAATTTAAAAGTTTAAATTGTGGGTAATGTTTGGCCCACGAATTTAAATGTTTAAATTCGTGGGTAATTTCTGTCCCACGAATTTAAACGATTAAATTCGTGGGTTTTATTTTAGCTCACGAATTTAAATAAATAAATTCGTGGGTTTCATTTTGGCTCACGAATTTAATTAAAAACGTGAGTTTTATACATACCGACGAATTTAAATAAATAAATTCGTGAGTTTTTTTTGGGCCCACGAATTTAAAAAACCCACGAATTTTTCCCTGATTCTTGTAGTGCGCGGGGATCCGAATTCTAACTCGGTGGGGAGGACCACCTCTGAGCAATACACCAGGAAAAAAAGTGACTGCCGGTTGTTTCATTGGGTGGTTCGCACTTTCAGAGTACCAAAGGCAATTCTTTGACCCACCGAGTGGCATATGGTTTGAGACGATAAAAAATCCTTGCCTTTAAGCCTTGTAACACCATGCCATTGGCTCGCTCGACCTGCCCATTACTTCAGGGGTGTGCTACTGATGCGAAGCAAATTTTTATGCCGAGTTCGCCGCACCAGTCTTGAAATATGCCACCTCTAAATTGGGTGCCGTTATCTGTGATGATTCGGTTTGGTACGCCGAACCTAACCACGATTTTATGGAAGAATTCTTTGGCTTTTGCGGCTGTGATTGTGGCGACTGGCTTGGCCTCAATCCATTTGGTGAATTTATCGACGGCCACGAAGAGATGAGTATAACTACCTTCAGCCTTCTTCAAAGGTCCCACCATGTCAAGACCCCAGACCGCAAATGGCCAGGTGATTGGGATGGTCTGTAGTTCCTACGCCGGTTTGTTCATCTGTCGCACAAAGAATTGACATCCTTCGCATGTCCGGACGATGTCCCCTGCATCGGTTACAACAGTCAGCCAGAAAAATCCCTAACGACAAGCCTTACCGACTAGGGTTGTTGACGCCGCATGATTCCCACAAATTCCCGAGTTGATTTCCTTGAGAAGATCTCTTCCTTCTTGTTCTGATATGCACCGTCGTAGTACACCAGAGGAGCTTTTGTGATAGAGCTCTCCTCTGATTACCACATAGCTCTTGCTTCGACGCATTATTCGCTCGGCCTGCACGCGTTCTTTGGGTAGCTCGTCCTTCGTTAAATAATCCAGATACAGGGCTGTCCAATCGGGGGTAATGATCAGGACTTCTGCCTCTACGTTCTTCTCCACCGGGATGTCCGACTTTGGCCAAGTGCTTATTGTGGGCTTATGAATTTCTTCGACGAATACTCCCACGGGCACTGTGGTCCGGCCGGATCCCATTTTTGCTAGCTCATCTGCCGCTTCATTGTCCCGACGGAGCACATGAACAAGTTCCAAACCGTCAAAGTTGCCTTCTAACTTGCGCACCTCCTGGCAATAGGCAGCCATGTTGTCTTCGATGCAGGACCATTCTTTTTGTACCTGATTGACCACGAGTATTGAATCTCCGTGAACCGTCAAACGTCGGATACCGAGCGATATGGCGATACGGAGCCCATGGATGAGTGCCTCGTACTCGGCGGTGTTGTTCGATGCGGGAAAAAGTATTTGAAGAACGTACCTTAACCGTTCTCCACTTGGTGATATGAGCACTATACCAGCCCCCGCGCCGCAGAGCACGAGGGAATCATTGAAGTACATGGTCCAATACACGAGTTCCTTGACGACCGCCGGATTTTGAAGTTCTGTCCACTCGGTAGTGAAGTCGGCGAGGGCTTGAGACTGATGGCTGTGCGAGACTTGAATAGGATATCAAAAGCTCTTAGCTCGATTGCCCACTTTGCAATTCTCCCAGTGGCCTCCTGGTTGTGAATTATATCTCCTATTGGGAAGGAAGTGACCACCGAAACAGTATGCTCTTGGAAATAGTGCTTGAGTTTGCGAGATGTAAGAAGTACGGCGTATAATAATTTTTGCACTTGTGGATACCGCACCTTAGATTCACTCAGGACCTCGTTGATGAAATAGATCGGGTGTTGGACCTTCTGCACGTGACCCGGCTCCTCCTTTTCTACGATGATTGTAGCGTTGACTACATGAATCGTTGCCGCAATGTAAAGTAACAGAGGTTCCCCTAGCATCGGTGAAACCAAGACCGGGGGTGTCGTTAAGAAGGTCTTCAATTCTTCGAACGCTTGCTACGCCTCGAGTGTCCATTGGAACTTGTCCTACTTCTTGAGGAGTTTAAAGAATGGCATACCTCGCATACCCAGTCGGGAAATAAACCTGCTGAGTGCGGCCATACACTCCGTAAGCTTCTGGACGTCCTTTTGGCAAGTCGGAGGTTCCATATTTAATATGGTTTTGATCTTTTCTGGGTTGGCCTCAATGCCTCGTTGGGATACGATAAACCCGAGCAGTTTTCCCGAAGATACTCCGAAAATACACTTCTTGGGATTAAGCTTCATGCTGAAAGTCCTTAGGCTCTCGAATGTCTCAGTTAGGTCGGCGATAAGATCCTTCCTCTCCCGAGTATTTACCACGACATCGTCCACATATGCCTCCACATTGCGTCCGAAGGCGGAAAACACCGTCAGATTGTGTGTTGATATGTTGCACCAGATTTTTCAACCCGAACGCCATCGTGGTATAGCAAAAGGCCCCAAAGGGCGTGATGAATGAAGTCTTGATATGATCTTCCGCCTTTAGGCGAATCTGGTGGTACCCTGAGTAGGCATCGAGGAAACTCAGGATCTCGCACCCGGCGGTTGAATCAACCACCTGATCAATTCGAGGTAGCCCGAAGGGATCCTTCGGACATGCCTTGTTGAGATCAGTATAATCAACGCACATGCGCCAAGTTTTATTCTTCTTTTGAACTAGTGCAGGGTTCGCCAACCAGTCGGGATGATACACTTCTTTGATAAAACCTGCAGCTAATAGCTTGGTGATCTCCTGCTTGATGGCGTTCCGACGATCTGGAGTGAACCGCCGGAGTCTTTGCTTGATTGGCCTTGCCTTTTCATCGACGTGTAGAGAATGCCCGATCACCTCCCTAGGAACACCCGGCATGTCGGATGGTTTCCATGCAAAGATGCCCTTGTTAGCCAGGAGGAAGGTGACGAGCATGCCTTCCTATTTATCCTCGAGCCCTATCCCGATCAGAGTCATTTTGGATGGATCGGATGGGTCGAGAATAATTCTCTTGGTTCCTTCGCCAGACTTTATCCCTGACGTGGCCTGCTTCTTGGATGGGATGTCGCCTTCTTCCTGCAATGTGGCAGCCTCTGCCTGGATATTCTTCCCCTCGGCGGTTGCCTCTTGCAGCTCAACAAGTTCATAGTTCTCTCGGTCGCATTCCAAAGATCGCTTGATGTCGCTGCGAACCGTGATGACGCTTTTGGGTCTCGGCATCTTCATCATCAAATATGTGTAGTGCGGGACGGCCATGAATCGAGCCAGACCGGGTCTTCCCAAGATAGCGTGATACGCTGTCTCAAAATCCGCTACCTCGAAATTTACATACTCGGTCCGATAGTTATCTTTGGTACTGAAGGTGACGGGCAAAGCAATCTGCCCGAGAGGAAACGAAGACGCCCCAGGAATCACCCCGTGGAACGACTGTGAGCTCGGCCTTAGTTCGGAGCAGGGGACGTTCATGTCGTCGAAGGTTTTGGCGAACAAGACATTGAGTCCACTCCCTCCATCGATCAAGGCTTTCTTGAGCTTTACATTGCGAATAACAGGGTCGAGTACTAGAGGATACATACCCGGATGTACAACTCGGTTGGGGTGATCCGAACGGTCGAAGGTGATCAGGACTTCATACCACTTTAGATACTGGGGGGTTGCCGGTTCCACCGCATTGATCTCCCGAGCGGTAAGCTTTTGCTTCCGCTTGGACTCGTATCCGGTGGAGCCCCCGTATATGTAGTTCAGCTCGTGCTTGGGCTCTTGGTAATCGTCCTCGCCGGGAGGGTCTTTCTTCTTGGCAGCCTCATCCTTCGCTGGAGCCGGTAGCTTGTTGCTTTCACGCGCAAAACGCTTCAGGGTAAAGTAGTCTTTGGCGGCATGCTTTCCCTTAGGGTGGAAAGAACAGATTGCATCCATGACAGAATTGTAATCGGGTGCCTCCCTCCGCGTGGCTCGGGGCCGGCTGCGTTCTGCTATCGCAACTAGCTCCTCGCCCTTCCGTTTTTTGTCTCTGTGCTTTGAGGATTCGGCCTTGTCGCCCTTGTTCTTCTGTTGCGGGCGATCTTCTTGCCGCTCAGCCAGGGCGTCTGAGGCCGTGGCATAGCGACTGGCCAATGCGAACATCTCCTTTAAGGAAGCCGTTGGTTTCCTGGACATTTTCTTGATCAGATCCGGATCGCTGACCCCTTTTTGAAAAGCTACCACCACCACTGCATCAGATACATCTCTGATGGTGTTCTTCTTCAGCATGAAACGCTAGATGAAATCTCTCAGCATCTCGTCTTTCTTCTGGTGAAGCTGATATAGGTCCCATGGGGTGCCAGGCCTCTCATAGGTTCCCTAAAAGTTCGCGATAAATTGATCGCAAAGGTCACTCCAGGAGTCCACCGAGCTCACAGGAAGTCCTGTGAGCCATGCTTGAGTCGAGGGGGTGAGATTGACTGGAAAATAATTTGCCATCATGTTTTGGTTGCCCCCAGCCGCTTTAACCACCAAGGCATGGACCTGTAGCCAAGCTTCCGGATCTCGCTCCCCGTCAAACTTTACGATGCCCTTGGGGTTGAAACCTTCGGGCCATACCACTTGGCATAACCGAGAAGTTAACGCTCGAATTCCGTCGATGGATCTGTCGTCATGATGAGGGGGAGTCCGGCGTGACGATCCTCTGGCTCGGCGATTGTCATCAACGCGTCGGGGTGGCGTTCGGCGCGGCGAGCCCATGACTTGACGATCGTCGTTGTCATTCCGACCCCGGCGGTGATGGTCTCTATAGTCTTGCAGTTGTCGTACCTTTGATCGCTTCGTGTACCGTGGCCGGTACCGAAGCATTCGTAGTCGTTGTGGCGCTGGCGTTGATCTTCTTCGTCCCGCTCTTGCCGTATGGTAGTGAGGTCTTGGCGGAGGTCGCGGCTGAGATTCCGACGGGCGTCTCCGACTGGTTGTATGGAGTGCCGACTGCCGGTATTCCGACTGGTAGCAGACCGACTGCTAGCAACGCGAGTAGCTGTGTGGGAGCACGAGTGCGCTTCACCTACCGGCTTTTCCTGATTCTGCTGAATTGCTGCCGCCGTCACCATGGCCTTGATCTGGGCCACGATCGGGGCTGCCGGGCTATCAGATGCAATCATTGGGTCCAGCGTGTTGAGGAGTGTCTTGGAAGAGACGACGTTCTGCAGCGGTGTGTGGAAGACAGCTTGGTCTCCCAATCTGGATTGTAAGATGTCCTCGCGGACATTGCGGCCGCGAGATCAAAGCGATCGCGTTTGTGCCTCCTTACCCTTACGAAGAAGGCGATCTTCCTCCGCAGCTTCTTGAATCTCTTGCTGACGTTGGAGATCGGTCTTCTGTTCTTCTATGGCGTAGATGCCATGAAGATCGTAGCAATTCCTCGCGACGCCGACCGGTTTGCTGGATGAGTCAGAGTGGCATACCTGAGATGGTTTGGCCTGATCTTTACCAGATTGGATCTGGTTTAAGTCCAGGCAAACAAGTTCTCCGCGCGCATCCGCGACAAAGTCCAGGCTTCCAAAGCGGAAAGCCTGGCCGGAGATGAAGGTGGCGATGATTCCGCTGATTGCTGCCATCAAGTTTGTAGGAAAAGATTATAGCGCCCCCCCACCTGGCGCGCCAACTGTCGACTTTTGTGGTCGGTAATGAATTTTATGGGGCAGGCGCTAGATCTCAAACTCAAAGGTTACACAAGACAAAGGTTTAGATAGGTTCAGGCCCTCGATGGAGGAGGTAATACCCTAGTCCTGTGTGCTGGGATTATGTGGATCTCTTGGATCTAAGGTTGCTCATGTGCTCGATGTTTCTGTTGTTGCCCGCCATCTCCCTTATATAGTGGGGGTGGGGCGGTTTACAGAGTCCCGATCGGTTAAGGGATGCCGATCGGTTATTGGATACTAATCGGTTATAGGATAGAGTTTACATTTTTATCTTACCCTGTTAACAACTTGGATTACAACCGTATCTCTTATATCTAAATATATGCTCAACTGTCTCTAGGATGTATCCCCTTCTGCACGGCAGCAAGGCTTGGCGCGGAGCTTATCCTTTGGGCCTTCCTCTCGGCCCTGTCTCTCCCTTAGGCACTTCTGGGCTGGTTATGAAGACACCTGGGTTCTTATATTCCACAATAAGTATATAATATAAGTCATCTCTAAACAAATCATAAAAACATGGTACTTTAGAAGGTATTAATATTTTTTTAATAAGAATATGAACCAAGTCCACAATCAACAAACATAATAATACATGTCCAAAAGAACATAAATGATAGCTCTATTATAATGTTCTGAACAACAAGTAGTTAATCATTGAAAAATATAAATGTTGGATTATTGAAAAAGGGCAAGATGAGGTTTTTTTATTATGTTTTCTCAAAGTTTTTGATTATAAGAGATGCATTTGGGCCCTTTATGTAATGACTCCCATTTTCACATAAATGCAAAAATAGAAATCTCATGTGCAAACAGTACTAGTCCTATGATCAGTAGCTAGTACGCACACTTACAACAATTGGAATCACAACCATACATTATATTATTAAAGCGGAAGCTAATTTACACAATAATCTTACAATTCAGAGTTTATAGCTGCAAAGAAGCAAAGTCTTGTAGTGTGCCCATTCAATCCCTCAGGCAACTGACAAGACATAATCCCTAAAAAACTTTCATCGCTATCTTTCCCGAATCCTGCGACAGATATGTTTCATCGAGCTAATCTGATTCTTCACCTAAAAACAACAATTAAGCAAGGGTGAGTAGTTTCGTACTCCGCAAGACTTTTGCAAAGCCTATAATATATGCAGGCCATTTCAAAGGGAAGGCTTATGGTTTGTTTGCATAAAGCTAATTTGAAATGTAAATACAGAATAGTAGATTGCCAAAATGGAATTTAAGTGAAAGTAATTTAATACTGAAATAACAATATGTAGAGTACGAAATAATGAAATCACGAACCTGGGTATCATGACCATATCCAAGAACCATTTCCACTATCACAGTAGAAATTATCGACACATGGTAAAAACCAGATTTTACGAAAATAAAAACCTCTAACTAGTGCTGGCGCACCAAGATTCCCATAACCGCGGGAACGGCTTTTCGAAAAGTTTCACACTCTGCAGAGTTGTACATCTTTACCCACAAGTCATGACCTTTTCCTTTTGCCGCATATTTCACGCACCTTTGGCGTAGTGGCCAGAATGTTCATGACGGAAACCTTTACATTATCTAGGTTAACTTTGCACCAGCCCAGTGTCGATAAACCTGTACTATGGTGTAAATGTTTGTACAGTCACTGCACAGTAATGAATAAGCATATCCATAGTATGGCGTACACCGTTGTATCAGCAAACGTGATTCCCAACACCTCGGTGTGGGCGCCCCTCCGAGCAACCAGTCACTGAAGAAGCTCGTACTACTCCGACCTACCAATGTGCAAAGTTAAACCATATAACTTAATTGGTTTAAGGCTGTCCCATACCAGCACTTGTGGTTGTACGGTAATTCTTGGGTTTAACGAACACGTAGTTCGGTCCTTAATCCGACACGGGCAATAATCTCCACCCTACACTACGTACAAGTCCCTTGTACACCCGGCTATTGCCAATAATTGCCCGCATCAAAACCATAGTTTTATTTTCATTTTTGATCAAAATACCATTCATAAAGAAAGGTCTTACCCATTGATTGTCATATCCAACATTTTTAGTCATGTCAAAGTTTTATGTTCAATTAAGCATGGCTAAGCATATCACTAAATGTGATTAACCCAAATTGACATCATGTACTGTCTATGTTATTCTAGGGTTATCAAGGTTCACAAATCCATACTTATCAAGGAAGTTCTATGTGACAATAGGTACGACTACCAATACCCAAAATATAGCAGACTTTAATAAAAGTAAAGTATGCAGTAAAACATTTAATGAAAACATTTATAAAACTGGGATCAATATGATCAAAGGGGGTGCTTGCCTTGCTTATTTATTGCTTACGACGAAGATGTAACCACGGCTGACGGAGGCAATGTTGGAAATAGCGACGTCGGACTCTACACGTCGTTCAATCGGAAATATAGCAAATATCCAACTTTAATAAGGGCAAAAGGAAAACAGACAAAAAACCAAATAAAGATTCACTTAAGAAAACAGGAATGTCTTAGGGTTAGGATTATGATTTCAAGTCCTCATGACTTAGTTAATTATACATTATAATGTTAATGACTTTTTATGATGATCAAACATGGTTTCTTTTATATATTATCTATTCTTGAATTACGAATTCAAGAGGCTAAAATTATGAATTCTTGCATTTATAACTTCGAATTATAGATGCTAAAATTATTTGGATTAATAAGATTAAGATATTAGACAATTGAGCTGAAAGCTATAAATGAATCACACTTAATCCTTTTTAATTGATTTTGCATAAGAAGTGACTTGGAATATGTTAGATCTATTGAGCTAGGTTACTGGATTTATTTATGGTTTTTAAGAAGGTTCTGGTGATATAAATTACATATTTTTTTATTATTTCAAAGTTTGCTTATTCATATAATTGAGTCCACAAAACATAATACTTAAGGTTATTTGGCTATTAGGATTTATATGTAAAACATGATGAAATAAGATTATTTCTTCAGAATATGATAGTCTATACTTTGAAGAACATTTCTAAGCTAATTTCATACATTTTAATGTTTAGACGAGACATTATATTCAGTGTTGAAAAAGCTTATATGATATTAAGGGTTACGACAACCATATTACTTAAGGGTATTGGACAAGCCGGATTCAGATGCAAAGCGTATTAAGAATATTTTTCTAGATTATGGTAGTCCATATCCTAAATATTATTTTTAAACTGATCTTCATAATATTTGCATTTAGACGAGATGTTCTACGGGCTGTTGAAAATGCTTAATTAGTTTTATCGTTTACACGATAAAGGTTCAGTTTTAGTTCTTAATTTGCGACTGATCCTTACATGATTACTCATTCATTTTCCTGGCATTAGCATGGAACATCATTAAGAGTGCTTTAGAGTTGGTTTCACAGTATTTTGCTTTTATCCGAGATGTTTTCCACATAAATAGCCATTAGGGCCTATCATAATTTTATTTCAAATTTGCATAAGCATAAGATATTTTTATATAAGTAGCAAGGATATTATTTTTCAGATTACTAGGACTTGGTTTTATCAAATTTGAAGTTTCTTTGCGAAAGATATAACTATTCGGACTACACAAGTATTGAAATTACAATTATTTGGTTAAATGTTGATATGACTTTATTGTAATGATTCTTGCTAGATAACATAATTTGATTACATTAGATATTTAGAATCTAGTTCCTTATCATGATTATACTTTTCATTACTCTACATGTATACATTTTTCTACATATACAAGGCTTATGTTTTTATGCAATTTAAACTTGTGCATATATGATATTTTATTATAAACAATTCAATAGTGACGAGTTACTCATTCTAATATCAATTCATGTCTTTGTACATTTATTAGATACTTTGCATATGCATATATCTATTTGTACAGATTGCCATATGCATATATATATGAATATCTTCTATTCTAGGATTACATTCTATTCATGAAACAATTTAAATGAAGGTCATTATTTGAATATATTGACATATTTGGAAGCCCTACTGTTAGATTAGTTTTTAGAAATCAATTTGACTTATTTTAGATTCCTTTTGCACAAAATATGTATTTTTGAATATCTATAGCATTGAGAACAATTCCTAATGGAAAATGATTCAAACAAAGTTAGAATCTAAATATTTTTATATATTTGAACTTCTGGAAGTATAAGTATTCTAATGAAATTGGTTTCATTTTATTTTAAGTTTGTTTACAACATTTTATTATGTGGCATATCTTTAGGTCTTTATTCAAATTTTGAATTTCAAATTCACCCAGAGATTATTTTCAAAATATTATTGAATATTCTGAAGGTACTTGATTTTACATGAATATAAAAATTTATCTCATTCAATTTGGATTTATGGTTCAAAAGATATGAGCAAAAGAATGTATTCGGTTTAGGAAAATACAGAAAATAGAAAATTTACCAAAAGAGGAAGGTGCGCTTTCGCCACGGAAATACGCTTTCCGATTTTAGCTTGCGCAGGGTTAACTCGCTGACAAGGGGGCCCCGGATGGCAGCGATACAAAACAGAGACACCGGTTTTGGGCTCGCCGGCGGCGAAGGAGTACCGGAGCCGGTGAATGGATTCCACCTTAAGCACCAGGGTGTCCATGCGAATCCAGGGGAGGTGCTAGCTCGGACGGAGATGGCCAGAGTTGCTGTCACCGGAGGGAGGCGGCGGAGAAAATGGTGGCTCGCTGGGGAAGAAGATGAGCTGGGCTCAGCTCGAATGGGTAACGATTCGAGCATCAAGGGGGTCAAAGGTTTTCATTTTTGCTGTTGGACGGATCGGGGACTCACTGAAGTGCGCCACCACCTTGCGACCGGACCTGGAGAAGAAGGTGGTGGTGTTGACGGTGTTGCGCGCGAGTTGAGCCGAAGATGAGATGTGGCTTAGCTTCAGGGGTGTAAGGGGGTTCTCCGAGCCAAAGGAATTGAACGATTGTGCACGGAAGCGGTGGAATTGGTTTCTAACCTTTGAGCTCAAGAATTGCTGGCCATGGCAGTTTTGCAGAGAGAATGATGGTTTCGACCGTCTCGGTGGTCGAGGAAAGTTTTGAAGTGCCATATGAGGCCTTGAGGATCTTAAATGGGCAACGGCCTACCACAACAGGTATGAACACGCCAAGGAACGGCGAGAACACGGCGAGGTGGCTGCCGTGGCGGAAAATTTTTGGGGACATGGTGCCGTGATGACCTATTGATGAGATGGGCAAGTTGGCGACCACTTGCTCTGCCCGAGCGTCGCGTGGGTGGAAAACGAGGTAAAACCTCGCGCGTCAAAGAATCGGCAAGAGGTGACAGAGAGAAATTCGAGCTTTTGAAGATATAAATTCGCAAGTTGGGGTATGGAAGAGGTCACTTGCGCGTGTCGACACGACGTGTAGGTGACCTCGGCGTTGGATTGCGCAGAAGATGACAAATTGAAGGCGGCAACATTGCCTTGGCCGACTCATGAGAGAAACGGAGAGAGGAGGAGAAGAAGAAAGAAGAAGGTCGACGAGTGGGGCAAGGGTCCACATGGCGTCGTGGTGGTGAGGAAGTCGGCAAGGGTCACCAGCCGACGGGCCCACATGGCGATGACCGAAGGGAGAAAAGTTCGGCTAGGTTCTGGATAGCACGGGAGAACAATAAAAGTTTGGGTCAGAATACAGGCTTAAGATTTTCTGGAACTTTTTTTGTAGGTCTGCCAGGAATATTTAATGGTCTAGTAAAATTTTTAAATAAAAATTATTTATAAAAATATTTATATAAATCTGACAATTCATGGTTGTCATTTTCTGTTGATTCTGAATTTTATTTAATTTAAGATTAAAATAGTTTATTATTTTATGAAACTTTTTATGACGATCTGGAAGGGCATTGTTGACATGATATAAAATGTTCAGAATTTTATATTTTATTTTTTAATTTTAATAATTCTGACATTGTAATTTTCAGCTTTTCTAATAGTCAGTTTTAGAATTTCTAAAAATACTAATGATAAGATAAACTCTTGATATTTTTATCGGACACAGATTAGACAAGCATGTCGGCATGGTTAAAATCTTAACTCTGGTTATGGTCTAGTGATTTCTAAAGAATTCTTATACTGTCAGTTCAGAGTTTCTAGACAGGGTTATTTTTGTGTTTTTATTTTATTTTATGCATTCAGACTACTTTTGACAGCATGACAGGGGCTATGACGGTTCATAATATTTTATTATTATTTTTGAAGATTTTTATTGCTATTGTGTTTTTACCTTTTTACTTTTACCATTTCAATTTATGAGACTTTTCTTTTAAAGCAAAAACTCAAGAAAAATCAATAATTGAGAAAACTCAGAAAATTAAATTTCAAATTAAAGGTTACATCTCAAACTTATTTTTATATTTTGCTTGTTTTGGAAGAAATAGTTTTAATAAAGGAAGTCTTTCTTTTCTTAAGATTAGAATGCAAGAAAAGAAGAAAAGATATTGTTTAAAATCAAAATCTTGATTCCTATTGAAATTTTTATTCAATTCCATTTTTAATTTCCAAACTTTTTATTTTTCATATTTTTGAATTTTATGGGATGTTACACATTAGTAATGTTGGTTTTCAAAATAGTGTAACATCTCAAAATTTGTGAGGAATAAATAAAGTGGCATGGCATGATCTTTAGTGCACATTTGGATATTCATTTGAATTTATTCATTTCTAAAGTTTAATTTGTGCCATATTAAATGTTTTTATTCACCTAGCTTAAATCATTAAATAGAAACTCATAAAAACCCCAAATAATCTAGCCTAGATAATAATTTTATAAAATAATAAAATACTTTAGATGAATAAATATAATTTTTCCAGAAATTTTGCACAGCATTTAAATGGTTTAAAAATTCAAAAATAGTACAAAACCAGCAATATTTCAAGAATTTTCATTTGAAATCTACAACAGGAAATTGAATCAAACTAAAGAAAATAGAAATTAGACTCTCTGATATACCAGAAAAAAAATTCCAAAATTCTTCAAACCCCTTAGCACCAGTTTTGGAGGTGACCAATTCACCAAGTCACCTCTGCTAACTATTTGCGAAGCTACAGTGCATTAGATGTGTTCGGGGACATGCTAGCTCGGCTACCGCTGGCAGTGGGCCATGCTTCGGCTTGGGGCCACCGGCCAGCCTCCCGGGTGCTTCCCCCGTCCTCTTTCCCTCTCCTCTCTCCTTGCTTCCACTCCTCTCTCACCGCCCATGCCACCCGAGCTCATGCAGAGGCATTGCGCCACTCGGCCGTGACCACCGCACCTCGTCAACTCCGCTGCCCATGCCTTCACTGCCTCGCCTGCTCCGCACACCCACCATAAAGCTGCTCGGCAACCTCACGCGTAGCCCTGCTCGCCCATTTCTCACCCCCACCGCCGAGAGCACGCTAGGCTCTGGGGCAAGACCAGCGAGCCCACTTTCACGGATTCTGGCACTAGGTGAACACTTGATCAATTCCTTTCGCCATGAGACTCCACTTGGCTCCCTAAACCCCACTGCTTCTTCTATTTCAGCTCAAGTCGGCCGTTGCTCCACCGCGCCCCCCACCCCCACTTCTTCCCAAATATCGGTGCTCGGTGGCTGAGCTGTCCGACCAGTTTTCGACAAAGTAACCCCTAAAATAGGTTACAATTAGCTTAGTGATGCTCTCCATGGTGTTAATGTGCAGCAAAAGGAACTAATTAACCTTCTCCACTGATCTGCCATTACTAAGCCCTGGCCTGATTTCGTCGAGCCACCCTCCAGCTCCACCGCCGGTAGCCACGACGCAAACCGGGCCACTGCAGGAAAATGGGCCGGCCTACAGGGCTTTCGACCCACAACTATTATATATTTTCTAGGTTTTTCTTAATTAAAATAATTCCTAAAATTATATTAATTTGATTAAGGCAAATAATTTCTTAGGAAAAATCCAAGAAAATTTCCAAAAATACTTTGAGACATTTAGAACTCAAATAAAATATTCTGGCTAAACTTTTTTTAATTTTTTGTATATAATTAATTAGTTTTCACAAAAGGCCCAAATACTTAAATTTAAATAAATGCAAATAAATTCCAGAAAAATCCAATAAATTTAGAAAAATCATAAAATGCATAGATAACACATTAACTTCATAAAAAGCAAAAATTGGAATCTGACAACGCTCATGTAGCCCTTCCCCAAAGGCTGACCATGCATTGTGTCGATCTCCTTGCATGTAAATGCAACCCTGCGTGCAGCCTCCACAGGAAAACTATCGTCCGTCACGATGAGCTGGCACTTGGTAGGCACCTGCAAGAAGTGCGCAACTTGAGGGAAAACACTGTGGGAGTTACCCTTGTACCTTATAAGTTAGGAAAAATTAATTATTACCTTTAGCTGGGGACCGGACTAATCATTTTTGGAATTGCAGTTGCTGAGGCAGGGCACAGGCTTCTCTATGATAGGCGAAGGCATCTGGCTCTAACTCTAGGAGATCATCACCATCATCTCGTCCCTCAGGTGCTCCTCACGTGCCGTCATCTCCTCCTTGACCTCCTCCCTCAGTTGCTCACTGAGCGTGTCCTTGAGACGCTCCGCACGTGCTTCCCATGATCTTGATCTGGCACTGGCAGCATCCTCTTGGAAGATGGACCTCTTCGTATGCCCCGTTCCTGCGACAAGCACCCGGCCCTTATATTCAGGCTTCCTAATCACCAAAGATAGGATGTCTTTCGACCCTTGGCTCAGAAAGGTTCCCTGCTCTTTCTGCAGGCTTACCTCCTCCTACAAGAAGCGAGTACAAATTAGTTGTAAAATACAACTGGAAGGGTCAACTACAATATACTAAGTTAGATGTCTTACGATGGTGGAGACGACGCGCGTGGTAGTAGGGTTTGGAACTACAAGCTGCCCGTCGGCAGTTTTCTTCATCCTCACTAATACCCAGTCGTGCCTGCTCCTCACATATGTGGGAGTAAGGCAATGCTATCCCAAAGTTAGCGCACTTCTCGGCTAGTCACGCCCACTCCGCCTTCTTCCCTTCATAGCCGGCCAAACCGAGGAGGTACGCATGCGTGTTCTGCCTCTGGATAGCGATGTTCTTCTCTCTCAGCTCCTTCGTTTCGGGCGTACTCGTCATCCTCGTGAACTCCTCCCAAATACCGAAAGTCACGAACGTATACCTCTCGAATGTAGTACGGTTTTTCAGCACGTACTCACCGTGCATGAAGACCCTGAGGTGCCTCAAAGCCACACCCATCCTCTTCAAGGCGTACCGCCTCGCATTGCTTTCATCTTCCTCTTCTATAATCCATTTGCTCTTAACCTCGTCCCACAGCCAATTCTTCTGCTCGGTGCTAACTTTCTTCCTCCAACCCTTAACCGTGTTTGGCACTCTCTCCCTCACCAATTGGCCGATGAATGATCGGTGTTGCCCATTGTACATGGGAGGACCCGTGCAAGCCCCTATGGTATTGAAGTGGAGAACCTGCGATGTTCCCCCTGTGGCCCCTTTGTTCGGTCCTCGGGCCTTCCTCACTGTAACATCCCGAAAAATTCAAAAACAAATAAAAAAATAAAAAATTGAGTTTGAAATGTGACTTAATTTTGAATTTTGGCCTTCTTTGAATTTTTACATAAGGAAAACTCAATTTCTTTACTGAACTTCTCATTTCCAAATAATAAAAATCAAAATCACAAAATGAATAAAGTAAAAAAAATAATAGATTTACTTTTGGATTTTCTAACATTATTTGGGTTTTTGCTCTAAAGAAAAGCTTTTAATGGTTAAAAGTAACAAAGCCTAAATTCCAAGTTTCAAAATCAGGCAAACATAAAATCATTCGCAAATATATTCCTAATAACAAAAGGGCCAAGAGAAATAGTTAAATTCACATATTAGTTCTTATATAACTACATCACAGTCATGTAAATATGTAAAAATCTAGCCAAAAATCCAAATCCTTAAACTATGATTATCTCCTAATATAAGGCATTCTCTTTAGCGTTCATATCTTATAGCTTAGCCACAGATCCTCATATGCATATTCATCCTCTAAAGGACCACCTGAGCATATATATACATTGGTATGTTTGTATACATGCTCCAATGATAACATTGCATGTGTATGTATATACAATACATCAGCAAATTGCCCATACACTTAGATATCAAATTTCAGCACATGTGTATACATGCCTAGACACCCAACTTCCAGCAAGTACATGAACGCATGTCTGTACAAATCCTTCTATATGCATGCACTATGTCAGCTATCCACCTACACACATATATAACAAAAATTCAGCAAAAAGTATGTATGTCAACATCTACACGCAAACACAATCTCAGAGAAATCAAAACACAATTTAACATCACTCAGATGCATACATGTAGTTACTTACATACTCAAATCTCAGCAGTAATTATATAACACCCACAAAATTGTAACAGTCAACTTAAGCATCATCATTTATGGAATAGCACAATCATGTCCATACATCCAAATTGTCCAATAAATGAAAAGCAGAGCAAAAGGCTTTAATACAAAAATCAAATATCAGAGTACACAGGTCTTATGCTCTAAATCAGTTTATACAAATTATAATCCACAATTCCATACAGAGCAAATCAAGATTACAAAAGAAGTTCATCTTTAGTTCTGTTGTCCAAACCAAACCTACACTTCTACACCTCCCCTAATTCTGCATTGCATCCGCCAGCAGCACCCCTGTCCTTCCTTAGCCCCCAAGTTGCAGCCAGCTTCTATTAGACAGCTGCCAAGCTGCATGTGTGCCAAGCCTTGCATGCATGCCACCTCCACCCCCGAGCTGTCCCCTTTTTGCCCATACTTCAACCAAATGGCAGAAGGGCATGCTGCATGCCCTCCACCTAGCCCCTCCAGCCCATCCCTCACTACCAGCTATAGGGATGAGAGGTGCTGGATGCCTGCCACAACACCACCTGCCCCGCCCCTCTTCACTTTCAGCCCAAAGCTACACAGCCAATTCTGGTTTCACCACTTCATTGTCGGTTACCTGCAGTATAAATATCTAAACCAGCCTTTCATCTTTAACCTTTTACTTCTATCCCACAACCTACCAAAACCCCTTTCTTACCCAGGAATTCACTGCCTTGACCAACTCTGTTGATTAAGAGCAGTACGCAAAGGAAGGGAGGCAGGGAGACGGCCACCCTGTCCCTTTCCTTTTTTTCCCTACCATTCTTCTTCAGCCTACTCTGCATAAAAAAGGTACCAAGCTTTGGTTTGAGTAATTTATCCCCTCACTAATAGTAAATAAAAGTCAATCATATTCATTGAAAGCATAATATCACAAAGAAATTAGACGATCTACTAAGAGATTAAAGACTGAACCTAGAATATGAATTCATGCCTAGAAAATCTACTCCTAATTCTTGAGGTTCAATAGCAAACATTCATAAAGACCCATGTATACCAATTGAGCAACTGAAACAAATACAAGATGAAACAAGCATAAGATTATCACAGACTAACCAAGAATTGAAAATCATAGTTGGTCAGAAACACAAAAGTATTCTAACAAAAATTTGAGTTATTTACAGTGGACCAAATAATAGTGACAACCTAGGCATGTAAAATGATTAAGGGGAAATCATCTCTAATCAAGTATCTTTGCTATCTCAACACATCAAGTAAAAAGAAGCAAGATTACATGCACAGTCAAGCACAAGAGCAAATGTTTCAGTAACCGTAGTGCACACCCCATCTCCACTGAAAGCATGAACATGTGACCCATCAATCAAACATCATCAAAATGCAAGTGCTGCCGATTTTCTTCTCAGCATTCAACAACCTCTATAGCTAAGTACCAACAATGTCCAAGGATCAAAATTTCAGCATGCATACATACTCTAGTACCAAATTTTTATGCCTTAATCATGCAAGTACAGAACTCAAGGCCATGTGCTATTCTCTGTCCTAAGAATTCAAGACATCAATATATCCATCACAGGATCTCTATACACAGATAAACCCTAAAGCATTTCACCTTTCTATCACAGACAAAGGCAGCATGTAATCATACACATACATTGCTTAACAAATAACAGTATACTGTATTTTTAGGCCCCATTTCCAGTAGCCAAAACCAAAGGTAAAATCGGATACCACACATAGCAAATAAGCATGACATTTAAAATAAAAATTTGGAAGAGTGAGAGGACTTAGCTTGTAGAGAAGTCTAGTAAGAGATGGGGCTCTTGGATCTGGTGAGTGGTGGCGGTGCTCGGGTGCAAGGTGGCCACAAGGTCGATGGCGGCAATGGCCAAGCCCAGCTGCAATCGCCTATGGGGAAAACCTAGAAAAAGGAAGAAGCTGAGTCAGTGGAGGGGGGGAGAGAAGAAGTAGAGAAAGAGAACAAGGAGGAGGTACTTAGCTCGGGATCCTAGCGGCAGTGCCCAACGTAGTAGGAAGCGGCTGCTGCGTTTGGCGCGTAGAAGAGGTGGGCCGATGCCATAGAGAGGAAGAAGAGCCAACGGCGGCAAGGGCCGCCAAATCCGGCCAATCCGGGTGGCGAAGGCGGCAGATCTGAGCGGCACAAAAGAGAGGAGGGCTAAAGGCCGGCATCGGCTGAGGGCAGGCAGCGCCAAAGGGAGAAGCGGCGTAGGGCGCCGGCGCATAGACAAGAAGCTCGGGCGTGTTGTGTGAGAGCAAGAGAAGAAGGGGAATGAGAGGCGTGATGTGTGAGAGAGGAGAGGAAAAAGGAGGTGCGACAGCCAGATGGGAAAAAGTAAGGGTTAGGTTAGGTCAGGAACCAGTTGGGCCGAAGAAAGAAAATGGGCCGACCGGTCTAAAAAGGAGAAATATGCTTATATATATATGTATATATAAATAACTAGATGGATGAATGAATAAGTAAGTAATAAAAATAATAAATAAAGAAAATATCAATAAATAAATAATGTACTTATACATCTTAGCTTGTGATGAAAATAAAAGAAAATGGGCCAAGAAAGCAGTAGACATTTCACTTTCTTTTTATTCAAACTTTAAAATGCAGAAACAATTAAGAATAAGCACTAGATGCGCCATAAGGGTAATTTATGTCAAATTTTATAATCCAAACAATTTTTGCATCTTGAATTCGTGATAAAACACATGCAATCAAGAAACCCTAAAACCTAAAACCACAACTGTTCTATGTAGTAAATTTCTATTTGATTTTCCATCTGATTTATTTTTGCCCTATTTAAAAGTTGTTATTTGCTATATTTTCATTGAACTACATGTAGACTCTGACGTTCCAGAGTCTGCGACAGTCGACTCTGACTTCACAACTAAAATCAACAAGCAAGGCAAACACCCCTTCGATCATATTGATCCCAGTACTTAATTTTCATTTGTTTATCAAATTGTTTCATGCATGCGCTTATATTCTGTAAATTCGCTATTTTGTGGTATCGGTAGATATACCCATTGTTTCATGGAACTTCCTTGATAAGTATTGACATGTGAACCTTGATAAACCTAGAATTAAGATTAGACAATATATAATGTCACTTTGGGTATATGCGATTTAATAATCATGCTTAGCCATGCTTTAGAATTGGGATGAACAAACTGGATAAACTAATCATTGGAGATATTGAGATATGATGATGGTTACTGGTATTTTTGTATAAAAACTCAAAACAAAACTATTGTTTTGACGCGGGTGATTATTGGCAATAGCCGGAGGTGCAGGTGTTGCACGTAGTGTAGGGAGAGATTATCGCCCGTGTCGGATTAAGGACCAAACTATGGGTTGTTTTCAAGCCAAGAAATATGTACAACCATAAGTGCTAGTATGAGACAGCCTTAACATATTAAGTTGCTTAAAACTGGCTTTGCACATTGGTAGGCCGTAGTAGTACGGGCTGTTCTTTTATGGATTGCTCGGAGGGCGCCCACACCGAGGTGTTGGGAATAATGCTTGCTAATTCAACGGTGAACGCCATGCTATGGGGAGAAGTGGGACAATATGGTGTATCACCATTTGTCGTACTATGTATACACATCTTTTGCCACCATAATATGGGTTTGTCGTCATCGGGCTTGTGCAAAGTTAGGGTTAAGCAATATAACGGTTATGTTATGATCTCTTTGCCGATACACCAAAGGAAGTGTGTTACTGGCCTAGCAAAAGAGGTTGATTATTTCTTGTGGGTAAAGCTGTACACCTCTGTAGAGGGTTAATCTTTTCGAAAAGCCTCACCCACGGTCATGGGCACTTGGTAAAGTCAACTCATAGTTAGATGTTTTCTTATTTTCAAAATGGCTTGGTTTCATCTGTTTGCCTCGTGTTGGCAAAGAATTGTGTTGACAGGAATTGGATGTCTCGATGCTCACATCATGGAGGACTGTGAGTTATTACTTATGCTTTACTTACTTGTTATTTTCGTATCAGTCAAACTTTCTTTTACAAATTCCGTTTTGCAAATTACAACTTGATTTACAAATCAAAATTTTCTTTATGCAAATTAGCCGTAGAAGCCTCCTTTGACATAGCCTGCATTTCTCCATTTGCAAATACCACCTTAAGTCTTGCTGAGTACGGAAGTACTCACCCTTGCTTATTTGTTTGTTTTAGGTGAAGATGGTGAACCCCCAGACGACATGTACTTTGACGCAGGTTACGAGAATTATTTTAACAAGTTTTTCTAGGGTTTATGCCTTGTCAGTTGCTTGAGGGTTGGATGGGCACACTACAAGACTTTTGCTTCTTCCGCTACAATATACTTTAAATTGCAAGACTACATTGTATCAATAGCTTCTATTTTAATAATATTGTGTATGGTTTTGATTCCAATTATTGTAAATGTGCGTACTAACCACTGATCATGGGACTAGTACTTTATGCACATAGATCATCCTTCTTGGTATTCTGTACCAAAAAGGAGGGTCGCTAAACTCACCTTACTTGGGCCCTCAACATTTGGAACCTTGCTCGGCCCCTCAGTAGCACCTTCTACTCTGTCTGGCGATGAGCCGATGCTCTCTACTTGCGACATTTCGAATATGTGTATATCTGACATGGTCATATATTTGACTTGAGAGAAAGCAATTCATAGCTATTATGTAGACTTGACAAAGAATCATGTAACAGATTAATGGATAATTCATAGCATATAATTGTTGTAGCATATTGTAGTAAAGTAACAGATTAATAGATGATGTTAAAGAAAAGTATATCTGTTGACCAACTAAGCACGTACCAACAATAACTCATAATCTCTAAATAGGTTAGGTCCTAATCCCATTCGAGGATATGTGGTCTGAGCAAGTTCCTAAGCCATTGTACAACTCCAGAGAAAATTTTAGCAGCATCTCCGCACTGTTCTCAAGATACACGTCTCGACAATAGGTGAAGAGGAGTCTGTATCCGGAGAACACCAGGGAGATGCTACCAAAACCTTCTCTAGAGTAGTACAACAGCTTAGGAACTTGCCCGAACCACATATCCTCGAACTGTCCAAAAAACATGGATAAATCGTGACTGCTTGCTTATAAATATGCCATTTCAGCATATTTATAAACAAGCACCCTCGAACGAGAGACATAGGTTACGCAACCTAAACTCTAACATTGGTCATAATACAAAGTTAAAGTAGATATGCTTGACAAAAAAGCAGTATTGTGAATGTGCACACTGTTAAAAGAATATGCCTTGAAGTAAATCAACAGCTCAACATGAAATACATATGTTGTTTAGATACAAGCATTGTTTGTAATTTACAAATGAAAGTGCTGAAACTAATACCATAAGCTACATCCTTCCTTTGATGTAATTAGCATCCATATTCATTTGCAAATATTAACAGTTGAACAACTCCACAGGAAATAGCCAAATCAAGTCTCTGAATAAATAGGCAGGTTGCTACCATTGACTCAAACAAGTTCATGAAACAATAGCATGTAACACAACTTGATTTATTTTCTACTACATTACAAGTATTGTCTGATACAAAAGTGCAAAAAGGAAATCAATTCATTAGATGTGACTTGAACCTGTATGTACAACTCAAGAGATATGTACACAATTTGGAGTTATTCTCAAAAGACAATACCCAGGCAGAAAGCACAACGATGCATGGTACGTATTCATTATTTGCATTCTTGTAAAACAAATAGTCATTATTTACATGCCTCAAACTTTTTAGTATTTTTAAGCCTTTTCTACTGTCTGCACCTGATGATGTATGAAAAGCTTCTTGCTATTTGTTTTGTTAAGTATTAGACACACTCCTTACAAACATCAGGATTATACAATATGCGCATGTAGTCTCAGCAACACAAACACCAATTCTTTTTTCTAGAACTCAGTGGATAGCACTCTGATCTCTTGCACGGAACACCTGATGCGTAGGACTAAATTAAATTCCTACTAATTACAATCGGTTGCCTGCTTCTCAGTGTATCTTATTTCCATTATTTTTCCAAAAACTGAAAATCTTCAATTGCTATTATGTGTGAACTAAGCTTTTGAAGAAAATCGTTAGTCAGAAATAACAGTTCATATCATACCCTGAGCTAACTCCATGGCAGTAATGATTTTTGTGCATTTTGCGCAAGATAAATATTGTATGACAGGTATCACCCGGATAAGAATGCTAGCAAACTAGAAGCATCAGAGCTCTTCGAAGAAGTTGCATATTCATATAGTCTGTAACTAGGGTTTACCTGTAGCTCCGGGAGGAGCGAGCGAATGGGAGAGGACGACAGCGGCGTCGGACGTTAGGGGAGGACGATGACGGCGCCGGGGGTCGGGGAAGGTTGACGGTGGCGCCAAGGTGAGTGCGAACGAATGTGAGTGAACTAGCCAAGCAGCGAATTAATTCTGTCAGGATGAGACGGCGAGAGGATTTATGGGGCATAAAAGCTATATGTGTCGGTTCTTTAAAAAGATTCGACACTGATAGAGATTCATCTCGATCGATTTTTAATCTAACCGATACAAATAAGGAGAACCGACACTGATAGAGATTCATCTCGGTCAGTTCTTTAATCGAACCAATACAAATAAGGAAACTTTCTCAGTCGGTTCTTTAAAAGAACCGATACAAATAAGCTCACGTCTTGGTCGGTTCTTTAATAAAACTGATACAAATAAGTCACCCTTCTATGTCAGTTCTTTAATCGAACCAATACAAATAAGGACATTTCTCTATCGGTTCTTTAGTCGAACTAATGCAAATAAAGCTCCCTTCTTTGTCGGTTCTTTAATCAAACCGATACAATTGTAGTGTCATCTCGGTCGGTTTTTTTTAAAACCGATACAACTATGGTGCTCTTCTCTGTCGGTTTTTTATTTGAATAGATACAAATATAATTCACAAAACTATCGGTTTCTTATTAAAACCGATACAATTGTAGAACTATTTCTATCGGGTTTTTGGTTAGAACCGATAGCAATAAAATGACATCTCTAGCAGTTTTTGTTATAAACTGGTAGAAATATATGCATCTCCATTGGTTTTTTTAAGAACCGATAGCAATACAAAATTTTCATTTTTTTTATTTCCACTGAGAGAAATGAGTACTACCAATTAGGGGTTTATTTCATCAGGAGATTCAACTTGAGTTTATAATCCCTTAACAAGCTAGAATCTTCAGTAAGACAATGAGATGAAATATACGTTGCGATACTACAAAGCTTTTCAAACAAGAATTTTTGATGTAGAGTCCCCATTCAAAAGGTATGCCAAATTTCACTTTGTAGGTATGATTTTTGCTTAAATATTAGAAAAGTCAAAACTTTTTCAAATATAGTTCAAATTATGTGAAATTTTCTAGAAATATACTTTGGGATACTACAAAGATTTTCCAACAAGAATTTTTGATGTCCGGGTTCCCATTCAGAAGATATGCCAAATTTCACTTTGTAGGCATGATTTTTGCTTAAAGATTAGAAAAGTCAACTTTTTTAAATATAGTTCAAATTATTTGAAATTTTTCAGAAACATACGTTGGGATACTAAAAATCTTTTCCAATAAGAATTTTTGAGGTCAGAGTCCCCATTCAGAAGATATGCCAAATTTCACTTTGTAGGCATGATTTTTGCTTAAAGAGTAGAAAAGTCAAAACTTTTTCAAATATAGTTCAAATTATTTGAAATTTTCCAGAAACTTACTTTGGGATACTACAAAGCTTTTCCAACAAGAATTTTCGATATCAGAGTCCCCATTCAGAAGATATGCCAAATTTCATTTTGTAGGCATGATTTTTGCTTAAAGAGTAGAAAAGTCAAAACTAAGAGAAATGAGTGTTGCTTAGGGCTTTATTTCATCAGGAGTTTCAACACGAGTCTATAATCCCTTAATTAGCTAGTATCATCATTAAGACAATGAGATGAAAACATGACAGTTCAAACATATATAAGCTTAAGTACATATGAGCTTTCTAAACCCGAAACTAAAATTATGTACAATACAAACATTTCAAACACATAGCATTATTTACATTGACGTAATCCCTTTATTTACAATACAACCCTTCTTGATGATCCACACGCATGTAATTTGGTTCTTGATGATCTACATGCACGTAATTTGTTCCATGTGTCGTCATCACCGCTAAGATATGCCACATCTGCAAAAGGGGTATCTCATCGAATTGGTTGTACTCTTCTTCATCTACGACATTTTCAACTCCAACAATCCGCCTCTTGCCATGAAGGACGACATGCAACCTCGTATTGGCCAGATCAAGCACGTAGAAGAATTGAGTTGTTTGCTTCGTAAGGATGAACGGTTCATCTTTGTAGGCGAGTCTATTGAGATCCACAAGAGTAAAACCTCTCTTGTCGACCTTCACTCCATGCGGAAGTCCCACCCACTTACATCGAAACAATGGAATTTGGTATATTCTATAATCGAGCTCCCAAATTTCTTCGATCATCCTGTAGTACTAGTTCATTGCCACTGAGGATCCTCCTTTCGAGTGATCATTAAAAAAAGCATCTACTCTCATGCCATTGTTTTGTACAGTACTCTTGGCATCTTGACTCTCAGTGTAAAAGGTGTAGCCATTAATATATTACCCCTATCATGTCTGTACATTAAATCTTGGTTCGTTAGCCAACCATTTGACAATCTCACTGACGGAGACCTCCGCCTTTTCTTTGAACCATTTGAGAAATCGATCGTTGTGTTCTCGCGTGATGCAAAGCTCATCCATATGTGGATTCTCTTCATGTAATATTAACTTGTGCTGCTCACTGTATGAATGAACTTCTACGCTATGCTACAGGACTGCCAAATGCGCTTTGTAATACATATCAAATCGTGGATTCGTTAGTTTGGACCCAATGGTTCCTTTGCCAGCAAGTCTGCCCTCATGACGAGATACATGAACACCAATTGGTTAACTTTTACCTAGATAGTCCACGCAGAACTCAGTAACCTCTTCAATCCCAA
Organism: Otatea glauca; assembly: GCA_036346275.1. NCBI lineage: Eukaryota > Viridiplantae > Streptophyta > Magnoliopsida > Poales > Poaceae > Otatea > Otatea glauca. Next base: position 19,093,517 of record CM070720.1, read on the forward strand.
AACCTTCAACGATACTACCCTTAGGCTTCGACCGATTCCTCGCGTAGAATTTTAATATACCCATGTACCTCTCGAACGGATACATGTAACGTAGGAATGTGGGTCCACATATCTTAATCTCTCTAACAAGGTGAACAACAAGATGGACCATGACGTTGAAGAATGACGAGGGGAAATGCATCTCAAGCTAATATAGAGTCTGCACCACCTCACTCTGTAAGTTGTCTAGCACATCGGGGTCAATAAACGTTGCAAGAAATTGTATTGAAGAAATAACATAGCTTCGTGATTGCCAACCGAACATCTTCTGGCAGAATATTTCTAATTGCAACAGGGAGCATTTGGGTCATCAAGACATGGCAGTCGTGGGACTTCATACCAAGCAACTTTAAATCATCCATAGAAACAAGCTTCTTAATATTTGTGGAGTAGCTCAATGGAACTTTAATATCTTGGAGACACTTGCAGATGTCTTCTTTCTCCTTCTTGGATAGGGTGTAGCATGTAGCGAGGATGTACGGACTTTTCCCATCCTCCTCTATCACCGCAAGCTTGGGCCTGATTCCCATGTAGGCCATGTCGTGGCGAGCATTTACACCATCCTTGGTCTTCCTAGGTATGTTCAGCAGGATGCTAATCAAATTGTTGTAGACATTCTTCTCAACATACATGACATCAATACAATGTCGCACTTCTAACTCCTTCTAGTATAGTAAGTTCCAAAATATCGACCTCTTCTTCCAAATGGTCCTAGGATGAACAGATTTACTGCTCTTTTCGTACTGAACATCGATATCCTCCACACGTGAATATACTTGCCTTCCACTCATAGGCTACGGGGCCGAACGAACTTCCCTCTTCCTATCAAATTTGTCATCTATCTTACGGTATCGATGACTTCGAGGTAGAAACCTACGGTAACCCAAGTACATAGTTTTCTTCGAATTCGGCAGCCACAAGCTCTCAGTCTCCTCTTCACAAATAGGACACACTTTGGCTCCCTTCGTACTGTAGCCCACCAAATTACCAAGGGTCGGAAAATCATTTATGGTGCAAAATACCATAGCCCGTAGGGTGAAGTGCTCTCTTTTGTATGCATCCCACACCACGACCCCCTCGTTCCACAATTTTACCAAATCCTCAATCAGTGGTGCAAGGTACACATCAATATCATTTCTCGGCTGTTTCGGTCCCGAGATTAGCAATGACATCATGATATACTTCTGCTTCATGCACAACCAAGGAGGGAGATTGTAGATACACAACAGAACTGGCCAAGTGCTGTGACGACTGCTCATGTTAGCAAACGGATTCATTCCATCGGTACTCAATCCAAATCTTATGTTCCTCATCTCAGTACCAAACTCTTCATGTTTCCAATCGATGTTTCTCCATTGAGCCGAATCAGCGGGGTGTCTCAGCTTACCATCTTCCTTTCAACATTCATAATGCCAACGTAACAGATTTGCCTCTCTGAGATTTGCAAAAAACCGCTCCAAATGGGAAATGATGGGCAAGTACCACAATACCTTAGCCGGTGCCCATGTAATGACCTCTTCACCATCGTCAACCCGGCTCTTACTCTTCTCCTTTTGTTTGTACCGGGGTAAACCACAAACTGGACAAACGTACAGTTCCTCATGCGCATTACGGTACAAGATGCAGCCATTCGGATATGCATATATCCTTTTTATTTCCATTCCCATGGGACATAGTAGCTTCTTCGCTTCATAAATGCTTGTTGGTAACTCGTTTCCCTCTAGAAGCACATCCTATAGAAGGACTAAAAATGCATTGAAACTTATATCTGTCTAATGGTGTTTTGCCTTCAGTTCGAACAATGCAAGGACCAAACCCAACTTGGTGTATTTCGCTTTGCAACCCGAGAACAACGGTTTGGCATCGTCTTCCATCAAGGTTTTAACACTTTCAAACTCTCTTTTTGTGTAATTTTTCTCCACATCCTGCAACATTTGCTCTAAATTATCTTCCTCAAACATATCACGCTGCAACTCATCATCGGGTTTCACCATGTCTTCGTTGCATACTAGGAGAGTACTACTTGTCTCTCCGTGATGGATCCAACACGTATAATTCCTGACGAAGTCATGTCGAATTAGGTGGTCTTCAATTTGAGCTGAGTTCTTAAATCTTCTGAGATTGGTGCAATCAGTGCAAGGAAAATATATGAAGTTTACACCCCTCTTCACCATGTCTTCTTCTGCAATTTTTATGAACTCCTTAACACCCCACTGAAATTCAGCACTCACACAGCTTTTCTAATACATCCATTCTTCACGGTCCATCTACAATTGAACTATGCACAATAAATTAAAAAAAATAGAGCAACAGCTAGCTAGCTATTTCGAATATTGAGACATCATTTTATTACCTTTGCAAAATAGAGGACGGGTTCCAAGATATATAATTTTACTCTCGATATCTTCTTCCCTAGTTAAGAGCTTCTAATTTTCTAGTTAGGAGACATGCAATCACTACTATAGATGGGTATATCCGCGACGCCTCATCAGTGCCGGGTGAGTCCCACCCGGCAGTGATTGTATTATCACTGTCGGTTCCAAGTAAAACCGGCACAATATTTATTTCCCGCGCGAAGTGAAGCAATATCACTGCCGGTTCATTTTATCCAGCCGGCAGTAATATATCATTGCCGGTTTGTAAATAAAAGCCGACAGTGATAAGTTTGCCCTAAATTCTCCCGCGCGACCAGGAGAGCATTATCACTGCCGGTTTATAAATAGTAACCGGCAGTGATAAGGCTTACCCTAAATTTTCACGCGGGAACGGCAGAGAGTATCACTGCCGAATAATATTATTCAACCGGCACTGATATTTTACTGCCGGTTCTTGAAAAAGAACCGTCAGTGATAATTCGACACTATAAGTAGCCTTCGTACTTGCCCCACCTGAGCTCTGTTCTTGCTCGGTTGGGGAAGAGAGGGGGCGAATTTTTGCTCTTGAATTTGGTGGAATTCACTTCTAATTCGTGATCTACGGTTCGTATCTTGATGTACATTTTATTTGTAGTTGGTTTTTGTTGGATATTACGTTCTATATGGTTGTTGGCTGTGAGAATTATCGATTGCATAATGAGCACAATTAGAGCTCTAATTTAGAGACTAGATTTGAGTTCACCACCTTTTTATGTGTGCAGTGATTAGTGAGATTAAGATGTAGCTTGAATTTATGTTTTTACGAGGACCAAATTAGTGATTGCGTTTAATTTGTTAATTAAGTACGACAGCACTACATTATTAATTGTCGTTGTATGTAACTATTTAGATGTCATGTGTGTAGAAAAAGTATTTATATTCTTTGTTGAATTATGTTTTAAGTAATAAATTATGTATTTATGAGTATTTATGTTTTTTAGCTAATTGTTTAAAATATTTTCCTATTAAGAGGAAGTTTTGAATTTTTGACAAAATTTAAAATGTGATAAAACCTTGAAAATAAATTTTTAAATGTTATATTATTTGTGGAACTTTCTGAAAAAATATCTCAAAAAAATTTCATAATTTTTTAAGTTGGTCTGCTAATTTTAATAATTGGAACTTGCTTCATGGATTAATTAAATTAAAAAACAATTCTAAAATTAAGAAATCTTTTTGGGCCAAAATTGTAGTTTTGGCCCAGCCCACACGTATTGTTTCTTTACTTGGTGTATATTAATTTAATACTTTTATAAGTAATGCAAATTTGTTTGATGAGACCATTATAAGTAATAGCAATTATTTAATTGATTTTAATAGTGAGATTTGGAAATAGATTTATTGTTTAATTAGCAGTACGTAACAAATGAAATGAATAAAATAATTTGTGACCACTTATTGATTTACTGAGATTTTATTTGTTATAAATATTTGCAGATAGACCGAAGATGGATGTATGAAGCTGACCGTCGCGATAGAGAGTACTTTAACGGTGTGAATAGTTTTCTGAGCGTGGCTACGGCGTACAAGTCAACTAAGCTGATGGACTACATTTGTTGCCCGTGCGTCGATTGCAAGAATGAGAAGCAGTTTTCTAATCTTGAGGCGATCCGTGCACACTTGCTTCGAAGGGGTTTCAAGCCTGCCTATACCTGTTGGACTGAGCACGGTGAAAATGAGATTTTACGTGAAGATCATCCGATTGATGATGATGACGAAGACAACGACTCCACAGCGGTCGAGGATACGTTCGTGGACACCCAAGATGATACGTTCGTCGATAACCATGAAGATGATCTAGAATAGATGTTGCATGATGGGGAGGAGGACCACACGAGTGAAAGGGATTTTCAGAAGTTCTAGCATATGGTAGAGGACTCTACAACACCTTTGTACCCGGGCTGCAAGGAGGACCTCAGAAAGCTGCATGTTGTGCTAACGCCGCAGATTGAAGGCAAGCAATGGTTGGTCCGATAAGAGCTTCGCAGAGTTGTTAGTTTTCCTGCGAGACGTTCTCCCAGAGGGAAACATGTTGCCAGCAACCACGTGCTGTGCCAAGCGATTGTTTGCCCATTGGGATGGAAGTACGTAAAATACACGATGTCCGAACGATTGCGTATTGTATCGCAATGAGTTTGTAAAATTGGATCGTGTCCCGTTTGCAAGGCATCTCGCTATAAGCGCGGTGATGCCGACATTGAAGTGCATCGTAAGAAAAAGACCCCAACCAAGGTGTTGTGGTATTTCCCTATAATCCCACGTCCAAGCGCCTTTTGCGAACAAAAGGCATGCTCAATTGCTACGATTGCACGCTGAGGAGCGTAAGAAGGATGGAATGCTCAGACACCCTGCTGACTCTGCGAAGTGGAGGAACATTGATACAAAATAGAAGAAACACTTTGCATGTGATGTGAGGAATATAAGGTTCGGGCTCAGTACGGATGGGATGAATCCTTTCGGCAACATGAGCAGTCGTCATAGCACTTGGCCGGTAACTTTATGTATCTACAACCTTCCTCCTTAGCTTTGTATGAAGCGAAAGTACATTATGATGCCGCTGCTGATCCAAGGGCCAAGGCAACCTGGCAACGATATCGATGTGTACCTGAAACCACTGGTTGAAGATCTTCTGTTATTGTGGAACGACGGTGTGTGGCTATGGGATGAGTATAAAAGAGAGTACTTCATGCTACACGCATTGTTGTTCGTAACCATCAATGATTATCCTGCTCTCGGTAATCTTTCAGGCTAGACTATCAAAGGATTCAACGGATGCGTCCATTGCTTGGGTGATCTGGTGGCGGTGGCTGAAATCTCGAGAAAAATGTGTTACATGCGACATCGTAGGTTCCTTCGTAAGGACCATCCGTATCGCAACAACAAGAGAGGTTTCGATGGTACAAAGGAGACAGCTTCAGCTCCAAAACATCGCAACGGCAAAGAGATATTTGCGGCCGTAAAGGATATTAAAATTATCCATGGAAAGGGAGCCGACAGTACATCAGTCCCGTGTTCCCGTGATACCGCTCCTTTGTGGAAAAAGAGATCAGTATTTATGGACCTACCTTATTGGTCGCACTTGGATGTTCGACATGCAATCGACGTTATGCACATAGAGAAGAATGTGTGTGACAGCTTGCTCGGTATTTTACTAGACATACCTGGCAAAACAAAAGATACACTCAAAGCACGGATGGACCTGGAAGATATGAACCTCAGGAAGGAGCTACATCATGAAGATTTGGGTAAAGGAAAAAAGTACCTTCCGGCAGCTTGCTACACTCTTAGCAAGAAAGAGAAAATTAGCGTGTGTGAATGCTTGCACGGAGTCAAGGTACCGTCCGGTTATTCTGCCAACATGAAGAGGCTAGTCTCAATGAAAGACTTGAAATTAATTGGCATGAAGTCTCACGATTGCCACGTGATGATGACACAGATGCTTCCTGTTGCAATTAGGGGTGTTCTGCCAAAGAAAGTGCGAGACCCAATTATAAAGTTGTGTTCATTCTTCAATGCGATTTCACAAAAGGTCATTGATCCAACGAAACTGGGTAAACTGCAGCAAGATGTGATCCACACTCTATGTCGTCTTGAGATGTGCTTCCCTCCATCCTTTTTTGATATTATGGTCCATCTCATTGTTCATATTGTGAAAGAGATACGTTTCTTGGCCTGTGTTTCTACATCGATGTACCCTTCGAGAGGTTCATGGGGTTGTGAAGAAATATGTTTGTAATCGACATCGGCCGAAGGGTGCATTGCCAAGGTTGGGGAACCGAGGAGGTCATTGAATCTGCGTCGATTACATGGATCTCAAACCGATTGGTGTGCCCATATCTCGCCATGAGGGGAGGCTACAGGCAAAGGGACATTAGGTCGAAATCGGCGTACTAATGATCGTGCTTTATTCATTCAAGCACATTTCTGATTCTGGACCAATCGGTTGAAGCGGCATCGTATGTTGATATGCACAAGAATATGCTAAGAAGGAAAAACCCATTTAAATCGAGGTTTGGATCGCAGATACCACAGAGATAACTTTGGAGATTGGTTGCTTAGACACATGATGCATACGCAGCAGAGAGTGTGCTCATTGAGAGCGCTGTCTCGAGGACCGTCATGTACAATCCTGACATTTGAAGGATACGACATAAATGGATATACATTTTATACGAGAGCACAAGATAACAAGAGCACAAACCAGAACAGCGGAGTCCGTATAGATGCCTACGATAGCAATGGTAATATGCAGACCTACTACGGATTCATAGAAGAGATTTGGGAGCTTGATTATGGGCCTTTGAAGGTTCCTCTCTTTCGGTGCCAATGGTTCAGGCTCCCTGGGGGCGTGAACATCGACAAGTACGGTATCACTACCGTGGACTTCAAGCACATCGGATCTGAGAGAAGAACCATTCGTCCTTGCTAATGTCGTGACACAAATCTTTTTGTTCGGGACGGTACGACAAAGAACGCCACGTGGTTCTTCAAGGAAAAAGAAGAATTATCGGAGTTGACAATGTAGTCGACGAGGAAGACTACAACCAATTCGATGAGCTTCCTCCTTTTGGTGAGAACGTCGACCTAGGTCTCATGGAAGACAGTGAGGAAGCTACATACATACGCCGTGATCATAACGAAGGTCGAATCGTTACTTAGTTGTAATAATATACCAGGATATACTTTATTTTGTATGGAGAACATGCTTCCAGTTGTAATATACGGATACACTTTATTTTGTATGGAGAACATGCTTCCAGTTGTAATATACGGATACACTTTAATATCTAGCACATTGAAGTTAATCTTTATCAAAAAGATTCAAATTAATGCTCATGGTGTTATAGTATTTATGTAAAGTCCATGTAGGGTTCTTAGCAAATTTGTAATTCACTTAATTTTTCTTTGATTAAAAAAATAAATGTTTCCTATATTCTAAAACTTCATGATTTTATACAAATTTATAAATTTACTTCATCCTTTTTGGAGCTATATATCAAAAGTTATGCTAGTTTGAATTTGAGCTTGGCTTTAGCCACTCACTTTTGGGGCCCACCCGCATCACTGCCGGTTCTAGAGAAAAATCCGGCAGTGAGGTTTAGGTATCACTGCCGGTTGAAATTAGAACCGGCAGTAATACCTCAATATCACTGCCGATTCTAGAGAAAAATCCGGCAGTGATGTTTAGGTATCACTGCCGGTTGAAATTAGAACCGCAGTAATACCTCCACATCACTGCCGATTCTAATTACAAGCGGCGGTGATGTGGAAGTAGTAACGCCGGTTCTAGTTTCAACCGCAAGTGATAGTTTTATCACCGCGGATTTCTTTGGTGAACCGCGGTGATTGTCATAACTATATAAACAAGCGCGCGGTCTTCTTCCCACACTTCGCGTTTTCCCACACTCGTGCTCCTAGTCCTCCTCCCCGCGCCCCTCCTCCGCACCGCGCCTCAACCGCGCCGGCCCTCCTCGACGTCCGGCCCTCCTCCGCAACTAGTCCTCCACGCTGCCCTCCTCTCCGCGCCGGCCGTCCTCGCGCCACGCCCACCGCGCCGACCCTCCTCGGCGTCCGCCCTCCTCGCGACTAGTCCTCCGCGCGCGCTCCTCCGCTGCCGCCGTCCTCCGCGCCGCACCTCCACCGCGCCGACCCTCCTCGACGTTCGGCCCTCCACCACGCGGTGCTTCTCGCATCATATATTTGTCTTGTCTTGAGGCTGCCATGACAAATGTTTCAATAAAGAAATCTCTCGATAAATTAAACCTGGTTGCCTTGTCTTGATAAAAAAATCTGTCTGATAAATTAAACCTGTGCAAGAACCTTTGGGATATATGATTACATAATTGTTGTTATCAGAAAAATATGATCTTTGTGCTCTTGACAGGTTTCTATTGTGCGTGCTTGCTTAGCATAACAAACATGAGGGTTGCGGTCTTCTTAGTTGATATGGAAATCAAACAAGATTGCTAATTACCTTTGGAATCTTTGGGATTTGAGGTTGATGTAATATGAATATCTTGTAAGGTTGTAATCTAAAGATTGTGTGCATACCAACAATCATTTGAGGTTGATGTAATATGAATATCTTGTAAGCTTGTAATCTAAAGATTGTGTGCATACTCAAGTTCTCCTGAACTGCAATTTTCATGACGCATTTCTTTATGCTACTTAATTTATCTCCCTGAACACATTTCTTTATGCTACTTAATTTGTTCTTTGCTTTACGAAACTATAACACTTAGATAAACAATTACTTACTCAACTTGTTGAATTATTTAGTTTTTAATGCACAATTAGCAATACATTGACATTTTTCAGGATCAATTGGTTGCTCTCCTGATTAAATGTAATTTGTTCCTATTTCCAGCTTAGTGAAGTTTTGTTATGAAGAATCTTGTAGAAGTCTTCACACTATATGCAAATTAGATTTAACATTTGAAATCTAAGATTTGCAGGAGATTTTTCTTGATCAGAGATGCTAAAGTTGGCAAAGCATATTGGATTCTAGGAGCATCATGAGATTTTATTATGTTGTATTTATTATATTCATGTAATAAATACCTTATATTGTATTTGTTATATTCATGTAATAAATACCTTATATTGTATTTGTTATATTCATGTAATAAATACCTTATATTGTATTTGTTATATTCATGTAATGAGATTTTTGTTGTTTTAACAATACATTGTATTTATTATATTCATGTAATAAATACCTTATATATTGTATGTGTCGCTTTGTTCTCTATATTGTGCGTATAATTAGTCTATTTGGTCCACAACCGTGCGTGACCAATTTATACGTATACCATCACATTCATCTCATGCCTTTGTTAATTTTAAATTTTAGATAAATTAGTCGCACATGGCGCTAATCAGAACAAGCGCGGATGGCGCTGAGCGTTGAACCAAAGCCGGAACAAAGCCGGAACAAAGCGACAAGCTTCCTCAACTCGCGACAAACCGAGGCAACAAACGCGTGCACGAGGTAATTATTCCAGACCTAGGTCTCACGTATACCGATTAGACGAGTAATGAAATAGTCGAAATGTAGGGCCAGACATCACGTGGACAGAGACAACATCGTCAACGAGGTCCTAACAAGTTGCGGACGGGTGAACGAAAGGTGATCGTGGACCTTAATGCAGTCGGCGAACCCGTTATACCAAAGATCACCGCTGGGCCATACCGAACAGCATGCAGGGTCCTAGCTAGAGATAACGTGCCCATCACCTACAAATCATGGACACGTCGTGGCGTTTGCCCGTCGTATGTTCCCGATGAAATGAAGGAAGCATTGTGGACAGATTTGACATCCAAGTTCCAGTTCCCCGAAGATCAGTTGGAGCATGCGAAGAAACGTGCACTAGCCATCATGGGAATCTCCTGGAAGAATTGGAAGACAAAGCTGAATAAGGAGTATGTGAAGAAGGATCAAACGCCGAACTTTGATACGTACCCGAGGTTGAGGCAATTTTGGGATGAATTCGTGCAATATAAGAAGTCTGATGAAGCCCAGGCTATCAGTGAAAAGAACAAAGCAAATTCGGACAAGAACGTTTACCCCCATACGCTAGGCACCGGTGGCTATGTGAAGAAAGTACCCAAGTGGGATGCAAGGGAAGAAGAGCTAATTCTTAGTGGAGTTGTTCCTGCGACGTTCGAGATGGCCCCGAGATCAAAGTACTGGATGCTTGCGAGGGGAGCTAGTATGTCGGATGATGGCAGCTTAAGCTTCAGAAGCGAGAAAGAAGAGGAAATTTCGAAGAAGATCGCAGATGCCCATGCCCAAGCTACCCAGGGCTGCTTCCAACCAAGAAGAGAGAACGACGAGCTAACACGCGCCCTGGGTAACAAAGAGCACCTTGGTCGTACTAGAGGGTTTGGCTTGGTGCCCTAGAAGCAGCGTTCCCAGAGGACGCTTCTATCTATAAGCGTCCGAAGCTAACTAGACAAGAACAGTTGGATGCACGTGTACGAGTAATAGAAGAAAGGATGCAGGTAAAGGAAATTCAATTTCAAGAACAGATACAAAAGATGCAAGAAATGCTAGCGAGCGTCCTCGGCGAACGTCACGCACATGACCTCCAGAGTCCCGCCATTGCTCATAAAGCGACCAAGCGTCGTGGCGCTCCCAAGAGGACTCGGCCTGTAGTTTTCCGTGGACAAAATCAGAGCCGACACGTTGCGATCTGCACCGCCTAGCGAACATAACCATTAAGGTGGTGAAGGATGGCTTGGCCGTGCGGCGAGGCGCGATGTTGCATAACCGCCAAATTCCCGAGGGCTACGCCGAGTATCGATGAAGCAGTGTGGTTGACAATTACCGTGAAGTTGAGGTACGATCCCAGTGAGGAAGGCGAAATACTCTTGGACAAAGCCTAGGCACATTCATCGCGTGGCAAAGCGCTACATAATGTTTTTATCCGATGACTACAATGGCGATGATGATAATAATGATGACGACGCAGCCTATCCGGTAGTAAAGTCCTCCTTCGTCACCGAAAAAAGTCCACCTCGTGCTCGGCGCCACGAAAAATAATGATAGAGCAACGCGATCTCAAAATTCATCACGGCGGCGGGGAAAAGTGCCACATCCGTGAAGCCAAGACACCGTAAGAAACGAGCATATGACATGACCGAAGAAGAAACTAGAAAGGAAGTAGACGCCATGCGTGATGACTCTCTTCAAAAGACGCCAAAGACTGATAAAGTTGAAATCGAAGCGCCAAAAGAGATTTCTTCCTAGACATAGCGACGGTTAAGCAGATCGAACGGCAGCGAATCTCCTCAACCTAGCCAACGATCGGACTACGAGCGCATCTCTAGGCGTAAAATCTAAAGGACAAAGTTGGTAAAGAGAGCTGCACGAGACTGGAAGGGTGCTAAAGGACAGGGGCCTCCTCTAAGGTGGAAGTTCGTTAACGGGGAAGCATTGGCGGATCCAAACGAGGAGCAGAGACTGACGACACAATTACGGCGTCTACATCAATGGTATCGACAGTTTGTCCAAGAGACAAAAAACGACGCGTTCCCGTCAAATACAAAGAAACGGATTTTCACAATATGGACGGAGTTTTCTGGGTAGAAACCTCCGAGTTATACCAGTTGTACCAACGAGATGCTCTTGACGTGTTTGTATTAAGAATGTGGACTCTGTAAGTCTCTTGTATAATTCGTATTGTACATTCACGTACCCTTAAACTTAGTGTCTAACTTCTTTCTTATGTAGAATGGAGACAATGACACTAGAGCAGACTTAAATGAAAGGGTAGGATTCTCGATCCCGCCTTGTCAGCTGCAAACTTATTAAAGATCCATCGACGAGAGAGAGATCGAGAGTACGTACTAAAGGCGCTGCTAAAGTTACAAAACAAGACCTACGTACTTTTACCCTACAACTTTCAGTACGTGTTTCCCTGCCTACTAGTCAGTTTTATCTCATGTGCAACACCATGTCATGACTAATGGGCTTCTGCAGCTTTCATCGGATCCTTCTCGTCATTACGTTAGACGATAGCACAATCACTGTGTTGGACTCAATGAGGAAACCGACAAACGATTTCAAAGAAGTAATAGAATTGCTAGACAGGTAAACTCGGTCGTTGCGTTATTGCTCCCGTAATCTTTCATTCCATTGCACTTAATTACACCTAATTAAGTTTAACGAGTATTCACAACCATACAGGGCACACAAAATACCGCAAGAAGAGCACGCTGTACCGCCCATTCACGAAGAAGTTCGAATAAGAACCGATTTTCCGTGCCTAAGAGACGGCATAGGGAACAATTTATGTGCATACTACTTAATGACACACATACACACGTCACATCGACGGCGATCGACTACAACGGCGAGATGGTATATAATTACATGTTGACGCATACTTTTCTTTATAAAAACTACGACACTAATTAATGCATCATTTTCTTTAATGACGGTCGTGAAGCTCGGCACCAACAAACCTACTTGATAGTGAAGTTGAAGCCCTTCGAGAGCGGATGGTCGGGTTCATCGCTCGAGAAGTGATCAACCCAAGGGCGAGTTTTACGAGCCACACTACAATTAATCGAAATGTGAACGATTGTCAATGAACAATGTAATAATTAAATATTACGATGATTTATCAGATTTCAATTATGCTTTACAGATACTTCATTAATATTGTCATGATTAAATGAGTATTCAGATTCAATGTTAAATATTATGATGATTTAATATATTTGAATTATTCTTTACCAATACTTCGTTAATATTGCGCATAAAATATACCGTCCAGAATAAATGTACTGTGCAATATATATATAGTACAGCGTTACATCATACATATAATACAAAAAAAAATTATGTAACCGGTTTTGGAGGAGAATATGGCATTGTACTTATCACTGCCGGTTTTAGAGAAATAACTGGCAGTGATACCACCTTATCACTGCCTGTTGGAAAATATTAAGTGGCAGTGATATGGATTATCACTGCCGGTTGAAAAATAACAACCGGCAGTGATAATGTGTTATCACTGCCGGTTGAAAAATACCAACCGGCAGTGATAAGTTATTATCACTGCCGGTTATGGATAAAAATCCGGCAGTGATAATCCTTATCACTGCCGGTTTTATAATATAAACCGGCAGTGATATTATTATCACTGTCGGGCAAAGAACCGGCAGTGATAGTCCCGACTATCACTGCCAGTTAGGGAGTGCCGGGTCAAAATCCGGCAGTGATGCTGATGTTCATCCGACAGTGATGTCCTTTTCTGTAGTGGTGAGTTAAAACATCAACAGTGATATTGAATTACCTAATTAATGCAATATATTGCAAATCTAATGACTTCAACGAAACTATCGGGACCGGATTTCCAAATCCGAACCCTCTGTGTATAAACTGTGCTAGTCCAGGAAAAGCTAGCACACATAGTGGAAACAGTGATGACAACATATCCATATCACGATTCAAATATTATTAATTAAACAAAAGAGGTATCAGCCTTATGGCCAAATATTACGAGTAAACAACCTCTTGGCTTGAGTTCAATAAGTAGCAACAGAGGAAATGAAATAACTGCAGCGGAATTAACCCATCCATTTGCCCACAGGCAATCGACTGAGGTTCGCGTCCTAACATTCCGGATCACCTTCATCGTAATCACAAGCGTAGAAATTGTAGTCACCTTCAGCTTCTGCACACTCTTCTGTGGAAAGTGGGGGTGTTGCAAGGGTGAGCACAAAATGTACTCCGCAAGTCTTGAAAACATAATGCATGATAACTATATGCATGGCTGAACAATTGAAGGCGTAATATGGCTCTTTTGGCATAAAGCAATGTTAACTTTAAATACCAATATAATTTCACAAAGCATCAATTGATCAAAATGTAATTGAATATAAATTGAATTTGAAATAACATCTAATCAGGTTCCAACCACCTGACTAGCTCCAGCCGCCAAACTACAACCCGGGAGTTCCTTCCACTCACAGATTCACAAACCACCATTTTCATTTAAAACAAAACCATAAAATCTACAATGTGCAAGCGTACCTCGCCTGCCCTTGATCGTAGGCTCGGCTACTTAAGTAGTTTTTACTCTGCAGAGTGTGTACAGCTTTACCCACAAGACATGATCAACTCTTTTTGTCATGCAACTAACACACTTCCATTGGTATGTCGGCAGAGAGATCATGACAAGGCCTTACAATGTACAGACCCGCTATTAACCTCGCCCGCTATGGTTTCACCGCTGAAGGGTTACATCCACCCAATCAGAAGCCCCCTTTTGCGCCATTTGGGGAAAATCTGTCTCCATCCGACACCCACATTTCACCGACTGGCGAAGTCAATATCGAGACGCACACATTAATTATCCATGTCATACTCATATAGACTTGTGGTTGTACAGTAGTGCTCGGTCCATAATAACACATGCTTTGGTCCTTAATTGACTAGTGCGGAACATTCACTTTCAAGGTCTTGTGCATCTGCACCCGTCAAACATCCATCCGCCCTGGTCTAAATCATATTTTCTATTTTATTTTATTTAAATAACAGCAGCAACACCGATTGTTGCATGTTCACAAATAAGCTTAAATAATATTTGAAATGATTTCCATAATGACATAATACCGAAACGTTTAAGCCAGACTAAGCAATTCTACCGTCCCATGCTACACTATTGGTAATCACCAGATAAATTAGCTAGTACCATCTAGGGTGACAAAGGTTTGACATGATCAATACCAATGAGGGTATAACAAATTTGCACTTTAACTAATCCTTAAAGCTACATTTAAAGTACATTGCGTAAAAGTAAGCATGCATAATTTAAAACATAATAAGCATTTTGTAAATTTGGGTTCAACATATTCGACGAAGTCTTGTCTGGATCGAAGGGTAGGTGATCAAGATCGTCGGTAGCAACTCCTTTCGGCTCTCCGGAAATTATACGCGAAAATATCCAAATTCAAATAAAATAAAAATAAATTCAAATAAAATACAAAACCAGTAAAAATAGATAGATTATAATTTTATATGAATTTATGAAGAAAAATGAGGTCAATCGGACTTAAGATGAAGGAGATCGGACCTTTTGGATCCAAACATTGACCTCTCGCCGGACTTGGAGAAGAAATGATTGCTGACAGAGCTCTCGCGAGAATTTTTGAAATCTGATTTTACCAGATGTATATGACAATGAGAGGAATCTCCAAGAAATATTTGAGGCCGAATGGATGTCGGGAGTGGCCGGGAGTGCTCGCCGAAAGTTCGTTGGAGTTTAGAAAGACTGGCTTACGCAGGGAGATCCGTTGGATGGATTGGACCAAATCAAAGCTGAGGATGTGAGGAATGAGAACAGAAAGATGGGGTTCAATTTATAGGGTGATCGGACTACTGGATCGTCAGCAAACTCTCGCCGAAGTTATGGCCAGAATAGTAACGGGCTCGCCGGAGTAAATGAGTGAAATGGGTGGGAATTAAACGCGGGTCGGGTCCGTCGGTTACTGTATCACACGGGTGCACTGTAGCTAACGGGGAAGGAGAAGCGGATCCAGCCGAAATTACTAATTCCGAAAACAATTAATTTTCCACTAATAATTCATATTAAATCCGTAAATTAGCAAATAAATTTTATTAAATATGGGAATTTGAAGAGATACCGGTTTCAGTAATAAAAGCATGAATAAATATTTTTACATAATATAAAATTGCTATTTATAGCACAATAATTAATTTTTAAATGCTAAAAATTACATAGGTTTGGGAAAAATAGTAAAAAGGTTTTACAAATTTGGAAAAATTCTCAAAAGTACTTTAGAATATTAGTAACCCACTAAATTTATTTTTGGAATTGTTAAGCTTTTAAATTTTGTGCATAAATTCATTTTGTAAAACTGAGAGTTGCTAAAAGAGTTTTAATAAAATCCGTAACATTCCAAATAAATTCCAAATTGAATAAAATAAATAAAACAAATCAAATTGAAAATTTTAGGATGTTACATTAAAAGGAATCTCGACCCCGAGATTTGGACGGGCTAGGGAAAAAGGTTGAGGTACTCTGCTTTAAGATCTTGTTCGCGCTCCCAAGTTGCTTCTTTTTCAGAATGGTTGCTCCATTGAATCTTGCAAAACTTAATTGTCTTGTTTCTTGTTCTACGCTCTGCCTCATCCAGAATTATGATTGGATACTCTTGGTAGGTGAGATCCTCATGTAACTCAACATCCTCAATCTGCATCTGTCCTTCTCGTACCCTGAGGCATTTTTTTAGCTGTTACACATGGAACACATTGTGCACATTCGACAACTGCGGCGGCAGCTCTAACTGATAAGCCACTTCTCCACTTCTAGCTAGGATTGGGAATGATCCAATGTATCTTGGTGCTAACTTTCCACGAACTTGGAATCGATGCATCCCTTTGAGCGGTGAGACTTTCAGGTACACATAGTCACCAGGAGCAAAGGTTAACTCTCTCTGACGATTGTCAGCGTAGCTTTTTTGTCTAGACTGTGCTGTTCTCAATCTTTCTTAGATCATTTTTACTTATTCTTCAGCCTTTTGTAAAATATCAGGACCAAAGACTTGGCGATCTCCTGTTTCATTCCAACAGAGAGGTGTTTTGCACTTTCTTCCATACAAGGCTTCAAATGGTGACATCTGTAAACTTGCTTGATAACTATTGTTATATGAGAATTCTGCATAGGGTAAACTTTGATCCCAACATATCACATTGGACAATGCACAAGACTTTAACATATCTTCGAGAATCTGATTTACTCACTCAGTCTGTCCATCAGTCTGAGGATGATAAGTTGTGCTAAAATTTAGATTGGTACCCAATGCTTCTTGCAACTTTCGCCAGAATCTTGAAGTGAATTGTGTACCTCGATCCGAAACTATCCTCTTTGGCAAACCGTGCAAACACACAATCCTTGACATATACAACTCTGCGAGTTTATCTCCCCGGTAGGTTGTTCTCACAGGAATGAAATGTGCAATTTTTGTCAATCGATGCACTACCACCCATATTGAGTCATAACCTGATCTGGTTCTAGGAAGACCTGTAATGAAATCCATTCCAATTTCCTTCCACTTCCATTCAGGTACCTTCAACGGTTGCAACAATCCAGCGGATCGTTGATGTTCAGCTTTAACTCGCTGGCATACATCGCACATAGCTATGTACTCTGCAATTTCCTTTCTCATCCTTGGCCACCAATATATACCACGAAGATCATGATACATATTAGTATTGCCTGGATGAATTGAGTACGCTGATTCATGTGCCTCCTTTAATATCAACTGTTTGATCTCTTTTTGATTCGGCACATAGATACTTTTTCCAAACCAAACTATTCCTTCTTCATCCTCTGAAAATCCTGGGGCTTTACCTTCCTTTATTCTATCCTTGATCTTGGTAGCTTATTTATCTGACTTCTGCATCTTTTTGATTTGTTCCTGCAAGGTTGGTTGAATCTCTAAAGCAGCTACAGAACCTTCCTCCACTAGTTCCAAATTCAAACGCTGAAACTCCTTGTGAAGAGTAGGTTGTCCTTCTTGAATCATCAGATTATTGCAGTAGCTCTTCCAGCTTAAGGCATCAGCAACTACATTAGCCTTGCCAGGATGATAATGTATTCCCACATCATAATCCTTGATTAATTCTAACAATCTTCTTTGTCTTAGGTTGAGGTATGCTTGAGTGAAGATATACTTCAAACTCTTATGGTCTGTGAAGATCTCACATCGGTTCCCGATGAGATAATGCCTCCACAACTTCAGTGCATGCACCACTGCAACCAATTCCAAGTCATGGGTTGGATAGTTTTCCTCGTGTAGTCGCAATTGCCGTGAGGCGTATGCAACTACTTTGCCTTCTTGCATCAAGACACATCCAAGCCCCTGTCTTGAAGCATCACAGAAAATCTCAAAGTTCTTCCGAATATCCGGTAAAATGAGCACTGGGGCTAAGGTCAATCTTTTCTTTAATCCCTGAAAAACTTTGCTCACAGGCTTCAGACCTTTCAAACTTCTTCTCCTTCTTAAGCAACTGAGTAAGCGGTCTTGCAATCTTCGAGAATCCTTCTATGAATCTTTGGTAGTACCCCGCTAAACCAAGAAAACTTCTGATGTCTGGCACTGACTTGGGTTGCCTCCAATCGAGTACACCTTTCACCTTTTCAAGGTTTACTGAGACACCTCTAGCACAAATTATGTACCCCAAGAAAGCAACTTCCTTCAACCAAAATTCACATTTACTAAACTTGGCATACAACTGTTGTTTTCTGAGCTTTTCTAATACCATCCTCAAATGTCCTTCATGTTCTGCTTCATCTCTGGAATAGACAAGAATGTCATCTATGAATACCACCACAAATTTGTCTAGGTATTCCATAAACACCTTATTCATCAAATTCATAAAATAGGCTGGTGCATTGGTCTGACCAAAAGAATAACTGTGAACTCATAGAGTCCATATCGGGTAGCAAAAGCTGTCTTCGGAATATCTTGTGGCCTTATTTTCAACTGATGGTATCCAGATCAAAGATCAATCTTGGAGAAAATACAAGCTCCTTTCAACTGATCAAATAGGTCATCAATCCTGGGCAACGGATACTTGTTCTTGATTGTAACTTCATTCAGGGCTCTATAGTCTATGCACAACCGCAAACTATTATCCTTCTTCTTTACAAAAAGAACTAGCGCTCGCCAAGGTGATGAACTTGGGCGAATGAATCCTTTTTCTTGCAACTCCTCAATCTGCTTCTTGATCTCGGCGAGTTCATTGGCTGGCATCCGGTAGGGTCTCTTAGAAATAGGAGCCGTACCAGGGACTAATTCTACGATGAACTCTACATCCCGATCAGGCAGCATACCTGGTAATTCTTCAGGAAATGAATCTGGGTATTCCCGCACCATGGGCACACTTTCCATAGTTATTTCCTCCAATCTATTTAGAGTGCATTTTTCACTTGAATACTCATCAGGTATATACTCCACTCGAATGCCTTTTGAATTTGTGAGGGTAATAGCTCTACTGGCACAATCTATTTGACCTTTATACTTGGTTAACCAGTCCATTCCTAGGATGACATCTATTCCTTTTGAATCCAAAATGATAGGATTCGCTAGGAATTCTACCCCATTGATTCTTATGGTTGCACTTGGGTATACTAAATTAGTTCTCATCTCTTTCCCAGGTGATTGAACTATCATGGGGCTCTTAAGGGTAAGCGTTTCCCAACCAAATTGTTCAACAAAATTCTTCGATATAAAAGAATGCGATGCTCCAGAATCAAATAACACTGAGGCAGGTATTGAGTTTACCAGAAACTTACCCAAAACCACATCTGGTGCCTCCTGAGTTTCTTCTGCAGTAATGTGGTTGACACGTCCTCTTCCAAAAGATTGTGGAGTCTTTGGTGTTCCACGTCCTTGTCCTTGCATCGAAGTTCTGGCGGAATTGGATCCCAAGTTGGCTGACGTTTCTGAGGACAGTTGTTGGCATAATGTCCCATTTGATGGCAGTGGAAACATTGAACTCCTGCAGCATTTGAGTTCTCTTTTTGAGGCTGAGCATTGGCGTTATGCTGGAGTCCTTGAGAGACTGGGCGCAGTACAGAATTAGGAGTACGAGGTGCTTCTTGAATAGGTGTCCTTTTGGCATGTTGAGGTTGGAAGCGCTGTCGAGAACCACTCGCTCCCTGCTGGGCTTGAAATTTCATCCTTCTCTTGCGAGACTCCTGCTGTTGGCGTTGGGCATCCTCTTGCAATAGTGCTTTGTTCACCATGTGCTGAAAGTTTGGGAAATCCAAAGCAGCTAACTGCACCTTGATGTCAGGATCAAGTCCCTCCATGAACCTCCAGATCTTGGCACTTTCAGTTGCTACATCTTTCGGTGCATACCTTGACAATTGGGTGAACCGGTTAAGGTACTCGGAAACACTCTGGTTTCCTTGATGCAGCTTACAGAACTCCCTTTTCTTCATTTCTATAATACCCGCAGGCACATGTGCGGTACGGAAGGTTTCAGAGAATTCCTCCTAAGTAATAGCTTGAGCGTTCTGATGGGTAGAACAAAAGTTGTCCCACCAAGTTGCAGCTACGCCTTTTAGCTGGTGGCTTGCATAGAGTACTTTTTCATGATAATCACACTGAGCCAACTGGAGTTTCTTCTCCACATCCTTCAACCAATCATCTGCCTCCAAGGGTTCACCTGCTCCCGTGAAGGTTGGTGATCTAGTTCTCATAAACTCTCCAAGTTTGGACTGGGGTGGCATCACTGGTGCTGCGGCTGGGGCTGGCTGTGGATTGTTCACTATATTCTACGCAAGGGCCTGCAACAACTGAAGCTGCATTGCCATCATCTGCTGAATATCTACGACTGGGGTTGGAATGGTGGCGACGGTGGCACTTGTTGTTATGGCTGATCATGCTGCTCTGGAACATCCTGCTGCTCTTGTGGCACTGCCTGGCCACGTCCACGACCACGACCTCCTCTGTGAACAGCTCCGCGACCTCTTCCTTGGCTCTCCATCTGAAGCAGCGGCCATGGGTAGGTTAGCAATAGATGACAGGGGAGGAACAAAGATAAGAAGACTAGGGAGGTAGCCACTCCAAGATCAAACAAGCAATTAAACTCCAAATGAGATAGCTTTATTCCAAGCAAGAGAAATAGTTTTATTATGGCGACATCACAAGTGCACTAAGGCTTGATGTCATCCAACACACCCAAAAATAATAATTTGACTACCGATAAACAAATCTTAAGAAACACTAAGCTAAAACTGGAAACAAAACTACTCCTCAGACTCGGCATCCTCCTCCACCTCAACTGGCTCTGGGTCTTCCTCCTCAGGCTCTGACATGTCTTCATTGGTGAGACGCGGACCAGTAGTAGTGGAAGTTCCTGCTCCTCCTACAGGGATGAAGAGACTCCGATACTCGGGTGCAGTCATGCGGACCTTTGGGGGGCAGGAGACCTTCTTGCGGGGAGTGGTGCGAAGGCAAGAGTGATGATGCTTCCTGCTCTAGGACGCCTCTGCAGTAGTAGCTTGACTCTCCTTCAGTTGAGCAATCTCCTGCTGAGCGGCTTGCAGCTTGTCGTAAGTGTCCATCAGCTCCATGGCCATATGAGCATAGGCATTGTCCTGCGCCTTGATGAGGGCTGCCATGTGAACCACAATAGTATCCTCTTCCTCTTCAGTACTCCTGAACCGACTGAATGACTCGTTCTCATCACGAGCGGGAAAGTAGCGGTAGGCTGTATACTGAAACTCATGGCAGAACATGTACCCGAGATGAGCAATTGCCTCTCTAGCAGCTTCCTGGCATCCCAGCTTGTATGACTCTCTATTCACAATGAAGCGATAAGGTCTATCGCCTCTCAAGTGGCTCCTCGAGAAGATGATAACTTTGACCCTCCAAAACTCTCGACCATCCTCCTCGACTGGGATCCCTTGGTACTATGGGCGATAAACATGTCCAAGTTCTTGTAGCATGAACCACAGCTGCTCGCAGAATCCTCCGTCCTTCTTAGCGCAAGAGTTGATGAACGGCATCTATAAATTTTGAAGTAACAGAAAGAAATTAGTAAAATGGTTTCTAAACAAAAGAAGAGGAAAACGGAAGCAAGAGACTAAGAAGGGTAAGATAGTAGCAGGGAAACTTATAATTTTTGTAAATACTTATTTTTAATATAGTCCTTAAGGCTTGCCATCTAACTAGATCGCAACCTACAATCGATATGGCTCTGATGCCACCTCTGTCGGGACCAGATTTCCAAATCCGAAACCTCTGTGTATAAATTGTGCTAGTCCAGTAAAAGCTAGCACACACAGTGGAAACAGTGATGACAACATATCCATATCACGATTCAAATATTATTAATTAAACAAAAGAGGTATCAGCCTTATGGCCAAATATTACAAGTAAACAACCTATTGCCTTGAGTTCAATAAGTAGCAACAGCGAAAACGAAATAACTGCAGCGGAATTAACCCATCCATTTTCCCACAGGCAATCGACTGCGGTTTGCGTCCTAGCAATCCAGATCACCTTCATCGTAACCACAAGTGTAGGAATTGTAGTCACCTTCAGCTTCTGCACACTCTTCTGTGGAAAGTGGGGGTGTTGCAAGGATGAGCACAGAATGTACTCCGCAAGTCTTGGAAACATAATGCATGATAACTATATGCATGGCTGAAAAATTGAAGGCGTAATATGGCTCTTTTGGCATAAAGCAATGTTAACTTTAAATACCAATATAATTTCACAAAGCATCACTTGATCAAAATGTAATTGAATAAAAATTGAATTTGAAATAACAGCTAATTAGGTTCCAACCACCTGACTAGCCCCAGCCGCCAAACTACAACCCGAGAGTTCCATCCACTCACAGATTCCCAAACCACCATTTTCATTTAAAACAAAACCATAAAATCTACAATGTGCAAGCGTACCTCGCCTGCCCTTGACCATGGGCTCGGCTACTTAAGTAGTTTTTACTCTGCAGAGTGTGTACATCTTTACCCACAAGACATGATCAACTCTTTTTGCCATGCAATTAACACACTTCCTTTGGTGTGTCGGCAGAGAGATCATGACAGGGCCTTTACAATGTACAGACCCGCTATTAACCTCGCCCGCTAAGGTTTCACCGCTGAAGGGTTACATCTACCCAATCAGAAGCCCCCTCTTGCGCCATTCGGGGAAAACCTGTCTCCATCCGACACCCACATTCCACCGACTGGCGAAGTCAATATCGAGACGCACAAATTAATTAGCCATGTCATACTCATATAGACTTGTGGTTGTACAGTAGTGCTCGGTCCATAATAACACATGCTTCGGTCCTTAATTGACTAGGGCGGAACATTCACTTTCAAGGTCTCGTGCATCTGCACCCGCCAAAAATCCATCCGCCCAGGTCTAAATCATATTTTCCATTTTATTTTATTTAAATAACAGCAGCAACACCGATTACAACATGTTCACAAATAAGCTTAAATAATGTCTGAAATGATTTCCATAATGATATAATACCGAAACGTTTAAGCTAGACTAAGCAATTCTACCGTCCCATGCTAGACTATTAGTTATCACCAGATAAATTAGCTAGTATCATCTAAGGTGAGAAAGGTTTGACATGATCAATACCAATGAGGGTATAACAAATCTGGACTTTAACTAATCCTTAAAGCTACATTTAAAGTACATTGCGTAAAAGTAAGCGTGCATAATTTAAAACAACATAAGCATTTTGTAAATTTGGGTTCAACATGTTCAAAGAAGACTTGCCTGGATCGAAGGGTAGGTGATCAAGATCGTCGGTAGCAACTCCTTTCGGCTCTCTGGAAACTATACGCGAAAAGCATCAAAATTCAAATAAAATACAAAACTAGTAAAAATAGATATATTATAATTTTATATGAATTTAGGAAGAAAAATGAGGTCAATCGGACTTAAGATGAAGGAGATCGGACCTTTTGAATCCAAAAATTGACCTCTCGTCGGACTTGGAGAAGAAATGATTGCTGACAGAGCTCCGTTGAGAATTTTCGAAATCTAATTTTACCAGATGTAGACTACAATGGGAGAAAGCTCCAGTAAAAGTTTGAGACCGAATGGAGGTCGGTAGTGGCCAGGAGAGCTCGCCGAAATTTAGCTGGAGTTTGGAAAGAATGGCTTTCGTAGGGAGATTCGGTGGATGGATTGGACTAAATCAAAGTTGAGGATGTGAGGAATGAGGAGGGAAAGCTGGGGTTCAATTTATAGGGTGATCGGACTAGTGGATCATCGGAAAACGCTCGCCGAAGTTATGGTCAGAATAGTAACGGGCTCGCCGGAGTAAATGAGTGAAACGGGTGCGAATTAAATGCGGGTCGGGGCCGTCGGTTACTGTAGCATGTGGGTGCACTGTAGTTGATGGGGAAGGAGAAGCGGATCAGGTCATAATGAATCGTAACCAAAATTATTAATTTCGAAAACAATTAATTTTCCACTGATAATTCATATTAAATCCAAAAATTAGAAAATAAATTTTATTAAATATGGGAATTTGAAGAGATACCGGTTTCAGCAATAAAAGCATGAATAAATATTTTTAAATAATATACTATTTATAGCACAATAATTAATTTTTAATTGCTGAAAATTAAATAGGTTTGGGAAAAATAGTAAAAAGGTTTTAAAAATTATGGAACAATTCTCAAAAATACTTTAGAATATTCATAACCCAATAAATTTATTTGAGGAATTTTTAAGATTTTAATTTTTTGCAGAAATTAATTTTATAAAACTAAGAGTTGCGAAAAGAGTTTTTACTAAAATGCGTAACGTTCCAAATAAATTCCAAATTGAATAAAATAAATAAAAAAATCAAATTAAAATTTTTAAGATGTTATAGAAACAAAATAAGGGTACCAGTGATGACTCCTAATCTCTAATTAGGTTAGGTCCTAATCCCATTCGAGGAAATGTGGTTCGGGCACGTTCCTAAGCTATTGTACAACTCTCGAGAAAATTTCGACAGTATCTCCCCGCTGTTCTCTAGATACACGTCTCGACAACAGGACAAGAGGGACGTATCCCGAGAACTCCAGGGTTGATGCTACCGAAACTTTCTCTAGAGTTGTACAACAACTCAAGAACTTGTCTAAACCATATTTTCTCGAACTGTCCAAAAAAATATGGACAATTTGAGAGTGCTTGCTTATAAATATGTCATTTTAGCATATTTATAAACAAGCACTCTCGAACGGGAAACGTAGGTTACGTAGCCTAAACTCCAATATTCATCATATGATAGCAACAATAATTCTATATTAACACAAGAGCACTACAAAGATAATTAAATAGATGTGTGCTTGTCAAATAAATGGTGCGAAATCGGATAGGATACAAACAATTCCAATTCAACCTAAATTCTCTTTGCGACATATCGAAATTACCTAGTGCAAAATTGAAGGGGTTTGAAGGAATGCTCACATTTTGAAGAAAACCACAAATAAGGGAAAAAAGAGGGAAAATCTCTTCAAGCTAGGGCTTCAAATTTACCCTCTTAACACTCAATCTTAAGGATTTCAAAATTTCTCACCAAAATATTGCTTCCAACTAGAATATGTGCTGTTTTTTCGGACGACGGCGGGTTTCTTAGCCTCTGGAACAATAACAGAGGAGAGTTTAGCCCGAGGGTATAAATAACTTAGCGAAGCACATCACAATCGGTTCTCAGGGTGATGTAGCACTGGGCACATTACAATCGGTTCTAAAATTATAACCGATTGAGATGTGCTATGCACATCACTATTGGTTCTTACATGAACATCTCAATCGGTTTTAATTTTAGAATCAATTGTGATGTGCCCAGTGCTACATCACAATCGTTTCTAACCTGAGAACCGATTGTGATTACTATTAACACCCTCTCCTAAGTCATCTATTACAATCGATTTTCCAGAAAACTTAAGAACCATCCATATAAAGCGATAGTGATATACCATTCTCTAGTAGTTTACTTAGAGTAAACTGAGAGATACATCTACGATTTTGATTGGAAATTCTTCTGGTTGATTTACTGCCTAAACCAAAAAGGTTTCATAATTCCACCGTAAGGTAATTAATTAAGTTCGCACTTGATATCTCCTCGATATATATAGGTAGGGTGGATGAAATTTGTTATTGAGTCCCCAAAAGAAAAGGAGACGCTAGCTTTAAAGCTCAGGTCAGTGATAGCACAAGTCAACCATTCATCTCATCACCTCAAATCCTCCATCTCATATTTGATAGGACACCTAGGTTTCTTGTCAGTTGTCACCATGGATATGGAACAATCAATCGGTTCAAATATTGAGGGCGTTTGGTAGTACTAAAAAGATACACTAATTTTGTTGGATCTTTGGATGCAGATAGTATCTAACGTGGGTGTAGTACTGTTCAAAAGTGTTTTCATTTTATGACACCAGTTGTTAACTAGCAGGGTATACACGTTGCTTTTAGGCATGCTGTACTGAATAAAAATTCATTTGACTCTGAAGGCAACGGAGTTTATATGTACATGTAATTGAGAGATTCAGACGAGTTATATATACTATGCCCGTAGTTTCAACTTTCGACACTCCTCCTTCTGAAAGGAGGAAAAAAAAAATTCCTTTCTGAACCTTGCCCAATCTCACCAGGTAACATTTGCATCAGAATATATGTATCCATAGCTACGAGTTTGTACTGACATAACGAGTGGATCGTCATGTGAAAAAAAAAAAACACACACACACACACAAGTACTTCATGAAAGATGGAGCAATTGAAGGAGCAAGGTAGCCTGTACAATTGTACTACGTATACACATGCATGTGAGACCATGTACATATCCATGGTCTGATGGCTCCCTTACACCAACCAATCTTCAGGCATTGTCACCTGACAGCGAAACGGCATTGCTTCCGCAGTTCAGCCGTGCCGAAAACGGGGCGTGATGGACGCGCAAACCGCTTGAAATCTCGACAGCTCGTCTCCGATAATTTTACTCTCAGCACGGTAGCTAGAACGCACTGACTAGGTCGCCGGTTACTCCATAGATCATGACCGGTTGGTGTGGGTGAGGTTGCTGGGATCATCGATGCGCGACGCGGAACGTATGTAAGGAGAGACCAATGCATGTTTCAATCGGTCATCGTCGTCATGCTATTGCTGGCGGTGGCGGCCCCATGGCGACGATGGCAAGCACGGAGACGGCGAGGCCGGTTGGGCCCCGGGAGGGCAACCGGAGGGAGAAGGGGGTAAGAGGACACTAGTGAAGGGTGCTCATATATACTTGCATCCATTGGCATGTGTGGGCGTGTGTGTCCTAGCGTGAATGGAACAGGGTTTGTGTCGGCCTCACATAGCATTGCCATATGCTAGGTTTGCCAATGTTGTTGCCCAATCGGTAGCGCCTTGGTAAGTCATAGTTGTGATCACGATTAATTGAACCTGAAATGTAAAAGAAACGTGTGCGCAATTACCTCGTTTGTTTCAATCGATGCTAACTAGCTGTTTTTTTTCTAGTGATTCAGTCTGTATGTTGAAATTGTAAATTGATGGGAAGATCTAGTATGTTCATATTGACACCATACATGGCTAGCTGAAGGATTAGAATCCATGTATTCAAGCAAGTGTAGCAATTGACATTGGTTGCGTACTAGTCAATAATATCAACTATTTTGTTCTATATGAGTTCCTTTTTTTTTGGCAAGGATCTTGTTGTCGTAATCTAGTATATATAAGAGTTGTTAGTGCAAATTCCACACGTAGATCTTACGACCAACTGTCTGTGCTTTATGCTATTCTGAATGTGTTAAAAGAAATTTCCCATGTATTGGTCAGTTAAGGAGGAACCCCTATTCCTGCTGCATAATAATTTGATGATATCCTCACGAGCAATAGCAAGAAATTTGACGAGTCAGATTATAAATTGCAAATTAAGCTACGACTATGCCATTGCTTCAAGGAAAAAGAACGCAGCCATCTTTAAGGACCAGATTCATAACAGCTTGGCCTAAAAGAGAATATCCATCTACACAGGCTAGCTTAGTCTTGCAAAGTTACAAAAGTGAATTGCTTGGTTGAGCAAGTATCTTTCTACATAATTTGCTAAAGATAGCTAAAAACTACAAAAGGATGAATCAAGATATAGGCCGGTCTGAAATTCCCCTAACGATTTTCGTCTCACAATTGTTGCAAACCAAAAACCTGCCCAACTTACAAACTAAGGATGCAACTCGCGGTAAATTAATTAGTACAATTTTGACATTTCACAAACAACATCAAAGGAAATGAAAGGAGAGGAAAAGAATTAATTAAGAGAAATCGTATAGTACATCATACTGGTAGTATATAGTGATTAGTAAAAATTAGATCTATCTATTGATTTGTTAAGGGTTTACTACTACTCTATTACCAAAAGAAGTATATAAATAGATACTAACTAATCTTATTCATGAGATGAAAAAATAAACGGTCTATATTGAATTTATTGTAAAAAAAGAGCTTTCAATTAAACCCCAGGCCAGAGGGAAAAGAAAGAAGGGGCCCGAGAGGAAGCTCCAAGGGACCTTGAAAGCAGTCCACAGCAAGCACCACTCCATCTCCTCCCCAGTCCCCACCCTCCAACCTCTCTCTTTTTAACACACCTCTCTCTCTTTTCCCCCTCATTCCTCTCCCTCTCTCTCTCTCTCTCTAGCGCCCACAAGAACAAACATGTACATACACAAAGAGCAGGCTACAGCATCCACAGGCTTAATGGTAATTGCTTCTTGCCTTGAAACTAGCTCCTTGTTTCAGTATCCATCTTGCTAAAGGTTAGGATTTAGCTGCATGTATATGGGTAGTAGAACCATGGGGAAATAGCTAGATGGGCAAGAAGAGGTAGAGAAACGGCTAGTGATCTTTACTCTTTAAGCAAGCCATAAAAAGAAAGGCACGAGAGAGGAAATGCATCACGGCCTCACCTTTTCTTTTGATCTCCAAAGAATGGTCCAAGAGGTTGCAATTCAAGAGAGCAGACATATATTTAAAGATTGCCATGATCTCTCTGGCACTTGTTGATTTGTTGCCTTAGATCCATCTTCCATGCATACATCCTCTTGTGCTAGCAATTCTTGATTTGCTAGTGTTATTGTTGGGGACTAACTGGAATTTTGGGTGCTTCAAAGGTGAAGGAGTCAGCGTCGCCGGTCTCAGGGTCCGTGGGAGCTGAGAAGATGGGGAGGGGAAAGATTGAGATCAAGCGCATCGAGAACACGACTAACCGGCAGGTCACCTTCTGCAAGCGCCGCAACGGCCTCCTCAAGAAGGCCTATGAGCTCTCCGTGCTCTGCGACGCCGAGGTCGCCCTCATCGTCTTCTCCAGCCGTGGACGTCTCTACGAGTACTCCAACAACAGGTGCGTTCTCTTGATATTTGCACATATGTATAATAATCAAGGAAGGGCGCCACATGTGAGTTATGTTAAAGATTATTTGGATGATAATTTTTTTTTTTGAATTCATGTGATCTTGTCCAAATCGGAGCAAGTTAGCTGTTGGCTTTCTTGTGGCAAAAGAGGGGGGATGGTGAAAGGGGAGCTGCATCTTTTTGTTACACTTTTGTTAATTAACTGTCTTGTTTATTTTTATGCTTCTGGAGGTTGTAGCTAGAGTAAAAGAAATTGCAACAGTTTCTTTGTGTGTGGGTGTGTGTATCTGTGTGTTCTGATGTGGTTTTGTTTCTGGTTTCTTTCGTGTGTCTGTGAGGTGAGATAGATGTCTTGATAGATTCAGCACAGTGCATGCTTTGTGAAGCATGTACATGCTTCTGAGCTTTTCGTGTGTGTATTGGGTGTCTCTGTTTACTTTTGCTTGGTGGTCCTCTTCATTTCTTGCTCCATTTATGTTCTTTCCTTTCTCTGAGTGTGTATGCCTGAGAGAGAGGGAGAGGAAGGGGGAGCCTTAGAGGCTTAGATTCCTCATACCTCATGATATATTGCAAACATATTTGCACAAAATATAAGGCACCCTCTTTCCCTTTTATTGATTTGCTTTTGTGGGAGCAGATCTTGGCTATGTATATGTGCAATTGTGCAGTAACTTGGTAACTGTATGCAAGATTGTCCATGTGTGAGGTAATATCCAGATGTAAAAGGCGTAAGGCACATCATTCGGATTCTTTTGCATCATCTTCTGTTCCCAGCCAATGGGAGGTTAAGGTTAGGGTTTCATCCATGTGCCCCCCCCCCCCCCCTCCTCTTGCTGTAGATGTTACTGTTGTCCCTTACCTCCTCATTGGAGCCATGTGTTGTGTCCTTGTGTTAAACCAATGCCCATCACCAGAGCTCTGGGCCCCTATCCTCTGACAGCAGAACTGTACTTTTTATGAGGTGCCAAAACAGTGAAGGCAGCACTAAAGAAGAAAAGAATGCAGTAGTAGCTTTTTTGTGTGTGTATATGATTTAACCGCTGGTATATTTTACCTGAAAGGTTTACAGTTTAGTGGTATACACAAAAGAAGTTACCTTAGCATTTTCGATAAGTCTAACTGCTGATGATCTGAAACAGAAATGGCAGTATCCAAATAACATGGGAAATATGCATTTTTGTTTTTTGTTTATGTATTTATCCCTACATTGTTCAAGTTTCCACGCCCCCACAAAGTCTTAACAAGTTTTGATGAACGATCACCCTAAATTATGACCGTATCCATGCATGCATAAACTTTTAATAGTACTTTGAGTAAATACTTATATATATATATTTATATGCATGACATGTTTTTTCCTTTTAATATTTTGAGATGGATGATTGGGTCTACCTTCCTTTTTTTAAAAAATATCTTAAACTCAAATTAGCAGATACAAATCGAATGTTCATAGATATCTGGTAGATAACAATATTTAGTCTTGAACATTATCGTATGATACCGTTTTATGCATTGCAATTGGTCAAATTGTAGAATTTAGACTCGTTTTTTGTGCTCGTCTATCTAAAAAACACAAGTAAAAGCAATTGAAAAGACTCCCTTTTATTCGACAAGAACTTTTCTTATTTTGTGTTGTGTAAAACAAAGTGGTCTGGTTTAGTGTAACATAATGAAAGCACTCCCACATAACGATGGAGACGGTAATTCTCTCTGTTTCTGGGATAAATCCAAGGGAAAAATAAACCTATTAAGCATCAAGAAAAAAAATTGTATAAATGCCTAAATTAATAATGCAATTTACACATTCTACATCTAAAATTAAGTATTAGAGGGGATGAAATTAAACTAAAAGGTTTTCTATATGACACATGAATAAAAAATAGAAAAGTAAAGCCAAAAGTTTTGTTTAGGACTAGCTAGTTTGGAACAAATGGTACCACCTGGAGCATAATTAGTGAATACATCCATAAGCCCATAACCGCAGTTTGTCTGTTCTTGTGTGAGAGAGAGATGTGAAGCTAGGGTGTGCATGTGTACGGGACTAATGGCATGGTCAGTACAAAAAGCCAGCGTTGCATCAGGAGACTACAACAGGAAAAAAAAAAGCCGGTGAAGTGGTCAGAATGGTTAAGTCCCTGGCAAGCTAGGGGTGGATAAAAGCTGAGACCCTGGTTCTATCTGTAACCATTGGGTAATATAGATGTTCACTGTTTTCAACCAATCATGCTGTGGGCTCTTGCCCTTGGGCGAGCATGGCTCCTGTTGCCCAGCCAATAGCATGCTCGAGGATGCTAAGGTTTAGTTGTTTTTCAGTGAGAAAAATATATGAACAGTAGTATGTCTAGTGTGTATGTGCGAGAGGGAGAGATGCGTGCTCTTTTTTGTTTCTTCACTGCATTGGTCCTTGGGAATTGTGTTTTAGCAGTATTATATGTGATGCATTGGTGATGTGACATTTGCTCTCATCTGGTGTAGTAGATGATAATAGTAGTAGTAGTAACGATAGTCTTGGAAGCATTCTGTTTAATGTTGGGTCTCGGGAAGTAAAGGGAAGTGACGTGATAGCTTTTTGGTTTTTTTCTTGTATGGTATACTAATTGTGTGTGTATATATGTATATATATATATATATGTATGGCATTCGTGAAGAAAAGATCGATGGACAAAGGGACGGAGTTAAAGATGCGACCAAATGATTTTGTCTGTCAAATTTCAATAGCAAGAATAAACTGAGATAGATAGGAATAAGTATGTCTTTTGAGAACATTTTAAGATATCTTTGTTTTGCAGTGATCACAGGCAAGCACATGCAATGCATGTATATATGTCCAATAATTCTGAAGACATTGTATTATTGTCAATTGTCAGTATGAATAAACATCATTTAATTTTGAGACTTATCCGGAGCTCTTTTTCCCATTATTGACATTTTTTATTTCAACAAAAATGTTCTTGAAAGTTTTGGGGGTTCGTTCGTAGATGTATTTTTATAGGGACTTATTTAGTAAAATTGACTGGCACAATGGCACGAGTCTGGCTCAGCTTATAGCTAGCATACATATGGATCCTCTACCAAAACAAAGAAAAGATTCTACGGCGTTTACAACTAATTAAGTTCATTAATGAAACAGTGCATTTCTTTGTTGCTAATTTTCTTACTAACACTATTATGTTTGTTTTAATTAGATTATGAACAAATTACCATTGTTTGTCTTACGGAAATTAATAATATTGTCAAAGGTTTTTTCCTTTCTTGAAAAAAGGTTTGGAAAAATAATGTTGAAACTTCTTCCTTTGTTAAAAAAGGGTTGAAACTTTCCTTTCATTTAGTAGCTTAAAGAGAGATCTAATTTTAGAATGATGTCAAAGGTTTTCTATCTTACTAGTATTTGAAGTAAGCACCTTTTCCAGTACTGATTTCTGTAGAGCATTGAATAGTACATAAAATAAACACCATTTCTAGTAGTATTTTTAGAGTAATACTGAATTAATATTTGGTAATCATTAAATAACCAAATGGGGGTTACCTGAAGTTCAAACTATGGAGGACCAAGGTAGAGTGGTAGGCATCATTCTCACTTTTCTATGTACTCTATTAATCATGAGTACCTCTAGCTAAGATTCAGGCAAATGTACAAATTTTCTCTTGTCAATACAAAATATAGTTAACTAATGCTGAGAATGCAGCAGAGGTCTGAAGCTAACTAGCGCTAATAGTGTCTAATATTAGCGAATAATTTACATGTAAATCCAGAGAATACTAATAATACCCTGTGAGCACTAATGGATTGGTTCAGATCAATCCCTCGAACTATATATTTTTTAAAATCTATGTAGTTATATTTTTCATTGAAGCACCCAAACATTTTAATACAATTGTTTATATGGAATTAAAAGTGTCATATATTGCTGCACTACTCCTAACATGCCAAAAAACATATTGCTCCTAATTGACTTAAAAAATTGACTATGTTTCTGTGACAGTGGTCATAATGATTAATGAATGCATTTTATTTTTTGTTGTATTATTTGAAAGTAGAAAATAATTTTTCATCCTAAGTTACATTCTTGTCTTTGTTTTCTTCTCTGTTTCCTTGGGAAAATTTCTCTATCAAGAGTCTTGAGCTAAATGAGCTTCACTCATTATGCTGACATATATGACTACACCACGGACCCCCTTATCTTAATCTACAAGATAATATTTCTTATCCTATAAGAACTGATGATGTTTTGTTTTGCAATATTACGTTAAAACATAAATGCAAAGCTGAAGTGCCTAATTTGATAATCGTTGAACCAGTAGTGGTGCTATTTTTATTTACTACTTACTAATTTGACATGTTAATTCATTCCGTGTTTATGATAATATGATGCACAACTGTATACCCAATTCATTTATGCCCATCTACAGGACAAGACATGTTCGAATAAGGTTATTGAAAAATTCTCTTGATAATGTTGTGGGATCAAAATGTGCTCTGAGCTAACAAATGATGAACATCCGCATACTGGCTGCTCAATTCAATAGCATGCATGAGATACAAGCACATATCGGATGTAATTCTCCATAGACTACGAAGGGGCACTGGAACCACATGCGATATATGCATGCACGGCAGATAGTATATATACCCAAAATCCAATTAGAATGAGAAAAGAAGTTCTCGGTAAAGAGCAACCACTGTAGGAACTAGCTCCTGAGAAACTTGTGAGGCGAGCAGACATCTTGGGTCTGCATGACATGTGATGTGTGTACTCTTTTATCTTGCCTGGACCTGATAGGTTTCACATTGTTCTTCAAGAGTCAAGACAGCAGAGAACTGTATACACAGTGTCTGTAAAGTATAACATGCAATTGAATTGGTCTATTTTGGGTATGTTGAATCTTCTTTTCATGCAAGGGTATGTTGCACTGTCAGTGTCTTCGAGGAGATGTCAAATATGTCATTAATAATGTGGAAATTACAATGACATTCTTGAAGATCAGATTTGGGTTGTACATTTTGCATATCATTTACAAAATTAAGTTTTTCTAGAACAGATTACTGTGAACTCCTGAAAATATTTTCGATTACTGTACGTAAATGCATACACGTACTAACTCCAGTGGTACACTACTGTACACAAATGCAGCGTGAAAGCAACCATTGAGAGGTATAAGAAGGCCAACAGTGACACCTCCAACGCTGGTACAGTTGCAGAGATCAATGCCCAGGTAACATCATATGCCACTAAACACAGAATATTTCTAGACCGGCCTGGCCCATAGCAGCATGTATTCCTACTACCGAACTTCAATTCAGTGTAGGCAACATTCCTTGTAACTGTGCTGTGTCAAAAATTATTTCTCTGAGCACAATCTTCAGACTGGACATCCTGAATACAAGGACGTTCTCGACATTACACAATGGAAATTCCAGTGACATTAAACCTAAAGAGAACCTACTTGAACCAGCAGATCATATATATATCTAGTTGTCCATGGAACAACTCCGATAATTTCATGCTTGAAATAGGGAGTCACAAGACATCAAGAACATTGTGCATTAGCAAATAGGAAACACCTACATCTCGATGGTAAATGCTCTTAATCTGTTTGTAGGGGTGTGGGTTTTAATCAAACCTTTGGTTTAGATTAATTGAATGCTAGACTATATTTAGTAGGTACATATATATATTGGAACATATCAACTTCGATCAGCTATATAGACTAAAGAAATCTTATTTTTAGGTCATGTTTGCTAGCTTCAAAGAGAAAAATGAGTAGTCTCAACCATTTCATATTTATGTATACATATGATTGTGTACTATATTATGACTTCTCCAAGCGTTGTTATATGTTATATATGGGGCTAGCTGGGATTTTAAGGATGCTTACATATGAAAGCGGGTGTGCTGCATGCGCACCTGGGTTAAGAATTTCGGTGGCAATTTTTTTTCGGCACCTAGCGAAATCACCGAATTTCGGAAATTTCGGTGCAATTTCGAAACGAAATGGCTGTCCAAACATTGAATTTTTCGGCAAAATTTGACCGAATTCGAATGTTTAGACAAATTTTGAATTTTTTGACAAAATTCAAATGAACCAACCGAAATTCAACTGAGATAAAAAAATTTCGGAACCCACCAAATTTCGGTGAAATTTCGGCGAAATACGGAACCCTGATGCGCACAATAGATCAACTACTGCATGATTTTTTTTTCCTGAAACACAGTTTTGCATGAAATAACTAGATTGGATTAGGAAATTTGCATTTACTTTACGTGA
Source organism: Otatea glauca (assembly GCA_036346275.1). NCBI lineage: Eukaryota > Viridiplantae > Streptophyta > Magnoliopsida > Poales > Poaceae > Otatea > Otatea glauca. The sequence continues at coordinate 19,128,667 of CM070720.1, forward strand.
TTACACCTTATAATGCGTTCCAAGCATGGTGTACTGATAGTATGTTTTCCCAAAAAAAAAAAGATAGCACTTTCGTCACAATGTCACTCGAATATTCATGCACTCATGTTGATTTATTAGCAGCAAGCACAGAGATTTCATGGTTTGGGTGCACATCTGAAGAGTATAAACATGGAAGAGTGAAAATTCACATTAATCAAGTTGCCAAGAAAAACTTGAAATATTTGTTAATTATCAGTAACAACCAATAACACACTAAAATATCACTGAGCTCACATTACAAAATTGCAGCACTACCAGCAGGAATCTGCTAAGCTGATGCAGCAGATCACCAATTTGCAGAACTCCAATAGGTTCAGTACCTCTCTCAACTTCGCATCTTGCTCATTTCAACATATATAACAAAAAAGTTAGATTTTGTAAACTAACTCGTACACCCCTTGATTCATTATTAGGACCCTAGTGGGCGATTCTATCGCTACCATGAGCCACAGGGACCTTAAGCAGCTGGAGGCTAGGCTGGACAAAGGCTTAGGAAAGATCAGAGCAAGAAAGGTACAATATATATGCTATTATCACAGTGGATTGTGTTGAAAATTAATATTTGTTTGTGCAATTCATGAGCTTTTCATTACCTGCAGAACGAATTGCTTTGTGCTGAAATCGAGTACATGCAGAGAAGGGTAAACAATAAAACAATAGCACTTTTCTCTTGCATTATTTTTTTTTTGCTTTTCTTGTCATAAAAAATATAACATGACTTCTTTTCAGGAAATGGAGCTGCAGAATGACAACTTGTACTTAAAGAGCAAAGTAAGTAATCTGTTTTCATTACAAAGAAAAATGTGACCCCATGAAAAAAAAAACATGACCACCCTACATAACAAATCTGAACTGTGTAGTAACTGAAATTCTATGACATCACATTAATCAATGCAGGTTGCTGAGAATGAAAGGGGGCAGCAGACGGTGAACATGATGGGGGCGGCTTCGACAAGCGAGTACGAGCAAAATATGATCCATTACGATCCAAGAAACTTCCTGCAATTATTCATGCAGCAGCCTCAGTATTACTCCCAGCAGCAGGGTGACCGAAAAGCTTTCAACTCAGGTAATTTATTCTTCTAGCCTATATATATAGGTATATGCATTTAAATTCATCTTTTATATTTCTAAATGCACGTGAATCCTCTTGAGTAACATATCAAATTACCGTTAAAAAAATCAAAAGAAGAGGGATAGTTCCTAACATGAGATATAATTTCGAAGTCCTAAGTCTATAGGGGCTAGCAGAAACAGGAAAGAAGATGGAACTACAATGAGTAGGGCCTATCTCTTTTCACCCTTTCATCTCTTCTTAATTTTTATTTCAGTGACTTGTTCGTTTCTCCAACCAACGACACAGTTTAGAGTTGAATTTTGTACCATAGTACCATCGATTTGGTGACTATGTCAACATTTAGTGAAACTTGATGATTATGTGCTAAATTATGTTCTATCTTGCAGATGAAAGGTGAATGGATCCATGCAGCTATCTCTATCATGTGCCTTCAAGCGAGATTGAAGCTAGCTATCTATATAACTGTGAAATTATACATAACTAGAACTTCTCATGAATGTGTGTATCTGTGTGTGCATGCACAATTAGTTTCATCCCATAATTAAGGCTTGGCACCACCAATGCTATGCATCTATATCTATTGTGATTGTGCTACTTCAATCTGTGCAAACTCAGATACTTCTTCATATATATATCTAGCTTTCTATATGTAATAATGGTGAGATTTTCTTGTCCATTAATTCTCTCCGTGAATCATATATATAAGTGCTGTTTAGCTGCAATTGAACTTGAATTAATTGAGATGAGATTGTAGTACTATTGATAGGTACATACCTAATTCGTATCGATCAATTGAAATCAAAGTTGGTCATGGACGCCGCGTCGAAGTTTTGCTGCGGCGTGAGCATTCTCGGGTGTGGCAGCAGCGCGGCGGACACGTCGCCCCACCAGTCGGCGCCGTGCTTGACGTACCAGTCCGCCGTCTTCTTAATCCCCTCCTCCCACGGCGTGCGCTCCGACCACCCCAGTGCCTTGAGCTTCTGGTCGTCGATGAAGTACCTGTGGTCGTTGAACGGCCGGTCGCTCACCGTTCGGATGGCCTCGCCAGGGTCCAGGCCGAAGAGCCCGCAGATGTGGCACGCGACGTCGACGACGCGACGCTCCCTCGTCGTGCCGATGTTGTACACGCTGCCGACCTCGCCCCGGTGGAGCACAACTTCGAACGCCTCGGCGACGTCCTCGCAGTAGAGGTAGCTCCGGACGTGGGAGCCGTCGCCGTGCACGGGTAGGGGCCCGCCGCGCATGGCGAGGAGGATGAACTTGGGGACGAGCTTCTCCGGGAACTGGTACGGACCGTAGACGTTGTTCCCGCGCGTGGTGATCGCCGGGAGGCCGTGCGAGCGCGCGTAGGCCATGACAAGCATCTCGGCGGCGGCCTTGGTGGCGGAGTAGGGGTTGGTGGGGAGCAGACGCGACGCCTCGTGGTTTCCGACGGCGGCGCCCTCGTCCGTCTCGCCGTAGACCTCGTCCGTGCTGACGTGGACGAAGCGGCGCACGGCGCCGGGGCCGGCGCGGCGGCAGGCCTCGAGGAGGACGTGGGTACCGAGGACGTTGTTCTTGGTGAACTCGAAGGAGTTGCCGAAAGAGTTGTCGACGTGGGTCTGCGCGGCGAAGTGCATGACGGTGTCGACGCGCTCGCCGACAAGGAGGTGGAGGACGAGGTCGGCGGAAGCGACGTCGCCGGGGACGAAGCGGAAGTTCGGGGACGCGAGCGCGGGGGCGAGGTTGTTGAGGCTGGCGCAGTAGTCGAGCTTGTCGAGGGCCAGGACGCGGTAGGACGGGTGGTCGCGGACGAGGCGGTTCGCGACGTGCGACGCGATGAAACCCGCTGCGCCGGTGATGAGGATGCTCTTTGGCGTGTACGTCACCGGCGGCGACGTCTTTCCGGTCGTGGCGGCGGCAGCCATGACGATGCGATGGACGAGTTGGTTGATTAGCTAGCTAGGTTAATCTCGAACTGACCATTAGATCCGTATTTGTAGGCTCGCCTCACCTGGGGGGCAAATAAAGCAACAAAATTTCGGCAATTAAGACAAGCAACTACTAAGAGCAACTCCAATCCAACCCCTATATCTCTCCTATCTTAAAATTTAAGAGCAATTGAAAAAATAGACCTCTAACCCACCCCCTACTAGATGCTCCTATTCTAGAGAGACCTCTTAGAGCACCTACATCAGGGGGCTTCCTCGACTACTACAGAACGGTATATCACTATCGCTTTATCTGTGTCGATTCTTAAGTTTTTAGGAAGAAACGATTGTGATAAATAACTTCGGATGGGTGTTAGTACTAATCACTATCGGTTCTGAGATTATAAGTGATTGTGATGTAGCACAGGGCTTATCACACACTACTACAGAAAAGCTTATCACAGACGGTTCGGAACCGTTATCACGGACGGTTTCCCGAACCGTCTGTAACCATGTTTCAGTGATGTTACGCATATCACAGACGGTTTTATTTAAAAACCGTATGTGATGTGATGATATCACACACGGATTTTGTTTAAAACCGTCTGTTACATCATTACATCACAGACTGTTTTAGCTTTGAACCGCCTGTTACATCTTTATATGTGAGACCCCGTTCTGATGAACAGGAACCTCCATGTGATTACTGTGCTATTCCCTGGATCAGTAGCTAGCACTCACATGTTTACAACAATTGGAATCACAACCATACCTCACATAGATTAAAGCGGAAACTATTACATAAAGGAAAAGCAACAACTCAGAGAATAAAGCAGCAAAAGAAGCAATATCTTGTAGTTTGCCGATCCAACCCGCAGGCAACTGACAAGGCATAAACTCCAGATAGAACACGACGAAGAAGATCCTGCAACCTGCGAAGAAAAGAGACTCGAAGCCTCGCTAACTTCCACCTAAAAATAATAATTAAGCAAGCGTGAGTACTTTACGTACTCAGCAAGACTTGAGCAAAACCTATAATATATGCAGGCCATTTCAAAGGAAAGGCTAATACAGTTAATTTGCATAAAGCGAAATTGAATTGTAAAACAAGTTATCATTTGCAAACGGAATTTATAAAAGCAAGTTGATTGATAAGAAATATATACAACAGTAAGTAATACTCACAGTCCTCCATGACGTGAGTTCGAATAATCCAAACCACAAGGTCCATCAATGCCAGCCCTTCGACATAAAGCAACAGTTGTTAAACAAGTTCAGACCAAACCCATTTTTAGAAAATACCAAAGACTCTAACATGGAATAACGTCACCAAGTGTCCTTGACCGTGGACGCGGCTAATCGATTAGATCTTACACTCTGCAGAGGTGTACACTTTACCCACAAGGAATGATCAACCTTTTCGTCAGATCAATTAACACACTTCCTTTGGTGTGTTGGCAAGGAGATCATACAGAGCCGTTACATTACCTAGACGTAGCTTTACACCAGCCCGGGACGTTAACCCTCACCCTGAAAACAGAGACACTCACCCAAGCCGTGGATCCACATTTATCACACACAACACCACGTCTCTGTCCAGGGCAAGGCGTACACCGTTGCATTGGTATGTAGAAACCCCTACAAGCAGATCTGGAAAGGAATGCCTGTGCAATCTCCCGCCTTCCATAGATGCAAAGCCACATCTAAACAACTTAATAGGCTAAGACCCACCCATACAAGCCCTCGTGGTTGTACGGAATTCTTGGATCTACCGTCCCATTGCTCGGTCCTTAATCCGACACGGGCGATGCTCCACCCTACACTACGTGCAAACCCGTCTGCACATCCGGCTATTGCCAATAATCGTCCGCGTCAAACCATAGTTTTATTTTGGGTTTTTAACAAACTACCAGCAACCATTTTCCCAAAAAGGACCATTTAGGTTCCATATAAAACATTTCAAGAACAATTTTAATCATGATCATCTGCCCCACAAAAGCTAAAGCATGGCTAAGCAAGGATAACATGATCGCATATACCCAATTTGGCATTAAGTATTGTCTAGCCCTATTCTATGGTTATCAAGGTTCACATGTGCATAATTATCAAGGAGTTTCATGAGACAACAGGTATATCTACCAGTACCACAAAATAGCGAATTTACAGAAAGTAAACGCATGCATGAAACATTTTAGTAAACACAGTGCAAATCAAATATTGGGATCAAGATGGTCAAAGGGGCGCTTGCCTTGCTTAATCATTGCTTACGGTGAAGACGAGGTCACGGCTGACGGAGGCAACGACGGAGGAAGGGACATCGGATTATACACGTCGATCAATCGAAAATATAGCAAATAATAAACTTCAATAAGGGCAGAAAGAAAACAGACAGCAAATCAAATAAAGATTCACTACAGAAAACAGGAACGCTTTAAGATTGAATTAGATGATTTCATATCGCGTTTAGCTGATTAAATATCCATATAGTTATTAGCTTTTAACATTGAGCAATAAACAGCTTCTTTTATAGCTTATCTATTCTTGAATTACGAATTCAAGAGGCTAAAAATTACGAATTCTTGTATTTATGACTTCGAATTATAGATGCTAAAATTATTTGGATTAATAGAATTAAGATATTAGTCAATATGCTTAAAAGCTATGAATGAACAACACTAAATTCTTAATTGACTTTGCATGAGTAACTCCGAATATGACAGATTTGATAAGTTAGATTACCGGTCAAATATCCTTGGTTTTTAAGAAGGTTTTGGTGATACAAATATCTTAACTACAGATTTTTTCATTATTACAAAGTTTGCTCATTCATTTATGAAGTTCATGAATCATAATACTTAGTGTTATTTGGGTGACAAGATTTATATGCAGAACACGATGAAACAAGATTATTTCTTCGGAGAAGGATAGAATATACTTTGTAGAATATTTCTTGGCTGATCTCACATTTTTTAGTGTTTAGACGAGACATTATACTCATTGTTGAAAATGCCTATATGGTATTAAAGGTCACATTATAAGAAATCGGATTATTGAGGTGAAGTGTACGATTAACATTTAGGGTTATTGCACTAGTAGAACAAAGATGAAAACCAAGTTGTTATAAGAATATTTCTCCAGATTATCGTAGTACATATCCTAAAGATCATTTCTAAACTGATCTTCATAATATTAGCATTTAGACGAGATATTCTACGAGCTGTCGAAAAGGCTTAAGTGATTTCTATTACTCATAAAACATAACATTTAGGGTTATGTTGCTAGTTCATTTTATATGTAAAACATAGTATAACAAATTACTTTCTTTAAAATACAGTAGTATGCACTTTATAGAGTATTTCTACACTATTTTCATAATTCTTTACATTTGGACGAGATACTTTATAGGCTACTGAAAATGCTTAAGTGTTTCTATCTTTATACGATAAAAGTTCGATTTCCGATTTAAGTTTGCGATTACACCTTATACGATAATCTCTCCATTTTTCAGGTATAAACCAAGGACGACTATAAGAGCATTTTAAAGTTAGTTTTGTGATATTTGGCTTTTATCCGAAATGATTTCCATATAAACAATCATTAGGGCCTAACATGGGCTTAGTTCAACTTACTCAAACATAATGTATTTTTACATAAACATCAAAGATATTATACTTCAGGTTATTAGGATTTGGTTTTGTCAGATTTGAAGTTAGTTTGTGAAAGTTATAACTACTCAAACTATACAAGCATTGGAAATTCAATTATTTGGTTACCGTTGATTATGACTTTATTGTAATGATTCTTGCTAGATCAAATAGCTTGATTACTTTAGATTTTTAGAATCCAGTTTCTTTATCATGACTATGCTCTTTATTAACTATACCTATATACATTTTTCTACATATACAATGCCTATGCTCTTGATGTAATTTAAACTTGTGCATATGCGATACTTCATTAAAAACATTTCTATAGTGACAACTTACTCATTCCGATAGCTATTCATATTCTTGTATAGCTATTAGACACTTTTCACATGTGTATATATATATATATATCGTTACTGATTACTATATGCACTTACATATATACACACATCTTTTTCATTAAACCATTTATTATTCATAAACAAGTCTAAATCAAATTCATACTTTAATCATTTTAGCACATTAAGGTGGGCTACTGACATACAAGTGCTTTATAAATAAATCTTATTTATTTTAGAATTTCTTTTATACAATTATTCATTTTTGATTATTTATTCCATTGAGAATAACCTTTAATAGAAAATAATTTAAACAAAGGTAAAACATAAATATTTTTATATATTTGAGTTCCTGGACATATAAGGATTCTAATAAAATTAGTTTCATTCCATTTTGAATTTGTTTACAACATTTTAATATGTAGCCTATCTTTAAGTCTTTCATTCAAATTTGAATTTGAAATTAACCCAGTACTGTTTTTCAAAATGTTTTTGCATATTATGAAATAACATGATTTTAGATGAATATAGAAATTTATTTCATTCAATTTGGATCTATGATTCAAAAGTTATAGCTAATTGAATTTAGCTCAGCTACTAAATTTACTAAAAATCGGAAATACGCTTTCACAAAATAGAAAACGCCTTTACCGGTTGAGCTGGCCCCAAATCACGCCACTGACAGGAGGGACCCAGGAGCAGGGAGAGGAAGCAGGGCAGGCGACCAGAGCACGGCGGCGACGGCGTTCCGGCGAAGCTCCGGCTGAATCGACGGCACGGTGAGCTTCAGTGGACCACCCCGCACCTGATGGTGGGGTCAATCGCCACCGGAGATGACCGGAGGTACCTCGTCATCGAGAGGGGGTGGCGGCAATGGCGGGAGCTCACTGGAGAAGAAGAAGAAATGAGTTTCGGTTCGAATGGGTAACGGGGTGAGTATCACTGAGGCTAGGGGGTACCATTTTTGGGATCAATTCATCCGAAGAAGTGCTGAGTTGGGCCACCACCGTGAGCCTGAGCTAAGGAAGAAGAAGAGTGGTGCGGCGGTGCTTCAGGCAAGAAGAGCTAAAATCGATGAGAGAGATGAGTTCAGTGATGCTCAGAGACGTCACCGTTACGAGGAATTTGAGAGTGACTCACCGATTTTGCTTGATCGGCTTTCTCCCCTTTCTTCTTGCTTGCGACGGCAATGGCAGGGAAGAGCTGAACTCGGCAGCGCTGAGGAGATGATCAGGCTGCGAGGTTCCTGGAAGGCGTGCAAGAGGATGCAGTAGCCGAGCTCTTCACTTGCTCTTCCTCTTTTGGCTTACTGATTTTTGGAGGTTGGATGCATGTTGCTCATGTGATGGAGGAGATGAGTGTACGAGGCTTTTGCTCAAATGATTGCAAGCTTGCTGGCTTTGCCTTGGCGTGGGAATTCTCTGGCTTGTGCGCTGGCTTGGTGTCTTTGGTTTGAGGCTTCTTTGCATTTGATGGAAGGCTCTAGACTTTGATGAGGTGTCCCCAAAGAACAGCAGACAAGATAGCTTCAGGATTGGGCATTAAAATGGTCATCAACCGAGTTGAAGAATTTCGAAACTTTTTGACCATGGTCTAATGGGAGTGGTTAGCTTCCAGTAAAATTTTGGGATTAAAATATCACATGGTTAATTAATTAAAATTCTGACACTGTGCACTGCTCAGAATTTTGTTTTCGGATTTTGATTTAATTAAAGGTGAAAAAATTATTATTTATTTTTAAAACTTTTTTTAGTCGTTTGTATTGGGTTAATAATATCTATATAAAAATTTTAAGTCAAAATATTAGGTAATTATTTTATAAAAATTCTAACATGGAAATTTTTAGATTTTCAATGCCGCTGTTTTTGAATTTTTAAATGATATAAATGACATTATTAATTCCTGATATTTTTACCAGAGGTAAATATTTCCTTAAGGATATTATGGTAAATTGTACAGGGGCATATGAGTTTCTAAAATTTTATAATAAATTTGTCCTTGCACTATTTGGAGGTCAATGGGATGTCATTTCATTTGTTTAATCACTATGCTATGCATTAAAACTTATATACCAGCTGAAATGATTTTAAATATATATACTTTTCAAGATTTTACTTTTACCTTTTATCTTCTTACCATTTTACCTTTTTACCATTTCCCTTTTACTAATTCTATTTGTTGGATTTTCATACAACACAAAAATCCAAAGAAATTCAAATAAGAACCAATGAAGCCAATAAAACTCATAAATAAATATTTTCAAATTTAAAAATATTTATTTTTATATTACTTTATTTTTCGGGATGTTACATTATATCACAGACTGGTTTTAATTAAAAACCGTCTGTGATAAGACTTGTAATAGGCAACCATTTCTCTATTTATTGGCTAGCCAGAGGAAATGCTAGCCACGCCCTCTGGAAAAAAGCAGATTACAGAATAACTAAACTCATGTTACAAAAACATTACAACCATTTAATAAATGAACTTAGATATATTAACCAAATGTAACTCAATAGCATTAACCAATTAATAGAATACACAACTACAATTTACAAATCCACAACACAAGTTTGACAATTAACCCAAATGGTAATTTAGAAAAAATACGACTCCTCAAGTTATACGGCAGCATGGAACTTGCCTTTTTTGTGTAAAACTTAACTGAGCAAGAAGGCACAAAGCTGTCCTCGAATTCGCTCCAAATCAGCCTCTTCCAACGCAGTTGTTACCCGATTGGGCGTTTTCTTAGTGACAAGGAGTTCCATGTTGTGGCAAACGTAAAATCCACAACGGTTATTTCCCTTTCCCTGCTGGTGGCACTGCAAATATAGATTTGGTTAGTTCCAGAATCATTATTACATAGTTTACATAGGATTATTGTGTACAGCGGATACTAGAAACTTAAAATTGTGATTCAGCTTCGCCCTGTCCTTGCCAGAAGGCCCTCCATAAGCTTTGTACACTTTGAACGCGCTACGTGATTGCAAGAGGTTAGCCTCAGCTATTCCAGGAGAAACATACACGTTTGAACAACCTACATGACCATGTTATCTTTGGAGGAAACATGATTAATTACCTAGTGATTAATTTTGCGATAGGTTGTAAGTCGTGGCTGCCACTCTGTAAGGAATCAAGGTAAATAACCCGATTCGTCGATGGATGAATTACAATGAGAACCCAGTGAAACCTACACAGGTATGTCGGCATGGTCAATTAACAGAATAGAGTTGCGAGCATAGTGCAAATCAAACTAGCACTTACTCTGGGTTGTGTGGTAAAAGTATGAACTCTTTATCTTTTTGAGCCGCCAAGGCCTCTCCGACGTATTTATCGATAAATCCGTAATCTCTGTCCATTGTTTGCTTGGAGACTATGTGTGGGTCCAGGAAACCCACCGGTTGTTCGTTCTGTCTCGCTTCCCAGATCATGTATCTAAATATACGAAAGCATTGAGTCATATATATATATAGATATATATATGACTTTTATCGATATTACACGAATGTAGAATGTGAATGCACACACTTACAATGTCCAGCATCTCAAGAGCGCGGCGTCGAGGGCGTCGAGGTTGAAGACGTCAAAAATGTCATTGAAGTCGGCTGTGAAGAATCCCCCCGATGACTCGTTGAATAGATGCTCATACTTGAAACTGACTAATATACTCGTTATGCGGACTTACACTGGCTTTTTAGCCTGTTGCTTGCACCAATTCTGCAATCTGACGCAAGTAATAGAAAGGTTCTTCATGCGCTCTCCTGTTACAAAAGGCTCTCCTAGATGGTATACTCGGGCCAGCGGGGTAATTGGATAGTCCAATTTCTTCGTGATTTGCTTCGCTTTGCCCTTGACTTTTTTTTCTTCCATAAGGAGTCTGCACGGGAGACGAGTGGGCACCATCCCACTGAATGTCCTTTGATGTAGGGGGCACGGGAGCCAATTTGGTGCTCTACTGGGGTGCATCATATGGCTCAGGCAGTTGGGGAAGCTCCGGTGATGGAGGACGGGCGTCCAGGGAGATGTCGCTGCTGGGCCACTGGATAAAAGTGTGAATGACGTCCCCCAGTGTCACAATCTCGTCGTTTGGGGGCATCGGTAGTGGGACGATCTTGAAATTATCGTTTACACCGTCCACACTAACCTTCGTGAATCCCTGTGCCACAAGGGTGCCGTGCGCAAACGCCCCTTCAATAAACGGAAACGCGACCCCCCAAGCAGCCGGAATAAGAGTGGCACCATGGACAAGTCTCACTTGGAGAGTGCACCGCGTGGCCACCTACATAACGGTACACAATTAGCTACTGCGTCCAACATCTATTTGTATGGAGCATTCAAGACATATATATAAGTACCTTGATGTCACAGATAGGAGATTTCCATGTTGGTGTGTGGAGTGGCAGATTTACATTGCTCTTTTTGGTAGTGGGGCTGATTTGCCCACATACATCTGGGACTTGCGCAGGCTGATTATTGAGCCTTTCCTCGAGGCTTTTTATCTTATTGTTGAATTCTTCTCTTAGTCTTTCCTCAATCCTTTGTACCAGTCGTTCCTCTCGCTCTGCTTTGGTTCTCTTCCTACTCCGGTATTTGTCTGAGTCGCCTGGAAATCCTGACTTCCAGGGAACAAAAACCCCAACGCCTCGCGTGTGACCAGGGTGTTCCTTGTTTCCCAAGGCTATGGAGAGTACATCTTTCTCCCTGTTTGGCAAAAAAGTGCCCTCGGAAGATTGTGTACTCAACGCTACCTGCAAGATCTCAAAAAGGTTAATTCACTTACGAAATTAAGAACTAATTACGTACAAAATTGGAAGTCCGATATCTTATCAGTCGTTGGCATACTTCCTCGTCCGGGGGGTTTGTAAAGGAGACGGTGCCGGAAGACGTGGCACTTGACCTTGCTCTCAGCTAGTCTCTGGCGCGTCGGTCAACGATACATGCAAATGGCACACAGGCCTCCTCGTCCTCCCTCTCCCATTGGTCCCTCTTCCCCGCGTACCCAGCGGTGCCAAGTCTGTGGGGGTGGGTGCTCTTTGCCTGCAGGGCCTTGTGGGCTTCACTTTGACGCACGAATTCATCCGTCATCTTCGCCTCAACAAAATTTTGCCATACATCCTCAGTAATGAACCCGTACTTAGAGAAGGGAGTCCTGTCCTTATTGACATATTCCTTGACAAGGGTGCTCTTGAAATTCTTCCACGCCTTTCCCGCCACTAGCAGTGCATACCGTCGCACTAAGATCACAAAGTCTTTTGGGATATCGAACGAAGACATAATTTCTGTCACCACTCATCAGTCAGTGACTTCCAGAATGGACATGTGATGGGGACCCGTTCCCGTGCGACTATCCCGCACAATGTCCTAAATGCATTCACCGCCTTTCTTGGTTCGGTGGGGGCCCCATCCTTTCGATCAACCGCTGTGATGGTATATCGTTCCGTGGGCCTTTTATTTGATCCTCTTGGACCTCGAGGAGGTTTTCTTTTTGGTGACTCATCACATCCTTCAGACGGCGAATGAGGGGACACCATCTTGCAATCTAGGCTGGTTATCGTGGCACAACAGGAAAGAAAAGTAAACAAATATGGAAGGCTACCAATTGATGGCTGCTTTTATTTAATGGGTACAAAGGTAGTTCAGAGAAGGTAAGTTGAGAGAAGCAATTCATGATATTTTAGTTATAAATTCTCAGAAGTAATGTCTAACTTGGTCTCTGACATTAGTCTGGATCACACCATGCACAGTTGGCTTGAGTAATCTTATTGTAGTTGCTAAATCGAATATGCCCAAAAATGAAGGCAGTAATCTTGTTGTAGTTACTAAATCGAAGTGAATTTCTCTCATAAATAAACATGACCACTTAATGGATAGTCATACACCTCACCAGGATGGATTGAGGAATAGCAAAGAATTAAAAAATGTGCCCTCATCTCAAACAAATATCTAGTTCTAATGTTCTTTGTTACTACTCGTACATATCTCACTGCTTTGTTTCTACTCGTACTTTATAATGTAGGTATGTAACAACAAGATTACAACGTCAACGAAAATCGCTATGGTTTTTGCTTCTCCACCAGCCAAACGAAAATTGGTGAGAGGGGAGCGATTATCGGCACTTACCGAGCGAATTTCACCATGTATTTCGTGGGGGTAATATATAGTTACAAGAATTAAAATAATAAAAATCGTCCAATTTTTAACCTAGATCTGCATTTTATATTGGCAACATTCTTTTTGTCACATTGTTAGTGTTTTTAAAATAAGAACAACAGCGTAGACATGTATTTCAATTTAATTACCCAAACATCAATAGTTTCCGTTGTCTCGCACAAACTGAAGTAGTGAGATTTCTAGCTAGCCTACTTGAGGTTTAGATAGAGGGGAGCGATTATCGGCACTTACCGAGCAAAAATCGATGGGGAGGCGTCGGCGAGGGTGGCGTCGGCGATGGGGAGGCGTGGTCGATGGGGAGGGGTCGACGAGGGGGCGCCGTCAGCGAAGGGGAGGCGTCGACGAGCTGGGGCGGAGACGAATACTTAGGGTTTTGAGCGCGTGAGTGGAAGAGTAGAGAATGAATGATCTGCCAGAGTGGCCTTTTTATATGTCTCCCATATCACAGACGGTTCTAGATTAGAACCGTCTGTTATAAAAATATCCCAGATGGTTCTAGATTAGAACCGTCTGGGATAGTTTTTATCGCAGACGGTTATGTATTAGAACCGTCTGTGATATAACTATACCGCATTTGTTCTATTATAGAACCGTCGTGATGAAGATTGACATGCACCTTCGCTAAGGTAAATCCAAAGTTTGGCCTTCTTTACATAATGTGTACTGTATATGGAATTGTAGATGAAGCAATATCAGTAAAGGAAAGGAAACTATATTAAATAAATCAGATGCATATATACACAAAGTTGTTTTTAATTTCGAGCATCTCATTACAAACAACTCTATTATCTTCTAGTGCTAGTACACTTAAAATCATAACTCCACTTGCTTATTCTTTTGTATAAAAATTAGCCCTTCATGATGATCGAGCGTGTGTAGCTAGCTTCTTCGGGTTGTTCTTCCTGGACTGTGATGCTCTTTTCGATAGGAGGCAACTCTTCGAATTGATTGTATTCTTCCTCATCTACTACATTCTCTACTCCGACAATCCTCCTTTTCCTCAAGAACTACATGTCTCTTCTTGTTGGACGGTCGATTACATAGAATACTTGAACAGCTTGGTTAGCGAGTATGAATGGTTCATCTTGGTATCCGACGCGTGCGAGGTCGACAGTAGTGACACCGTATTTGTCAACCTTCACGTGCTGGAGGTGGACCCAACGACACCGAAATAAGGGGATCTTGAATAGTACATAGTCAAGCTCCCAAATCTCCTCTATGAACCCATAGTAGGAGCTCCTCGTTGACCCAACGGTGTTGAATGCATCTATGCGTACACCACTGTTCTTGTTTGTGCTCTTCATATCCTGATCTCTCGTGTAAAATGTGTACCCATTTAAGTCGTATCCTTTCCATGTTACAACTGTAAATGTTGGCCCTTGTGCCAACCATGTGAGCGTATCACCTGACGAGGTCCCAGTGATGGGTCGGTCCTTCAGCCATCTGTTAAACTGAAGGTTATGCTGTCTCGTGATCCAAGACTCTTGTCGTGTCAGATTCTCTTGCCGTAGCAAGTGCTTATGCTCGTCGATGTACGGGGACACTACAGCCATGTGTTGCAAAACCGTGAAATGAGCTTGAGCATAGGAAGCTAGATCAGGAGTGATTGCTTTCCTTCTGATGGTCCCGATGCCCTGGAGTCTCCCCTCATGGCGAAATCGAGGCACACCTATTGGTTCGACCTGAGCCATGTAATCGACGCAGAACTCTACGACTTCTTCGGTTGCATAACCTTCGACAATGCTACCCTCCGGCCGAGATCGATTCCGTACGTAGGACTTGAGAATTCCCATATACCTCTCGAATGGGTACATGCTACGTAGGAACATGGGCCCGTATATCTTTATCTCTAGCACAAGGTGAAAAACGAGATGGACCATGATATCGAAAAACGACGGAGGGAAATACATCTCAAGATTACATAGAGTCATCACCACCTCAGCCTGCAGTGCATTTAGTGCTTCAGGATCGATGACCTTCTGAGCAATTGTGTTAAAGAAATAACACAACCTCGTGATTGTCTCCCGGACCTTGACTGGCAAAATACTTCTAATTGACACAGGGAGCATTTGTGTCATCAGCACATGACAATCATGAGATTTTATGCCAACTAATTTCAAATCTTGCATCGAAACAAGTCTCTTCATGTTAGAGGAGTAACCGGATGGAACTTTCACACCATGCAAGCAGCGCGATTCGCTTCTCTCGGCCTTAGACAAAGTGTAACAAGCGAGTTCACAAGATGTTCGGCCTGATCTGCATCTCTTCGGTGCTAACTCAGTCTTATGCCCATATCGACCAAGTCAAGGCGTTCATTGATACTGTCCTTTGATTTGCCTTTAATATTCAATAAGAGACCAATCAAGCTATCACAGACATTCTTCTCCACGTGCATCACGTCGATGTAGTGCCGAACTTCTAGGTGCTCCCAATAAGGTAGGTCCCAAAATATTGATCTCTTCTTCCACGTGCTCTTCTCACGGGACCTCGATTTACGCCCCTTTCCAAACGCAACATCCAAGTTCTTAACCATATCATGGATATCTATCCCACTTAAAGGCTTTGGAGCTAAACCGTCTTCATTCGTTCCATCGAATTGTTTTTTCATTTTGCGGTATGGGTGATTCCTCCGAAGGAACCTACGGTGATGCATGTAAACAGTTTTGCGCAAGTGATTCAGCCACACACTCTCGGTATTGTCTAAGCAGTGAGTGCAGGCTTTGGTTCCTTTTGTACTCTGGCCTGATAGGTTACCAAGGGCAGGGTAATCATTTATGGTGCAGAACAAAAGGCGGTGCAAAGCGAAGTTCTCTCGTTTGTACGCATCCCATACCTGTACCCCGGGAACCCATAGTGTTTTCAGATCTTCCACCAATGGTGCTAGGTACACATCAATATCGTTCCCGTGTTGTTTGATCCTTGGATAAATCTGCACAACAAAATGTACTTGCGCTTCATACACAACCAAGGAGGAAGGTTGTAGATACACAGATTCACAGGCCAAGTGCTATGCCGGCTACTCATGTTACCGAAAGGATTCATTCCATCTGTACTCAATCCAAACCTTATATTCCTCGAATCCTCACCGAATTCTTGAAACCTCCTATCGATGTTTCTCCATTGGATGGAATCAGCAGGGTGCCTTAGCATTCCATCGTTCTTACACTCCTCCAAGTGCCAACGCAACAATTTTGCCTCATTTGGGTTCGCAAACAAACGCTTCAAACGAGGAATTATAGGCAGATACCATGCCACCTTAGCAGGAGGTCCTTTCATCACCTGGATGCCCTCACTATCATCATCCGAATGACTCTTACGCTTGTACTGGGATGCGTTGCACACAGGACATATGTGCAAGTTCGCGTACTCTTGGCGGTACAGGATACAGTCGTTCGGACATGCATGTATTCTTTCTACATCCATTCCCAAGGGACAAAGAACCTTCTTAGCTTTGTAGGTGGTTGTCGGCAACTCGTTTCCCTCGGGAAGCATGTCCGCCAATAAACGTAACAGCGCTGTGAAACTCTTATCGGACCAACCGTTGCTTGCTTTCAATTTCAGCAGTTCAAGCACGGATGACAACCTTGTGTATTTCGACTTGCAGCTTGGGAACAAAGGTTTCTCCGAGTCCTCCATCAAGCCCCGGAATTTACCATATTCTCTATCATTACGGTTCCCTTCTACATCGCGCAGCATCTGATTCATATTATCTTCCTGCAACCTATCCTCATCGAAACCACAATCGATATGACCATCTGACATATCATTGACTTCGTCGACCATGTTAGTACCTACTTCCTGTATCTCCTACTCTTCACCGTGACTGGTCCAACATGTATACCCCGTTTTGAAACCCCTCATAATCAAGTGTGCTTCGATCTGCGCAAAGTTTCAAAACATCTTCAGATTCTCATAGTCAATGCACGAACAAGACATAAATTGCCCCCCTTATTAAACATATCCTCTTCTGCAGCTCTTCTAAAAGCGGAGACGCCATTAATGTACTCGGCACTCACATGGTTCTTAGTGTACATCCATCTTCGGTCCATCTACGCCAATCACATAGCATTTAGTGTTAATGCAATTAAAACCCATTACTACCCTTACATAGAAAGAACACATGAATCTACAAGCTAAATCTAAAAAAACATCAAATTCTATCCTTACCAAGCAAGATCTTGAATATACTGCAATTAGACACCGTTACTAACCTTAGATCACCAAAATCAAATGGATCCTCAATCACCCTTCAAAATCAACGGTCTTCTTTTACCAAATCGCCTCACAGCGCACAGCCGCAACCAAATGAAAATAGATCCCGAAACCCTAAAATGCACCAAGTGGCTCGGGCCTCTGTATTTTATATTGCTGATAGAAATCTCAGACGGTTTTATAAAAAACCGTCAATGATAAACATAGCATTCCAAACGGTTTTATAATAAAAACGTCTGTGATATATGATAGACGATTTTATTACAAAACCGTCTGGGATAATACATGATATTACAGACGGTTTTATAAAATAACCGTCTGTGATATCTTCACAGACGGTTTTTAACTACAACCGTCTGTGATATTGATGTATATCACTGACGGTTTTTGTAGAGGTCCGTCTGTGATAATGTCACTGACGGTTTTAATATAAAACCGTCAGTGATATTATTCGTCACTGACGGTTTTGAGGAACCGTCTGTGATGAGGCGTCTAATATAAGCCTTTCTGTAGTAGTGACAATCGGTTCTCAACTAAAACGTGATAGTGATGTGCATGGTCATCACTATCGGTTCCAACAAAAGAAGTGATGGTGATGATCACGTCCACATCACTATCGGTTCTTTTGATAGAAGCGATTGTGATGTGAATATACATCACTATCGGTTCTAAGAAAAGAAGCGATAGTGATGCGAACATGATCATCACTATCGCTTCTATAAAAAGAACCGATAGTGATAACCGTGCACATCACTATCGCTTTTTAGTTGAGAACCGATTCTGATGTGTACGAGCTTATCACTATCGCTTCTATAAAAAGAACCGATAGTGATAACCGTGCACATCACTATCGCTTCTCGAAAAGAATCGATTCCGATGTCCACGTGCTCATCACCATCGCTTCTTTTTATAGAAGCGATAGTGATGACCTTGCACATCACTATCGCTTCTGAAAAAGAACCGATTCTGATGTGCCTCGCTAGGTCATATATACCACTCGCGCTGAACTCTTCTCTGTTGTTGTTCCAGAGGAGATTTCTCTGTCGCCACTCGAGAAAACAGCTCATATTGTGTGGTTGGAAGCAATACTTGGGTGAGAAAATTTGAAGTCCTCTTGGGTGGGTATTTAGAAGGCAAATTTGAAACACTATCTTGAGGAGATTCCCCTCTTTTTGCCCTCATTTGCGGTTTTCTTCAAAATGTGAGCAATTCTTTAAACCCCTTCAATTTTGCACAAGGTAATTTGGATATGTCGTGAATAAAGTTTAACTTGCACGGGAAGTGTGTACGTGCTTTTAGATTTCACACTCTTTATTTAACAAGCACACATCTATTTAATTATTGTAGTGCTCTCGTGTTAATATGGAATTATTGTTGCTATCATGTGATAAATTTTAGAGTTTAGGCTGCGGAACGTATGTCTCCCGTTCGAGGATGCTTGTTTATATATATGCTGAATGAAATGGCATATTTATAAGCGAGCAGTCTCGAATCGTCCACATTTTTTGGACAGTTCGAGGATATGTGGTTCGGGCAAGTTCCTGAGCTATGTTGTACAACTTCAGAGTATATTTCGGTAGCGTCTCCCCGGTGTTCTCCATATGCACACCCCTCTTGACCTGTTGTCGAGACGTGTATATGGAGAACAATGAGATGTCACAAATTTTCTTTGGAGTTGTACAACGACATTAGGAACTTGCCCGAACCACATATCGTCGAATGGGATTAGGACCTAACCTATTTAGAGATTAGGAGTCATCGTTGGTACTCTTGTTTTGTTTCGTTGTAGTAAAAAGCTTTGCAAGCTACTACACGAACTATATAATTAGATTATTTGATATCATTGTTGATTTTAAAAATTTATGTCTCCTATCTAGGGAATTGGAAGCTCTAAACCAGGAAAGAAGCTAGGTACCGATCGGGAGTACATTTATATATCTTGGAACCTGTCCTCTATTTTGCAAAGGTAATATTAATGGAAATGATATCTCAATATTTAAAATAGCTAGCTAGATGTCGCTCCAGTTTTTCCTTAATTTATTGTGCGAAATTTAATTGCAGGATTGTGAGGAATGGATGTATCAGAAAAGCCGTGTGAGTGCTGAATTTCAGAGGGGTGTTAAGGAGTTCAAAAAAATTGCAGAAGAGGACATGGTGAGGAGGGGAGTAAACTTCATATATTGTCCTTGCATTGATTGCACCAATCTGAGAAGATTTAATAACTCAGCTCAAATTGAGGACCACCTGATTCGACGTGGTTTCGTCAGGAATTACACATGTCGGATCCATCACGGGGAGGCAGGTAGTACCCTTCCGGTATGCAACGAAGACACGGTGGAACCGGATGATGAGTTGCAGCTTGATATGTTTGAGGGGGATAATTTGGAGCAAATGTTGTGGGATGTGGAGGGTAATTACACAGAAAGAGAGTTTGAAAAGTTTAAAAACTTGATGGAAGACGATGCGAAACCGCTGTTCACAGGTTGCAAAGCGGGATACACCAAGTTGGGTTCGGTCCTTGCATTGTTCGAACTAAAGGCAAAACACCGTTGGACAGATAAAAGTTTCAATGCACTTCTAGTTCTTCTATCGGATCTGCTTCCAGAGGGAAACGAGTTGCCAACAAGCATTCGTAAAGCGAAGAAGCTACTATGTCCCATGGGAATGGAAATGAAAAGGATACATGCATGTCCGAATGATTGCATCTTGTACCGTAACGCACATCAGGAGCTGCACGTTTGTCCAGTTTGCGGTGTGCCCCAGTACAAACAAAAGGAGAAGCGTAACGACAAGAAGCGTAAGAGTCGGGGCAACAACGGTGAAGAGATCACTAAAGTCGCACCGGCCAAGGTATTGTGGTACTTACCCATCATTCCGCGTCTAGAGCGGTTGTTTGCAAATCCAAGAGAGGCAAAATTGTTGCGTTGGCATTACGAGTCTCGAAAGGAAGATGGCAAGCTGAGATACCCTGCTGATTCGGCTCAATGGAGAAACATCGATTGGAAACATGAGGAGTTTGGTGCCGAAATGAGGAACATAAGATTTGGGTTGAGTACCGACCGAATGAATCCATTTGGTAACATGAGCAATCGTCACAACACCTGGCCAGTTCTATTGTGTATCTACAACCTCCCGCCTTGGTTGTGCATGAAGTGGAAGTATATCATGATGTCATTACTAATCTCAGGACCCAAACAGCCGAGAAATGATGATGTGTACCTTGCACCACTGATCGAGGATTTGGTAAAATTGTGGAATGAGGGAGTCGTGGTGTGGGATGCGTACAAAAGAGAGCATTTCACCCTACGGCCTATTGTATTTTGCACCATAAATGATTTCCTAGCCCTTGGTAATTTGGCGGGTTATAGTACAAAAGGAGCCAAAGCATGTCCTATTTGTGAACAGGAGACCGAGAGTCTATGGCTGCCGAATTCCAAGAAAACTGTGTATATGGGTCACCGTAGGTTTCTACCTCAAAGTCATCGATACCGTAAGATGGATGACAAATTTGATGGGAAGAGGGAAGTCCGTTCGGTACCGCAGCCTATGACTGGAAGGCAAGTATATTGACGTGTAGACGATATCGATGTTCAGTATGGAAAGAGCCGTAAATCTGTTCGTCCTAGGACCATTTGGAAGAAGAGGTCAATATTTTGGGACTTACCGTACTGGAAGGAGTTAGATGTCCGACATTGTATTGATGTCATGCATGTTGAGAAGAATGTCTGCGATAATTTGGTTGGCATCCTGTTGAACATACTTGGGAAGACCAAGGATGGTGTGAATGCTCGTCATGACATAGCCTACATGGGAATCAGGCCTAGCCTTGAAGTGATAGAGGAGGATGGAAAAGGTCCGTACATTCCTGCTGCATGCTACACCCTGTCCAAAAAAGAGAAAGAAGATCTCTGCAAATGTCTCCAAAGTATTAAAGTTCCATCTGGCTACTCTGCAAACATTAAAAAGCTTATGTCCATGCAGGATCTGAAGTTGTTGGGAATGAAGTCCCACGACTGTCATGTCTTGATGACCCAAATGCTCCCAGTTGCAATCCGAAATATTCTGCCAGAGGATGTCAGGTTGGCAATCACGAAGCTCTGTTATTTCTTCAATGCGATCTCCTGCAAAGGTATTGACCCCGATGTGTTAGACAACTTACAGAGTGAGGTTGTGCAGACTCTGTGTCAGCTTGAGATGCATTTCCCACCGTCGTTCTTCGACGTAATGGTCCACCTTGTTGTTCACCTTGTTAGAGAGATTAAGATATGTGGACCCACTTTCCTACGTTATACGTATCTGTTCGAGAGGTACATGGGTATATTAAAGTCCTACGTGAGGAATCGATCGAAGCTTGAGGGTAGTATTGTTGAAGGTTATGGGACTGAAGAGGTTATTGAGTTCTCCGTGGACTACTTAGGTAAAAGACAAGCAATCGGTGTTCCTGTATCTCGTCACGAGGGCAGACTTGCTGGTAAAGGAACCGTTGGGTCCAAACTAATGAGTCCGAGGTTTGATATGTATTGCAAGGCGCATTTGACAGTCTTGCAGAACAGCGCAGAAGTTCGTCCATACATCGAGCAGCATAAGTTGATATTACGGGAAGAGAATCCACAAATGGATGAGCTTTCCACCGCACAAGAACACAATGATTGATTCCTCACATGGTTCAAAGAAAAAGCGGAGGTCTCCTTTAGTGAGAATGTAAAATGGTTGGCTGACGGACCAAGATTTAATATACAGACATGGCAGGGATACGATATTAATGGTTACACCTTTTACACTGAAAGTCAAGATGCGAAGAGTACTGTCCAAAACCGTGGTTTGAGCATAAATGCTTTCTCTGATTATCATCACTCGAAAAGAGTCTCTCCAACCACAATGAACTGCTACTATGGGTTGATCAAAGAAATTTGGGAGCTCGATTACGGAATATACCAAGTTCCATTGTTCCAATGTAAGTGGGTAGGACTTCCACATGGAGTGAAGGTCGACAAGAGAGGCTTTACTATTGTGGATCTCAGTAGACTCGCCTACAAAGATGACCCATTCGTCCTTGCGAAGCAAACAACTCAAGTCTTCTACGTGAGTGACCCGACCAATCCGAGGTTGCACGTCGTTCTTCATGGCAAGAGACGGATCGTAGGAGTTGAAGATGTTGTAGATGAAGAAGAGTATAACCAATTCGATGAGATACCTTCATTTGCAGATGAGGCCTGTCTTAGCGGGGATGACGACACACATGGAGCCAATTACATGCGAGTAGATCATCATGAAGGGTAGTATTGTAAATAAATGGACTATTATAATGTTTGTTGTTAATCTCATTGTTGTATTATGTATGTAAAATAGTTTGCAATGCTTTCGAAGTAAAAATCCATGGTGAATTGCTGTTGGAGGCTTTGATGGAAATGCAATGTCTCTTTATGCCGGCACTATGTGCCATATGTTGTGAAAGAAAATTCTATTTCATGAAATTATTGTTGGGAAAGATTGTAAATAGTCGAATCATCATTTATGGAAATTATCGTGCAATTCCGGATTAATTTGAAAAAGTTTTGACTTTTCTACGCTTTATGCACAAATCATGTCTACGAAATGAATTTTGGCATATTTCTTGAACGAGGTCTCTTTTTCCAAAAAATCTTTTATGAAAAGATTTGCAGTATCCCGAAATATGTTTCTGCAAAATTCCTAATAATTGCAACAAAGTATGGAAAAGTTATGGCATTTTCTCTCTCTGATGAAATGCTGAAAATTCAGAACTTGCAGTATTCTAAAAATTTAGACTTCATGGTTTGTCTGGAAAGGGAATAGTGCAATGAACTACATTTGTGTCGGTTTTTTTTTCTGAGAACCGATAGAGATAATTATGTATCAGTGTCGGTTTTATTTACAAAAGCGATACGGACATATTAGTGTCGGTTTTCTTTAAAAAAGTGGTACGGATATTGATATTATCAGTGTCGGTTTTCTTAAAAGAAGCGATACTGATTACTACACATATTTGTGTCGGTTTTCTTTGAAAAAGTGATACGGATACTAATATTATCTGTGTCGGTTTTTTTAAAAGAAGCGATACTGATGACTATACACATCTGTGTCGGTTTTTTTTGAAAAAGCGATACGGATGTTGAGCTTATCAGTGTCGGTTATTCTAAAAAATGATATCGATGATAGTGCACACATCGTGTCGGTTTTCTTTGAAGAAGCGATCACGGATATTGAGCTTATCGTGGTCGGTTTTACTAAAAACGTCATCGATGACTCAAAGCCCCATTTTATTCCCGCGATACCGATTCTGGCGCGCAGCATACGAGCTCGTTAACCCTAGCGTAGGCCGCCCCTAGCTCCCCGCCCGCCGCCGCCGCCTCCCTAACACGCGCCCCGCCTCCACGCCCCGTCAGAAGGACCGAATCCGCGATTCGAACCCACCGTGTTTCTTGCACTATTCCCAGGATCAACGCTAGTGCACACAGCTTAACATTGGTACATATCACATCATACACAACGATAATAGAATAATAGTTCATTTATTGATATAACTAAATGTATGATCTTATGACCAACTTACATTATTAAGCCACGCAGGGCAAGACTGAAAATATAAACTAATAATTAAGCAGCGGAAAGTAGAAACGTAGGTAGCTCATCACCACCACAGCAACCGACAAGGCTCGGACCCTAATGACTCGTGTCTTCTTGGACTTCATCTTCCAACACAGTGTAGATTCTTCAACTGTTGATTAATGTTGTTTGGCAAGGGTGAGTACTTAAAGCACTCAACAAGTTGTGCACTGAATGCAATTCCATGTATCTATATGCAAGGCTTATTCCAATGGATAGGCTATCATGGCTATTTTGCAATAAGCAGCATTTATGAACGAATACTGAGATATAGATTGTAAAGGATGTAAAACAAATAACGATAATAAATAAATTCAGATTTCTCAAGTAAACCAAGTTTCCAATCCTAAGTTAAATTCCATCTTCCACATGGCATTCCGCCATCCCAACCAAGTTGTCCAATTAATTAAGCTAACCCTTAATCTGTAATTCCGAGCATTGCTCAATACCATGAGCACGGCTATCCGAATAGTTTCACACTCTGCAGAGGTTATGCACTTTACCCACGATGATACAACCAAACACCACCAAGGCGAGTGATTATAACAAAGCCTTTACAATGCTCTATCTTAACCCGATACTACCCGCTAAGGTTTCAACATCGGTGGTCTGTAAACCACATCCGGGGCCCCCTCTTGCGCCATGTGAATTACACTCGACCGGGAACTCACACCGACCACGATAGTATCAAAATTAAGACTTTGCAAATTACTCACTAGGTGGCCCATACTGCACATGTGGTTGCATGATTGACTCAGTCAAAGGCTTGCAAGGTTAAGTCCTTAGTGTGATCAAGGCAAGACTTCCACATACCATCTCGCCCATCGGGCCCACCTTGGCCTCCTCGCCTTGCCACTTGCCCCAATCTAAGTTATCATCACCCGTTGATTACCAAGCACCACGTGCCATCAACAATTCAACATCGCTGCGTGACATGACTCGCCACAACAACTCAATCTCGTCGTGTGATCCCACATGACACACAAGTTCATAACATTGTTCCATATTCCGTTAATCAAGATTAATTAACAATGATTACGACACATGTGATGACGTGGCATGGCTAAGCAACTAATACGGTCTAACCTCCAATGTTGATCATAATTATTAATCAACTATATTAAACCAATCTAGGGTGACAATGGTTCATGGCATATAATGACAAGGTAGGGTATAGATCAATCTGTATTTTAGCTAAACCCAATCTAATTTGAAACAATTGTATATTTGAAATATATGCAATATTGTAAAACAACATAGCAATTTTATAAACATGGGTTCAACATGATCAAAGCACAACTTGCCTTGGAATAGGTCCTGATCTTGATCTGAAGCTTGCTCTTGGGTTGCTTGATCTTCCTCCGAAGCGTCGCACAATTCAACGTCTCACGTGCATCAAAGAGAAAAGCAAATAAATGCCAAAACAGAGAGCAATTGAACTCCAAAATCAATTAAAATTCACCATTAAATAGATCTCAATTTTACAAATTTTTATAAACTGGAATCACTCAATTCCGAGTTACAATGCAAAAGATATAGCCTTTTGAAGTTTGAAATAAATACTGAAATCAGAAAATCAGAAAATACGAATTAACAGATTTATTTTTATACTGAAAAATCGATTTATGACGTCAGCGTGACCTCATGATGACGTCATCATCACGGAATTTCCAATCGGAATATTTTTCCAATTGAAAAATGTAATTATGACGCAAGCATGACGTCAGCACTGGTCTCGGCCAATCCCACGCCGACACGTGTCCTCGGCGCATGGACTGAGTCTACGAACTCGTCTTTGGCTTACGGTGAGACTCGGCCACGACGCCTCGGCACGGGCCGACACGTGGCCGTCTGCGATTGGCTCAACCCAGCGGTTCGATCCGATCCGACGAAACCCGACGGACGGTCATCAATCGCGAGCGACGTGGCAACGCATCGACCATCCAATCTAGATCCGACGGCTCCGAGCTCTGGTCAGCGATGGCGGCGCGACGGTGAGGTCTTACCGGACTTGAAGACGAAGACCAAGGCGGCGGCGTTTGGCGCGTCTCCGGCGAGGTGAGGTAGAGTAGTCGACGCGCGCGCCGGTGAGTCCAGATCTCGAGTCCACACGATTTAAAACCGACGAACCGGCGACGTGCTTGAGCAAAAACTTCGGCGGCCGCAGACTTCAACTCCGCGAGCTTGCGGCGACGTTCTACTGATTGCTCGCGAAACTTTCCACCCAAAAGATGCGCGGCGGCTTGCGAACCTCGGCGCTACCCTCCTTTTATAGCCTCGGCGTCCGCGCCCACACGGCGAAAGAGTCCGCGGCGTCACGGCGATGAACTCCGAGTCCAGATCGGAGACGACAAGCGACGTTGCGACGCGTGTCCAGATCCGACGGCTAAACGCGCGACACACACGCGCCCTCTGCGACCATTGGATCGCGATGAACGGTCGCCGATCTAGGGTTTCTCGCGACGGCCGCATGGCCGACCGGGCCGCACCGACGCTGGTTTATACAAGCACAGTTGTTGGGCTCGCCCAACACTGCTCAAAAGATTTTTAACAGTTTTCCAATTAAACTAATTCCAAAATTCCTTTAATTTGTTTTAGGCAATAAAATAATCAGAAAATTCCAAGAAAAATCTCAAAAATACTTTGAGACATTACGGACTTAAATAAAATATTTTTGACAAAACTTTATTTTGACTTTGCACAGATTTAAATACTTTTGAATAAAAAGCAATAAACCCAAAATAACATTTAATTCAAATAAATCGAGAAAAATCCAAATAAATTCCAGAAAATCACAAATGCACTTTTAAACAACAAAAACTTAATTAAGCCAAATTTTGGGATGTTACAAACCTCCCCTTAATGAATCTCGACCAGAGATTGGGGCTAACTAGAGAATAGGTTCGAATTCGACTTCAATTCTTCTTCTCGCTCCCAAGTGGCTTCACTTTCGAATGATTGCTCCATCAACTCGCAAAGCGAATAGACTTGTTTACGGTCTTGCGCCCACAACATCCAAAATTTCGATGGTTGCTCTTTATAAGTCAAATCTTCTTGCGCTCTATTGCCTCCAACGGGCTTGCTCTGCTGGCACTCGAGACACTTCTTAAGTGCGATACATGGAATACATCATGCACTCCGCCAATGGTCGAGGCAACTCTAATCGATAAGCTACCTCTCCTCGATACTCGTAATCTTGAACGGACCGACATATCTTGGTGCAAGCTTCCTTTAACGTGAAATCTCTTAACGCCCTTAAGAGGGGTAACCACGAGGTACACATGATCTTCTCGTTCAAAACTCAAATCTCGACGACGATTATCGGCGTAGCTTTTCTCGTCTTGGTCGTGCTATCTTTAATCTCTCTCTGATCATTGCTACTTGACTTTCTGCCTCTTCGAGGATATCTGGCCCAAACACCAAACGTTCTCCTGTCTCGTTCCAATTCAATGGAGTACGACAAGCACGTCCATACAATGCCTCGAACGGTGACATTTGTAGGCTAGCTTGATAACTATTATTGTAACTGAACTCTGCGTATGGCAAACATTTATCCCATGTCGTAGCGTAAGCTAAGGCACAAGCTCTCAACATATCCTCTAAGATCTGATTTACTCTTTCAGTCTGACCATCTGTCTGCGGGTGATATGCTGTACTGAAATTCAGACGGGTTCCCATTGCTTCATGCAACTTATTCCAAAACCTTGAGGTAAATTGGGTACCTCTGTCTGACACAATCTTCTTTGGCACTCCATGCAAACATACAATCCTGGACATGTACAGTTCTGCCAAACGATCTCCGGAGTAAGTGGTCTTTACTGGGATGAAATGAGCGACCTTGGTTAGACGATCCACGATAACCCAAATGGAATCGTAACCTTTCTGAGTCTTAGGTAAACCGGTGATAAAATCCATCCCGATTTCCTCCCACTTCCATTCCGGAATTTTCAACGGTTGCAACAAACCAGCGGGTCTTTGGTGCATAGCCTTTACTCTCTGACACACGTCGCATAATGCAACATGCTCAGCCACTTCACGCTTCATTTTGGCCACCGAATCTCTCCTTCAAATCTCGTACATTTTAGCACTTCTGGATGAATTGAGTACTTTGAATCATGCGCTTCCTCAAGAATCAATTGTTTTAATTCCTTTTATCCGCACACAAATTCGCCTTTGAAGAACATAGTTCCTTGTTCGTCCAGAGTGAAATCTATGGCTAGGCCTTCTTCCTTTTAGCCTTGATTTTTGAAATTTTATCGTCATCTTGTTGACCTTCTCTAATCTGATCCTCTAATGTTGGTTTTACTTTAGCGCAGCCTATCATTCCTTCTTGAACGACCTCCAATCTTAACCTCTGAAATTCCTTGCATAATTCTGGTTGATCCTCCATTGACAATGCATTTGCGCTATGGCTTTTTCGACTCAGGGCATCTGCCACCACATTGGCTTTTCCAGGATGATAATGGATTCCCACATTATAATCCTTAATTAGCTCAAGCCATCTTATTGTCTCATATTCAGGTCAGATTGAGTGAATATGTATTTCAGACTCTTATGGTCCGTATATATCTCACATCTATTTCCTATGAGATAATGACGCCATATCTTTAAAGCATGCACTACGGCAGCTAACTCCAAATCATGCGTTGGGTAATTCACTTCATGTGGTCTTAACTGTCTCGACGCATAAGCAACGACTTTGCCTTCTTGCATTAACACGCATCCCAAGCCCTGCTTCGAAGCATCGCAGTAAATGTCAAATCCATTCTGCACATCTGGCAACACTAATACGGGGGCTGTTGTTAAACGCTTCTTTAATTCCATGAAACTTTTCTCGCACTCCGCGGCCATGCAAACTTCTTCTCTTTCTTTAACAACCTGCGTAAGGGGTTTAGCAATTGTCGAGAATCCTTCTATGAACCGACGGTAATATCCCGCCATTCCCGGAAAACTACGAATCTGAGTAAAGGACTTGGTGGCTCCCAATGCAACAACTGCGTCCACTTTGTGGGGATCAACTGCGACTCCTTTGGTAGTCATTACATGACCAGAAATTCAACTTTCTCCTTCCAAAATTCACACTTGCTAAACTTAGCATATAGTTGATGCTCTCATTGCTGTCTAAAACCATTCTCGGATGTTTCGCATGCTCTTCCTCCGTCTTCGAGTAAACCAAGATATCGTCTATGAAGACTACAACAAACTTGTCCAAGTAATCCATGAAGACTTTATTCATCATGTTCATGAAATATGTGGGGCATTAGTCAATCCGAATGACATGATGTGAACTCGTAATGTCCATATCGCGTAGAAAACGCATCTTAGGTACATCCTCCGCCGGATCTTCAATCGATGGTATCACGAACGAAGATCTATCTTGAGAAAACTCGGCTCCTCTTAATCGATCAAATAAGTCGCCGATCCCGGCAACGGATACTTATTCTTGATCGTTACTTCATTAAGTGCACGGTAGTCGATGCACATTCTAAGACTTCCATCCTTCTTGCGAACAAACAAAACCGGGGCTCCTACGGCGATGAACTTGGTCTAATGAAACCTTTCTCTTGCGGTTCCTCAATCGCTTCTTCATTTCTACTAACTCGTCGGAGGCATCCGATATGGTCTCTTTGATATCGGTCTTGTGCACTGGTGCTAACTCGATGACAAACTCGATATCACGATCCGTGGCAATCCCGCAAATCTTCCGAAATACCTCCGGGTATTCTCGCATCGCACATCTTCCATGCCGATGGCTTTCACATCGTTGACCGTTAATCGCCGTCCCGAATCGCGGTCGCTTGAAACTCCACTTTCTTGCCACTAGGGCCTTCCAAGGTCACGATCCTTCGCCACAATCCAAAACGACCTTATGCTTGGACAGCCAATCCATTCCAAGGATGACGTTTAGGATTGCGATCTATCAAGATAAGATTCGCGAGAAATTCTATCCCATCCATAAACAACTTAGCTCCCAAACACCCAAGGCTAGATCTAAGCTCGGATCCCGGGCTTGGACTAAGAGCACACACTTAAGATTCACCACTTTAAATCCATTCTTGGTTGCAAAACTTTGAGAAACAAACGAATGCGAAGCTCCGTAATCAAACAAAGCAGAAAGGTGTAATCGAGTTGACCAAGAACTTACCCAAGACGACGTGCGTAGCTTCCCGAGCTCCATCGGTGATGTGGTTGATTCTTCCACGCCGTTGATCGCTGGCGTTGCTCGCCTTGGCTTGGTGCACGATTTCCTCGATGTTGGTGCTTTAGCGGGTGTTGTTCCTGTGTTGAAACGAATCGTGTGATGCCTCCTTCGTGGACACCTATTTGAAAAGTGCCACGGCTCATTGCAAGTATAGCATCTCTTCACCGCAGATTCTTGATTTCCTCTGGTGCATTGTTGCCTTGCGCTGGGTCCGAAATTCGATTGGCGGGCGAGTGTAGGGGTTGATGTCTTGTTCCCGGTGGTGGTTGAAATCTAGCAAATTGTCGGGTGACATCCTCAAACGTAGATGGTTTGGGCGCCCACCCGATTGTTCATCAAGCGCTTACGGTTTTCACCTAGCTCTTTGCGCTTGTCCTCTAGGATTAAAGCCTTATTTACCAGCTCCAAAATCCGGAAAATTGTGGGTAATCACCCCACTGCGATCCTGAATTCATCCCTTCATGAAACGATCGCTTAGCTTTATCCGTCGCCACGTCCTCGGGGCATAACGAGCTAATCGAGTGAATTTATTCGTATTCGCCACCGTTGGCCTCCTTGCTTCAAAGCTCAACTCCTCCTTCTTAAGATCCATCATTCCCTCCGGGACATGATATCTTGGCGGAAAGCATTAGTGAACTCCTCCTGTGTTATCTCTTGCGGGCTCCATGAGCGCACGATAATTCTCCCACCATTCTCGGCGGTTCCTTCAAGTTGATGAGGCGAGAGCACCTTCTCATTGCCCTCACACCGAGTGATGTGCGGCTTCTTCTCAATGGTCCTAAGCCAATCATCGGCTTCCAAAGGGTTCACGCTTCCAGAGAAAGTTGGTGGCCTAGTCCTCATAAAATCCGATAGCTTGGACATAGGTCGAGGTCCACCATGATTGTTACGAGTTGCGGGATTGTTGTGGTTTATCTTTGCATTGGTCATCTCGCGATCCGCCGTGATCATTGTTCCGCATCGATTGAGTCTCAGGCCGCAAGGAATGCTCCCAGATTCTGCATGTCCCGGCGGTGGTTGAGGGTGCCTCCATCATTGGGATTGTCATTCGACGCATCCACTTCTCAAGCACCGTTGTTTCTCGAGTATTCACCATCCGATGATTGCCTCTTAGGTTAGGAAAGGTAGATGTAGCATAGATGAGAAGTAAGAATTTCTAAAACGGGAGATAGGTTATACCCAAACTGAACAATTCTTTATTTAACTTGGTATGGTGCTTATTTAAGCCTACAAGCTCGCAACACATACCGCACACTCAAGAATACAAAGAAGCAAACTAAACACGCAACCTTAACGCCCACTAGAAAGGTAAAGACTAACTTAAAGACGCGACTCACACTCGAGTCTCAACACAGCTCAAGGTCGACACTCACTCATCCACCACCAGGTGAGATCGATCCGGCGCATACACCGCGGGTGGGTGGCATCGAGCAAACCTATCGATGACCTATTCTGGGTCCTCTGCAACAACGGGTGCACTCCCCTCCGCTCCCTCTCGCTCCTCCGATCCTCCTCGGACTCCTCGGTGGCTCTGAACTCTACGAGTCACGCGCCCGGCTCGTCCTCAATCGCCTGTGGCCTCTCCCGGCTCGGTGATCATCCCGATGGTCAAGCACGGTCACCTCGAGCTCTCGCTCGCTACTCTGAGTGCCTCGCATACGCCTCCGGCTCTGGGTAGTCTCTCTCATATGATCCTCCCGGCAAGGGCGAACTCGCAAGGTGCGTCAGAGCACACTCGCTCCCCTCGATCCGTCGTCTTGGCATGCTTGAACGTCTGGGTGAAGTCGGAACACCGAGTCGTGAAGCTCGTCGGCGTAGTCGCGGCGGACACGGCGAAGAGCAAGTCGGCGACCTCTGAATTGCAACCTCGCACGAGAATCTTACGGCGGAGATGTTGATTGGCCCGCTAGCTTCCTCGTTCTCCGAGCGTAGATGATCAACTTGCAAATAAATCCTCGGTGTACACCATTCAGCGACCGGTGCCTCCTCGGTAAAGTGGACGATAGAAACCTCAAGCGTCCCAAGTACTCTCCACGGCTCCATGGCGAGCCGCCACTATCTCCTCAAAGGTCGAACGATCGGATCCGCTCCACAAGAACTTTGGAATAAGTTCTCCACCAAACGGCAAGTAAAGCGGTAAATTTAGCAAAAGAAGTAGAGAATGAGATGAGTCGAGAGGGTTTTATTAGTCAAGCTTAGATTTTCTTTTAGAAAATAATTTTGGACACACTCAAGACACCTCCAAACTATCTAGGGCCAAGACCTACAACAAGTATGCTCGATACCACCTCTGTAAGGACCCGAATCCATCGATTCAACCCACCGTGTTTCTTGCACTATTCCTGTGATCAACGCTAGTGCACACGACTTAACATTGGTACATATCACATCATACACAACGATAATAGAATAATAGTTCATTTATTGATATAACTAAATGTATGATCTTATGACCAACTTACATTATTAAGCCACGCAGGCAAGACCGAAAATATAAACTAATAATTAAGCGTGGAAAGTAGAAACGAGGTAGCTCATCACCACCACAGCAACCGACAAGGCTCGGACCCTAATGACTCGTGTCTTCTTGGACTTCATCTTCCAACACAGTGTAGATTCTTCAACTGTTGATTAATGTTGTTTGGCAAGGGTGAGTACTTAAAGCACTCAACAAGTTGTGCATGAATGCAATTCCATGTATCTATATGCAAGGCTTATTCCAATGGATAGGCTATCATGGCTATTTTGCAATAAGCGACATTTATGAACGAATCTGATATAGATTGTAAAGGATGTAAAACAAATAACGATAATAAATAAATTCAGTATTTCTCAAGTAAACCAAGTTTCCAATCCTAAGTTAAATTCCATCTTCCACATGGCATTCCGCCATCCCAACCAAGTTGTCCAATTAATTAAGCTAACCCTTAATCTGTAATTCCGAGCATTGCTCAATACCATGAGCACGGCTATCCGAATAGTTTCACACTCTGCAGAGGTTATGCACTTTACCCACGATGATACAACCAAACACCACCAAGGCGAGTGATTATAACAAAGCCTTTACAATGCTCTATCTTAACCCGATACTACCCGCTAAGGTTTCAACATTGGCGGTGCGTAAACCACATCCGGGCCCCCTCTTGCGCCATGTGAATTACACTCGACAGGGAACTCACACCACCACGATAGTATCAAAATTAAGACTTTGCAAATTACTCACCTAGGTGGCCCATACTGACATGTGGTTGCATGATTGACTCAGTCAAAGGCTTGCAAGGTTAAGTCCTTAGTGTGATCAAGGCAAGACTTCCACATACCATCGCCCATCGGGCCCACCTTGGCCTCCTCGCCTTGCCACTTGCCCCAATCTAAGTTATCATCACCCGCTTGATTACCAAGCACCACGTGCCATCAACAATTCAACATCGTTGCGTGACATGACTCGCCACAACAACTCAATCTCGTCGTGTGATCCCACATGACACACAAGTTCATAACATTGTTCCATATTCCGTTAATCAAGATTAATTAACAATGATTACGACACATGTGATGACGTGGCATGGCTAAGCAACTAATACGGTCTAACCTCCAATGTTGATCATAATTATTAATCAACTATATTAAACCAATCTAGGGTGACAATGGTTCATGGCATATAATGACAAGGTAGGGTATAGATCAATCGGTATTTTAGCTAAACCCAATCTAATTTGAAACAATTGTATATTTGAAATATATGCAATATTGTAAAACAAACATAGCAATTTTATAAACATGGGTTCAACATGATCAAAGCACAACTTGCCTTGGAATAGGTCCTGATCTTGATCTGAAGCTTGCTCTTGGGTTGCTTGATCTTCCTCCAAGCGTCGCACAATTCAACGTCTCACGCGCATCAAAGAGAAAAGCAAATAAATGCCAAAACAGAGAGCAATTGAACTCCAAAAATCAATTAAAATTCACCATTAAATAGATCTCAATTTTACAAATTTTTATAAACTGGAATCACTCAATTCCGAGTTACAATGCAAAAGATATAGCCTTTTGAAGTTTGAAATAAATATCAAATCGAAAATCGAAAATACGAATTAACAGATTTATTTTTATCTGAAAAATCGATTTATGACGTCAGCGTGACCTCATGATGACGTCATCATCACGGAATTTCCAATCGGAATATTTTTCCAATTGAAAAATGTAATTATGACGCAAGCATGGCGTCAAGATCGGTCTCGGCCAATCCCACGCCGACACGTGTCCTCGGCGCATGGGTCGAGTCCACGAACTGCGTCGCGGCTTACGGTAGACTTCGGCTCCACGACGCCTCGGCACCGCGCCGCCGACACGTGGCCGTCTGCGATTGGCTCAACCAGCCGGTTCGATCCGATCCGACGAAACCCGATCGGACGGTCATCAATCGCGAGCGGCGTGGCAACGATCGACCATCCAATCTAGATCCGACGGCTTCCAGAGCTCTGGTCCAGCGATGGCGGCGCGACGGTGAGTCTTACCGGACTTGAAGGCGAAGACCAAGGCGGCGGCGTTTGGCGCGTCCCGCGAGGTGAGGTAGAGTAGTCGCCGCGCGCGCCGGTGAGTCGGATCTCGAGTCCACACGGCGAAAACCGACGAACCGGCGGCGTGCTTGAGCAAAAACCCGGCGGCTGCGGACTTCAACTCCGGCGAGCTTGCGGCGGCGTTTCTGGTTGCTCTCGCGGAAACTTTCCACCCAAAAGATGCGGGCGGCTTGCGAACCTCGGGCGCTACCCTCCTTTATAGCCTCGGCGTCCGCGCTCCACACGGCGAAAGAGTCCGTGGCGCCACGGCGATGAACTCCGAGTCGGATCGGAGACGACAAGCGACGTTGCGACGCGTGTCGGATCCGACGGCTAAAACGCGACGCACACGCGCCCTCTGCGGACCGCTGGATCGCGATGAGCGATCGCCGATCTAGGGTTTCCTCGCGGCGGCCAGCGGGCCGATCGGGCCGCACCGACGCTGGTTTCTGAGCCGCCGATGTTGGGCTCGGCCCAACACTGCTCAAAAGATTTTTAACAGTTTTCCAATTAAACTAATTCCAAAATTCCTTTAATTTGTTTTAGGCAATAAAATAATCGGGAAAATTCAAGAAAAATCTCAAAAATACTTTGAGACATTCGGACTTAAATAAAATATTTTTGACAAAACTTTATTTTGACTTTGCACAGATTTAAATACTTTTGAATAAAAGCAATAAACCCAAAATAACATTTAATTCAAATAAATCGAGAAAAATCCAAATAAATTCAGAAAATCACAAATGCACTTTTAAACAACAAAAACTTAATTAAGCCAAATTTTGGGATGTTACACCTGCCCCGCCGTCCGACCCGCCCGCCGCCCGACGCCCGCCACGACGCCCGCAACCCCTCGCCCGACGCCCGCCCATGACCCTCGCCCGACACCCCGCCCTACGCCGCGCCGACCCACCGCCTCGCCCGACGCCCCTCTAACCTGCCCCGACGCTACAGAGATATTTTGTTTGGTAGTTGTGCAAAAGTATAATAGTTAGCTCCTACTTTGTTTGGATTATATCCCTTGGGGATTTAGTTTTCTCAATGGGAATGATGCCAAATTATAGTTTCCTGATGGTCATATATATTCTTGATGGGTTTGATTGGATCTTTTGGGTTCTAGGCAACACATTTTTAGGATAGTGACTTGTATGTTTACCCCTAATTATCAAATCTTTGTAGTAATGCTTGACATAATTGTAAGATTCATTTCGGGTTGAAACTTTGTGCCCATGTTTATCCCTGATGTAGATAATTTGTTCTGTACATTTGATACATCATGACTGAGGTGTGATCGCAAAGTCACGACTCTTGTTCTTGGTGACATCTGTTTATAGATTATACCCATGCAGTGTATGTCTGTTGGCACCTGCAAATCTTAAGATTATTAGTATGCTCTGCCATTTTTTAGCATAGAAGTGACTCGATTGCATGGTGGATGTAGTTCATGAGATCACTTGTCATTATTTCTTTCAGTTTTGTTTTGATATTTTCTACTGATCAGTTTGGTTTCTCATTTGCATCAATAAAATTTAGGAAATGCAGCATTTTGCTTAGTTACTATCTTTTGCAATTTTTTGTATGTACTTGCGCACACAACTAATGCTTGAAAAGGTTCTGTTTACTAAAGGTTGTTGAACTTTGGACAAAGCGAAAGTTTCGTTGTGACTGTGGCAACTCAAAGTTTGGAGGACACCTTTGCAAACTTTGCCACGAGAAAGATCACGAGAATCCGGCAAATTCTTATAACCATAACTTCAAAGGATCCTATTGCACATGTGGTAGGCCATATCCTGATCCAGAAGCCAAGGAGCAAGTTGAAATGATACAATGTTGTATTTATGAGGACTAGTTTCACGAAGATCATATTGGTCTCAACTCTATTGAAGAGGTTTTCAACTTTCCACTTTCTTCTTTAACGGGATCATATTTGTTAACTGTTTGTACGTTCCTATGTTCTCATTCTTGTGTAAAAGTTTGCATGATTGCATGACTTGGATCTGAATTTGTTTGTGCCATTGTATCCTAGTACCACTTAGAAAAAGATTTTTGTTTAGATTTGTGGAGACATAATATCGGCATGCAATATGCTATTTTTCTGGTCCATTATTACCTTCCTTGCTGGATGAAACTAGATAACAAGGAAGCTATTTTTCTGCAATTGACAAGTTTCTGCCCAATCAAGTATATTACCATGGCTGTTAAAATCATTTCTGCAGATTACGAAGTGGAGAGGTCCAAAGCCAGTTTGTTTTGAATAGGTTGGTATTTTGTGCTTCAGTCCTGTATGCATTCTTTAGTCTCCCGCTTCTGTACATTGCTTGGAGGTATGTGCATTTCTTACATTAACTCTTTACCATTACAGCGTTGTGTTAGCTGCATTTGATTTAAATGTGTTTATTCATTACCAAATAAAATGAAAATTATCTGAGTTTTTTTTTGCTCTTCTTATTTCATTTATGCCTATGGAGTAGTTACATTTACAAAAAACATTATACCATTGAGCAACTTATTTTCTTCAACATCGTAACTTGTGGCAACCATCTCTATCTGTGCTTGTTACACTGTAAATGACTCTTAAGTTTATAATTTTTCAGTGCTTCCTGACCATATACTATTCTCTATTACACCAGTTACAATGGTTCTGAGTCATGTTGTTTCTTATCAGGAAGACATCTTTTTGGATTAGAAGATAACTCATTTGGTTTCATATAATGTTACTGTAATATGATCTACGTTAGAGTTCAGAATGCGTAACCTACGTTTCCTGTTCGAGAGTACTTGTTTATGAATATGCCATTTCGGCAAATTCATAAGCAAGCAGTCTCGAATTGTCCACGTTTTTTGGACAGTTCGAGGATATGTGGTTCAGGCAAGTTCCTGAGCCGTTGTACAACTCCAGAGTAGATTTCGGTAGCATCTCCCTATGGTGTTCTCCGGGTATACACCCCTCTTGACCTGTTGTCGAGACGTGTACCTGGAGTTGTACAACGGATTAGGAACTTGCTCGAACCACATATCCTCGAATGGGATTAGGACCAAACCTACTTAGAGATTAGGGGTTATCGTTGGTACGTATTTAGGTGGTTAACAGATAGACTTTTCTTGAAGATCATTCGTTCATTTGTTACTATACTGAAATATGTTAGAACAATTACATCTTATTACTTATCTATTCAGCTATTGCTTTACATGATTTATTGTCAAGTTCACAAAATAGGTACGAATTGCTTTATCTCATGTCAAATATATGACCTTATCAGATTAGAAAACTCAAAATATCACAATTAGAGAGCATCGGCTCCTCGCCAGACAGAGTAGAAGGTGCTCCCGAAGGGCCGAGCCAAGTTCCAAATGTTGAGGGACCGAGTAAGCTGAGGAAGGCCCGAGTACCGAACAAAGGGGCCACAGGGAGAACACCGCAGGTTCTCCACTTCAATGCCACGGCGGTCTGCACAGCCCTCCCAAGTACAAGGGGCGATACCGGTCATTCCTCGGTCAATTGGTGAGGGAGAGAGTGCCCATAACGATTAAGGATTGGAGGAAGGAAGTCAGCGCCGAGCAGAAGAATCGGCTGTGGGACGAGGTTAAGGGCAAATGGATTAGAGAGGAGGAAGATGAACGGAACGCGAGGCGGTACGCCTTAAAGAGGATGGGTGTTGCCTTGAGGCACTTCAGGGTCCTCATGCACAGTGGTATGTACTGAAAGGTCGTACACCATTAGAGAGGTATCCGTTCGTGACTACAGATGTTTGGGAGGAGTTCACGACGACGAAGGGTACGCCCGAGGCAGAGCTGCTGAGAGAGAGGAACACCGCTATCCAGAGGCACAACACGCACCCGCACCACCTCGGTACAGGCGGCTATGAGGGGAAGAAGGCAGAGTGGGCGCGACTAGCCGAGGAGTGCGCGAACTCCGGGACGATGATGCCTTACTCCCACATATGTGAGGAACGGGCACGCAACTGGGTATTAGCGAGGACAAAGAAAACCCCCGATGGGCAGCTTATAGTCGCAAACCCCGCTACTGCGTATGTCGTTATCGGGACCCGGATTTGCAAATCCGAAACCGTCTGTGTATACTGCACCAGTCCAGGATCACGCTAGTGCACACAGTGGAAACATAGATGAAATACCATTCCATACAACGAATTAACTAAGAAGAAGCAATTTATTATTAAATAAAGCAAACGACCTTATGGTCAATGTTTACACCATTATGCCTTAAGGGCTTAAGAAACAAATAATTATTGCAGAGGAAAAGATAACTTGAGCCATTCGACATGCCACAGGCAATCGTCTGGGGAACGCCTTCCTAATCCACGTAGTCTTCATAGAATTCCTCCTCATGAGATTCATTATCTCCTTCAGCAACTGATCAACAAGGGCATAAAGCCGTGAATACAAAAGTACTCAGCAAGCCGTAGGGAATTGATGCAATATATTCATGCACGGCTTGACAAGGATGGCTATATAGTTCATTTGCAGAAAGCAACAACTTGAATTGAAATACAATAAATAGATTGAAAGCATATTTATAAAAAGATAAATAAAAGATTGATAGATCAATGATATACAACAAAACAACAGTGAACTCCCCGTTCACATCCCAACAATTCCACATTCCATATTTTATGAAACACTCTATACCCCATGTGAAATTCCCGGGCTTGTCCATGACCGCGGATGCGGCTATTCGAATAGTTTTACACTCTGCAGAGGTTGTACAACTTTACCCACAAGACATGATTTCTCATATTGCCACGCGATAAACACACTTCCTTTGGTGTGTTGGCAGAGAATCATGACAAAGCTTTTACAATGCACTGTCTAAACTCGGTACTGCCCGCTAAGGTTTCGCCCATTAGGGCCCCCTCTTGCACCTTACGAATCTACCCGTCCATCCCGGAACCCACACCACCAACTGGCGGTACTCAAGGCTAGACATTGCAAATTAATCGCCTAGGTCTGTCCCATACTGCATTTGTGGTAGTACAGTTAGGCCCAGTTCAATGGCGCACAAGATTAAGTCCTTAAATTGTCTCTGCAAGACATCCACATCCCAATATGCTAGACAAAGACCCCTTTATCGCACGATCACTTGCCCGAGGGAAAACAATTGCTCAACCAAGACCAATGGCAAACCCGCCATGGTACAACAAATTTACAACGATGGCTAACGGCCACGATTCAATATCTCATTAAGTCAAGATTAACATTATTCAATATGTGATATGAATCCCAACGTATATCTAAGCATGTCTAAGCATAGCTACGTAACCCAATGTTGGTATAATGATTATGTCCAACTAGTAATGTCCCAACCTAGGTTTAACAATGGATACATGCGTCCCAATTAATCAAGGTGGCATAATGTCAACTAGGTATACATCTACTCCCATTAAATAAGCATTGTTACACAAAATAGCATGCAGCTGTATAAAAGTAAATTAATTTTGCAAACATAGGATCAACATGATCAAAGGATTACGACTTGCCTTGCTGATCTAGTGCTGAGTCTTGGTCTTCAAAGTCTTCGTTCGCTCCCTCGAAATTAGCGTCTACCGGAAAAGAAGCAATGAAACCAAATAAATAAAAACAGAGACTCAAACAAGCTCAAAACTGAAAATAAATGGCTCTGGAAGATAGATCTTGATTTTAGAAAAATTTAGAAACTTGAATCGCCTCAATCGGAGTTCGTATGAGCGAGAACGGGCCTCCGAAAGATTAAATTTAGAGAAAATACGGAAAATCAGAAAATCAGAATTTCTGGATTTATTTTTATACGGAAAAAGGATTTATTGCGCAATCGCTGACGTCATCGGGTTCGCGGTGGACTGGGTGCACAGCACGGCTTCGATCCACCGTGCACTCGGCGCACGGCCGACGCCGCGGCTAAGGCGTAGGGTCGAGGTGGTCTGACGACACGGCGCACACGTGGCGGATGACGCGGCGGGTGATGCTGGCATCCACGTGTCTCGCATCCGGCCACTCGACCCAATCGGACAGCCGAGAAGCGATGCAGCGGCCGGAGGCGACGCGGCGCAATCCGGAGCGATGGCGCGGAAACCGACGGCCAGGATCAGCGAAGTAGGCCGATGGCGCAGCGGCGGCGCAGCTTACCGGAGGCGGGGAAGAAGACGAGGCCAACGGCGCGGCGGTGGTAGATCGGACACGGGACGAAAGGGATCCAGACGAGGACGTCACGGGCAACGCAATGAGGCGCGCGGCTGCGGCGGAGACGCACCAGAACGGCTAGACGGCGACGGAGAAGCTTCGGTTATGGCAAGGAACTCCAAATGAAGCGGCGGCGGCGGCTAGGCTAAAGCGTGAAAGGAGGGCAACCAAGCGCGCGCGAAGGGAATCTCGGGCGTCGTGGCGACGCCTTAAATAGTCGCCTCGAGGCCGTGTCCGACCCGGACTCAAGACGGCAGCGTGCGGCAGGCAGTCTCCGAGCGGCGGCGGCTAGGGTTTTAGGCGGCGACGTGGCGCCTCGGACGCGCCTGCGTGGCGCGAATCCAACGGCGGTGGCCTGGATCGGCCGGGCAGCAGGGCGAGCAATTGAAATTTGTGCGGACCGACCGGGCGAGCCGAAGCGGAAAAGGAGGGGGCAGAGGATTCAGCCCGAGGTGCTTTTAGAAAATAAAAACATTTTCCAATTTAAGATAAATCCAGAAATTCGAATAAATGCTAATAAATTCAAATAAATACCAAATAAATTCGGAAAAATCCCCAAAAATACAAAAAAAATACAATGAAGCACAATGAACCCAACTAAAACTGAAAATCTTTAGTTTGATGAACATTTTAGTCAAATTAAATCTTTTTATTAATAGAAAATTCAGATTAAGCTGTAATTAATTCAAGAAAATACAAATGGTTCATTTTTTAATTTAAACATTCCAAAACTCAAATTTTGGGATGTTACAGTCGTCTCTGCCATCGTAAGACATCTAACTTAGTACATTGCAGTTGACCCAGCTTGTTATATTTCAGATCTAATTCGTACTCGCTTATTCCAGGAGGAGGTTCGCTTATTGCAGGAGGAGGTAAGCTAGCGGAAAGAGCAGGGGACCTTCCAGAGCCAAGGGTCGAAGGATATCCTGTCGTCTGCAATCGGGAAGCCTAACCATAAGGGCCGGGTGCTTGCCGCCGGCTCGGGGCATACGAAGAAGTCCTACTTCCAAGATGACACTTCGAATGCTAGATCAAGATCATGGGAGGCATGTGCGGAGCGCCTCAAGGACACGCTCAGGGAGCAGCTGAGGGAGGAGATCAAGGAGGAGATGAGGGGGGAGATGATGGCACATGAAGATGAGATAAGGGGGGAGATGATGGCACGTGAGGAGTGCCTGAGGGCTGAGATGATGGCGATGATCTCCCAGAGTCAGAGCCAGATGCCCTCACCTCTTGTAGAGAAGCCTGTGCCCCGACCTAGCAGCTGTGGTTCCAAAAATGATAAGACCGATCCCCAGCTGAAGGTAATAATTAATTTTTCCTAACTTAAAGCTACAAGTGTAACTCCCACAATGTTTCTTCTCAAGTTGTGCACATCTTGCAGGCCCCTGCTAAGTGCCAGCTCACCACCCTGACGGAGGACGGATTTCCTGTTGAGGCTGCATGCGGGGTTGCATTTCCATGCAAGGAGTCTGACACTGTGCATGGTCAGCCTTTGGGGAAGGGCTACATGAGGGTGCAGGTGGACTACGTCCACGAACACTTCTTATCACATGTGCTCGAGTTCCCCCCCAACGAAGATATCAGCACTCTTGGGCAAGCACGCATGTCGTTCATCAAGTGGTCCACGACGAGTGTCATACTGATGAAGGTAAAAATCCCCCGCGTCTACTCTACCATTCCAGTAGTACTGCAATAAGTTAAATATGCGCATGCTTTGTAGGTTCCTACTGTACCTGTGCTTACTCCTGCTCCTGCTTCTGTTCCCACCACCGTGATGAGTCCTACTCAGAGTGCAGAGATCACGTATAAAAGGACAAGCACGACACCAACAGAACCACAAGAGACCTCTGAGACTCCTTCCGCCGAG
This sequence comes from Otatea glauca, assembly GCA_036346275.1. NCBI lineage: Eukaryota > Viridiplantae > Streptophyta > Magnoliopsida > Poales > Poaceae > Otatea > Otatea glauca. The sequence goes on from CM070720.1 coordinate 19,171,494, forward strand.
AATGCAAAGCTGATAAAGGCCACAACGCCTCTTGAGGTACTTGAAAAGCCCACTACCTTGACCTCGAAGACTCCTTCGGCCCAGAAAGGAAAGTCAGCAAAGGCCACAGACATCCCTTATGATTTTAAGGCCTACGTACATGGAAAGCCCCTGATTGCATCTAACGAACTAAATGATCTAGGCAGGTGGACTCGCATGCTCCATGGATGGTACATTGATAAGGTGAATGAGGAAGAGCGTCGAGTCGACTTCAATGTGATGTATAAAAGGGTACATTTCCACCGTGATGAGAATGGGATATTCCCCGTCAGTTTTGAGGATCTATTTCGTGTGTACCAATTAATAGCCGTCGATATTTCTACTTTACGATCCTGGACGCTGTGAGTATCGCACCATATAGCATGAGCTGACGACTTTTATAGAATTTTGCATTATGTTTTCTAATATCAACACGAGTTGCAGGGCAATGAGACAGCGAGCCGTGACGAATCAAAACCAAGTTGGGTTCGTCGACCCCGAGCTTGTGTCTGCGACCACGGCTAGGCTTCATCCGGTGTTCGTTGCTAGCTACGTTAAGGGGGTATTGCATACTGAGTCGAAGAAGGACTTCATTGTAATACCGTACCACGAGGAGTAAGTAGTACAAACCCTTCAATTACTTGTACGCACTTAAACTTTATGCGAACTTATTTCCTTGCATTACATTCCATTTAATAAGCAACCATTGGGTTCTACTCGTCCTGGTTCCGAGTGAAACCACAGTCTACATTTTTAACTCAATCGAGAAGAGACCGATGGCCTATGCGATCAAGTGTCCTTTGCAGAAGTAAGTACATTACCGTAACCTAACACTTTCTGAATTTAACTATATTTTTTTGTACTCAATGGCATCTCTCCAATATATGTAGGGGTTTCTCGGACTATGTCGATGAAGGAGGGACACACGATGACAAAAAGGGCAAGACGCTGGAGTATAAGCGATTCAAGGTATAAGTGCCTAGCATATATACGATTAATTTTTTCTGACATCTAATCTTCATGTGTTAATTTCTTTCTCTCTTTTCACAGTGTCATCAGTAGGGCAGCGATGACCTGTGCGGCTTCTATGTCATGCAACACATGTTGGTTGTGGTCGGCGGCTCACACCTTTTTCCTAAGGTATATGTACATGCATACTTAGCCTTTCACATACAAAATTTGAAACTTAAATTCGTGCACTCATTTATGTTTTGCAGAAGATCAATATCCCCCAGAAGAGCTTAGACAGCAAAGCACTCAACAATTTACGAGACCACTTATGCCAGTGGTACTGGTTAGAAGTTATATCGGAGGACGGTAGGTTTAGAGATCCTGAAGCGTCCTACTAGTCCATATGGAAACAATATAATTGTATATGTCAATGCGATATATATGCACGTGTACTGATTGTTAAACATGTTTGTGTTTGTATATTGTGAACGAATGGGCTATATGTATTGTAATTTAAGTGTTCGTGTTTTGTGAATGTGATATGTGCATTCTGTGTTCTGTATTGTGAATGTGATATATGCCCATTGTTAATATGTGCTTTTTTGGATAATATACAAAATTGGCACAACCCCATGAGGGTCATCAGAATCGGTTCTTATGTGGAACCGATTCTGATAACCACATAATTGGAATCGGTTCTTATATATATGATTCTGATGACGTCTCATCAGAATCGGTTTTTTGAAGAAAGCGATTGTGATAACCCTATCATTAGAATCGGTTTTTATCAGGAACTGATTCTGATGACCAATCATCAGAATTGGTTCTTTTAAGCAAGCGATTGTGATGAAGGACCATGTGGAGGTCCATCCATGTTTGTGATGAGTATTTGACTTTATTTGAGCAAGGTGTGCTCAAGTTTGAGTTTGATTTGGATTGATTTTCAAAATGAAGCAATTTGAGTTGTCTCTGCCAGGAGTGGAAGTACCGATCGTATGGACGCGGTAGTGATGAGTTGGATGGTTTATATTGCATATCATTGTGGGCATTGCTATGTGAAAGGTTTTTTCCTTGTCTTTGATGGTTGCAGGACAACGGTGCTAGGTCATGGTGAGGCGAAGGATGACCGGGAATAGGCGAGGAGCGTCGGAGGTCCAGACGGTTGGGAGATCGCCGGAAGATGATCGGAGACAGAGTCCGGGCAAGTCAAGAAGACAAGGAAAGGAGTTGATGCTAGCTATATGCCGCGTGGATCAATGAGGGCCGTCGGATTGAGGTCTAGTTGATAGGTTAGCGGGTCTAGGTAGTATGCTTTGAAAACCGTGCAAGAAAACCCGGTATGTGTGTGGGTTTTGGGTTAGCCCTTGCATGGCTGTGTGTGTGGGTTAATCCTAGCCCTTATATGAGTGCTCTAGGGTTGAGGGACTCATCCAAGGGTGGTAGGAGGCCCAAGAGTAGTATAAATAGGGGTGGAGGGGTAGCCTCCTTCCCTTGAAGGTTTTGAGGTTTGTGAATGCTCCTTTGAGCTTTGCCCACATGAAAGTGAGGCTTTGTAACCTCTCCTTCCAGAAATGAAAGTTTTATCCATCCACCTCTGAATTTATTTTGCGCATTTACATTATGTCTTTACTTTACGCAATTTAAATTCAGCATTTACTTTCCCGCAATTACATTCTCGCAATTTACTTTCATGTAATTTGGATTTGCCTCCCTTACTTCTAAATGCTGCTGATCTTGGATGTTTTGAGTGTGTTCATATGGTTTTACATCTCTTTTGCACTTTTGGATTGAGTAGAGAACATCTTTTCTTTCAAGTTCCAACTTTGTTCAGAACTTGTTCTTCGCGCAGCACTCAGTGTTTGATTTCTATAAAAATCTAAAAAAATCTTTTTCAAGTGATTCTTGTTGGACGAGGTGCGGGACTCTGACATCCACTTGCATACAAATTTTGGAGTTCACTTGTTGCACCGTTTGGGCGCCATGAGGTGAAAACCGAGCCCCAAACTTTCTGCTCGAAGTTCTTGACCAGACTGTGTTCTTAGATTTTTCCTGTTTTTTATGTAAGGCTTTTTGAGGAGAAATTTGGTGGAGTTCTTCACGACTCTGGTGCTCATAGGGATAAAAAGTCTCAAATTTTTTTGAGCTGCAGAAACCCACCAACCTCCTGTGCAAATTGAGGACAAGTTCTGGAAATTCTGCTTTTGCTTTTCTGAAAGTGACTTTTGTTATTTGAATTGATGTCCTTTCTAAAAGCAGGAGATTGAATTGATTCCTCTTTATCTTGGACACTAGACAACCAGTATTGTGACTCAAGAATCCCACATATTTTATGGTACTTATCCATGCAAGCTTGGGGTACACATAGTTGTCTAGTTTTTTAGGTTTTTCACGATTTCCTTTGAGCGATCTTGTCGAGGTTTTTGTTTGAGTATTTTCGGGGTCGAGGGAGGTCAGGTGGAATTGCCGCCGCCGCCGCCAGGGAACCCATCGGCAGATGCGGCCCAGCTTCCCGAAGTAGTGGTGACTCCGCCTCCCAGGAACCAGCCGGAGGAGGCGATCCAAGAGTCCGAGCCGATCCTCCCGGAGTCGCAGGGGGAGGTGCCGAGTGGCCTCCCCCTGGTGCAAGCCACTGGGGCCGGCCCAAGCGGCTCGGATCTACCGCCCCCGCTGACGCTAACTTGGTCGGTGGGCGGTCAATTCGGCGGGCCGACCATCTCGATGGATGACCCGGCGGAGGGCCGCGAATGGGCTGTCCTCCGGGACAGCATTAAGTGCGCCGCGGCCGAGACCAAGCGGATCCAGGAGGAGCTGGGTCACACCTTCGAGAGTTCCGGCAAGGCGCTGGATGCGGTTGCCGAAACGATTCTTCCGGTTAACTTGGTAAGTCGTCGGGCACGGCTCTCATAACTTTGGCAGATTAAATGCGTGAGCTAGCGGAGTGTTGCGCCTTGTAGCGCTTGCGTGCCCTTTCGAGGACAAGTCGCGGTTCATCATAAGCGTGCGGCTATAAATTAGCCGAAGAGGCGCGTGACCGGCAGCCCCGAGTTGCTAGCGCCCGGAGGCCACGGGTCGTGAGCAAAGGCGCGAAGAAGCCCTCCGAGAGCTAGCTTCGATTCGGCGGGCTGGCTCGAGGCGCCAAAGGAGCGATCTTTGGCGCAGCGGTGGCGAGCTCAAATCCCTCTTGGCGGGGCGGCGACACAAGGACGGGCCGTGGCAGAAGCGACCAGCAGCGATCGGGCGGCCAACCCGAGTTGAGTTGGACCCGAGCTCGAGAGAGCGCTAGAGCTAAGCGCGGCCTTGGCGCGACGTCGCCAATGAGATCAGCCAAGTCGGTGGGCGATCTCGCGACATGGAGAGCTCTGCGAGGTAAAGCTCGATTCTTATGTCGGTCTGTATCGGCGGTTTGCGGGCGTGTTTCGACTCGACCCGATCTGCAGAGATTGCGAAGAACCAGTGGCGCCTTGGAGGCGCGGAAGGATGCCCTGCAGGCCCGTGACGAGGCGGTCCTGTGTGGGCGTGGCGCGCAGCGCGCTGAAGAAACCGTGGGTGGCCGGGCCGCGTCTTGCCATGGTGGAGGCCCTTCGCGGGGTCGGCCAAGATGTCTACGACCGGGTTCTTGGGAAAATGGCGGGTTGAGCCTTCGCCACGTCTTGGCTCGAGTGGAGGCACGTCGAGCCCAGCGTGATCGTGGGAACCGCACTCGTGGCTTCCTCGGCGTTGGTCAACACCATCTCCCATTACGACGGCATCGACCTCGCGGTGGTGAGCAGCAGTGTCGCCGGGAATTGGACCGACAACGAGATCGGCGGGCTCGAGCTCCAAGTCGAGCATGCGCTCGAGATTGCCAACCACATCTCTTGTGAGTGCCCTCCAATAAGAATAAGGAGAAGTTAGATACATTCCCCTTTTATTGTAAAGACTATTGTTCGTAAATAATCTTCCGCTAAGTGCTACTTCGCAACCATAGCCGCTGGGGCGTAGGCCGTAGCACTTGGGTCGAGAGGGTTACAACTCGGGAAGGACCTCGTGGCCAGTCGGGTCACCGACCCGCATGAGCGCGTGAGTTAGCTGTGTTTGCGCGGGAGAGTTCCCGACCGACCAAGGGCCGCACCGCTTGGGCACTTCCTTCTTCCGCGAAGTGCTACTTCTCAACCATAGCCGCTGGGGCGTAGGCCGTAGCACTTGGGTCGAGAGGGTTACCGCTCAGGAAGGACCTCGTGGTCGATCGGGTCACCTACGATGGCGTTGGCCAGGAAGTGGCTCTGAGCAGGGGCACCAGCGGCAGCCCAGAGCATCGCACGGCGATCGGGTGTTCGGAAGGAAGGGTAAAGACGATGCAAGGAATAAGAAAAGAACTTAGGGATAAAATCTTCTTAACTTTTCTATGTTCCATGCATTGGGAAGGACGTGACCATCCGCGTCCTTGAGTCGAAAGGTGCCGGGTCGAAGAACCTCCACGACGGTGAAGGGGCCTTCCCAGGGCGACGAGAGCTTGTGCTGTCTTTCTTTGGTGCGGACTCGGCGCGAGGACCAGTGTCGCCAGCGCTGAAGGTCCACCCTCGAACCTGACGGTTGTGGTAACGTCGCGAGCTTGTTGATATTTGGTCGATCGTAGAATGGCCACATTCGCGCGCCTCGTCGAAGTGGGTCGATGGCGTCTTGTTGTGAGATGAGCCCGAGCCTCGTCGAAGGCTTGTAATCTCGGGGCGCCGTATTCCAGGTTGGTTGGCAAGACAGCTTCGACGACCGAACACCATGAAGAATGGTGTAAACCCGGTCGCCCGAGTTGGTGTGGTCCGCGAGCTCGAGGAGGGCGGAGGTAGCTCGGCCACCCATCTCCATGAAATGCTTGATCGACCGAAGATCCGTGGCAGAGCCCTTGGAGGATCATGCGCGTTCGCGCGTTCGACCTGGCCGTTAGTCCGCGGATGGGCCACAGCTGCCCAATCGACGCGGATGTTGAAGTCGTCGCAGAACTCGAGGAATTCTTTCCCCGTGAACTACGTCCCGTTTTCGGTGATGATAGAGTTAGGGACTCCAAACCGAAAGACGATATCGCGGAAGAAGGTGACCGCTTGCATCGACGTGACGCTCGCAACCGGCTTGGCCTCTATCCACTTGGTGAACTTGTCCACCGCGACAAGGAGGTGAGTAAAGCCCCCGGGCGCCTTCTTGAAGGGCCCGACCAGATCGAGTCCCCATACTGCAAATGGCCATGTGATGGGGATCGTCTGCAAGGCCTGAGCTGGCAGATGCATATGCCGGGCGGAGAATTGGCATCCTTCGCAGGTGCGTACAATCTGCTCGGCGTCGGACACGGAGGTCGGCCAGTAGAGACCTTGTCGAAAGGCTTTTCCTACCAGGGACCGGGGCGCAGCATGGTGACCGCAGACCCCGCCATGGATATCAAGCAACAGCTATTTCCCTTGGTCGGCCAGGATGCACCTTTGGAGGACTCCAGAGGGACTCCTTTTGTAAAGGTCTGGCCCGACCAGGATGGAGGATTTCGCCCGACGGGCGAGGCGCCGGGCCTCAGTCGGGTCTGGGGGAAGTGACCCGTCTGTTAGACGGTCGATGAAGGGCTTCCTCCCGTCGGATTCAATCGTTAACACGCTGCGGTCTGACCCGGCCGGATCTACACCCGACCGCACGGCGACCGGAGTAGCCGCGCCCGGCGGGTTGGAAGACCGCTCGGTCACTGGGTCCATCCGGGCGAAGCGTGGATGGTCGTGACGAAGATCGAGGGGACCGGCTCTCATTGGAGGCAAGATTGGCTAGGTAATCGGCCTCACCATTGTAGCGTCTGTAGCTATGGTGGAGCTCGAAACCCTTGAACCGTTCCTCGAGCTTGCGCACTTCTCGACAGTACGCGGCCATGCGGGTGTCTCGGGGCCCGCAGACCTTCATGACTGGTCGGCGACAAGCTTGGAGTCCCGTGGGCGTAAGTCGGCGGCGCCGAGGTCGCGAGCGATCCGGAGACCGTTGGCGAGAGCCTCGTACTCGACGATGTTGTTGGTCGCATCGATGAGCAGCCTGATCACGTATTGGAGTCTGTTCCCGAGCGGGGAAACAATAACAACTCCTGCGCCCGCGCCGTTCTTGGTATAGGATCCATCGATGTTCATCATCCAGTACTCGGGGTCTTCGAGCGCTGGGGGCGCCTGGGCTTCGGTCCACTCGACGATGAAATCGGCTAGGGCCTGCGAATTGATCACCGTTCGAGGAACGTACGATATGCCATGACCACTGAGCTCGAGTGCCCACTTGGCTATCCTTCCTGAGGCGTCGCGATTGTGGGTAATCTCGCCGAGTGGCAACGTGGTCACCACGGTGACGGGGTGCTGATCGAAGTAATGGACCAACTTTCTCTTTGTGATGAGTACTGCGTAGAGCAGTTTTTGCACCTGCGGGTACCGAGCTTTGGACTCAGAAAACACCTCGCTGATGAAGTAAACCGGCCGTTGTATCTTGAGCTCACGGCCTTCTTCCGCTAATTCCACCACGAGGGTCGCACTGACAACTTGGGTCGTGGCGGCGATGTAGAGGAGCAATGTTCGCCGGTCTTGCGCGGCAGGTGGGGTGAGGGCGGAAGGCCTTCAGTGGGTGAGGGCCTCCACGAGCCTCCTGGGTCGGTGAAGCGGTTAGACTTCTTAGCGACACCAGAGCGGCATCCCGCGCTCGCCAAGGCGAGACACGAAACGGCTCAAAGCTGCAAGGCATCCGATTAGCCTTTGGACCCCTTTCAGGTTGCCAACCGGGCCCATCCTTGCGATCGCCGAGATCTTCTCCTGATTGGCCTCGATGACGCGCTCGGAGACGATGAAACCGAGGAGCTTTCCCTTGGGGACCCCGAAGACGCACTTCTCGGGGTTGAGCTTTATGCGAAACCGCCGGAGATTTGCGAAAGTCTCTCCTAGGTCGGTGATGAGATGGTCAGCCTTCTTGTTCTTCACGACGATGTCGTCGACGTACGCCTCAATGTTGCGGCCGATTTGGTCGTTGAAACACGTTTGCATACATCATTTGGTATGTAGCGCGGCGTTTTTAGACGAGCGGCATTTTTACATAGCGTAAGCGAGCCAAGCGGAGTGATGAAGGAGGTCGCGGCTGGTCGGACTCCTTCAAAGACTATCCGGTGGTAGCCAGTAGGCATCCGAGAAAGGAGAGGGACTCGCACCTGCGGTGGAGTCTATGACTTGGTCGATCGCGGGCAGAGGCGGGTCGCTGGGACACGCCTTGTTGAGACTCGTATAATCAACGCACATTCTCCATTGCCCATTCTTCTTCTTCACAAGTACAGGGTTGGCGAGCCACTCGGGGTGGCGCACCTCTTTTACAAACCCTGCAGCCGAAAGCTTGGCGATCTCCTCTCCTATGATCCTGCGCTTCTCTTCGTCGAAGCGGCGCAGACGTTGGGCGACAGGCCTTGAGCCTGGTCGGATGCCTAAGGAGTGCTCGACGACTTCCCTCGGTATTCCCGGCATGTCAGAGGACTTCCATGCAAAGACGTCGTTGTTGGCGCGGAGGAAGTCGACGAGCGCGCTTTCCTATTTGGCGGGGAGCGTGGCTCCAACCCGCACGGTCTTGGTCAGATCACCGGGATCGACCGCAACCTTCTTCGTGTCCTCGGCGGATTTGAAGGATCCCGCCCCCGACTTGCTGGACTCAGGGGTGGACTCGGAGGCTTCTCTCCGGAGGTTGGCGAATTCGGCGGGACGCGATGATCGCCGAGGCTAGCTCACAATCGCTTCGCCGCTCGCGGTTGTAAGCCTGGAAGGACGGCAACCCGTGATGACCCCTCGCGGCCGGGCATCTTGACTTGAGATAGGTGTAATGGCGGGGACCGCCATGAACTTGGCATAGCACGGTCTCCCCAGGATGGCGTGGTAGGATCCGGGAAAATCCACGACCTCGAAGGTGAGGGTCTCGGTGCGGAAGTTTTCCGTCCTCCAAAGGTGACGGCGGTCGACCGCTCGGCGGTTGGGCTCACGCCGTGGATGACACCGTGAAAAGGCGCCTTGCTCGGTCGAAGACTCGAGCGGGGGACCCCCATGGCGTCGAGCGTCTCAACATAAAGGATGTTGAGACCGCTGCCACCGTCCATTAGCACCTTTGTGAGGCGCTTCTTCCCCACAATGGGGTCGACCACAAGCGGTTATCTCCCCGGCTGCGGGATGTGGTCGAGGTGGTCAGTCCGATCGAAGGTGATCGGGGACCCTGACCACCGAAGATATTGGGGGACGGCTGGCGTGACGGTGTGGACCTCGCGGTAGGCGAGCTTGAGCCGGCGCTTGTCAGCGTAGCATGCCGATCCGCCGAAGATCATAAGGCAGCCGGCGGGTTCTGGGAACTTGTCGTCCGCCATCTTTTCCGTGACCCGTGGGCCGAGGCCGGCTTCTTTCCTTTGCCCCGCGGCATCATGGGGGCGCCGGAGAGGAAGCGCCTTAGGACCTCGTAGTCTCGGTACTTGTGTTTGACAGGGAACCCGTGGTGTGGGCACGAGCTGTCCATCAACTTTTTGAAGTGGTCGGGCACGACGGTCGGTCGCACGTGCTGCTTGGCAGGGCGGTCGACGGCCGCGACCACTTGGCCTCGCGGACCTGCTTCCCGTGTCGCTTCCGTTTGTCAGAGCGGTTGGAAGGGGACCCGGCTCGGGCGCCGGGGTCTTGCTTAGTTTTGCCATCCTCAAAGATGGCTCCCACAGCCTCCTCACCAGAGGCGTGGTTGGTGGTGATGTCCAGAAGCTCCTTGGTGGTTCTGGGCTTGACGCAGCCCAGTTTGTGCACCAAGGCCTTGCAGGAGGTGCCGTAGATGAACGGCCCCACGACATCGGCATCGGAGATGTCGGGGAGCTCATTGCATTGGCGGGAGAAGCGCCGGATGTAATCCCGGAGAGTTTCTACCGACTGCTGCTTACAGCTCTTCAGGTCCCAGGAGTTCCCAGGGCGCTTATAGGTGCCCTGGAAGTTACCGACAAAGAGGGTCTTTAGGTCGGCCCAGTTCCTGATGGTCTTTGCGGGCAAGTACTCGAGCTAGGCTCGAGCCGAGTCCGCGAGGTAGATAGGGAGGTATTGGATGATGAAGAGGTCATCCGTCGCTCCTCCTGCCCCGCAAGACGCGAGCCGCAGAGTCTTGAGCCATCTGGCCGGGTTCGTGGCCCCAGTGTATTTGGCTATGTTGGTCGGCGCCCTGAATCTGGCAAGGAAATCCGCATGGCGAATTCCCTGGTAGAAGGCCCGTGGTCCTGGACCATCGGGGCATGGGCTACGGTGGTGGTGGCGCCCGCCGTCCACAATACGCGAGCGGGCGGCTTCGTCCACCGCTTTTCTTCGCGCCTCGAGGGTGGTGCGGACGTCATAGGCGTCGCCGAGGCGCTGGCGCACCGGGGTGCGCGAGGCCTGGGGTTGTTCATGGTGCGCCGCTGCCTTTGCCTGACCCAGCCGGGCTCGAGGGGTAGTGCGGGTTCGGCGCCCAGAGGTGGCGCCAGAATGGTGAGGGCCGGAGGCTTGCATGTGCTGTACAGCAGCAAGCTCCACCAGCCCCCGGAGATTCTGGCACGTGGCTTTGGCCTCCGGGTCATCCGGCTCGGGAAGGCCTTGGAGCAGCATAGCAGCTGCAACCACGTTCTGGCTTGCGTGGGGGAAGAACTGAGGGCCGTCAGACTCTTCCACCAGCTTGTGGTGTTCTGACGTCTTGCGCCATAGCCGCATATAAGCTATCTGCGGGGCTCGGCTCATCTGCGCCCAGTTGGCACGAGGCTGGTCGAGCTCGACCGCTTCGCTCCTCGACTCTTCGGCTGCCATTTGGCTCGGCCTTGCGAGCTTGAGCGCGTTCAGTGCACTCGCGCTGGTATTCCTCCTCTTGCGCCTTAGTGCGCCGGATGGGGGCCCCCGTAGCCGCGGGGGTTACGGTCAGGTTGACCATGCCCGCCATGTTGCACTCACGAGATTGCCGTCTGCAGGGGGTTTGCTCCGTGTTGGAGCTGGAGTCGTGGCTGGAAGAATCTTCCAGCAGCTCGTGGATAGAGGCCGGCATATAGCCGGCCATAGCCACGAACTGTGAGCTCGTGGGAGGCGACGTGGTCGTCCTCCCGAGCCCTCGGGTGCCACCGCCAAAGACGGCGGGGCGCTCGTTGTGCTCCGGCCTGGGGGCCTGCAGGGGGTCCTTAAGCTGGAGGCCGACGAGGTTGTCGGAGACGGAGCCCTGGCTTCCAGCAGGCTTTTGGTCTCCGATGGCGACGGGAATGAGCGCGAGCACGCCTGTCGGAGTGGCGGTGAAGTCGAGGGAGCCAAAGCGGATTCGTCCCCCCGACGTAGACACGCCGTCGCCGGTGAAGAAAGCCATCAGGGAAATGAGATGGGAATCCGGAGATGTTGATGAAGACGTGCGAAGCCCCCACCTGGCGCGCCAACTGTCGGCGTTTTGAGCACCGGCAAGTAAATTTGTATGTCAAAGGGGCCACGCGTTCCTTGTCCCTGAATGGTTGGTCTCGAGAGCCCAAGGTGTATACTGGTTCGGGCCGAATGTCCCTACTCTAGTTCGTTCGGTGGTGTTGTATTGCCTTAGTTGCAGATGGCTACACAACGTTTTACAAATGAGAGCAGAGAGTTTGAGCACAAGAGTGTTCGCAAAAGACCTAGCGAGAAGGGGAGACTCTACTTTACTCGCTTCTTCTTGCTCCAATTACCTCTCCCAAAGGCCCCTGCCTCCCTTTATACAGCCGGAGGGGGCAGGTTACATGGGAGGTTGGGAGAGGGAAGTTACTTCGGTGATGGGTCGTCGCTCGGTTTGCCCACGCTAGGTCGGTAGTCCTGGTGGGCGAGGCGATTAAACTCTTTGCGTCGGAAATGGCGCACTCCGCTTCCGTGAACGACGATGGTTGACGTTGCAGTGCGTAAAGTTGGTACTGCCTCGGGAGGGAGCGTGCCTTCGTATCGTACGTGACTGGTTGATGGGACTAGAAGCTTGACTTCAGCAGCCATTTACGCCATCTTGGGAAAGAGCCACCTGCTCCCGTACAATCACTTCGATTGTCCCCGTCCACGGGGCACGCGGCCGTAGACTGGTTGAGGCTTTGACACGTGGCCCTTGGCGGAGGTTGCCTTAATTTGGTCGAAGGCGGAGGATCCCGACCCGCCGCGAGGGTCGGGAGCCTTACTTGGTCGGAGACGCTAGTCCTGATCGGTCGGGGAGGGGCGTCCTTTGTGGTCCCACGGGTCCTTTGGTCGGTAATGGGCTCGAGGTAGCCTGCTTGTTACCCTGGGCCGTTGGGGCACCCCTGGTATGAGTATTCGTCACCTAGAAAGATACCATCAGAAGAGCGAGACTCAAACTTATCTAGGTTACCAGACTTTAAGATAAAACACTTGCAACTGAAAACGCAAAAATGAGACACACTGGGCTTTCGCCCATACCTCAACTCATAAGAAGTGCGATGCAGATGTGCTCTCAAAAACACCCGATTAGAAACATGGCAAGCAGTAGCTATAGCCTAAGCCCAAAACTTCCTAGGAGTACTGTACTCGTCTAGCATCGTCCTGGCCATCTCAACCATGGTCCTGTTCTTTCTTTCCACAACGCCATTCTGCTGAGGGGCGTAGGGAGAAGAGAACTGATGCTCTAAACCAGACTCCACACAGAAACTCTCAAAGTAGGAATTCTTGAACTCCGTGCCATTATCACTGCGTATAGCTCGTAATGCACAGGAGCTCAATAAACAACCTCTTGACCAAACCCCCAAGTGAGAAAAAGTCTCATCCTTGAGGCCATGAAGAATACCCAAGAGTATCTAGAAAAATCATCAACGATGACAAGAACACACCACTTCCCTCCTGCTGACTGCACTTAGTTGGACCAACAGTGTCCATATGTAAAAGCTGTCCTAGTGCATCAGTCATCACTACGGTGACTAGAGGATGAGAAGCAGTAACCATCTTGCCATGTCGACAAGGAGAGCAAACTAAGTCTTTGACCATCTTGAGTTTGGGCAAACCCCGAATGAGATCGTGGCTGCTAACTCAGGTGAAATGATCAAAACCAATGTGACCAAGTCTCCTATGCCAGAAGGAGAAATCACGGGACTCAGAAGCAATCAAACATCGAAGAGAGTCTCCAGAAGAAGCAGAAAAATAAGCACGAAAGACTCTCCCAAATCTAGAAATCCCGCAAACTAACCCTCCTGATGAATCAAGAATTCTACAAGCATTACTCTTGAAGCTTACCTCGAAAGAGTCATCGATAAGCTGAGAAACAGAGAGCAGATTGTATTGCAGCTTACTTACTAAGGCAACATCTTTAAGAATGAAATTTTGGTTAATGCACATGGTACCTTTAGCAATGACTCTACCTGAAGATGCATCCCCAAAAGTGATTAACTCATCACCGGGGGCTCGGACTAGGGAAGAGAACCAACGAGAATCTCCGATCATATGACGAGAACAACTAGAGTCAACAATCCAAACATCACCCTTCCCCATCCGATGAACCTGATCAAGACAAAAGAGAGAAAGATGACTCAGTACTGGGATAGAGTGAAGACTTAGGAACCCAATACTAAACCATACGACACCTCAGAGTACCAGCCACAGAAGAAGACTGGACTCGAGTGTCTCTCTAACGCTCAACTCTCACACGATCAGGAGCAACTCTGGTAGATAATCTAGGAGTCAAAACTGGGTTGGCACGCCGTGGTGTAAAAGCCGGACCATCCCAGTAAGGCTGCCTGGATCTCCTACCGAAAAATACCTCACGCCGCTGATATCTACCTCGATGGGAAAAACGAGGAATATCAAGAGGACGGCAGAAAGACTGACTACGAACAGCTCCAGGACTAAAACTCGAAGAACTAGCATGAAAACCAAGTCCTGGACGCTGCCCAAAAACAGGCGACTCTCTAACCTATCTTGAAGCAGTGTGTGTCTTTGGAGCACTCAAAGTCTGGGGATGATCCTGAATACCCCTAAGAGCAGCAACACGCTCACGCCGAGTGATCTTGGCACGCCTGATGCAGAAATCTACTTGGTGACCATCCTTCTTACAGAAGGTGCATGTGTACTTTGCCTTGCTAGAGGCAGAAGCAATAGGAGTAACACCCTTCTGGTCAGAAGTCCTATGGACAACCCCAGCAGACCTAAACACGGTGGTACTCACTCTGGGAGCTACCACAATCTCACCACTCTTAGAGCCGCGCACAATAGTGAGAGGATGCGCGCGGCGTGCTCAAGGGATCAAATCCTAGACCTTGATTGAATCTACTAATCTTGGATTGGTCTAGAATAAGATTGAGCTTCTTCTTGCCTCCAACAAACTTCTGGAGTGCTCATAAGATCTTGGCAATCTCGGAAGAAAGAAGCACAAGAAGAACAGGGGAAGGAGAGGAAGAAGAAGAACCGTAAAGAGAAGATCTCTCGAGACGTGCTTTTTGTTCCCTTAGCACTCGCCTTTGCCTCAATCTTGAGGCCTCACAAGAAACGCAAGGAGCATCTCTAATCCTAAGGGTTTGGTCTTTTAACTTCTTCTTAAGCTCGACATGGATTTGATCCACATCATCCATAACCCCAACACACGACAAGCAACCAGTTTTGACTTAACTAGTAAGTCCTTAGCAAGTTGATCACACTTGGCATTCAAAGCATCATTGTCAAGTTTTAGTTGCCTCTGACCCTCACATGAGCCGATTTGGGCCCTTAGAAGCATGCAATTCAAGTTCATCATTTCTAGCGAGCTTTCTAAGGTGTTCGCTCATGGCATCAATTTCGACAAGCAATTTAGGGCAATTAGCACATGATGGAGTGGAGTGAGCATGAAGAAAACTAGCCTCAACAGGAATAGCATCAACAGAACTAGTGCTAGTATTCTTCAACCTAAGACCATCAAGTTCAGTAAGCACACTATCATGTATGGTCCTTAGGTTCTCCAACTCCACAAGAATAGCATCACACAAAGAGCAATCAATAGTGACTCGGGAGGGAGAAGATCTAAGTGAAGCTAACTCCCGAGTCAAGGTACCTACTTCCTTCTCAAGCTCCGTACACCTAGCTCTAGCTCTAGCATGAAATTTTCCTAATTTGTAAAAAGCTTCGTTGAGCTGGTCATAGGAGGGTACCTCATCCGAGTCACTGTAGAGCTCGGAGTCGCTGATGTCGTTGGTGTCGGCCATGAAGCACATGCCGGAGAAGTCGTCGCCGCCCTTCTTCTCTTGCGGATCATCCTCGCCCTCGTCGCTCCATGTCTCCGTGTCGGAGAGGTTGATGTCGTCAAGCGCGGCGAGGACGCGGTGAAGAGCTTCTTGTTCTTGGAGATGTTGCGGTACTTCTTCTCGTGTGCCGGTTCACGAACTGGAGGCTTCTTGTTGCGGTTCTTGTCGGTGTAGTCGTTCTTGCCGAACCGCCAATGTCGTTCTTGCCCTTCTCCAGCTTGGGACAGTTCGCCCGAATGTGGTTGGGGCCACCACACTCGAAGCAGGTGATCATGCCACCTCTCTTCCTCTCTCTCACCCTCTTGTATGCATGAGAAAACTTGCGAGCGAGAAGAGCAAGCTCATTTTCTGGAAATTTTTCCAGTTGGTTATCGCTTAGCTCGCAAAGGGCGGAAAGAGAGAAACCAATAGAAGGATCAGAAGAAGAAGATCCAATGGGATCGGTGACAAAAGCCATCGACTGAGATTTCGTCTTCCGAGAGACGACATCGATCTCATGAGTCTTAAGGCGGGAATAAAGCCCGTCAAGAGTCAGAGTCGATAAGTCGGTGGTGTCCTTGATGGTGGTCACCTTCATCTCCCAAACCCGAAGGTCAAGTGCGGTCAAGAAATGCCGAGCATTGTCCGAGTCAGGGTATATGCAACCAACTGCTTGGAGGTCGCTCAAAATCTTTGTAAACTGACCAAAACACTCGTCGAGACTCTCACCAGCGCGTTGATCAAATTTGTTGTACTCGCTTGCTTGAATCTGCCTCACACGTCTTGATTTGAGTAGAGCCCTCATGGTAAGCATCGAGGGTTACCCAAATCTTGTGAGCGGAGCGAAGGTGAAAATCTATCATACTCATCGCGGCTAAGACCAGATGAGAATGTTCCTTGCCTTAGCATTCGCCTCAACGTCAACCATATTGATGGTCGTGACATTTTCAAAGCAGGAACCTCATCACGGAGTTTCACCTTACGCCATATCGGGTAACCATGGCGTGATGTATGACTCCATCCGGGACTTCCAAAAAGTAAAATCAACTCCATTAAAAATGGGAGGCTTGGTGGAATATTTGTCCGTCGCCATGGCTCTTGAGACCGGTCAAGATCTATAGAAGAGCAAAACCGGCTCTGATACCAATTGAAGGACCGAGATGGCGAACAGAGGGGGGGTGAATGGTCGCAAATAAAATTTCCCCCAAAATACTCCAACAAAAACCTCGATAAGATCGCTCAAAGGAAATCGTGAAAAACCTGAAAAACTAGACAACTATGTGTACCCCAAGCTTGCATGGATAAGTACCATAAAATATGTGGGGATTTTTGAGTCACAATACTGGTTGTCTAGTGTCCAAGATAAAGAGGAATCAATTCAAACTCTTGCTTTTAGAAAGGACATCAATTCAAATCACAAAAGTCACTTTCAGAAAAGCAAAACCAGAATTTCCAGAACTTGTCCTCAATTTGCACAGGAGGTTGGTGGGTTTCTGCAGCTCAAAAAATTTTGAGACTTTTTCTCCCTATGAGCATCAGAGTAGTGAAGAACGCCACCAAATTTCTCCTCAAAAAGCCTTACATAAAAAACAGGAAAAATCTAAGAACACAGTCTGGTCAAAAACCTCCAGCAGAAAGTTTGGGGCTCACTTTTCACCTCATGGCGCCCAAACGGTGCAACAAGTGAACTCCAACATTTTTATGTAAGTGTATGTCAGAGTCGTGCACCTCCTCGAAAAGAATCACTTGAAAAAGAGTTTTCTAGATTTTTATAGAAATCAAACACTGACTGCTGCGCGAAGAACAAGTTCTGAACAAAGTTGGAACTTGAAAGAAAAGATGTTCTCTACTCAATCCAAGAGTGCAAAAGAGATGTAAAACCATATGAACACACTCAAAACATCCAAGATCAGCAGCATTTAGAAGGAGGGGAGGCAAATCCAAAATTACATGAAAGTAAATTGCGAGAATGTAATTGCGGGAAAGTAAATGCTGAATTTAAATTGCGTAAAGTAAAGACATAATGTAAATCATAAAATAAATTCAGAGGTGGATGGATAAAACTTTCATTTCTGGAAGGAGAGGTTACAAAGCCTCACTTTCATGTGGGCAAAGCTCAAAGGAGCATTCACAAACCTCAAAACTTTCAAGGAAGAGGCTACCCTCCACCCCTATTTATACTACTCTTGGGCCACCTACCACCCTTGGATGAGTCCCTCAACCTAGAGCACTCATCTAAGGGCTTGGATTAACCACACACACAGCCATGCAAGGCTAACCCAAAACCCACACACATACGGGTTTTCTTGCAGTTTTCAAAGTATACTACCTAGACTCGCTAACCTATCAACTAGACCTCAATCCGACGGCCCTCATTGATCCACACGGCATCTAGCTAGCATCATCTCCTTTCCTTGTTTTCTTGACTTGCCCAGACTCCGTCTCCGATCATCTTCCGGCGATCTCCCAACCGTCTGGACCTCCGACGCTCCTCGCCTAGTCCCGGTCGTCCTCCGCCTCACCATGACCTAGCACCGTCGCCATGCAACCATCAAATACAGGGAAAAACCTTTCATAGCAATGCCCACAATGATATGCAATAAACCCATCCAACTCATCACTACCGCGTCCATACGGCCGGTACTGCCACTCCTAGCAGAAACAACTCAAATTGCTTCATTTTGAAAATCAATCCAAATCAAACTCAAACTTGAGCACACCTTGCTCAAATAAAGTCAAATACTCATCACAAACATGGATGGACCTCCACATGGTTATTTTGTATTCTAGGGATGGGGAGTAGGCTGAAACTGATGATTGGCATCCTGAATCCGGTTGGTGATCTTGAATTGACAGTTTATATGCTCATGATTTAGGTGTGTAGCTTTTGTGCAAGTTGATCTCTGAGTGTACATAGATGTGTTTAGTCTCGAGTTGTATATACTGACACGGAGGTATTTCTGTGAGCATGCATGTTTGGGCTAGCTGTTTTAGTTCATGTATATGCTGATGTTCTTCATTGTATGCATAGTGATCTTTTATGTGAGTAAACCGTTGATCATTGATTTGGAATCGATCTATTTGACGGCTAACTTGATATGTGAAGGACCATGTGGAGGTCCATCCATGTTTGTGATGAGTATTTGACTTTATTTGAGCAAGGTGTGCTCAAGTTTGAGTTTGATTTGGATTGATTTTCAAAATAAAGCAATTTGAGTTGTCTCTGCTAGGAGTGGCAGTACCGACCGTATGGGCGCGGTAGTGATGAGTTGGATGGGTTTATTGCATATCATTGTGGGCATTGCTATGAAAGGTTTTTCCTTGTCTTTGATGGTTGCATGGCGACGGTGCTAGGTCATGGTGAGGCGGAGGATGACCGGGACTAGGCGAGGAGCGTCGGAGGTCCAGACAGTTGGGAGATCGCTGGAAGATGATCGGAGATGGAGTCTGGGCAAGTCAAGAAAACAAGGAAAGGAGATGATACTAGCTAGATGCTGTGTGGATCAATGAGGGCCGTCGGATTGAGGTCTAGTTGATAGGTTAGCGAGTCTAGGTAGTATGCTTTGAAAACCGTGCAAGAAAACCCGGTATGTGTGTGGGTTTTGGGTTAGCCCTTGCATGGCTGTGTGTGTGGGTTAATCCTAGCCCTTAGATGAGTGCTCTAGGGTTGAGGGACTCATCCAAGGGTGGTAGGTGGCCCAAGAGTAGTATAAATAGGGGTGGAGGGGTAGCCTCCTTCCCTTGAAGGTTTTTGAGGTTTGTGAATGCTCCTTTGAGCTTTGCCCACATGAAAGTGAGGCTTTGTAACCTCTCCTTCTATAAATGAAAGTTTTATCCATCCACCTCTGAATTTATTTTGCGCATTTACATTATGTCTTTACTTTACACAATTTAAATTCAGCATTTACTTTCCCGCAATTACTTTCTCGCAATTTACTTTCATGTAATTTGGATTTGCCTCCCCTCCTAAATGCTGCTGATCTTGGATGTTTTGAGTGTGTTCATATGGTTTTACATCTCTTTTGCACTCTTGGGTTGAGTAGAGAATATCTTTTCTTTCAAGTTCCATCTTTTTTCAAAACTTGTTTTTCGCGCAGCAGTCAGTGTTTGATTTCTATCAAAATGTAGAAAAATCTTTTTCAATTTATTCTTATTGGAGGAGGTGCGGGACTCTGATATCCACTTGTAGAAAAATTTTGGAGTTCATTTGTTGCACCGTTTGGGCGCCATGAGGTGAAAACCGAGCCCCAAATTTTCTGCTCGAAGTTCTTGACTAGACTGTGTTCTTAGATTTTTCCTGTTTTTTCTGTATGACTTTTAGAGGAAAAATTTGGTGGAGTTCTTCAAGACTCTGATGCTCATAGGTAGAAAAAGTCTCAAAATTTTTTGAGCTGCAGAGACCCACCAACCTCCTGTGCAAATTGAGGACAAGTTCTCGAAATTCTGCTTTAGCTTTTCTGAAAGTGACTTTTGTGATTTGAATTGATGTCCTTTCTAAAAGCAAGAGTTTGAATTGATTCCTTTTTATCTTGGACACTAGACAACCAGCATTGTGACTCAAAAATCCCCACATATTTTATGGTACTTATCCATGCAAGCTTGGGGTACACATAGTTATCTAGTTTTTCAGGTTTTTAACGATTTCCTTTGAGCGATATTGTCGAGGTTTTTGTTGGAGTATTTTGGGGGAAATTTTATTTGCGACTATTCACCCCCCCTCTGTTCGCCATCTCGGTCCTTCAATATGTATGTATTTTCATGCATGATTGTGCTGTTTAAATGTTTGTGTGTAGTTTTAGTGTTTTACATGCATGGTCAATTTTACAATGCAAGGTATATCCCTTGTTCCTTGATGTATTAGGTATGGGTATGCAGGGTAGAACAGAGAATGACTCAGATTGTCTTTAGCATGGTGCTTAGTTATGATCTGATTTGACTTACAGATACACATTCTGGACTTATGTTTATGCTTTAAGGTAGGGGTTCAAAGAGTGTGTAGAGCTACAACCATAGAGTATTATGTACACAAATACTTAAATAGATTCTGTAGTCTTATAATACCATATGTGTAGCTTGAACCACTGCTTGGATTTGGAAGATCAAGCCTCAATTCCAGATTCTGGAGTATCACTTTTGTGCATCATATGTTATACATGTGCTTTGATGAATGGTTTAAGATCATATTTATTTATCAGCCTGGTGCTCAACCTTTGCTTCTACTAGAGATCATGGCTTAGAATATGGGTGTTAGGAATTGTTGCTAGTTTGAGGTGTCAGATCCACTTATTATTGTTAGGTAGTGTTGTCACCATTTGACATATTACTCTTAATTCATTGCATTGCCTAGTTAAGGTTGCTCAGTTTTGTATACATGTGTGATTTCAATGCATAGCGACTAATATATACTGCTACCATCAATTTCCATATTCATGATAATAGGTGAAAAGATAGTTAATGCTAATGTATGGCACCTTTTGCCTGCAGTGAAGAAGATTGGAGTGGCAGGAGTGGGAGAAAGAGGGCTGTCGCTAGCTACCTTCTCTTTTCTGGCTGCTTCTGGCCTTCAACAAAGGACAACCTGTAACGCCTCGGCACTCCAGGTGCCCTGAATGTTACACCCTTAAACAGCAACCAGCACAAGACACTAGAAATTTTTTTGCCCGAAACGAACGAACATACTAGTGGGTTGCCAAATAAAACTAGAAATTTCGGCAGCACCCACCCTAAACCTAGGGCATCCACGCAGCAGACAAAAGACAATAATTCAATATAAACAACATACAAAAACCATTCATTATATTGAATCTAGTAAATGTAACGAACTGAGCATGATCAACTAAGCAAGGTATCCAAAAAACCACCATGATGCACCGAACAAGGAGCCACAAGTAAAGACAACATAACCAACAACTACTTACAAATTTACTACTCAAAAATCAAGTTCATTAGACTTAGCACCACTTCTAAGGGAGATGCTACACTATTCTAACAACATGAATTCATTGTGAGTGAAGTGTGCTAGCCTGTCTCCCAAAATGTCGCCTTGGACATACCTAAAATAAAAACATCAAAGCACAAGCGTGAGTTCATCACTCAGCAAAGTGTATTGCTACAATACAATAGGACATAAACAGATAGTAAACCTTCATGCACAATTCTTTCAACCATGTAAAGGAAAAAACACATATTAAATCATCATTTAGCATTTCTTCCTCCATAGGATGCAAAATGCATGCTCATGAATGCCCTTTTTCTTAGCTCATATCGGTATTGCCGAATGCACACCCATCGGTGTGCACCCTCTCATTCCCTTCCATCCCGTGGAAGGACCTACTCTTACTGTCTCGCTCCCATACATCCGTGTGTATGAGACTACGAGGTAGGATTTCTGGTGCTCACTTCGTGTGAGCACAGAGGCCCGCATCAGAATGGGTCGTCTCTCCTATTATGAATGCACAAATGCAACAGACACAAATAAATTTCAAACTACATTCATTTCTAACATTATTGCATAATCATAACCAAATGCATAAACATAGCCAATTCTTACATTCATAAGTTATCATTCATACTAGTCTAATCAAATCTAAGAATAAGACATAGTAACACATCATATCATACGATTAGATCACAACAATAAGCAATCATACGGTCACCAAGCCGTATTCATCACAATACACTAGACTCAACCGCGGGGAAGGGGGTGGCGTGAGGAGGATGCCACTCCTAAGGATACACCACCTGAAAATAGCATTTGCAAATTCATTTTCATAAACAATATACTTCATACAACCTACCACACTTCTACACCCTAATTCAAAATAGCCACCCAATTTCTAACAATTATGGATTTCTGGACAGCAAGCACGAAATTTAACATATCTCCCAAACGGCTATGCTAAATTTTGAGTTCTTGTACTCTAAACGATCACAAGAGGATAATCTAACTTTTATTCTACAGCCTACCATTCAAAATATGCCTCAAACTGTCCCAGAATTGAAATGAACAGACGCTACAAGTGTTAAACATTCAGTCTGGATAGTGTTTACTAAAACAAGCATATCTTTTGATTGGTTTAACCAAAATGAGTGTTCTTGTGCTCTAATTGACCATAAAAGGATAAAATACCATTTTCCCATATCCATTCATTCAGGAGATGTGCTAACAATTCTCAGATTACAGATGAACAGAGACTACACATTTTAAATCTAACTCAGGACAGTCTGTACTAAAATGGGCATAACTTTTAATTGGCTAAGTTAAATATGAGTACTTGGGCTCTAAATGACCACAAGAGGATAACATACAATTACCCCCTAGCCATTCATTCAGAAACTGAGCCTAAATTCCTAAACCTGCACTTTTAGTTTCAGTTTAGATTCTGAATTTTTCAGCAGATTGCAGTTTTAGGGTAGTAACTTCACAATAGCATAACTTTTGATTCCGGAACCCACATCAAGCGAAAGAGGACATTTTATAGATCTACAGGAAATTTCCCAACTTTCTTCAGGCAACCAAAAATTATAATTTGACTTGAAAATAGCTCTAAACAGAAGTTCAAAATCTCAGCTACCAACACGAACTAAATCAGAGCAGCCTGCACTAAAAAGGTCATAACTTTTAATTGGCTGAATGGAATTTTGTATTCTTGAACTCTACTGAAACCTAAGAACACGATCTACAACTTTATCTACAGAAAACTACTCAGGTAATGATTATTTCGTGCCCAAACACAGTCGCAAAACTGGTCTGTGCACAGCTCGAAATCTAAACAATGTTCCCTCCAACCCTAGAGCCACTTTCCCTCCAAAATCCCCAAATCCAAGAACCCTAGAACCATCCCCACCAGCTAGGACCTCCATTAGCACAGCAAGAACCTAAAAAACACTTGAATACACTCACCACCAAGAGGGAGGAAGAAGGGAGAGGAGCTCGGGGCTGCAAGGAGGAGCTCAGGGGGGCTGCAGCTCGCCAGGAGGAAGCAGCTCGGGGCTGCAGCTGGCCAGGAGGGAGGAGGCGCCACCAGGGAGAAAAGGAAAAGAAAAAGGAGAGGGGGAAAGGAAAGGGGTAGGTGGGGGGAAAGAAAAGGAGGAAAAAAGAAAAATCAGAGGATTCGCACACGCCTGCATTTTTTTTCATCTTTTCAGATCACAGGTGGGTCCACCAACACCCCGAATCAAGAATTCCGATTTAAGATATTACATTTTCCCCCACTTACAGGAATTCGACCCCGAATTCCCAACATGCCAACTATACTAAAAGTATAAATGGTCGAAGTTAAATCACAACATACCTGATAGGAACAACTCCAGATACTTCTCACACATACGAGACTCCAGTTCCCAAGTTGCTTCCCGCTCAGATTGATGTGACCACAAAACTTTGACAAACCTCAGCATTCTATTTTCAACACCTGCTCAGACTCTTCCAGAATCTACACCGGTCGAGACTCGAAGGTGAGATCCTGATCAATCACAAATGGCTCAAGCGAAATGACCAAATCTGGGTCATGCAGATACTTCCTCAGCATGGACACATGAAAGACATTATGCACTCCTTGCATCGGTTCGGGAAGTTCTAGCCGATAGGCCACCTTTCCAACTCGGGCAACTATAGGAAAAGGCCCCACGTACCTCGGGCTGAGCTTTCCTTTAGGTCCAAACCGAACCACACCTTTAATGGGAGACACCCTCAACAGCACGTTGTCCCCCACTTCAAATTCTAGTTCTCGCCTCCTCACATCAGCATAACTTTTCTGTCTACTCTGAGCTGCAAGAAGGTTCTTTCTCACCTCTGCCACCCGATCAACAGTTTGCTGAACCCAATCTAGGCCAAGGACTGACTTTTCCCCTACTGCATCCCAGCATAGGGGTGAACGACACTTATGCCCATAAAGCACGTCATAAGGAGCAGCTCGAATACTTGCTTGATAGCTATTATTATAAGCAAATTCAGCAAGAGCCAAATGGTCTTCCCAACTACCTCTCCATGCCAAAACACAGGATCTGAGCATATCCTCTAAAGTCTGAATAGTACGCTCAGATTGCCCATCTGTTTGTGGATGGAAAGCGATGCTAAGACAAAGCTGCATGCCCAAAGCAGTCTGCAAACTCTCCCAAAACATGGAGACAAACTTTGCATCACGGTCAGAAATGATCGTCTTAGGCACACCATGAAGTCTTACTATTTCCCGCACATAAATAGGAGCCAAATCGCTCGCTGAGTTTGTTGTGCGAACAGGAATGAAGTGAGCAGACTTACTGAGACGATCCACAATAACCCAAATAGCATCCTTCCCTCGCCGAGTACGAGGTAAGCCAACCACGAAATCCATGGATATGTCATCCCAAGGCCAAACAGGAACCTCCAGAGGTTGAAGCAATCCCGCTGGTCGTTTATGTTCAGCCTTCACCTTCTGACAAATCCCACAAGATGCTACATACTGAGCAATATCAACCCTCATCCTTTTCCACCAAAAATTCTTTTTCAAATCCCAATACATTTTTTTCTCACCCGACTAAACTGTATACGGGGTACGATGAGCCTCCTTAGGATATCATCCTTGACTTGAGACTTTTGGGGCGCACAAAGGCGGCCTTTAAACCGTAGCGTACCATCTTCATCTATGCTGAAGTCCCCAGTCTTGCCCTCAACAATGCGCTTCCTCACCTGTTGTAACAGTTGGTCATGCTGCTGGGCTTCGCGCACACGCTCAGGAGTCGCTGACTCTTTGTCTCAAATTCAAATCTTTCTGAGTGAAAATGTATTTGAGGCTTTTGTGGTCAGTGAAGATATCACAAGACTCGCCATACAAGTAATGCCTCCAAATCTTCAAGGCAAAGACCACCGCAGCTAGCACGAGATCATGAGTAGGGTAGTTCTGTTCATGCTTTTCAACTGTCTTGATGCATAAGCAATAACTTTGCCCCCTTGCATAAGCACACAGCCAAGGCCCACATGGGAAGCATCAGAATACACGGTGAAACGCTCTCCTGGCTCTAGAAGGGTGAGAACAGGAGCAGTCACCAACCTTTCCTTCAAGGTGCGGAAACTGCTCTCACAATCTGCAGTCCAATGGAATGCTACCCCCTTTCGAGTCAACTGAGATAGTGGCCTGGCAATAATTGAGAAGTCCTGAACAAAATGCCGGTAGTAACCAGCCAACCCAAGGAAACTGCGCACTTCCTTGACATTAGAAGGTCTCTCCCAGTCCACCACTTTAGAGATCTTACTAGGATAGAAAGAAATGCCTTCCTGGCTGATTATATGACCAAGGAAACCCACTTCAGAAAGCCAGAACTCACACTTCTTTAACTTGGCAAAGAATCGATTCTCCCTTAAAGTACAAAGCACAAGCCTGAAATGATGAGCATGCTCCTCCTCAGATTTGGAATAAATGAGTATATCATCGATGAACACTACCACAAAATCATCAAGATACCCATGAAGCAAGCTGTTCATCGTCTCCATAAAAACAGCAGGGGCATTGGTTAGTACAAAAGACATAACCTTAAATTTGTAATGCCTATACCTAGTGGAGACAGACGTCTTCTCAATATCTTGTTCCCTCACACGAATTTGATTATAGCCCGATTGAAGATCAATATTAGAGAACACCTTTGCTCCCTTTAATTGATCAAACAAGTCTTTAATGCGAGGTAGAGGATACTTATTCTTGATGGTCACCAAATTGAGAGCGCGATAGTCAATGCACAAGCGCCAACCTCCATCCTTCTTGGCAACAAAAAGGACAGGTGCTCCCTAAGGTGACACACTGCGCTGGATCAACCCCTTAGATAACAGATCATCCAGTTGCTTCTTCAACTCCTCTTGGAAAGGACGAGTTAAACGATAAGGAGACAAGGAGATAGGTCGAGAGCCAGGAACAAGATCAATCCGAAATTCCACATCCCTTTTTGGTGGCAACCCGGGCAACTCATCCGGAAACACATCAGCGAATTCCTTTACCACAGGAATCTCCTCAATGGTCACCGAAGCACTTGGCTTTTCCGAAATGGCGAAAAGCACCCCCAAACTCCGCATACACCGGCCAGGGAATAAACTGGTCAGCACAAAGAGTGAACTGGATGGTGCAGTTCCCTGGAAGACCAACTCCACTCCTGAGGGAGCTTGTAAGGTAATTGTCTTCCAGTAACAACATATTTTGGCATGATATTGATGCAGCCAATCCATACCCAAGATGACATCGAACGGGGCCAAGGGAAAAACCATCAAATTGGCGAAGAAGTCCTCATCATCAATGGTAATAGTGCAGCCTGGGCATACCATGGAGCTCGAAATAAGCCCCCCAGGAGAGGCAACTACCATAGACTTAGCAATACTCTGCATTCCCAACTTAGCCCTTCTAGCAAACTCGATCGATACAAAAGAATAGGATGCTCCTGAATCAAAAAGAACAAAAGCATCAGCTGAATCCACAAGTAAAGTACCTGTTACCACATCTGGACGTCCAGCTGACTCCACTGTCAGTAGGGCATAAACTCCTGGTGGTGCTGGGGCGGCGAAAGCCCCAACACCCTGCTGGGGTGGTACCAAAACTGGAGGCGGTGCAGCAACTAGAGGGGAGCGGTGAGGTGCCAAAAGCTGCAGTGGCACCCACTTGAAGGCTGGAAGAGCAGGGCCGCGACTAACATTTGGGTGACCCATGGACGAGGCAATGAGTCGGAGTGGATGGCACAGACTCCCACTTGATGATGCTATTGGGATTTGACCTGCACACTCGTCCCATATGCCCGGGACGACCACAGTGATGGCACTCCCCTGTCCAAGCACACTCTGCAGTGCGATGCCCACCACCGCACTTAAAGTAGATCATGCCTTGCCCAGGGACAGGGTGGGAGGCCACCCGTGGGGAAGACAGTGAAGATGACCGAGATTGTCTTGTCTTGCCCCCTGAGGAGGAACTTGTTCCCCCTTTAAACTTCTTGGAAGTAGATCGCTGAAAAGATCCACCTCCACCACCAAAGCCTCTCTTTTGCCAGCCAGCAAGAGCTATAGAAACTCCTGAACCACCGGAGTTGAGCTTTTCTTTGGAAAGCTCCATTTCAAGCTCCATACCCTTCACCTGATCCACCACTGAGGCGAAGTCACGGGGGACCGTGGCCCCCATGACAACTCTGAACTCTTGGTTGAGGCCCCTACGGAACCTTCGAGCTTTTTCTCGATCATCCGACGCCACTGAGGGTATGAAGCGGATGATATTATTGCATTCCGGCTCATACTCTGTCACGGACCTCTTGCCTTGAGAGAGGGTGGATAAAGAGTACTCCATCCTCTCAAGTAAGGACTCCGGGTAGAATTTGGCCCGAAAATGCTCAATGAAGTCCTCCCAAGTGACTGGTCCCTGCGCGAGGGTCCTCGCAGCAAGGACACCCTCCCACCAGATATCTGCCTGGCCCTTCAACTGGAAGACCACAAATCGAGCCTTCTGGAGGGAAGTTATCTCCAGGACTCCAAATTGTCTCTCCATGTAACGCAGCCAGTCTGCCGACTGGACTGGTGTACCCGCACCATCAAAGGTGTCGAGTCGGAGAGTCATCCACTCCCGTAGGCTCATCCTAGAGTCTGGCACCTCCGGAACCACCACGGGAGCCGCTGTAGGGGGAGGCACAACAGCGGGAGTTGCCTGAACTTGATGGCGCAGCTCCTGAACCTCCCTCTGCAACGCTAGAAACAAAGCCGCAGTCGCGGCATCCACTCCTGCCCCAGATGGCTCAGCCGGGGCACTAGTGGGGACCGGCGGATGGGCATTGAGTGAGCTGCCCCCCTCGGCGATCGACTCAACGTCCACCCGAGATGGGCAACCACCACCTCGACCACGGCCTCCCCAACCACGGCAGCCACGGCCTCTACCCCTTGGCATGGCTACAACAACTAGGAATCTAACATTAGCCCGAGTCACAATTCAACAACAACAACAACATACTAGAATTTTCATCTATCAATATCATAAAGCAAATAGAACATTAAAGCGCCATGCAATGCATTACCATACCCTTCCTACTGTGCCCCAAGGTGTGTAAAAATTTTAATGACTTAATTAACCTACGTCAAGTTTGAAGGTTATTTAACTAAGACAAGATTTTGAAGAATACATGTACCTAGGCCATGTTTCTAGATTATCCAAAATCAAAGTTTTAGTTAACCCTATGGTATAACACTAAGTTCAAGCACCACGGACCTAATGCCCGCTCTGATACCAACTGTAACACCCCGGCACTTCAAGTGCCCTGAATGTTACACCCTCAAATAGCAAGCAGCACAAGACACTAGAATTTTTTTTGCCCGAAACGAACGAACATACTAGTGGGTTGCCGAATAAAACTAGAAATTTTGGCAGCACCCTCCCTAAACCTAGGACATCCACGCAGCAGACAGAAGACAACAATTCAATATAAACAACATACAAAAGCCATTCATGATATTGAATATAGTAAATGTAACCAACTAAGCAGATCAACTAAGCAAGGTATCCAAAAGACCACCATGATACACCGAACAAGGAGCCACAAGTAGAGACAACATAACCAACAACTACTTACAAATTTACTACTCAAAAATCAAGTTCATTAGACCTAGCACCACTTCTAAGGGAGATGCTACACTATTCTAACAACATGAATTCATTGTGAGTGAAGTGTGCTAGCCTGTCTCCCAAAATGTCGCCCTGGAGGTACCTAAAATAAAAACATCAAAGCACAAGCGTGAGTTCATCACTCAGCAAAGTGTATTGCTACAATACAACAGGACATAAACAGATAGTAAACCTTCATGCACAATTCTTTTAACCATGTAAAGGAAAAAACACATATTAAATCATCATTTAGCATTTCTTCCTCCATAGGATGCAACATGCATGCTCATGAATGCCCTTTTTCTTAGCTCAAACCAATATTGCCGAGTGCACACCCGTCGGTGTGCACCCTCTCATTCCCTTCCATCCCGTGGAAGGACCTATTCTTACTGTCTCGCTCCCATACATCCGTGTGTATGAGACTACGAGGTAGGATTTCTCGTGCTCACTACGTGTGAGCACAGAGGCCCGCATCAGAATGGGTCACCTCTCCCATTATGAATGCACAAATGCAACTGACACAAATAAATTTCAAAGTACATTCATTTCGAACATTATTGCATAATCATAACCAAAGTCATAAACATAGCCAATTCTTACATTCATAAGTTATCATTTATGCTATTCTAATCAAATCCAAGAATAAGACATAGTAACACATCATATCATATGATTAGATCACAACAATAAGCAATCATACGGCCACCAAGCCGTATTCATCACAATACACTAGACTCAACCGCGGGGAGGGGGGTGGCGTGAGGATGATGCCACTCCTGAGGATACATCACCTGAAAATAGCATTTGCAAATTCATTTTCATAAACTATATACTTCATACAACCTACCACACTTCTACACCCTAATTCAAAATAGCCCCCCAATTTCTAACAATTAGGGATTTCTGGACAGCAAGCACGAAATTTAACATATCTCCCAAATGGCTAAGCTAAAGTTTGAGTTCTTGTACTCTAAACGATCACAAGAGGATAATCTAACTTTTATTCTACAGCCAACTATTCAAAATATACCTCAAACAGTCCCAGAACTGAAATGAACAGAGGTTACAAGTGTTAAACATTCAGTCTGGACAGCGTTTACTAAAACAAGCATATCTTTTGATTGGTTTAACTAAAATGAGTGTTCTTGTGCTCTAATTGCCCATAAAAGGATAATAGACCATTTACCCATAGCCATTCATTCAGGAGATGTGCAAAAAATGCTCAGATTACAGATGAACATATACTACACATTTTAAACCTAACTCAGGACAGTCTATACTAAAATGGGCATAAATTTTAATTGGCTAAGTTCAAAATTGAGTTCTTGGGCTCTAAGTTACTACAAGAGGATAACCTACAATTACCACCTATCCATTCATTCAGGAACTGAGCGTAAAGTCCTCAACTTGCACTTTTAGTTTCAGTTCAGATTTGAATTTTCAATAGATTGCAGTTTTAGGGTAGTAACTTCAAAATAGTATAAAGTTTGATTCCTGAACCCCCAATCAAGCAAAAGAGGACATTTTATTGATCTACAGGAAATTTTCCAACTTTCTTCAGGCAACCGAAAATTCTAATTCTACTTGAAAGTACCTCTAAACAGAAGTTCAAAATCTCAGCTACCAACCCGAACTAAATCAGAGCAGCCTGCAGTACAAAGGTCATAAATTTTAATTGGATGAATGAAATTTTGTGTTCTTGAACTCTAATGAAACCTAAGAACACGAGCTACAACTGTCTCTACAGCCAACTACTCAGGAAATGAATCTTTCTTGCCCAAAACACAGTCGTAAAACTGGTCTGTGCACAGCTCGAAATCTGAACAATGTTCCCTCCAACCCTAGAGCCACTTTCCCTCCAAAATCCCCATATCCAAGAACCCTAGAACCATCCCCACCAGCTAGGACCTCCATTAGTAAGCAAGAACCTAAAAAAAAACTTGAATACACTCACCACCAAGAGGGAGGAAGAAGGAAGAGGAGCTCGGGGCTCCAGGGAGGAGCTCAGGGGGGGGCTGCAGCTGGCTAGGAGGGAGGAGCTCGGGGGCTGCTGGTGGCCAGGAGGGAGGTGGCGCCACCAGGGAGAAGAGGAAAAGAAAAAGGAGAGGGGGAAAGGAAAGGGGTAGGTAGGGGGGAGAAAAGGAGGAAAAAAGAAAAATTAGGGGATTCGTACACGCCTGCATTTTTTTTCATCTTTTCAGATCACAGGTGGGTCCACCAACACCCCGAATCAAGAATTCCGACATAAGATATTACACAGCCAAAAGGTCAGTTGGTGCAACATGGATAGGGAATGGGTGCAAGTGGTAAGTTTTCGTTTTATTCTGCAATTGAAACCGACTTTGGGGGGTGAACTAGGGTTGAGTTTGGGTAAATCTGTGGGTTGCAAATGCAGGTGGTAGCCAAGTAGCTTCTTCCACTTCCACCTTGCTGAGAATGAGGGGCTGAAAGGCTAGGTGGAGGGCATGCAGCCTCCCTTCTTCCATCTGGCTTTGAGGAGTGGGCAAGGCATGGGCAAAAGGAGTATGGTAGCTGGGCGGCGACTTGAGGGCTAAGGAAAAGACAGGGTGTTGCTGGCTGGAAAATTTTGTGGGCAGGCAGGGAGTAAACCGTCTGGGAGGATGTGGTGGCAGCCATGCAAGCTATGCCCGCATGCCCTTCTGCCATCTAGCTGTGAAGCATGGCCAAAAGGGGATAGCTGCGTTCGGATTGATTATGTGTATGCAGTGTATTCCTTCTTGTAATTTCTATTATTAGAATGTAATTTACAGTTGTACTAGATATGGGTTATAGTTTGTATAAGATGTTTGAGGACAATACTCCTTATGCAAAATTTGACAGATGATATTTGTACTAAAGTTTCTCATTCCAATTTCCTTTGTCGGACAACTTAGATGTACTGGACGGAATGGTATCCTGTTGAGTAGTATTGTTTAATTGAATATCAGTTAAATGTTAAATGTGTTTGTTTTCACTGAGGCTATGTGGCGATGTGTATGCATATATATATATATATATGATTATTTTCATGTGCATTCAAAGATATGGTGCTAGAATTGATCTGTGTGTGTACAATGATGAATTTGTGTGTATATATATTCTTATGTTTGTGCTTGTTATCTTCTCAGAGAAAGTGAATTGGGTAGTATAATTACGTGCTGAATTCTGGATGCCAAAGGTATGTATTAGAAGAGACAAGTAGGGCTTGTAGATTCGGATTTTTGGATAGGCTTTTATAGGGTTGTGATGTAGTTAGAACTAATATGTGAATTAAATTGTTGCTTTTGCCCTCTTTTTTATTAGGAATATATTTGCGAATGATTTTATATTTGTTTGATTTTTTAAACTTAGAATTGAGACTTCACTTCTTTTAACCATTAAAAGCTTTTCTTTAGAGTAAAACCTAAGAAAATAAATAATGCCTAAAAATCCAAAAGTATATCAAATTTTCAGTTTATTCATTTTGTGATTTTGATTTTCGTTAATTGGAAAAACAGAAGTTAAAATAAAGTAATTGAGTTTTCCTTAAATCAAACTTCGAAAAAGGTGAAAATTCGAAATTAAGTCACATTTCAAACTCAAATTTTTATCTTAGTCATTTTTAAATTTGAAATTATTATTTTATTTGTTTTTTATTATTTTATTTTTTTGGGTTGTTACAATCTATCCCCCGTAACAGAAATCTCGTCCCCAAGATTTGCAGGGTCTAGGAGGTGGTACGAGAATCCCAAGATGGCTGGAAAGGTTTTCATTTTAGAGAGAAGATTTGGTGTTGATTGACAAGTCTTTTGGATACAAGGGAGTGAAATGCTTCAGAATCAAATAGAATTAGGGTAGGGACTAAACGTGCAGGAAAGTATATCAGATGTGTCTTCTCGAAGTTCTCATGAACAGGTCCTCGTCCATATGGTATTAGTCTAAATCAAGACCATCTTTTGTATATAAAAATTCAATTTATATTGTTTTAGGAAACATTCCGTTCATTAAATTATTATTTTAAGAATATTCTACATGGAGTGGGTATTTGCTGGTCATTTTATAAGGCAACGTTTCGTTCTTTAAAATTTTCTTAATTAGTTTTTCTCATTAATTAAGGGTTGTCATATCGTGAAATTTTAACCTAATGTTAAGCATTCATGAGTGCATCCCGAAAAGCAATACAAAAAGCTTTTCATCAAAAATTCAACAACATGAAGTGAACATATACTTAGGCTAATACATAGGGGTTCTAGGGTTCTTTATTTTTCTAATTTAGCCTAGTGCGTTCTTATTCAGCCTAGTGATACTGGTCTTTTTATGGGTGACTTCTGTCTCCTTGAGGTTGTTGCTATAGAAGTTGGAGTCTCCATTGGTCAGGTAGACAAGAAGGATGATAGCAGTGTTTCACGGACAACTTTAAAAGCATATAATGAGATCGGACAATGGACAAAAATTACATGAAGGGAGGAGGAATTTGATATAAATCGAAATGAGAGTAGAGGTAAGGATAAGATCTTAAGAAAGAGGAAAGAAGAGTAAAGGCTACATTTTGAAAATATATAGTAGCTTTTGAAAATAAATTTTGAATTTAGCCCACTCTAATACTATCGACCATTCTATCTAGAGTTTATCCTGTAGTCAGTATTGCTCTGATACCAACTGTAACGACCCTCCTTTTTGGTACAGAATACCAAGAAGGATGATCTATGTGCATACAGTACTAGTCCCATGATCAGTGGCTAGTACGCACATTTACCACAATTGGAATC
Source organism: Otatea glauca (assembly GCA_036346275.1). Taxonomy (NCBI): domain Eukaryota; kingdom Viridiplantae; phylum Streptophyta; class Magnoliopsida; order Poales; family Poaceae; genus Otatea; species Otatea glauca. The sequence goes on from CM070720.1 coordinate 19,204,982, forward strand.
ACATCCATACTCAATATTATTAAAGCGGAAGCTATTTATACAATGTAGTCTTACAGTTCAGAGTATATAGTAGCGGAAGAAGCAAAAGTCTTGTAGTGCGCCCATCCAACCCTCAGGCAACTGACAAGCCATAAACCCTAGAAAAACTTGCTAAGATAATTTTCGCAACCTGCATCGAAATAAATGTCGTCTGGGGGTTCACTATCTTCACCTAAAACCAACAAATAAGCAAGGATGAGTACTTTCGTACTCAGCAAGACTTAAGGTGGTATTTGCAAATGCAGTAATGTAGGCTATGTCAAAGGAGGCTTCTACGGTTAATTTGCATAAAGCATAATTTGATTTCTAAATCAAGTTGTAATTTGCAAGACAGAATTTGTTAAAAGCAAGTTTGACTGATATGAAAGTAACAAGTAATAGAGCATAGTAACAACTCACAGTCCTCCATGACGTGAGCATCGAGACGTACAATTCATGCCAAAACATGGCACAACACCATTCTTTGCCAACACAAGGCATATCAGATGAAACCAAGCCTTTTTGAAAATAATAAAACATCTAACTCATGCTGGCGCACCAAGACTCCCATGACTGCGGGAACGGCTTTTCGAAAAGATTTACACTCCGCAGAGGTGTACAGCTTTACCCACAAGAAATGATCATCCCATTTTTCAGGCCAGTAACACACTTCCTTTGGTGTGTCGGCAGAGAGATCATTACATAACCGTTACATTACCTAACCCTAGCTTTGCACCAACCCTAGTGACGTTAAACCCATACTATGGTGTAAATGTTTGTACAGTCACTGTACAGTAAATGATTAAGCATATCCATAGCATGGCGTACACCGTTGTATCAGCAAACGTTATTCCCAACACCTTGGTGTGGGCGCCCCTCCGAGCAATCAGTAACTGAAAGTCCGTACTACTCCAGCCTACCAATGTGCAAAACTAGTTCTAAGTAACTTAATAGGTTAAGGCTATCACATACTGGCACTTGTGGTTGTATGACAATACTTGGGTTTAACGAACACTGGCTTTGGTCCTTAATCTGACCCGGGCAATAATCTCTCCCTACACTACGTGCAAGTCCATGCACCTCTGGCTATTGCCAGTAATTGCCCGCGTCAAAACCATAGTTTTGTTTTGAGTTTTTATACCAAAATACTAGTAACCATCATCATGTCTCAAGATACCAAAGTTTGATTTGACCAGTTTGTCCAACTTGTTCATCCCAAATCTAAGCTAGAGATTTGCATGTGTTGCAAATAGAGAGCTCATGCACTTGAGTTTGATATGTGGTTTGCATGGAGCTAAGTTTTGCATGTGTTGCAAAAGGAAAGAGCTCATGCAACTTGATTTGAATGGTTGTTGTTTTGCATGGTGCTAGATATTTGTATGTGTTGCAAATAGAGAGCTCATGCTTTGGTGTTTTAGCTTGTGAGTGGATCATGTGTTGATCATCACAAGGCAAAGCTTGGTTTATGCTTTGTGTTTGTAAAATGTGTTTTTGGAAAGTGTTGATTTGTTATTTGCAAATGCGTTTTGCAAATAAGCTGGAAGTTATGAGATTCGATCCTAGAGCATGTGTTGGCATTTGCAAATGTGTTTTGCAAAGTGTCGGAATCATGTGTTGATCCTTACATGGCTAAGAGGATTGATCTTATAGGTTCGTGGTTTTTTTGCGAATGTGTTTTGCAAATAAGTTGGAGTTGTCATTTGCAAATGTGTTTTGCAAATGAACTTGAGATTATGGATTTCGATCCTAGAGCATGTGAATAGGGTTTACAAATGTGTTTTGCAAATTGACTTGATCATGTGTTGATCATCACATGGCTAAGAGGATTGATCTCATAAGTTCTTGGTTTATTTGCAAATGTGTTTTGCAAATAAATCATGCTTAATGCGATTCTTTGGAGCATGTGATTAACATATGCAAATGTGTTTTGCATAGTGTTATCATGTGTTGATCCACACATAGCTCAAAGAATCAATCTTGGAAAGTTTGGAGAAAAGTTTTTGTGAAAACCCTGATTTTCTCCTAAGGCCGGTCGTACCGCCCATGTAGGGCCGGTAGCAACGCTTGGCCAGTGGTACCGCTTATGGGAGCTGTACTGCCGCTCAGGCCGGTGCTACCGCCCATGGTAGCCCGGTGCTACCAGATGAGCGGTAGCACCGGATGAAGCCCCGGTGTGAAAATTCCAGAGAGGGATGTTTTCGGGGTTAAGGCAATCTGGTGCTACCGGGGTCAAAGGCCGGTGCTACCGCCGAGCGGTAGCACCGCTCTCAGTTGGCCGATGCTACCGGATTTCCTGCAACGGCTAGTTCTGTAGCCGTTGGCGAGGAGGCCGGTGCTACCGGTCCCAGTTCGGCGGTAGCACCAGGAATTCTGAGTGTTTCCAGAATTTCCCCCAAATGGCTAGTTTTGGCTTGGAGGCTATAAAAATAGTCCTTGGGGGGCAATGGCAGCATGCTGGAGTTATTGTGAGTTCTTGGGGGTGAAGTGCATGTGTTGCCTTCTCCCATTTGCTTCTTGTGCTAAGAGTGAGCCCTAATTGCGTGTGTTGCAATTAGGAGTGGATTGAGAGCCTCTTGTGCATGTGTTGCACTTGAGGAGGATCTAGTGCATGTGTTGCAATTAGGAGGTCACCGGAGTGCGTGTGTTGCACTAGGTGAAGTTCAACCGGAAGGGCTTGACTTGTTAATCTTGGTGTTTGCATACACCTAGACGGCGTAGAGCGTCGTGCGCGGTGAGCTTCTCAACGGAGGTTGTAAGAAGCCCCGGCAAAGTTTGTGAAGATTGGAGCTCGCCTACCCGGGAGGGAAAAGGAGCTACCACTAGTGGATTCGAGGTAGGTGCTCAATTCGTGGAGTCGGTCCAATTCATTTGGGCTAACCTCAACGTGGATTAGGGGAGACCGGCAAGTATCCGAAGACCACAGTAAAAAGTATTGTCTCTTGTGCTTGCTTTCCATTCATTACTTGTACTCAAGCAATTTACATTCATAGAATTAAATTGATTGATTGCTTATCTTTAGGATTGCAAATTGTTGTTAGAGTCATAATTAGTTAGTGCACGTAGTGAGCCTCGTCGATTTAGGCTTTAATTGTCAAAACCTTAGTTTATCGCTTCCGCACTAATATTTGTTAAGGTTTTGGCATTAGGATAATTAGGGGTGAATTGCTTTGTATAAATTCATAGAAATTAGCGAGAGAATTTTAAAAGCCGCCTATTCACCCCCCTCTAGTCGGCATCCTCGACCTTACAAGTGGCATCAGAGCTTGGTCTCTCATTTTATTAGACGTAACCGTCTAGAGAGTAAGGATGACGACTATGGGTTTAGTGCACTACACCTATTCACATATATTTGATGGGTCAAATTATGCTTCATGGAAATTATTTATGATTTCGCATTTTAAATCCATGAGCCCCCAAATATGGTGGATCTAGATGTTGGCTTTTCTCTTCAATTAAATGAAGTTGCTCCAACTAAAGGAGAAGAGAAATGCGTACATTTAGATGCTCAAGCTACTAAAGCTTTATTTAGTTTTGTGAGCGTAGATGTCTTTAATCAAATATGCAATCTCAAGAGTGCCCATGAAATGTGGATCAAGCTTCAAGAATTATTTGAATTATCAACATCAACAAATGATGATTGCATTAAGGATTGGACATTGGTAGAAGAAATCTCCACTTCTACCTCAAGTGATGAAGAAACCTCAACCTCCGCCTGAAGCGACGATGAGCATCAAATTCTTTCATCGTCAACTCGTTGCTTCATGGCTAAAGGTAAAATTGAGGTAAGCGATAGTGATGAGGATGATGAGCCCTCGTATGATGAATTAATGAACATGTTAGAGGAGCTCAATAATTATCTTGGGAAGGAGAAAGCAAAATATAAGATTTTGAAACTTGAGCATGACTCACTTCAAAATGATTATAATGTGCTTAAAGAAAATCATGAATCCCTCCTTCTCAAAGAAATTTTTAAGCCTAAGGTGGATATAGGAATTTCATGTGATTTAATTGATGAAATGTCTTGCTTAAATGTCAATCCTAATATTTCATCAAAAATTGACATGTCCACCTCTAGTGATGATATTCCTTTTAGCTCAAATTCAAATATTGCTTCTACTTCTTCTATGTCTTGTGAGACTAATCTTGTAGAGAAAAATAAAGAGCTTAAGGAACAAGTCACTCAATTGAGAAGTGACTTAGAGAAGTGCTTCAAAGGGAAGGCCACCCTCGACAACATTCTAAGCAATCAACGAAAGTTGGTTGACAAGAGAGGGATCGGCTACATCTCCAAGAGGGAGAAGAAAATGAAGGGCCACTACGCCTCGGTGCGTCCTCATCAAGTGGAAGTCAAGTCCACACCACCATTGGAGAGGCAAACCGGCAAGGAGCACAACAAGGTCAAGAGAGGGCCAAATAGCGTGACGTGTTTCAATTGCCGAGAAAGGGGACATTTCGGTAAGGATTGTCCCAAAGGTAATACTCCTAAGCCTATTATTGTCAATAATCATTATTTGCTTAGGAAGGAAAAAATGGTAATGTGTTTGCCAAGTTTGTCGATTCTCCTAAGTACTTGCAAAATAATGATGATCATTTGCTTAGGAGAAATAAATCTAGGAATGTGTTTGCTCAAAATGCTAGATTTCCTAAGACCAAGAAAAATCATGTTAATCATGTGCTTAGGAAAAATAACAATAGCAAACCATTTGCTAGATTTGCTAGATTCTCTAAGCGTTCTTATTATAATGATTATTATGTGCTTAGAATGGATCAAACTAGAAATGGGTTTGTAAATTTTACTAGGCCTCCTAAGCATCCTCAATTCAATGCAAATATTTCGCTTAGGAGGAATAATAATCTCAAACCCATTGCTAGTCATGTTATTTCACATAAGACTATTGATGTTAGGGCCATTTGGGTTCCTAAATCTATTGTGGCTAACATTTTTGAACCCAACAAAAATTGGGTACCAACAAGTGCCTAAAAGATTATTAGGTACTTGGATATGCATTGGACGCTTGGTTTCTCCAAAAGAATGAAGACTTCATCATTTGAAAAATGGAGCCAAGCATGAAGATTATCTTTCAAATCATGAACCAATGCCGTCTCGGGTAACAAGTATTTAAATTGATTCTTGTAACTTATAGCCTTGTGTAGGTTATATTGCATTATTCATGAAAATCAATTTGAATTGCTTGTTCATTTTCTTGCTCATGCTTGATTAGTTGTTTTGATTACAATCTTGAGCAAGATGGGGAAATGTCACATTAAGGGGGATTGCTAATCCATATTATGTATATCTCATCCCTACATGTGCCCATATTAATATAAGTGCAAATATATATATATATATATATATATATATATATATATATACTTCCAAAATTAAACCTTTTAGCCAAAAGTCAAAATTTTGTATACTATTAGTAAACTTGTGAAAAACTAGTTGCAAAATGTATACAAATACCCTCAAAAGGTTTTCAAATAGCTTTGGATTCATAAAAAACTATTTTACAAAGAAAATGAGTTTCAAGTCCAAAAGCTAGTTACTAGTATCTTGTTTTGGATTTAAACTTGTAATTTTCATAGAATTAATTGTGAAATGATTTTGAAAAGAATTCCAAAACGAAAAACCTAGTGTTGGTCATTCTTAACAATTCTTGTGTTCAAAATATTTTCAAAAGACCAACCTAGCAAAAGTTATTTGATTTTGAAACTCGCTGAAAAACTATACTTGACCCATAATGGTCATAATATTGCACTTAGTGAATTTCTCTATTTTGACTAGATCTTGTGTAGTATCTTAGTTCAAAATGGTATTTAAGACTCATAAATAAATTCAAATCTCTATATCTTATCTTATTCTTCACTTGAATCTTGTGTTGAAATATTTGGCTTTGTTTTACAAATGGCTATTTCAAAAGGACCATTTTGGTCAAAAGTCAAATCTTGTGTTTAAAAGACCCAAATTTGTGAAAAGCTTTGTAAAAGTATTCCAATATGTATTTCAAATGTTTTACAAGCTTTCAAAACTGAAAATTCTATGTTGAAATCAAAATTGGCCAAAATCCTTGTTTTGACCCAAAAATGACCTATTCTTGCATTTTGTGGGTTTAGCAATTTGAATTGGATTTCTTTATATGTATTGGCTTGTCATAGTATTTCTAACTCATTCAAAGCCATGAAAGTTCAAATCTCCATGAAATCCAAGTTGAATTGCATTTTGAGCTTTCAGTAGAATTTCAACTTTTCTTTATACCTTCAATGTGCATTTTGCCATTTCTTTTGAAAAAAAATCATTTTGAGAAAATTCTTTTTGACAAACCTTCTAAATAGTCCAAAGTTCATTTTTGGAAATTTTCAAATCATTTGGACTTCATTTGAATTGTTTTTGCAAAAATTTGCATTTTCAGCCTGTCAGAACCGGTACTACCGCACCTGAATGGCGGTAGCACCGGTGACCGGTAGCACCGCATCTGAACGGCGGTAGCACCGACAGCCGGTAGCACCGCACCTGAATGGCGGTAGCACCGGCCTGTGCAGATCAGTTCTGAAAATTCAGATTTTTCAAAATTGATTTTGGGATATCTTTTGACTGAAATTTCCTTTTTCGAAAATTCTTTTTGGAAAAGATTCTTAGGATCCCAAAGTATCTTTTTGCAAAATTTCATATAATTTGAAGATTATTTGGCTTAGTTTCAAATGGTATCCACTTAGTTCCCCTCAATATATTTTAAGTGGTGTCCATTTGGTCCCAAATTGAAATATAATTTCAAAACCAAAACTTGTGCATGTCTAAATGCAAATAGCTCTATGTTTCATCTCTTGAAACCTATAGGAGCTTATTTTAGTCAAGTTTTGTGCTTTTATCTCAAAATGTTATCTTTATGGTTATTGCTCTGATACCTTCAAATTTTTCTAAAATCTTTGATAATTCTTTTTCAAAAATAAAATCAAATTAAGGGGTATTGATTTTTATTAAGTGGTATTATCTATTTCTTTGTTTCATGGATTTTTACAAATGGTATTCACTTCTACCCCTTATGCATTTGTTATGAGTTTTCATGGTATTTCAAACTCATATTGATGAGTTCCCCATTTGAAGCTTAATTGTAAGTTCAATCTCTCAAGGATTATCTGTGTGAGATCCTTTGAATGATTGAAATATCTAAAGGGGATAAACTCATATTGAGTTTATGATAAATGTAAATGCATTATTCAAAATGCTTTATTTGACATTACTTATCTTACAAGTGAAAAATGCCATATTTACAAGTGGTTCTTCAAGCAATGTCCCTTAAGATTTTTCTCATTGATATCTTCCTTTCTCAAGTGGTACCTATGTTTTAATGATCTTTACAAGTGGTATCTTATTCATATAGTATCACTTGTAAAATATTTACAAGTGGTTAAAATGAAAAGTAAGCATTACAAGTAGTACAAGTTTCTTGTCTTCTTTAAAAATAGTACTACAAGTGATGTTTGTTCTAAAAGGCCTACTTTCAAGTGGTTTATTGAAAATTTGTAATAAAAATTTGGTATCTGGCTTTCTTTTGGAAAATTCCCTCGTTTAAGCCCTATTAGGCAAATTATGGACTCTTCAAGCGAGTCACGATGGATTCATTGTATAGCCTAATAAAATGAGGAGTATTATTTGAATATGTTTTAAATAATCCTTTTTGAGCTTTAACTCTAAATATGGCCTCTTCTAAAAAGTGGTTTACTCTTTTAGGTTATACTTCAAAAGTTTGCTAAAACATTGGTTTTCATTCCTTAAAACCGAAATTCCTTGCAATGGTCATATGATTTCATTTCAAATCCTTTTATGACCTATATTCGACTGCTTCTCTTGCCAAGCTCTGTACTCTTTTTCATTTGGCACATGATCTTCCAAGTGATGCTTAGCTCTTGATGCTTTCAAGTGGTATAACCTCCTTTTGGATTGGTTTTTCATTTTTGGTGTTTAATGTCAAAAGGGGGAGAATTATTATGAGCTTAATTCCCTCATTTGGATCCTTAAGAGAATTGCCAAAAAGGGGAGAATTTTTGGCATTTGCATCAAATGGTATTTGAACTTGGATTTGTTGTGGGTGCCTATTTGAAATTTGAGAAATGTCTTCTTTGAAATTTAACAAATGGTATAAGAGCTTGGATCTATTGATCAATTTAAACAAGAATGGTATAAGAGCTTGGTCTTATTGAATTAATTTTATAAGTGGTATGAGAGCTCTTTTTGGTTTGGTTAAGTGGTATAAGAACTTATTGGTTAAATTTTCTCTTGTATGTTTTAATTGTTCTATTTGACAAAAAAGAGGGAGTTTCATTTTAAATACCTAAAAGAATTCAAGTTAAAGTATGAACTCTTCCATTGCTTTAATCCAATTATGTGCATTATGTTCCTAATTCATATATTACATGAATGCACACATCTAGGGGGAGTTTATAATTTAACTTGTTGTTTCAATAGTATTGATCCATGTCTTATTGCTAAATAACATATAAAGGATCAAGACTTTGAAACAATCTTGTGAGTATATATAACTTGTGTAGTTGTAGTATACTCATGCAAATATAGAATAAACTCATATGCAATCTAAGATTGATAATGTGCATATTGATTCTATGATCAATTTGTTATATGCACATACTTAATGGAGTTGTTCTATAGTTGATGGTCTAAATGTATTGATCCCATTTCCACTCAAACATATTATGGATCATTACCTTCCATCAAATTGAGTATATGAAACTTGTGTAGTTATATATACTCATATCAATTTAAATGAAATTTAAATTGAGTTCGATTGTCTTTCAATCAATCAAAGAACATTCAATCATGTGTTGATGGTGTCTCTTTGTTGATTAAGGACAAGCGAAAAGTTCTCGAGTATAATGAAGCATTAGTTGCATAAAAGTACTCAAGACACAATTAAATCATTCAAATTGATTTGGGTTGTGCTCAATCGATCTTGGAGGCATTCATTATGTGTTAATGGAGTGCGGTGATGATTGAGACAACCATGTTTGTTGGACTAATATTTTTGTTAAGTCCAACGGTGATAAAGAATCGGAAAGAAGAAGAAGTCATCATGAGTTGATGAGCTTCAAGAAGTGATCCCGAAGTAAAGAAAAGAGCTAGAAGGTTCATCATGTGTTGATGAACAAGAAGAAGAAGATGTGATCCCGGAGAGAAGATGATTGGAAATCATAAAAGCTCCAAGTGGATCGCTAGAGGCAAAGGTATAACTAGCTAGGGCTAAGGATGTGTTCCTAATCTTTTACCGATCTCGGTGTTTGGATGGGAGACCGGGTTGCTAGTTAGGATTGCCGTCCTATTAAGAGGGGTTGAGTATTTTAGTTTGAGCTTCATCATGTGTTGATGAACTCAATCCGGTTCACTCTAGCTCACTCTCTTGTTTGGTGTTTGCATGAAGCTAATCATTTGGCATGTGTTGCAAATAGGTGAAGCTTGTGCATTGGTTTTTGCATTAGCTAAGTATTTGCATGTGTTGCAAATAGGGTGCTCAAGCTTGCTTCTTGTTCGAATCTTAATTGATTTGGTTATTGCTTTGAGCTAAGTTTCGCATGTGTTGTAAAAGGAGGGAGCTCAAGCAAATTGGTTTAAAGTGGTTGTATGGTGTAATATTACAGATCGAAATTCGTGGCCGGGTAGTTGATGGACCCACGATGATCTGAAAAGTGGAAAGTGCATGTGTGTGGGTGAATCACGTGGGTTCCCCCCCCCCATCTACCCTTCTTTTTCTCCTCCCTTTTTCCCCCACTTGGCAGCACTCTTTTTCCTGGCTCTTCTTTTTCTCCCTTGGCTGCGCCTTCTCCTTTTTCCCCTGGCTGTTCTTCCCCAGCGCCTCCCCTAATTGGCTTCCTCTCCCCTGGTCTTCCTCTCCCCTAGCTCCTCCCATGGCTGGCGCCCTCCTCCCCTTCCCTCTCAGCCAGCAGCAGCAGCAGCAAGGAGAAGCGAGCAGCAGTAAGCAGCAGCATCAGCAGCACAACAACTTCTTCCATTTCTTTCTCCCTTTGTTGGTAAGTGGATTCAAGTTTTTTTTGGTGCATGCTGTGCTAATGGAGGTCCTAGCAGGTGGGGATGGTTCTAGGGTTCTTGGATTTGGGGATTTTTGGAGGGAAAATGGATCTAGGGTTGGAGGGAACTCTGTTCAGTTTTCGAGTTGTGCACAGACCAATCTTGCGACTGTGTTTTGGGCAAGAACTAATTATTTTCTGAGAAGTTGGCTGTAGACAAAGTTGTAGCTCGTGTTCTTAGGTTTCAGTAGAGTTCAAGAACACAAAATTCCTTTCAGCCAATTAAAAGTTATGACCTTTTTAGTGCGGGCTGCTCTGATTTAGTTCATGTTGGTATCTGAGATTTTGAACTGCTGTTTAGGGCTATTTCCATGTCGAATTAGAATCTTTGGTTTCCTGGAGAAAGTTAGAACTTTTCCTGTAGATCAAGAAAATGTCCTTGTTTGCTTGATTTGGGTTCAGAAATCAAAAGTTATGCTATTTTGAAGTTGCTACCCTAAAACTGCAATCTGCTGAAAAATTCAGAATCTGAACTGAAACTTAAAATGCAAGTTGAGGACTTTAGGCTCAGTTTCTAAACAAATGGATAGGGGTTAATTGTAGGTTATCCTCTTGTGGTCATTTGGAATCCAAGAACTCAATTTTTAACTTAGCCAATTAAAAGTTATGCCCATTTTAGTATAGACTGTCCTGAGTTAGGTTTAAAATATGCAGTCTTTGTTCATCTGTAATCTGGGAATGTTTGGCACATCTCCTGAAGGAATGGATATGGGGAAATGGTAGGTTATCCCTTTATGGTCAATTATAGCACAAGAATACTCACTTTGGTTAAACCAATAAAAAGATATGCTTGTTTTAGTAACTGCTGTCCAGAACTAGTGTAGTTGCATGTAATCTTTGTTCCTTGCTGTTCTGAGAAATATTGAAGCATTTCCTGAATGTCTGGCTGTAGAAGAAGTTGAAGATTATCCTCTTGTGGTTAATTAGAGCTCAAGAACTGAATTTTTGGATCATCCATTTAAAAGTTATAGTTGTTTTAGTGTTTGCTGTCCATGGTGGTAGCAGATTTGGTTTCAGTATTAGGTGTGAAAGGTTAATAGGTCTTTTTGAGAAAGTTTAAAAGTGGGGTTAACGAAGGAGCAAAGATGATATTTATTTATTTTGTCGTTTGAACCGTGATTGCATTGTTTTGATATGAATGCAATTAAATGTTTATTACAGGAAGTGTTATCTCGGGAGTAGCCTCAACCTCATGTCACTCCCTTCCTCGTGGGTAAAGAGGCAAGTGTATTAACTAGAAGGATATTATAATGTTGATTGGTTGCTTGTGCATATGAATATGATATGATGTGCTACCATGCATATTTCTTGAATTTGTTTAGACTAGTAAGAACGGTAATTCATGGATGGATAACTTGGCTGATGTTTATGAAATTGGGCCTGACTATGCAAGTGGTCAAAATGAATGAAGTTGCACTTGTATTCATGTTAATTGCATACGTGCATTCATAATGGAAGAGGCGACCCATTCTGATGCGGGCCTCTGTGTTCACACGTAGTGAACACGAAAGTCCTACCTCGTGGTCCCATTTATCGAAGTGAATGGGAGCGAGACAGTAAGAGTAGGCACCTTCCACGGGATGGAAGGGACGTGAGGGTGCACACCGACGGGTGTGCACTCGGCAGTACCGGTACGTGCAAAGAAAAGAGCATTCATGAGCATGCATGTCGCATTGCATCCTAACGATGATTTTGAGTTTAATAGAAATGTGTAGAGTTGGGATCGAGTCGTGGACTCATCCAAAGAGATTTAAAGAGGTACATGTAGGAAGTAAGTAATGAAGTGAAAAGAGGTAAATGTTGTTGATATTATTGTTTTATAAATTCATGGATTTGGATAAGAAGTATGCTTTTATTATTGATTTAATTGTGTAAATTGATTTGTGATACACTTTGTTGAGTCTTGAACTCATGCTTGTTTGTTTAATGTTTTTTAGGTACCCTAAGAGCGACTTGCCGGGATGGGACTTAGCTGCACCTCCACTCACGCTCACGACATGTTAAAAGATTAGTTGGGTTAATCAGTTCATTCTGAAAAATAGTTGAATTCATTATGTAATCATGTTGTAGTTAAGTTTAATCGATGATTGATGATATTATGTTTAGTTGTGTGCTTAGTTGGTCATGATGGGTGATTGATTCCATGTCATGTTTTAGATGATATCAGAATGATTATTGTCTTTTGTCTGCTGAGTGGATGTCCAAGCTTTAGGGAAAGTGCTGTCGAAATTTTTAGTGGATTTCGGAGTACTATTAGAGTTGATCTTCCTTATCTAGTTTTATTTCCTGTTTTGGTGACACTTAGGGCACTGTAGGTGCCGGGGTGTTACATATGGAGCTAGAGATTTGTATGTGTTGCAAATAGAGAGTTCATGCACTTGAGTTTGATATGTGGTTTGCATGGAGCTAAGTTTTGCATGTGTTGCAAAAGGAAAGAGCTCATGCAACTTGATTTGAATGGTTGTTGTTTTGCATGGTGCTAGAGATTTGCACGTATTGCAAATAGAGAGCTCATGCTTTGGTGTTTTAGCTTATGAGTGGATCGTGTGTTGATCATCACAAGGAAAAGCTTGGTTTATGCTTTGTGTTTGCAAAATGTGATTTTGCAAAGTGTTGATTTGTTATTTGCAAATGTGTTTTGTAAATAAGCTGGAAGTTATGAGGTTCGATCCTAGAGCATGTGTTGGCATTTGCAAATGTGTTTTGCAAAGTGTCGGGATCATGTGTTGATCCTTACATGGATAAGAGGATTGATCTTATAGGTTCGTGGTTTATTTGCAAATGTGTTTTGCAAATAAGTTGGAGTTGTGATTTGCAAATGTGTTTTGCAAATGAACTTGAGATTATGGGTTTCGATCCTAGAGCATGTGAATAGGGTTTGCAAATGTGTTTTGCAAATTGACTTGATCATGTGTTGATCATCACATGGCTAAGAGGATTGATCTCATAAGTTCTTGGTTTATTTGCAAATATGTTTTGCAAATAAATTATGCTTAATGCGTTTCTTTGGAGTATGTGATTAACATATGCAAATGTGTTTTGCATATTGTTATCATGTGTTGATCCTCACATAGCTCAAAGAATCAATCTTGGAAAGTTTGGAGAAAAGTTTTTGTGAAAAACCTCATTTTCTCCTAAGGCCGGTCGTACCGCCCATGTAGGGCTTGTAGCACCGCTTGGCCAGTGGTACCGCTTATGAGAGCTGTACTGCCGCTCAGGCCGGTGCTACCGCCCATGGCAGCCCGGTGCTACCGGATGAGCGGTAGCACCGGATGAACCCCCGGTGTGGAAATTCCAGAGAGGGATGTTTTCGGGGTTCAGGCGGTCCGGTGCTACTGGGGTCAAAGGCCGGTGCTACTGCCGAGCGGTAGCACCACTCTCAGTTGGCCGATGCTAACGGATTTCCAGCAACGGCTAGTTCTGTAGCCGTTGGCGAGGAGGCCGGTGCTACCGGTCCCAGTTCGGCGGTAGCATAAGGAATTCTGAGTGTTTCCAGAATTTGCCCCCAACAGCTAGTTTTGGCTTGGAAGCTATAAAAGGAGGCCTTGGGGGGCAATGGCAGCATGCTGGAGTTATTGTGAGTTCTTGGGGGTGAAGTGCATGTGTTGCCTTCTCCCATTTGCTTCTTGAGCTAAGAGTGAGCCCTAATTGCATGTGTTGCAATTTGGAGTGGATTGAGAGCCTCTTGTGCATGTGTTGCACTTGAGGAGGATGCTAGTGCATGTGTTGCACTTAGGAGGTCACCGAAGTGCGTGTGTTGCACTAGGTGAAGTTCAAGCGGAAGGGCTTGACTTATTAATCTTAGTGTTTGCAGACATCTAGACGGCGTAGAGCGTCGTGCGCGGTGAGCTTCTCAACGGCGGTTGTGAGAAGTCCCGGCAAAGTTTGTGAAGGTTGGAGCTCGCCTACCCGGGAGGGAAAAGGAGCTACCACTAGTGGATTCGAGGTGGGTGCTCAATTCGTGGAGCCGGTCCAATTCGTTTGGGCTAACCTCAATGTGGATTAGGGGAGACCGGCAAGTCTCCGAACACCATGGTAAAAAGTATTGTGTCTCTTGTGCTTGCTTTCCATTCATTACTTCTACTCAAGCAATTTACATTCATAGAATTAAATTGATTGATTGCTTATCTTTAGGATTGCAAATTGTTGTTAGAGTCATAATTAGTTAGTGCACGTAGTGAGCCTCATCGATTTAGGCTTTAATTGTCAAAACCTTAGTTTATCGCTTCCGCACTAATATTTGTTAAGGTTTTGGCATTAGGATAATTAGGGGTGAATTGCTTTGTAGAAATTCATAGAAATTAGCGAGAGAATTTTAAAAGCCGCCTATTCACCCCACTCTAGTCGGCATCCTCGACCTTACAGTCCTCCCGGGCACTGGTTCTTTATGCCCGAGATATTTAAAATTACATTTAGATCCCTCTACCATTTTTGCAACGCAAAACTCTGAAGTGGGATTTACGCAGCGCAGCGTAGCGCGCTATACTACCTAGTATTCATGGAACGCGCAGATGCGGACTCAATCGGGTGACGCCGATGCATCTAGGCGCTGATAAAAAATCGGACGGGTCAGACGCTGTCAACACTGGCGCCTAACTAATTTCCAAAAACCAATCGGGCTTTTTTTGCAAAAACTCTGACGCAGGATCTATCGCTCATTTCCGGAAACCGGGGGTTGCCATGTCAAAAATGTAACGTGGCATCGGCCTTTGGCTGCCAATCTCATGCACTATAATATAGGTACTAGATGCGCGTGCGCGACGCACGCCGCGCCAGCCGTAACGCGTTCAGCGTGGCAAAATCGCATCAAAGAAACCACTATATGCTCTTATGTATCATTGTTTAGAAAAGATATCTGGTCGAAAAGACATGATATGCTCTTATGTATCATTGTTTAGATCTGTGGTAGAAAACGTTACTTTATTATAAATTAAAAATTGTACCGTATAAACTAGGAAATTATATGAGTAAAAATATGATAGTTCGATACTACTAGACGTATAGAACAGTAAAAGAAGAATACAATGAAGGAAGAATTAAAGCAGCTCGGTTCAACGTAGCACACATTAGTGTAGCAGAAGTAGTCGATCGTTCAATGTGCTTGAAGCCGATAATCATCTAGCGGTAGCCGATCTCTATGGGCCAATCGTTTCCTCCTCATGATCGTCTCAATCAGCTCCACATGTGTAGTAGTAGCTGTACCGCTGTCCACGCGTCCAGGAGAGGAATGTCGTACGCTGGTGTAGTGGTGGACCCAACGGTGTGTCAAGGGAGGCTAGGTCACACCCTACGCCCGATGAGCAGAAGGGCGGTGGCTGAGGGCAGATCAGAAGGGCAATCGGCGGGGGAGCAGAAGGGCGATCGATGGGGCAGAGCAGAAGGCTCGAGCGTCTGAGGTCCCGATCTCCTAAGGAGGCCCGAGAGGCAAGCCGCGCCGTCGACCGGCGAGGGCAGTGCAGAAGCCAGAAGGGCGACCCTAGCTCTGCCTTGTGCCGCCACATCAACCTTTTGCCACAGCCCACACTGTGCCCAGCCGCCGCGCGCTGTTGCCTCTCATGCTACACTGAGTAGGTCGCGGGCGCTGGGTTGGAGGGGTGTGTGGCGGGGTGGCTGGGACAGAGGTGGCAGCTGTGTAGCGAGCTGCAAGAGGATGATCTCCCTCTAAGATTTATGTCTGGGTCCACCACTGCGCTGGTATGCTAGCACACCAGCACGTACAATATGACCTTTGTAGGTAGGGTTGAAAACGGAATGGAAAATTTCTAACCGTTCCGGAGAAAAACGGAAACGAAAGGTTTTTTCATAAACGGAAACGGAAAATGTCGGTACGGAAACGAAAATGGAAAATTTTTGTCGGGAACGGGAGAGTCAATTCTAACCGAAACGAAAACAGAACGGAAATTCCGTACAGATAAAACTATTTCCGACGGATTTGGCCCATTACTCAGCCCAACAGGTGTCCTCCTACTTGGCCCATGAACCCATCATCCTCCTCACCGCATCCTCCCCTCTCCACAAAACCCTAGCCCTCATCACTTCCTCCTTCCTCACCACGGCGGCGGCGGCAGACAGGATGGCGACCTCGATGGCGCGTACGGTGAATGACGTCAACCACCACGAGTTCATCAAGGCCTAATCCATGTATATACCTCAAGCTCTCTGGCACCCTAGATCCCTCATATACCACCCACGCTAGGGTACTTTAGTAGCCCGCCTCTGCGAGGATCTTGGTGCCATCACGTCAGTTCTTTGTTCGCATAACGTGTACTCACTATGGATGCGAATGATTTCAGTGGCAAGCGTCTAATCTGTTGATTCCGGATTCTGGTTGTAACGTGGTGGATTCGGGTTGCTTTGTTTAGGCAAACAGCGCTCGGTGCGGGGAAAAATTGTGTCATACCGGCTGGTTGGGAGTGTTGGTTGCAAGTCTAAATTGTGAGGAATTACTGTTGACTATTGTAACATCCTAAAAAATTCATTTTGACTTGTTTTATTTATTTTATTCAATTTGGAATTTTACGGATTTTATTAAAACTCTTTTCGCAACTCTCAGTTTTACAAAAAGAATTTCTATAGAAAATTTAAAAGCTTAAAAATTCCGAAAATAATTTTATTGGGTTACAAATATTTTACGTATTTTTGAGAATTTTTCCAGAATTTTTAGAACCTTTTTACTATTTTTCCAAGACTATTTAATTTTTAGCATTTAAAACTTAATTAATGTGTTATAAAAAGTAATTTATATTATTTAAAAATATTTATTCATGCTTTTATTGCTGAAACCGGTATCTCTTCAAATTGCCATATTTAATATAATTTATTTCCTAATTTTCGGATTTAATATTAATTTTTAGTAGAAAAATAATTGCTTTCGTATCTATTATTTCGGTTATGTTCATTCCTGCCCGATCCAGCTCCCTCGGCCCACCCGTCCGTCAACTACAGTGAATCCCCACTTCACTACAGTACATGAACGGACCCGACCCGCATTTAATTCCAATCTGTTTCACTCATTTACTCCCGCGAACTCGGTTACTATTCTGGCTATAACTTCGGTGAGTGTTTCCCGATGATTCGCTGGTCCGATCACCCTATAAATTGAACCCCAACTTTATATCCTCATTATTCACATTCTTAGCTTTGCATTGTTCCAATCCATCCAACAGATCTCCCTATACAAACCGTTCTTTCCGAACTCCAACGAACAATCGGCGAGCTCTCCCGGCTACTCCCGACCTCCATTCAGGCTCAAATTTTTACTGGAGCTTCGTCTCAGTGTCATCTACATTGGGTAAAATCATATTTTGAAAAATCTCACCGGAATTCTGTCGGCAACTATTTCTTCTCCAAGTCCGCAAGAGGTCAATTTTTGAATTCAAAATGTCCGATCTCCTTCATATTAAGTCGAATTGATCTCATTTTTCTCCTAAATTCATATAAAATTATACTCTATCTATTTGTACTAGTTTCTGTATTTTATTTGAATTTGGATGCTTTTCGTGTATAGTTTTCGGAGAGCCGAAAGGAGTTGCTACCGACGATTTTGATCACCTACTCTTCGATCCAGGCAAGTCGTAACATTTGATCGTATTGATCCTATATTTGCAAAGTAATTTGTTTTATACAAATACATGCTATTTGAATATCAATGCTTATTTTATGGGAACAGCTATATACCTAGTTGACATTATGTCACCTTGATTATTATAATGCCATGTATCCATTGTTAACTCTAGGTTGGGACATTACTAGTTGGACATGACTGTACTACCAACTTTGGGTTATCCTAGCTTTGCTTAGACATGCTTAGTTGTACGATGGGATTCACATCATATGATGAATAATGTTAATCTTGACTTAATGAGATATTGAATTGTGGTCGATAGCCACTGTTATAAAATTTGTTGTACCATGGCAGGGTTGCCATTGGTCTTGGTTGAACGAATTTTTTTTCCCTCGGGCAAGTGATCATGCAGTAAAGCGAGTGCTTTCTATCACATTGACATGTGGATGTCTTGCCTGAGACAACTTATGGACTTAATCGTGTGCGCCATTGAACTGGACCTAACTGTACTACCAAAAGTCTAGTATGGAACAAACCTAACTGATTAATTTGCAATGCCTAGCCTTGAGTACTGCCAATTCATGGTGTAGGTTACGGGATGGACGGGTAGATTCGCAAGGCGTAAGAGGGGGCCCAGCGGGGCAAAACCTTAGCGGGCAGTACCGAGTTTAAATAGTACATTATAAAGGCTTTGTCATGATCTCTCTGCCGACACACCAAAGGAAGTGTGTTATCAGCGCTTGTCAACAAGAGTTGATCATGTCTTGTGGGTAAAGTTGTACAACCTCTACAGAGTGTAAAACTATTCGAATAGCCATGTCTGCGGTCATGGACATGCCCGGGAATTTCACACGAGGTATAGAGTGTTTTCATGAAATGTTGGATGGTAGATATGTTGGGATGTGAACGGGGAGTTCATAGTTGTTTTGTTGTCTAAAGTTATTGTTTTGAATTTGGTGGTTGATAATCGTTTTAGATGGTGTAGGGTGATGCCTCACCATTCTGTTCATGTTGTCTTCCATTGATTTACAAGTTATTTATTATCTTTTTCATAAAGATGCTTTCAATCTATTTACTGTATTTCAATTCAAGTTATTGCTTTTTGCAAATGAACCGTATGCCTATCCATTGTCAAGCCCTTCATGAATATATTGCATCATTTCCCTATGGCTTGCTGAGTACTTTTGTACTCACGGCTTTACGTCTTTGTTGATCAGTTGCTGAGGAAGGACCAGGAAATAATGAATATCATGTGGATGAATATTATGAAGACTATGTGGATTAGGAAGGCGTTCCCCAGACGATTGCCTATGGCATGTCGAATGGCCCAAGTTATCTTTTCCGCTGCAACAGTTTATTTGTTTCTTTAGCCCTTAAGGTATAGTGGTGTAAACTTTGACCATAAGGTCATTTTCTTTATTTAATAATAATTTGCTTTTTCTTAGTTAATTTGTTGTATGGAATGATATTTCATCTATATTTTCACTGTGTGCACTAGAGTGATCCTAGACTAGTGCAGTATACACAGAGGGTTTCGGATTTGCAAATCTGGGTCTTGACAGAGATGGTATCAGAGCCATATCGACTGTAGGTCGCTATCCTAGTTAGCATGGTCTTCAAAATTATTTTCTAAATCAAACCAACAAATTGGTATTTAATAGTTTGTCTCCTCTCATCTTATTTCTAGGTTCTTATCCCTCTCCTTTGCTGAAATATTGCTTTGAAATTTAAATTAATCTTATCACATGAAACTTCTCGAAGCCTCGGATCTTTTGCAAGGAATAAAATCAAGGGAGACGGTGATCAAGCCATCAAAGAGCATATCCGAGAAGACTACCATATAAGATAGGTTTTTGGTGCTCAGCTGTGTTTGAGCATGTTTCCCCCTTATCCAGTTTAGTTGCGTATAGTCCGCGTATGCTAGGATTTTATTGCTTGAGTGCTAGGTATGTTGTACACTTGCCCCAAGCATGGTGTTGCAACCATACCTTAAGTTGAAGGTTTTGTTGCATCTTTGCTTTGTAGCCTTTTCGTCTATGTCCTTTGTTGACTTTTGTCCTCGGGTATTACCTTTCCCCTAGATGACCTTACCACTCATCTCCTGCATTTTCCTCTTACCTATCAAACCCCTGGATTTACCACAGAGCGAGTATCAACCATCTTGTTGTTGTTCTGGAGCCGGTCGCAATTCGCCAATAGATGCCAATGCCAATGCAGTGCCAGTGCTAGCCCCAACCCTAATTCACCACCACCACCTCTTGCAACGATAGATTAGAGCATGGGACACTTTTTGGCAACTCAAACACAGCTTATGAACACAATGATGCAGAATATGAACAGCATGATGAATCAGCAGAACCAGACTGCAGTTGCTCTAGCTAACCTGTTGAACCAGCATAATCAAGCTGCAGCTGCACCTCCTCAGGCTCGTTCGCAGTCCAAGCTAGCTGAATTCATGAGGACTCGCCCGCCAACTTTCTCCAACTCTTTAGAACCATTGGACGCAGATGATTGGATTCGCTCTATTGAGAAGAAGCTCGCAATTGCTCAGTGCACAGATCGTGAGAATGTTCTCTACGCTGCTTATCAGTTGGAAGGCACCGCCGCTGAATGGTGGGAGAATTACAGTGCTGCCCACGATGACCTCCAGACCATCACTTGAGCTGAGTTTTCCACTGCTTTCCGCCACTCCCATATCCCAGATGGCAAAGTGGAGATGAAGAAGAATGAGTTCAAAAAGCTCAAGCAAGAAGGGATGTCAGTAAGTGAATATCTCAACAAGTTCACTTAGCTTGCTCGCTGATGATGCTCGCTAGAAGAAATTCAAGTGTGGGCTCAATTCAGGTTTAAAAGTGCAAGTCATTGGTAATGACTATACAGATTTTCGGCATCTTGTAGACAAAGCCATGCTTATTGAAAAATCTCGTCGTGAATTGGAAGAATCTCGCAAGAGAAAGATGATGCAGCATGGAGCCCATCAGAATCACTAGCAGAGAGCCAGAACCAATGCACAACACCGCTTTCGTTTCACTCCTCCAATCGCATTCGAACACGCTGACGCCCGCTTGACTCCCTCAGGAAATCGCAGCTTCAGCACCAACAACAATCCGCCTCAGAGGACCAATAATCCAGCTGCAGAAGTCATTTGTTTTAACTACCTTGAAGTGGGGCATTATGCCAACAATGGCCCAAGGAAGCAAGCTTTGATGCTAGCCCAGATGGAGCTAAGCTAAAGTTTCAAGCTGCTACAGACAAGTCTGAAGGAATAAAAGTTTGCAGTGCCAAAGGAATATGTTTGGAAGATGTGCCAGTCCCCAGAGAGTTTTCTGATGTATTTCCAGATGAGCTGCCTGGGATGCCACCAGACAGGGATATAGAATTTCTGATCGAGCTAGTTCCTGTAACACCACCCATGTCCAAGAGACCTTACAGAATGCCTGCTAATGAGTTAGTTGAAGTAAAGAGACAGATTAAACAGCTGCAAGATCAAGGTTTTGTTCGACCAAGTTCTTCGCCATGGGGAGCCCCAGCTCTTCTTGTTGAGAAAAAGGATGGTACTCAGAGAATATGTGTAGATTATCGTTCTCTCAATGAGGTCACCATCAAGAATAAGTACCATTTGCCAAGGATCGATGATTTATTTGATCAAACTTGAAGGAGCCAGAGTGTTCTCGAAGATTGACTTGAAATCAGGTCGTCATCACTTGAAGATTCGTCAAGAGGATATTCCCAAGACAACTTTTGTGACTCAGTATGGACAGTATGAGTATACCATGATGTCCTTTAGTTTGACCAATGCCCCTGCCTATTTCATGACCCTGATGAATAAGGTATTTATGGAATATCTTGATAAGTTTGTTGTTGTCTTTATCGATGACATTATGGTCTACTCTAAAAGTGAGGAAGAACACGAGGATCTCTTGCATCAAGTTTTGACGAAGCTAAGGAAGAATCAACTCTATGCCAAGTTCAGCAAATGTGAGTTCTGGATAAAAAAAGTTGCTTTTCTAGGACATGTCATATCGGCAGAAGGAGTCATCATTGATCTCGGTAATGTACAAGATGTGATCAGTTGGGAGTCACCCAAGACGGTACCCCAAGTCAGAAGTTTTCTCGGAATGGCGGGATATTATCGCCATTTCATAGAAGGTTTTTCCAGAAAGGCTAGACCGCTCACTCAACTTTTGAAAAAGGAGAAGAAATTTATTTGGACATCAGAATGTGAGCGGAGTTTTCAAGAGCTGAAAAAGTGTTTGACAACTACCCAATGCTTATCCTGCTGGATATCAAAAAGAATTTTGAGATATTCTGTGATGCATCCCGACAAGGACTTGGTTGTGTGCTAATGCAAGATAAGAAGGTTGTGGCATATGCTTCACGACAACTAAGGCCACATGAAGTTAATTATCTGTAACACCCCAATTTTTTCCTTAAGTGTTATTTTATTGTCATTTGTGCGATTTGAGATTTATTGGGATTTTTCTGGATTTATTGGAATTTATTTTGAAAATTAAGTAATTAGCCTCCTTGAGAAAACCAATTAAATATCTGCATAGTCAAAATAAAGTTTTGCCAAAAATATTTTATTTGAACTCAAAATGTCTCAAAGTATTTATGAGAATTTTCTTGGATTTTCCTGATATTTTAATTGCCTTAAATAAATTAATCTAATTTCGGGAATTATTTTTAAATCAAAAATCTTTTGAAAAATCGGTGAACAGTACTGGGCCAAAGCCCTGCAATGTGCGCGCGGCCAAGTGCTGTGCGGCCCGTCAGCCGATTCACAGCCGTCGCGCTTGTGGACCGTTGGATCGAGATCGTTCGGTTGAGATCGTGTGGCGTTGTTTTGGAAAGAATTGATCGCATCCGTTGATTTTGGAAAGTGCGGATTGGATCAGATCAGCCGAGATCTAATCATGGCCATTGATCGCGAATCAGACGGCTGGGCGTCTTCGTCTCCGATTCGGGTTTCCAAACCCGTCGGCGCACGCCGTCTCCGCCGTGGAGTGCTAGGGTTGCCATTTGTGGGCGCATGCTGAGGCTATAAAAGCCGTAGCCGCACCCCGAGGTTCCTCACCGTCTTGCGCTTTCAATCGTTCAAGTCTTTGCCATCATGTCGCCGTCGTTTAACCCCAAGAGCTCGCCGTAGTTTTCCGTAGCGTCGCCGACCGTTTTCTCGCCATTCCGTCACCGTCAAGCATCCATCCGCGCCGGGTTCCAGATTCGGTTCGGACGCGTCAAGCCGCGTCGAGGCTGCCACTCATCTAGCCGAGTCACACCAAACGCCGCTCGGTGGTCGATTCCTCCGCCCGGTGCAAGCCCGCCGTCGTGCTTCGAGCTTGCGCACCATTGGATCTTCGCCGACCGTCGGATCGAGCCACGCCTCCGCATTCAACGTTGTTCCGCCTGTAATCCTTGGCCGTTAGATGTGCGATGAGCGTTCGAGATTAAGCCGCGTAAGTATAGAACGGTAGCCGTCGGATTCCCTCGCGGATGTGTGCCGCGTGTCAGCGTGTGGCGCAGGGCGCCGTGGGCCGCGTCCACGGTGGACCAAAGGCGGTTCCGTGGACCAAGTCCGTGGACCAGGGCTGACGTGTCGCCACCCGATTGGTCTGGGCCAGGGCTGACGTCAGCGTTGCGCAATAAAAATCTTTTCCAATAGAAAAATAATTCGGTAAAATCGGAAATTATATTTTCTATATTTTCAGTATTTATTCAAAGTTCAAAAGGCTATATCTTTTGTATTTTAACTCGGATTTGAGTGATTCAAATTTCTAAAAAAATTTAAAATCAAGGTCTATTTATTGGTGAATTTTATTTTATTTTTGTAGTTTGGTTGCTCTCTGTTTTGTTATTTATTTTCTATTTTGGCATTGTTTCGCGTAGACGTTGAACTGCTTGGTGATCCGGAGGAAGATTCGTCGCTTCAAGACCCAAGCTCAGAGCAAGACCAGTACCTACTCCAAGGCAAGTTGTGCTTTGACCATGTTGCACCTGATTTCACAAAATTGCTATTTTGTCTCTTAAACTTTATGAATGATACTTTATGTGTATAAATGATTTCAATTAATCTGGGAATTAGATAATATGCCTATTTGAATTAAATCATACCTTGTCAATTATATGCCATGATCTAATTGTCACCCTAAGATGGTTAATTAATAGTTGGTTAATATTGATAATCAACATAGGCTAGTTAGACTGTCATAGATTGCTTAGCCATGCCACGTCATCACATGTGTCCGAATGTTGATACTTAATCTTGACTAATGGAATATGGAACAATGTTTAAGAATTGGTGTGTCATGTGTTGTCACACAGTGATATCAAGTTGTCGTGGCGAGGAGGTCACACAACTAGATTGAAATGTTGGTGGCACGTGGTGCTTGCTAATCAACTGGGGTGGTAATGATTTAGATTGGGGCAAGTGGCAAGGGGCAGTGGCCAAGGTGGGCCAGGATTGGCAGGGGTATGTGGAAGTCTTGCCTTAATCACTTTAAGGACTTAACCTTGCAAGCCTTTGACCTGAGTCTTTCTTGCAACCACATGTCTGAAATGGGACAGCCTAGCTGAATAATTTGTGAAGCCTAGATTTCAGTACTGTCGTGGTGAATAGTGAGTCCCGGGTTTATGGTTAAAACTCACATGGCGCAAGAGGGGGGCCCTGTTGTGGTGGTTTAACCCTTCAGTGTTGAAACCTTAGCGAGCAGTACTGGGTCTAGGTGTATCATTGTAAAGGCTTTGTTATGATCACTCGCCTTGGTGGTGTTTGGTTGTATCGTGTGGGTAAAGTCCATAACCTCTGCAGAGTGTGCAATCTATTTGAGTAGATGTGCTCACGGTATTGGGCAATGCTCGGGAATTACAGTTAAGGGTTAGACTTTTGTTAAAGAAAAACCTATTGGGATGGCAGGGTGCCATGGAGAATGGAAATTGATTTAGGATTGGAAACTTGGTTTACTTCAGAAATGTTGAATCTATTAATTACTATTATTTGTTTTACTATTTTCAATCTATTTACTGTATTCTTGTTAAATGCCGCTCTACTCCAAAATAGCCATATTAGCCATTCCTTTGGATTAAGCCAAGCATATAGAATATTAGACTTGCATTGCTGTGCACAACTTGTTGAGTGCTTTATGTACTCACCCCAACAACAACAACTTCAGAAGAGGAAGAATCTACGCCTTTCGTGGAGGTTGATTATATGGATGCAAATGCTTAGGGTCCGAGCCTCGTCAGTTGCCTGCGGTGAACTGGGGAGCTTCTACGCTTATTTTTTTCCGCTGCTGCTTATTTTCTATTTCTTTTATAAGCCCGGTGTGGCAATAATCATGTAAGACAACAGTTACTATTAATTATTAAAGTTATATTATATTCCGCTGTGTATGACTATGATAGCATCTATGTTCAGCCTGTGTGCACTAGCGTGATCCTGGACTAGTGCGGTATACACAGAGGGTCCGAATTTGCAAATTCGTGTCTCGAAATTATCCTACCCATGATTTGGAATTGGCAGCCTTAGTGCATGCTCTAAAGATTTGGCGTCATTATCTCATTGGTAATCGTTGTGAGGTTTATACTGATCACAAGAGTTTGAAGTACATTTTTCACCCAAGCTGAACTCAATATGAGACAAAGAAGATGGTTGGAGTTGATCAAAGACTATGACATTGGAATTCATTATCATCTAGGCAAAGCCAATGTCGTATCCGATGCTTTGAGTAGAAAGAGCTACTGCAATACCTTAATGATTAAGGGAAGTCAGTCAGCACTCTATGTGGAATTTCAGAAGCTTAGTCTGTAAGTGGTTCAAGAAGGTTATTTGGCTACTTTGGAAGTACGCCCTACATTGGAAGATCAGATTCGAGAAGCACAGGTTGATGATACCGATATCAAGGATATTAAGCGCAATATGAAGAAAGGAAAAGCCCCAAGTTTCACTGAAGATGAATAAGGTACCGTTTGGTAAGAGAAGTGTATTTCCATACCAGATAAGAAAGAATTCAAAGAGCTGGTACTCAAAGAAGCGCATGAAATTTTATACTCCATTCATCCTCGAAGTACCAAGATATAAAAAGACCTTAAGGAAAGGAGCTGTTACTCAAAGAAGCGCATGAAACTTTATACTCCATTCATCCTGGATGTACCAAGATATATCAAGACCTTAAGGAAAGGTATTAGTGGCCTAGCATGAAGCGTGAGATTGCAGAATATGTTGCACTTTGTGATATCTGCCAAAAGGTCAAGGCAGAGCATCAGATGCTAGCAGGATTGCTACAGCCATCGAAGATTCCAGAGTAGAAGTGGGAAGAAATTGGTATGGATTTCAATACTGAACTCCCAAAGACCCAAGCTGGTTATGATTCGATTTGGGTAATAGTTGATCGATTGACTAAGATAGCTCACTTCATTCCGGTTAAGACTACCTATGTAGGAGATAAATTGGCAGGATTATATATGTCAAGGATTGTTAGTCTTCATTGAGTACTTAAGAAGATAGTCTCTGATAGCAGAACCCAGTTTAACTCTTGTTTTTGGCAGAGTTTGCATGAAGCCATGGGAACCCATCTTAGATTTAGTACTTCCTATCACCATCAAACCAATGGATAAACTGAGCGTGTGAATCAAATTCTTGAGGATATGCTAAGAGCTTTTACCTTAACCTATAGAGCCAAGTGGGACAAGTGTTTACCCTATGCAGAGTTTTCCTACAACAATAACAGCTATCAAGCAATCCTGCAAATATCACCTTTTGAGACCTTATATGGAAGAAAATACAGAACCCCTCAACTAGAAAGAGACTGGGGAAAAACAATTGTTTGGCCCTGCCATACTGCAAGAAGACGAAGAGCAAGTTCAGTTAATTCGAGATATGTTGAAGATAGCTCAAAGCAAGTGGAAGAGTTATGCAGATAATCGTCATCGAGATTTGAATTTCGAGCCCAATGATTATGTGTACCTTAGAGTCACCCCTCTCAAAGGAGTTAAGAGATTTCAAGTAAAAGGGAAGCTTGCTCCTAGATGTTTTGGACCTTTCAAAGTCTTAGAACAAAGAGGAGAGGTTGCTTACAAACTTGAGTTGCCCGTCTTTTTCCAGAATCCATGATGTGTTCCACGTGTCGCAGTTAAAGAAGTGCCTGTGTGTGCCAGAGGAATAGATGCTGTTGGAAGTCATTGATTTGCAAAAGGATCTCACCTACAAGGAGCAGCGTGTGAAAATTTTGGATGTGGCAGAGCGCATCACGAGAAGCAAGACCATCTGTTTTTGCAAGGTCCAGTGGAGCCATAACTTAGAAGAGGAAGCTACTTGGGAGCGAGAAGAGGATCTAAATTCCGAGTTTCCCCACCTATTTTCCAAATCCGTCCAAATCTCAGGGTCGAGATTCCTTTTAAGGGGGTAGGTTTGTAACATCCTAAAATTTTTATTTTGATTTGTTTTATTTATTTTATTCAATTTACAATTTTACGGATTTTATTAAAACTGTTTTTGCAACTCTCAGTTTTACAAAATGAATTTCTGCAGAAAATTTAAAAGCTTACAAATTTTATTGGGTTACAGATAAGCTAAATTATTTTTGATTTTTTCCAGAATTTTGAGAACCTTTTTACTATTTTTCCCAAGCCTATTTAATTTTTAGCATTTAAAAATTAATTAATGTGCTATAAATAGTAATTTTATATTCTTTAAAAATATTTATTCATACTTTTATTTTTGAAACCGATATCTTTTC
Organism: Otatea glauca; assembly: GCA_036346275.1. Classification (NCBI taxonomy): domain Eukaryota; kingdom Viridiplantae; phylum Streptophyta; class Magnoliopsida; order Poales; family Poaceae; genus Otatea; species Otatea glauca. The sequence continues at coordinate 19,232,393 of CM070720.1, forward strand.
AAATTCCCATATTTAATATAATTTATTTCCCAATTTTTGGATTTAATATGAATTTTTAGTAGAAAAATAATTGCTTTTGGGATCTATTATTTCTGTTATGTTCATTCCTACCCGATCCGGCTTCCCTGGCCCACCCATCAGCTACAGTGAACCCTAAATCGCTACAGTACATGAACGGACCCAACCCGCATTTAATTCCCATTCGTTTCACTCATTTACTCCCGCGAACTCGATTACTATTCTGGCCATAAATTCAGTGAGCGTTTCCCGATGATCCGCTAGTCCGATCACCCTAGAAATTGAACCCCAACTTTCTCTCCTCATTCCTCACATTCTCAGCTTTATGTTGTTCCAATCCATCCAACAGATCTCCCTATATAAGCTATTCTTTCCGAATTCCAACGAATATTCGGCGAGCTCTCCCGGCCACTCCTGTCCTCCATTCAGCCTCAAATTTTAACTGGAGCTTACTCTCAGTGTCATCTACATTGGGTAAAATCAAATTTTGAAAACGCTCAACGGAACTCTATCGGCAACCATTTCTTTTCCAAGTCCGGCAAGAGATCAATTTTTGGATTCAAAATGTCTGATCTCCTTCATCTTAAGTTCGATTTACCTCATTTTTCTTCCTAAATTCATATAAAATTATACTCTATCTATTTGTACTAGTTTTGTATTTTATTTGAATTTACTTGGATTTTAATTGAATTTGGGTGATTTTCGCGTATAATTTTCGGTAAGCCAAATGGAGTTGCTACCGACGATCTTGGTCACCTACCCTTCGATCCAGACAAGTCGTAACCTTTGATCATATTGATCTTATGTTTGCAAAGCAATTTGGTTTATACAAATGCATGCTATTTGAGTATCAATGTTTATTTCATGGGAATAGCTATATACCTAGTTGACATTATGGCACCTTGATTATTGTAATGCCATGTATCCATTGTTAACTCTAGGTTGGGACATTACTAGTTGAACATGATCGTACTACCAACATTGGGTTATCGTAGCTATGTTTAGACATACTTAGTTGTACGATGGGGTTCATATCATATAATGAATAATGTTAATCTTGACTTAGTGAGATATTGAATTATGGCCTATAGCCACTGTTGCAAAATTTGTTGTACCATTGCAGGGTTGCCATTGGTCTTGGTTGAACGAATTTGTTTTCCCTCAGGCAAGAGATCGTGCAATAAAGGGGGTGCTTTCTAGCTCATTGGGATGTGGATGTCTTGCCTGAGACAACTTAAGGACTTAATCTTGTGCGCCATTTAACTGGACTTAACCGTACTACCAAAAGTCTGGTATGGAACAGACTAACTGATTAACTTGCAATGTCTAGCCTTGAGTACTGCCAATTGATGGTGTGTGTTCCGGGATGGACATGTAGATTCGCAAGGCGCAAGAGGGGGCCCTGCGGGGCGAAACCTTAGCGGGCAGTATCGAGTTTAGACAGTGCATTATATAGGCTTTGTCATGATCTCTCTGCCGACACACCAAAGGAAGTGTGTTATTAGCGCTTGGCAACAAGAGTTGATCATGTCTTGTGGGTAAAGTTGTACAACCTCTACAGAGTGTAAAACTATTCGAATAGCTGTGTCCACGGTCATGGACATGCCCGGGAATTTCACACGAGGTATGGAGTGTTTTCATGAAATGTTGGATGGTAGATTTGTTGGGATGCGAACGGGGAGTTCACTGTTGTTTTATTGTTTAAAGTTATACTATTGAATTTGGTGGTTGATAATTGTTTTACATGATGTAGGGTGATGCCTCGCTATTCTGTTCATGTTGTCTTATATTGGTTTACAAGTTATTTATTATCTTTTTCATAAAGATGCTTTCAATCTATTTACTGTATTTCAATTCAAGTTATTGCTTTCTGCAGATGAACCATATGATTATCCATCGTCAAGTCTTGCATAAATATATTGCATCATTTCCCTACAGCCTGTTGAGTACTTTTTTACTCACGCCTTTACGCCTTTTTGATCATTTGCTGAGAAAGGACCAGAAAATAATAAATATCAAGAGGATGAATGTATGTTATGAAGACTACGTGGATTAGGAAGGTATTCCCCAGACGATTGCCTGTAGCATGTCGAATGGCCCAAGTTATTTTTTCCGCTACAACAATCTATTTGTTTCTTAAGCCCTTAAGGCATAGTGGTGTAAACTTTGACCATAAGGTCATTTGCTTTATTTAACAATAATTTGGTTTTTCTTAATTAATTCGTTGTATGAAATGATATTTCATCTATGTTTCCACTGTGTGCACTAGCGTGATCCTGGACTAGTGCAGTACACATAGAGGGTTTCGGATTTGCAAATCTGGGTCCCGATAACTATTGTGCATGTACTTGTGCTGCCTGTTGTTTTGTGAAAAATTGATTATTCGAGTGATCCGGCAAGGTTGTCCCCCTTGAGATGTCATGCTTATAAGAGCTGGTTCTCAGTTGATTTGTCCAGTGGCCACTGGTGCCGATTTATTATTTAGCTCTTAGTCCTTGTTGTTGGTGAATTTCCCGTTGCAATGCTATTTCAGTTGCGAAAGGAAGTTTGGCGTTTATCCACCCTTTTATGTGAATGAGAATTAGTTTTACGACTGCCATCTAACATAATTAGTGCTGAGTGTCTGATTGTGTAGATATTTCTTTCTTCTTTACTAAAATGATTGATCAAAGTGGATTGTCATTGTTGCCTAGTATCGCTTAGCTCGGGCCTAGAGGTGAATGCCAACAATGCAGATTATTCTGGTTTGATTTACGTCAGAGATAGGATGAATCATTGCATTTCAATGGTATCTCTAGCTGTCTATGACCAAAAAATGTTATGTTTTGTTGCATTTGAAGTTTCCTAACAATGTTTGTAAGAGAAGTCTAGTTGGAACAGGGATTTGAATTAGTTACAATACTACAATCCTACAACAAACAGACCCTTTTTTTACATGACTTTAGCTTCGATGAAATCATTTGGATTTTTGAGCTTGCATGCTATTACTTTTGGTGTTTTACCAGAATTTCTAAGTATTGAAATGAATTGCGCTCTTACAGATGGAGCTTCCAGAGTGGTTGACATTGTCAAGACTGCAAGGTTCAAGGAGCTCCTGCCCTGGCTATGACCCTGACTGGTACTACACTTGGGCTAGTGAGGAATCCTGTAGCTAGGCCAGTATGTAGGCATATAGTTTTCATTCAAAGTTGTTATATTTGGATAGATCATATACTATGTTATTATAGAATTTTTCGCTTTCATTTCCATATCTGCTCCGTTCCATTCCGTATCCGTTTTCGTCACTATCCGTTCCCGTATCCATTTCCAGAGTTTTTGATTTTATTTTTGTTACCGATAAAAAATATGAAAATGAAAACTAAACAGTCATTTTTCGTTCGTTTTCATCCCTATTTGTAGGGTATGGCCGGCTAGTGTTTTAGTAGGTACAAATGGAGATACCTCCCTTAGCTCCATATCTCTCTTAATATAGCTCCCCGATAGAACCCTTCACCAGGGGCACATCAAGTTGCAGAGCACTACGTACACTAGGGGTACGACATGTCCTTAGCTTTTTCTGTTTTTCTCTTGGGTCACTCAAGAACTGAGATCTTTGCATCCCAACGAATAGCACTACTGTTCCAGCTAATCGACAGACACACGATGCTACGATCGGGCCAAACAAACAAACCTAACAAAAGAAAAAGGAAAGCATCAACGAAGAACAGATCCATATACATATGATCAATTAGTCAGGCACCCATTCCCCTTTGTGAAGCATTATTTAAGTACATCAACCATACAAACAATAACCAAAATCAATCGACGATCAGAAATCAAACCAAGCACTGAATGAAAACATAAAAGACAAGCAACGCCGAATTAAGCTATTTACAGTACTTAATTAAGATCTTAATTATGATCAGTAGCATGTAGCAGTAATTAATCAACGCATAATAATTAAGTCAAGGCATCCATCAAGACCTCCCCTTTGTCCTCCCCTCGATCGATCAGTCATGTGCCCAATGATCAGTTCATGTTGCGGGAGCAGCGCGTGATGGCGGAGCAGCCGCGGCGGTAGGGGTTGGCTGGTTGCTGCGACGCGCAGTTGGTGTAGTAGGATCGGCCGCGCTTGTTGCACGGTACCTGGTCAGCCCGCAGCGCAGCGTAGCTGATGTACCGGTTGGTCGGCTTCCTCGCCGCCAGCGACCGCCGCAGCAGGGCCTCGTCCGGCGTCCCCAGCTCCTCGTCCTCCTCCACCGCGCACTGCCCCAGTGTCCCGTCGCATGTCCTCGTCGACGACGACACCGCCACCGAGTCCATCATGCCGTAGCCGCCGCCGGCGTACGCCAGCGTCGCCGCCCATAGGCAGGCCATCAGGACCACGGCGAGGGCGATGCCAAGGCGAGACATGTCGTCGCTGCTCGTGTTTTGAAATTTGCGCTTGTGTTGGTTTAGGTGGATTGGATTTCTTGGAGCGCATCGCTCTCCTCGTTCTCTTTGAAGTGCAGGAGAGGCTGGGTTGTGTTCATGCGCGGGAGAGAAACGAGGGCGTTCGCACGTTGCATTGCCCGGCGGGCCGGCGACCTGCTCCTACGTTCGCGCGCGCGTCTGCATGGGCTCGACTGTGTGAAGCAGCCTAATTTTAGATTGGGTTTTGAGTGATGTAAAACAAGCATATTATTTCTTCCTCAAAATCAATCAAATTTCTAATCTTGCAATGCGCCTCGAGCGTTCGTGGCCCAATGCGATCGAATAGCCATCCTCTCTGGTGAGGTTTGCCCTGATTAGTAGGGGTCACTACTACAGAACGGCACATCACTATCGTTTTATCTGTGTCGGTTCTTAAGTTTTTAAGAAAAAACGATTGTGATAGATAACTTCGGAGGGGTGTTAGTAATAATCACTATCGGTTCTGAGATTATAAGTGATTGTGATGTAGCACTGGGCATATCACAATCGGTTCTCAACTAAAAAGTGATAGTGATGTGGACGGTAATCACTATCGGTTCCAAGAAAAGAAGCGATAGTGATGATCACGCACATCACTATCGGTTCTTTCATGAAGCGATAGAATGCATATATACATCACTATCGGTTCCAAGAAAAGAAACGATAGTGATGTGCACGTGATCATCACTATCGCTTTTATGAAAATAACCGATAGTGATAACCGTGCACATCACTATTGTGATGATTACACATTTGTGTCGGTTTTCTATACAAAACCGATAGTGATATGTAATCATTTGTGTCGGTTTTTCAGAGAAAACCGACAGTGATGTTTGATTTTGTGTCAGTCTTTACAAAAACCGATAGTGATGATGTTTTCCTGTGGTTCAAATATGACAATACAAGTCCTCACGAAAAAAAGGAAACACAATGTAAGAGATTGGTTTGTGTAAGTTCTTAACCACCGAGCAATCCAAATTCAATAATATAAGTCGAGGAAATGTTTTATATTACACATCACTGTCGGTTTCGATATACACATCCACACATGCATTTCTTCATAAGTTTAGAGTAGATGATCAAAGCTTGAACCAACTTCAGATGACTGCAGTCAGTATTGCCACCAATAAATGAGTTTCATCATTTAGTACTACTACACACATGTTTGGACATTACTTTTGGTAGCATGTTGTGTCGGTTTTTCATTGTAAACCGATAGGGACACTAATATTTGTGTCGGTTTTTCAGTAAAAAGCGATAGTGTTATTTTCCATTTTGTGTCGGTTTTATATGAAACCGATACAGATGACTAAATTATTTGTATCGATTCTTGTTAAAAACCGACACAGATGAGGATATTATTTGTATCGGTTCTTGTTGAAAACCGACACAGATGAGGATATTATTTGTATCGGTTCTTGTTGAAAACCGACACAGATGACACTACTACAGAATGGTACATCACTATCGCTTCATCTGTGTCGGTTCTTAAGTTTTTTGGAAGAAACGATTGTGATAGATGACTTAGGAGAGGCATTAATCATAATCACTCTCGGTTCTCAGGTTAGAAGTGATAGTGATGTAGCACTGGGAACATTACAATCGGTTCTTATGCGAGAAGTGATAGTGATGTGCATTATCATCACTATCAGTTTTCATATAAGAAGCGATAGTGATGAGCACGTACACATCACTATCGGTTCTTATTCAAGAAGCGATAGTGATGATAATGCACATCACTATCGCTTCTCACAAAAGAACCGATAGTGATGAGCACGCGCTTATCACTATCGGTTCTTTTGTGAGAAGCGATAGTGATGTGATATCATCACTATCGCTTCTGAATAAGAACCGATAGTGATGTGTACGTGCTCATCACTATCGCGTTTTATGTGGGAACCGATTGTGATGACTATGATAATCACTATCGCTTGTCTTCTAAGAACCGACTGTGATGTGCATTATCACATCACTATCGCTTTTTATATGAGAACCGATAGTGATGTACCTCGTTAGGTTATTTATACCACTCGAATCAACTCTTCTCTGTTATTGTTCCGAGGAGGTTTCTCCGCCGCCACCGAAAAAATAGCTCATATTCGTGGTTGGAAGCAATACTTGGGTGAGAAAATTTGAAATCCTCAAGGGTGGGTGTTAAGAGGGTAAATTTGAAGCCCTAACTTGAGGAGATTTCCCTCATTTTGCATAATTTGTGGTTTTCTTCAAAATGTGAGCATTCCTTCAAACCCCTTTAATTTTGCACTATGTAATTTTGATATGTCATGAACAAAGTTTAGATTGCTTTGGTATTGTGTATATCCTATCGATTTCACACCCTTTATTCACAAGCATGTACACATGTATTTAATTATCTTAATTTGTAGTGCTTTGATGTTAATATGGAATTATTATTGTCACACCGATGAATGCTAGAGTTTAGGGTGCGGAACCACGCCTCCCGCTCGAGGATGCTTGTTTATAAATATACCGAACGAAATGGCATATTTATAAGCGAGCAGTCTCGAATTGTCCACGTTCTTTGGACAGTTCGAGGATATGTGCTTCGGGCAAGTTCCTGAGCTATGTTGTACAACTGCAGAGTAGAGATTTCGGTAGCGTCTCCCTGATATTCTCCAGATACACACCCCTCTTGACCTGTTGTCGAGACGTGTATATGGAGAATAGCGAGATGCTGCCGAAATTTTCTCTGGAGTTGTACAACGGCTTAGGAACTTGTCGGAACCACATATCCTCGAATGGGATTAGGACCAAACCTATTTAGAGATTAGGAGTCATCGTTGATACCCTTGTATTGTTTCGTTGTAGTCAAAAGATCTGTAGGCTACTGCACTATATAATTAGATTGTTTGATATCATTGTTCATGTTAAAAATGTATGTCTCTTATCTAGGAAATTGGAAGCTCTAAACCAGGGAAGAATCTAGGTATCGATCGGGAGTACATATTTCATATATGTTGCGTGAAATTGTCATCTATTTTGCAACGGTAATATTAATCAAATGATGTCTCAATATTTCAAATAGCTAGCTTGTTGTCGCTCGGTTTGTGCATAATTTATTGGGTGAAGTTTAATTGCGGATGAACCGTAAGGAATGGATGTATGCAAAAGTCGTGTGAGTGCTTTGAATTTGGAGGGTGTTAAGGAGTTCAAAAAATTGCCAAGAGGACATGGTGAGGAGGGGTGTAAACTTCATATATTGTCCTTGCATTGATTGCACCAATCTGAGAAGATTTAACAACTCAGCTCAAATTGAGGACCACCTGATTCGACGTGGTTTCGTGAGGAATTACACGTGTTGGATCCATCACGGGGAGACAGGTAGTACCCTGCCGGTATGCAATGAAGACACGGTGGAACCGGATGATGAGTTGCAGTTTGATATGTTTGAGGAGGAGAATTTGGAGCAAATGTTGCGGGATGTGGAGGGTAATTACACAGAAAGAGAGTTTGAAAAGTTTAAAAGCTTGATGGAAGACGATGCGAAACCACTGTTCACAGGTTGCAAAGCAGAATACACCAAGTTAGGTTCGGTCCTTGCATTGTTCGAACTGAAGGCAAAACACCGTTGGACAAATACAAGTTTCAATGCACTTCTAGTTCTTCTATCGGATCTGCTTCCGGAGGGAAACGAGTTGCCAACAAGCATTTATGAAGCGAAGAAGCTACTATGTCCCATGGGAATGGAAATAGAAAGGATACATGCATGTCCAAATGATTGCATCTTGTACCGTAACGCACATCGAGAGCTGCACATTTGTCCGGCTTGCGGTGTGCCTCGGTACAAACAAAAGGAGAAGCGTAACGACAAGAAGCGTAAGAGCCGGGCAACGAGGGTGAAGAGGTCACTAAAGGTGCACCGCCAAGGTATTGTGGTACTTGCCCATCATTCCCGTCTGAGAGGTTGTTTGCAAATCCTAGAGAAGCAAAATTGTTGTGTTGGCATTATGAGTCTCGAAGGAAGATGGCAAGTCGAGACACCCTCCGATTCGGCTCAATGGAGAAACATCGATTGGAAACATGAGGAGTTTGGTGCTGAAATGAGGAACATAAGATTTGGATTGAGTACCGATGGAATGAATCCGTTTGGTAACATGAGCGATCGTCACAAAGACGTGGCGGTTCATTGTGTATCTACAACCTCCTCCTTAGTTGTGCATGAAGCGTAAGGATATCATGATGTCGTTATAATCTCGGGACCCAAACAAAGGAAATGATATTGATGTGTACCTCGCTCTATTGATCGAGGATTTGGTAAAATTGTGGAATGACGGGTCATTGTGTGGGATGCGTCTGAGAGAGCATTTCACCCTACGGGCTATGGTATTTTGCACCATAAATGATTTCTCGGCTCTTGGTAATTTGGCTACTCTGACGAAAGGAGCAAAAGCGTGTCCTATTTGTGAAGAGGAGACCGAGAGCCTATGGTCGCGAATTCCAAGAAAGCGTGTATATGGGTCACCGTAGGTTTCTACCTCAAGTCATCGATACCGTAAGATGGATGACAAATTTGATGGGAAGAGGAAGTCCATTCGCACCGCAGCCTATGAGTGGAAGGCAAGTATATTCACGTGTATAGGATATCGATGTTCAGTACGGAAAGAGCCGTAAATCTGTTCGTTCTAGGACCATTTGGAAGAAGAGGTCAATATTTTGGGACTTACCGCATCGAAGGAGTTAGATGTTCGCATTGTATTGATGTCATGCACGTTGAGAAGAATGTCTGCGATAATTTGGTTGGTACCATCTTGAACATACCGGAAAGACAAAGGATGGTGTGAATGCTCGTCGCGACATAGCCTACATGGGAATCAGGCCCAGGCTTGCAGTGATAGAGGAGGATGGAAAATGTCCGTATATGCCCGCTGCATGCTACACCCTGTCCAAGAAGGAGAAAGTGGACCTTTGCAAATGTCTCTATGGTATTAAAGTTCCATCTGGCTACTCCGCGAACATTAAGAAGCTTGTGTCCTTGGATGATTTGAAGTTGTTGGGCATGAAGTCCCACGATTGCCATGTCTTTATGACCCAAATGCTCCCAGTTGCAATAAGAAGTATTCGCCAGAGGATGTCAGTTTGCAATCACGGCCGTGTTACTTCTTCAATGCGATCTCTGCGCAGTTATTGACCCCGACGTGCTAGACAACTTGCAGAGTGAGGTGGTGCGACTCTATGTCGACTTGAGATGCATTTCCCACCGTCGTTCTTCGATGTCATGGTCCACCTTGTTGTTCACCTCGTTAGAGAGATTAAGATATGTGGACCGGCATTCCTACGTTATATGTACCCGCTCGAGAGGTACATGGGTATATTAAAATCCTACGTGAGGAATCGGTCAAGCTCGAGGGTAGTATTGTGGAAGGTTATGGTAATCAAGAGGTTATTGAGTTCTGCGTGGACTATCTCGGGAAAAGACAAGCAATCGGTGTTCCTCTATCTCGCCATGAGGGCGAATTGTTGGCAAAGGAACCGTTGGATCGAAACTAACGAGGCCACGGTTTGATATGTATTGCAAAGCGCATCCGATGATCTTGCGCAGAGCGCAGAAGTTGCGAGGTACATCGAGCAAGACAAGTCGATATTACGGAAGAGAATCCACAAATGGATGAGCTTTCCATCATGCGAACACAACGATAGATTTCTCACATGGTTCAAACAAAGGGCGGAGGTCTCGTTAGTGAGACTATCAAATGGTTGGTCGACGGACCTAGATTTAATGTACGCATATGGCAGGGTACGATATTAATGGGTACACCTTTTACATCGAAAGTCGATCTAAGAGTCTTGTCAAAAAGCGTGGTGTAAGCATAGATGCTTTTTCCGATTAACATCACTCAAAGGAGGATCCTCAATGGCAATGAACTCTTACTTGGGTGATCAAGAAATTTGGGAGCTCGATTACGGAATATACCAAATTCCATTATTCGATGTAAGTGGGTGGGACTCCTACATGGAGTGAAGGTCGACAAGAGAGGTTTTACTCTTGTGGATCTCAACAGACTCGCCTATAAAGATGACCCATTCGTGCTTTCGAAGCAAGCAAATCAGTCTTCTATGTGCGTTATTCGCCAATCCGAGGTTGCACGTCGTTCTTCATGGCAAGCGCGGATCGTTGGAGTCGAAAATGTCATAGATGAAGAAGAATACGCCAATTTGATGAAATACCTCCGCTTATGCGGATGGGGCTGTCTTAGTGGCGACGATGACACACATGGAAGAAATTACATGCGTGTAGATCATCAGGAAGGGTTGTATTGTAAATAAATGGACTATTATAATGTTTGTTGTTAATCTCATTGTTGTATTATGTATGTCAAATAGTTTGCAATGCTTTCAAGTAAAATCCATGGTGAATTGTTTGTTGGAGGCTTTGATGGAAATGCAATGTCCTTTATGCTCGCACTTTGTGCCATATGTTTTGAAAGAAAATTCTATTTGTGAAATTATTGTTGGGAAAGCTTGTAAATAGTCAAAACATCATTTATGAAAATTATCGTGCAATTCAGGATTAATTTGAAAAAGTTTTGACTTTTCTACACTTTACGCACAAGTCATGTCTACGAAATGAATTTTGGCATATTTCTTGAACGAGGTCGCTTTTTCCCAAAATTCTTTTATGAAAAGATTTGCAGTATCCCGAAATATGTTTCTGCAAAATTCCTAATAATTTCAACAACGAACGAAAATGTTATGGCATTTTCTCTCTCTGATGAAATGCTGAAAATTCAGAACTTGCAGTATTCTGAAAAGGGAATAGTGCAATGAACTACATTTGTGTCGGTTTTCTTTAAAAAAGTGATACGGATATTGAGCTTATCAGTGTCGGTTTTCCTAAAATAAGCGATACTGATTACTATACACATCTGTGTCGGTTTTTTACAATAAGCGATACTGATGACTATAAACATCTGTGTCGGTTTTGTGTGAAAAAGCGATACTGATGTTGATTTACACGTCTGTGTCGGTAATTGTACAAAAATGATACTGAAGATTGACACATCTGTGTCGGTTTTTTTAAAATAAGCGTCATCGATGACTATAAATATCGTGTCGGTTTTGTGTGAAAAGCGACATCGATGTTGATTTACACATCCGTGTCGGTTATTGTAAAAACGACATCAAGATTGAAACATCCGTGTCGGTTTTATTCGAAGAAACGACACGGATATGTATATTATCAGGATCGGTTTTCCTAAAAAAACGACACTGATGACCCCCCGCCAAGTCGATTCAGGCGCGCGCGCAGCATACTCTCATTAACCTAGCGAAGCCGCCCCCCTGCCTCACGCCGCCGCCACGCCTACCCGCCGCCCGCCGCCTCGCCCGCCGTCCTCGCCCGACCGACCGCCTCGCCCGACGCCCACCCCGACGCCGTCGACCGCCCGACCCGACGCCCGAGCCGGCCCGATGACTCGCCTCGCCGCCTTGCCCGCCACCCGCCGCCCCTCCGCCCGCCCGACGACCGCCGCCCCCCAGCCGACGCTCCTCCCGACGCCCACGACCGCCCGACTCTCGACGCCCGACCTACCCCGACGACTCGCCGCCCGCCCGCCACCGGCGCCCCTCCGACCGCCCGACGACCGGCCGCCCGTCCCCGACGCCTCTGCGACTGACGCTCTATCTTCGTAACTTTCTAAACCATCCTTTCTTCAGATGTGAGTTGGCTTGATGTTCCTCACTGGTAACACAAGATGAAATCAACAAGCTAGTTTCTAGCAAGATATAACTTCCAAACATGTTGATTTTATGCAATAGAGTATGAATTTGAATAGTAACACTAAAGGGTAGAAAGATCACTTATAAGGGTATAGAACAATCACAAGGTTATACTTTCACACTAGCGTATGAATGGGACACGAGAAAAACACAACTCCTATTCAGCATTAAGGGCATACAGAGACAGAATGTGGAAATTACAGACAGTTTACCATGCCCACACATAACACAAATTGTCAAAAGTGAATGGTAACCATTTTAGTGATATATTATTTAACGTCGGTCTAAAACAGTATTCATAACTGAGAGTTTGATAACCAACAATGCCAAGCACTTGTGGTAGAAATTTTTAATTTTCATAATCAACTTGCATAATTGCGTTGTGTAGTTTGTCACTCCTAAGGAGGAAAATTTTAAGAATGACCAAGAGATGTAGTGCGGTTTCTTATAGTTGATAAAGAAAAGAACCAATCTTGATTATTACAAGGAAAATGCAGAGAGCAACAAAAATGGAAATAAATGTGTTGTGGGAAGCCCTTGCGCACTTTCCGATGGCAATCAAGCTTGTTTCGCACATTATATATGGAAGGTTTCACTGGGCATCATTCATGGAGAATATGTACAAGTACACTAGAATTGCAGTATGTACATTATTGTCCTTACGACAAAGTTACAGAACAAGAAAATTATTTCTCTAATTCAAGTTTGAGAGCAAACATTTCTGAGTTCAAATTTCACAATGCATGCTTTCATCATCTACCGCAAAATCTGAGAATATGATCTACATGTTATTATTGTTACTGTAATATGATCTACGTTAGAGTTAAAAATGCGTAACCTACGTCTCCCATTCGAGAGTGCTTATTTATGAATATGCCATTTCGTCACATTCATAAGCAAGCATTCTCGAATTGTCCACGTTTTTTGGACAATTCGAGGATATGTGGTTCGGGCAAGTTCCTGAGCTGTTGTACAACTGCAGAGTAGATTTCGGTAGCATCTCCCACGGTGTTCTCGGGTATACACCCTCTTGACTGTTGTCGAGACGTATACCGAGAACAGCGAGATGTGCCAAATCTACTGCAGCTTGTACAACGGCTTAGGAACTTGCTCGAACCACATATCCTCGAATGGGATTAGGACCAAACCTATTTAGAGAGTAGGGGTTATCGTTGGTACGTATTTAGGTGATCAACAGATAAACTTTTTTTGAAGATCGTTCGTTCATTTGTTACTCTACTGAAATATGCTAGAACAGTTACATCTTATTACTTATCTATTCAGCTATTGCTTTACATGATTTATTGTCAAGTTCACAAAATAGGTACTAATTGCTTTCTCTCATGTCAAATATATGACCTTATCAGATTAGAAAACTCAAAATGTCACAATTAGAGAGCATCGGCTCCTCGCCAGACAGAGTAGAAGGTGCTCCCGAGGGGCCGAGCCAAGTTCCAAATGTTGAGAGGCCGAGTAAGGTGAGGAAGGCCCGAGGACCGAACAAAGGGGCCACAGGGAGAACACCGCAGGTTCTCCACTTCAATGCCACGGGGGTCTGCACAGGCCCTCCCAAGTACAAGGGGCGATACCGTTCATTCCTCGGTCAATTGGTGAGAGAGAGTGCCCATAACGATTAAGGATTGGAGGAAGGAAGTCACACGAGCGTAAGAATCGACTGTGGGATGAGGTTAAGGGCAAGTGGATTATAGAGGAGGAAGATGAACGCAACGCGAGACGGTACTCCTTGAAGAGGATGGGTGTGGCCTTGAGGCACTTCAGGGTCCTCATGCACAGTGAGTACGTACTGAAAGGTCGTACACCATTCGAGAGGTATCCGTTCGTTACTACAGATGTTTGGGTGGAGTTCACGACGACGAAGGGTACGCCCGAGGCAGAGCAGCTAAGAGAGAGGAATACCGCTATCCAGAGGCACAACACGCACCCGCACCACCTCGGTACAGGCGGCTATGAGGGGAAGAAGGCAGAGTGGGCGCGACTAGCCGAGGAGTGCGCGAACTCCGGGACGACGATGCCTTACTCCCACATATGTGAGGCAGGCGAGCAACTGGGTATTAGCGAGGACAAAGAAAACCCCTGACGGGCAGCTTGTAGTCGCAAACCCCGCTACTGCGCACGTCGTCTCTGCCATCGTAAGACATCTGACTTAGTACATTGCAGTTGGCCTAGCTTGTTGTATTTCAGATCTAATTCGTACTCGCTTATTGCAGGAGGAGGTAAGCCAGCGGAAAGAGCAGGGGACCTTCGAGAGCCAAGGGTCGAAGGATATCCTGTCGTCTGCGATCGGGAAGCCCGATCATAAGGGCCGGGTGCTCGGCGCAGGGTCGGGGCATACGAAGAAGTCCTACTTCCAAGATGACGTTTCGAGTGCTAGATCAAGATCATGGGAGGCACGCGCGGAGCGCCTCAAGGAGACGCTCAGGGAGCAGCTGAGGGAGGAGATCAAGGATGAGATGAGGGGGGAGATGATGGCACGTGAAGATGAGATAAGGGCTGAGATGATGGCACGTGAGGAGCGCCTGAGGTCTGAGATGATGGCGATGATCTCCCAGAGTCAGAGCCAGAATCCCTCACCTCTTGTAGAGAAGCCTGTGCCCCGACCTAGCAGCTGTGGTTCCAAAAATGATAAGACCGATCCCCATCTGAAGGTAATAATTAATTTTTCCTAAATTAAATCTACAAGTGTAACTCCCACAATGTTTCTCCTCAAGTTGCGTACATCTTGCAGGCCCCTGCTAAGTGCCCGACACCACCACCGACGGAGGATGGATTTCTGTCGAGGCTGCACGCGGGTTGCATTTCCGTGCAAGGAGACCGACAACGTGCATGGTCACCTTTGGGAAGGGCTACATGAGGGTGCGGTGGACTACGCCCACGAACACTTCTTATCACATGTGCTCGAGTTCCCCAACGAAGATATCGGCACTCTCGGGCAAGCACGCATGTCGCTCATCAAGTGGCCCACGACGGGTGTCGATCTTGGTCAAGGTAAAAATCCCCGCGTCTTCTCTACCATTCCAAAGAGTACCGCAATAAGTTAAATATGCGCGCTTTGTAGGTTCCTACCGTACCTGTGCTTACTCGTGCTCCTGATTCTGTTCCCACCACCGTGATGAGTCCTACACGGAGTGCAGAGCTCACGTGTAAAAGGACAAGCACGACACCAACAGAACCACAAGAGGCCTCTGAGACTCCTTCTGCCAAGAAGGCAAAGCTGATAAAGGCCACAAAGCCCCTTGAGGTACTTGAAAAGCCAACTACCCTCACCTCGAAGACTCCTTCGGCCCAGAAAGAAAAGTCAGCATAGGCCACAGACATCCCTTATGATTTTAAGGTCTACGTACATGGAAAGCCCCTGCTTGCATCCAACGAACTAAATGGTCTAGGCAGGTGGACTCGCAAGCTCCATGGATGGTATATTGATAAGGTGAATGAGGAAGAGCGTCGAGTTGACTTCAATGTGATGTATAAAAGGGTACATTTCCACCGTGATGAGAATGGGATATTCCCTGTTAGTTTTGAGGATCTGTTTCTTGTGTACCAATTAAAAGCCGTCGATATTTCTACTTTACGATCTTGGACGCTGTGAGTATCGCACCATACAACATGAGCTGACGACTTTTATAGGATTTTGCATTATGTTTTCTAATATCAACACGAGTTGCAGGGCAATGAGACAGCGAGCCGTGACGAATCTAAACCAAGTTGGGTTCATCGACCCCGAGCTAGTGTCTGCGACCACGGCTAGGATACATCCGGTGTTTGTTGCTGGCTACGTCAAGAGGGTATTGCATACTGAGTCGACGAAGGACTTCGTTGTAATACCGTACCACGAGGAGTAAGTAGTACAAACCCTTCAATTACTTGTACGCACTTAAACCGTATGCGAACTTATTTCCTTGCACTACATTCCATTTAATAAGCAACCATTGGGTTCTACTCGTCCTCGTTCCGAGTGAAAACACAGTCTATATTTTTAACTCAATCAAGAAGAGACCGATGGCCTACGCGATCAAGTGTCCTTTGCAGAAGTAAGTACATTACCGTAACCTAACACTTTATGAATTTAACTATATTTTTTTTACTCAATGGCATCTCTCCAATATATGTAGGGGTTTCTCAGACTATGTCGATGAAGGAGGGTCACACAATAACAAAAAGGGCAAGACGCTGGAGTATAAGAAATTCACGGTACAAGTGCCTAGCATATATACGTTTAATTTTTTTGACATCTAATCTTCGTGTGTTAATTTCTTTTTCTCTCTTCACAGTGTCATCAACAGGGCAGCGATGACCTGTGCGGCTTCTATGTCATGCAACACATGTTGGTTGTGGTCGGCGGCTCACACCTTTTCCTAAGGTATATGTACATGCATACTTAGCCTTTCACATACAAATTTTGAAACTTAAATTCATGCACTCATTTATGTTTTGCAGATGATCAATATCCCTAGAAGAGCTTAGACAAAGAAAGCACTCAACAATTTACGAGATCACTTATGCCAATGGTGCTGGTTAGAAGTTATATCGGAGGATGGTAGGTTTAGAGATCTGAGCGTCCTACTAGTCCATATGGAAACAATATTAATTGTATATGTCAATGTGATATATATGCACGTGTCTTGATTGTTAAGCATGTTTGTGTTTGTATGTTGTGAACGAATGGGCTATATGTATTGCAATTTACGTATTCGTGTTCGTGAATGTGATATGTGCATTACGTGTTATGTATTGTCAATGTGATATATATATGCCCAATGTTAATATGTGTGTTATTTTGGATAATATGCAAAATTGAAACACCCATGAGGGTCATCGAATCGGTTCTTATGAGGCGGTTGTGATGACCTCTCATCGAATCGGTTCTTTTAAGAAAGCGATTGTGATGACCACATTAGTAGAATCGGTTCTTTTACAGGCGATAGTGATAACCATACCATTACAATCGGTTCTTGGAATAAAGCGATTGTGATGATACATTATCGAATCGGTTATTTAAAGGAAGCGATTACGATGACCTCATTAGAATCGGTTCTTTTTGGAACCGATTACGATAACGCGGTTATCGAATCGGTTCTACAAAAGAACCGATTCTAATGAGGTCATCGAATCGATTCTTTAAAGAAGCGATTACGATGACCTCATTAGAATCGGTTCTTTTGCGAAACCGATTCTGATAACGTGGTTATCAGAATCGGTTCGGCAAAAGAACCGATTCTAATGAGGGGGTCATCAGAATCGCTTCCTTTAAAGAACCGATTCTGATGACCCTTTATCAGAATCGGTTATTAGAAAAAACCGATTGTGATAATGTGTTCATCAGAATCGGTTTGATCTAAGAACCGATTCTAATGAGGATTTATCACAATCGGGGTAAACCCGACTGTGATAACTCCACCTCATCACTATCCAAAGACTTCGTATCGCCACTTGAACCGATTGTAATGACAAAAAAGAACCGATTCTGATTTACAATTCTGTAGTAGTGGGTGGGAAAAAAACAGAAACAAAAAAACCGAACCAAATAAACCGATTATTTCGGTTTTCGGGTTTTGATTCGGTTTTCATTTTACTGCTATTTGGTTTTTTGGCTATCGGTTCGGTTTTTAGCTGGCATTAATTGAAAAGCCAAACAAGCCGAATAATACACGGACTCCACTCAGCCACTCGCCTCCTCGCGGACTCCACTCTTTCGGTCTTCGTCTTTCCAGCGGAAGCATCCAAAGCAATACATGGAGACAGCGGGGTTGCAGACTCCACTCGCGAGCTACGGAGGTGCGGACTCCACTCACCTCCAGCCTCCTCAGCCTCGCGGTCCACCAGGCACCACCAAGCGAGCGGCGACGTGAGCGGACTCCACTCTTCCCGCACGAGGAGTCCCTAGGGCACCACCAAATCAGATACACGGAGGCAGCGTGGTGGCGCTCGGTGACTAGATCCAGTTGAGAAGGATGTGGTGGCGGCCTGGCGGAGGCGGGACTAGACGGCGATAGCTGGAGGGTCGCGTCTGGCGAGGCGCCGGCCCAGTCAAAGAAGGCCATAAGGTCACTCAGACGGAGGCGCTCGCGGTGGCTAGATCTGGCACGGGGATGCAGTGGCGGCCTCGGCAGAGCGGTCCTCGGGCGGCGGCGGCCTCGGCAGAGTGGTCCTCGGGCGGCGGCGGCCTCAGCCTCGGTGCGGCGCATCCTCCCCCCACGCGGCGGCACCTCGTCCCTCGGTGATTCCTCCTCCGATGTGGTGCTCCCTCGACGCATCCTTTATTGATCTGAATCACTGTTTGTTTGTCCTAAATCACTTATTTTTACTAATATGATCATCTGAATTGGCACCTTTTGCGGTTAACCGAAAAACCCTAGATCGAGTATGGAATACGAATCATCCATCTGGACTGGCACCTTTTACCTAGTAACTATTACAATGATTTTTTAATCAATTATGTTTCTCCATTTCAATTTTGATTCAAGATCAAAAAACTTCAATGTAGATTTCACCAAGTCTGCAGGGTGACCTTGTTGTCAGATCATACTAATTGATAATAGTAAGGTTCCTAATTGATAAAACATAGTAAGTTTCCTGGGGAACATTGCTAATAGCAAGGTTCCTGGGAAATTCGGTTAAACTGAAAACCAAATTAATCGAACCGATTTGGTTCGGTTAATTCGGTTCGGTTTTTAGATCAGTTCGGTTTCGGTTCGGTTAGCAAAATCCAAAAACCGAAAAAAAATCGAACTGAAAAAACCGAATTAACCGAATGCCCACCCCTACTGATTAGAGGTGGGGTTCACCAATGTTATGGTTTCGAGGGGTTGGATCCATTGGCTACAGGGTCGATCAGGAGTGGACGTGTGCGTCTGAAGGCGATGGCTTATCGAATGTAATGTGATGAAATTTGTGAAAATATAAAAAATTAAAGTATTATTTATTTGATTCCTTTAATTTTAGGATTTTCTAAATTATTTATTATTTTACTAAAAATGATTTTTATGAATTTCAAAAGCTGTTATCACTTTTTCAGAATTATAAAAATTTTATTACTGAATAAAAATCGACTAAAAATTAATAAAAAAATCAGGCTTTGATTAAACCTTATCCAATTAAATGGCCAGAAAGCCAAGTTAGATTTAACAAAAATAAAATCATGCAACGTACAGTATTCCTCTAGCATTAGGCTTACCCTAAGGAGATCTAAGGTGAACCGTAAAATTTCAGTTAGACTATACTAGGCATCTCTCTCGTGAAGTGTCATCTAGGTAGCCCTGTAGCTTTTTTTTTTTTCAAATATGCCTTCCACAGCAAGCTGCTCCTGCCGCGGCTGGTCTTCCCCTCTCGCGCTACTTCCTACTGCGGTTACATAATGCGACAGAACGCAATCATTTGGAGGGGCTAGATTTGATAAAAAGACATTTTCTAACGGGAGCAAGATTTGAAAAAAAAAAACGAAATCTACAGATTACATATGTGAACAGTAGTTCTCTCTCTCGCACAAGGGCATCGAGAATTCGGACATAGTATACTGACTACAACATTTGAGTCAGCTGCTGCCAGTGATTTGTTTCTGATGCGCGCCCGGTCGTCCATTGAGGAGCATGCCCTCTCTCTCCTCCAGCTCAGTTTTTGGGTGATGCGTAGGCTGATTTGGCACTCTTGTATGCCTTAGTATCTAAATTAGGTGATATAAGTTGAACACATCACCTCTTACTTTCTAAAGGCCATTGTTAGCTATTTTTACTTTAACTCACACTACTGCACACAAGTTTATCACAGACGGTTTTGTGAACTGGTTGTATCAAACTGTCAGTGAGGACTATGGCTCATCACACACGGTTTGCTAACCGTCAGGGCAAAAATTCAACACAGAAGGTTTCAAATTGGAACCATCTATGATGTAGGGGTCATCACTGACGGTTCCAAGTTGGAACCGTTTGTAATGTAGGGGTCATCATAGGCGGTTTTTAATAAGAACCGTCTGTGATGTTGAATTTCTATTATTTACATTTTTTGATTTATTGGCTAGGCTCACGAAATGCTAGCCATGCCATCTGAAGCAAAAGACATTACAGAGTATCATCAGTATATTATTATGACATACATTTCAGAAATGAACTCGGATCATATATTACAACATACAACGCATCCATTTCAGAAATCAACTCTGATTGCACATTACAATGTACAACGCATCCATTTTAGAAATCAACTCACATATATAAAAACCAATAGAATTCAAAACTACAACTCACAAATTCACAGCACAAGGTTCACAATTTAATCGAAATGGTAGCTAACAAATTCACAACTCATGAGGTGATACTTGAGTGGCATTCGCCTTTTAGATTTATGACCTCACGCATCAAGAAGGCACAGAGTTGTCCTCGAATACCTAGCAGGTCAACCTGGTCTAACGCAGATTCAGCGCATTTCCAAGCCTGTCGATGGGTAGAGTAAAGTCTTACGTGCATATAAATTAATAAGTGGAAACAATTATTCCAAGATTGACAAATATATGACATTGGTGTTCTGTAAACCAATGAGGAGTTGCATGTTGTGGCAAACGTAGAATCTGTAAATATACTAGCGGATACAGGAAACTTATAAATATATGAAGGACCGAAATGACGATCATATGGGGGTGAATGATCGAAAATAAAATTTTCCCACTAAAAATTATCCAACCAAGCCCACAGACAATTCAATCAAAAGGAGCAAAAGAAATGTAGGAAGTTTTCCTGCAAGTCCGGTACAACTGGATTGAATCCGGTATAACTGCACGAAGGGCGGTATGACCATGCTCAAGAACAGCAAGAAGAACAAAACTAAGAAAAAGACGAACTCAAAAGCTAATTTAAGGAATCTTTTGATCGGCTAGACAAAAACTCACGAAACTTGGTAGATGTGATCCTAAGGATATCAGGAACTTATTCCAACCTTCAATCATAAGGATTGATGTCAAAGTTCCGACCTTTTTCACTTTGAACGAAGAACACATCAAGTTTGAGTAAAACTCGAGAACTTGATCTTGGACTAGCTCGTGGGGTTTTGATGATCAAGATGATCTTTGATAACTTCCCACACATCACAGCAAGCAAGAACACAAGTCCAAAAACCCCTCAAACACGATCTAGAAGAATGATTCACTTAAGCATACAAGATCGATTTCTTGCAAGAAAGAACACAAGATTTGCCTAGATGATTGGGATATGGTCTGAAGAGGACTCATTCATCAATCATACATCCTCAGCACAAGATCCACAAGCATTTTGAAGGAGGGGAGGCAAATCCAAGTGAGCAAGAAGCAAATTGCAAGAAAGTAAGGGTGTGTTTAGTAGGGCTCCAGCTCCACGGATCCATGGATCGGTGGAGTGGTATTCTAGCTCCACCAGATCCATGGAGCTGGGCTGTGAGTACATTAAGAGTGTTTAGATGGATAATCTTCTTTCTGATTTAGACCAAAAGTATAAACTTAATTCACTTTATTTTAGCCTACAAGTTTGGATCTCGGTGAAGTGGGATGCGGAGCTCTACCAAACAGCCCTAAATTGCGAATTTAATTATGAATTTAAATGCGTAAAGTAAATTCAAGCATAAGAAAAATAATTTGCATTTCTGGAAGGGAGGTTTACAAAGCCTCACAACAAAGTGGACAAAAAGCTCAAAAGAGACAAAACCTCAAAAACCTTCAAGAGGAGGAAGGCTACCCCTTCCCCTCTATTTATACTACTCTTGAGTCACCCTTCACCCTTGGATGAGTTCCTTCTACACTAAGGATCACCATCAAAGGCTAGGAATGACTCCCACACACACCCATACTAACTAGATCTGCTACTCTATCACCTAGACCGCGATCCGATGGCCCTCCCTTGATCGTGTAGCTCCTAGCTAGTATATCAACCATTCTTTGTCTTCTAGGTTCGTAGCGACTCTATCTCCGATCGTCTTTCGGCAATCCTCGACCGTTTGGACCTATTGAAATTAAAAAATATATAAGTTGAAAGTCTAGACCTATTTTAATTTCTATTATTTTCTGAAACATTTCCAACCTTATTAAACTATTCTTGGAATTTTGGAGTTAAAAGAAAATCAGTTAATGAAATTAGTAAAAGTGTAAAAGTAAAAAGGTAAAAAGATGAAAGTAAAATCCAGCAAAAATAATATTAATTCTTTGTAAAGCCCCATCACATCTTTTCAGCTGTAAAAAGATTTTTTTTAATGAGTTAGGTAAAGAGGTAAATAGTGAAGTGACATGTTTTAATTTCAAAACAGGGATATGACAGAATTTTATAAAATTAATCAAAACTTATCTCTTGTGGAAAATTTAACCACGCCATAATAATAACAGTTTTAACCCCTGGTAAAAATATCAAAAGTTAATAATTATTTTTGTATCTTTTAAAATTCAAAAACCGAAACCATGAAAATCTGAAAATTGCAATATCGATTTAATAGAAAATAAATATACAATATATTGATCTGAAAATTTTACAAAAGCAATAATAGCCCATATTAAATTCCTCAGAAAGTTCCAAAAAATTTATGAATCAATTTCATCCTAAAAATGTAGTGAGCAAATAAAGTCTTTTGAAGGTCTAACCGAACACATCAAAGGAACTCATGAAAATTTCAAACAACATACTATATAAAATAATTTTATAAAATACTAGAGTCTAAATTATGAATAAATATAAATTTTCCAGAATTTTTGCGCACAATCTAGATAGCTTTAAAAATTCAAAAACAGTACGAAAATCAGTCAAATTTGATGAATTACTGTTCTTAAACAGAATCAAGTAAATCCAAGGAAAATGGAAACTACATACTTTGGACTACATACATAAAAATTTCCAAGAAATTTTGAAATGGTTAAGACCACTTTTGAATTGAGCCAACTCGGACCGAATCAGTCGGATGCATATGCAAAGCAAACTTTGCTGCTGCCATCATCTAGTCGGTGCTTCACGCCTGGCCTTCTCTCGTCCTTGCTCGGCTCAGCCAAGCAGGCGCCAAACCCTGCCAATTCGCGGGTCAAGACAACTGAGCCGCTGCCCATTTTCTGCCACGACACAGAATCGGCGCCAACTCCCATGCCACGGCAGAGGTTGGCCACCACGCGGCTGCGGGCCTGCTAGCCTTGTCATGTCCGCCTTCTGCCCATGCCGCACGCGTACCTGTGGCCGAAACCTTGTGCCACGCAGCTGCTCCGCTGAACCTCGCTCTCTCCGCAGCGCCGTGCCTTAAAGCCAGCCAGGGTCATCTTTGTGAGCCCTTTGGCTCTGCTTGCCCGAGACGAACCGAACCAACGCTTCACTCCTCTACCAAAGCTGTCATGCGCGCCGCCTCGCCGTTGTAGTTCCTTCCCCAAAGCCGGCAGCAAGGTGAGCCGCAACCCTTCCAACCCACTGTGACCCGTGTCCTCAGCTGCTGACTTCGCTCCTCTGATGGTTGTCCGCAAGCTAGCACTGGCTGCGAGCCCTTTCTTCGCAAAGCCGAACTATCTGCGCAAGAAGAGCTCAGCCAAGCTCACTGCTGTTCCCATCTCCAGTCGCCGGCGCTCCTCGGCCAGCTCCGGTGGCCTCCGCCTCCGCCGAGGACTGCCCCAGCCGAGCTCCCACCTCCCTGCAGTTCAGGCGCCAGCAAGCTTCATCTTTTCCAGCCAGCCACGCCCTCGCCATTGTTATTCCAGTCAAGCTCTAGGGCAAGAAGAGGAGGTAAAGCATAAAAATGATAGTGGGAACCTTTGTCAAAGGTAACATTCTAGTTCAGTGGTAGCCCAACAGAGCTTTGTTCAGCCGGTCCTCTGTTGAATTCCAGCCCAACAATTTTTTTTCCACGTGCAATTCAAATGTTCATATCTTTTGCTAGGAATGTTCAAATGAAGTCAAATTAGTTTCTAAATTTAATTTTGAAATGAGGAATTAGAATATGTAATAAAAATTTATATGTTGCTTGCAGTGAAATATTTGTATTAGAGTTTGAATATTAGGCTCTAAATGGGTGTTATTAAGAAAGTATATTTTATCTTGATCCATAAATCCTGAAATAAATCACATAAGTCACTGAAACCCAATTCACCCCATTTATGCAAAAATATTTAAAATTGAATGTATTTTGTATCAAATATTGTTGGTTTAAGACATTAATAATATTCAAATTTCAAGTGGTGAGAATAATACTCATATGAACTCAAAATTAGATGGAACTGGTTTGGATGCATTCCTGGGATTGCATAGATTATGAATAGTGAAAAATATTTAAACTTTGCTTTAGTTTAAGCTATTTGCCAGTCGCTCAAACCTTCAATCGGCAAAACGATCAAATATTCATAACTCTCGCAAACAAACCTCAAATTCGACAAAATCAAATTCTATAACCTTAAAATGTCATTTACTAACTTTCTGTACATAAATGGCAACATTTTCAACAATTTTGGGTTAGGCCATATTAAGCCGCAATGATCATATACATGAAAAACATTTCAAATAAATTTGAAATATCACGGAATCAACTTTGAAACACTTTTAGGGATATCCCCTACTAATTTCTGAAAAATGGTTAGATTATCCCATAAGGTGCAGCCGCAATCGAAGAATGAAAACTGGACCGTAACCGCGCAATCGGCATAATTATATAAGCTTTTCGGCAACCCATAAAATATCTAGTATAAATGGAAAATAATGAGATAATAGCTCAGTAGCATCCTATTATATTTATTCTACCATAATATGGAGAAATATTGCATTTATAACCTGCGTAGCATATAAAACTCATCGCCGCAAAACCCTTCAAAGATCACAAACTGCAACCCTTAAGCCTTTTCGGCAATCAGCAAATTACCTCATCCAAATGCAAACTTAAAGGAAAATAGTGCAGAATCAGAGTTTAATATCTAGTCTACCATATTCTGCAAAAATATCTTAATTATAACTTGCTTCGCATCTGAATCCTACTTAAGCAAAATCCTTCAGAAATTACAACTGCATCGAGACTATAGCACTTTCTGCGGCTTGTAAAACAACTCGGCTAAACCTAAATTTTGGGGGAATCAACCCATAATCATAAACCAGTATATGGACAACCAAAATATGGAAAAACATTTAATTTCAACTTACTTATCATATAAAACTTGCTAGAGCAAAAACCCTATGTGATAATGTTACTAAAGTCACTTGTATGGAGGAATGAAATCGAAAGACTTAAACCAAATCATCGGCAATGCAAGAAATCATTGCATAACCAAGTAGTATCAGAGAATAACCTAAAATTTAGGATCCACCATGAAGAAATCACTCCCATGTATGAACACTTAAGGCTAAATACTAATCAAGCAAAACCTTTTTAACAAATGTTACTTTTATTAATCCAAATAATTTCAGCATCTTGAATTCGAAGTTATATATGCAAATATACATAATTTTAGCCTCGTGAATTCGTAAATAGCCTTAGCTATGATTATAACCTTAAACTCTTATGATAGAGGATGAAAGTAACACATTCAAGAAAAGGCCTCACATAAGTAAAATGCTAATGAAATCCTTATGGAAGTGATAAATCAAGAACTCACAATCACCTTGTTCTTATTGGTAAGTTTTAATTTGGTATTTACATCTGATTTCTTTTTGCCCCATTTGATATGGTGTTATTTTCTTTTGTCTTTGTTCTTTTTATTCGACGTTCACACGACAATAATTCGGATTCGGTTATTAACGACGTCGACTACGATCCGGATTATATTCCAGAAAAAGAGCAACCAGACAAGCACCCTCCTTTGACCATTTTGATCCCATATTTGCAAAGTTATGTTGTTTTATCAAACTATATGCATGCGTGTATGTTTTAAACTTGCTATGTTGTGGGTGATGGTAGCTAATCCCAATTGTATGCATTTCCTTTACCTTGTTAATTAATTTCTTGCCATTGTAACCTAGTATTGGTGTAGACATTACTTAATGTCACTTGGGGAATACTTGCGAAATAACTTATGTACTTGCTTGTGCTCACTAGAACGACTTTTAAATGATGGGACACGTTTCAATTACATTGAGCAAACTTTGTTTAAATGGATGGAACCACGGTATGGTTTCCACTTAATTTGATAAAAATTGAACTCAAACTTATGATTTAGACACGGGCGAGTTATTACTTAACTTGAGGCGTGAAAAGGACCTCACACGTAGTTAGGGGGAGATTCTCGCCCGGGTCAATTAAGGACCGAACTTGATGCTACCACCTAAGTGTTTTGGGTGCAACCACATGTGCTAGTATGGGATAGCCTAAACTCACTAGATTAGTTGAAGTTTAACCTTGCATTTTGGTAGGCCGAAGTAGTATGGACGATCCGATGGACTGGAGTCGTTCTAGGTGCTCCCTTCACCGAGGTGTTGGGGCCAAAGCATTCCAATACAACGGTGGATGCCTTGCCATGGGGAGAGTTCGCGATGGGGCACCATCGGTTCAGGATCTCCGGAACTATGCCAAGGGTTTAACATCACTGTCGCTGGTGCAAGGTTAACCTTTAACTAGTTGAACGATTTCGTCACGATCTAGCAAAGCAGTTACGGAAGTACCGCGTTACATGGTTGACATGATTGCTAGAATGTGTCATGTGGGTAAAGTGTACACTCTCTGCAGAGATTAAAATCTAATTAATTAGCCGTGCTCGCGGTCATGAGCAACTTGGGAAAATAATGTCAAGTATAGTCTTTGTTTTTGCCAAAACCTTTGGAAATGATGTTGGGTTGGTATGGAAAACTTTGGAATCCAATGGTGGCTGTTTTTACTCGCTATTCGCAGCCAAGGAGGGCTGTGGAATGATGGATATGAATTGTACTTGCTGTTATTTAGCTTTTTATTAAATGCCCTTTACAATTCTATTACCGTTTTATGCAACATTCACTTATTAAACAAAATCTGCTTTATGCTGAAAATGAGACCAGTGTAGAAGCTTGTTATCCTTGTTCTAGCCATGCATTTACAATATTTCCATACACTAAAGTCTTGCGAGTACATACGTGTACTCATGGTTGCTTTATCTAAACTATATAGATGACGGTATGGAATAACACCCCCACAACACGTACTTTACTCTGGGGTTCGACGATTATGTTGATGGATGAACTTGGGCTTTTCCAAGTCGGTTGCCTATCGGTTATCGGATGGGCATACCGCTGTCCTCATTTTGGTATATGTTTGTTCTCCGCTGCAATTTACTTTTGGACTTGTAATAATTGGCCGGTGGGCCATTATTTGTAATAGTAAGTAGTTGTAAAAGTTGTAGTTTATGTTTATGCTATTCCAACTGCTTAGTTTCATGTGTATGTGTTGCGATACATCTCGAATGCGGGATATGTGGGTGCTAGGCGTTGATCTTGGGAACTAGCACTAGACACATATCTGGGTACCTGGAATTGTTTTCAACCATCTGATGCATAAACTCGAGCGGTCGTCGTTCTTTGACTATTGGTCGCGCTCCCCTTGGTGAGTGTGGGCAATACTAAGGTTCTGAGACGGACGGCAAGTACTATGCTTGGATGAGTTGTTTTCAATCCCGGTATGGTTGTTCGGAATAGAATCGAAACTCCCTTGTTTGCGTAAGTGTGTACGGTGCAACTAGGTGGCTCATATTTGCTTGAGTGAGGGCCATCTGGTTAATACTCCGTGCACGGGACTTTTGGGTGACAGTGATCATACACTTAAGTGGAGTATGGGTGTCACCTCGGAGTCCAACGTACGAGCGAGGATCGATTCGTATTTCCGTGTGCCCACAGAATCCCCATAGGTTAATGCCCTATGGCTGCTTGTGGCACCAATAAAATATAATAGGTTAAGGTATTATTATGGAGTGTGAAGGATTATTGCATACTAGCGGATACAGGAAACTTATAAATATATGAAGGACCGAAATGACGATCATATGGGGGTGAATGATCGAAAATAAAATTTTCCCACTAAAAATTATCCAACCAAGCCCACAGACAATTCAATCAAAAGGAGCAAAAGAAATGTAGGAAGTTTTCCTGCAAGTCCGGTACAACTGGATTGAATCCGGTATAACTGCACGAAGGGCGGTATGACCATGCTCAAGAACAGCAAGAAGAACAAAACTAAGAACAGCACGAACTCAAAAGCTAATTTAAGGAATCTTTTGATCGGCTAGACAAAAACTCACGAAACTTGGTAGATGTGATCCTAAGGATATCAGGAACTTATTCCAACCTTCAATCATAAGGATTGATGTCAAAGTTCCGACCTTTTTCACTTTGAACGAAGAACACATCAAGTTTGAGTAAAACTCGAGAACTTGATCTTGGACTAGCTCGTGGGGTTTTGATGATCAAGATGATCTTTGATAACTTCCCACACATCACAGCAAGCAAGAACACAAGTCCAAAAACCCCTCAAACACGATCTAGAAGAATGATTCACTTAAGCATACAAGATCGATTTCTTGCAAGAAAGAACACAAGATTTGCCTAGATGATTGGGATATGGTCTGAAGAGGACTCATTCATCAATCATACATCCTCAGCACAAGATCCACAAGCATTTTGAAGGAGGAGGCAAATCCAAGTGAGCAAGAAGCAAATTGCAAGAAAGTAAGGGTGTGTTTAGTAGGGCTCGGCTCCACGGATCCATGGATCGGTGGAGTGGTATTCTAGCTCCACCAGATCCATGGAGCTGGAACTGTGAGTACATTAAGAGTGTTTAGATGGATAATCTTCTTTACAGTTTAGACCAAAAGTATAAACTTAATTCACTTTATTTTAGCCTACAAGTTTGGATCTCGGTGAAGCTGGATCCGAGCTCTACCAAACAGCCCTAAATTGCGAATTTAATTATGAATTTAAATGCGTAAAGTAAATTCAAGCATAAGAAAAATAATTTGCATTTCTGGAAGGGAGGTTTACAAAGCCTCACAACAAAGTGGACAAAAAGCTCAAAAGAGACAAAACCTCAAAAACCTTCAAGAGGAGGAAGGCTACCCCTCCCCCTCTATTTATACTACTCTTGAGTCACCCTTCACCCTTGGATGAGTTCCTTCTACACTAAGGATCACCATCAAAGGCTAGGAATGACTCCCACACACACCCATACTAACTAGATCTGCTACTCTATCACCTAGACCGCGATCCGATGGCCCTCCCTTGATCGTGTAGCTCCTAGCTAGTATATCAACCATTCTTTGTCTTCTAGGTTCGTAGCGACTCTGTCTCCGATCGTCTTTCGGCAATCCTCGACCGTTTGGACCTATTGAAATTAAAAAATATATAAGTTGAAAGTCTAGACCTATTTTAATTTCTATTATTTTCTGAAACATTTCCAACCTTATTAAACTATTCTTGGAATTTTGGAGTTAAAAGAAAATCAGTTAATGAAATTAGTAAAAGTGTAAAAGTAAAAAGGTAAAAAGATGAAAGTAAAATCCAGCAAAAATAATATTAATTCTTTGTAAAGCCCCATCACATCTTTTCAGCTGTAAAAAGATTTTTTTTAATGAGTTAGGTAAAGAGGTAAATAGTGAAGTGACATGTTTTAATTTCAAAACAGGGATATGACAGAATTTTATAAAATTAATCAAAACTTATCTCTTGTGGAAAATTTAACCACGCCATAATAATAACAGTTTTAACCCCTGGTAAAAATATCAAAAGTTAATAATTATTTTTGTATCTTTTAAAATTCAAAAACCGAAACCATGAAAATCTGAAAATTGCAATATCAGATTTAATAGAAAATAAATATACAATATATTGATCTGAAAATTTTACAAAAGCAATAATAGCCCATATTAAATTCCCTCAGAAAGTTCCAAAAAAATTTATGAATCAATTTCATCCTAAAAACAGAAGTGAGCAAATAAAGTCTTTTGAAGGTCTAACCGAACACATCAAAGGAACTCATGAAAATTTCAAACAACATACTATATAAAATAATTTTATAAAATACTAGAGTCTAAATTATGAATAAATATAAATTTTCCAGAATTTTTGCGCACAATCTAGATAGCTTTAAAAATTCAAAAACAGTACGAAAATCAGTCAAATTTGATGAATTACTGTTCTTAAACAGAATCAAGTAAATCCAAGGAAAATGGAAACTACATACTTTGGACTACATACATAAAAATTTCCAAGAAATTTTGAAATGGTTAAGACCACTTTTGAATTGAGCCAACTCGGACCGAATCAGTCGGATGCATATGCAAAGCAAACTTTGCTGCTGCCATCATCTAGTCGGTGCTTCACGCCTGGCCTTCTCTCGTCCTTGCTCGGCTCAGCCAAGCAGGCGCCAAACCCTGCCAATTCGCGGGTCAAGACAACTGAGCCGCTGCCCATTTTCTGCCACGACACAGAATCGGCGCCAACTCCCATGCCACGGCAGAGGTTGGCCACCACGCGGCTGCGGGCCTGCTAGCCTTGTCATGTCCGCCTTCTGCCCATGCCGCACGCGTACCTGTGGCCGAAACCTTGTGCCACGCAGCTGCTCCCGCTGAACCTCGCTCTCTCCGCAGCGCCGTGCCTTAAAGCCAGCCAGGGTCATCTTTGTGAGCCCTTTGGCTCTGCTTGCCCGAGACGAACCGAACCAACGCTTCACTCCTCTACCAAAGCTGTCATGCGCGCCGCCTCGCCGTTGTAGTTCCTTCCCCAAAGCCGGCAGCAAGGTGAGCCGCAACCCTTCCAACCCACTGTGACCCGTGTCCTCAGCTGCTGACTTCGCTCCTCTGATGGTTGTCCGCAAGCTAGCACTGGCTGCGAGCCCTTTCTTCGCAAAGCCGAACTATCTGCGCAAGAAGAGCTCAGCCAAGCTCACTGCTGTTCCCATCTCCAGTCGCCGGCGCTCCTCGGCCAGCTCCGGTGGCCTCCGCCTCCGCCGAGGACTGCCCCAGCCGAGCTCCCACCTCCCTGCAGTTCAGGCGCCAGCAAGCTTCATCTTTTCCAGCCAGCCACGCCCTCGCCATTGTTATTCCAGTCAAGCTCTAGGGCAAGAAGAGGAGGTAAAGCATAAAAATGATAGTGGGAACCTTTGTCAAAGGTAACATTCTAGTTCAGTGGTAGCCCAACAGAGCTTTGTTCAGCCGGTCCTCTGTTCGAATTCCAGCCCAACAATTTTTTTTTTCCACGTGCAATTCAAATGTTCATATCTTTTGCTAGGAATGTTCAAATGAAGTCAAATTAGTTTCTAAATTTAATTTTTGAAATGAGGAATTAGAATATGTAATAAAAATTTATATGTTGCTTGCAGTGAAATATTTGTATTAGAGTTTGAATATTAGGCTCTAAATGGGTGTTATTAAGAAAGTATATTTTATCTTGATCCATAAATCCTGAAATAAATCACATAAGTCACTGAAACCCAATTCACCCCATTTATGCAAAAATATTTAAAATTGAATGTATTTTGTATCAAATATTGTTGGTTTAAGACATTAATAATATTCAAATTTCAAGTGGTGAGAATAATACTCATATGAACTCAAAATTAGATGGAACTGGTTTGGATGCATTCCTGGGATTGCATAGATTATGAATAGTGAAAAATATTTAAACTTTGCTTTAGTTTAAGCTATTTGCCAGTCGCTCAAACCTTCAATCGGCAAAACGATCAAATATTCATAACTCTCGCAAACAAACCTCAAATTCGACAAAATCAAATTCTATAACCTTAAAATGTCATTTACTAACTTTCTGTACATAAATGGCAACATTTTCAACAATTTTGGGTTAGGCCATATTAAGCCGCAATGATCATATACATGAAAAACATTTCAAATAAATTTGAAATATCACGGAATCAACTTTGAAACACTTTTAGGGATATCCCCTACTAATTTCTGAAAAATGGTTAGATTATCCCATAAGGTGCAGCCGCAATCGAAGAATGAAAACTGGACCGTAACCGCGCAATCGGCATAATTATATAAGCTTTTCGGCAACCCATAAAATATCTAGTATAAATGGAAAATAATGAGATAATAGCTCAGTAGCATCCTATTATATTTATTCTACCATAATATGGAGAAATATTGCATTTATAACCTGCGTAGCATATAAAACTCATCGCCGCAAAACCCTTCAAAGATCACAAACTGCAACCCTTAAGCCTTTTCGGCAATCAGCAAATTACCTCATCCAAATGCAAACTTAAAGGAAAATAGTGCAGAATCAGAGTTTAATATCTAGTCTACCATATTCTGCAAAAATATCTTAATTATAACTTGCTTCGCATCTGAATCCTACTTAAGCAAAATCCTTCAGAAATTACAACTGCATCGAGACTATAGCACTTTCTGCGGCTTGTAAAACAACTCGGCTAAACCTAAATTTTGGGGGAATCAACCCATAATCATAAACCAGTATATGGACAACCAAAATATGGAAAAACATTTAATTTCAACTTACTTATCATATAAAACTTGCTAGAGCAAAAACCCTATGTGATAATGTTACTAAAGTCACTTGTATGGAGGAATGAAATCGAAAGACTTAAACCAAATCATCGGCAATGCAAGAAATCATTGCATAACCAAGTAGTATCAGAGAATAACCTAAAATTTAGGATCCACCATGAAGAAATCACTCCCATGTATGAACACTTAAGGCTAAATACTAATCAAGCAAAACCTTTTTAACAAATGTTACTTTTATTAATCCAAATAATTTCAGCATCTTGAATTCGAAGTTATATATGCAAATATACATAATTTTAGCCTCGTGAATTCGTAAATAGCCTTAGCTATGATTATAACCTTAAACTCTTATGATAGAGGATGAAAGTAACACATTCAAGAAAAGGCCTCACATAAGTAAAATGCTAATGAAATCCTTATGGAAGTGATAAATCAAGAACTCACAATCACCTTGTTCTTATTGGTAAGTTTTAATTTGGTATTTACATCTGATTTCTTTTTGCCCCATTTGATATGGTGTTATTTTCTTTTGTCTTTGTTCTTTTTATTCGACGTTCACACGACAATAATTCGGATTCGGTTATTAACGACGTCGACTACGATCCGGATTATATTCGGAAAAGAGCAACAGACAAGCACCCTCCTTTGACCATTTTGATCCCATATTTGCAAAGTTATGTTGTTTTATCAAACTATATGCATGCGTGTATGTTTTAAACTTGCTATGTTGTGGGTGATGGTAGCTAATCCCAATTGTATGCATTTCCTTTACCTTGTTAATTAATTTCTTGCCATTGTAACCTAGTATTGGTGTAGACATTACTTAATGTCACTTGGGGAATACTTGCGAAATAACTTATGTACTTGCTTGTGCTCACTAGAACGACTTTTAAATGATGGGACACGTTTCAATTACATTGAGCAAACTTTGTTTAAATGGATGGAACCACGGTATGGTTTCCACTTAATTTGATAAAATTGAACTCAAACTTATGATTTAGACACGGCGAGTTATTACTTAACTTGAGGCGTGAAAAGGACCTCACACGTAGTTAGGGGGAGATTCTCGCCCGGGTCAATTAAGGACCGAACTTGATGCTACCACCTAAGTGTTTTGGGTGCAACCACATGTGCTAGTATGGGATAGCCTAAACTCACTAGATTAGTTGAAGTTTAACCTTGCATTTTGGTAGGCCGAAGTAGTATGGACGATCCGATGGACTGGAGTCGTTCTAGGTGCTCCCTTCACCGAGGTGTTGGGGCCAAAGCATTCCAATACAACGGTGGATGCCTTGCCATGGGGAGAGTTCGCGATGGGGCACCATCGGTTCAGGATCTCCGGAACTATGCCAAGGGTTTAACATCACTGTCGCTGGTGCAAGGTTAACCTTTAACTAGTTGAACGATTTCGTCACAGTCTAGCAAAACGGTTACGGGAAGTACCGCGTTACATGGTTGACATGATTGCTAGAATGTGTCATGTGGGTAAAGTGTACACTCTCTGCAGAGATTAAAATCTAATTAATTAGCCGTGCTCGCGGTCATGAGCAACTTGGGAAAATAATGTCAAGTATAGTCTTTGTTTTTGCCAAAACCTTTGGAAATGATGTTGGGTTGGTATGGAAAACTTTGGAATCCAATGGTGGCTGTTTTTACTCGCTATTCGCAGCCAAGGAGGGCTGTGGAATGATGGATATGAATTGTACTTGCTGTTATTTAGCTTTTTATTAAATGCCCTTTACAATTCTGTTACCGTTTTATGCAACATTCACTTATTAAACAAAATCTGCTTTATGCTGAAAATGAGACCAGTGTAGAAGCTTGTTATCCTTGTTCTAGCCATGCATTTACAATATTTCCATACACTAAAGTCTTGCGAGTACATACGTGTACTCATGGTTGCTTTATCTAAACTATATAGATGACGGTATGGAATAACACCCCCACAACACGTACTTTACTCTGGGGTTCGACGATTATGTTGATGGATGAACTTGGGCTTTTCCAAGTCGGTTGCCTATCGGTTATCGGATGGGCATACCGCTGTCCTCATTTTGGTATATGTTTGTTCTCCGCTGCAATTTACTTTTGGACTTGTAATAATTGGCCGGTGGGCCATTATTTGTAATAGTAAGTAGTTGTAAAAGTTGTAGTTTATGTTTATGCTATTCCAACTGCTTAGTTTCATGTGTATGTGTTGCGATACATCTCGAATGCGGGATATGTGGGTGCTAGGCGTTGATCTTGGGAACTAGCACTAGACACATATCTGGGTACCTGGAATTGTTTTCAACCATCTGATGCATAAACTCGAGCGGTCGTCGTTCTTTGACTATTGGTCGCGCTCCCCTTGGTGAGTGTGGGCAATACTAAGGTTCTGAGACGGACGGCAAGTACTATGCTTGGATGAGTTGTTTTCAATCCCGGTATGGTTGTTCGGAATAGAATCGAAACTCCCTTGTTTGCGTAAGTGTGTACGGTGCAACTAGGTGGCTCATATTTGCTTGAGTGAGGGCCATCCGGTTAATACTCCGTGCACGGGACTTTGGGTGACAAGTGATCATACACTTAAGTGGAGTATGGGTGTCACCTCGGAGTCCAACGTACGAGCGAGGATCGATTCGTATTTCCGTGTGCCCACAGAATCCCCATAGGTTAATGCCCTATGGCTGCTTGTGGCACCAATAAAATATAATAGGTTAAGGTATTATTATGGAGTGTGAAGGATTATTGCATACTAGCGGATACAGGAAACTTATAAATATATGAAGGACCGAAATGACGATCATATGGGGGTGAATGATCGAAAATAAAATTTTCCCACTAAAAATTATCCAACCAAGCCCACAGACAATTCAATCAAAAGGAGCAAAAGAAATGTAGGAAGTTTTCCTGCAAGTCCGGTACAACTGGATTGAATCCGGTATAACTGCACGAAGGGCGGTATGACCATGCTCAAGAACAGCAAGAAGAACAAAACTAAGAACAGCACGAACTCAAAAGCTAATTTAAGGAATCTTTTGATCGGCTAGACAAAAACTCACGAAACTTGGTAGATGTGATCCTAAGGATATCAGGAACTTATTCCAACCTTCAATCATAAGGATTGATGTCAAAGTTCGACCTTTTTCACTTTGAACGAAGAACACATCAAGTTTGAGTAAAACTCGAGAACTTGATCTTGGACTAGCTCGTGGGGTTTTGATGATCAAGATGATCTTTGATAACTTCCCACACATCACAGCAAGCAAGAACACAAGTCCAAAAACCCCTCAAACACGATCTAGAAGAATGATTCACTTAAGCATACAAGATCGATTTCTTGCAAGAAAGAACACAAGATTTGCCTAGATGATTGGGATATGGTCTGAAGAGGACTCATTCATCAATCATACATCCTCAGCACAAGATCCACAAGCATTTTGAAGGAGGGGAGGCAAATCCAAGTGAGCAAGAAGCAAATTGCAAGAAAGTAAGGGTGTGTTTAGTAGGGCTCCAGCTCCACCAGATCCATGGATCTGGTGGAGCTGGGTATTCCTAGCTCCACCAGATCCATGGAGCTGGAACTGTGAGTACATTAAGAGTGTTTAGATGGATAATCTTCTTTACAGTTTAGACCAAAAGTATAAACTTAATTCACTTTATTTTAGCCTACAAGTTTCAGATCTCAGGTGAAGCTGGGATCTGGAGCTCTACCAAACAGGCCCTAAATTGCGGAATTTAATTACTGAATTTAAATGCGTAAAGTAAATTCAAGCATAAGAAAAATAATTTGCATTTCTGGAAGGGAGGTTTACAAAGCCTCACAACAAAGTGGACAAAAAGCTCAAAAGAGACAAAACCTCAAAAACCTTCAAGAGGAGGAAGGCTACCCCTCCCCCTCTATTTATACTACTCTTGAGTCACCCTTCACCCTTGGATGAGTTCCTTCTACACTAAGGATCACCATCAAAGGCTAGGAATGACTCCCACACACACCCATACTAACTAGATCTGCTACTCTATCACCTAGACCGCGATCCGATGGCCCTCCCTTGATCGTGTAGCTCCTAGCTAGTATATCAACCATTCTTTGTCTTCTAGGTTCGTAGCGACTCTGTCTCCGATCGTCTTTCGGCAATCCTCGACCGTTTGGACCTCCGGCGCACCTCGCCTAGTACCGGTTTTCCTCCGCCTCACCATGATCTAGCACCGTCGTCCTACAACCATCAAAAATAAGGAAAACCCATCACATAACAAAGTCCAACAAAGATATGCAATCAGCACCCAATTTCATCGTTCAACAGCACTACCGACCACTGTATCGACTTCATTGAGTTGCCACCATTGAGTAGGATCCTCACTCGAGTAGAAACTCGACCACTGTTTCGTCCGCATTGAGTGATCGACCACATGTCAAACTCGGTACCAAGTCTATTGACCTCAACTCAATACCAAGTCTATCGACCTTATTCCAACTCGATTGATCACGACACCAAGTTGATAAAACGATATCGAGTAACAATTGGTTAAACTAAGGACTCGAGTTGAGCTGACAGCAAAGTGATCGACCCAGCAACATTTCTACTCGATACTTAGCTACTATCAATCTACTCGAATCATTCGACCATAAGTCTGCAGGGCGATAATCGAGGCCGGGTGAGCTGCTCGTGACAGACACAATTCAAAATGCCTCAATTTGAAAATCCAATTCAAATCAAACTCAAACCAGAGCATACCAAGCTTAAATTTAGTCAAATACTCATCACAAAATATGGGTAGACCTCCACATGGTCTTTCAATATGCTTTAGTTTCGATGGGTCCATCCTGTTTGGCCCTCCACAAGCTTTGTAGACAGCGAACGACGCGTCGAGTAAATTTTTGATAGGCACCAAATCGTGGGTGCCGCCCTTTTTGGAATCAAGGTAAACTATCTGGTTCTGTCTTCGTATAATTACAAATAGAACTCAGTGAAACCTACACAGGTATGTCGTCATGGTCATTCAACCTAACTTCGAGCTGCGTTATGTAGTACAAATCAACAATTATATGAACTGGACGAAGCACTTACCCCGGGTTGTGAGGTAAAAGTATGAATTTTTTGTCCCATTGAGCTAGCAATACTTTTCCACGTACTCGTGGATAACTTGTAAATTTTCATCCATGGTTTGCTTGGACACCATGTGGATCGAGGAAACCCACTAGTTCTTCCCTTACTTTTGCTTCCACGATCATGTATCTACATATACAAAATCAAGGATCATATATATATGATATTTATTGGTACGACAGGAATATAGACTATGATTACACACACTTACAATGTCCAATATCTCATGAGTGAGGATTCGAGAGTGTTGAGGTTGTAGAGATCGAATAAGTCGTTGAAGCCAACCACGAAAAAGCCATCTAAAATCCGGTGTAAGAAATGCTTCTCCTTGAAGCTGACCGAGATACTCGTTGCCCATTGTACCACCAGCTTGTTGGCTTATTCTTTGTACCAATCTTGCAATCTAATGTAGGCTAATGTAAGCATCTCCTGGTGCTCTTTCGGTATGACTGGCTATCCCAGCTCGAATTGCCACGTCAACAGGGCAAACAGAAAGTCACGAGCTGACGTGGTCCCTTTCGATTTGCCCTTGTTGTCGCCTCGCCGTTTGGCAAATGTCATCTTCATGGGAGACGACCGGGCCCGAATTACAGTATTGGCCTGTGCCTAACGGCACACGGTAGCCAATTTGGTGGGCTCCTTCGATGCAGCACATGGCTCTGGTAGTGTTGATAGCTCCGGCGCATCACGTGGCTTCGGTAGTGCTTGTAGCTTCGGTGCTGCAAGGCAGGCGTAGAAGGAGATGTCCTTCTTGAGTCACTGGATGTATGTGTTGATGGCATCCCCTAGTGTAGCGATCTCATCGTTTGGGGGCATCTCTAGCGTGACGGCCTTGCAAATTTCATGTACACCGTAGTCCTGGACCTTCGTGTAGCCCGAATCTACCGAGTGATCGTGCACCACCGACCCTAGACCAGATGGATACGCACGCCTCCAAGCAACCTGCAGGGGAATGGAGCTGTTGGTAAGCCGTACTTGGAGATTCCACGGCATGGCCACCTACATAAGGGCACACAATTACCTAACACATCAAACAAGCCTATATAAGGAGGATTGCAGACAGGTATATTACTAGGTGTCGTCGGGAGGAAATCTGGCGTCGTCCACATCTGTCTCAGGGGCGGACGCACAGCTGCTCTGATGGTTAGTTGGGATTAACTGCGTCTATGCTTTTGGGGCTTGCACGTTTTGTGTCTACCTCTCCGCAGCCACCCTTTGCTCCATCCTTTCCTTAAAGTTTCTTAGCTGACTATCGAACTGCACTCTCAGCCTTTCCTCAATCAGGGCTACTAGCCATTCCTTGCGCTAGGCTTTGCTTCTCTTCCTACTCCAGTACGTGTCAGAGTCTTATGGGAATCCCATTTTCCAAGGAACGAAAATAGCTAGTCATCGGGTATGACCCGGGTGCTCCTTGTTTCCCAAGGCTGTGGAGAGTATATCTCTCTCTCTCTGTCTGAAGTGAAGAAGCCCTGGGAAGATTTCGTGCTCAACGCTATCTGCATCCAAGACCCCAACTAGTTATTTCACATATGAAAGTATGTATGGTCTTCCTACAAACTATGTAGCTCGATATCTTACCAGACGTTGGGATACTTCCTCATCTGTAGGGTTGGCAAAGGATACGCCGCCCGATGATGTGGGACGTGACCTCGCTCTTACCCAGTTTCAAGTGCGCGAGTCCAAGATCGAGGCAAATGGCTACGCAGCCTCCTTTCCGATTGCCTCATTGTCCTCTCTTGTCCATTGTGCGATCTTACCCGCGTACCCAGTGGAGCCGAGTCTATGCGGGTGGGTGTTTTTTGATTGGACGATCTTGTGCGCCGCACTTTGATGCACGAATTCTTCTATCGTCTTCATATCAACAAATTGTTCCCACACGTCTTCAGCAATGAACCCGTACTTCTGGAATAGAGTCATTTCCTTAATCACATAATTAGTGATGAGGACGCTCTTGAAGTTCTTCCACGCCTTTCCTATCGCTAGCAACGCATACCACTGTGGTGCGTGCATGGTGTCTTGTGGGAGCTCGAACGAAGCGAAAATTTCTGTCACCAAGCTATCACGCTCCTCATCTGTCAGCGTCTTCCATGATGGATAGGTAATGGGGACCCTTTCACGCCCAATGATCCTACAGAGTGTCCAAAATGCTGCCGCGGCCTTAGGAGGTGCGGTAGGGGCCCATCTTGCGGATTGACCGCCGTGATGGTATATCGGCTTTAGAGCCTTTTACTAAGCCCTCTTGGACCACACGTCGGTTTTCCTACATTGGGCGCCTCATCACATCCATTCAGTGACGAGGAATGAGGGGATGCCATCTTGTAATGAAATAGGTTGTGTCATAGAAGCAGAAAGAAAGTAAATTTAAGTGTTGTTTAGTACAGTTGTAATTGTATGATGCAAGGTTAAGAGAAGGTAAGTTAAGAGAAGCAAAGTTAAGAGAAGGTAAGTTAAGAGTTGTTTTGTATATATAAGGTTAAGAGAAGCAAAGTTAAACATCCAACATATTGTGGCTGCTGAGCCTGGAACTATTGAAACTTGTATTGGACTTCACATTCAATTTGCTTTCCAATAAGCACATATTCTCACTGAAATATTTGAACTCTTGTACTTGTTGTTAGACTTTTAAAGGAACTAGCTAACCATCCAATACTTCAAATTAAAATAGAAAAACACAAATATTGATATGAATAAGAGCAAGAATATAATACTAAGCCCAAATTAATGTATAATTAATTGATAGTGCTCTCAGGAACTTGGTGTAGGAATGCTAGAGACTAGCTCTTACCTCATCTACACGTGGGTCAAGTTTATCTCATTTGAACAAAACAATTAACTATGTAAAGAAGGTCATGAACCCTTACCTTCCTAATCATACAGTTTAAGGTATTCTTTAATCAATTTCACTATTCTTATGATCAGAATTCAGACTAATACCAGTCCAGACAGCATGTTATTTAATCAACCGAACCAACAGAGCAGTGTATAGGCAAATAAAGTAACACAAACAGTAATCAAAAGAGGACAACTATAGGTAACGAATAATGAACAAGCTTTACAACAGTGAAATGAACCAATACTTTCTAGCATGCAAGTCTACTGGTTCAAGGCCTAATTCACAACCTTAATTGTCCAATTTATCATTTGACTC
Source organism: Otatea glauca (assembly GCA_036346275.1). Lineage (NCBI taxonomy): Eukaryota > Viridiplantae > Streptophyta > Magnoliopsida > Poales > Poaceae > Otatea > Otatea glauca. Next base: position 19,273,230 of record CM070720.1, read on the forward strand.
AATTTGCATCATCGAGCAATAAAAGGCAGCAAAGCAGTATATAGAAAAATTAGAAGAAAATAGATTGATCAGTCGGCATACATGAGGAGGGAAACAAAAGGAGCATGATTTACAATAACCTCAAATTCACAGCAACAACAGAAAAGATAAAGATCAATGAAAACAAGACGACTTATGAATAGTAGTACTACCATGTTTGTACATGCATTCTGAATTACTTGTTTGCATGAGAAAACTAAGCATAACCTCACAATTGCAACAGTTCGTTAATCTGATAAGTTCTAGAAGTATGAATATACACGTCTAAGTCAACAACTAATAAGTTCTAGAAGTACGAATATACACGTCTAAGTCAACAACTGGCATTCACACAATTTCTTAAGAATAATGCAAATAGACTGAATCAGAACATGTTAACTTGTATTGACTTTTCTGGATCAGAACATGAATTTTCTTGATGAATAATTTAGAAGAGTATAACAAGTAGTTTTTTAAATAACATGTAGTTTATGTTAATATGTTAGTTAAAAGCAATGACACATGTGCACAGACACATGTAAAAGTAGGTATGCTCATAATTATGAATTCTAGCTAACATTTAATAAGAATTAGTCTTCCTAAAGGGGACACTTAAAACTTGTTCTGATCCATAACAACCTTTTTAAAATGCACTGATTAGTTGATACGCATTCTTCTATAAAACTAAGAACAAGAGCTCATCTCTTCCATTTCAGATGGAAAACATCCTGATACAAGAATAACATGTCAAGGAAAATGACAAATAAAGCAAGCAGGACCATCCTAGGGCGGCTACAGAGGACTTAGCACAAGAAATACAAGGAACTAGCAAACTAATATTCTGATCCTCTTAATCAAGTTGCACATCCAATCAAGAATATCCTAGAATTCTTATAGAGTATCCTAGTTACTGGTAATACAACTATTAGTCAAATAATACTACTCTATCAATAACTACATCACAGTTTACAGCAAAACCAGATTGAGTGCATGCTCTTCTTTTTTAAGAAGAAAACTGAATGCACCTTTCTTGTTGTGCTTTTTCAGTTATAACAAAACCACACTGAGACAACAATCTCACAATTCACAAGCAATAAAAGAACTTACATTTTCTTCAACATATACCAACATAACACCGGGTGCAATTATATAGTTATGCAGCATCATAAATTTATTGGCAACAAAAATGTCCATAAAGAAGAAGTTTTTCTCACACCAATCCAAAAGGGCAGTTTGCTGCTTGTGAATGTGAAAATTCATTTGCATGCAAAGGACAACAAAAGGAGTTCACATAGAAATTAACTAGCTCTTGAAAACTTCTATCAATGCCTTATACCAGAAGACAACAAGCTGCATCTGTGATTACCATATTAATCATGACTTTACGCTATTACCATATTAATCATGACTTTACAAATGACTATATAATAGACAAATGTCGACTGGCATTCTAGAAATGCACTTGGCCTCCATTCCCAACCAAAACCAACCACTTGTGTTAAATTTGAATGAGAACAACCACTTTGAGTCAAAACCATCTAGGCACAAAATAACAAACTAAACAATAGGCACAACATCCATCACAAAAAAATGCAACCCTACTAATATATAGTGCAACACATGAACATTGAGCAGCGCCTCATTCTAACATTGAGCAACACGTGAACATTGAGCAGCACCTCAGTCTACCACTTGCAACATATAAGTGAAACCCTAAAGCAGAAGAGGAGGGGCGCAGGGGAGGACTCACCGGGAGGGGGAGACGGAAGAGGAGGGGGTGCAGGGGAGGACTCACCGGGTGGGGGAATCGATGTGGGCGAGACGGCGAGAGGGAGGGCGCCGGAGAGGGTGGAGGGGGTGCCGACGTGGGGGACACAGTGAGGGGGAGGTCGCCACGGAGGGTGGGTGGGCGCCGCCAAGGGGGAGGACACACCGGGAGGGGGAGTTGAAGTGGGTGAGATGGCGAGAGGGAGGGCGACGCGGAGGGGGAGGTCGCCACGGAAGGGGATGTGCACCGCCAAGGGAGAGCCGTCAGGGGGAGCTATGGTTTCGGGCCACAGAACGATCGTGTGGGAGGTGAATAGTAGGAGCAACATCGCAAATGGTTCCAGTATAGAACCGTCTGCGATGTAACCTACCACAAATAAATAATACGCATAATGTTTCACAAGTGGTACTTAGCTCAGTTGGCAACCGATTTGGCCTGCGTACGTGAGGTCTTTGGTTCAAATCCCAGGGAAACTAAATTTTTTTGCAACAGATTGCTACATCATAGACGGTTTTGATATTTAACCGTCTGAAATGATATGCATCACAGACGGTTCAGTATTAGAACTGTCTGTGATGAGTGTGGTTAATTTCTTAATTTTTCCTAAAGTTAATTCTTTTACCCAAGTTAAATTTTTTTCTCAAGATAATATTTCTAATGCTAGAATATCCATCTACTACCAAATTAATTTTTTAGCTCAAGTCAATTTTTATCTCAAGTTAATTTTTAAGCTCAAGTTAATTCTTTTACCTAAGTTAATTTTTTTCTCAAGTTAATTTTTCTAATGATAGAATTTCCATCTACTGCCAAATTAATTTTTTAACTCAAGTTAATTTCTTAATTTTTTAATAGTTAATTTTTTTACCCAAGTTAATATTTTCCTCAAGTTAATATTTCTAATACTAGAATTTCCATCTACTACCAAATTAATTTTTTAGCTCAAGTTAATTTTTAAGCTCAAGTTAACTCTTTTACCTAAGTTAATTTTTTCTCAAGTTAACTCTTTTACCTAAGTTAATTTTTTCTCAAGTTAATTTTTCTAATGCAAGAATTTCTATCTACTGCCAAATTAATTTTTTAACACAAGTTAATTTCTTAAATTTTTAATAGTCAATTTTTTTACCCAAGTTAGTTTTTTCCTCAAGTTAATATTTCTAATGCTAGAATTTCCATCTACTACCAAATTAATTTTTTAGCTCAAGTTAATTTTTAAGCTCAAGTTCATACATACATACATACATACATACATACATACATACATACATTTCATTAATAACAATACGTACATACATCTCATTAATTATAACTCATACATACATCTCATTAATTATAACACATGTACTCTTAAAATAAACATGACGACCTCGTCATAACTCCACTTGCTTATTCTTTTGTACAAAAATTAGCCCTTCACGATGATCAAAACATGTGTAGCTAGCTTCCTTAGGTTGTTCTTCCTGAACCGTGATGCCATTACCGACAGGAGGCAACTCATCAAACTGATTGTATTCTTCCTCATCTACCACATTCTCAACTCCGACAATCCTCCTTTTTCCCTGAAGAACCATGTAACACCCTGAAATTTACTCTAATTTAAATTTTGGAGTATTTTTTATTTTTGAGAATTTCTGAGAATTTATAAGAATTTAATTGGATTTATTCATTTGTGACCTTTCTTGCATTTAATTAAAATAATACAAAAGTGTATAAAAAGTTTTTCGTTAAATATTTTATTTGAGTTCCAAATGTCCCAAAGTATTTTTTAGAATTTTTCTGGATATTTCGGGTATTGTTGCTATTTATTTTGGCTTTGTTTAATTACCAGAATTATTTTAAATGAAAAAGGATTTAAAAACAGGAATGAATAGTATTGGGCCGGCCCAAAGATCGTGCTCACCGCCCACCGCTTGAAAACCCTAGCGCGCGTATTTGCACCGTCGGATCGGGATCCAATGGCTGCCGTTGCGCCGCGTAGCCCGTGCGCGTGCGCCTTCGGATCATCACCGCACGGACGGTCAGGATTGCGCCACGTCGCTTCTTCCTCGCGGGATCACCAGAGAGACGTAGGCATTGATGGCTGTGAGTTTCGCCGGCGGGTTTCACGCACGTCGAGGCAGCTTTTAAGTATCCATTGAGTGCGTCGTGCAGAGCTTCTCTCACCGCTCCTTTTGACTCCTCGCACGCACGCTGAGACGCCCCTGAGACTCCGCAGTAGCTCACCGTAGTTGCCGCACCGCTACGCCGTTGTTCTTGCCTCGTTCCGCCGCCGCCGATTCCTCTCCGCCGTCGCCAAGGTCACCGGAGTGACGCTCTCGCCAAGCCACGTCGAACGAGCCAGTTCTTCATGCCTAGTTTGATGAATAGTAAATAGCTCGGGTACCGTGGGCCGTTGGATTAGATCTAAACGGTAGCTGTGGGTTGAACTGTGGCGCGCGGATCCGTGCCGTTCAAATTTGAACGAGCAGTGGAGATGACGCCGCGCCCTCGCCGAATCGCGTATGGACTGAGGACCGGACCAATCTCGGCCGTGGATTTCAAACGAGCCGTCGCGATCATGCCGCGTGTTGCCACGTAGCCCGAGGCGTCGCTGAGCTCGCGCGCGGGATCCAGCCGTTGGATGCTCGACACGTGTACCCGAGATGCGAACCGTCGTCGAGCTCGCGCGCAGGAGATCTGACCGTTGATCTTTTGACGGCCGTGATTGCGCCACGTCGTTGAGATCTGGCCGTCGGTTGGGATCAGCCGAGATAGTGATGCGTGTCGTGCATGAATCTCGAGGCAATCGGCTGATGTCAGTGCTGACGTCATCTGGTGGGGGCTAGGCACACTGTTCTGTGGACCGAGTCCACAGTGGACCGACCCGAGCCGTGGACTGGGTCCATAGACCGAGGTGATGTGGCTGCACCAGAGTTTATTCAGTTTATTTCTATTGAAAAATAATTATGTTAATTCAGTTTATTCTTTTTAATATATTTGCAAACTTTGAAAAGCCATAACTTTTGCATTTTAATTCCGATTGAGGTGATTCCAATTTCTAAAAATTTTTAAAATCAAGATCTATTTATTGGTGAATTTTTTGGAATTTTTAGAGTTGAAATTGCTCTCTGTAAATTATATTTATTGTGTATTTATTTATTTCGAGTAGACGTTGATTTGCCGGAAAGCTTTGCGGGAGAATTTCTAGCGCAAGACCAAGCTCCAGATCAGGATCAGCAACTCTTTGAAGGCAAGTGATGCTTTGACCATTTTGATCCCAGTTTCTTTTGAACATATATTTTGCTTTAAAACTATGCATGCTAAATTAATTAAAATATATTTAAATGAATTTAGGGTAATTTAGCTAATCAACCCATACTGTTAATGTCACCTTGAAATTACTATTTGTATGCCTTTAAATCATTGTCCACCCTAAGGTTATTCATATCTGTTGGATGTTAATATGATGCCAACACGGGGGGCTAGACCGTGAATAGATGCTTAGCCTTGCAACGAATCATTAATGATCTTTCTGAAATACTACAATATTGATTAATGAAATACTGAATGTATTTTGAAAGTGGTGTGATGATGCCACATGATGAGATTGAGGTTCAGAGACCTGTGTGGTTCTGCACCGATGTTGAGTTATTCTTGGCATGTGTTGCACAATAATCAACGAGGTGGGAAATGATTTAGACTGGAGCAAGTGGCAAGAGGTGTGTGCGAGTGGGCTGTGTGGCAATGGGTTGATCGGTGATGTGAGTCTGTGTGCCACATTGGGCCGTGTGCCATTGTTGAGTGTTGGAAGTCTTGCCTTGGTCAGTTAAGGACTTCACCTTGCAAGCCTTTGATCTGAGTCACCCGTACAACCACATGTCTGATATGGGACAGACCTAGTTGATTAGGGTTCTGATATCTTTCCTCTGATACCTTAGGGTGACAGTACACGGGGGTGTATCTCTGCGGGGGAGCGTACCTGTGCTGCGGCTTGGTACCCATCCAACGGTGTTGGCCTGTCCTATACTTCGGCTGGCACTGCGTGAGAGGAGTGATAGCGAAGGCAACACTGGAGAGGTTCATTGGTTAAGGTAGAGGTTCTTGAAAGGCTTAGTTACGGACGGTCACCTATGTGGTGAATGGCTGTATCTTGTGGGTAAAGTGTACAACCTCTACAGAGTGTAAATTTCTATTCGAATAGCCGAGTCCGCGGTATTGGACATTGCTCGGGGATTACAGTCAAGGGTTAGATCTTCAAAAATAAAAATGTGGATTGGGTGGCTGTGTGCCAATGCTAAAAATGAGCTGTTTAAGACTGTGTGCCGAAAATCTTTAAAGAAAACCATTTGAAGAACTTAGCATTATATATAGCTGTTTCACTGCTTTTAATCTAAGTAAGACATAAGCTTAAAATGTTGTTTGATACAAAAGAACCAAGTAAGCCAATTCTTTGGAATAAGCCTTGCATATAGTAATAAGCACTACATTCTGTGCATTACTTGTTGAGTACGGTGTGTACTCACCCTTGCTTTCAAAACAACACCAGTGGAGGAATCAACACTAGTATGGGAGGAGGAGTACGTCGAGGAGCCAGAGATCTAGGGGGCAAGCCCAGTCAGTTGCCTATGGCAAGATGGGGCTTTTACGGATGATTATTTGTTTTCCGCTATTATTTCTATTTACTCTGATAATGTAAGCCCTGCGTGGCTGATCTATGTAAGGAGACCATAAGGTCGCACAACTTGTTTAAGTACATGTTTGAAGTACTTTATTATTATTCCGCTGTGTATGATTGTGGTACTTTAACCCTGTTTAGCCTGTGTGCACTAGCGCGATCCTGGACCAGTCCAGAATAAACAGAGGGTCCGGATTTGCAGATTCGGGTCCCGACAAACCACGTGGCACTTCTTGTTGGACGGGTCGATTACATAGAAGACTTGAACAACTTCATTAGCGAGTACAAATGGTCTTGGTATCCGATACGTTCGAGGTCCACAGTAGTGACGCTGTACTTGTCAACCTTTGACGTGCTGCAGGTGAACCCAACGGCACCGAAATAAGAGGATCTTGAATAGTATGTAATCGAGCTCCCAAATTTTCTTAATGAATCCGTAGTAGGAGCCCCTAGTCGATCCAGCGGTATTCAGCGTATCTATGCGAACACAACTGTTCTGGTTTGTGCTCTTCAAGTCCTGATCTCTCGTGTAAAATGTGTACCCATTTAAGTCATATCATTTCCATGTTACAACTGTAAATGCTGGCCCTTTTGTCAACCATGTTAGCGTATCACCTGACGAGCTTCCAGTGATGGGTTGTCGCTTCTTGAACCATCTATTTAACTGAAGGTTATGCTATCTGATGATCCAGGACTTCTGCTGCAACAGATTATCTTGTTGTAGCCAGTTCTTGTGCTCGTCAATATATGGGGCCACAACACCCATGTGTTGTAAAACCGTTAAATGGGCTTTAGCACACGCAGTTGGATCAGGCGTGATTGCTTTCCTTCCGATGGTCCCGATACCCTGGAGCATTCCCTCATGACGGGATCGAGGCACACCTATCGGTTCGACCTGAGCCATGTAATCCATGTAGAATTCGATGACCTCTTCGGTTGCATAATCTTCGACAATGCTACCCTCTGGTCGAGATCGATTCCGTATGTAGGACTTGAGAATTCCCATGTACCTCCTGAGTGGGTACATGCTACGTAAGAACACGGGCCCGCACATCTTTATCTCCCTCACAAGGTGAACAATGAGATGGACCATGGTAAAGAAAAATGACAGATGAAAATACATCTCAATATTACATAGAGTCATGACCACCTCGGCCTGTAAAGCATCTAGTCCTTCGGGATCGATGACCTTCCAAGCAATTGTGTTAAAGAAATAACACAACCTTGTGATTGTCTTTCGGACCTTACTCGGTAAAATACTTCTAATTGCGACAGGGAGCATCTGTGTCATAAGCATATGGCAATCATGAGACTTCATGCCAGTTAAACTCAAATCTTGCATCGAAACAAGTCCCTTCATGTTGGAGAAGTAACCGGACGGAACTTTCACACCATGCAAGCACTAGTACAGTTCAGTTGTCTCGACCTTGGATAGAGTTTAACAAGCAGGTTCGTAGTACGTTCAGCCTTTATCGGTCCCTTTTGGTGCTAACTCAGGTCTGATGCCCATGTCGACCAAGTCAAGCCGTGCGTTGATATCGTCCTTTGTTTTGCCCTTAATGTTCAGTAAGAGATCAATGAAGCTAGCACAGACATTCTTCTCTTCGTGCATCACGTCGATGCAGTGCTGAACTTCTAGGTGCTCCCAATAAGGTAGGTCCCAAAATATTGATCTCTTCTTCTACATGCTCTTCTCACGGGTCCTCGATTTACGTCCCTTTCGAAGCGCAACATCCAAATTCTTAACCATATCATGAATGTCTATCCCGCTTAAAGGCTTTGGAGCTAAACCGTCTTTGGTCGTTCCGTCGAATTGTTTGTTCATCTTGCGGTATGGGTGATTCCTTCGAAGGAACCTACGGTGACGCATGTACACGGTTTTGCGAAAATGATTCAGCTACACACTCTCGGTATCATCTAAGTAGTGAGTACAGGCTTTGACTCCTTTTGTACTTTGCCCCGACAGGTTAGCAAGGGCATGATAATCATTTGTGGTGTAGAATAACAGGCAGTGTAAAGTGAAGTACTCTCGTTTGTGAGAAACCCATACCTGTACCCCTGGAGCCCACAGTGTGTTCAGATCTTCCACCAATGGTGCTAGGTACACATCAATATCGTTTCTAGGTTGCTTCGGGCCTTGGATGAGTATAGACAAAAAAATATACTTCCGCTTCATAGACAACCAAGGAGAAAGGTTACAGATATAGAGATTCAAGGCCCAAGTGTTATGACGGTTGCTCATGTTACCGAAACGATTCATTCCGTTTGTACTCAATTTGAACCTTATATTCCTTGGATCCACAACGAATTCTTGAAAACTCCTATCGATGTTTTTCCACTTGGTGGAATCAGCAGGGTGCGTTAGCATTCCATTGTTCTTACACTCATCCGAGTGCCACCGAAGCAGTTTTGCCTCCTTTGGGTTCACAAATAAACGCTTGAAACAGGGAATTACAGGCAGATACCATGCCACCATAGCATGAGGTCCTTTCTTCACCTAGATGCCCTCATCATCATTATTTACGCTTGTACCGAGATGCGTTGAACACCGGACATACATGCAAGTTTGCGTACTCTTTGCGGTAGAGGATACAGTCGTTCCCAAGGGATAAAGAATCTTCTTAGCTTTGTAGGTGGTTGTCGGCAACTCGTTTCTCTCTGGATGTATGTCCGCTAACAGACCTAACAACGTCGTGAAATTCTTATCGGACCAACCGTTATTTGCCTTTAATTTCAGCAGCTCAAGCACGGATGACAACCATGTGTATTGTGACTTGCAGCCCAGGAACAAAGGTTTCTCTAAGTCGTCCATCAAGCCCCGGAATTTTACATACTCCCGCTCATCACGGTTCCCTTTTACATCCTACAGCATTTGATCCAGATTATTATCGTGAAACATTGTCTCATCGAAAGCACAGTCGATATCATCTGGAGTATCGTTGACTTCAACGACGATGTTAATACTACTTGCTTCCTGCATAATCTGCACTTCACTGTGATTGGTCCAACATGTATATCGCCTTTTGAAAACCCTTAGAATCAAGTGTTCTTTGATCTGCGCTGGGCTTCGAAACATTCTCAGATTCTCGCAGTCCATGCATGGGCAAGGTGTCGGGACCTGAATATACAAATCCGGACCCTCTGTGTATTCCGCACTAGTCCAGGATCACGCTAGTGCACGCAGGCTAAACATTGATGAATATCACAATCATACTTAATGTAAGGCCCCCATTTTTTATAATAAATACCAATAGCGGGTACCATGTGCATACAATACTAGTCCCATGATCAGTAGCTAGTACGCACAATTACAGATTGATATCACAGCCACACATAAGTTTTATTACACAACGGAAGCAAAGTTACATAATATTCTTACAATACCAAAAGTAAAGACTGCAGTGAAGACAACATCTTGTAGTATACCTTTTCAACCCATTGTCCCACAGACAACTGACAAGGTAAAACCATAAAAGAATTCATCGTTAAATTCCCCGAATCCTGTATCAACATATGAGTCGTCGGGACAGTCTGATTCTTCACCTAAAATATCAACATAGGCAAGTTGAGTACTTACGTACTCGCAAGACTTTTACAAATCCTATAATACATGTAGGTCATTCCGATGGAAAGGCTATTATGGTTAATTTGCATAAAGACAGTTTGAAATGTAAATACAGAATAGTAGATTGCAACGGAATTTTAAGTAAAAGCAATTTCATATGTAGAATAACAGTATGTAAATATGAATAAGTGAAATCACGAACCTAGGTATCATGACCACATCGACGAATCAATTTCTACGAACACCGGGTAGAATCCAGAGTTTTATGAAAATAAAAACTGCTAACTATGTGATAATTTTACCAAGTGCCCATTACCGCGGGCGCGGCTAATCGATTAGTTTTAGACTCTGCTGAGGTATACAGCTTTCCCCACAAGACATGACTAACTCTTTGTGCAATCGATATTAGCACACTTCCTTTGGTGTGCCACAGAGAGTCATGATATAACTGTTACATTACTTAACCCTGACTTTGCACCAGCATGGTGACGATAAACCCATTCTATGGTGGAAGGTCTCAGAGCATAGAAATGATGGAACTCCCCACAGTATGGCGTACACTGTTATATTGGTAAATGTTTATTCCATGATCACCTCGGTGTGGACGTCCCTTCGAGCAATCCATTAAGAAACAGCTCGTATTACTCCAGCCTTCCAAGTGCAAAGCCAGTTTTAAGTAACTTAATAAGTTCAAGCTATTCCATACCAGCACTTGTGGTTGTATGATAATTCTTGGCCTGAAAACAACCCATAGTTCGGTCCTTAATTCAACACGAGCAATAGTCTTCCCCTACACTACGTGCAACACCCGCACATCCGGCTATTGCCAATAATTGCCCGCATCTAAACCATTGTTTTATTTTTATTTTCATCCAAAATACCAACCATAAAGAAAGGTCATACCCATTAAATGTCATATCCAACATTTTTAATCATGTTAAAGTTTTGTGTTTCTTTAAGCATGGCTAAGCATGATACTAAGTGTGAGTAACCCAAATTGACATCAAGTACTATCTATGCTATTCTAGGGTTATCAAGGTTCACAAATTCAAACTTATCAAGGAAGTTCTATGAAACTACAGGTACAACTACCAATACCCATAAAATAGCAGACTTTAATAAAAATAACGTATGCAATAAGACATTTAATGAAAAAATTTATAAAATTGGGATCAATATGATCAAAGGGGGTGCTTGCCTTATTGATTATCCTCGACGTCGAACTCCTGGTCATCGACTATTTCAGATTCATCGGGTTCTACACGTCGTTCGGCAATACATAGCAAATAACAAATTTCAATAGAGCAAAAAGAAATCGGATGGAAAAATTCAAATAAAAAAATTTAATAAATCGGAAATATTTGCGTGAATTATTTATTCTTACTCTATGATTTAAAGGATTTAATTTATTTGGATCATTATTTAATTACTTTACTACATATTTATTAATTCAAAATTTTCTTATAACAAACCCTAAGGGCCTGCTTGGGAGCCTGGTTTTTAGCCCAAAACTAGTGTAAATTACAGGCCCAAAAAAATTTTCGTGTTGGGCTTAAAAATTGTGCTTGGATGGACCGGTAGCCTAAAAATGTTACCTCTGGATTGGGCCGAAGGGTCAGAAATTTTCTCTGGGCTCAGACCCGACTTTTTCTTTCCACGCGTATCGCGAACGAAGCAATTCACTCGCTCGCGACTGGCGAGTCGTGTCGTCCACTCGAAACCTAGAAGACGACGGCGGCGGCGATCTCGAACCCTAGAAGAAGATAACGGCGGCGGCGATCTCGAACCCTAGAACACGACGGCGGCGGCGGCGAGTCGCGTCGTCCACTCGAACCCTAGAAGACGACGGCAGCGAGGGATCCCTCTTCGGCGATGACGGCGAGCGCGACGGCAAGGTCCCCTACATCATCCCTCTTCGGCGACGACTCAGAAGACACCTCGGCGATTTCATCGGCCTCACCTCTCCTCACTCCACCCTGTTCATCTAGGTACAAAATTACTAGGCCTCACCTCTGTATGCTGTTAATTTCTTTGATCATTTCTTCGGTTGCTAATTCATGATCTACTCTATGCGATGCTTGCTAACTTAGATGCTGCTACCAGAAACTAATTCTGGCTCATTTCTTGGGTTGCTAATTCATTCTCTGAAATTACTAGGCCTCACCTCCGTATCTTTGTTAATTTCTTGAATCATTTCTTCGGTTGCTAATTCATGATCTACTCAATGCGATGCTTGCTAACTTAGATCTCGCTACGAAACTAATTCGCTCATTTCTTGGGTTGCTAATTCATTCTCGAAATTGCTAGGCCTCACCTCTGTATGTTGTTAATTTCTTGGATCATTTCTTGGTTGCTAATTCATGATCTACTCTATGCGATGCTTGCTAACTTAGATGTTGCTACGAAACTAATTCGCTCATTTCTTGGGTTGCTAATTCATTCTCTGAAATTGCTAGGCATCACCTCAGTATCTTCGTTAATTTCTTGAATCATTTCTTGATTGCTAACTCATGATCTACTCTATGCGATGCTTGCTAACTTAGATCTTTGCTACCGTAAAGTAATTCGCTCATTTCTTGGTTTGCTAATTCATTCTCCGAAATTGCTAGGCCTCACCTCTGTATCTTTGTTAATTTCTTGGATCATTTCTTGGTTGCTAATTCATGATCTACTCTATGCGATGCTTGCTAACTTAGATGCTGCTACCAGAAACTAATTCTGGCTCATTTCTTGGGTTGCTAATTCATTATCTGAAATTGCTAGGCCTCACCTCTTTATGCTGTTAATTTCTTGGATCATTTCTTCGGTTGCTAATTCATGATATACTCAATGCGATGCTTGCTAACTTAGATGCTGCTACCAAAAACTAATTCTGCCTCATTTCTTGGGTTGCTAATTCATTCTCTGAAATTGCTAGGCCTCACCTCCGTATGCTGTTAATTTCTTGAATAATTTCTTCGGTTGCTAATTCATGATCTACTCTATGCGATGCTTGCTAACTTAGATGCTGCTACCAGAAAGTAATTCTGGCTCATTTCTTGGGTTGTTAATTCATTCTCTGAAATTGCTAGGCCTCACCTCTGTATGCTGTTAATTTCTTGGATCATTTCTTCGGTTGCTAATTCATGATCTACTCTATGCGATGCTTGCTAACTTATAGATGCTGCTACCAGAAACTAATTCTGTCTCATTTCTTGGGTTGCTAATTCATTCTCTGAAATTGCTAGGCCTCACCTCTGTATGCTGTTAATTTCTTGGATCATTTCTTCGGTTGCTAATTCTTGATCTACTCTATGCGATGCTTGCTAACTTAGATGCTGCTACCAGAAACTAATTCTGGCTCATTTCTTGGGTTGCTAATTCATTCTCTAAAATTGCTAGGCCTCACCTTTGCATGCTGTTAATTTCTTGGATCATTTCTTCGGTTGCTAATTCATGATCTACTCTATGCGATGCTTGCTAACTTAGATGCTGCTACCAGAAACTAATTCTGGCTCATTTCTTGGGTTGCTAATTCATTCTCTGAAATTGCTAGGCCTCACCTCTGTATGCTGTTAATTTCTTGAATCATTTCTTCGGTTGCTAGGCCTCACCTCAGCATGATCACCTTCTTGTTTAGTAACAGCATGATCAGCTTTATTCATGAGATAGATTTTTCTTGGATGTATCAAACCCTATACGGTACATTGTACTGTACTTAGTTATTACATTCTAATTTACATCTCTCTTTTGCTTTTTAAGTAAGGAAAGATCCTCAATTCTGAAACTTGTAGATTACTGAAGGACAATATTTTGCCATGATGCCATCTAGGGCTAAGATTTGCAAGGTTAGTTGGCCGATTACCACCATTAACTCCTCGTAATATTTCCAACTTCCGAAGTGGACAGGGTTAGGCATAAATGAAGTTTATTTAAATATTTTTTTTCAATTACATAATTGAGAAACTGATTATCACTGGTATACATTCTTTTCCTTTGAAAACCAAATGAGCACCGTGGTTCCACACTCAAATGATCAAACTCCATCTGAACTGGCAGTACACATGGTGCATGTCTACCTTTTTAAGTTCCACACTCAAATGATCAAACTCCATCTGAACTGGCAGTACACATGGTGCATTCTCCATGGTACCTGCAGCACCAACAGACACACTCTGATCAGAGCACAAGCTGTCCACATTGAGACATTCACTAGAATGATTGCAGTTTGTAGTAAATGGTTAGGATTGTATCTTCTGATGTCTGATGACTACATGAGATCACCCCATCACTATCTAATGACTGAATATTAGAGTTTTGAGCACAGGCATTGCCATATAGTTCATGAAGGTCTGAACATCTCCATGTGTCACTTGTGTTAATCATTTACTTTAAGCATCCTTTTGATGTCATGCATCAGAATCTGAGGAATGTTATTTGTGTTATTAGCTGATTGAGTATCCAACATTTGCTAAAATGTTCCCCAAAATTCCTTTGTTTATAGGTGTTGCTGGGAACATGTCCTTTGTTTACTGATTGACAATTTTCATTTTTAAAAATTAAGGTTAGTTGATATGAAAGACCTTACTCTTACTGAATCTGAGGAAGAGGAAGATGACGATATGATGCTGCTTATTATGCCTGCATTATATTCAGCTTCTACCATAACTAAAACTCCATGTCATACATCAAAGCTAAGTGGAGCAGAATATATTACTAAACTTCTTGAAGGTCATCCGAGCCGATGTTATGAAAATCTTCGAATGGAACCCCACATTTTCCAAACACTTTCAGACTATCTTAGATCAAAAAATCTTTTGCATAATACAAGAGGTGTCACCGTGGAGGAGCAATTAGGCATTTTCATGTATATGCTTGCACGGAATGCCAGTTTTCGAGCATTGACCGATAGATTTCAACACAGTCCTGAGACTATACATAGACATCTTGGGGCATGTTTTGAGGCTATCACTTCATTGACCTATGAATTTATCAAGCCTCCATCCACTGAGACTCATTGGAAAAAAGCATCAACTCCACAATTTTGGCCTTACTTTGAGGTACATGTAATCCATGTCAGTATAATTTAGGAATTTTTACCCTCATCTTATTCCTCAATTAGTAATAAGGTCTTGTTTCTTGTAGAACTGTATAGGGGCAATAGATGGTACTCTTGTCCCTATCACAATGACGGATAGTGAGGCTGCTCCATATCGAAATAGAAAAGGAACTCTTTCTCAAAATGTGATGCTTGGTTGTGACTTTGATTTGAATTTTGTGTATGTTTCTACTGGTTGGGAAGGGTCCGCATCAGATGTAGGGGTGTTACATTCTGCCATTAAATCTGGATTTCCAGTACCTAGGGGCAAATACTATCTGGTTGATGGGGGCTATGCGAACACACCATTCTTTCTTGCTCCTTATCGAGGAGTCCGATACCACATTAAGGAACAAGGACAGGGCAATTGCCAACCAAGAGACTATAAAGAGTTGTTCAATCTTCGCCATGCCTGCCTACGCAACCATATAGAGCGTGCTATTGGCATCCTAAAGATGCGATTTCCTATCTTAAAAGTTGCAACATTTTACCCAATAGAAACTCAAGTGAAAATTCCAGCAGTAACAGCTACGTTGCATAATATAATCCAGAGCTATAAAGGTGATGAAAAATGGTTAAGTGATGAAACAATGAACATTTCTTCAGATAAATTTGTGGATCTACCTAGTGGAGATGACCGATACAGAGATGATGTTGTACCATTGAACAATGAAAGGAACATGGGTAATGCTTTGAGAGATGAGATTGCAAAGAAGATGTTGGCAGATTATGAAAGAAGTAGGAAGCGGAGAATACAAAGGAGATCTCATTAGCAATTATGATAAATATATGTTTTTTACTTTATTTACTTTTGTACTCATTGTAATAAAACATAACAATTTTGTGAGTTGTATGAAATTCATACTATTTACGGTTCCTTGTGGTTTATGGTTTATCTAAGGTTTTATGGCAAATAGAGCAAGGTGGACGTCAAAGTATGAAAAAAGATTGGTTGATGTACTACTTGAGTTCATTGTTTCTCACTATCGTGGTCAAAATGGATGGACTTCAGAAGGTTGGAACAAGATTGTGAAGGATTTCAACAAACTCTTTCCAGAAGCAAAACTTTCTAAAGCTCAAATTCAAGATAAAGAGGCTCAATTGAAGAAAGACTACAAAGCAATTAGATCCATTCGCAATCGTAGCGGTGTCTCATGGAATCAAAATGCATCCATGATTAACACCACATCTGAAAAATGGGATGAGATAATCGAGGTAAGCTTCTTGTTTTTTTAATTGTGAATCGTCTTTGTGTCCAATTAGAATTTTTCTATTTATACTTGAATTGTTCTATCATTATGTAGGAGGACTCTACGCTAAGAAGATATGAAAACAAGAGTTTCCCATTGTTTGAGTCGTTAGATCTCTTGTATGAAGGTAATATCCATTCTATAGTCCTCTCATTTTCAAAAGTACTTTAGAGTTTAGAAATGAGTAATAATCGCTTGTTGCATCTAAGTTGGCATTCCATTCTATAATCCTCTTATCTTTGATGTCTTAATAGGACAAATTGCGGAAGGAAAACATTGCTTCACTTCTAGTCAACCATCTAATATTGCAAATACAAGCATCACTAGAAAACACTCACGGGATGCAAGCATCACTACAAAACACTCACGGGATGAAAGATTTGATTCAAGAGCTTGCATTGGGGAAAGACAGGACAACATGAATTCTCCTCCAAGAATGCATGAAGTTGAAAGGCAAGATTTGGAGAATGACATACAAGATCAAGAAGAGAACACTATGTACTCTTGTCAAAGAATGGAAGATATTGGAAGGAGTGTAGAGAATGAACTTCAAAATCGCCATGCTGAGCAGTTGGATGTTGAAGATAATGAATCAAATCAACAAGAACGAGGAGGTGATGATTATCCAAATTCAAGAACTGGGAGTGCTGGAGCACAAAGAGGAAGACCCAAGAAACAAAAGGGTACATCGGCACCACGCATTGAAGAAACAATGGCTGCTTATTTTGAATTCAGAAAAGAATATGCTAGCATGAAGGAGCAAGCTTCAAAGCAAGGAAATGAGTACTCAATTTCAAGATGTTTTGAAGTGTTACAAGCGATGGATGTTGTGTCCGATGAGGTCAAGATCTATGCCTCCGATGTTTTCAAGGATGCAATAAACCGTGAGATACTCCTATGCTATGAGCTAAGACTTCGTGGTTTGTGGTTGAAGAAGGAAGTAAACAAGCTTGGAATTTGACTCCTTGTAAGTCCTCCTCTTTTGGCCTTTTTCCATTCCAATTACAGCAAATTTCAACACAGTGTTTACTAGTACATTTTGAGTTCGAAACGTATACTAGTACATTTTGTGTTGCATCTGGTTGAAGCTGGTTGAAACATATACTAGGTTATTATGGTTGTGGGCGGAGTGGTGGGGAGGGGTGGCCGGGTGATGGGGAGGTCTTAGTGCATCAGTGCATGTTCTGAGGTGAGAGATTTGAGACAGAGTTGGTTGGGTGTGAGCCTCATTTGCTGGCCTTTTCCTGGCATTTAAAAACTTTGGAATCAGTTGGTGGCTAGAGAGGATGGAGTGCTGGTGTTGTGGGAATTTGGGAAAGACCAGGCTTTTCTGTGCTAATAAATTAATCCACCTTGCTACCTAGTATACCTTTTTATGGTTAAAAAGAGTTGGTTCTTCACTTCTTTGTCAAGTTTTAGTTTACTCCAGTTTCCTGCTGTGATGGATTTTGTTTGAGCACGACAATTCTGTTTCCGATAACATGAGCCAACCAGCTGTCAGACCGAGGACATCTCAACTAGCAAGTTACACCATAAACTTGAGATGTAATAGATTCATAGCAGAGCACAGCCATCATTCATAAAAGAAGTTTAGCCTGAATGTTATTGTCAACCTATCCTGGCCATGTTTTCTTTCCTTTTTCCCTTTTATAAAAAGGTTGATTAACAGTTGGCTCCTGAGATAGTTTGAGGTGTCCCCTTGCATAATTCTGAGTTTGCATGTCCTGAAAGTGAGTACAGGATAGTTTGCATAATTCTGAGTTTGCATGTCCCCTATGGAATCTTTGCTAGGTGGTGAATGTATGATGCTTTTTTTGGATGAAATTGAATCGTGTTATTATATTGTGGAAGCATGCACTACTTGATGGGGAATATTAACTATGATTGTGCTTTAACTGTTGGTGTTGGTATTGCTGAAGTTTGCGTTCTAAGCAACTGATATTCAAAATATTCTTTAGAGAACTAAAAGTTTAAGTGAAGGCTCCAGAGAAGATTTCCATATTTCAAAATATTCTTGTATTGGTTCGATAGTTGTCATTTTGTATTTGCTAGTCCTAGTCTGTAAATGGATGATGATAACATTTGCGATGTTATTTCACGTCTGCATATTCATGTCTAAGGTTTGATGATATTGTTGGTCATCACTAATGCAGAGGATAATTTTATTTAGAATTTCATCATATTCATGGGGACAATTTCTTGAACCTACTGGTGATGATAAATGCAGAGAATAACGATCCCTGAAATATGGAACCATAGTTGGTTCTTGAAGAACCTTCTTGCTGATCTACTCTTTGTGCAACAGTACATCATAGCAATAAAACCATGTGAACGTCTTTGTTTCTAAACTGTACCCATAGGCAATATAATAGTGACTTTGTTAAACGTTATATCGTTCTTTGTTTCTAAACTGTCAAACTTTATTGTCCTCATACATTATCTATATTAGTTAAACGTTATATCGTTCATGTGTTTTCAAAGCAACTGGAAACCTCCAGAAGAAAATGGCCCAAAAATTGTTGGTGAAGGGCTTGTAATCGATGAATGGGTATACTTCTCTTCAAGACAGCTCTGGCTCCCTTTTTTCATGTATTTTGTTCGTAGTGCTGAAATCCATCCTTCATGTGTTGATTGCAGAAAGAGCAGAGAGAAAGATACCTCGCGCAGGAACAAGTTGAAGTGGTCGACTCGGTGTAGTTTGTACTTTCTTCTGCTACAGAAGATATGCATATGTCTTTAGCAATGTATTGTGATACCCTTGTAAACTGCTAGATTTTGTGGTTGGTAGATTTTGTCCGGAGGTGACAGATATGCATGTCTGGAGGAGAGTGAACCAGTAGAAGATTTTTATCTTGTCAGTCAACATGTATGGGTCCGAGAATTCGGAACATTGAGCTTCTATGCTTGTCGGGATACCTTGGTTTGTTCTTTGTATGTTTGCATGACCTAACATAAAAAAATTGTGATCTGGAAGTGATTATGCAAGCAATGACAGATTATGCATTACTAGAATGCTTTATGTTATGTTTTGAGTTAATGCTTGACAATGCTTGAGTTGATGTTATATGCAATATTTATAAGGGGAATACCCAAATGGAATATGGAAGTTTTTACAAGGGAAAATAAATCCAAGTGTAATCAAGTGGTTTTTTTTGTGCCCACAAATATACAAGTGTAAGATATTACAAGTGTAAAAAATTTCATAACTCCCAAGCAGGCCCTAAGTATTTTTACATATTCAGGTTCTTGAGGGTACAAGGAGTCTAACAAAATTTATTTTACTCAATTTAGTGGTCATTTGCAAAAATTTTATAAATGACATATTTTAAGTTCTTTCTTTAGATTTTGAATTTAAAATTTAAACAGAGATCATTTTCAAAATATTTTTGCATATTCTGAATCTACATGATTTATCATGAATTTAGAAATTTATTTCATCAAATTTGGATTTGAAATACGCAAGATATTAATCATTGAATACTCTAGGGTTAGAAAAATACTGAAAATTCAGAAAATTGCCAAAAAGGGGAAGTGCGCTTTCCATTTTTGGATGGCGCCGGGCTGAGGCGCTAACAGGATGGGCCTAGCTGGCAGTAGTTCTCAGTGCGTTGCGCGATTAACGCGCAGGCCCGCGAGAGCTGCGCCGCGAGAGACTGACCGGCGGGGCCAACGCGGCAGTGACACCCGCGTGTCGTGCAACTGCCAAGCGGGCCCGCGAGAGCTGCGCGGTCGTGCGACCAACAAGGGGTCCCATGCGGCAGTGACTGGTGCGGTACCGGTGTATGACACGGGGGACCCGCTGGCAGTGGCTCGGCAGAGCTTGAGGCTGACTGACCAGTCCCACATGGTGGTGACACTGAGCAGGGAGACGTCGGCGAGGCTCACCGACGGCGAAGGAGCGCCGGGACCGCCGAATGGTCTCCACAGAGAGCATGAACACGTCTAAGCGCACACGGGGATGGTCCTTTTGGTGGTAGGAGCCAAAGAAAAATGGCGCGCCACCGACGAGGTGCGGCGATAGCCATTGCCGAGCGGTGGCGTAGCTAAAATAGGGATTGCCCGGCTTCATTTTCACAACCCTGAGTATCAGCGCATCATGGATATTCCGTTTTGATATTTATTCAAAGGAATGAGCAAGGAGATCAGGCTCTCACCGAGTGAGTGCGGCGGCGAATGAAGTTGCGCGGTGAGAGAGCTCGTCGGACAAGAAGAGCTTCAAGTGATTGGGGAAAGGTTCTAACTATTATGAGGAGACTTCAGACCAGATGGTTTGGTTTAAGGTTCACAAGAGAAGATGATTGAGGTTGTCCCTCTTTTGCTGGTTCCACTGGAGTTGGAGAGGACGAAGCGATCTTAGGCGGGACGGCGACCGGGAGGACAATGGTCGGTGGAATGGATAGCCGGGGTACTTATAGCTAGCTAAGGCAGTGAGGCGGTCAAATGGGCGGGAGAGATCGCAAAGAAGAAGGGAGAAGAGAAAAGAAGAAGTGGGCGAGAGGTTGACGCGTTGGGGCGAGCTGGTAGAGAGAGATCGTCAAGGTGACTGGCTTCCACGTCGGGCCCACATGTCAGCGACAAGAACCGACAGCGTCAAGGAGAGTTCTGGACAGGTCGTGGTTATTCTACTAGTTTAAGCGGTCATTTGACTAAGTTATTTCTGAAATTTTTTTCCTAAGTCGGCAAGTTAAAGACAAGCATCCTGTAAAATTTCAGGTAAAAAATCAAGGTAGAAATTTTATTAAAATTCTGACAATGGGACTTCTCCATTTCTTCTAATTCTGTTTTATATTTAATTGATGACATAAATGAGGTTATAATTTTATAAAACTTTTTATGAAGGTCTAAAGTAGTATTAGCCACCTTGTGTAAAATGTTTAGATTTTTATACTCAATATTTAAATTTTAATAATTCTGACAATACTATTTTCCATTGTATTTCTTTTCTATTTTCGAATTTTTAAAATAAAAAATTTTAATAATTAATTTTTTATATTTTTACCAAAGGTAGGTAAGGTTCTGATGTCAGCAAGGTAAAAGTTTCAACCCAGGATAACTTCTTGAGAATTCTACAAAAATCTATCTCATACTGCATTGATTTTTCTTTCACATGCTTTCACCTTGAGTTTATTATATTTTAATGATTCTAGGTGTTCAACCGCCCTAAGCTGGGTTCTAGAGAGCTCTAATATTTTATTATAATTTTTGCAGATTTTTTTTTACTTGATGTTTTTATCTTTTTACTTTTACCATTTTACTATATTCTTAATTTACTTTCTTTTATTAGAGAAATGCCAAAAGAATTTATAATAATTCAGGAAAAGCCAAAAAAATTCAAGAATAATTCACACAAATATTTTGGATATTATATTTCTTATTTTAATAATTTTGGGCTATTACACTTGACGGTGACGTAATAAAGACTTCATCAACATTAAATATAACTTTAGAACGACCTTATGGTCAACCTTACATGAATACGACTCGCAGGGCTAAGACTGAAAGTAAATAAATTGCAGCGGAAATAAACACAAATTTATAAACCCTTCAATCTGCCACAGGCAACTGGCAAGGTTCGCACCCTAGTTATTCGCCTCTTCCTGATGCTCTTCCTCAAAAGCAGGCGTTGCTTCTTCTCCAACTGTTGATGTTTTCTTGCAAGGGGGTGAGTACATAAAGCACTCAACAAAGTTGCGCACAAAATTCAAGTCTAATATTGTAACATCCCATAAAATTCAAAAATATGAAAAATAAAAAGTTTGAAATTTAAAAATGGAATTGAATGAAAAATTTTAATTGGAATTAATATTTTGATTTTAAACAATATCTTTCCCTCTCTTCTTGCATTCTAATCTTAAAGAAAAGAAATATTTCCTTCATTAAAACTACTTCTTTCAAAACAAACCAAAATGTAAAAATGAATTTATGATGTGATCTTTAATTTGGATTTTAATTTATTGAGTTATCTAAATTATTGGTTTACCTTGAGTTTTGTTCTAAAAGAAAAGTTATATATATTGAAATGGTAAAATAGTAAAGTAAAAAGATAAAAATACAAAATCAATAAAATTTGTAGAAATCTCAGATAAATCCCAGATCCATCCAGGATCTTGAAAATGCAACTTGCACTGATCTGGATCAATAAAATATTAAGAGAGTAAAAGTAATAATGAGGAGATAATCCAAATCTGAACCTACAAGATTTCTTCAGAAGCTATTTGAACTTAAATTGGGTTAAAATTTTAACCATGCAGACATTCTTGTCTCATCTATGTATGGTAAAAATATCAAGAGTTTATCCCATTATTTACTATTTTTAGAAATTAAAAAACAGACAATCAGAAAAGCTGAAAATTGCCATGACAGAATTATTAAAATTTAAATTATCAAATATAAAATCTGTAATTTTACAGAATATAAATAATACCATTTGAGATCCTCATAAAAAGTTTAATAAAATAATAACCTTATTTTGATCCTTAATTAAATAAAAATAAGAATAAACAAAAAATGACAGTTATGCATTGTCAGATTTTTATAAATATTTTTACCCATATATTTTATCTGAAGATTTTACTGAACCCTTATCTGTTCCTTGCCGACCTATACAAAATGTTTTATAAAATCCTAAGCCTGTATGTTGACCCAAACCTTGATTTTATCTCATGCTGTCCAGAGTCTTCATGCATTTTGCTCTCTTCTTTCTCGACAAGTGGGCCCATCCTTGCCAGCTGTCCCCCTGCGACTTCCCCCTCTCCGACTGCAGCCGTGGCCCACTCGTCAGCCTTCTGCTTTCTTTTTCTCCTCTTCTCTCTGCTTCTCTCGCGCAAGCCAGCCAAGCCAGCGACGCCGCCTTTCTTTTGTCGCTTTGCCGCCGCGATTCACCTCGCCCGAGCTGCCAACTTGACTCCCTTCTGACACCAAGATGTCATCATCCGAACCTGTACCGAGCTAGCGAGAAATTCATCAGTTTTCACTAAATTTCTGCACCGCCCTTCAACCTCGTTCAAATACTGTGTTCACCGCCTTACTTCGTCTATTTAAACCCTTCAAGACTTCGGCTAGACCTTTGCTCACTCCCCTCAGCTCACCCAACTGCCAAAACACCGCGCGAAACCACCTCATCTCCTCCAACTCCGGTGAAATAGAAGAAGGGGAAATAGTTCAATTCGCCGTTTCGGTGAACTTCATTCAAATCAATTCAATCCATAGCATCTCCCTAGCACCTACAACCCATCACCATCCTTATTTGGTGTTCCTCTTCCCCGGTGAACCGCCGCAACGAGCACCTTCCACCGCCGTGCCCACGCTCGGTGAGAACCCCCTTTCCAATACTCATCTCTTTGAATAAGTGACAAAATCAAGTCCTTGTAGCATGCTGATGCTCATGCGCATCTCATCCTTCACAAGGTTGCTTCAAAAACCGAGCTTCTTGTCACCGACCATGGCACCGCCACCTCTCTCACGGTGGCACGCCAACCTAGGCCATCTCCGGCAGAACCGTCGCCACCCATGTGTGCGCGCCACCCTCCTGATGCTCGCCATGCTACCGATTCGACCCCTCCGGCGAAGCCTTGCCACCGGCGAGCCTCGAAAGCACCTTCCTCTGCTCTCAGTCGCTGCCATCCGGGCCCAACATGTCAGCCCCTCAGCTCAGCCTTAGTCCAAAAGGGAAAGCGTAATCACAGTTGGAAGGTGCACTTTCCTATTTTGGTATATTTTCGATTTTCTGCATTTTACAAAACCTAGCACATTCATTTACTTATATCTTTTGCATTTCAGCTCCAAATGAAATGAAGAAAATTTCTAAATTCATGATAAATTCTGTAGATTCATAATATACAAAAATATTTTGAAAATGAACTATGTTTAAACTTTAAATTTAATTTAAAGAAAAAGGACTAAGATATGCCATATGTAGAATTTTTGCAAAATAAGATCCAAATTGAATTACACAAATTTTGCTAGAATCCTTAGACTCTCAGTAACCTAATTATACAAAAATAATTAGGGTTAACCATAGGAAATTTTGAAGTTATTACATGTAGTAAGTAAATAGTTCAATATTAATCCAATTAACTTTAGTGTTTTGAATTTGAAATTTTAAATAATTAGAATATGAATCAAATGCACTCAAATTATGGTAAAATTAGTTTTATATCACTCCTAATGTTATAAGAATCCTAAATATGCAAGATTATTTAGATTTTGACTTGATTTACATCATTTTCTAAAGTAAGTTGTTTCCAATGTGTTAAATATTCAAATATGAATATCTTTTGCAAAATAATTCAATTCATGTCAAATTAGTTTCTGTGTGTTTAAAAGCTAGTAATATACTTATATATATACAAAAACATTTAGAATTGAATCTAGTTTGAATTAAATTTGAAATAGATTATTTTCCAACACAATAGAAGTTAAAATAAATATAACTTAAAGCATGTAAGTTCAAATAATGGTAAAATGATTCCTAGGTCTTTAATAAAACCATAGTACCACTGTTATGCAAGAACAACTCATGTTTGTGCATATTTGGATTAAGTGCAGATTAGGTCTTAATGTTCATTTGTATAGAAAACATCTCGGATAAAAGTAAAATACTGTGAAACCAACTTTAAAACCATCTTAGTGATGTTCCATGATAATGCCAGAAAAATGAATAAATAATCATGTAAGGGTCAGTCACAAACTAAGAACTAAAACTGAACCTTTATCGTGTAAACTATAAAACTAATTAAGCATTTTTAACAGCCCGTAGAATATCTCATCTTAATACAAATTTTATGAAGATCAGTTTAGAAATGATATTTAAGATATGCACTACCATAACCTAGAAAAATATTTTATTTATAACTTGCTTTGCATCTAAATCCAGCTAGCCCAATACCCTTAAGTAATATAGTTGTCGTACCCCTTAATATCATATAAGCTTTTTCATCAATGAATACAATGTCTCGTCTAAACAATAAAATGTATGAAATCATCTTAGAAATGTTATTTAAAATATAGACTATCCTATTCTGAAGAAATAATCTTATTTCATCACGTTTTGCATATCAAACCTATTAGCCAAATAACCTTAAATATTATGGTTTATGAACTTCATAAAATGAATAAGCAAACTTTGTAATAGAGAAGAAATCTGTAGCTAATACATTTGTATCGCCATAACCTTCTTAAAAATTATAAATAAATTCAGTAACTTAGTTCAATAAATCTAACATATTCAAAGTCACTTCTTATGCAAAATCACTTAAAGAATTAAGTGCTATTCGCATAACCCTTTAATTTGTGTTTTAATTCTATTAATCCAAATAATTTTGCATCTATAATTCGAAGTTATAAATGCAAGAATTCATAATTTTAGCCTCTTGAATTCGTAAAGCAACAATATATAATCTATAAAAGAGATCATACTTTGTTATCATAAAAACCTTAACTTTTGAATACTTATCTGGAAAACAATATGTGGAATCATGCAACTTAAACCTTAAACATTCCTGTTATTTGCAATGAATCTTTATTTGCTTTTGTGTCTATTTTCTTTTTGCCCTTATTAAAGTTGAATATTTGCTATATTTCCGATTGAACGACGTGTAGAATCCGACGTCGCTACTTCTGTCGTTGCCTCCGTCGGCCGTGGCTTCGTCTTCGTCGTAAGCAATAAATAAGCAAGGCAAGCACCCCTTTGATCATATTGATCCCAGTTTTATAAATGTTTTCATTAAATGTTTTATTGCATACGTTACTTTTATTAAAGTCTGCTATTTTGTGGATATTGGTAGTTGTACCTGTAGTTACATAGAACTTCCTTGATAAGTATGAATTTGTGAACCTTGATAACCCTAGAATAACTTAGACAATAATTGATGTCAATTTGGGTTACTCACACTTAGTGTTATGCTTAGCCATGCTTAAAGCAACATAAAACTTTGACATTGTTAAAAATGTTGGATATGACATTCAATGGGTATGACCTTTATTTGTGGTTGGTATTTTGATCAAAAATGAAAATAAAACTATGGTTTTGATGCGGTCAATTATTGGCAATAGCCGGGTGTACAAGGGACTTGTACGTAGTGTAGGGGGAGACTATTGCCCGTGTCGGATTAAGGACCGAACTACGTGTTCGTTAAACCCAAGAATTACCGTACAACCACAAGTGCTGGTATGGGATAGCCTTAAACCAATTAAGTCATCTAGTTTAACTTTGCACATTGGAAGGCCGGAGTAGTACGAGCTTCTTCAGTGACTGGTTGCTCGGAGGGGTGCCCACACCAAGGTGTTGGGAGTCACGTTTGCTGATACAACGGTGTACGCCATACTATGGATATGCTTATTCATTATCGTCAAAGGATCAGTACAAACATTTACACCATAGTACGGGTTTGTCGACATCGGGCTGGTGCAAAGTTAACCTAGATAATGTAAAGGTTTCTGTCATGAACATTCTGGCCACTACGCCAAAGGTGCGTGAAATATGCGGCAAAAGGAAAAGGTCATGACTTGTGGGTAAATATGTACAGCTCTGCAGAGTGTAAAACTTTTCAAAAAGCCGTTTCCGCGGTTATGGGAGTCTTGGTGCGCCAGCACTAGTTAGATATTTTTATTTTCATAAAAACTGGATTCTACCGGGTGTTGGTAGAAGTTGATTCGTGGATATGGTCATGATACCCAAGTACATGAGATTTATTTATGCTTATATTCTGTTACTTTCCGTATTAAATTGCTTTTACTTAAATTCCGTTTTGCAATCTACTATTATGTATTTACATTTCAAATCGGCTTTATGCAAACTAACTATACTAGCCTTTCCTTTGAAATGGCCTGCATATATTATAGGTTTTGCAAAAGTCTTGCGGAGTACGAAAGTAGTCACCCTTGCTTAATTGTTGTTTTTAGGTGAAGAATCAGATTAGTCCGATGAAACGTAATTGTCGCAGGATTCGGGAATGATAACGATGAAGTTTTTCTAGGGATTATGCCTTGTCAGTTGCCTGAGGGTTGGATGGGCACACTACAAGAATTTTAATCCTTTCCGCTGCATTTCACTCTGAATTGTAAGATCTTATTATGTAAATTACCGTTATTATGTAAATGTGCGTGCTAGCCACTGATCATGGGACTAGTACTGTATGCACATGAGATTTCTATTTTTGCATTTATGTGAAAATGGGGGTCATTACAAATATACTATATGCATGGCTTATTACAAAGGATAGGCTGACATGGTTAATTTGTATAAGCAGCATTGGTAAAAGAATAGTATAAATAGATTGAAAGACAGTAAAACAAATAATAACAATAATACATTTTCCATTTGTTTTCCAATAACCAACTCGTAACCTTATTCCTCATTTCATATCCATACCTACATTTGTTTTAATGAAATCTAACCCTTGACCGTAATCACCGAGCAATGCTCAATACCACGAGCACGGCTATTCGAATAGATTTTACACTCTGCAGAGGTTATACACTTTACTCACAAGATACAACCATACACCACAAAGGGGAGTGATTATAACAAAGCCTTTCCAATGCCTATCTAAACCCAGTACTATCCGCTAAGATTTCAACACTGGTGGGACTAGTTACCACATCCAAGGGCCCCCTCTTGCGCCATGTGAGCATACCCGTGCGAGGATTGGTTAACACATCCAGGGCCCCCCTCTTGCGCCATGTGAGCATACCCATGCGAGGACTGGTTACCACTACCCGGGCCTCACACCACCACAAATATTACAAAATTTTAGACTCTACAGATTAATTAGCTATGTCTGTCCATAGCAGACATGTGGTAGTATGAATGACTCAGTTCAAATTCTTGCAAGGTTAAGTCCTTAATTGACCAAGGCAAGAGTAACTAAAAATCAACATAACTATGAACCAACCATTATCATAAAAAGCAATTCGACCGCAAAATTGCCATATTGGCCCACCACAAATACATGCCACTTGCCTCAGTCTAAATCATTTTACCACCCCAGTTGATTACCATGCACCACGTGCCATCAACAACAACAACATTGTGTGATAACAC
Source organism: Otatea glauca (assembly GCA_036346275.1). NCBI lineage: Eukaryota > Viridiplantae > Streptophyta > Magnoliopsida > Poales > Poaceae > Otatea > Otatea glauca. The sequence goes on from CM070720.1 coordinate 19,301,602, forward strand.
CGACACACAATTTAATAAACATGTTCCATAATCATTAAGCAAGATTAACCATTTTTACATGAAATGATGACTCGTTGCACGGCTAAGCATTCTACTTGTGGTCTAACTAACCACATTGGCAATTATAGCTACCAATTTGTATTAAACCATTCTAGGGTGACAAATGAGATACGGCATAAGACATGACGAGGTGGATGTAACACAAAGTGGATAATAACTAGTCCCAACATATTTGAAACAACGATACTTGAATTAATATGCAATACTTAGAATCAATATAATATTTAAAGCACAGGTTCAACATGATCAAAGCACAACTTGCCTTAAAATAGCTCCGACTCCTGCTCTGTACCTCGCTTAAGTGCTAGATCCTCGATGACAAACTCACCGGGCAACTCGACATCTACGCGAAATGAAGGAGAAAGCAATAAATACCAAAATCAAAGAGCAAGATCAACTCCAAAAATTAAATACAATTCACCATTAAATAGAGCATGATTTTACGAATTTTTAGAAACTGGAATCATCTCAATTGGAGATCATATGCAAAAGATATAGCTATTCAAAGTTTTAAATAAACGATAAATCAAAAAATTGGAAAAACCGTATTAACCGAATTATTTTTATACTGGAAAATAGCATTTATGGCATCATGCTGACATCAGCACCGAAATGATTTTCGGCTGAAATATTGTTCTACGAAAAAAGCGATATATGACGTCATGCTGACGTCAGCTGACACGTGGCAAAATCAGGTGCTGACATGCGGCGCAACCACAACGTGACGCGCATCACCGGCGAATGGACTCGGTCCATGGCCGGCACTAGTCCACGGTGGACCGGCAGCACTGTGCCTATGCATCGGCTGACTCAAGCACACACATGGCACCCTTGGATGAATGACACGTGGCACAGATTTAACGGACGCGATTAAACACACAGCGGCGATGATCTCGACCATTAATTTTAGATCGGACGCATCGGCTTTTGCACGACACACGGCAGCACGGGACTGGCCGGATGCGCGGTGCGATCACAACCGTTCGGTTTGAATCCGATAGCTCAGATCTGACGATAGAGCTGCTCACGCGGGGACACGCGGCACGATCTGCACCGATCGGCGCGCATCCAATGGTGGCAGTGGGCGAAGCAATAGACAGCGATGCGGCGAGATCTGAACCACACGATTAAAATCGAATGGCTAAGGTTGACGGAGTTGTTTAATGTAGATGAGGCGACGTGGCTTGATCCTTACCGCTGGTTGAAGATCCAACGGTCGACGAAGCTTGCGACGCTGATGGCGGCATGGCGGTGAAGTCTTCATCGGACTTGGGGACGATGACCACGGCGACGGCGTTTTGGGGCGACTCCGGCGACGCTTCCTCCTTGGTTCGACGCAGCTGGGTGAGGGCGACACTCCGGTGACCTTGGCGGCGGCGGACGGAGACTGACGGCGGCGGAACGAGGCAAAACAGCGACAGCACAGAGCACAACTACGGTGAGCTTTTGCGGGCGAACGGCGGCGGCTCGGGATGCACGTGCTAGGGCTACTGATGCGTCTCGACGTGCGCGACACAGGGGTGGTGTGAGACCCCGTTCTGATGAACAGGAACCTCCATGTGATTACTGTGCTATTCCTTGGATCAGTAGCTAGCACTCACATGTTTACAACATTCATATCACAACCATGCTCGCAAACAAACAGAAGGATATACATAACAGTAATAATTATACAGAGTTCAGTACAAATTTAAAACGTTTAACAGCGGGAACCAAAAGAAAGCTGAACAACTCCAAACAGCCTTGCGGCAACTGACTAGGCACCCTAGAAGAGACTATCGTCAAATCCCCCGAGACCTTCCTAGAAAAGAATGTCGTCTAGCATATCACAGTCTTCGTCCTCTAAGACAGCAGATGCAAGATTGAGTACATTGGTACTCAGCAAGTCTTATAGTGGTTCACAGATGCAAATAAATAATTATGCAGGCTGAACAATAGACAGGCTATGGTTATTTTGCAGTTGCATAAAAGTATTACAAATGTATAAGCATATTAAATTGTAACCTCGCATTTTAATAAAAGCAATTGAAAGACAATATGATAAGCAATTATTCCAGATTTTCAACCCAGTCTACCCGACTGCATAGGTCCCCGGTGTTGATCCTTTGACACAAAACTGGTTACAAGACAGTTTCCAACCCAAAACCCATTTTCCAGAAAGTACCAAAAGACTCTAGCATGGAATAATGTCACCAAGTGCCCTTCACCGTGGGCACGGCTAATCGATTAGATTTACACTCTGTAGAGGTGTACACTTTACCCACAAGGAATGATCAACCCCTTTTGCCAGGCCAGTTAACACACTTCCTTTGGTGTGTCGGCAAGGAGATCATAGAGAGCTGTTACATTATCTAGACGTGGCTTTACACCAGCCCGGGATGTTAACCCTCGCCCTGAAAACAGAGACACTCACCCAAGTGGTGGATCCACATTTATCACACACACACCACGTCTCTGTCTAGGGCAAGGCGTACACACCGTTGCATTGGTATGTAGAAACCCCTACAGACAGACTTGACCGAAATGTCTGTGCAATCTTCCGCCTTCCATGGATGCAAAGCCACATCTAAATAACTTAATAGGCTAAGACCCACCCATACAAGCCCTCGTGGTTGCACGAAAAACATGGATTCACCGTCCCATTGCTCGGTCCTTAATCCGACACGGGCGATACTCCACCCTACACTACGTGCAAATCCCCTTTGCACAACCGACTATTGCCAATAATCGCCCGTGTCAAACCATAATTTTATTTGGAGTTTTTAGCAAACTATTCTTAACCATTTTCCAAAGGACCTTTCATAGATTGGCAAGATTAAAAACACATAACGGATTAGCTTAAGCAGAGATATAAAGCTAACGGTTATACCCAAAAGGACATTAAACCTGTCTAGCTTAAACTAGGGTTTACAAGGTTCACATGTTCATACAAATTGAGATAAACCATAATTTACAGGATTAACTACAGTTCTAACCCAAATTAGCACTTTTATGGAGAATTATCCGGATGCACTGTACATAAACAAAAACAACATAATGTAGGTAAATTATTGGGATCGATATGCTCAAGGAGTTGCTTGCCTTGCAGCTCACTATCAGGTATAAAGTCTGGATTTGCGGTACAGTCGTCTTCTTCTTCGAGGACATCGGTGTCTAAACGTCGAGAAAACGAAGAACAAAAGAACATCGGTAAACTCCAAATGGCAAAAAGAAAATAGACAGACAAGCAATTAAACACAAGTTCGAACCAAACAGGAGGTTGCTTCTTACGAATTAGTTGAATTCATACATCGAATTATAGATGCTAAAATTATTTAGATTAAGAAGATTTTGATCACTAGCAACCCTAGAAGAGAACATGAAAGAGCAGCACTAGGGAACCACTCTCTGCCTTCTCATTAATCCAAGAAGTGAACATACAAAATCATTACTTTTAGGGTTATTCGCCTAATGAGATTTATGTGCAACATCTAATGAAATCAGGGTTTTAATCTTGAACTAGCTAGAGCATACTTTGGTTAACAATTCTAATGGCTTCCCTTAATTTTTAGGGTTTAGACAAGGCTTGGAAACTACTGATAAAAAGGCTTAGTTGAAATCTGGACTTAGGCCATAAAATTGGCGAAGGACAACAGTCTAAGTAATATCACTTAAGGTTATTACACTCATGAAAACTAAGTAAAGCACAGCTCTTAAACAAAATATTTTTCTGGAATCTAGTAGGATAAACATTGGTGATCATTTCTACACTATCCTCTCTAAAATTCTCACTTGCATGAGCTACTGTACAAGCTATTGAAAATGCTAAGTATTTCAACTACTCTAAGAACTATATCAGTTAAGCTTATTTCACTAACTTGTTTTGCATACAAACCTTAGTAAAAGGTCATTATTTTTCCAGAACCTATTAGTATATACTATGTGGAGTGTTCCTATACTATTTTTACATTCTTTCTCATTTATATATTCTATTTTATCAAATGTTGAAAAGGGCTATATGAACACAAAAACTGCCTTACAATATTTCAATCTTTCACTTTCATTTACCACTAAACCACTCATCATCTTTTATTCACTTTCTTCATGACATCCGGGCATGATCTTAAAATATTTTGAAACTGAATTTGAACTATTTTGAACCTATTCATAGTGAGTTACCTCTATTTTTGCCATTATAAATGTTGTTTTCCTTTGTTAAATAACCATCACCTATACTTTTTCCTTTGTATTTTCACATGTGCCAGCTCCCAATGGTCTATGCCCCTCCAGGATGAATCTTAAACACTTAAACTTTAATTCTTTCTTTTATTTACATAACCTCTTCTCTATGTTAATATTCATTTTTTTTGTAAACATGACATACAACAAGGTAACATGTAAACATTTTTGTTTATTTGAAACCCTTATAACCCAGAGACTCCAAAAAAATTTATCTTACATAAACTGAACTTTTCCAAAAAATATTTTATTCACATGGCCTCATATTTACCCATGAGCATTTTTAAATTACTAGAAATTATACAAAGCTCTTCTGTTATTTATTTTAATATATTCCAAATCTACAGAATTTTATACGAATTTAGAAACTGGTTTCACTAATTTTGGCCAGATGGTTCAAAAGTTACAAGCGTTTGAATTTTGGCGGCTATGAAAATCATCTAAAATCGAAAATACGCTTTCACTACTGAGAAACGCCTTCTTTCGCGCGCGCAGAAACGCGGTCAAACGCGCTGACCCTCTGACATGAGGGGTCCACCAGTCAGCGACTCAGAACAGGGGCTTTGCTCTCCGGCTTGCCGCCGGCGACGCAGCTCCGCCGCGGCGGAATGGGTAGCGGTTCTAGCTTTAGCGTGCTAGGGCGCACCTAGGGGTAGCATCTATTCAGCTAGCGGCGGCCGGGAAGGGGGCTGCCACCGCGGAGGTGCGGCAGTGCCATGGCCGAACCAGCGAAAGCTTCACTAACGGCCACCTTTCCGGTGAACTAGGGCTAGGCGAGCTACAGTAGGGTGAGGGGATTCGGACTCACCAGGTGGTCAGGTCGGAGGAGGCCCGAGACGAGCTGCCACCGCGCGCCGGCCGGGAAGAAGAAGGGCGACGGTGCTGCACAGCTGCGAGCAAAAACAACCCAAATTGGCGGTTGATCAGTGACCTAGTGGTGCTAAGTAAGCTTCGAGTGGAACCGATTCAAAGAAACGGGGACGAATCGACCTTACTTGCGGAGTTCTCCCCTTTCGAGCTCTTGCAGTGACTTGGGGAAGAAAGTGCCCCACGAGGCTCTCGGCTCAGCGAAATGGCTAGGTGAAGTGCACGAGGGCACTGCGACGCAGGCAAGAGGCTTAAAGCCGAACCGGATTGATCGTTTTTCGCAGTTTGGGTGCATGGCCTCCGTCGGCTTCTCCTGTGCCGAGCGGCGAAACTCGCATGACCCTGTTCTCCATCGCGACTCAGCAGAGGACGATCAAGCACCGACGAGGGAAGACTCTACGCGACGTGGAGGGCTGCCATCACACCGGACGGGAGTGGTTGAGGTCGGACGGCGAAGGACGGCTATGTCGGCGACTCGCTTCGGCCAGGGGAGAGGAAAGGGAAGGGGAACTCGCGAGCTAAGGCTGACAGGCGGGTCCAAGGCCCACCGGTCAGTGACCTGAGGCTTTGCCTCAGCCTCGCCAGAGTGACAACCTCCACAGTAGCCGGGCCCACTTGTCAGTGACAATGGATGATTAATGCGATTGGACTGCACTGGAATTCTCCAGATTTTGCATTTGTTTAAGCTTCATCCTCAGTTCAACTTTTACCAAAATTTTTGACCGAAACATACTAGGAGTCAGTCATCTTCTGTAAAAATTTGAGATAAAAATACTCTATGGATGATTTACTAAAATTCTGACACTGTGCCCTGCCCTAAGTCTTGATTTCGTATTTTGATTTAATTAAAGGTTCATATTTCAAGATTTATTTCTGAAACTTTTTGGAAGGTTTCAGATTCTTATAAGCAGATTACCCTAAAATGTTCAAGCCAAAACCATGAGCAATTATTTTATAAAAATTCTGACACTCATTTTCCATACTTTCTAGATTCTCTGTAATTGAATTTTCAATAGGCTTAAACCAGTTTATTAAATTATGACATCGACTATTTTCCATCTATGTTTTTGATTTACTGTTTTTAGTCAAAAAGCAACTTCATGATTTATTCACCATGATCCAAAGCTTGTAATATTTTATTTACTGGTTAAACTGTATTACCAGCTTGAATAGGACGCATGGTAAAATTTCCTAAATTTTATTTTCACCTTTTACCTTTTTCCTTTTCTTATCCTTTGTTTTTCTTTTGTTTAATCTTTTCACACAACACAAGTGTCTAAGGAAATTCCAATTGGAGCAAACTACACCAAGAAACCCCAGAAATATTTATTTTCAAATTTAAACTATACATCTTTTACTGTTCTAAATTTCCAGGACGTTACAGGTGGCGGCGGCGCATTAAATAGGACCCTCGGCTTCCGTGTAGGGTGCGGAAACGAATTCCAAGTCTCACGGGATACGGCGGTGCGACGGATTCAGACGAGCCAACGTGGCATGATCACAGACGTCCACGTGGATCCGATCGAATGTATGGCAGCAAGCGGCGATGCGGCACGATCACAACCGTTGGATCAAAATACAATGCTTGCGCGGCTAGGGTTCGACGGGCTGGGCTGCATGGAGAAATGGGCCGAACCAGGTGGGTTTCGGCCCAACACTGTTTATCCGATTTTTAAACATTTTTTAATTAAAATAATTCAGATAAATAGATAAAGCCAAAATATATAGCAAAATTATCAGGAAAAACCCGAAACATTCCAGAAAATATTTTGGACCATTTGGAACCCACAAAATATTTTCAACAAAAGATCATTAATACTTTTCTTTGAATAATCAAAAGATAGCAAAAGGTTTTATTCAAAAATTCCAAAATGAATTAAATAAAACCTCAAAAATTCAATAACAAAGAAAAATCATATTAAATCCAATAAAAGCAAAATTTGGGATGTTACAAACCTCTCTCCCTTAACGGAATCTCGACCCCGAGATTTAGGTCTAACTAAGGAATAGGTTTGGAAATTCTAACTTCAGATCCTCCCCACGCTCCCATGTAGCCTCGCTCTCAGAATGATTGTTCCACTGCACTCTGCAGAAACGCACTGACTTGCTTTGGGTTCTGCGATCTGCTACATCCAGAATCTTGATTGGCTACTCCTTGTACGTTAGATCCTCTTGCTGATCAATTGACTCCAATGGCGTCTGCTCTGCGGGCACTCGAAGACACTTCTTCCACTAAGACACATGGAACACATCTTGCACTCCTGCCAACGACTGCGGTAGCTCCAATTGGTATGCAACCTCTCCTCTGCGACTCAATATTTCAAACGGACCAACATATTTTGGTGCAAGCTTCCCTTTGGCATGAAACCTTTTTACTCTCTTAAGAGGAGTTACTCTGAGATACACGAAATCACCAGGTTTGAAACTCAACTCTCGGTGCCGATTATCAGCATAACTCTTCTGCCTTGACTGAGCAGTCTTCAACCTTTCTCTAATCATGATGATTTGCTCTTCGGCCTCCATTAAAATATTTGGCCCAAAAACCATGAGCTCCCCCGTCTCATTCCAATTTAGCGGGGTACGACATGATCGACCATACAAGGCTTCAAACGGTGACATTTGCAAACTGGTCTGATAACTGTTATTATAGCTAAACTCAGCATACGGCAAACATTTATCCCACAACGCGGCATAAGCTAAAGCATAATCTCTCAACCTATCTTCCAAAATCTGATTGACTCTCTCAGTTTGACCATCTGTTTGCGGATGATAAGATGTGCTAAAATTCAGGCGAGTTCCCATTGCTTCATGCAACTTATTCCATAATCTTGAGGTAAATTGCGTACCTCTGTCTGACACTATTTTCTTCAGTACTCCATGTAAACACACAATCCTTGACATATACAATTCTACCAAATGATCTCCTGAATATGTGGTCTTTACAGGTATGAAATGGGCAACTTTGGTCAAGAGATCGATTATGACCCATATTAAATCATATCCACTTTGGGTTCTAGGCAAACCAATAATAAAATCCATACCGATTTCCTCACTTCCATTCAGGTACTTTCAATGGTTGCAACAACCTTGCTGGCCTCTGATGCATTGCCTTCACTCTCTCGCATATATTACACAAAGCGACATGCTCGGCAACTTCACGCTCATATTTGGCCACCAAAATCTTACCTTCAGATCCTAGTACATCTTTGCACTTTCTAGATGAATAGAGTACTTCGAGTCATGAGCTTCTTCAAAAATTAATTGCTTTGATTCTTTCTTATTTGGCACACAAATCCGACCTTTCATCCATAAGGTTCCCTGCTCATCCAAAGTAAAATTCTTCGCTTTACCTTCATCCATCTTGGACTTAATCCTCTTAATTTTGGCATCATCTTTCTGCTCTTCTCTAATTTGATCCTCCAAGGTTGGCTTTATCTCTAGGGTAGCTACAAACCCTTTTGGTACCACTTCCAATCTCATTTTCTGAAAATCCTTGCATAACTCAGATTGATCCTTTTGCACTAACATGCTACCACTGTAACTCTTTCTGCTTAAAGCATCGGCTACCACATTAGCCTTTCCAGGGTGATAACGAATCCCCAGGTTATAATCCTTGATTAACTCTAACCATCTTCTCTGCCTTATATTCAGGTCTGACTGCGTGAAAATATACTTTAAACTCTTATTGTCTGTGTATACCTCACAGTGATTCCCAATAAGATAGTGACGCCATAACTTCAAGGCATGCACTACTGCAGCTAATTCCAAATTGTGCGTCGGGTAATTCTACTCATGCGGCCTCAACTGCCTTGATGCATATGCAACAACCTTACCATTCTGCATTAGCACACATCCAAGTCCTTGACGCAAAGCATCACAGTAAATATCAAAACTGTTCTGAATATCTGGCAACACTAATACTGGTGCAGATGTTAACCTTTTCTTTAATTCTTGAAAACTCTTCTCACTATCTAGTGTCCATGCAAATTTCTTCTCCTTCTTCAACAACTGTTAAGGGGTCTAACAATTGTTGAGAATCATTCAATAAATCGACGGTAATAGCCCGCCATTCCAAGAAAACTGCGAATCTGAGTCACCAACTTCGTCTGTTCCCAGTGCAATAATGCCTCAACTTTACTAGGGTCGACTGCAATACCTTTAGCAGTCATCACATGACCAAGAATTCCACCTTCTTTTTCTAGAAATCACACTTACTGAATTTTGCATATAATTGCTTCTCTCAAAGCTTTTCAAGAACTAGCCTCAGATGTGCGGCATGATCTTCTTCTGTCTTGGAGTAGACAAGAATGTCATCTATAAATACGACAACAAACTTATCCAAATATTCCATGAAAACTTTATTCATCAAGTTCATAAAATATGCAGGAGCATTTGTCAACCCAAATGACATGACTGTGAACTCATAGTGTTCATATCTTCTTGAAAATGCTATCTTGGGTACGTCCTCTATGTGAATCATCAACTGATGATATCCTGATCGAAGATCTATCTAGGAGAAAATTTTAGCTCCTCTTAATTGATAAAACAAATCATCTATCCTGGGTAGTGGATACTTATTCTTTATTGTCACTTCATTCAAAGCTTGGTAATCAATGCACATTCTCATGCTTCCATCTTTCTTCTGAACAAACAAAACAAGTGCTCCCCATGGAGACGAACTTTGCCTCACAAAACCTTTTTCTAACAACTTCTCAATCTGTTTCTTCATTTCCACCATCTCATCCGTAGGCATCCGGTACGGTTTCATAGCTATTGGGGCTATACCGGGCACCAATTCAATCACGAACTCAATATCTCGATCATATGGCATTCCAAGTAAATCTTCAGGGAAAACATTTAGATATTCATTAACAACTAGCACTTCTTCAATGCTCACCACTTTAGCACTATTAACCATCATCTGACCATTGCAGATGGCAGTTGCTTGGACTTCCACTCTTTCACCTTTCGGGCTTTCAATTGACACTGCTCTTCTATCACAATCCAGCACAACCTTGTGCTTAGACAGCCAATCCATTCCAAGGATAACATCTAATGATTGAGCATCCAAGATAATAAGGTTCGCTAGGAACTCTACTCCATTCACGAGCATCTTAACTCCCATACATTCTAGGTTAGATTGCAATTCTGATCCAGGGGATTGGACCAAAAGCATGCACTTAAGGTTCATCATTTTGAACCCATTCCCAACAGCAAAATCTCGAGAAATAAAGGAATGCGAAGCTCTGGAATCAAATAGAACTGTAGCAGGTACTAAATTAACTAGAAACTTACCCAGTACGACGTCCGATGCTTCCTGAGGTTCATCAGTCGTGAAATGATTAACACGACCCCTCACCGTGGATTGAGTCGTAACTCCAAGTTGAACAGGTCCAGGTTTCCTCCTGGTGCAGGCGTCTTGGCCAGCGTAGATCCCAGGTTGAAGCGAACAAGCGTAACACCTCCTCTCTTTGGACAGTTATTGGCGAAATGTCCTCGCTCATTGCAGCTAAAACTGCACCTAACCACTGACTATTGATTTCCTCCCGAGGCGTTATTGAACTAAACAATTGTCTGAAAATTTTGGCCACTAGGGCGAGGTGCGGAAGAAGGCGTCTTAAAAATTGCCTTGGGCTAAAACCTAACAAACTGATGCGATGCAACTCTCAATTTTTGCTAGCCTTGGCGAGCTCCTTGTTGTGCTATCCTGCGCTTGCGGTTGACTTCTAACTCTTTGCGTTTGTCTTCCAGAATAAAGGCCTTGTTCACCAGTTCTTGAAAATAAGGAAAATTATGGGTGATTAACCCAACCTGCAGTCCTGAATTCAGTCCTTTCATGAAGTGAGACTATCTTGCCTTATTAGTCGCTACATCTTCAGGCGCATAGCGAGCAAGCTGAGTAAATCGGTTTAGGTAGTCTGCCACGGAATGGCCTCCCTGCTTGATGGCTCTAAATTCTTCCTTCTTTAAGTCCATGACACCTTCAGGAACATGATATTGACGAAAAGCGGCAGAAAATTCTTCCCAAGTGATCTCTTGTGGGTTCTCTTGTGATGCGCAGTAATTTCCCACATTCGGCGGTTGTGCCTTCTAGTTGATGAGAAGCATAGATCACCTTCTCATTTCCCTCACAGTGGGTGATGTGCAACTTCCTTTCAATTGTCCTTAGCCAATTGTCAGCCTCAATCGGGTTAGCATTCCCAGAAAAAGTTGGCGAACGGGTCCTCATGAAGTCTGACAGCTTCGAGAATGGACGGTTCCCATTATTAGCTGCTTGATTTGTATTATTGGTGACTGCTTGATTAGTGAAATGCTGCATTTGTTGCATCATAGTCTTCATAAGCTGAGTTTGCGCAGCAAGAAAAGCTCCAAAATTGCTCATATCAACTGGTGGCGCTGCTTGAGGAATTGGCGACTCATTCTGACATCTTCCACTTCCACCAGCTCTGTTGTTTCTGCGAGTCTGAACCATCTACTGATTACTCCAAGGTTTAGAGAAAAGAGGGAAATAGCATAGACAAGTAATATAAGATTTTATGCGGGGAAAAAGCTTTAACTCAAACTCTAATATATTAAACTTTATTTAATACTTGGTATGGCTACTCACAAGTGCCTAAGGGCAATGCAACACATATTGAACACTCAAAAGGACCACAAAAACTCTCATTAAGCTAAACAAGCATCTCTAATCGACTAATGGAAAAACTCTAAACTTAAACTTATGTGACTCGAACACTTGAGTCACTTCTACTAATAAACTCAAGACTCTACCTAGTCACACCACTTGTAAAATTTTCATAATTTAATAAACTGGTTTAAGTATTATGAAAATTTTACCAGTGGTGTGCCTATCTAAACCCAGTACTATCCGCTAAGGTTTCAACACTGGTGGGACTGGTTACCATATCCAGGGCCCCCCTCTTGCACCATGTGAGCATACCCGTGCGAGGACTGGTTACCACTACCCAGGCCTCACACCACCACAAATAGTACAAAAGTTTAGACTAGACAAATTAATCAGCTAGGTCTGTCCCATAGCAGACATGTGGTTGTATGAATGACTTAGTTCAAATTCTTGCAAGGTTAAGTCCTTAATTGACCATGGCAAGACTAACTAAAAATCATCATAACCATGAACCAACCATTATCATAAAAAGCAATGCGACCGCCCAAGTGCCGCATTGGCCCACCACAAATACATGCCACTTCCCTCAGTCTAAATCATTTTACCACCTCGGTTGATTACCATGCACCACGTGCCATCAACAACAACAACATTGTGTGACAACACCGACACACAATTTAATAAACATGTTCCATAATCATTAAGCAAGATTAACCACTTTTACAAGAAATGATGACTTGTCGCACGACTAAGCATTCTACTTGCAGTCTAACTAACCACATTGGCAATTATAGCTACCAATTTGTATTAAACCATTCTAGGGTGACAGATGAGACACGGCATAAGACATGACGAGGTGGATGTAACTCAAAGTGGACAATAACTAATCCCAACATATTTGAAACAACGATACTTGAATTAATCTGCAATACTTTGAATCAATATAATATTTAAAGCATATGTTCAACATGATCAAAGCACAACTTGCCTTCAAATAGCTCCGACTCCTGCTCTGTACCTCGCTCAAGTGCTAGATTCTCGATGACAAACTCACCTGGCAACTCGAGGTCTACGCGAAATGAACAAGAAAGTAATAAATACCAAAAACAGAGAGCAAGATCATCTCCAAAAATTAAATACAATTCACCATCAAATAGAGCATGATTTTGCAAATTTTGAGAAACTGGAATCACCTCAATTAGAGCTCATATGCAAAAGATATAGCTATTCAAAGTTTGAAATAAAAGATAAATCAGAAAATTGGAAAAACCATATTAACCGAATTATTTTTATACTGAACTATAGCATTTATTACGTCATGCTGACATCTGCACCGAAAAGATTGTCGGCTGAAATATTTTGCTACAGAAAAAGCGATATATGACGTCATGCTGACATCATTGGACACGTGGCCCAATCAGGTGCTGACACGCGGCGTAACCACAGCGTGACATGTGTCACCGGCGTATGGACTCAGTCCACAGTCGACGCTGGTCCATATTAGACCAGCAGCTCTATGCTCGTGCACCGGCTGACGCAAGCACACATGTGGCACCCTTGGATGAATGACACGTGGCACAGATTTAATTGACACGATTAAACGCACAGCGGCGATGATCTCGACCGTTCATTTTAGGTCGGACGGTGGAGGTTAGAGGCGATGACATCAACGAAACCGGCGGTGGCGACGCCTCAGTTTTTGCACAACATGCGGAAGCACGGGACTGGCCCGGCGCGCGGTGCGATCACAACCGTTCGGCTTGAATCCGATGGCTCAGATCTGACGACACAGCGGCTCACGCGGGGACACGTGGCACGATCTGCACCAATCGGTGCGGATCCAATGGTGGCAGTGGGCGAAGCAACAGATGGCGACGCGGCGAGATCTGAACCGCACGATTAAAACCTAACGGCTAAGGTTGACAGAGTTGTTTACTGTAGATGATGCGACGTGGCTTGATCCTTACCGCTGGTTGAAGATCCAACGGTTGACGAAGCTTGCAATGCTGATGGCGGTACGGGGGCGAAGTCTTCACCGAACTTGGGGACGATGACCACGGTGACAGCGCTCTGAGGCGACTCCGGCGACGCTTCCTCCTCGGTTCGACGCGGCTGGGTGAGGGCGTTACTCCGGTGACGCTTCCTCGGTTCGACGTGGCTGGGTGAGGGCGATACTCCGGCGACGCTTCCTCCTTAGTTCGACGCGGCTGGGTGAGGGCGATACTCCGGTGACCTTGGCGGCGGTGGACAGAGACCGACAGCGGCAGAACGAGGCAAAAACCGCGATGGCACAGAGCGCAACTAGGGCAAGCTATTGTGGGCGAACGGCGGCGGCTCGAGATATGCGTGCTAGGGCTACGGATGCGTCTCGACGTGCGCGACACAGGGGTGGCAGCGGCGCAATAAATAGGACCCTCGGCTTCCGTGTAGGGAGCGGAAACGAATTCTGAGTCTCACGGGATGCGACGGCACAGCGGATTCGGACGAGCTGACGTGGCGCGATCACAGACGTCCACGCGGATCCGATCGAGCGGCTGGCAGCAAGGGGCGGCGTGGCACGATCACAACCGTTGGATCAAAATCCAATGGTTGCGCGGCTAGGGTTCGGCGGGGTGGACTGCGCGGGGTTGGGCTGCATGGAGAAATGGGCCGGACCGGGTGCGCTTCGGCCCAACACTGTTCATCCGATTTTTAAAACATTTTCGAATTAAAATAATTCAGATAAATAGATAAAGTCAAAATATATAGAAAAAATATCAGAAAAAATCCCGAAAAAATCCAAAAAATATTTTGGACCATTTGGAACCCACATAAATATTTTTAAGTAAAGATCATTAATACTTTTCTTAGAATAATCAAAAGATAGCAAAAGGCTTTATTCAAAAATTCCAAAATGAATTAAATAAAACCTCAAAAATTTAATAACAATGAAAAATTATATTAAATCCAATAAAAGCAAAATTTGGGATGTTACACAAGGCATAAATTCCACCCCCTTATTCAACATATCCTCCTATGTAGCTCTTTTAAAAGCGATGACGCCATTAATGTACTTAGCGCTTGCACGGTTCTTAACTTACATCTAGCTTTGGTCTATCTACACTACGTATATAACAATAAGTGTTAAATAATGAATTAAGTACACTAGGAGTGCACATGAACACATATGCTACATATAAGCTATATTTAAACTTGCCAATTAACCTATATAACTTCTTATATCACAAAGGACAAATGGATATATATACATATGTAAGCTACATTTAAACTCAGCATATTCAATTCTCTCTTTACATAGCTAGCTACATCTTGAGTATAATGCAATTAGAACCAATTATTACTTTAGATCAAAAAGAACAAATGGACCTACACCAAGCTAGATCAAAACCATCTTCAATCCCCTCTTTACCAAGCTAGATATATCTTGAATATAATGCAATTACAACCAATAATTAACCTACATCACCTTCCTTTAAGTAACTATATACATAATGAGTATAATGCAATTATAATCAATTGCTACTTTATATCAGAAAGAACAAATGGATTTACACCAAGCTAGATCTAGAAAGTATCTTCATTTCTCTCTTTACTAAGCTAGATCTTAAATATAATACAAATTAGAACCAATTACTAACCTTAGATGACATAGATTAGAAGGATCTACAATCACACTTTCAAATCCAGGGTTTCTTTCCACTAGATCGCTTCTCAATCGCAGTCACCTTAAAAATAGCTCGGGAAAACCTAAAAATACAGAGAAGGTTGAGACTCTCTGTACTTATTTCATAGAAATGGTCATCCTAGATGGTTTTGGTTAAAACCGTCAGTGATGCGTTCGAGACTCATCACTGACTGTTTTTGTAAAAAACCGTTTGTAATGAGAGGCATAATATGTGTCCTTTTGTAGTAGTGACATAGCACTACTTATATGTGCTAAAGTTAGATATTTAGAAACAGAAACATTCAACTTTTCTGAGTTAGCACTAGCTACCAAGGTTTGATTCGGTGCCACGTAATCCAGACTTAGCACCCACTTCTCCATCCATTGGTATCGATTGTAAGAAATTTCTATGAGCATTATCTTAGCAAGTAAGGATGCACATAACCTCTTGAATATCCGATGTGGGTTCCCAAGGCGCGTTAGGGATGGCCTCAACATTTACCCGGTTGGGCCGCGTGGTACTTGGCCCAGTTCCTTTCGGGTTGTCATGCCACCGACGCGCCGGGTAAGCTGGTTTGGCTCATTAACGAGATGTAATTGAGCCGTCATTGTAACAGTAAATGGGCCTGTAAGACAGTCGGTGGGTGCTTGGATTCCCGGCTCGCTCGTCGTCGTCGGTCTCCACCGCCGCCGCGCCCCGCTCTCCCCCGAATCTCCGCCGCCGCCGACTTCCCCTCCTCCTCCGGTGACTTGTGTCGATGTCGGCAAAGGCACCCGCCGAGCTCGGCGAGCCCTCCGGCGGCGGGGGCGATATCACGTACGTGAGCTACGACGGGGAGCAGCACCTGCCGCTGGTGATGTCGCTGGTGGACGCTGAGCTCAGCGAACCCTACTCCATCTTCACATACCGCTACTTCGTCTACCTCTGGCCACAGCTCACCTTCCTCGTACGCCCTTCGAGCACCTCGCTCTCTCTCTCTCCTCTCGTATTGCCCAGTGTTTGTGAATCCGATGTGTTCTTGATGGTTTCTTGGTTTTCTTTGGGGATTCGTCGGAAGGCGTTTGATTCCAAGGAGGGTAAGTGCGTGGGGACGGTGGTTTGCAAGATGGGGGAGCACAGGGGCGCCTTCAGGGGGTACATCGCCATGCTCGTCGTCCTCAAGCCCTACCGAGGCCGAGGAATCGGTGAGTCCGTTTACATTACTAAAAAAAGGGTTTCTTTTTCTTTTTCTAGTTCTTGAATGTGTAAGGCGTTTTCTTGCTTTGCATGTATGTATAAGGTGGCAGTACTGACTTAGCGAAATTTATTGGAAATTGCTAGTCTTGCTTGCTTACAATGCCGTTAGGAGATCATTTACTAGGCTGTAGAGATCTTTCTTGCATATATGGCATTATTGAATTACATCAGAAATTAGCGGTTCTGCAAGGTTTTATCTAGTGTATGGAGCTGCTGAGGTGTTGTTCGCTCATGTATAAAGTGTGTTCTTTGATTCCTTCATTCTTGAGGTTTTTGCAAGGTTGCAATGTCGAATCCTACTGTAGGAGGGCAAAATTACCTGTTGTTACTTCCCTTAAAAAAAGACTAATTGTTCTTACATAAGCATTTGATTCGTTACAAGGGGTTGTTTCACTTGTTTCCTTTTTAAAAAAAGGATAAGCTACTGCTTGCTGTGAAAGATGTCAGGAGTTTTCTGTTTGTTTGATTGATTTGGTTTGAATGGGAGCAATCTTTCCTTAATGCTTTCAATGAGAGGTATTCCACTTTGTTTATCTGCTTGGTCTGTCTAAAAAGGAACTACTCTAGTTTCCAAATATGCCTTGTGCTCCGCAAGAGCCCCCAAAACAGATTTGTTACTTGGCGTACTGCATGCATTTCCATGTCTGTTTGTAAACCTAACTAAACAACTTAACCAACCTACAAATTGAGCGTATGGTGCAGGTTTTTGTTCCAATTTGGCCAACATGTGGATGGCAGAGTGGTGAGGTTTAGTTAAAATCAATGTTCTAAATAGCCAGCTGTAGCTATGCTAAAGCTTTTTTTGGACCCCAAACACAAAGCTATGGGCTAATGTTCGGCTATATTAGCTACAAGAGCTATAGCTAGCAATAACTCTACTATATGCCGCAGTTTGTAGCTAGCGATAGCTCTGCTATCTTACGTAGGTACACATAGGCTAAAACAATGGGCCCATTTTGAAATCCAGCATTACTAGAAGGATAAAATGCATCTCTTATAAGCCTGAACTATAAGAAAACCCAAAAGACATCATCTCGCCTTTTTTCAATAATCTAGCATTCATATTTCTTACTGATTAAGTACTTGTTATCAGTTATGGTCTTTGACATGTATTAGCATGTTTGTTGATTCCGGACTTGACTCATATTTTTATTATAAAAATATTAATACCTTCTAAAGTACCATGGTTTAATGATTTGTTTGGAGGTGACTTATATTATATACATATTTAACTTTTTAAAAAAATTTAACACTGAAAACACGATCAATGATAGTTTCTGCGATAGTTGCTGTAGATTTTTTGGGACCTTGCCGCGAAGTCACAAAAATCGTGATTTAAAACCTCGGTTAAAATCAACAATCTTCCACCGATTGCCATTCGCTGTTCCTGATACTTATGTTTGTATGAGATAAGCTTTATTTTCCTTGTTATGTTTGGATAAGTTTCTCTCATTATCACTTTTGTATGTGTCAAGAAATGACTAACATGAGTTCTTTTCTTAGTATTCCTTCTGCACTTCTAATTGTTTCTTGTTCTGTCTATATGTTATCTTTATGTTGGTAAGAAGTATGTTTGGCCTAACATTTGCATAGGAACATGTTTGGTTAGCTGAATGTTTTTCCAATTTTTGTTCAAAGGAGCCATTTATGTGCAGTTCATTTCTTTAACATGATGTTGGTTGTTTTGTAGTAAATTATTACTCTTTGATCATTCAGTAGGTTCTTGGAATGCTTAGCTTTCAATATGCTTTATCATTTGTAAGAAAGAAGCTGCTGCGTTAAGTATTTTAGTTTGGTATATTTGAAGTTATGTCTGCTTGATTTGCGGAAAGGAAAGGCATCTTTGCTTACTTCTTAGATGTTAGATCCATTTCTTGACAATTGACATGCCTTTTGAGTATTTACTTGGACACGGACACGGGAGTGAGAATCCGACTCAGATTCAGGGTGTCCAATTCGGCAAAAAATTTTGGACATGGGAAATGCTACTCGGAATTGGACATGGATGTCAGAATCCGACTCGGATTCGAGGTTTCCTATTCGGCAAACATTTTTGGACATAGGTGTCCGAGTAACACTAGCCTTCTCATGGCACCTTTTCTTGAATTATATAATCTTTCTTGGCTATTTGCAATTGAGATTTGTATTATTATTCAGATAAGAAATTAGCAATTTTTGGTGATGTGGCTGTCTAGTATTTAGGTGAAGTAATGTTCTGCACCTCATATAAGGTAGTACAGTCTGTGCCACATCAGGGCATTGTTGATTCCAATAAAAAATAGTGAAGCTACTTAGTGCCATATAGAACTAATCTTGTGAACTCCTTGTGTTGGAACCCTCGCAATCAACCTTGGCAGTTTTTACTTGTATATTAGGATGATATTAATCAACTAACCAACTATTTCTTCATGATGCAGCAACTGAGCTGGTTACTAGATCCATTCGGGTAATGATGGAATCTGGCTGTGAAGAGGTAATTATGCTACTATTTCTATTAGTCAGTCTTTCCTAACTTTCCATTTGATTTTGAAATTTTGACATGAGAAAACTTATGACCTATCGTACTCTCTTGCCCAACATATAACTTGCTTGGTGTAAAGATGGTTTATAACCTCTTTGAAAAGAAAAATGAAAAGAAGGTTGTCAGCTTTGGCCCTAGACTAGAAAACGGCTCAAGGACAAGAGGAGAGGAAAGGGTGAGGGCGAGCTAGCCTCAGTTGCTACCCTTGCTTCCCATTGTCGCTACCACCATCGCTTCCCGTAGAAGCCGTCGCTCCTCTTCATCGATGTGTCGTCGTGGTCTCTGCTCACCGTCGCTGTGGTCCCTGCTAGCTGAAGCCGTCAGTCCTCTTCATCGATGTGTCGCTGTGGTCGCCAGATCTCATCTCTCTCATTCACTCGCTCTGCCACCATCAGCCCGCCACACGTCGTCGCTAACGCTGCTCCCATCGCCTCCTAGCCAGTGGTGGCAGAGTGGGAGAGGAGGAGCAGGGAGGAGACGCTGCAGTGAGAGAGGAACTAGGAGGCTTTATGGTGTGGGAGTTGGGAGGAGACGGCGGTCTAGTAGGAGAGCGGTTGGAGGAGGCACAACGTGAGGAGTTGGGAGGACTGGAAGCAGCGGCTAGGTTGGATGTGGGAGAGAGAGCTAGGTCAGAGGGTGAGAGAGAGGGGTGGGCTGGGTGGGACTGCTCATGACCTGATTTTCTTTTTCTTTTTAATTTCTTTTATGTTATTGAGCTAGGAATTTCTGTGGTTAAAACTCTATGTATGCAATACCATGTGTGATGTATGTATGGTGTTGTCTTGCCACGTGGCTTAAGCATTTTGATGGTAAAAAGGCGGTGAGTCAACTCGCCTTGCCTTATTGCTTTAATAAGTAAGGTTTCCACAAGAATATATCAAAAATTGAAGTATTTGATATCTGACTCGTGCTTGCAATCCAGGTGACACTAGAAGCCGAAGTTACAAATAAGGGCGCCCTCGCTCTGTACGGTCGCCTTGGTTTTATCCGAGCAAAGAGGCTGTACAGATACTACCTAAATGGCGTGGACGCTTTTCGTCTCAAACTACTGTTTCCCCGGCCTGATCCTGAGCTACCTCCGATGATGATGGGCAACGAGAGAGATGACCAGCACATGGATTCTCCTTACTTGTGATAAAATCCTGATCAAAAGTGGAATCAGTTTGGAAACGAAACCATTTTGTTCCTTTTTTTTTTCTTTTCCTTTTTCATGCTTTGCATGTAACATTATTATGTTTGAAAATAACTTATTGCGGCATTATCTTTCTATCTGCCCCTATACTGGACTGTTGCAAAGCTTGTCTTGTTACGTACACTGTCGATCATGCATGTATTGACAGTCTAAATCTGCAATTTTTTAGGCACCATGAAAAAGAATATATATACACGTTAGGAGTTTCTCGAAACCGGCTGCCCATCGATTTTTTGAATCTTTATTATTTTGTGGATATAACATACGAACCATAAGAAAAAATCATTTCTCATGCACACTAACCGAGTAATTTATATTTTCCCACCATTTTTTAATTTATTTTTATTAATAATACTTCATTTAAGTTATTTCGAAATGCATAGAAAGCAACACTACCAATTCATTAGGACTTACTTGCATCTTCACACTAACAGCTACAGCCCACAGCACCAGCCTAACAATTACGAGTGAATGGTGAGTTTAGGCTTGCTTGTACACCGGAAAGTAATTGGGCCCCCATGATCAATTGGTCACCATAGATGGGCTCGTAAAACAGCCCGTCAGACCATATACTTATCTCGTCTGCTTCCAACTTAGAGATCAGATGAGTGATCCAACCTTATTCTCTCAGGATAAACTAAAACCTTTGCTCTCTTCTTTGTTCTAATTTCCGATCAATGTCATCCTCTCACACATTAGTTAATTGCCAGTAGAATTAATTCTTAACACGCCAAATCTTGCATTTTGTATGCGTCGCTTCTAGTACATTTTCGTTGTTATTGTTTCTTAGATCTAGATGTGCATTCGATTGATCAATGGTAGATCCCTCCTCTTCCCTTTTCTTGCGGAGCTAGTAGACCTTTTAGTTACCAGTAGGATTGTCATGGATTATATACAGTACTAAATGGACGTTTCAGGTGTTCTTGATTATTGCAAGCTCGTTTTGTCCGATCTAACTCTTAGCCCTGTTTGGCAGAACTCCAGATCTTAGCTCCACCTCAGATCTAGAGCTTTTGGCTAAAATAAAGTGAATTAAGTTTATTTTTTTAGTATAAAATTTAAACAAGATGACTCACCTAAACACTTTTAATGTACCCACAGGCCACAGCTCCAGCTCCATAAATTTCTCGAATTAGGAATACCCTACTCCACCAACTCCACGGATTTTGTTGGAGCTGGAGTTGTGCCAAACACCCCCTTAATTACTACATTATGTGACGACCCTTCTTTTTAGTATAAAATACCAAGAAGGATAGGATTTATGTGCATACAGTACTAGTCCCATGATCTGTGGCTAGTACGCACATTCTCAACATTGGTAACATATCTATACACAGTATTATGCATATAACAGTGGAAGTTGATTATGTAATAAAGTCTTACAAGATATATTATATTACAGCGGAAATTCAAAAGCCTTGTGGTATGCCCATATAAACTCTCAAGCAACTGATAAGGTATAAACCTGAAGGACTATGTGGAGGTCCATCCATGTTTGTGATGAGTATTTGACTTTATTTGAGCAAGGTGTGCTCAAGTTTGAGTTTGATTTGGATTGATTTTCAAAATGAAGCAATTTGAGTTGTCTCTGCCAGAGTGGCGATCTGGCCGTATGGACGCGGTAGTGATGAGTTGGATGGTTTATTGCACATCTTTGTGGGCATTGCTATGTGAGGAGTTTCCTTGTCTTTGATGGTTGCAGGACGACGGTGCTAGGTCATGGTGAGGCGAAGGATGACCGGACTAGGCGAGGAGCGCTGAGGTCCAGACGGTTGGGAGATCGCCGGAAGATGATCGGAGACGGAGTCCGGGCAAGTCAAGAAGACAAGGAAAGGAGATGATGCTAGCTAGATGCCGCGTGGATCAATGAGGACCGTCGGATTGAGGTCTAGTTGATAGGTTAGCGGGTCTAGGTAGTATGCTTTGAAAACCGTGCAAGAAAACTTCGGTATGTGTGTGGGTTTTGGGTTAGCCCTTGCATGGCTGTGTGTGTGGGTTAATCCTAGCCCTTAGATGAGTGCTCTAGGGTTGAGGGACTCATCCAAGGGTGGTAGGTGGCCCAAGAGTAGTATAAATAGGGGTGGAGGGGTAGCCTCCTCTCCTTGAAGGTGTTGAGGTTTTTGATGCTCATTTGAGCTTTGCCCACATGAATGTGAGGCTTTGTAACCTCCTTCCAGAAATGAAAGTTTTATTCATCCACCTCTGAATTTATTTTATGATTTACATTATGTCTTTACTTTACGCAATTTAAATTCAAAGATTTACTTTCCCGCAATTACATTCCCGCAATTTACTTTCAAGTAATTTGGATTTGCCTCCTCCTTCTAAATGCTGCTGTTCTTGGATGTTTTGAGTATGTTCATATGGTTTTACATCTCTTTGCACTCTTGGATTGAGTAGAGAACATCTTTTCTTTCAAGTTCCAACTTTGTTCGAACTTGTTCTTCGCGCAGCATTCAGTGTATGATTTTGTAAAAATCTAGAAAACTCCTTTTGAGTGATTCTTGTTGGAGGAGGTGCGGGACTCTGATATCCACTTGCAGAAAAATTTTGGAGTTCACTTGTTGTACCGTTTGGGCGCCATGAGGTGAAAACCGAGCCCCAAACGTTCTGCTCGAAGTTCTTGACCAGATCGTGTTCTTCGATTTTTCGTGTTTTTTCTGTAAGGCTTTTGAGGAGAAATTTGGTGTTCTTCAAGACTCTGATTCTCACAGGAGAAAAAGTCTCAAAATTTTGTGAGCTACAGAAACCCACCAACCTCTGTGCAAATTGAGGACAAGTTCTGGGAATTCGCTTTTGCTTTTCTCAAAGTGACTTTTGTGATTTGAATTGATGTCCTTTCTAAAAGCAAGAGTTTGAATTGATTCCTCTTTATCTTGGACACTAGACAACCAGGATTGTGACTCAAAAATCCCCACATATTTTATGGTACTTATCTATGCAAGCTTGGGGTACACATAGTTGTCTAGTTTTTCGGGTTTTTCACAATTCCTTTTGAGCGATCTTGTCGAGTTTTTTGTTGGAGTATTTTGGGGGAATTTTTATTTGCGACCATTCACCCCCCCTCTGTTCGCCATTTCGGTCCTTCAAAACCCTAGAAAAGCTCGTTAATATAGTTCCCATAAACTGCGTCAAAGTATACGTCGTCTTGGAAATTTGCTAACTTCACCTAAACCAACAAATAAAGTAAGGTTGAGTACTTAAGTACTCAGCAAGATTTGTAGTGTATCACAAATGCAGATATAGTAGATGCAGCTTATGTCAGTGAAAAGGTCACCCGAATCTGGTGTGCAAATCGTAGATAGGAGATCCTAAATTTTTTGAGACTGGTTAAGATCTAGAAAGAGTAGAACCAGCTCTGATACCAATTGAAGAACTGGAAAGGCGATTAGAAGGGGGTGAATAAGAGAAAAATGAAATTTCCCCTCAAAAACTCAAGACACTAAAAGAGCCATGTAACATCCCAAAAATTTCAAAATAAATAAAAATGTAAAATTAAATAAGTAGACTGAAAAATCAAATTTGGGTTATATTGTTTTTCTGAATTTCCATCCTTCTCTCCATTTCTTGGATTTTTAGTCTTTTAGAAAATTGTTTTCAATATTGAATTGTTAATTTATAAAACCATTTTGCAAATAGAATGATTAAGCAAAGCTAAAGTACAAAATAGATAAAATAAGAATTCATGTAGAATTATTCTTTTAATTCTTAGTTTCCATCATTTTCTCTGATTTCTTGCATTTTGGTCTTAAAGAAAATTGTTTTCAATGTATGATTCTTGATTTATAACAATAGAAAAAGACATTACATAATAATAAAATCTAGAAAAATTATTGTTAAATATAAGGCCATCATTAGAAACCATTTGCAAAACCCCAAGGTTGTATGAATGATTTATTGTGGATAAGGGTTTTAAAACAGTGAAATTGGACTATAAACAGTAACATTATATGAATTAATTCAAATATTATGGACATTATCTTATCCTAAGTTTTTTATATTATCCTCCAAAGTATTTGGATAACCTCCAATAAAAATATAAAAAATAATTAAACATATTTAATCTCTTTAAAAATTCAAAAATAGAAATCTAGAGAATACTATAAATTGAATGTCAGAATTTTTATAAAATAAATATAAGTATCCATCATCTCAAAATTTTCCAGTAACGTCCTAAAACTATTATGAACCTTCATAAAAAGTTTAAAAAAATTTACACAACGTTTTTCATCAGAAAAATCAAAAATAAAAATGAAAATCTAGATAGTTGGATTGTTAGAATTTTTAAAACTTATAGACACATGATCTAGGTCTGAAATTTTTGTAGTATGATAATAAATATCTTAGGTTTGTGCACAAAAAGTTTCAAAAATTATGGACTATTATAGCTAGATTGAATCAGATAGGGAACTTTGCTTTGCCAAAAATGCAAAACATTGTGTCTATGCCAAGTTGGGCCCACATGTAAGAGCCTTCTTCTTCACCACGAACTGATCACAGCAAGCACAACACAACATCCTCCATTTTTCATCCAATCAAGCTCATGTAAGCCATTGCCTCAATAGCTGACGTCGCCTAGCCATCAATGCAATGCCACCCCTTTGCCACATCCCTCCTTATCCTTGCGCCATTGAACCGAGCTCCATTCTTGCCACTGTAGCACCTCCATTCTTCTAAAATCCCATAAAATACAAAAATATGGAAAATGAAAAATTTGAAATTTAAAAATGGAATTGAAAAAAAATTTCAATTGGAATCAAGATTTTGATTTTAAATAATATCTTTTCCTCCTTTTCTTGTATTCTAATTTTAAAGAAAAGAAATATTTCATTAATAAAACTATTTCTTCCAAAACAAACAAACTATAAAAATGAATTTGATATGTGATCTTTAATTTGAATTTTAATTTCCTAAGTTTTCTAAAATATTAGTTCTTCTTGAGTTTTATTCTAAAAGAAAAGTAATATATATATTGAAATGGTAAAATGGTAAAAGTAAAAAGGTAAAAACATAAAATCAACAAAAATCTGAAAAACTCATACTAGAATATCAGATCACTTCAGAATACCCTAGAACACCACTCATGACAGTTGATATTATCTAAACCAATAAAATATATTAAAAAGATATTGTAATCAGGAAATAGATAACTGATCTAAATATTGTCAGAATTGTTTTGAAATATTTAAATTTTTACCATGCTGACGTAAACTCTATCCTTACCTCTGGTAAAAAAGTCATATATTAAAAGTTATATTTTAACACTTTAAAAATCCAAAAATAGAGAGGTTGAAAAACTGAAAATAGTAATGTCAGAATTATTAAAAATAAAATAACAAATATAAAAATCTGAACATTTTATACTAGGTATATAATACTAATATAAACTCCTATAAAAAGTTACCTAAAATAATAAACTAATTTTCATCCTTAATTAAATGAAAAACAGAATTGGCACAAAAGTAAAAGCTACATTGTTAGAATTATTTAACATTCTACACAAAGCATAAAAATTTTAAATTTTTATTGGAATCTGGTAATTATCTTTCCAACCCATGGTAAAATTTTCATAAAAATCCTCAGCCGTTTGACTCCTAATTCAGTGTAACTCTCCCGGACTGTCTAGAACTGCAGCTGAGCTGCCTCTCTTTCCGATCACTGCCATGTGGGCCCGCGCCTTGAGCTGGACCCCTGTGCCGACCTTTCCCTACCAGCTTCGCCCCCACACGTCAGCCGCCTACTCCCAATTCTTCTCCCCTTTTCTCCTCTCCGCTCTCTGCTCTCTCGCGAAGACAGTCGAAGCCGCTCCATTCGCCGCCTCCTCCATTCGGCGCCGCAACTCACCACTCGAGGCCACCTTTGACTCACCTAGACGCCGCAGCAGCCTCGGACGGCGTACTCTCTCGCGCGCCAAAAAACGGCCCAGGGAGTCGCACGTTGCTGTGACTAGCCAAAGCCCAATTCAGCGCCAAACCTCATCTCCATCCTCTATAAAAACCACGACGGTCGCCCCTGGAACTGTAGTAGCCAACCAGAACCTAGCAAAGCTTCAGAGAAGCTCATCTGCGCCCCTTTCTTCCCCAGCCCCGGCAACCAACCGAAAAGGGAAAAAAAACCTCGAACAGACACTCCGCCAAACCAGTCCTCGAACCATCACGCTTGAAGCATCCTCTTAGCACGCAGAAGCCTTCCCCAACCTCAATTGAGGGTCTTCTTCCCCGGTGAGCCACCGCGCTGTGTTTCTCCTCCGTGGATGCCAGCACACAGTGAGAGCCCGAACCCTTTACTCATCTCTTTGAATAAGCGACAAATAGAGTCCTTGTAGCATGCTGATACTCATTCAAGCCTTGCTTCTCACTAAATCACCCAAAATCAAGCTTCCTACCGTCAGCCATGTCCACCGCGGCCCCCCTCACAGTGGCGCCTCGACTCCGGTCGCCTCTGGCTAAACCAGTAGCATCCCCGTGTGCGCACGAGCATGCTGATGCCCATGGTGGAACCCATTCCATCTCCTCGGTGGCAGTTCACCGGCGGTGAGCCTCGTCCGCTTCTCTGCTGAAGTCATCTGCGGTGGGCTACTGTCGACCAACGGTGTCATGCTCCCTTTGCCGTGCGGGCCCCGCGCCTCAGTCTCGCACGCGCACAGCCTCCCTCTGCCATCCGGACCCAGCCGTCAGCGCCTCAACCCAGCCGAGCCCAAAAGCGAAAATCGCATTCGTAGCCCGAAGGCATATTTTCCCTTTATGGTAATTTTTCTATTTTCAGCATTTTCAAAACCCTAACTCAATGAAATGCATGTAATTTTTGAACTGTATGTCCAAATTAGATGAAATAAATTTATATATTCATGATAAATCCTGTATATTCATAATATGCAAAAATATTTTTAAAATGAACTCTTTTTTAAATTTTAAATTTAATTTAAGGAAAAAGGACTAAGATATGCCATATATAGAATTTTTTCAAATAAGATCCAAATTGAATAAAACAAATTTTGCTAGAATCCTTAGACTCTCAGAAACCTAATTATGTAAAAGTAATTAGGGTTCACCATAGGAAAATTTTGAGTTATTATATGTAGTAAGAAAATGGTTCAATATTAATCCAATTAATTTTAGTGTTTTGAATCTGAAATTTTAAATAGTTAGAATATGGACCAAATGAACAATCTTGGTAAAATTATTTTTGTATCACTCCTGATGTTATAAGGGTCCTAAATATACAAAAATATTTCATATTAATGCAATGTTAGAATAAGTCCATATCAAGCCTTGTTGATCTCTTATATAGAAAATATCTCGGATAAAAGTAAAATGTTACGAAACCAACTTTAAAACAATCTTAGTGATGTCCCATGCTAATGCCAGAAAACTGAATGAATAATCATGTAAGGACCAGTCGCAAACTAAGAACTAAAAATTGAACCCTTGTCGCATAAAAATTAGAAACACTTGAGCATTTTCAACGGCCCGTAGGGTATCTCATCTTAATGCAAATTTTATGAAGATCAGTCTAGGAATAATATTTAGAATATGTACTACCATAATCCAAAATAATATTCTTTTTACAACTTGTTTTGCATCTGAATCTGACTAGCCCAATACCCTTAAGCGACGTGGTTGTCGTAACCCTTAACATCATATAAGCTTTTTCAACAATGAATATAGTGTCCCGTCTAAATACTAAAATGTATTAAATTAGCTTAAGAACATTCTTCAAAGTATAGACTATTTTATTCTAAAGAAATAATCTTATTTCATCATGTTTTGCATATAAATCCTATTAGCCAAATAACCTTAAGTAATATGTTTTATGGACTCGATTATATGAATAAGCAAACTTTGTAATAATGAAAAAATATGTAATTAAGATATTTGTATCACTAGAACCTTCTTAAAAACCATAAATAAATCCAGTAACATAGCTCAATAGATCTAACATATTCAAAGTCATTTCTTATGCAAAATCACTTAAGAAATTAAGTGCTATTCGTATAACCCTTTAATTTGTGTTTTACTTCTATTAATCTAAATAATTTTAGCATCTATAATTAGAAGTTATAAATGCAAGAATTCATAATTTTAGCCTCTTGAATTTGTAATTCAAGAATAGATAATCTATCAAAAAACCATGTTTTCTTCATCATAAGTCATTAACAAGATGTTTGTATAATTATCTAAATCATAAGATCTTGAAATCATTCAATCCATACCCTAAAACATTTCTGTTTTCTGCAATGAATCTTTATTTGGTTTTCTGTCTGTTTTCTTTTTTCCCTTATTAAACTTGGATATTTGCTATATGTCCGATTGAACGACGTGTAGAATCCAACGTCGCTATTTCCGTCATTGCCTCTGTCAGTCGTGGCTTCATCTTCGTCGTAAGCAATAAACAAGCAAGGCAAGCACCCCCTTTGATCATATTGATCCTAGTTTTATAAATGTTTTCATTAAATGTTTTACTGCGTACGTTACTTTTATTTATGTCTGCTATATTTTGGGTATTGGTAGTTGTACCTGTAGTTTTATAGAACTTCCTTGATAAGTATGGATCTGTGAACCTTGATAACCCTAGAATAACATAGACAGTACTTAATGTCAGTTTGGGTTACTCACACTTAGAGTCACGCTTAGCCATGCTTAAAGGAATATAAAACTTTGACATGATTAAAAATGCTGGATATGACACTTAATGGGTTTGACCTTTCTTTATGGTCGGTATTTTGATCAAAAATGAAAATAAAACTATGATTTTGATGTGGGCAATTATTGGCCATAGCCAGGTGTACAAGGGACTTGTACGTAGTGTAGGGGGAGATTATTACCCGTGTCAGATTAAGGACCGAACTATGGGTTGTTTTCAGGCCAAGAAACTCGTACAACCACAAGTACTGGTATGGGACAGTCTTAACCTATTAAGTTACTTAAAACTAGCTTTGCACATTGGTAGGCTGTAGCGGTGTGTACGCCATGCTATGGGGAGAAGTGGGACAATTTGATGTGTGTCATCATTTGTCGTACTAGTCGCCTATCTTCTACCGCCGAAGGTAGAAGTGGGACAATTTGATGTGTGTCATCACTTGTCGAACTAGTCACACATCTTCTACTGCCATAATATGGGTCCATCACCGGGCTGGTGTAAAGTTGGGCTTAAGTAATGTAATGGTTATGCTATGATCTCCTTGCCGACACACCAAAGGAAGTGTGTTACTGGCCTGGCAAAAGGGGTTGATCATTCTTGTGGGTAAAGCTGTACATCTCTGCAGAGAAATAAATTAATCGATTAGCCGTACCCGCGGTTATGGGAACTTGGTAAAGTCATCACATAGTTAGCTGTTTCTATTTTCATCAAATCTGGTTTCTACAGGGTGTCGGTAATTTCTACTGTGTCAGTGGAAATGGTTCGTGGATATGGCCATGATACCCAGGTACATAAGGTTTATTTATGCTTATATTATGTTACTTTCCATATTAAATTGTTTTTTGCTTAAATTCTGTTTTGCAATCTACTATTCTGTATTTATATTCCAAATTAGCTTTATGCAAATTAACCATAAGCCTCCCTTTGAAATGGCTTGCATATATAATAGGTTTTGCAAAAGTCTTGCGGAGTACGAAAGTACTCACCCTTGGTTAATTGTTGTTTTTAGGTGAAGAATCAGATTAGTCCAACGAAACATATTTGTCGTAGGATTCGGGAATGATAACGATGAATTTTTTGTAGGGATTATGCCTTGTCAGTTGCCTGAGGGTTGGATGGGCATACTACAAGACTTTTGAATCTTTCCGCTGCATTTCACTCTGTATTGTAAGATCTTATTGTATAAATTACCATTATCATTTGTAATAAAGAGTATGGATGTGATATCAATTGTTATAAATATGCGTGCTATCCACTGATCATGGGACCAGTACTGTATGCACATGTGATTTCCATTTTTGCATTTATGTGAAAATGGGGGTCACTACAATTCTCTGCTATTTAAGCGAGCCTTAAGCTCTATTTGAGCACCAAGCTCCCTAGTAGCTCCTCTACCCTATCCCTACACCAATTTCACCCAAGCCACCAGCAATCAAGCCATGGCCGACTTTTCTCCATTGTGACCAAAACTGAACTAACTTCGCAATCAAAGCTCCATTCTCTAATTAATTTGGTATGAAGCATCACAAGCACCCATGAGCGAAACCGCCAAATCAATTGAACCATCCCTCTGCTGTTGAGCCACCACCATGATAGCATGGTGCCGTTGCCACCTTCCTCTGTCAAGCCGCCACCACAGGGAGTCCCAGCTGCAGCCAATGCTTCCTACAGCATGATGGAGGTCCTAGCTTTCCATTTTAGTCGTCACCTCCTACCCCTTGCAGCCTCCTTGCCTCTAGCCCTACTCGCCCCAAGCTCCTCCCATGGCGCCATGACCCTGTCACTTGCTCTGTTCTCTGTCTTCACAAGAACAAGTGAAAAAGTGCTACAGTGTGCAGTTCAATGAGCTTCCATCCAATGAAAAGTGGGCCCAGCTACAAACAATGCTAGTGAAAGGTAAAAACAGTATGTCCTTTGTTAGTTCTTTGTTTCCATGACAAATAGGTTTGCAATATCCTAATTAATTTTGAGCCGTTTTGGGCATCAGTGGGGTGTGTGTGGGTTGGTTTGGGTCTAGAGGGACCGTTGTGGGCCATTCGTGGCTAGTTTTGGCCTAAGTAGAGAGGAAAATCTTGGTCAAACTGAAGCCCACTTCCCTCCCACCCCCAGCGGCACCTATCCTCCCCCAGCCCCCTCCCTAGCGCAGCAATTCCCTCCCCCTACGGCCAATCTCCCCAGATGCCCCCCTTGCTTCTCCTCCATAGGCGCCTCCACCTCCTCCTCTCCCTTGGTGCACCCCTCCTCTCTTGATTTCTCCCCCTGGAACTTATCCTTTCGTCCTGGTGACTGCCCCTTCATCCAGCGATTGCCTTGGTAGGGTTTGGTGCGAGGAAAGGCAAAGAATGTGTGTTCCAAAGGGAGAGATTCACGTCCGTCTTTGATCTCGCGGTTCATCAGGAAGGTATATTTGTTTTGTTTTAGTCTGGTTGTAACACCCCGGCACCCCACATGCCTGGGATATCATACCCTCAACAGCACCCAACATCCGACATGAAAAGGAAAAAACATTGCAAAGCAACTAACATACTAGTAGGTTGCCGAATCAACTAAGAAAAAATTTCGGCAGCACCTCCCCTAAAACTCGGACATCCACTCAACAAACAAAAGACAAATTTCAATATATAAAACATATACATTGCCCAACAGGATATCCAACTAAGCAAAACATATAAATCATGGATGAGTAAGCCTACCCAAAAGACCACCATGAAGCAAAAGAGGGATTAAGAGTATAGCCACCCCACAACCAAAGATACAAGAATTTAAGCCATCATGCCATCAAGCCACTTACAAGCTAACCATCCAAAAGAACAAGTTTTTAATATAGCAGCATTTCTAAAAGTGGTATAGCAACTAATCTAACTACATGATGATCAATGTGAGTGAAATGGTGCTAGTCCTTCTCCCCAAAATGCCGCTCTGGAGGTATCTAAAATGAAACAACACAAACAAACGTGAGTTCAAAACTCAGCAAAGTATATCATATCCACACATAATTATCCAATTAATAATTTCAAGCAATAGCATAAGCACATTTCTTATACCAATCAACAAGTCCATAAACAATGATATCACCGGCGATTACCAACTTCACTTCATTACTCATTTAATATACATACCTCATTAAACTCTTTGGATGAGTCCACGACTCATACAAGCCACATTAAATCTCTTCGGATGAGTCCACGACTCTATCCCAACTCTACACATTACCATTTAACACAAGAATCATCATTAAAGATGCAATGCAACATGTATGCTCATGAATGCACCTTTCATAGCACATACCGGTATTACCGAGTGCACACCCGTCGGTGTGCACCCTCTTATTCCCTTCCATCCCGTGGAGGGGCCTATTCTTACTGTCTCGCTCCCATTCACCTCGGTGAATGGGACTACGAGGTAGGACTTTCGTGCTCACTACGTGTGAGCACAGAGGCCCACATCAGCATGGGTCGCCTCTTCTCATATGAATGCACAAATGCAATGAAATGAATGAATAAAAGGGCAAATACATTCTATTTCAATATTCACATCTCCATCAACATGAACATAAATATAACCATCATCATCAAGTCAACCAATAGCATTAACATAACCTTTAAATTCATAATCATTTAGCAATTCTCTTTTACCCATATAATGCAACATGCATTCACCACAACCATTTCAAAATCTTTCAACATAAACATACTCATAATGCTTAGCAATAAATCGATATCCTAGCATCATACTAGTGATACACTTGCCTCAACCGCGGGGAGGGGGGTGGCGTGAGGATGATGCCACTCTTGAGGATACACCACCTGAAAATAGCATTTGCAAATTTATTTTCATAAACTATATACTTCACACAACCTACCACACTTCTACACCCTAATTCAAAATAGCCCCCAATTTCCAACAATTAGGGATTTCTGGACAGCAAGCACGAAATTTAACATATCTCCCAAACGGCTAAGCTAAATTTTGAGTTCTTGTACTATAAATTATCACAAGAGGATAATATAACTTTTATTCTACAGCCAACCATTAAAAATATGCCTCAAACAATCCCAGAATTGAAATGAACAGAGGCTACAAGTGTTAAACATTCAGTCTGGACAACGTTTACTAAAACAAGCATATCTTTTGATTGGTTTAACCAAAATGAGTGTTCTTGTGCTCTAATTGACCATAAAAGGATAAAATACCATTTACCCATATCCATTCATTCAGGTGATGTGCCAAAAATTCTCATATTACAGATGAACAGAGACTGCACATTTTAAACCTAACTCAGGACAGTCTATACTAAAATGGGCATAACGTTTAATTGGCTAAGTTAAAAATTGAGTTCTTGGGCTCTAAATGACCACAAGAGGATAACCTACAATTATCCCCTAGCCATTCATTCAGAAACTGAGCCTAAAGTCCTCAACTTGCACTTTTAGTTTCAGTTTAGATTCTGAATTTTTCAGCAGATTGCAGTTTTAGAGTAGTGACTTCAAAATGACATAACTTTTGATTCCTGAACCCAAATCAAGCAAAAGAGGACATTTTCTTGATCTACAGGAAATTTCCCAACTTTCTTCAGGCAACCAAAAATTCTAATTCGACTTGAAAATAGCTCTAAACAGAAGTTCAGAACAGTACTGGGCTTCGGCCCAGTACTGTTCCGCCGATTTTTCTCGGGCTTTCTATTTAAAATAATTATAGAAATTACTTTAATTAGTTTTAGGCAATAAAAATATCAGGAAAAATCCAAGAAAATCCTCATAAATACTTTGAGACATTCTGGATTCAAATAAAATATTTTTGACAAAACTTTATATAAAAGTTATATATATTTAATTTCTTTTCCACAAAAGGTCAATATACATTATTTGAAATAAATTCAAATAAATTCTAGGAAAATCCAATAAATTCCAGAAAAATGCCAAATGCACAAGTGATTTTAAAATAATATTTAGGGCAAAATTTTGGGATGTTACACTATAACTACTGCTTGCCATGTTTCTAATCACGTATTCTTGAGAGCACATTTGCATCGCACTTCTTATGAGTTGAGGTATAAGCGAAAGCCCAGTGTTTCTCATTTTCTCGTGTTTGGTTGCAAATGTTTTATCTTTTAGTCAGTAACCTAGATAAGTTTGAGTCTCGCTCTTCTAATGGTATTTTTCTGGGTTACTCAACTTGTTCTCGTAGCTATAAGGTCTGGAGTTGCGATGCGAATAGGATCATAGAGACCTCTGATGTGACCTTTGATGAGGCTAGCCCAGGTGCTAGACCTGATGTGTCAGGCTCTTCCTTTCCCTCCGAGACCATCTTTGTAGAGGATGAGGATAATAGAGATGATGGTGTTCCACCTGATCTAGTCCCCTCTACACCTGAGGTGCCTCCTGTTTCCATTTTGCACCTCAAAGAGATCATCCCTTACCTTCTGACTCTCATGCAGCTAGTGGCTCTGATCCTACCCTCTTCTGTGCATGAGGTAGAGACCACTTCTACTTTTGGAACTCCCCGCCATTTTTGAAGGCATCATCTACCTGATCAGATCATTGACGATCTGTTTGAGCGAGTCACTCGCTCAAAATCAGGTTTGTCCAGTTTCTACTTTCACTCTACCTTTGTTGCCTCTTTTGAGCCAAAGGATGTGACTCATGCATTATCCAACAAGTCTTGGATTAATGCTATACATGAGGAACTTGAAAACTTCGAGAGGAACAAAGTTTGGTAGCTTGTAGAGCCCCCATCTAGTCATAATGTCATTGGGACCAAGTGGGTATTCAGAAACAAGCAGAGTGAGGATGGGGTTGTCATTCACAACAAGGCTAGGTTACTTGCATAGGGCTTTTCTCAGGTTAAGGGTCTTGACTTTGAGGAGACCTTTGCCCCTGTAGCTAGACTAGAGGCTATTAGGATCCTGCTTGCATTTTCTGCATCCCGGGGCTTCAAGCTTTATCATATGGATGTCAAGAGTGCATTCCTCAATGACTATATTGATGAAGAGGTTTATGTAAAACAACCTCTAGGGTTCAAGAACCCCAAGTTTTTGAGTCATGTATACAAGCTTTCCAAAGCTTTGCATGGACTCAAGCAGGCCTCTAGAGCATGGTATGAGAGACTCAAGTCTTATCATCTCTGCCATGGCTTCAAGATGGGCATAGTAGACAAGACTCTGTTCATCAGAGACCATGAGTCTCATTTTCTTATTGTCCAGATTTATGTGGATGATATCATTTTTGGTGGCTCATCTCATTCTCTTGTGTCTCAGTTTTCTGACGTGATAAGCATAGAGTTTGAGATGGGTATGATGGGCGAGTTGAGTTACTTTCTTGGCTTCCAAATCAAGCAAACTCGGGAGGGAACCTTCTTGCATCAAGGCAAGTACACTCAAGACCTCCTGAGGCACTTTGACATGTTTGACGGGAAGCCGGTGATCACTCCTATAGCCACCACTGCTATCCTTGAGCCTAACGAGGATGGTGAGCCTGTTGACCAGAAGGAGTTCCGGAGTATGATTGGCTCCCTCCTGTACCTCACCGCTTTGAGACTGGATATACATTTCGCTGTGTGTCTATGTGCTCAATTTCAGGCTTCTCCTCGCACCTCTCACCGCCAAGCGGTGAAGCTCATTTTTAGGTATCTCCGTGCTACCCCTGATTATGGTATTTGGTACGCTGCTTCTTCTTGTCTATCTCTTCGCGCCTTTTCTGATGCTGATTTTGCTGGCTGTAAGATAGATAGGAAGAGCACTTTTGGCACTTGCCAATTCATTGGCACTTCTCTTGTTTCTTGGTCATCTAGGAAGCAGTTTGGGGTTGCACAGTCTACTACAGAGGCTAAGTATGTTGCTGTAGTGAGTTGCTGTAGTCAGGTGCTCTTGATGCGCTCGACTCTGCGTGATTTTGGGTTAGCGATAGCGAGTATTCCACTTTTCTGTGACAACACTTCTATTATTTGCATTGCTAAGAACCAAGTGCAGCATTCCCGGACCAAGCATATTGATGTTAGATATCACTTCCTTAGAGACCATGTGGAGAAGGGGGATATCGCGCTTCAGTTCATAGAGAGTGACTACCAGATAGCTGATATCTTTACCAAGCCTTTGGATAACTCCAGATTTGCTGCCTTGAGGAGTGAGATTGGAGTCATGAGCCCTTACGGCTTATCGTGAGGGGGAGCTGGTTTGTATATTATGTATTATATGTTTTTCTTCCAGCACTTATTTTATTTTGCATCTTCTGGGTGTTTATGGGCTTATGTTCTTCTTTTGAGTTCAATTCACTTAGACTTTTGGCATGCTTCGCATGGACCTCTCATCTTATGCTTTAGGTTGCTATCATGTGTCATTAGCATGAAGGACCTTGTATGCACTTCTAGATTCCCCAAAGTGTTGAGTAGGTTGAACTCTAGGTTTTCCATTTGATCCTTTGAGTGGCTTTGCATCTAGTTTTGAAACTAATTCTCAGTGTTGCACTTGTCAAATCTTGCTAAACATGACATTTTCAAAAGTAAGCTTGCCAGCAAAACTTGTTATTTGCACTTGGACACATCTTTGTTTAGCATAAATCTAAACATGAGTAGCTTGGTGTCATTATTTGTCTATATGGTCACTTGGATAATCTTCAAAGCTCTTTTAGGATGCATTTCATGCATACATGATTAAAGGGGGAGAAAATATCATCTTGATATATTGCTAAAAGGGGGAGAAATTGTAGAAAAAGGCATCATTAAAAAGATAAAGAATGCATGTATGTGAATGCAAGATGGTTCTTATGACCTTGATAAAAACTTGCTATTTCTAAGGATCATAAGCATATTTTGAGCTTTGTGTGAGTTTTGGAATTTCAGAGCTTTTGTGGAAAACTTGTTCTTTCTGTTGGCATGCTCTAAAATCCTCCTTGCCAACTTGGTCATGATCTTATTTTCTCTTTCTCTGGACCAAGTTTGGCTTTGCATTCAAATTGCTTTCTTCTCCTCTTCAAACTCAAATTTATGCCTTTTTGTGTTGTTTGTCAATATACTCATCAAGGGGGAGATTGAAAGACCATGTGGAGGTTTACCCATGTTTTGTGATGAGTATTTGATTAAATTTGAGCTTGGTATGCTCCTGTTTGAGTTTGATTTGAATTGGATTTTCAAATTGAAGCAATTTGAATTGTGTTTGTCTCAAGCGGCTCTACCGGCCTCGAGTATCACCCTGCATGATTGTGGTCGAATGATTCGAGTAGATTGGTAGTAGACTAAGTTTTGAGTAGAAATGTTGCTGGGTCGAGCACTCTGCAGTCAGCTCAACTTGAGTCCTTGGTTTAACCAATTGTCACTCGATATTGTTTTATTGACTTGGTATCGAGTTGGTCATGTGGTCGATAGATTCGGCATAGTGATTGATAGAGTTGAAGCGTTTGTGTAAAGCAAATCGAGCATTTCATCAATGGATGA
Organism: Otatea glauca; assembly: GCA_036346275.1. Taxonomy (NCBI): domain Eukaryota; kingdom Viridiplantae; phylum Streptophyta; class Magnoliopsida; order Poales; family Poaceae; genus Otatea; species Otatea glauca. Next base: position 19,339,053 of record CM070720.1, read on the forward strand.
GTTACTACTCGAGTGAGAAACATACTCGATAGTTACAACTCGATGCGGTCGATACAATGGTCCAGTTACTACTCGAGCGAGGAAACTACTCGATGGTGGCAACTCGTTGAAGTCGATACGATGGTCAGTGGTGTCGACTTGTTGAGCGATGCAATTGGGTGATGATTGCATATATTTGTTGGACATTGCTATGTGATGGGTTTTCCTTGTTTTTGATGGTTGCAGGACAACGGTGCTAGGTTATGGTGAGGCGAATGATGACCGGGATTAGGCGAGGAGCGTCAGAGGTCCAGATGGTCGAGGATCGCCGGAAGATGATTGAAGACGGAGTCGCTGCGAACCTAGTAGACAAGGAATGGCTGAGATGCTAGCTAGGAGCTGCTCAGATCAAGGGGGCTGTCGGATCAAGGTCTAGGTGATAAAGTAGTAGGTCTAGTTAGTATGGCTGTGTGTGGAAGTCATTTCTAGCCCTTGATGGTGGTCCTTAGGGTAGAAGGAGCTCATCCAAGGGTAGTGGGTGACTGAAGAGTAGTATAAATAGAGGGGAAGGGGTGGCCTTCCTGCTCTTGAAGGTTTTTGAGGTTTTGTGCTCCTTTGAGCTTTTCCCACTTTGTTGTGTGGCTTTGTAAACCTCCCTTCCAGAAATGAAAGTTTGATCTACTCCTCTCATCCTGAATTTATTTTCCGCATTTACATTCTGCACTTAAATTCAGTCTTTCATTCTTGCAATTTACATTTATGCAATTTGGATTTGCCTCCCCTCCTTCTACATGCTTTTGGATCTTTTGCTGAGGATGTATGATTAATGGATGAGTCTTCTTTAAACCATATCCCAATCATCTAGGCAAGTCTTGAGTTCTTTCTTGAAAGAAACCGATTTTTGTTCTTGAGAGGATCAATCTTGGAAGAATGAGTTTTTGTGTGTTCTTGTCTTGAGTTCTAACTTGCTATGACATGTGGGAAGCTATCTAGGATCATCTTGATCATCAAGAACCCACGAGCTAGCTGAGAGCCAAGTTTTTGTTCTTGAGCTCGTTCTTGTGCACCCATCTGTAAAATTGAAAAAGGTCAGAACTGTGACGTCGATTCTTGCAATCGAGGATTGTAATAGGTTCCTGACATCCATAGGAAGGTGTCCACAAAGTTTCATAGAGTTTGGATCAGTGGATCAAAAGATTCATCAATTTTCCTTTTTGAACCTGTGCTGACATCACTGTTCGTTCATCTATTTTTACTGTATGTCCACAAAGTTTCATAGAGTTTGGATCAGCGGATCAAAAGATTCATCAATTTTCCTTTTTGAACCTGTGCTGAAATCACTGTTCGTTCATCTACTTTTACTGTAGCTACAGTAAGCCGGGAATGCCGGCTTCAGACTGAAAATTATGAAAGCTGATTCTTCCACTTCCATTTGATATCTAAGGATTTTGGCTTGGTTTCTTTGGGGGATAGAATTTATTTTGGGATCATTCACCCCCCCTCTGATCACCATATCGGTCCTTTAGTTGGCAAGGATCTTTGTAATGAGTTTGATGCTCAAACTGATGAGAGAAATTGATCTATATTCTGACACACATTGAGGGAAGCTGTCTTTCGGATGAGTACTATGAAAGATCCATTGATAGGGTGAATGTTTATGTTCTCTGAATGGAACTGATCATAAAGAGCATAGAAATCTTCTGCAATGATGTGCCAGCATTTTTTGAAGAACATTCCATTGAAGCCATCTGGTCCCGACGCTTTATCCAGAGGAAGCGCTTGCACTACAGAATTGATCTCATCCCTCGTAAAGGGAACGACTAAATCAACGAGCACGAGAACCGAATGTAACATCCTAAAAAGTTCAAACAGTGAAAATGTACGGATGGAATTGAAAAAAAATAAACGTTTATGAGTCTTTCCGGTGTTATTCATTTTTATTGGTTTTCTTGGAGTTTTATATTCTGTGGAAGCTTGATTAAAGAAATTGAGAAATGGGAAAGAGGTAAAAAGATAAAAAGGAAGGTGGTAAAAAGCAATAAAAATTGCTATGTGACCCTAGCTGCACTGGTATCTTAGTGAGATCAATAAACAAATTTTTCATGCACAGGATTGGGAATAAAAAAATTTATATAACCATCCTTTGACTAAAAACTGTAAACCAAAAATATAAATGAAAAATGGTCGATGTCCATCTAGGGTCAAGAAAATTACCATAGTACCCTGAGTGTAGAACCTTCCACTGGAAAATTTTTCATAAATTTTCAAGTCCGTTTAGGCCTTTTAAAAATTCAATTAGAGTGGCTTTAAAAAATGGAAGAATTGAATGTCAGAATTTTAGTAAAATAACTACAAGTGTTATAAACCTCAATATTTTATGGTGACACCCTTGGGGAAACTAAACCTTGCCAAAAAGTTACAGAAATAAATCTTGCCAGATAAGTCTTTTAATAAATCAAAGTCCGAAATGAAGATTTAGGGCAGAGCACAGTGTCAGAATTTTAGTAAATCATCTAGAGAGTATTTTTATCTCAAAATTTTGCAGGACATGTCTGACTCCCAGTAAGTTTTGGTCAAAAATTTTGGTAAATGTTTGACTGAGGATGTTGCTTAAACTAATGCAAAATCTGGGGAATTCTTGTCCAGTCCCATCACATTAATCGTTTTATTTCACTGACAAGTGGGCCCGGCTTCTATGGAAGCTTGTCACACTGGCGAGGCTGAGGCGAAGCTACAGGTCACTGCCAACAGGCCCCGGTCCCATTTGTCAGCCTCAAACTTGCGCCGTTCTTCTCCCCTTTCTTCTCCCGGCCGAGGCGAGGAGATGGCGCCTCCGTCCTTGCCGTCCGGTCGCCGCTGTTTCTCCGACCACGTCGCGTGCTGCCCATTCCGCGACTGTGCTGGCTGTCCTTCGCCAAGTCGCACTGGGGAAGAGGCTGCGCTGCTTCGCTGCGCAAGCACAGCGGTAGCGATCGAGGCCGTGCGCCCGAGTTGAGCCAAATGCAAACGCGATCGCACTCCTTGGGCTATAGGCCATTCTGTGGAATATAAGAACCCGGGTACCCTCATGACAGGCCCAAGAGGGAGGCTCAGAAGATACTCCCCACGTCAGGCCCCGCTGCCGTGCGCAAGGGGACATATCCTAAAGGAAGTTGAGCTTATATGTAGATATGATAGATACAGCTGTAATTCTAGTCGTTAATATGGTAGATAAAGATGTAAACTCTATCTTGTAACCGACTAGAATCTTGTAACTGATCGGAATCTCTTAACCGATCAGGACTCTGTAAGCCGCCGCACCCCCGCTATATAAGGGAGAGGGCGGGCAACAACAGAGGGATCCGATCATCCAAGCATAGAGCAATCAAGCCATAGAGCATAGCACACCTCATATCGCCCAGAGCATATTGCGCATTGAGCAATCTTAGATCCAAGAGATCTGCATAATCCCAGCACACAGGACTAGGGTATTATCTCCTCCGCGAGAGCCTAAACCTGTCTAAACCCCTTGTCTTGTGTGACCTTCGAGTTTGAGATATAGCGCCTACCCCATAAATTTATTGCTGACTACAAAATTCGACAGTTGGCGCGCCAGGTAGGGGAAGCGCTATAATCTTTTCCTACAGGCTCAATGGCAGCGATCAGCGGAATCACCACCACCTTCATCTCTGGCCAGGCTTTCCGCTTCGAGAGCCTGGACATCGCCGCAGATTCGCGCGGAGAACTTGTCCGCCTGGACTTGAACCGGATCCAATCTGGTAAAGATCAGGCCGACTCATTTCAGTTATGTCACTTTGACTTGGTCGGCAAACCAGTCGGCGTTGCAAGGAATTGCTGCGATATTCGTGGCGTCTTCGCGATAGAAGAGCAGAAGACCGATCTCCAACGCCAACAAGAAGAACAAGAAGCTGCGGGGGAAGATCGTCTTCGTAAGGGTAAGGAGGTATAGATGCGATCGCTTCGATCTCGCGGTCGCAATGTCCGCGAGGACATCCTGCAATCCAGGTTGGGAGATCAAGTCGTCTTCCACACACCCATGCAGAACATCGTCGCCTCCAAGACGCTTCTCGACAAACTGGACCGCGAGCGCCACCTTCCGCACGGACACGAGCCTATGCCTGTGCCCCGAGCGCCACCTTCGGCACAAACACGAGCCTACTCCCGCGCCCCGAGCACCACCTTCGGCACGGCCACAAGCCACGCCTACACCCCGAGCGCCACCTTCGGCACGGCCACAAGCCACGCCCGCGCCCCGAGCGCCACCTTCTGCAAGGCCACGAGCCACGCCTGCGCCCCAAGCGCCACCTTCGGCACGGCCACGAGCCACGCCCGCGCCCGAGCGCCACCTTCGACACGGCCACGAGCCTACGCCTGCGCCCGAGCGCCACCTTCGGCACGGCCACGAGCCTACGCCTGCGCCCCGGGCGCCACCTTCGGCACGGCCACGAGCCACGCCCGCCTCCCAGCGCCACCTTTGCACGCCACGAGCCTACGCTGCGCGCATGGCGCCACCTTCGGCATGGCCACGAGCCTACTCCGCGCCGAAGCGCCACCTTGGCGACGGCCACGAGCCACGCCCGCGCCCCGAGAGCCACCTTCGGCACGGCCACGAGCCACGCCCGCGCCCCGAGAGCCACCTTCGGCATGGCCACGAGCCACGCCTGCGCCACGAGCAAAGATGGCATGATCGTCAGCAACATATGGAGCATAAAGCAGCTAAGTCGCTTTTTACTCAATTATGTCATTATAAATAAAATTGTTGACTTTCCTGACTTGCTACTTAGTTGACCCACAACTAAGCAGTAAGTCGGGGGCTACACCTTATAGTGTGCGCATGCGCACATCTTTTTTTGAGTTGTATTTTTCTTCTTTTGCTTAACGATTGCAAGTGAATCCGAGTGCGATAACTCCGAGTTGTGAAGCTCTGACCCCATGAACGGCGAACTTTAGTAACCCAAAACACGTGCCTGGGAAAAAGAGCCATAAGCCGACTCCCAACGTTCGGGGGCTATACTAGTCGGGCAAAGTGCTTAAACAAAAAGAGTTAAACCACTCGGATGAATTCAAAATCAATAAGGAAAAAGAGTAAAAAACTCTAAAATTATATATACACCAGTCGGACATCACATCCGAGTGAATTGTTTTTACATTGCCTAAGTTCTGCATATACAGGATTTCAGGGCTACTAAATTTGTATGCGACGTGTGTGAGCCAACGCTTCAACGACGACATCAGCAACTTCGGCGACGAATGAATTTAAAGGGAGTGGCGCTAAATTTTGCCTTGAGCGGGAAAAGCGTTTTGACTTCTGCATATCGTTTGGGATACAGTATGTCCCAAGATGAGCCGACTGCCAGAATTCCAATAATAGGGATAGGAACCACTCGGAAAGTTTAACGCGTGGAGCTCTATTAAGTCCTTCACGATCTCTTTGCCTACAACAGGGCACTCGGCTATAAAGGAAAACTAGTCAGGAAGCTGTATCAAGAACTGGAAGCACTCGGCGTGAAGCATGACTCAGTTGGGCTGCAACCAGGAAGGCGGCAACTCAATCGCAAAGGACTCGGGGGCTACTGTGGAATATAAGAACCCGGGTACCCTCATGACAGGCTCAAGAGGGAGGCCCAGAAGATACTCCCCACGTCAGGCCCCACTGTCGTGCGCAAGGGGACATATCCTAAAGGAAGTTGAACTTATATTTAGATATGATAGATACGGTTGTAATCCGAGTCGTTAATAGGGTAGGTAAAGATGTAAACTCTATCCTGTAACCGACTAGAATCTTGTAACCGATCGGAATCTCTTAACCGATCAGGACTCTGTAAGCCGCCCCACCCCCGCTATATAAGGGAGAGGGCGGGCAACAACAGAGGGATCCAATCATCCAAGCATAGAGCAATCAAGTCATAGAGCATAGCTCACCTCATATCGCCCAGAGCATATTGCGCTTTGAGCAATCTTAGATCCAAGAGATCTGCATAATTCCAGCACACAAGACTAGGGTATTATTTCCTCCGCGAGAGCCTGAACTGAAGAGGAACGCGGTATGCTACGCTAGCACAAAAAAAAATTCTACCTCGAAACCAGAAAGCTACTCGCAAGAAGGGGATCATAGATAAGATTACCACTAGACGCGCAGTTGCGGAATCCTTCGCGCGTCGATGTAGTGGATCGTTCTCGCCGCAGTCGTTGCGTCGATGTAGTGGATCGTCCTCGCCTTGCCGTGGATCGTCCTCTCACGCCGCACTCGCAGCAGCGTCACCGCAGTAGTCCACACGTCCGAGAGATGGGCGCCGTGCGTCGTGTGTGCAAGCGGTGGTCGCTCGGCGAGGCGTGAGAGGAGTAGGCTAGGGTTTCGAGTGAATCACTCCTAAACCGTGGGAAAGCACACCTGCACCCTCCTCCTCCTCCTTATATAGCCACGAGATGAAACCTAAACTAGGGCCCATCAGTGCTAAGCCCACGAGGTTCATTAATTACGGATCCAATCCAAATTAATGCGCCCCACCATTAAGTGTGTGACCAGAGGTTCACATACGTTTGGACATGGATTCGAAAAACTCCTTTTCAATCCAATAGTTGGTAGTGGCTTCTTGCAAAGTATGCCAACTCCCAAACATACTATGATCAAATCGGACAGAACCTATCAAAAGTACTCATGTAATAATCCCTTTGCCAAGTATATGAAGATTGATCTCAAGGCGAGAAGCATGTCATACTTTGATGATTCAATCCATCTCTCGTATCCGTGATATATTAATAAGTTGTGATTGACTCCTCAATCACGGCATGGCCATGCACTTCCTTAATCATATCACACGAGTGGCCTTGTCATATATCTCCGTTTCATTGGAGTGGCAAATTCCATCTTATTGCACTTCCTCTCGCACGTTTCATAGTAAACATGAAAGCTACCTTTATAACTATCCGGTTAGGAAGTAGTGTTTGATAGCCCCAAGGAAAACTATTACACATGTAGGGAATATGACAATCTCGGTCTAAGGATCATACATCTACTAGGTATGAGATACATCGATGACACATAAGAATGAAACATTTTCGCGATGTCCCATTGCGGGTCTATCTAACCCATGTTCTTCAACATGCGTCCACAATGTATAGATGATATCTCCATATCCCATGATCTATGAAGCATGATCATCGATCACTACATGTCTTGATCTATTCATCGTTGTCCTATACGATGATATCCGATCAGAGATATTTATTGAATTACATCATTAAGTAAAGAGCTTCATAAGCAAGTCACATACTTGTTGATCAATACAATGATATACATTCATTGGACCAATAATCATATTATTATTCATAAACATAGTCATGTTACAATCATCTAAATGATTGCCTCAAGGGCATAACACTAACAATCTCCCACTTGCACTTGAGTCAATCAATTAAGTATCTAATACAAATAGACCTTGTGTGCGCCTCATGCTTAGGCTGTGGCAGTGGCTTTGTCAACGGATCGGCCACATTGGCTTCGTATGTACTTTGCATATTCTCACGTCACCTCTATCCACAATCTCGCGAATAAGGTGAAAGCGGCGGAGTATGTGTTTAGACTTACGATGTGATCTAGGCTCTTTAGCTTGTGCAATGGCACCACTATTATCACAATAGATGTCCATTGGACTAGAGGCACTAGCGACCACACCAAGCTCGTGATAAACTTCTTAATCCACACAACTTCCTTTGCGGCCTCCGAAGCCGCAATGTACTCCGCTTCATCGTAGAGTCGCCACCGTGTTTTGCTTGGAACTCTTCCACCATGCTCCTCCATTAAGTGTAAACACAAACCCGGATTGCGATCGAAAATCATCTTTGTCGGTTTGGAAGCTTGCATCGGTGTAACCCTTTGCAACAGATCTTCTTTACCTCCAAAACAAGGAACATACCCTTAGTTCTTCTCAAGTACTTGAGGATATTTTTACGGCTATCCAATGACCATCACGAGATCCGCTTGGTATACGCTCGTGACACTTAGAGCATATGAGACATATGGGCGCGTACAGATCATGGCATACATAATAGACCCAATAGTGAAGCATATGGAATCTTGCTCATCTGTCTCGCTCATCGGATGTCGAAGGACACCGATTCTTGCAGATCGATGCCATGTGACATTGGCATGAAACCTCTCTTGGATTCATGCATATTGAACCTTTTCAATATCTTGTCAATGTACGTTTCTGACTTAATCCAATTAACCTTTTGATCTATCTCTATAGATTTTTATGCCCAAGATATAGCATGCTTCTCCCAAGTCCTTCATTGAGAAACTCTTTTCAATGAAGTCTTAACATCTTCAAGCATAGGAATGTCATTCCCGATCAATAATATGTCATCCACATACAAAATCGAAATACAAGTGCGCTCCCACTAGCCTTCTTGTAAACACAAGGCTCTTCTTCATTTTTGATAAAGTCAAAACCTTTGACTACTTCATCAAAGCGAATGTTCCAACTCCGAGATGCTTGCTTTAACCCATAAATGGATCTTTGAAGCTTGCATACCCTTTTAGCATATTTAGGATCAACAAAACCTTCAGTTGTATCATGTATACATCCTCGTAAAGATTCCCATTAAGGAATCTGTGTTTTGACATCCATCGCCATATTTCATAATCAAAATATGCAACAATAGCTAAAATGATCCGGACAGACTTGAGCATGGCTACCGGTGAGAAAGTTTCATCATAGTCAACTCCTTGAACTTGTTTGAAACCCTTTGCCACCAACCGTGCCTTATAGATCTGAACATTTCCATCTCGTCTATCTTTTCTTGAAAATCCATTTTCACTCAATGGTTTTACACCATCGGAGAGTCGACCAAGTTCCAAACTTGATTGTCATGCATGGATTGAATTTGGATCTCATGGCTTCAAGCCATTTTTGAGTTTGGGTCCATCATTGCTTCTTCATAAGTCGTGGGCTCATCATTGTCACACAATAATATGTCACTCCCATATCTTATAGGTACATGGCGTGGCCTCCCGACCTATGTGGGTGGAGTCTCTTCCACAGGTTGTACAACACTTTGTACATCTTGTGAAGGTTGATGGTAGCTTGAACATATTCATGTGATTCTCGAACTTCATCAAGATACACATCACTCCTCTGATTTCTTTTGAAAGAAACTCTTTCTCCAAAAGACACCATTTGAGCAACAAAACTTTGTTCTCGTTTCTTTTGTAAAAGTAATATCCTTTTGTTTCTTTAGGATACCCCACAAAAAGCATTTTTCCGATTTAGGTGCGAGTTTATCGATTGTAAACGTTTTACATAAGCCTCACATCCCCATATCTTGAGAAATGACAACATGGGTCTTCTCCGATCCATATCTCATATGGCGTCTTCTCAACGGATTTTGATGGGACCCTATTCAAAGTGAACGCAATTGTCTCTAGAGCGAAACCCGGAAGGATAATGGCGGATCTGTTTGGTGATCATTGACCGAACCATATCTAATAAAGTTCGATTCGTCGTTCGGACACGCCATTCCATTGAGGCGTTCTGGCGGAGTAAGTTGCGAACGATTCCACATTGCTTTAGATGATCACCAAACTCTTGGCTCAAGTATTCGCCACCACGATCGGATCGTAAGTGTTTTATTGTTTTGCCAAGTTGATTTTGTACTTCGTTCAAACTCTTTGAACCTTTCAAAAGTTTGATTTATGCCTCATTAAATAGATATATCCATATCTCTGAAGTCATCGATAAAAGTTACAAAATCTGAAACCCACCCCTAGCGATCGAGCTCATTGGTCCACATACATGTATGTACTAGGGCCAATAATTCACTTGCTCTCTCACTAAAACACTGTGAAAGGGCTTTTGTCATCTTGCCAAGTAAACAAGATTCACATGTTTCAAATGATTCAAAATCAAATGAGGTTAGAAGTCCATCACCATGGAGCTTCTTCATGCGCTTCTCATTTATATGACCTAGCGACAATGCCTCAAAAGGTAGGGTTCAAATCATTAGGCGATGCCTTTTACATTAATATTATAGACAGGTTTTCTTGAGTTCAAGGACGTACAACCCATCCACCATGGGGCAACGACCATAATACATATCATTCAAAAATATCGAACAAACAAAGTTCTTTATTCTGAAATCATAACCTTCATGTTCCAAACAAGAAGATGAAATAATGTTTCTACTCAAAGATGGAACAAAATAACAATTATTAAGTTCTAAAACTAATCATGAAGGCAAATGCAATGGGTATGTGCCAACGGCAAGACCAGCAACTCTTGCTTTATTCCCCACGCGAAGATCCACTTCTCCTTTTGCCAAGTCTCTACTCTTTATCACCGCAACGCGAATTGCAAATGTGAGCAACCGAACCGGTATCATATACCCATGAGCTGAGTGAAGAAGTAGCAAGATTAATTTCTATAACATTAATACCTGAAGTGGAAACCACATTTCCATTCTTCTTATCTGCCAGGTACTTTTCGCAGTTCCGTTTCCAATGCCCTGATTTCTTGCAATAGAAGCATTGGGTATCAGGTTGAGGGCCAACTTTAAGCTTCTGAAGCTTAGTTTTGAGGCTTGCGATCTCATCTTGAGCCTTGCCCTTGCCCTTGCTCTTTCCGTTCCCCGACCTTAGCCTTCCTCTTTTTGAAAGCAGTTGTTTTCTGAACCATCATCACATGATTGGGTTTTTTCTTAATGCTTTCCTCGGCAGCCTTGAGCATCCCATGTAGCTCGGTTAGGCTCTTCTCCATGCTATTCATATGAAAATTCATAATGAATGGCTCAAAGCTCTGAGGCAGAGACTGGAGAATAACATCTGTGGCCAAACCGAGGCTAAGGGGAAACTCAAGTTTTTCCAATCTCCCAATGTAACCAATCATCTTGATCACATGAGGGTGGACGGATGCCTTGACCATCTTACAAGCAAATAAAAGCTTTGAGATACCATACCTCTCAGCTCTTACTTGATTCCCAAACATGCCCTTCAAGCCTACAATCATATTGTAAGCATCCTGGTCCTCATATTGCTTTTGGAGCTCAGAGTCCATGGTGACTAGCATGAGACGGTGACCTCCTGAAGCATTAACATGCTTTTCATATTCAACCTTCAAATTGCGAGCAGCATTTTCGGCTGGTTCATTAGGAATTGGATTCTCTAGAATATAGTCCTTTTCATGCTTGAGAACAATTCTCAGGTTGCGATACCAATCAACAAAATTAGTTCCATTCAGTTTTCCCTTTCCAAACCGATCTCAAAGCAAAACCAGGTGTAGCAGAGTAGGAGAAGGTGCCATTGAACTACAACAAAAACATGCAAAGATTCTAAGCACTATGTTTATGTAAAACTTTTATTAAACTTTTAATTAAAGACACTTCTATTTTATGTCCCTTTATAGACACATAGTGAGTATTCAAGATCCATATTCATCAAACACTAGTGAGCTTTGGCATCAACTGCTAGAAATTTAATGACATAGGTAAGCAACACCTTTGCTAATTACATCATATGTAACTCTTGTTTGTTGAGTATGAAAACAAGTAATGAATGCCTCCATCAACTTGACTCATGGCAGTCAACTGCCCCAAGGGCTCACATGAGGGAGGAGCACTTCCGTATCTGGTGCCAATTAAGAAACCTGCCTCATGTGTGTTTTCCTAGACACCACTTGTCTTGTATAGGTTCCTTCATTACTAAAATCAAATCCCAACCACTTATGTCCTCAAGCCCAAAACCGTTTTGATAGGTTGATTAAATCTACCATTGTTATGCGTGATGTGTGCAACACATCCCTATCATCTATTGAGATAGCCATTGATATACTACTTTGGCAGTCATATCAATAACGATCTAAATTCTTGATAGGTGCAACAATTGGATGGACAATTTGATTTAAAATTTTTAACTATAGGGATGAACAAAGATTACTATGAACATGGCATCACATGCAATAAGCATAAAGAAAATAGCAAGGATTAAACACACATCCACGAGAAAATCAAAATAAGTGTGAAATAGCATGGCCCTTAGCATTAAGATCTCCATCATCATGCTTGTTTGTTCACCTAGCCACCTTGCTTGATTTGTTCACCTAGCCATCTTGCTTGATACCATCGTCTTCATCATTATGGATGCAACTCCTTACAACTTTTGATAATGAATTTTACATGAGGTTTGAAGCATCACAAGTTGACACGCAGGTCGTTATACAATTTAAATAGCCTTATGGCTTGACACGCACGTGAGCCATGTGGAAATTACATGCATCACATACACATAGGCCATACCATTTCACATAATTCCTGCAAAAGCGAGTTAAACAAAAGCAACCCTATGACTCGGTCCGAGGCGGCGCCTGCTTCAGGGTCAGGGGCGCCCACGTAATTGGTGGCGGTCGTGGAGGTCGGAGGGGCGCCTCGTCGTGGCGGGTCGAGGCGCGCCTTGAAAATTTTTTAGAGGCATGTCTTGACATTGGAAACGCCCTCAAAATTTCCACGGATCAAGCAGATTGACCCAATCCAATCTAATATGATTGGCTTGGTCCCATATGGATCGTTTGAAACCACGATGGCGGTAACCCGGACCGTAAGGGTAACGTCGTACCATGAGCGGACTCACCCAAATCAATATTGAATCATTTGCGCTTACTATGGATCAGCAGTTGACCCAATCCAACTCAATCGATTGGCTTGGTCCCATATGGATACGTTTGAAACCACGATGGCGGTAACCCGGCCGGTAAGGGTAACGTCGTACCATGAGCGGACTCACCCAAATCAAGATTGAGTCGGTTTGCACTTTCCTCAAACCCTAAACCGATCGATCTCATCGATGGCTGCCGTCACCAATTCATCACATGAGCTGGTGAACATGTAATAGATCCAATCTACTAACCTTACACATCATATGTGCAACATCGAGATCACAAAACTATACGAGATGGCTCGATACCTTTGAAGAGGAACGCGGTATGCTACGCTAGCACAAAAAAATTCTACCGCGAAACGAGCTACTCGCAAGAAGGGGATCATAGATAAGATTACCACTAGGCGCGATTGCGGAATCCTTGGCGTCGATGTAGTGGATCGTTCTCGCCGCGATCGTTGCGTCGATGTAGTGGATCGTCCTCGCCTTGCCGTGGATCGTCCTCCCACGCCGCGATCGCGTGCGGCGTCACGCTGATGATCCACACGTCCGAGATGGAGCGCCGTGCGTCGTGTGCAAGCACACAGTCGCTCGGCGAGGCAGCGAGAGGAGTAGGCTAGGGTTTCGAGTGAATCACTCCTAAACCGTGGGAAAGCACACCTGCACCCTCCCTCCTCCCTCCTTATATAGCCACGAGATGAAACCTAAACTAGGGCCCATCGGCGTGCTAAGCCCACGAGGTTCATTAATTACGGATCAATCCAAATTAATGCGTCCCACCCATTAAGTGTGTGACCACAGAGGTTCACATACGTTTGGACATGGATTCGGAAAACTCCTTTTCAATCCAATAGTTGGTAATGGCTTCTTGCAAAGTATGCCAACTCCCAAACATACTATGATCAAATCGGATGAGAACCTATCAAAAGTACTCATGTAATAATCCCTTTGCCAAGTATATGAAGATTGATCTCAAGGCGAGAAGCATGTCATCCTTTGATGATTCAATCCATCTCTCGTATCAGTGATATATTAATAAGTTGTGATTGACTCCTCAATCACGGCATGGCCATGCACTTCCTTAATCATATCACACGAGTGGCCTTGTCATATATCTCCGTTTCATTGGAGTGGCAAATTCCATCTTATTTGCACTTCCTCTGCACGTTTCATAGTAAACATGAAAGCTACCTTTATAACTATCCGGTTAGGAAGTAGTGTTTGATAGCCCCAAGGAAAACTATTACACATGTAGGGAATATGACAATCTAGGTCTAAGGATCATACATCTACTAGGTATGAGATACGCGATGACACATAAGAATGAAACATTCTCGCGATGTCCCATTGTGGGTCTATCTAACCCATGTTCTTCAACATGCGTCCACAATGTATAGATGATATCTCCATATCCCATGATCTATGAAGCATGATCATCGATCACTACATGTGCTGATCTATTCATCGTTGTCCTATACGATGATATCCGATCAGAGATATTTATCGAATTACATCATTAATAAAGAGCTTCATAAGAAAGTCACATACTTGTTGATCAATACAATGATATACATTCATTGGACCAATAATCATATTATTATTAATAAACATAGTCATGTTACAATCATCTAAATGATTGCCTCAAGGGCATAACACTAACATGAACCTGTCTAAACCCCTTGTCTTGTGTGACCTTCGTGTTTAAGATCTAGCGCCTACCCCATAAATTTATTGCCGACTACAAAAGTTGACACATTCCTTCGCATCGCAGTGAGCCTTCCCTCCTCTTCTTTGCTTATCTTCTGAGCAGAGAGTCTCGCGTGAAGCTTTTCCCCTCTGTTTCGCCACAAGAGCCCGAAAAAGTGGAACTCGGTGATTCGGGTCAACCTCTCCCCAATCCTTCGAATCAACCGCATCCAGAGCTTCCTTAGTATCCCAAGTTTACTGATCAGCCTCCATTTCGGCATCTTTTTGCTTGCAGCGCCGTCCTGACATTGCCCTTCTTCTTCGTGGCCATCGCACGGTGGTAGCCCATTTCCGACCTTGTCGACGATCGGGACCGTCAACCGCAAATAAGGGGGAAAGGATCGTGCAAAGGGGCGAGGCCCAAAGTCATGTTCGTTCGGGATGGAGGAGTGCGGCGAGCACACACTCGAGGAGAAGGACAAGCGAGCAGGGGACCACGGCGTTTATCTTGGTTCGAGCCCCACAGGTGCAGTAATAGCTCTACTCCAGTCTTGCCCGTAGGCAAAAGGTGACTAAAAGGCTCCTCGGGGAGGATGAACAGGGAGCTCAACCTCGGGACCACTCGGGGGTGGTGATCGAGGAGAGCTCGACGAGGTGGTACAGCGTATGAGCGTGTATCGTGGTTCTTGTTGCGTTTGTTGTTGTGTCTTGGTATTGCCTCCTTGTGTTTTTCGTGTTGCTATTGTCTCCCATTTCTTCGGGTCAGGGTAACCCAGCGCTTTGTAGACCCCCGGGTGTTGATCTCGAGTGCTGACGTTGGGGCGATGCCTGTGAGCCTGACGGGGGCAGTTGACCCTAGTTCCCACGCAGGGGATATAACAGGAGCGATTGGCCCTAGTTCCCACGTAGGGGATTTAGACAGGAGTGGCCGGGCCCTGGTTCCCACGCTGGGGATATGACAGGAGCGGTTGGACCTAGTTCACACACAGGGGATTTAGACAGGATTGGCTGGGCCCTGGTTCCCACCCAGAGGAGAGAGGTCATGCTAGAAAAAAGGAATACTATGCTGGAGATTGGATTGAAGGCGTCGAGGTCGAGGAGGCTTGCGGGGCCTGTACGGACCCGAGGACAGCCTTGCCCGAGCTCGGGAACAATCCACCAAACTCAGGGATACCTTTGCCCGAGCTCGGGAACAAGCCTCCGAGCTTGGGGACGGCCCCTCGAGCTCGGGGAAAGGGCTCTAAAGCCCCGGGGGGGCCGGACATGTGTTAGGATGACCGATCCCCGACAACCAGTCCCCGAGGCTCAAGAAACGGTCTGAGACCTCAGGCGTTCTTGAGTCTGAAGTCTTCTTTGAGGAGGGATCGTCACCTCAGTCGAGCTCGAGAATTCCCGAGCTCCTTTTGGGATCCGACGAAGGCCTTTTCTGCGGGTGTTTTCGTTGTGGTAGTTCTTGGAGATATTCGATCTTCAACGCTTCGTCCCTGAGCAGGCTTGAGGGCGTCTGGGACGTTCGGGCTTCTTTGCTGCTTGGGCCATGCGGGCGGAGAAGTCGGATGGTCAGGCTAGTGGGCGTTGAAGAGACGTGTCTGTACAAGGGTTTTGAAAGGCCACGATGCCTTGGTTACTGCCCACTGGCTGCGGGCGCGCCTTTTCAGGCGACAATAATATCAACAGTCGAGGTGTCTTTAATACCAGGACCCGGCATCCTCTGAAGCCTTTCTTCCCCATTGCTCACGCTATCTACCCTTTGCTTCCTGCTCATTTGTGCTGTCGCGGCTGCCTTCCTTCTCTGATTCCACCCCTCCAACTCCATGGCGAAGTTCGGGAAGAGCACCCTCACCGCGGACCGGATGAAGGACATGGAGACCTTGGGGCTACTGGACCCGTTCACCTGGCGACTCGGGTGGGAGAGCGTGCATGACCTCGAGAAGGCAGTCGTGAGTGCGGGCGATACATGCTCTTGGTGCATGAACCCGGAGAGCGACTTCTTAGGCTGCGGTCCTTGCGCGATCGAGATCGAGCTCGTGAACACGATGCAATTCTCTTCTCCACCTCTCCATCTTTGCTCATCTTTGTGGGGGGTTCCTGGGCATCCTTCCCACCCCCTCGTTGTTCTTTCGCTTCTACTTCTTGTCCCACACCGCGAAGAACCCTGTCGTCGGGTGCCTCTATTTCTGGCTGCAGGCGGGACTCCCTTGTTCCTTACTCCAGATCCCGACCCGGGACTCGCTCGGGCCGTGGTCGGAGAAATGGTTCTACTTGAAGAAGGGCGTGGGGAGCGACCTTGCCTACCATGGCACCATGGTGGACGGCAAGCGGGAGACCCCGGAGCCCGAGGACTCGGTGGCCGACTGGCGGCGGTCGCCCTCATCCACATCTGCGCGGCCTTGGGTTGAAGAAGCGGCGGTTGTTTACGACTACTGCGGGCAGATGTTTCCTCTTGGATGATGCTGCACCCCTTCTTCGAGATCACCGAGAAGCACGACATCACCCAGGAAGGTCCCGAAGGTAAGCGTAGCTTAGCCTCGAACTCCTCCCTGCCCGATCAAAGCTTTCTTGTTTTTAACCGTTTCTTTCGGCCTCTAGCAGCACCGAAGGCGGCCTGGATTGCCTCGAGGATGCAGGAGATCTTCGGGAAAGCTTCCACTACCTACGACCTCGGTGGCGACGTACCCAAGAATATCTTGGGGCGGAGCGGCCAGTGCGCCTGCCTTGACTTTGGCCACGAGTTCGGGCCCAGGTGCTAACCGTGACGAGCTCGTGCAGGAGATCCAGGAGCTCTGGGACACGGCCAAGCAAATGCTGTCGCTACCCGGGCTAAGCAAGGGCAAGAAGGGGGCCAAGAGGCCGGCCTCGGATGCCCCAAAGCCGGTCGCCAAGAAGCCCCACGTAGAGTGGGGCGATCGGGCCGTGGTAAGTTGAATGCCTCGCGCTCGGGCGCTTTTCGAGCCGAGTCGCTTTGATGCTTCCTTCAGCCTTTCCTTTACGGTCCTTGTTTTCTACTAGAAGCGAGGCGGTGCCGCCGCGTGAGCCTCAGATCATAGCGAACCGCGTCCCGGTATTAAGCACCCGAGGGAGAAGTCTCCCCGCAGCCACAGTGGAGACATCGCGTCAGGTGCGGTCTTCTTTCGCTTCCCGTCGTTCTGTTCCGCCGCGGCGTCCAAGCGTCCGAGGGGCACCGACCTTTCCTGTGGTCCAGGGCGAGGCAGAGGAGGACGAGGACGACTTCCGCCTCATGCCGCTGTCCAGGACGCGGTGAGTCCCACTCGCCACGGCCGTCGAGGATGACTCGGCCGAGGAGGGCTCATCCGAGGTAGGCGCAGCCGAGGGGCCGTGGGCGGTCGGCGTGGGCGAGGCGACGCTTGTCGAGAAGAAAGCGCGGCCGCGGCGGCACGGCCGAGGCAGCTCGACCCGGCGGCGTGGCAAAAGCGGCGAAAGAGCCCCAGTGGAGCGCCCGACCTTGGGGTTCGCGCGCGCGATCGGCGAGCCGGTGGGTCATCATCGCGGGACGGGCGAGCCCGGCTACCACCGTCGTGGCCGACACTGGTCGAGCCGGACGTGCAGGAGACAGCCAGTGCCGCGCCGGCAGCGAAGTCCATGAGAGGAGGAGGCTCCTACGGACCTTTCCCGGGGGTCCGATGGTGTCATCGATCTGCAGGTGCTGGAGGACCGACTAGCGGCGTTAGGCACGCTTGTCCTGAACTCGTCCCTCTTTCTTCTCATTTTCTTTTCTCTTCTAACCATGGTGATATTCCCTTGTTTTCGCGGGGCTGCTTTGATCTCCAGGGTATGGGGTCGTCTGCGAGCATGTGCTCGGCTTCGGGACTTGGGGCGTGATCGAGGCCAACGGAGGATCTTTGCCGAGTCAAGGCGATGCGGTCTTGGCCGCCGAGAGGAGGTTGAGCGGCTGAAAGAGGCCCAAGCCCTCGAGCTCGCGCGGGCCTTCGAGGCCGAGCGGGAGCGCGGAGCTCGGTAGGTCGAGCGGGAGCTCAATGTTGAGAGAGACCTCCACGCCGCAACCCTCTCAAAGGGCTTCGACGAGGAGCGTAAGAAGGCGGAGTAGACCCTCGCCTGTGTCCGGGAAAAGGCGCAGGCAGCCCATGACGAGAACCGCACGAGCACGTCATCGACGATCCAGCGCCTCGAGCTCGAGCTCTCTGGTGCTCGCTCGAGGGCGGAGGCTGCACGGCAAGAGGAGCGGGAGCTCCGGGAGGGCCTCGAGGTCTCTTTTATGGCCTGTGAGGAGAGCTACGGGATCGCATCGTCCACGCTTGAGGACTTCGCTGTTGAGCGAAAGGAGGTGGAGGGCTCGCGTCACTTTGGCGGAACTGTCGGCCGTCTTGTATGACGGAGACCTCACGCGAGGAGGCGGCTGGCCTTCAGGCGCGGCTCGAAGAGCTCTCTGTCGCCCCGGGGAAGGCCTCCACCGAGCTCGAGGTCGAGGTGGCCGAGCTCAAGGCGAAGGTGACCGATGCCGAGGTGAAGGTGACTAAGCTCGAGGAGGCAGCGGCCGGTGGAGAAGAGACCACCGACACGAGGCGGCGATTGAGCTCGAGAGACAACGGCCGGTGGAGAAGAGACCCACCGGCCTTGGCGGCGGCCGCGGTAGCCAAGGCGGCGTCGTCCGAGGTGAGGTTCTCTGGGCTCGAGGAGAAGCTGGCCCAGGTGGTCCAGGCGGGGAAGGGTGCCTTGGCTCAGCTCCAGAGCAACCGTGACCGGGTCGCTCAAGCCGAGGCCGAGGTGCTGGTGCTGCGAAGAAGGGTCTCCGACCTCGAGCAGGAAAAACTTGCTCGGGATATGTCTGTGGATTAGATAAATAGGTTAAGACATAGATAGGGGGTGAAATGTTCGCACCCCTTGTAAAGACAATGTATTATATTACCGTGATTTATAAAGTTTCCTTTTTAGAAGACTTAGCTTGTTTCTGTTTTGCTCTTTGTCATCTTCGAAAGCTTGCTTAGCCTGCTTCGTAGAGGAATCCGAGCAACGTCGGGTCACAACATGCGGAGCAGAACAGCCGGAGGTGTTTGCCGGGTGAGTTATTAATCTCAACTCGAACCATCCAAATTAATTTGATCGAGTCTGGGGACAATCGAGGTTGGATTTAACCGAGGCCGAGCCTGAAATCCTCAGGCTTTGGGCATAACTCGGACTGGCCGGCCTGGAAGTACATCAGGCTCGGGCCAGGTTTAGGACTCGGGTCCAGCCCGGCGAGCTCGGGGGCCCCCTTAGAGGGCGGTTTAGAAATTCGAACCTGGCCACTTGGCCACGGGGGAAAGGTCGGCTTATTGCGACTGTCGGCTTATCGCGATCGGAGTCATCCCCGGTGGTGAATTTAGAAACTGCGACCTCCGGCGCTGCAAAACAAAATGCACAGAATGCACACAGGCGCCCCGAGGTCCGAGAGCTACTCTGCGTGACCTCTGGTCCAGACCTACGATGAGAGGGAGCTTTGTGGTGATGAGAATCGGCTTACATCAGTAGCGTCGACCTCCAGGAGGCGGTCCTTATGGTCACGCCATGAGATCATATTGCTCGAGGTGCAAGTATCAATGGACAAGGGGACAGACCTTACCTATGCCTTTTAGGTCGAACTAGCTGCATGGCTGTGGGGGAGCGGTCGGCTTATTGCGTCTGCTGGTTTATTTCGACCGGAGTCATCCCTATTTTAGAAATCGCGACCTCCGAGTCCGGGAATACGTCAGGCCCGAGGCGCTTAACCAAGGCCAAACCTGGAAATGCATCAGGCTTTGGGCACAACTCGGGCTGGCCGGCCTGGAAGTACATCCGGCTCGGACCAGGTTTAGGCCTCGGATCCAGCCCGGCAAGCTCGGACATGCTCAAGCTCAGGACGGGCTCCCTCAGAGGGCGGTTTAGAAATTCAAACCCGGCCACTTGGCCACGGGGGAAAGGTCGGCTTATTGCGACTGCCGGCTTATCGCGACCGAGGTCATCCCCAGCGGTGAATTTAGAAACTGCGACCTACGAGCCCGGGAATGCATCAGGCTCAGGGCGCCCTCTAAGGACGTTCGATGGTTGGCAGCACGGGGGAATGGCCGGCTTATCCCGATAACGATCGCCTTATTGTGACCTCCGAGCCCGATGCTGCATCAGGCTTGATCCCCGAGGTGAACCTAGAGAACGCGACCCTCGGCGCTACAAAATAGAACACGCATGGACGTCTCGAGGGGGAGCTTGCCGCATGATCTTATGGTTGCCCTTATGGTCACGCCGCGAGGTCGCACACTCGAGTCGTTCTATGGAAAAAAGAGAGAACTTTCGGCCGAAAGAAAAGCAGAAGGAGCCCTGGGCCTGAGGTCTTCGAACGGCTTGATCTTTGTAGGAAGGACCTGCAACTTGGGACCGCGACCTAACGTCACGTCCCTCGAGAGGCCAAAAGAGGTTAGTATCAGAAACGAAGGAGAATTTTTGTCATGAGGCCAGACCTGGGCTGGTTCGAAGTATGACAACATAAAATTTGAAGGCATGGATGCCCCCGAGGCGGGGATGACCTCGGGTTCGATCCCTACGACGGGGGGAATGGTCAGCTTACTGCGATAAGAATCGGCTTACTGCGTATTTCGTCCCTCGGAGGCGAGTTACGAGGCCGAGATCCGAGCTCAAGCGAGGGTCGCGCAGGCCGAGACTCCCGCGTCTTGAGGTCGAGGAAGCTCTCGGGCGCAAATGCCAGGATGGACTTTGTTGCAGGGGGAGATCGTCTTACTGCGCATTGTGTCCCCTAAAGGCAATCCCTCGCAGTGCAACCTTCAGGCACATTCGCTCGAGACAGGAAAAAGCATAAGAGGAAGAAATAAGAGACGATAAAGCAGCGCAGTTTAGCCGTGAGGAAAAAACCAGGCCGCGATCCCTTGGCTCGAAGCCCTTGCGGCAGCGGTCGGGCCGTGCCCTACTACGAGGATGTCGACTGCTGCGATGAGGATTGTCTTACCGTGTATTCGACCCTCGGAGGTGGGCCACGGGACTGTCACGCCAGCTTGAGCGAGGGCCCAAGGACCGAAACTCGAGTATCTCGTGGTCGGTGAGCCTCCGGGCGTGGCAGTCGGGACAGAACCCGCGATGGGGAAGGGATTGTCGACTTACTGCGATGAGGATCGGCTTACCGCGTATTCGATCCCCGGAGGCAGGTGTCCGGGCCACGTCCCGGGTCTCGTTTGCTCGAGATACGAGAGACAACCGTGATTGCAGAGGAAAACATCTTATCTCAAAACAGAAGGAGGGGGAGCATTAGGCATAAAACCTTCAGAGCTGGTCTACATTCCACGAGTTATTGAGCTCCCTGCCATCAGGGGTTGCTAGACGGTAGGCTCCCACGTGACTCGTTGAGACGATCCTATAGGGGCCTTCCCACAGCGGGGACAGCTTGTTGGTGTTGGACCGGTCTGGATTAAATCTTAAGACCAGTCCCGATGTGGAAGGCCCTAGGTCGTATCGCTCGAGCGGCGTGCTTGCGAGAGATCTTGCGGGTGTGGCCAGCCCCTTGAGTCTGTGACACCTTGCTTCCTCGCCAAGGCGGTCGAGGACCGCTTCGCGCTCGAGTCGACACAGTCGGCCGAGCTTGCCTGCGGAGCCAAGCATAACCGGTGGCGGGACGGCCTCGGCCCGAGGCAGTGGAAGGGCTCGCTCCGTCGCCGGCTTGGAAGGTGCAGGCGGACCAAGGGCGGTGGGAAGCTCATCCACCCGGGCCCGACCCTTGGCCGGCCGAGCTCAGCAAAAACTCGTTTCTTGACGCCTTGGACGAGCTGTCCGTTGGCGCGCTCGACCGCCCCATTGCTCTGAGGATGGCTTACCGACACATAGCAGACCTTGGTTCACATGTCTGCGCAGAACTCTTGGAACAGCTCACTGGTGAACTGCGTCCCGTTGTCGGTGATGATCCTACAAGGGACTCCGTACCTCGTGACCACGAAGGAACGAAAGAACCTTACCGCGGCTTTGGCGGTGATAGCGGAGACCGGCTCGGCCTCGATCCACTTCGAGAAGGTGTCGATTGCGATGAACAGGAATTTCTTCCCCCCAACCAACCTCGGGAAGAGGCCGAGAATGTTGAGGCCCCACATCGAGAATGGCCAGGAGAGGGGAATGGTCTGCAAGGCGTAGGCCGGTTGTCGGGCCTTCCGAGCATGAAATTGGCAGGACTGGCAAGCGTGGACGATGTTTTGAGCGTCCCTGAGCTCTATCGACCAATAAAATCCCATCCGAAACGCCTTCCCGACCATTGTCCTGAAAGAAGAGTGAGCGCCGCATAGGCCAGAATGTATGTCATTGAGCAAGTACTTACCCTCCTCAGGAGTGATGCATTTTGACAGAATGCCCAAGGTCCCCCGGCGGTAAAGTTGTTCGTAAGCGAGCACATGCAGGGCTTGGCGGCGTCGGATCCTGCTCCTCTCGGTAGGGGTAGCGAGGAGCTCCCGGTCGAGAACTTAGCGTCGGGTCCATCCACTAGGGAACATTTTGAAGAGGCCACGGGTCTCCTTGTCGACGGCGGATGGTGCGGCCAAGGCCTCAGGATGGCGTCGGTGGGAGCTCATCACCGGATGATCCGAGCACGGCGAGAGGTCGGCGGTGCGATTGTCCTTCCTTAGCGCGTCTTTGGATTTTTAGGTTTTGGAACCATCTTTCCATCTTGCGTACCTCGGCGAGTGCACGGCCGTAAATTGGTCGAACATTGATAGTCCTTGTTGTATTGGTTGGCGGCCGGTGAGAGTCCTTGACAATCGGACGGCGGATGCCTAGGGACTTGCAAGCTCGTAGGCGACCAAGAGGGCCTCATATTACTGCGCGTTGTTGGTGGCGGAAAACCAAAGTGGACCACATGCGCGGTGGGTGCACGACGAGGTGGCGATGAAACGCCCGACCCGAGAGCTCGAACGACCTCGACCCATCGAAAAACATGGTCCAAGGGTCTTCAACCTCGACCTCGGGCTCCGGGCCAGGCTCGATCGTTTGCTCCACCATGAAGTCAGTCAACACCTGCGATTTGATGGCAGTGCGGGCTACGAAGCGGAGGTCGAACTCGGCCAGCTCCGTAGCCCACTTGGCGACGCGACCACCGGCTTCTGGGTTCCTGAGGATTTCCTCGAGCGGGAGCCCACTCAGGATAACCACCGCATGCGCTTGGAAGTAGTGCCAAGCTTGCGCGAGGCCATGAATAGAGCATAGAGGAGCTTCTGGACCATTGGGTAGTGCTCTTTCGGTCCATGAAGCACCTCGCTGACGTAGTAGATCAGGTGTTGTCGTCCGGCCCGCTCGGCTACCAGGACCGCGCTAACGGCCTGGGTTGCGACCGCGAGGTGAAACAGCGACGCCGATCTCTTTGTGGAGTTCTCAGCAGTGGGCTTGAAAGGTATGCCTTGGTGATCGAAGGATCGTGGGCCGAGGTCCACTCGAAGCCCCATGCCTGCAGAATCACGAAGAAGGGCAGCCCTCGCTCGCCGAGCGGGAGATGAAGCGGTGAGGCGGCGATGCGGCGGCGAGACTACGGACTTGTTTCACCGAAGTCGGGGCAGCCATCTGCTCGATTGCCTCTATCTTCTCCGGGTTTAGGCCCACGCCAGCCCCGATCATGTAGCGAGTACCTTCCGGAGGTCATGCGAAGCGCACTTCGGGGTTAAGCGATGCGAACTTGTTTAGGTGGCGAAGGTCTCGGCTAGGTCGACATGGTCGACCTCAGAGGAGCTTTTGACGATGATGTCGTCGACGTAAACCTCGAGGTTCCGGCCGATCTGTGGGCCGAAGGTCTTGACCATTAGTCGTTGGAACGTTGCGCCCGCGTTACGGAGACCAAACGACATGGTCGTGTAACAAAAGGTTCCGAACGGCGTGATGAAGGCGGTCTTTTTCTCGTCTTCCACGGTGAGCTTGATCTGGTGATAGCTGGAGTAGGCGTCGAGGAAACTCAACATCTGGCCGTTGGTAGTGGAGTCCACAATCTGATCTATGCGTGGAAGAGGGAAGTTGTCTTTGGGACACGCGGCGTTTAAGCCCGTGTGATCGACGCACATTCTCCATTTCCGCCTTTCTTTTGTACAATTACGAGGTTGGCGGCCCGGTCGGAGTAATTGACCTCACGAATGAAACCGGCCTTTAGGAGCTTATCGAGGTGCTCCCTAATGATTGCCGCTTTCTCAGGAAGCGCCCGCGATTTAAAGCGCCTGGGCTTGCGGCCGAGGTTTTGTTCTGATTTGTGCTCGACCACCTCCCGTGGGACCCCCGGCATGTCCGCGGGTTCCCATGCAAAAATACTCTTGTTATCTCGGAGATAGGTGACGAGCTCGTCTTCCTATTTCGGGTCGGTGGCGGAAATGCGGCGCCTGCCGAGCTCCCCTCTTCGAGTTGCACGGTCTTGGTAGGACCACCAGGCTAGATAGCTGCCTTCCGACGAGCGCTTTTCGGGGTCACCTCGGGACCCTGCTGAGGCAGCATGCCAGCGAGCGCCAGTGCCTTTTCCTCGTAGCCGTGCACTGCCTTGAGGTCACCACGGACCGTTATGACGCCGCCGGGCCCCGGGAGCTTCATGCACCAGTGCCCGTAGTGGTTCGTGGCCATGAACTTGATCAGGGCCGGCCGCCCGATGATGGCGTTGTAGGGGAGGTCATCATCCACGACCTCGAAGGTGACCAACTCGGTGCGGAAATTCGCCGAGTCACCAAAGGTAACGGGCAGAACCACCTGCCCGAGCGGCATGGTCGAGCTTCCTGGCACAATGCCGTAGAAGGGGAACGCTATATTCTTGATTTTCGCCCGGGGTATCTGCATTCGGTCTAGAGCGCTCGCCAAGAGCAGGTTGAGGGAGCTTCCCCCGTCAACCATGACTCGGCTGACGACGGTGTTGCTTATAGTCGGGGCGATGACCAGGGCAGTCTTGAAGTCTCGTGACATCCCCGAGGGAGCATCGTCCCGGGAGAAGGTGATGGGGACACCATCCAACCTGCAGGGTTGGTCGGTGGGCTTTCCGACGGTGGCTTGGTACATGGTGCGGGCGGCGTCTTTCAGCTCACGCTGGGACCGATATGCCGATGAGCCACCAAAGATGACATCCACGTGACGGTCGCCTTGCTGGAACTCCAGGTCGGGGCCTACTTGGTCCTCGTCGGCATCGTTTCTGTCGGGCCGCTCGCCGCCCCTCGGGAGTGTGGGCATCTCGTCGTGCCCTCTATAAAAGGCGTCCAGCTTCGTCAACCATGCCCTGCAACTTCGCAGGTCGTGGCCGTAGATCTGATGGAATGGACAGAATTTCTCGGTGTCAAGGCGGGGTTGTTCCTCGTTGCCCCAGGGTCGGGCGTCCGCCCGAGGGGGCCTGGCCTGACCCTTCCCCTGCTGGGGCCGGTGCAGCGTTTGCTGAGGCCGTGGGTGATTCTACTGGGGCCGAGGCCCTCGGCGATCGGGCTAGCGCGCTCCTGCCCCTGTGTGTCTATTGTCGATCGCGACGACCACGTGGAGCTAGCCGCCTCCAGAGCTGTGATCTTTCCCTTGCTTCTTGTCGCGCGGGGCTAGACCTCCTTCCTTGGCGCCTGACGATCTCGCCTCACCAAAGGCGAGGCCGAGTTTGCCTCGGTCGTAGTCGTGCTTCCAGTGGATGGCATCGTCCGTGTTCGCATACCGTTCCGCCATGCGGAATAGCTTGTTGACGGTGAGCTTGGCGGCGACCTCAAGGTCCTGTGTGAGGCGTCTGTCGCGGACGCCGAATTTGAAGGCCTTGATGATAGTCTCGTCGAAGATATTAGGAATCGAGTTCCGCGCGCGGGTAAACCGACGCACGAAGTCTCGGAGGGGCTCATCCTTTCCCTGGATGACTCGGTCCAGGTCCCTTTCTCGTTAGGGCAGCTCGTAGCAGCTCTGGAAGTTGGAGTGAAGGCGCTCGCGGTGGCGCCATGGCCGGAAAGCGCAGGCGCTGGTTAAGAAACCAGAAATGCAGGCGGACCCGTCGGAGACGGTGGGAGATAGTTGGCCATTGCGGCCTCGTCCCCGCCTGCCGCCAAGATGGCGGTGGAGTATATGGAGAGGAATTCCGCGGGGTTTTTGGTCCCGTCGAATCGCTCTATTATAGCCCGACTTGAGGCCCAGGCGGCCAGCGCCTTTGGGCGGAGTCGTCCGAGTATCTTTGGGCAGCCGTAGGCCGGGAGACCATTGTCACCACTGCTGGCGTCGGAGCTGCCGTCCTGAAGGACCGAGATGGCGAACAGAGGGGGGGTGAATGGTCGCAAATAAAATTTCCCCCAAAATACTCCAACAAAAACCTCGACAAGATCGCTCAAAGGAAATCATGAAAAACCTGAAAAACTTGACAACTATGTGTACCCCAAGCTTGTATGGATAAGTACCATAAAATATGTGGAAATTTTTGAGTCACAATGCTGGTTGTCTAGTGTCCAATATAAAAAGGAAACAATTCAAACTCTTGCTTTTAGAAAGGACATCAATTCAAATCACAAAAGTCACTTTCAGAAAAGCAAAAGAAGAATTTCCAGAACTTATCCTCAATTTGCACAGAGGTTGGTGGGTTTATGCGGCTCAAAAAATTTTGAGACTTTTTCTCCCTATGAGCATCAGAGTCATGAAGAAGTCCACCAAATTTCTCCTCAAAAAACCTTACAGAAAAAACAGGAAACATCTAAGAACACAATCTGGTCAAGAACTTCGAGCAGAAAGTTTGGGGCTCGGTCTTCACCTCATGGCGCACAAACGGTGCAACAAATGAACTCCACAATTTTAATGCAAGAGGATATCAGAGTCCCGCACCTCCTCCAACAAGAATCACTTGCAAAAGATTTTTGTAGATTTTTATAGAAATCAAACACTGACTGCTGCGCGAAGAACAAGTTCTGAACAAAGTTTGGAACTTGAAAGAAAAGATGTTCTCTACTCAATCCAAGAGTGCAAAAGAGATGTAAAACCATATGAACACACTCAAAACATCCAAGATCAGCAGCATTTAGAAGGAGGGGAGGCAAATCCAAATTACATGAAAGTAAATTGCGAGAAAGTAATTGCGGGAAAGTAAATGCCGAATTTAAATTGCGTAAAGTAAAGACATAATGTAAATCATAAAATAAATTCAGAGGTGCATGGATAAAACTTTCATTTCTGGAGGGAGAGGTTACAAAGCCTCACTTTCATGTGGGCAAAGCTCAAAGGAGCATTCACAAACCTCAAAACCTTCAAGGGAAGGAGGCTACCCCTCCACCCCTATTTATACTACTCTTGGGCCACCTACCACCCTTGGATGAGTCCCTCAACCTAGAGCACTCATCTAAGGGCTAGGATTAACCCACACACACAGCCATGCAAGGGCTAACCCAAAACCCACACATACGGGTTTTCTTGCATGGTTTTCAAAGCATACTACCTAGACCCGCTAACCTATCAACTAGACCTCAATCCGACGGCTCTCATTGATCCACGCGGCATCTAGCTAGCATCATCTCCTTTCCTTGTCTTCTTGACTTGCCCGGACTCCATCTCCGATCATCTTCCGGCGATCTCCCAACCGTCTGGACCTCCGATGCTTCTCACCTAGTCCCAGTCATCCTCCGCCTCACCATGACCTAGCATCGTCACCCTGCAACCATCAAAGGCAAGGAAACTCCTCACATAGCAATGCCCACAATGATGTGCAATAAACCATCCAACTCATCACTACCGCGTCCATATGACCGTAACTGCCACTCCTGGCAGAGACAACTCAAAATGCTTCATTTTGAAAATCAATCCAAATCAAACTCAAACTTGAGCACACCTTGCTCAAATAAAGTCAAATACTCATCACAAACATGGATGGACCTCCAAATGGTCCTTCAATCTCCCCCTTGATGAGTATATTGACAAACCACACAAAAAGGCAAAAATTTGAGTTTGAAGAAAATGAAGAAAGCAATTTTTAGTTGTAAAGTCAAACTTGGTCCAAAGATAGAAATTAGAACCATGACCAAGTTGACGAAGAGGAATTTAGATTTTAGAATTAAATTTAAGAAAGAGAAAGTTTTCAACAAAAACTCTAAAATCCAACTAAACATGTCAAATGTGATTATGAGATTATGATCCAACAGAAGTAGTAGTATAGTTTTACAAAGATCATAATAACCAAATAAGCATTCACATTTTTATGTTTTTAGTGATGCCTTTTGTACGTTTTCTCCCCCTTTTGGCAATATAGGCATCAAATTTTTTTTATGTATGCATGAAATGCAATCGAAAGAGCTTTGAAGATTATCCAATTGATCAAAATGGAAGGATATTACACCAAGCTTGTCAATTTCAGAAGATGACTAAACTAAGACATGTCCAAGTGCAAATACGAGCTTAGTTTTGAATATTTCATTTTAGCAAGATTTGACAAGTGCAACACTTAGCTTTAGTTTCAAAAATAGAAGAATAGCAACTCTAAGGATCAAAGGAAAACCTAGAGTTCAACCTACTCAACACTTTGGGAATCTAGAAGAGCATACAAGGTCCTTGGGCTCATTTATCACTTAATGCAAATTTTGATTTATCATCATAGAAGACATAGAGGTGCAAATGTTTGACATTATTTGCATTCTTTACCCACATATGTCTTTGTTTTTAATTTATTTGCATTTTTTTTGACAACCAATTGACTCAAGCCATATGCGACCATCTCAAGATGAACTCTTAAGAGGATGGTCTAGGTCAAACACGATGTATTCCAAGTTCATCCCAAGTGCAATGGGAAGCGGTCATTTGAATGAAAGTTGTTGAGTCGTATGTGTACAAGAAGAGTCAATTTTGTTTAATTTTCATTTTTAGCACAATGACATAGGGAAGCTGACTCTAGATCCCAACTAAGGAGTGCACATAGACCCTGTCT
Organism: Otatea glauca; assembly: GCA_036346275.1. Lineage (NCBI taxonomy): Eukaryota > Viridiplantae > Streptophyta > Magnoliopsida > Poales > Poaceae > Otatea > Otatea glauca. The sequence goes on from CM070720.1 coordinate 19,368,212, forward strand.
ACCCAGGAGGCCCAATACCTGCTAGACTTATAAGACTGTGAGGGAGCTCAACCTAGAGAGAGAGAAACTGACTAATCACGCATGATAGCAACCTAAAGCACAAGATAAGATGTCCATGCAAGGCATGCGAGAAGTCTAAGTGAGTGAACTCAACTCAAGAAAACAAGCCCAAAGTCACCCAAAGAAATACAAAGAAAAGAAAAGTGGAAGAAAACATATAATACATAATATACAAACCGGCTCCCCCTCACGAAAGCCGTAAGGGCTCATGACTCCAAGCTCACTCCTCAAGGCAACAAATCTGGAGCTATCCAAAGGCTTGGTGAAGATATCGGCTAATTGAAGGTCACTCTCTGAATGAAGCACGATATCTCCCTTCTCCACATGGTCTCTAAGGAAGTGATATCTAATATCAATGTGTTTGGTCAGGGAATGTTGCTTTGGGTTTTAGCAATGCAAATAGCTGAAGTGTTGTCACGGAAAAGTGACACACTCTCTATCTCTAACCCATAGTCCGTAAGGTCGATCTCATCAGAGCACCTAGCTACGACAATAGGCTGCGACAACATACTCGGCCTCGGTGGTGGTGTGCAACCCTGATCGCTTCCTAGATGACCAAGAAACAAGAAGTGCCAATGAATTGGCAAGTGCGGAAGTGCTCTTTCTATTTATCCTCTGACCGACAAAGTCGGCATCGGAAAAGGCTCTAAGAGATAGACAAGAAGGCGAAGAGTACCAAATACCATAATCGGTGGTAGCACGAAGGTATCGAAGATGCGCTTGACCTTTGGCGGTGAGGCGAGGAGAAGCTTGAAATCGGCGCATAGACACACAATGAAATGTATGTTGGCCTCGAAGCGGTGAGGTACAAGAGGGAGCCGATCATGCTCCGAAACTCCTTTTGATCAGCAGGCTCACCATCCTCATCGGGCTCGAGGACAGCAGTGGTGGCCATAGGAGTCATCACCGGCTTCCCATCAGACATATCGAAGCGCCTCAGGAGGTCACAGGTATACTTGCCTTGATGCAAGAAAGTACCCTCCCGAGTCTGCTTGATTTGGAAGCCAAGAAAGTAGCTCAACTCGCCCATCATACTCATCTCAAACTCTGTGCTCATCACCTCAGAAAACTGAGATACAAGTGAATGAGATGAGCACCAAAAATGATATCGTCCACATAAATCTGGACAAGAAGAAAATGAGACTCATGGTGTTTGATGAACAGAGTTTTGTCTACTATGCACATTTTGAAGTCATGACTGAGAAGATAAGACTTGAGCCTCTCATACCATGCTCTGGGGGCCTACTTGAGTCCATACAAAGCTTTGGAGAGCTTGTATACATGACTCGGAAACTTGGGGTTCTCGAATCCTGGAGGTTGTTTGACATAAACCTCTTCCTCAATATATCCATTGAGGAATGTACTCTTGACATCCATTTGATAGAGCTTGAAGCCCTGGGATGCGAGAGAATGCAAGCGGGATCCTAATAGCCTCTAGTCTAGCTACGAGGGCAAAGGTCTCCTCAAAGTCAAGACCCTCAACTTTGAGAAAAGCCCTGTGCAACTAGCCTAGCCTTGTTGCGAATGACAACCCTATCCTCACTCTGCTTATTTTTGAACACCCACTTGGTCCCAATGACATTATGACCAGATGGGGGCTCGACAAGCTGCCATACCTTGTTCTTCTCAAAGTTCTCAAGTTCCTCATGCATAGCATTAATCCACGATTCATCGGATAATGCATGAGAAACATCCTTCGGCTCAAAGGAGGCAACGAAGGCGAGTGGAAGCGGCTGGACAAACCTGATTTTGATCGGTGACCGCTCAAGCGGATCACCAATGATCGATCGGTGGATGAGAACATTGAATATGGCGGGAGGTCGAGAAGCAGTGGCCTCTACCTCATGCGAGAAGAGGTAGGAAGCGAGCCACTAGGTGAAGGAGAGTCGGAAGGCAAGGGTGGTCTCCACGAGGTGCGAGAAATGGAAGCAGGAGGCACCTCGGTGAAGAGGGCTGGATCGGTGGAACACCATCATCCTCATCTTCTACAAAGATGGTCTCGGAGGGATAAGAAGAGCCTGAAACATTAGGTCTAGCTCCTGGGCTAGCCTCATCAAAGGTCACATCACAGGTCTCTATGATCCTATGCGCATCAACACTCCAGACCCTATAGCTACGAGAAGAAGTCGAGTAACCTAGAAAGATACCATCAGAAGAGCGAGACTCAAACTTATCTAGGTTACCAGACTTCAAGATAAAACACTTGCAACCGAAAACGCGAAAATGACACACACTGGGCTTTCGTCCATACCTCAACTCATAAGAAGTGCGATGCAGATGTGCTCTAAAAAACACGCGATTAGAAACATGGCAAGCAGTAGTTATAGCCTCAGCCCAAAACTTCCTAGGAGTACTGTACTCGTCTAGCATCGTCATGGCCATCTCAACCAAGGTCTGTTCTTCCTTTCCACTCGCCATTCTGTGAGGCGTAGGGAGAAAGAAGCGATGCTCTAAACCGGACTCCACAGAAACTCTCAAAGTAGGAATTCTTGAACTCCGTGCCATTATCACTACGTATAGCTCGTAATGCACCTGGGAGCTCAATAGACAACCTACTGACCAAACCCCTGAAGTGAGAAAAAGTCTCATCCTTCGAGGCCATGAAGAATACCCAAGAGTATCTAGAAAAATCATCAATGATGACAAGAACATACCACTTCCCTCCTGATGACTGCACTCTAGCTGGACCAACAGTGTCCATATGTAAAAGCTGTCCTGGTGCATCAGTCATCACTACGGTGACCGGAGAATGAGAAGCAGTAACCATCTTGCCATATCGGCAAGGAGAGCAAACTAAGTCTTTGACCATCTTGAGTTTGGGCAAACCCCGAATGAGATCGTGGCTGCTAACTCAAGTCAAATGATCAAAACCAATGTGACCAAGTCTCCTATGCCAGAAGGAGAGATCACGGGACTCAGAAGCAATCAAACATCGAAGAGAGTCTCCAGAAGAAGCAGAAAAATCAGCACGAAAGACTCTCCCAAATCTAGAAATCCCGCAAACTAACCCTCCTGATGAATCAAGAATTCTATAGGCATTACTCTTGAAGCTCACCTCGAAAGAGTCATCGATAAACTGAGAAACAGAGAGCAGATTGTATTGCAGCTTACTTACTAAGGCAACATCTTTAAGAATGAAATTTTGGTTAATGCAGATGGTACCTTTAGCAATGACTCTACACGAAGATGCATTCCCAAAGTGATTAACTAATCAGGGGCTCGGACTAGGGAAGAGAGCCAATGAGAATCTCGGTCATATGGCGAGAACAACCGAGTCAACAATCCAAACATCGCCCTTCCCCATCAAGCGAACTGATCAAGACACAAGAGAAAGATGACTCGATCTTGGGATAGAGTGAAGACTTAGGAACCCAATCTTGAACCATCGACACCTCAGTACCGACCCACAGAAGAAGGCTGGACTCGAGTGTCTCTCGACGCTCAACTCTCACACGATCGGGAGCAACTCGGTAGATAATCTAGGAGTCAAAGCTGGGTTGTACGGCGTGGTGCAAAGCGGACCATCCCGATAAAGCTGCTGGATCTCCTAGGAAAACACCTCACGCGTGATATCTACCACGATGGGAAAAGCGAGGAATATCAAGAGGGCGGCGGAAAAGCGACTCTGAACAGCTCGGGACTAAAACTCGAAGAACTAGCATGAAAACCAAGTCACGGGTGTTGCCCAAAAGCAGAGCGACTCTCTAACTTTGTCTAAAAGCGGTGTGTGTCTTAAGAGCACTCAAAGTGCAGGGATGACCACGAATACCACTAAGGCGACAACACGCTCACGCCAGGAGTTATCTTGGCGCTGAAGAAGAAATCTACTAGGTGACCATCCTTCTTACGGAAGGTGCATGTGTACTTCGCCTTGCTAGAGGCGGAAGCAATAGGAGTAACACCCTTACAGTGAAGTCCTATGGACAACCCAGTGGACCTAAACACGGTGGTACTCACTCTGGGAGCTACCACAATCTCACCACTCTTGGAGCCGCACACAATGGTGGGAGGATGCGCCGGCGTGCTCAAGGGATCAAATCCTAGACCTTGATTGAATCTACTAATCTTGGATTGGTCTAGAATAAGATTGAGCTTCTTCTTGCCTCCAACAAGCGTCTCGAGAGTGCTCATAAGATCTGGCAATCTCGGAAGAAAGAAGCACAAGAAGAGCAGGGGAAGGAGAGGAAGAAGAAGAACCGAGAAAGAGAAGAGAAGATCTCTCGTACGTGCTTTTTGTTCCCTAGCACGGCTGCCTCAATCTTGAGGGCCTCACAAGAAGCGCAAGGAGCATCTCTAATCCTAAGGGTTTGGTCTTTTAACTTCTTCCTAAGCTCGACATGGATTTGATCCACATCATCCTTAACCCCAACACCACGACAAGCAACCAGTTTTGACTTAACTAGTAAGTCCTTAGCAAGTTGATCACACTTGACATTCAAAGCATCATTGTCAAGTTTTAGTTGCCTCTGACCCTCACATGGTGTTGGGTCCTTAGAAGCATGCAATTCAAGTTCATCATTTCTGTGAGCTTTCTAAGGTGTTCGCTCATGGCATCAATTCGGCAAGCAATTTAGGGCAATTAGCACATGATGGAGTGGAGTGAGCATGAAGAAAACTAGCCTCAATAGGAATAGCATCAACGAGAACTAGTGCTAGCATTCTTCAACCTAAGACCATCAAGTTCAGCAAGCACACTATCATGTATGGTCCTTAGGTTCTCCAACTCCACAAGAATAGCATCACACAAGAGCAATCATCGGTGACTCGGGAGGAGAAGATCTAAGTGAAGCTAACTCCGAGTCAAGGTACCTACTTCCTTCTCAAGCTCAGTACACCTAGCTCTAGCTCTAGCATGAAATTTTCCTAATTTGCGAAAGCTTCGTTGAAATTTGGTCATAGGAGGTACCTCATCCAGTCATTTGTAGAGCTCGAGTCGTCGATGTCGTTGGTGTCGACCATGAAGCACATCTTGGGAGAAGTCGTCGCCGCCCTTCTTCTCTTGCGGATCATCCTCGCCCTCGTCGCTCCATGTCTCCGTGTAGGAGAGGTTGATGTCGTCAAGCGCGGCGAGGCAGCGGTGGAAGAGATTCTTGTTCTTGGAGAAGTTGCGGTACTTCTTCTCGTGCCGGTTCACGAGGCTGGAGGCTTCTTGTTGCGGTTCTTGTCGGTGTAGTCGTTCTTGCCCGAACGCCAGCGTCGTTCTTGCACTTCTCGGCTTGGGACAGTTCGCGAATGTGGTTGGGGCCACCACACTCGAAGCGGTGATCATGCCACCTCTCTTCCTCTCTCTCACCCTCTTGTATGCATGAGAAAACTTGCGGCGAGAAGAGCAAGCTCATTTTACGAAAATTTTCCGATTGGTCATCGCTTAGCTCGCAAAGGCGGAAGAGAGAAACCAATAGAAGGATCGGAAGAAGAAGATCAATGGGATCGGTGACCAAAGCCATCAGCGAGATTTCGTCTTAGAGGCGACATCGATCTCATGAGTCTTGGCGGGAATAAAGCCCGTCAAGAGTCGAGTCGATAAGTCGGTGGTGTCATGATGGTGGTCACCTTCATCTCCCAAACCGAAGGTCAGTGCGGTCAAGAAATGCAGAGAATTGTCGAGTCGGGTATATGCAACCAAGCTGCTCGGAGTCGCTCAAAACCTTTGTAAACCGACCAAAACACTCGTCGAGACTCTCACGGTAGCGTTGATCATTTGTTGTACTCGCTTGAGCTGGTCTGCCTCACGGTCTTGATTTGAGTAGATCCCTCATGGTAAGCATCGAGGTTACCCAAATCTCGTGGCGGAGCGAAGGTGAAAATCTATCATACTCACGCGGCTAAGACCCTGTATGAGAATAATCCTTGCCTTAGCATTCGCCTCAACGTCAACCATATTGATGGCCGTGACATTTTCATCAGCAGGAACCTCATACAAGAGTTTCACCTTCTGCCATATCAGGTAACCCTGGGCAATGATGTATGACTCCATCCGGGACTTCCAAAAAGGAAAATCAATTCCATTAAAGATGGGAGGCTTGGTGGAATATTTGTCCGTCGCCATGGCTCTTTAGACCAGTCAAGATCTATGGAAGAGCAAAACTGGCTCTGATACCAATTGAAGGATCGAGATGGCGAACAGAGGGGGGGTGAATGGTCGCAAATAAAATTTCCCCCAAAATACTCCAATAAAAACCTCGACAAGATCGCTCAAAGGAAATCGTGAAAAACCTGAAAAACTAGACAACTATGTGTACCCCAAGCTTGCATGGATAAGTACCATAAAATATATGGGGATTTTTGAGTCACAATACTGGTTGTCTAGTGTCCAAGATAAATAGAAATCAATTCAAACTCTTGCTTTTAGAAAGGACATCAATTCAAATCACAAAAGTCACTTTCAGAAAAGCAAAAGCAGAATTTCCAGAACTTATCCTCAATTTGCACAGTGGTTGGTGGGTTTCTGCAGCTAAAGAATTTTTGAGACTTTTTCTCCCTATGAGCATCAGACTCATGAAGAACTCCACCAAATTTCTCCTCAAAAAGCCTTTCAGAAAAAACAGGAAAAATCTAAGAACACAGTCTGGTCAAGAACTTCGAGCAGAATGTTTGGGGCTCGGTTTTCACCTCATGTCGCCCAAACGGTGCAACAAATGAACTCCAAAATTTTAATGCAAGAGGATATCAGAGTCCCCCACCTCCTCCAACAAGAATTACTGGCAAAATATTTTTCTAGATTTTTATAGAAATAAAACACTGACTACTGCGCGAAGAACAAGTTCTGAACAAAGTTGGAACTTGAAAGAAAAGATGTTCTCTACTCAATCCAAAAGTGCAAAAGATATGTAAAACCAAATGAACACACTCAAAACATCCAAGATCAGCAGCATTTAGAAGGAGGGGAGGCAAATCCAAATTACATGAAAGTAAATTGCGAGAAAGTAACTGCGGGAAAGTAAATGCTGAATTTAAATTGCGTAAAGTAAAGACATAATGTAAATGCGCAAAATAAATTCGGAGGTGGATGGATAAAACTTTCGTTTCTGGAAGGAGAGGTTACAAAGCCTCACTTTCAAGTGGGCAAAGCTCAAAGGAGCATTCACAAACCTCAAAACCTTCAAGGGAAGGAGGCTACCACTCCACCCCTATTTATACTACTCTTGGGCCACCTACCACCCTTGGATGAGTCCCTCAACCCTAGAGCACTCATCTAAGGGCTAGGATTAACCCACACACACAGCCATGCAAGGGCTAACCCAAAACCTACACACATACCGGGTTTTCTTGCACGGTTTTCAAAGCATACTACCTAGACCCGCTAACCTATCAACTAGACCTCAATCCGTCGGCCCTCATTGATCCACACGACATCTAGCTAGCATCATCTCCTTTCCTTGTCTTCTTGACTTGCCCGGACTCCATCTTCGATCATCTTCCGACGATCTCCCAACCGTCTGGACCTCCGACGCTTCTCGCCTAGTCCCGGTCATCCTCCGCCTCACCATGACCTAGCATCGTCGCCCTGCAACCATCAAAGACAAGGAAACTCCTCACATAGCAATGCCCACAATGATGTGCAATAAACCATCCAACTCATCACTCGCATCCATCACATTGATCGCCACTCTGGCGAGAGATAACTCAAAATGCTTCATTTTGAAAATCAATCCAAATCAAACTCAAACTTGAGCACACCTTGCTCAAATAAATTCAAATACTCATCACAAACATGGATGGACCTCCACATGGTCCTTCACGTCCGCTGGCAAGGGGAACTCGAGTCGGCGGCGTACCCCGCGCCGGCCACGACGGTCAAAAGGGGTGTCGTTGGGACGGTGGCGTGGGTGGTCGCGATCCTTTTGGCGCCTTGGTGGAATGTCCGGGAAATGGCTTCCAGAAGCGTTGTTGCTTGAGCAGGCGTCACTGTTGCTCTGCTGCCGGCGGGCATGCCCTCGCGCCACGTCCCCCCTGGCGAGGTGGAAGGGATGGTGACAGGGTAAGCGGCCACGAGTAGGGAGTCTGTTGGAGGAACGGCCGACGGCCGTCGCGGCGGCCTTCTTTGCTCGCCAAAGGCGAGACTTCGAAGCCAGGGCCTCTCTTGCCGCGGATGTGCGACGTCGTCGATCACCCTATTGAGCTAATCGGCGAAGGACTGCCGGAAGAGGGCCGAGCCGGCCCGCTGGTCGGCCATGACGGCGATGGCATGGCGCTCGGCCCGGCTCGTCCGGCGAGAAGGCGAGCCATCTGACGGAGAGCGGGCCACCCAGCGGCCTCTCGCCGGATGGCGGTGATGGCAGTTGATAGTGACACAGGCGGCGGCGTGCCTCCGCGAGTCTCGGGCGCCGTCATCCGCCCCAGTCGCCTCGCGGTGTCGGCCATGAAGACCGGTGCTCGCGAGGTGGTGCGGCGCGAGCATGGAGGTAGAGCCTTGGCACTCGGGGACGCGTCCGAGCCAGGCTTCTTGATCGCGACATGTTGTCGGTGAAGCGGAGTCTTGTGGCGAGGCGGCGAACCGGACAGCGAAACCTCTGGCCCCACGGTGGCGCCGGTGTCGGCGATCGGGACCGTCAACCGCAAATAGGGGAAAGAATCGTGCAAAGGCGAGGCCCAAAGTCATGTTCGTCGGGATGGAGGAGCGCCCGGCCAGTCTGCGGCTCGAGGAGAAGGACAAGCGAATAGGGGACACAAGCGTTTATCTTGGTTCGAGCCCACAGGTCGGGTAATTGCTCTACTCGGTCTTGCCGTGGCGAAAGGGGACTAAAGGCTCCTCGGGAGGATGAGCAGGAGCTCGACCTCGGAACCACTCGGGGTTGTGATCGAGAGAGCTCGGCGAGGTGGTACTGTGTCTGGCGTGTATCGTGGTTCTTTTTGCGTTTGTTGTTGTGTCTTGGTATTGCCTCCTTGTGTTTTTCGTGTTCTTTGTTGTCTCCGTTTTTGGTCGGGGTAGTGACGCTTTATAGACCCCAGTGTTGATCTCGAGTCTTGGCGTCGAGGCGATGCTGTGAGCTGACGAGGCGATTGACCCTAGTTCCCACGCGAGGATATAGCGAGAGCGGTTGGCCCTAGTTCCCATGCAGGGGATTTAGACAGGAGTGGCTGGGCCCTGGTTCCCATGCAGGGGAGAGAGGTCATGTCAGAAAAAAGGAATACTATGCTAGAGATCGGATTGAAGGCACCGAGGTCGAGGAGGCTTGCGGGGCCTACACAGACCGGAGGACAGCCTTGCCCGAGCTCGGGAACAATCCTCCGAACTCGGGGATACCTCTGCCCGAGCTCGCGAACAAGCCTCTGAGCTCGGGGATACTTCCGCCCGAGCTCGGGGACAGCCCCTCGAGCTCGGGGAAAGCGCTCTAAAGCCCCGGGGCGGCCCGAACACGTGTCAGGATGACCGATCCTCGACAGACCTCCTCCGACCTGAAAAGCGGGTGAGTCCGAATCTCCTTATGCCACTGTAGCTCACCCAACCCTAGTTCGTCGGAATCTTGGCCTCTAGCGAAGCTTTCGCCTGCTCGGCCATGGTGCCGCCGCACCTCCACGGTGGCAGCCACCTTCCCGGCCACCTCCCGGTGAATGGGTACCGTCCCTGGGTGCGCACGAGTGTGCTGATGCTCATGGTGCTACCCATTCTGCCGCGGCGGAGCTGGTTCGTAGGCGGCGAGCCGAAAACCGTGGAGCCCTGTCTGCCGACGTGTTGGTGCTTCCATTGTCGATGGGCAGCCAGCGTTTGAGCGATGTCATGCGTGCGCGAGAAAAAGCGTCTTCGGTGGGAAGACGTATTTTGGGGTTTTGATGATTTTTCAGAAACCGAATAGATTCAAATGCTAATAACTTTTGAACCAAAGCTTCAAATTTAGTGAAACTAAATTCTAAATTCGTATGAAATTCTGTAGATTCAGAATATGCAAAAATTAGTTAAAGATGAGTAGTGTGCAATTTTAAGAAATTCAAAGAGACACTTAGGTGTGAGTAGGGCCATTTAATTAAAGTATTTTTAGATAAAGTTTAAATGGAATGAGGTAAGTTTTATGAAACCACTGGTTGTGAGCACTTCGATTGTGTAAAAATAATTACAGATTACTTAGTTAAACCTTGTGTTCAAGTAGAATGAAATATTAACATGGAGAAGGATAAGTGAGTGAAACATATGTAAATTGAAGTTTGTAAGGATAAAACTTAAGTTGAAGAAGCATGTACCAGTACAAGTTCATTTGTGTAAAAATGTTTAGGAAAAAGTATGGGTTATGCTTTTCTAGTGAAGGAAAAGTAGTAGTTATAATGGTAAACATAGGTGTAATCTGCTATGACTAGGTTCAAAATAATTCAAATTCAGTTTTAGAATGCTTATAAGACTATACCCTGGTACTAGTAAGAAAATGAATAAAAGTTGGTAAAGGATCTGATTGCAAATCAATGTGAAAGTTTAGTTGTTGTAAATTTGTAGTTGTGATCATTTAGGCCTTTTCATCAATAGGTAAAATAGATAGCCTAAATGAGAAAGAGTGTAAAACGGGAATAAAACACTCCACATAGTATGTTCTATTAGGTTCTGAAGAAATTAAGCCATTTTGTTAAAGTTTGTATATTAAACAAGTTAGTGAAATAAGCCTAATTGTTATAGTTTTTAGGATAATTGAAATACTTAGCAGTTTCAACCTCTTGTAAAGTAGTTCATCTAAGTGAGAATTTTAGAGAGGATGATGTAGAAATAATCACTAAAGTTTGTACTACTAGGTTATGTGAAAATATTTCATTCACGAGCTGCTTATCATCTAAGTCTTGTTAGCGTAATAACCCTAAGCGCTATTAGTTCATTGACCCTCTTTTGGCCGATTTCATGTAATATAACTTTAGTGCCTTGTAGGCCTTTTGAGCAGTGAATTTCAAGTCTCGTCTAAACCTAAAAATATAGGAAAAACCACTAGAGTTGTTAACTAAAGTATGCTCTAGCTTGTTCAAAATTAAAACCCTAATTTCATTAGATGTTGCACATAAATCTTATTAGTTGAATAACCCTAAATGTCATAGTTTTGGGTGTTCACTTCTTGAAGTAATGAGAAGGCAGAGAGCTATTTTCTTCTAGTGCTGCTCTTTCATGTCCTCTCCTAATGAAGCTAGTGAACAAAATCTTTTTGAATTCGAAATTTAAACAAAGATAGTTCAATTAAAGCAATCCCTGTCTTGATATGAATTTGTGTTTATCTTGCTATCTGTTTTCTTTTTGCCCTTTTTAAGCTTACTGATGTTGTTGTTTTTCCCCTCGTTTTCTCGATGTGTAGACGCTGACGTTCTCGAAGAGGAAGACGACTCTGTCGCAGATCCAGAGTTTGTACCGGACAGTGAGCTGCAAGGCAAGCAACCCCTTGAGCATATTGAGCCTGATAATTTACCTACGTTATGTTGTTTTTGTCTATGTGTGATGCATCCGGATAATTCTCCATAGAAATGCTAATTTGGGTTGGAACTGTAGTTAATCCTGTACATTATGGTTTACCTTAATATGTGTGGACATGTGAACCTTGTAAACCTTAGTTTGAACTAGACATACTTAATGTCATTTTGGGTATAACCGCTAGCATAATATTCCTGCTTAAGCTATTCGTTATGTGTTTTCAGTCTTTCCAACCAATGAATGGTCCTTTTTGGGAAATGGTCTGGTAGTTTGCTATAAAACCCCCCAAATAAAACTATGGCTTGACGCGGGTGATTATTGGCAATAGCCGGTTGTGCGAGGGAATTGCACGTAGTATAGGGTGGAGTATCGCCCGTGTCGGATTAAGGACCGAGCAAATGGGATGTTGTAGATCCATGTATCCGTACAACCACGAGGGTTGGTATGGGATAGTCTTAGCATATTAAGTTGTTTAGATGTGGATTTCCATCTAAGGAGGGTGGGAGTTAGCACAGGCATTCTGGTCAGGTCTGCTTGTAGGGGTTTCTGCATACCAATGCAACGGTGTACGCCTTGCCTTGGACAGAGACGCGGTGTTGGGTGTGACAAATGTGGATCCACGACTCGGGTGAGTGTCTCTATTTTTAGGGCGAGGGCCAACGTCCCAGGCTGGTGTTAAGTCACGTCTAGATAATGTAACGGCTCTGTATGATCTCCTTGCCGGCACATCAAAGGAAGTGTGTCGAATGGCCTAGCATAAAGGTTGATCATTCCTTGTGGGTAAAGCTGTACACCTCTGCAGAGTGAAAAATTTAATCAATTAGCCGCGCCCGCGGTAATGGTCACTTGGGGAAAATCATCCCAGTGCTAAAGTCTTTTGGTCTTTTCGGTAAACTGGGTTTTGGTTTGGAAACTGTTTTGCAACCAACTATGCAGTCGGGTAGACTGGGTTGAAAATCTGGGATAATTGCTTAACATATTGTTTCTCAATTGCTTTTATTAAAATGCGATGTTGCAATCTAGCATACTTATACATTTTTAATGCTTTTGTACAACTGCAAAATAACCATAGCATGTTTATTGTTCAGCCTACATATTTATTTAATTGCATCTGTGAACCACTATAAGACTTGCTGAGTACCAATGTACTCAATCTTGCATCTATTGTCTCGGAGGGCGAAAGCTGCGATCGCGAGACGGCGCTCTTTTGAGCGAGTCTCGGGGTTTGACGATGGTCTCTTCTAGGGTGCCTAGTCAGTTGCCTGGGGTTTAATGGGCAACCACAAGGCTTTTGGAATTTATTTGTCTGCTTTTAAGTTTCCGCTGTTCAGCTTTTGATTTGTACTAAACTCTGTATAATTAATACTGGTATGTATGTCTTTCTGTTTGTTTGCGAGTATGTGTCGACTTTTGTGGTCGTCAATGAATTTATGGGGCAGGCGCTAGATCTAAAACTCGAAGGTCACACATGACAAAGGTTTAGATAGGTTTAGGCCCTCGACGGAGGAGGTAATACCCTAGTCCTGTGTGCTGGGATTATTTGGATCTCTTGCTCGTCCCCTGTTGTTGCACGCCCTCTCCCTTATATAATAGGGGTGGAGCGGTTTACAGTGTCCCGATCGGTTCAGGGATTCCGATCGGTTATTGGATTCTAATCGGTTATAGGATAGAGTTTACATCTTTATCTTATCCTGCTAACAACTCGGATTACAATCATATCTCTTATATCTAAATATTTGTTCAACTGTCTCTAGGATATATCTCCTTCGCACGACAGCAAGGCTTGGCGCGGAGCTTATCCTCTGGGCCTTCCACTCGGCCCTGTCTCTCCCTCAGGCACTTCTGGGCCAATTATGAAGACACCTAGGTTCTTATATTTCACAGTAGCCCCCGAGTGATTCATGATCCGATTGCTATATCTTTATCTAGGTCTCAACTTTGGATCAACGTTCTTAGCTTCCTGCATAAACCTCTGACTGGTTTGTTCTTTGGTTTGAATGCTTCTCCTTGCAGCAAGGGGATTATGAAGGACTCGAATATAACCCCCGGTTTTTTGTTCCAACTGATTATAATCTTCCATCTGACAGGTTTATTATGGGTAGCTTCGCGGATCTGACCCATATCTCATACGAAGATTAGATATTTCTTCCCACTCGAAGCGAAACCCTAATATCCTTCCTCTTGAAGGACCAATACCGGACAGTCTTCGGAGTTGTTTTGACTTCCTGTTCCAATTCATTTTCCGAAAACCTCTTTGGCTTCTGAAAGTATCTTAACTCCAAGTCTCCTCGGCTTCCGATGTCATTACATCTTTGCATTTACTTCAACCTTACCGTATCAGCTATAAAAGGCGAACCAGTGCTTTTAGAATTTATTCTCTCACGCTTAGCCCTCCATTTTCCTGCACCAAGCTCCACCTTCTTCCAGATGGATTTCATGGATAGCCGGGATCCAGAACTTGCCGAGGAGTGGGCGCTATTCGACCTCTCCATGGCCGAATGGGCTGAAGAAAAGGCTGTTGCCCTCGACCGCGCCGCTGTCGACGCCATCCTCGAAATTGTCCATGCCCTTCATAGGGCTAAGGAAGCTCGTGGGCGCAGTGGTCGTGTCTTGTGGAGAAGTATAATACTCTGTAAATGTAAGAGAGTCTTTTCCTAGGCATAGTACGAGAATTTATATAATAAAGAAGTACCTTAGAGTGATATCTATGAGTGTCGTTAGACATAGCTTAGACCCAACTTGGGGTATATCAAAGCTTGCATGGCTCTTTGGTCGGGTGATATCCATATCCGACTGTCGCAGGATATATCTTAGGTCCAACTTGGGACATATTAAGATTTGCACGGCTCTTGGCCGAGTGATACCTATATCCGACTGTTGTAGGATATAGCTCTGGTCCTACATGGGACATACCATATTCATGTGGCACTTGGCCGAATGATACCCATATCCGACTGCTGTAGGATATAGCTTAGGCTCGACTTGGAGAGTATCATATTCACGTGGCTCTTGGCCGAATGATACTCATATGCTTCTCCAGATTTTACACTCCCGTCCGTAGCAGCCACTGTCGGTGTCGTGTCCAAGTTCCCACAATTTTTGACGGAATTTCCTACAAGCTAGTTTGCAAATTTGCATTCTTCTTCTTTGAATTCGATTTTTCTTGGGCTTTTACTTCCTCGACAGTCATGAGGAGAGCGGCAGTCAGACCATAGTTATCAATACTGTACCAGTACCAATCGGCATAGCCGGTATATATCATTTCGGCACTTAAACCGATATAAAGTAGCCTTATATACCATACCAGCCTCGATATCGGCCATACCGGCTTCGATACCGGTCAATACTGGTGTTAGCACCAAAATTTGGTAAGACATAACAGATTTGTTTGCCGAAGTTGAAATTGGATAAGTTGTGCTCGATATCGATTGAAAACGGAAAGTTAAAAACTGGAATTTTAGCAGATATTGATGCAGACGGAATTCTATTTGCAAGAAATAGAGGCCAATATGCTTCATGATTTGTGACAATTAGAAAAGGATACCAACGGCTTATACGCTATAAAAGAGAACAGAGGCGAGCCAAAAAAGATATTCAACAATCAATCAAACAACTGTATATACTTTTATTTAATTTCCATCTACTAGGAGTAGCTCTTGTAATTTGGACTCTATAATTTATTTTTAATCAATAAAGTTGTTAATAGCTGATTGTTGATCATCTTCGATTATACTAATCTATCCATGTTTTCTTTTCTTCGAAAAAATTTGACTTTATCGAAACTATCTAATCATCTTTAATAAGCTATTTAGACGTATTGTTATGTATGGTTTAATCGGTTAAATAGCGGTTTAGACTTATTGTTAAATCTCTCTCTTTTCTCTTCCTCCAACCAGCCGGCCATGCCTCCTGGCTGAGAACGCACACCATGGCCACACCGCCCTCTGGCCATCTACGCTGCCCCCGACGACGCGTCGAGCCATGGGCTACACCGCACCGCGCCTACATGCTGGCCTCACCCGCTGCATGCGCCACACCGACCAGCCATGGGCGCCGCGGGCCATGCGCCACACTCCCTGTGCCGCCGCGGCCATTAGCCGTCGGCGTCGAGCTTGTCAAGCCTCGACCACCACCTGTGCTGCATGCCGCGCCATGCTAGGCTGTGTTGCTGCTGTCACCTGCCTCGGCTGCAACGGTGCCATACTACACTCTGCCACGGTGCCACCACCTCGCTACTCCCCAGCCCACCTTGTTCCTTGCCACACCATTGGCCACACAGCTCTCGACGGCTAGGCTGCATTGCGCCATGGCTGTGCAGAGCCGACGACACATGGGCAGACACGTGTGCCGTGAGCTCTCGCGCCTCAGGCCTGAGCCGCATCGTGCGCCGCGCTCCACGTACAGCCTTGCCTCGCAGCACACCGAGCTGCGCCGCACCTACCGTGTCTCAGCCCTCCTCGGCTTTGTGCTGCTGTGTGCAGCCTGCCGCGCTGCCACACCGGGCCACGGGCTCATGTGGCACCGACCTCGCGCTGGCCCAGCCGCGCCGCGCGTACTAGCCGTGCAGCCTTGCTCTTGTCATCCTCGCGCCACGCCGCCACGGGCTGCCGTGGCACCACTATGCCGACACTACTGCAGATCGGGCATGCACAAGCGGTTCGAAACCGCTTTCAGAAGCGGTTTTAGAACCGCTTGTAAGCAACCGCGAGTAATACCCGTCGGGTATCACAGCGGTTCCCGAACCACTTGTGGTTCGACATTTCCTAGCGGTTAGTGTTACCAACCGCTTGTGAAGAGATTCTCTAAAAGCGGTTGGTGTTACGAATCGCTTGTGGAGAAACTCTCTCCTGGCGGTTGGAGTTACCAACCGCTTGTGAAGAATCTGACGACATAGCGTTTTGATTATATTCAATATAGAATATGTTTTTAGAGGGGTTTTTGATATAGATTTTGACAATTAAAATAAATAGAACTTCATGAGTTTTTTTGACACACTTAAATATATATATATAAGTCATGAATATTCATTCAAATAATTAGAGACTAAAAAATGAACAAGTTGATGAACACATGAAATAATAAGCCACTTTTACAAGTTTCAAAGAATAAAAGGGTGAATCTTGAGCTCATTTCTTGCGTGCGTCGCTCTTTGTGCCCTTGGTCGACGTTGATGTCAGTTCACCTGTCCTTATTTCAGGACAATCTCTCCAACCATTTGCGTGGAACTCGCCTTTGGTGGATACAATCTCGTCGACAATAAAGCCGATGAGTTGTTCTTGGATTGCTGCAACCCGGTGCGGCGGGATCACGCCTTGCACATCGACGTTGGGCTACCAAAGTGGGAGGTAAATAAATCTCTGGACATGTAATTATTAAAGTGTAAGTACTAAGAAATTGACATGTGCACACTACCTCGGCGTTGGTTGTCGGCACATCACCGTGGGTAATACTTTGCATATATTGGCACACATAATAGCCACATAAGTTGTTTCCACCCGTGTGTTGAACCTGCGATGAAATTTGAAAAGAACACGATTATTGGGATGAAAAACTGTTACGGCATATTAATATTCTTTAATACGTACTCGAGTGCTTAATTGTACATCAAATTCGTTCTCGAAATCTCCTTATTACTTCTTTCGAAACCGTGCGAATGCCCTGTGTGATGCATTAGTATGAATGGTAATTATCAGAGTTGGAATTAGCAAGGTATTTCAATATATATAATAAGGAAAACTATCGTATATATATGTGCTATATACCTGTTTAAGGTGTCAATGATAAATTGATATTTTTCACGAGTCCTTTTGAGTCTTGAATAATGATCGTTGCTATCAAGCTTGATGACAAGAAGGATCGATGAAACCTATTCATGTATTGCAACATATATGTAACTAGCTAGTAGTATTATAAATGCCTTGGAAAATATAAGAATGAGAGGTTGTATATATCGTGCTCGAAGTTGAAGGGCGAAGTATATACGGTTTTAGTCTTTGTCCCAAGAATGCATCGAGAATGTAATCTTCAACATCCTTTGGTTGTATCCAAAAAGCGAACTTCGTTAACAATCTACGGGTCGATGAAGCCCACGTTGAAGATATTCTCTTTTCTACATCGTTGTATCTCCATTCTACATAGAAAGGTATAAGTTTAAGAGTTGCAATTTTATTATGCGAGGAAGCACACAGTAAAGGTATGAGCTTGACACTTACAGGCACCAAAGAGCTCATGAGAGACACATTGATGGAGTCGGCATGGTAAATATTGTATAAGTCATCAAATTCGAGCCATATGTTGTTGTCCGCGATAAAAATCATCTTCTTTGAAGCGGAGGGGAACATCGTTCTTCCTTGAGCGGACTCATCATGTACCATTCGTGAAATTGCCGCATCTTGGTTGGTAGATCCTTTATCTCATTTGGCTCAATCGGCTCCGGCCCAGAAATTGCCATCGACCTTTGTTGCCATTGGGATATCATCTGTTAATCCAAGAGCTGCGGTTGTGGGCCGAGTCTGCCTCTTTCAAAAACCTCTCGAGGTTCTCCTGATCTTGGTCTCTCTTCTTCTTCTTCTTTGCCGGCGCCGCCTAACCACATTTACAGCCTTAATTATTGTCCGTTCATAGTTGGGCCCGGCACAGTGTGACTTTGCGGCATGTCGCGAAGTGTTCGCGCTTTTGGATCAGTTGGTACCTTTGGCTCTACCTTCTTTTTGGCGAAGTGTGCAACCATACGCTTTAGTAACGCGTCACTCTCCTCCTTATTCATATCATATGCCCTCTTTGGAGGTTCCTTTACCTTAGTCGATCGGTGGACTCCGCCTTCTTGGGAGCGGTGGGGAGCCTTAGTCGCTATCGAGCTTCTTCCTCGGAGGAGATGGTGGGCGTGGTTTTCCTAGGGGTTCTTTTTTCTTTGAGATGCTGGTGGTGGAGTAGGGCTTCTGCGTGGAACGGGTGGTGGAGGAGGCGTGCTCTGTTTTACTAGCGAGACATTGCGTGGCGGTGACGTTGGAGGAGGCGTGGGTTGTCGTGGTGGAGATGACGCGTCCACAACAGCTGGAAATATGATGTACCGTTTGCGCCAAAGGATGATATTGTGGAGGGCCTGTCCAAGCTTGGTCACGTCGTCGCCTCCAGCAATATCGAGGTGAAGTTCTTCAAATCAGCTCAGCACCTCCTTCACCGCGACCTTTGAGTAACCCGGGGGTATCTCGTTGCAGTGGAACATCTGGCCCGGCTCCACCAGATATGCCATGCCGTAAGCCACCTTGATGGAGAGGTTACGCGCATCAACGTGTAGCTCACACTGGCGGCGAACCCTTATGTCATCCACGGGATAACGGGCTAGCAAGGTGTCCGCTTCAGGGGCCCCGGTGGACGCGCAGCTACTTCGTCGCGTGAAGAGGCTGATCACGGTGTCCGACTGATTGCTCGGACCTAGTACTTGAAGTTTGCTAAGGGCAATTTGTACTTGTTGTGCAACTATGTCGCCGAGCTAGCCTGGGTTGCTCTGAGCTCTTATTCCAAATGGTACACTTTACGTGATTCTCTTGTTTTGCTTCTATGCCAGCTCCTGTACGTATGTGCATCCTTAGCGAAACCATACTTCCACGGCGTCAGCTTGCCCATACCTTGTGTCCGTTCTGGGTGCTCAGGGTTTTCAAGGGCATGTGTTAGCTCGTCATTCTCCCTGTCTGCCACCAATGTACCTGCCTGAGACTGCTCGACAGCTTTTACAATCCTTTGGCCAGCCTCTTGTACTCCTGGTGCCATCACCAAACTACCATCATCTGAAAGGCTCCCCCCATGACCCATGAACCAATTACGCAGGCGTTGTTCCCACAGAGCGGTAGCTGGTGTGACGTCCTTCGCCATTAATTCTTCTTCCCGCTTCTCCCAGTTTGGTACAGCCTTGATGTAACCACCGGTGCCAAGATGGTGGTGGTATTTCTTCATCTATGAATTGGCCTTGTTCTTGACTCGCGGCTGGCCTTGGTGGCGGCTTGAACACCTCGAATGCTTCCGGTGATCCGCCAACTTAGGAAATTGGTTGAAGTCGGGTCTTTCTCCTACTGCTCATACTTGCGGTGAGAGGCGTCTTCGGGCTGAAACATTGTTGCCATCTTCTTCAAAGTGAATTTCTTGGCCTTGTCTTGGACCCTTGAGAAATGTGAAATTTTCCTTAATATCTTGCAGAGCGGATCCTTGGTAGCTTGAGGAACTTGGCCCATTTTACGATGCTAATTGGCACGTGATCCCTCACATGGTAACCGCAAGCGTTGTTATGCGGCCCAAGCGCTAAAAGAGGGCAACGGCATCCCTTCGTTGTTAACGTCGGTAAACACGTGCTTTGTGGATGGCTTCTTGTTAGGTCCCTGATGCTTGGATTGGTTGCTCGATGCACGGGGCTTGAAATACATAAACATATGTACAAACGTGTTAGAGTGTATTATATTAATGAATTGCGATTAATTAACATGTCTACGGGGATTATATTATTTTGGCTATACCTCATCCTGGCCGGAACCAGTGTTATCGGACTCGCGGCTCCGATGTCAATGGCTTCATCATTTGCGGCCTCAACGGCCTCACCGGAACCACCATTAGCCCGGCAGCGCGTTAGCATCACCTTCGATGGTACCCGGTAGCGATGGAGTCCAACGAGGCTGTTCTCCTCATCGAAAGTAGGGTCACCACGTCTTGGTTGCGCCATCTGTCCTAATTCGAAAAATGTTGACATAATTATCATATTACTTTGAAACAACCATATTACAGATTACAACACAAGTATATTATTACATAAATTTCTACACCAAGAATTAAGTACTACGGCGTGTTGGAACTAGCCCAAGGACCAAACACGAACTCGTGGACACAAGAACAAGAAATACACCAAGAACATACACACTTATATATTCTCGTACTTAGCTCACCAAGAATACAAGGAACACCAACCAACTTACACACTTCTTTGTTCCTAGCTACTCCCTCTGGAGTTTCATTTTACATGCAAGTACGGGCATACTTGAATTAAAATGGAAATTCAAGCAACGCATATTGCAGTTGTTAACAAAAATAGGTCCTAGACAGAAACAAAAATCAGCTTGTGGGCATTTCACTGAACATCTGGTGGGCAGCAGAATTAGAGAGGGAGGACGACGCGTGCACACATATACCTTGGTCCTCCTGGGTGGAATGGCGGTGTGGCGGTGCTTTGGTGGTGGAGTAGGCGTCGGCGAGGTGGTGGAGAAAGCGCGCCGCGGCCGGGGTGGAGTGGCGGCGGCGAGGCACCAAAGACACGCGGGTCGATTGGCTTGGTGGTGGAGGCGCGGGATGGTTGGGTGGCGGAGGAGGCCGGCCGGCGTCAGCGACGGGCGGCGCGGGTGCGGGCGGGCGGCGAGAGTGCAGGCGGCGGTGCGGGGGTGCGGACGGAGGCGCCGACACAGGAGGCAGCGGAGCGCGGGGGGATCTCGAGCGGGACTTAGAAAATTTCGGGTGTGAGAAAAGGGCGGGGCTTTCAAATTTATACAGGGAGCACTTCTACAAGCGGTTCTAATACCCAACCGCTTGTAAAATATCTCTACAAGCGGTTTTAGAACCAACCGCTTGTAGAGGGAGGACTTCTACAAGCGGTTCATAGAACCAACCGCTTGTAGAATATCTCTACAAGCGGATTTAGAACAACCTGCTTGTAGAGGGATGACTTCTACAAGTGGTTGGTATTACTAACCGTTTCTGAATGTTGCGCTCTAGAAGCGGTTCTTTTCTCAAACCGCTTCTGAATGCTGTGTTCTAGAAGCGGTTCTTTTCTCAAACCGTTTCTGAATGTTGAGCTCTAGAAGCGGTTTTTTTGTCAAACCGCTTCTGAATGTTGCGTTCTAGAAGCGGTTCTTTTCTCAAACCGCTTCTGAATGTTGCATCGTAGAAGCGGTTCTTTTCTCAAACCACTTCATTTTAATTTCATAATTTTTAAAAAGTGCTTTTAGCACTTCAGTTTCATTTCAGAATTTTTAAAAAATGCTTTTAGCAATTTAGTTTCATTCTATATTTTTTGAAAAAGCTTTTAGCACTTCAGTTCCATTTCATAATTTTTAAAAAATGCTTTTAGCAATTTAGTTTCATTCTATAATTTTTTAAAAAGCTTTTTGCACTTTAGTTTCATTTTATAATTTTCATTCGAGAATAGAGGGACCTTCAAA
This sequence comes from Otatea glauca, assembly GCA_036346275.1. Classification (NCBI taxonomy): domain Eukaryota; kingdom Viridiplantae; phylum Streptophyta; class Magnoliopsida; order Poales; family Poaceae; genus Otatea; species Otatea glauca. The sequence goes on from CM070720.1 coordinate 19,389,842, forward strand.
GGTCCATAGTCAAGCTCCCATATCTCTTCTATGAAACCATAATATGTATCCACCTTGCTTTTGTTGTCTTCGGCGTCTATACGGACACCGCTATTTTGGTTGGTGCTCTTGTTATCCTGCGATCTGGTGTAAAATGTGTAACCATTTATCTCGTACCCCTTGAATGTCACGATTTCACTAGATGGTCCCCGAGCCAAGCGTTGCAACTGTTCATTGTCCGACCCTTTCAAAAGGATGTACTTTTGTAACCAAGCGCCGAAAGAATCCATGTGCTTCAGTGTTATCCAATCCTCAGACCTCTCGGGAAATCGCGGCGTAGAATACTCTTGTGCTCAAGAACATACGGGGCCACTAGAGTTGATTGTTTCAAAACCGTGAAATATGCTTGCTTAAATGTAAGAAGATCATTACATGCAATTGCTTTCCTTCCTAGTGTCCCTTTTCCCCGTAGCCTCCCCTCATGGCGTGATATAGGGACGCCGATCGGGTTTAGATCATTAATGTAATCCACAAAAAACTCAATCACCTCCTCTGTCCCATAACCCTCGGCAATGCATCCTTAGGACGAGAGCGGTTCTGAACATACTTCTTTAGCACACTCATGTACCTCTCGAAAGGGAACATGTTGTGTAGATACACGGGTCCAAGAATACCTATCTCTTTGACAAGATGAACAGTGAGATGAACCATAATATCAAAGAATGCAAGAGGAAAGATCATCTCAAGACTAACCACACTTTGTACCACGTCATCCTGCAGCTTACTTAGTTTATCTGGGTCGATGACCTTCTGTGAAATCGCGTTGAAAAAAGAACACAGCTTTGTGATTATCCCTCGTACCCACTCGGGCAGTATGCCTCTCACAGCCACTGGGAGCAATTGTGTCATTAACACAAGACAGTCATGGGATTTCATGTGTATGATTTTATTCTCTTTCGTGTTTACGAGTCTCTTTACATTCGAGGAGTATCCGAAAGGGACCTTCACACTGTTCAGGAACTCTATCACGTTTTTTTTCTCTTCTTTGCTTAGAGTGTATCTCGCAGGATGTAGGTAATGTTGTCCTTTCCCTCTCTTTTCGGCATGTAGGTCGTTCCTCAGTTCCAAGAGTTTAAGGTCCTTCCGAGCTTGTAGTGTATCTTTCGATTTTCCGTACAAATCTATGTAACCTAGCAGGTTCAAGCAGACATTCTTCGTGATCTGCATGAAGTCAAGTGAGTGACGAACCTCCATGACTTTCCAATAAGGCAAGTCCCAAAATATTGACTTCTTCTTCCACATAGGTGCATGACCATCCTCATTCAGCACATGTTTGCTTCTAGGACCCTTTCCAAATACTACTTTCAAATCCTTTACCATAGCAAACACACGTGGCCCATTATGATGCTGAGGCCTTGCATGAAGGTCTGGTTGCCCGTTAAATTTCATGCCTTCCTTCCGCAATGGGTGACTCGTAAGAAGGAACCTACGGTGACCCATGTACACAACCTTCCGAGAGTTTTTCAGGTACATGCCGTCCGTTTCATCTAAGCACTGGATGCAGGCTCTATATCCTTTGATAGTTAGGTCGGATAGGTTACCGAGAGCAGGCCAGTCGTTGATTGTTACAAATAACAATGCACGTAGGGTGAAATACTCCCTTTTGTACTCATCTCATACCCTTGCACCATCGTCCCTAGCGTCACAAGATCTTCAACCAATGGTTTCGGTGAGACATCGATGTCATTTTCGGGTTGCTTGGGGCCTTGGATCAACAACGACATCATGATGTACTTTCGCTTCATGCCTGACCATTGAGGAATGTTATAGATACATAGTGTAACGGGCCGGTGCTATGGTCTGCTGCTCAATTCTCGAAAGGATTCATCCCATCGATACTCAACCCAAACCTTATGTTTCTCACCTCATCTGCGAAGTCCGATGCGTCCGGTCGACTTTCCTCTCTTGTGAGCCATCTGCGGGGTGTCTAAGCATCCGTCGTCCTTACGCTCTTCTTTGTGCCAACGCATCATCCGGGCATGCGCTTTGTTAGCAAACATACGTTTCAATCGGGGATCACAGGAAATACCACAACACTTTAGTGGAGGTCTCTTCTTCTTACGCTCCCCATCTATTTTACGGATCATCACGCTTCACCTTATACCGTGATTCTCTCGCACACCTGGACAAACATCCAAATCGGCATACTCATTACGATCAGGATACAATCATTAGGACATGCGTGTATCTTACGTACTTCCAATCCCAAAGGATGGGCGACTTGCTTGGCTTCATATGTAGATTCGGGCGAGTGTTATCTTGGAAGCAACTTCTTTACGAGTGATAACACCTCATCGAATCCCTTATCGACACACCATTTCTAGCCTTCCATTGCATGAGTTCGGTGTAGTACGCATCTTTTGTGGCCCCGCCTTACAGTTTGGGTACAAAGGAGTTACGTGGTCCTCTAACATGCGCTGGAACTTCTCGAACTGTCTTTCATCGTGTAGTCTCCCTCTTCGTCCGCGCGACATCTGGTCTAGCTCATCATCACCAAAGTCACCAAGTGTTTTTTCCACGAGCGATGTGCGTGCCGTCAGGGATCTTGTTGAATCCATCTTCCTCTTCCTCGTCTTCTTCATCGTCTTCTGGCTAATCACCTCAACCGCCATGGTTGGTCCAACGGTATAGTTTGGCATGAAACCTCTCATGATCAAGTGGTTCATAACTTGCCATCGCTGGGAGTGCTCCTTCTCATTCTTGCAATCTACACACGGACAACATATGAAGCGCACCGAGGCAAGAATGCAACGCCGCATCGAGAAAAGTGCGCACGCAATCAATGAACTCTCTCGGCGACGGTCCGCATTGTACATCCATTGCCGATTCATCTATACCAAGTTATAATTTCATTAAAAATTATAACAAATTACATTAGAAAAATTATAACCTAACTTAAATTTAGTAACATTTAAACCCAACAAAAAAAAAGCTCCACCTACACCGTCATCCAATTAAAGACCTACCTTTCTAATTATTTTGTATCCCTTCCTACCTTTGTAATTATTTTTTATCCTTCTACATGTTTTTCTATTTTATTTCATACACCAATAATTACTTCCTTGCAATGTTGTACCTAGATCTCTCCCAATATTGTGATATTTAAGATTCTAAAGCTAACAACCACCTAGATCTAAAGCTTCCAATCACCTTTACCTTGTAATGTCATATTTTGAACTAGATCTCCACCCTACATCTTCATACAACAACAAAAACAAGGCACAGAAAACAAATTTTCGATTATGCTTAAAAAGTTCAAGATTTCTCCACATCCATTGAAAAAAATAGCAATATCTAGGTGAGAAGGATGTTCACATGATGTTACTAACTTTGAAACATTTAATTTGGAGCTAATCACCTCCAATTAAAAATTTGGACAGCACCTCCCCAAAAACAACGCTTGGTCGGCCTTCTCTGTTCGATCGTACCTCTGCTGGCGCATGGAGGAAGAAGGGTTTAAATGCGCTGCGCGGGAGGGCTTCCAAAAGCGGTTTGAGACACGAACCGCTTCTGAAGGTTGCGTTCTAGAAGCGGTTCTTTTCTCAAACCGCTTCTGAAAATCAGAAGCGGTATGAGAAAAGAACAACTTCTAGAACGCAACCTTCAGAAGCGGTTCGTGTCTCAAACCGCTTTTGGAAGCCCTCTCCGGACCGTTGCCAACGAACCGCTTCTGGTGCGAACATCACAACGGGTTCGCACCAAACCGCTTCTAATAGGCCAGTTGTGATGTCCAGTTCTGTAGTAGTGCGACCACTGCTACTCCTTCCTCCTCCCTCCAAATTACCCCAAACAACTGTGCATGCGAAAAAAATTTCTGCGAGAATGGATTGTTTGAATGGTCGGGATTTCAATGGTATAGCAAGCAAGGGTCGATTCTTTGTTTTTGGTTGAGACTGAGAAGAGAGACGGTGGAGGGGAGTACTTGCTGCCTTGGTGCTGTTTGGGGAAGAAGTGGTTGAGGAGGGTAGGAAAGTGCGCACGGGGGAGAAGAATAACGAGGGGCAGAAGAAATAACAAGGAGGTGGTGTGTTACATGGCGCCTGGCTGCTTGCTCTGCTAACTGCCACTACTTTTTCTCTTCTTCCCAACTCCCAAGATTACTCAAATTATCTTGCATGCGAAGGATTTTTGCAAAAATGGAATGCTCTTGTAGAGGGGATCGCAACAGTATAACATGCATTGTTTGGTTTCGTGTTCTTGCATGTGATCTCGAGGAGAGAAGTTGGTAAGGCTTGAGCTGTCTTTGCTTGTTCTCTGGAGGAAGGAAATGGTTGTTTGGTCTCTGGACAAGGAAGCTGGCAGAGGGGAACAAGGCAACGTAAGGAGGAATGGGTTCGGCCGGGGTAGGTAGAAGAATGACTGGAATTAAACAGCAGGAGGGCGGTTTTTTTTACTGGTTTCAAACACGAAATTTTATACCTAAAAATCGAAATAGCTCGTCTTTTAATCCACTAAGGCTAAATAAATTACTACGACTGCTCTGGAGAATTATGGCTGAACATTGCGATGTCACATTTGGTTTAGGACTGTGTGCCGAGTTTATCATTGAAATATACCTAAAAGTTACTTATTATTATTATTTGTTTTATTGTCATTTTAATCTATTTATTGTATTCATTTGTAAATACTGCTTTACTAAAAAACAACCATATCAGCCATCCATTGGAATAAGCTTGCATATAGTTATATTAGACTTGCATTCTGTGCACAACTTACTGAGTTCTTTATGTGCTCACCCTTGCCGTAACAATATCATCAGTTGAAGAGGAATCTACACCAGCTCTGAAGGAGAAGTATCAGGAGGAGACGAACGTCTAGGGTGCGTGCATTGTTAGATACTTGTGACATACTAAGGGGTTTTATATGTTTTCTTTCCACTGTAGCTTTAATTTATTATTTATAGTTTGGCCCTGCATAGCATAGTCATATGAAGCTGACCATAAGATCGGTCAACAGGTTTATATTTAATATATGAAGTTTTTTATTATGTTTCCCTTGTGTATGATTGTGATATTCATCTATGTTGATATTATGTGCACAAGTGTGATCCTGGACTAGTGTGATATACACAGATGGTCTGGATTTGTATATTCAGGTCCCGAGAAGTACCTAAAAAGACAGTGTCAGATAGAGTAACCTAGTTTACATCACATTTTTGGCAGAGTTTGCATGAAGCCATGGGAACCCATCTTAATATCAGTACTGCCTATCACCCTTAAACTGATGGATAGACCGAGCATGTGAACCAAATCCTCGAGGACATGCTAAGAGCATGTGCCTTAACATATGGTGCCAAGTGGGACATGTATTTGCTCTATGCTAAGTTCTCCTACAATAACAGTTATCAAGATAGTCTGCAAATGTCTCTATTTGAAGCCTATACGGAAGAAAGTGCAGAACCTCTCACCTAGAAAGAGACTAAAGAAAGATAATTATTTGGCCCCGCCATACTTTAGGAAGCTGAAGAACAAGTTCAACTAATTCTAGACAGGTTGAAAATAGCTCAAACTAGACAAAAGAGCTATATAGATAATCATCACTGAGATTTGAGTTTCGAACCTAATGACTATGTTTATCTTAGAGTCACCCCTCCAAAAGGAGTTAAGAGATTCCAAGTAGAAGAAAAGAATGCCCCTAGATATGTTTGACTATTCAAAACCTTAGAACATAGAGAAGAGGTTGCTTACCAGCTTGAGTTACCTTAGTCTTTTGCCAGAATCTATGATGTGTTCCACGTGTCGCAATTGAAGAAATGTCTGCGAGTGCCAAGATGCCATTAGAAGCCATTGGCTTGAAAGAGGATCTCACCTACAAGGAGTAGACTGTCAAAGTTTTAGAAGTGACATAGTGTCTCACGAGGAGCAAGACCATTCACTTTTGCAAAGTCCAATGGAACCACCATTTAGAGGAAGAAGCCACTTGCGAACATGAAGAGGATCTTACGACCAAGTTCCCACACCTGTTCCCTAGCCAACCTGAACCTTGAGGTCGAGATTCCATTTAAGGGAGTAGGTTTGTAACACCCTAATTTTCACGCATTTGGAAAGTTTTAAAAATAAAATAAACCATTTACATTTTTCTCAAATTAATTAAAGCTTAATTAGAATTTTTCATTAATTAAAAGATTTAATTTGACTAATCTATATATCAAATATAAGAAATTTAGTATCATAAATATGAGACAAAGAAAATTGTTGGAGTTGATCAAAGACTATGACATTGTGATCCACTATCATCTAGGAATAGCCATTGTCGTAGCTGATGCTTTGAGTAGAAAGCGAGCTACTGCAATACCCTGATGATTAAGAAAAGTCAGCCAGCAATTTATGAGGAATTTTAGATGCTTAATTTGGAATTGGTTCCAGAAGGATACCTAGCCACCATGGAGGTTTGCCCTACACTAGAGGATCAGATCCAAGAAGCACAAGTTGATGATGCAAATATTAATGAAATCAAGTGTAATATGAAGAAGGTTAAAGCCTTAGGTTTCACTAAGGATGAACAAGACACTATTTGGTTTGAGAATTGTGCGTGTACCAGATCAGAAGAAGCTCAAGGAGTTGTAGCTCAAATAAGCGCATGGGACCTTATACTCCATCCACCTTGGAAGCAAAAAGATGTATTAAGACATTAAGAAAAGGTATTGGTGACCTAGCATGAAGCATGAGATTGTAGAGTATGTTGCTTTTGAATTTGTTTTAATGTAATTTAACATGCTTGGGAATTTTATTGTGGATTTTCCCTAAGTCAAAAATGAATCAATATGGATAATGTTCGAGTGAATATTTACCAAAAATATTTATTTGAGTTCTATATACTCCAAAGTATTTTATAGAATTTCAAGGGATTTTTTTGTAAATTTATTTGGTATTTATTTAAGGATATTTGTATTTCTATATTTATTTAAAAAGAAAAAGTATTAAAATCCAGAAAAGGCTTTGGGTCAAAACCCATTTGGTCTGGCCCAGTTCTCTATGCATTGGCCCAACCGCTCAGCCTAGCTCGCTCGCACCACGCCAGCCTAGTCAGCCTGTGCGCGAGACACTAACAGCTGGGACCTACCTGTCAATCACCTTCTCCATGTCTGAGCCAGCCTCTGCATGCCACCCATGTCCACCTCGGGGATAGCCAGAGTGTGCTGTCGTCTTCAAGTCCAAGCCGCTACCGCTTTCACTACTACATAAAGGCTTATATTAGACGCCTCATCATAGACGGTTCCTCAAAACCATCTGTGATGATAAACATCATTGACGGTTTTATATTGAAACCGTCAGTGACACTATCACAGACGGTACTTTACAAAAACCATCAGTGATATACATCAATGTCACAGACGGTTTTAGTTAAAAACCATCTCGGAAGATATCACAGACGGTTGTTTTATAAAACCGTCTGTAATATCACGTATTGTCCCATACAATTTTGTAATAAAACCGTCTGTCATATATCACAGACGGTTTTATTATAAAACCGTCTGGAATGCTATGTTGTCGGGACCGAACCGCAAATCCGACCCTCGTGTATTCTGTGCGATCCCAGATCACGCTTAGCACACATGATCATCTGAGGTTGCACATTACTGGACATTCACAAAGATATAAGAATAAATAGTGCAAACATGTATATAAATCGAGTTATACGACCTTATGGTCTCCTTACAGATAAGTCACCACACAGGCTTACATTATTCAAAGTAAAGAAATAGCAATGAACATAAGTAAAGGTCGTGGAAGCCTTCATCTTGCCACAGCAACCGATGGGCTTGCCCCTAGTTGTTCGTATCCTCGATGTACTCCTCCTCCCAAACTGGTGTAGTCTCCTCCACCGATGTTGGGGTTGATAAGCAAGGTGGGGTGAGTACACAAGGCACTCAACAAGTAATGCATGAGAATGCGATGCTATTACTACATGCAAAGCTTATTCCAAAGGGTTGGCTTAAATGGTTTTTTGCATCAAATAGCAATTTTAAACCAATATCTTAATTAGATTAAAGCATTGGAACAGTTATAAGTAATACTAATTTCTTCAAATGGTTTTTCTTGAAGATTCTCGGCACACTGACTTTAATAGTTCACTTTTAACACTTGGCACACACCACTCTTCCCATATTTTGTTTATGAAAATCTACCCCTTGATTGTAATCCCCAAGCAATGCTCAATACCGTGAGCACGGCTATTGAATAGTTTGACACTCTGCAGAGGTTGTACACTTTACCCACAAGATATCGACCGCTCACCACACAGTGATTGTCCGCAACAAAGCTTTTCAGAACTTCTACCTTAACCAAAGAACCTCTCAGATTGCCTTCACTATCACTTCCCTCACACAGAGCCAAGTATAGGACCGGCCAATCACCGTTGGATGGGCACCAAGCCGTAGCAGCACGCTCCCCATACAGATACACCCACGTGTCTTGTCACCCCGAGGTATCGGAGGAAAGATATCGTAACCCTAGTCAACTAGGTGCATCCCATATCAGACATGTGGTTGTAAGGGTGACTCAGATCAAAGGCTTGCAAGGTGAAGTCCTTAACTGACCAAGGCAAGACTTCCAACACTCAACAGTGGCACACAGCCCAATGTGGCACACAGACTCACATCACTCATCAACCCAAAGCCACACAGGCCCACCAGGCACACAGCCTCTTGCCACTTGCCCCAGTCTAAATCATTTCCCACCCAGTTGATTATTGTGCAACACATGCCAGCAATAACTCAACATCGGTACGGAACCACACAGGTCGCTGTACCTCAATCTCATCATGTGGCATCATCACACCACTTTTCAAAATACATTCAAAGTCTTTAATCAGTATTGTAGCATTTTTCCGAAAGATCACTCATGATTCGTTGCAAGGCTAAGCATCTACTCACGGTCTAGCCTCCCGTGTTGGCACAATATTAACATCCAACTAATATAATCAAACTTAGGGTGACAATGATTTAGGGCATACAATTAATAATTCAAGGTGGCATAACAAAATGGGTTGATTAACTACATTATCCCGAATCAATTTAAATTCATTTTAAATAAATAAGCATGCATAGTTTCAAAGCATAAACTACATTTTAAAAACCTGGGATCAAAATGATCAAAGCATCACTTGCCTTCAAAGAGTTGCTGGTCTTGTTCCGAAACTTGGTCTTGAGCGACGAATTCTTTCTCGAAACTTTCCGGCAAATTTGCGTCTACGCGTACAAACAAAATAGGCAATAAATAGCTAATACAGAAGACTAAATGACCTAAAAAATTCAAATAAAATTCACCATTAAATAGCTCCCAATTTTATGAATTTTTAGAAATTTTAATCACCCAAATCCGAGTTAAAATGCCAAAGTTATAGTCATTTGAAGTTTGAATAAAATCTGAAAATACAGAAATTAAGAAAATCCGATTTTTCTGAATTATTTTTATACTGGAAATTCGCTTTTATGATGTCAGACCGCATCATGATGACGTCAGCACAGAAATGAATTTGGTCGAAATATTTTATAGATAAAATATTTATGACGCGTCATCACGTCGTCTCGACACGTGGCACGCCCATAGGCTGCCACGTCGTTCTGGTCTATGGACTGGGTCCACGGTTCGGCTCTGGTCCACCGTGGACTTGGTTCACAGAACAGTGCAGCCACGCGGCAAAATCCAGACCGTTCGCTAAAATCGACGGTCAGATCCTATGCCTGCGCGGCTCGGCGACGCCTCGATTTCCGCACGGGCACGCGTCACGCATCGAACGGTCCCCTCGAATCCAACGGCCAACGCACGTGCGAACTCGGCGACGCTTCGGATACGCAGCGACACGCGGCGCAATCGCAACGGCTCGTTTGAAATCAACGGCCGAGATTGGTCACGCTTCGGTCAAAGGAAACACGCGGCCGCACGCGATTGGTTGGAGGTGCGGCGCTATCACCGCCGCACGTTCAAATTTGAGCAGCGCGGATCCTAGGCAAAACGGATCTGAACTCAACCATTCAGATCCGATCCAACGGCTCAGGTTACCGGAGCTATTTACTATACATGGCGCGACGTGGCTCAATCCTACGCGTACACTAACGATCCAACGGCTGAGATGTAACCAAGTTACAGAGACTAGATCTAATCTCTACCGTTCAATCCAGATCTAACGGTACAGATCTACTCTAGAAGAACACAAAGAAAAGTGACGTGGACGAACCAGAAGCGTGCGGTGAAGATCGGACGGGACGACGGCTCGGTGAAGGCGACGCGCGCAGAAGAAAAGGTGCCGAGTTGAGGAAGATGACGCAGCCCACGGCGCCACGAGGCATCTCGGCGTGATGAAGTGGCTCGCTCGACGTGGCTTGGCGGAAGGATTACTCCGGTGACCTTGGCGACGGCGAGAGAAACCGCGCGAAGTAAACGGCGAAAAACCGCGGCGGCACAAAGACGCAACTTCACGGCGAGTTCGCCAGCGCTAGAGAGGGTCTCGGCGTGCGTGCGAGGAGTCAAAAGACGCGGCGTGAAGGTCTCGCACGCGCCATCAACGGGACTTAAGGGCTGCCTCGGCGCGCTAAATCGCTGCGGCGGAATCACAGCCATCAAAGCCCACGCTCTCCGGCGATCTCGCGGGAGCGAAGTGACGTGGCGCAATCTGCAGCGTCCGTCGGCGACGATCCAGAAGGCTCACGCATGCAGCGACGTGGCGCACTCACAGCGTTCGATCCGGATCGGACGACTTGGGTCGGGCGGCGCTAGGGTTTCGCAGCGGTTGGGCGCGCACGCGACAAGAATGGGCTCGGCCCATTATCGTTCATCCGATTTTTAAATCGTTTCACATTTAAAATAATTCTAGAAATTCAATTAAATCATTTGGAGCTTTTAAAATAGCAGAAAAATTCCAGAAATTACTTTGAGATGTTTGGAATTTCATTAAAATATTTGCAATAAAACTTTGCAAAAACTTTTCCATTATTTAATTCTTTTCAAGAAAAGTCCTATTTGAATAAATCCAAATAAACTTAAATAAATTCCCAAAAATTCAAAAAAAATCAAAAATACTCCAAAATTTAAATTAGAGCAAAAATTAGGGTGTTACAAACCTCCCCCTTAATAGAATCTCGTCCACGAGATTGAGGTCATCTGAGAAATAGGTTAGGAACTCCTTCTTGAGATCTTCTTCATGTTCCCACGTTGCTTCACTTTCCGAATAGTTGCTCCATTGAATTCTGCAGAAACGTGTTGACTTGTTCCTTGTCTCTCTGTCCATTACGTCCAGAATCTTCATCGGATGTTCTTTGTATGTCAGATCTTCTTGTAGCTCAATTGCCTCCAAAGGTGTTTGCTCTTCCGGTACTCGAAGACACTTCTTCAGTTGTGATACATGGAATACATCATGCACTCCTGCCAAAGACGGCGGTAACTACAACTGATAAGCAACTTCACCTCTGCGGCTCAAGATCTTGAATGGTCCGACATATCTGGGTGCGAGCTTTCCTTTTGCATGGAACCTTCTAACTCCTTTGAGAGGCGTGACTCTAAGGTACACAAAATCTTCGGGTTCAAAGCTCAGTTCCCTGCGACGGTTGTCGGCGATAACTCTTACGCCTTGATTGTGCAATCTTCAATCTTTCCCCGATCGAGCGACCGTTCTTCCGCTTCTGAAGAATGTCTGGTCCAAAAACATGTCGTCGTTACTTTGTCTCATTCCAATTCAATGGTGTTCGACAGGACCGACCATACAAAGCTTCAAATGGAGACATTTGTAAACTCGCCTGATAACTGTTGTTGTAACTAAACTCAGCATAAGGCAAACACTTGTCCCATGAGGTGGAATATGCTAAGGCACATGCCCTCAACATATCCTCTAATATCTGATTGACTCTCTCAGTTTGTCCATCTGTCTGCGGATGGTACACTGTACTGAAGTTCAAACGAGTTCCCATCGCTTCATGTAGCTTACCCCAAAATCAGGAGGTAAATTGGGTACCTCTGTCTGACACTATTTTTTTCGGTACTCCATGCAAACAAACAATTCTTGACATATAAAGTTACGCTAACGGTCTCCGGAATAAGTGGTCTTCACGGGTATAAAATGTGCCACTTTAGTTAAGCGATCTACTATGACCCATATGGAATCATATCCACTTTGCGTTCTAGGCAATCCGGTTATGAAATCCATACCAATTTCTTCCCATTTCCATTCAGGTATCTTTAGGGGTTGTAATAGCCCTGCTGGTCTTTGGTGCATAGCTTTGACTCTTTGGCATATGTCACATATTGCAACGTATTCGGCGACTTCTCGTTTCATGCTTGGCCACCAAAATCTCTCCTTTAAATCTTGATACATTTTCGCACTTCTGGATGAATTGAGTACTTGGAGTCATGGGCCTCCCTGCATTAATCGCTTCAACTCCTTTTGTTCGGCACACAAATGCGCTCTTTAAACCACATAGTACCTTGTTCATCCAGTTTGAAATCTTTTGCTTTGCCTTCATCCATTTTGCCCTTAATTCTTTTGATCTTATCATCATCTTTACGCCTTCCCGATCGATCTTCGAGGTAGGTCTTACTTCCAAAGTTGCTAGGAATCCTTCCGTACCATTTCCAGTTCTAATTTCGGAAATCCTTACACAATCTGCGACTTGTTTCCAACAAAGATATTTACACCGTGGTTCTTTCTGCTCAAGGCGTCTGCCACCACGTTGGCTTTACCCGCATGGTAGTGAATTCCCACATTATAATCCTTGATTAACTCTAACCATCTTCTTTGCCTCATATTTAGGTCAGCTTGTGTGAAGATATACTTAAGACTTTTATGATCAGTATACACTTCACATCTATTTCCGATGAGATGATGACACCATATCTTTAGTGCATGCACTACGACTAATTCCAAATCATGAGTCGGATAGTTCTCCTCATGTGGTCTCAATTGCCTTGATGCATAGGCAATTACCTTCCTATTTTGCATCAACACGCATCCCAATCCCTGACGCGATGCATCACAATAGATGTCAAAGTCTTGATGAACGTCAGGTAAAACTAGTACAGGTGCCGATGTTAATCTTCTCTTCAACTCCTGAAAACTCTTCTCACACTCAGGTGTCTATAGGAATTTCCTTTCCTTTTTCAACAATTGCGTAAGAGGTCTCGCAATCGTAGAGAATCCTTCGATGAATCGACGGTAATACCCCACCATTCCAAGGAAACTACGGATTTGGGTTACCGACTTGGGTTGTTCCCAATGTAGAACTGTCTCCACTTTCTTTGGATCTACCGCAACTCCTGCTGCAGTCATTATGTGTCCAAGAAATTCAACCTTATTCTCCAGAAATCACATTTGCTAAATTTTGCAAACAACTGTTGCTCTCTCAACTTTTCAAGGACTAGCCTCAAATGCTCGCGTGTCTTCTCTCGTCTTGGAATAGATAAGGATATCATCTATGAATACGATGATGAACTTATCCAAATATTCCATAAAACCTTATTCATTAAGTTCATGAAATATCTTTGTGCATTTGTCAAACCAAAAGACATCATGTAAACTCGTAGTGTCCATATCTTGACGAAAATGCAGTCTTCGGAATATCCTCTGATCGAATCTTCAATTGATGGTATCCTGATCGGAGATCAATTTTGGAGAAGACTCCTGCTCCTCTCAACTGGTCAAACAAATCATCGATCCTGGGTAGCGGATACTTATTCTTTATCGTCACATCATTGAGTGCACGATAGTCTATACACATCCTGAAACTTCCGTCCTTCTTCTTGATGAATAAGACAGGTGCTCCCCATGGCGATGAACTAGGTCTTATAAATCCTTTTTCCAGCAGTTCTTCAATTTGCTTCTTCATTTCCACCAATTCCTATGTGGACATCCTGTAAGGTCTCTTAGCTATAGGAGCTGTCCCTGGAACCAGCTCTATCACGAACTCGATATCTCTATCTGGCGGCATTCCAGGTAAATCTTCCAGGAAAACATCCGGATATTCATTGACTATGGAAACTTCCTCTAAGCTGACAGTCTTCATGCTGTTGACCATTAATTGTCCATCCCGCACTGGTTTTGCTTCAAACTCAATCTTCTTTCCATCCGGGCTCTCGACCGATATGACTCTTTTTCCGCAGTCCAATACTGCCTTGTGATTGGTTAACCAATCCATTCCCAGGATAACATCCAAGGTTTGGGTATTAAGGACGATTAAGTTCGCTAGGAACTCAACTCCATTAATTATTAGTCTTACCCCAGAACATCCTACTTTAGATCGGAGTTCTGATCCAGGGGATTGGACTATGAGCACACATTTAAGATTCACTATTTCCATATCATTTTGAACAGCAAAATCTCGGGAAATAAAAGAATGCGAAGCTCCGGAATCAAATAAAACGGTAGCTGGTACTGAGTTTACTAGGAACTTACCCAGTACAACGTCCGTGGCGTTCTGAACTTCATCCGTTGTAATGTGGTTGACTCGGCCTCGTGCAGTTCCTTGGGATGGAGTTGCTGCTGTTGATGCCCCACGGTTCACGATTGGCGCGGGAGTCCTTGCCGGTGTGTTCCCTAGGTTAAAGCGGACCGGGGTGACACCTCCCTTCTTAGGGCGCTTGTTGGCAAATGCCCCATTTCATTGCAATGATAGCAACGTCTTCCCACCGCTCGAGAGGTTCCTCGACTGCGCTACGATCGGGCCGAGTCTCGAATATTCGACCCATCGGGCGATTTGCGGCAGTGGTGCCCTATCATTGCCTGCAGGCTGGTACGGATGAACTGCTGAGGTGAGTCCTCTGCCTCTCTGCCCCGACGACCTCCTTGTTGCGCCATTCTGCGCTTTCTGTTGTCATCCAACTCTCGGCGCTTGTCCTCTAAGATAAGAGCTTTGTTAACTAGCTCTTGGAAGTCGTGGAATGTGGGTGATCACCCCACTGCAACCTCGCATTCAATCCCTTCATGAAGCGGGATTGTCTGGCCTTATCCGTAGGCACGTCCTCCGGTGCGTAGCGTGCCAGTTGGGTGAACTTGTTTAGGTAATCGGCCACTGACTGGCCGCCTTGCTTGAGGCTCCGGAATTCCTCCTTTTTAAGATCCATGATACCCTCGGGTACATGGTACTGGCGGAAGGCTGAGGTGAATTCCTCCCACGTGATACTCTGTGGGTCCTCATGAGCTGCGCAGAAGTTTTCCCACCATTCTGCGGCAGTCCCTTCGAGTTGATGAGAGGCATAGAGTACCCTCTCATGTCCTACACACTGGGTAATGTGCAGCTTCCTTTCAATTGTCCTTAGCCAATCGTCCGCTTCTAGTGGATTGGCGTTACCTGAGAAAGTGGGTGGACGAGTCCTCATAAACTCCGACAACCTGGAGTAGGGGTGTGGTCCATGGTTACCCCCAGGTTGAACATTCACAGCAGCTTGATTGGATATCTGCTGCATGGTTTGAACCATCGTGTTCATAAGTTGAGTCTGGGCAGTCAAGAAGGCTCCTGTGGTTACGCATATCGACTTGCGGTTGAGGATCGGCTCTTCATTCTGGTTGTCCGCCTGGTTAGCTCCACTTCCGCTGGCTCCAACATTTCCACGAGTCCTCACCATCTGTTGCCAGCTTCCAAGGTTAAGAGAAGAAGAAAGCATAGACAAGTAGAAGAATTCATGTGGGGAAACAGGTGTAACTTAAATTATTTAGCCACTTTATTGATATAATATAAAGCAGTACGGTTGCTCACAAGTGCCTAAGGGCAATGCAACACATACGAGACACTCACAACCAAAAACAAGTAAGCAAACATAGGAATCCATGACGACTCACACCTAATGGTGACTCTGAAGAAAAAGACGCGACTCGGACATTCGAGTCTCGACACTACACTCTACTAGACTCGATCACCATCGAGCCAACCCGGCTGCGGCTCCTCGGAGCATACACGATGGGTGCTCCGGAATCGGGCAACCGGTCTCGTGACCTATTGCGGTGGTGCAATGACCCCATCGACTCCAGCTGGTCCGGGGCTGCTGCTCCTGACCGGTGCCTCCCGCCTGCTCCTCCGGATCTCGGATCGTGTAACTCGAGGCGCTCAGCTCGGGTCCATACAAAGCCATCTCCAACTCTGGATCTTCGCATGGAGTGAGCTAAGCCCTCCCACGGTGGATCTTTGCCTCTGCGACCTCGGCGTGGGTCTCTGCAACTCCCGGACTGTCTCGTCCAAGGCGTCCTCCTGGGCGATGATGTACCTCGCCAGGTGGGTGATAGTGGCGTCCTCCTCTACAAGCTCCATCCTCTCCAAACGATTATCTCGACGCGGATGGTGACGAAAGACGGTGCCCTCCAACTCTGCGGAGTAAGTGCGGGCAATCGCCTTGTCGCTCGACGCCGACTCGGATTCGGCCTCAAAAGAAGACCTCCGACCGTGATGTAGATAGGACGGCTCTCCTCGTTCTCTCCCGAGCATACATCGTGATCTTGACATCCCAGCGACGTCAAGTCCGCCTGTACCACCAAGTCCTCGTCTGATGGTCTGTCAAAACCTCCGAGCAATCGCATCATACGCCATAACTCCGCAGCGTATCCTTCGGTGCGCTCTCCATAGGTGTGGATCATCCTCATCTGACAAAATAAACCTTGTTTAACTTAAACAGAGAATAATAAAAATTCAGCATAGGTATGAAACAAGAGAGAAGAGATAAGTCAAGATTTCATTGATATTCTTGCTCAAGTTGATTAGGTCTTTAGAAAATAGTTTTACCCTCCTAGGCACGACCAAACTAGGTTCAAGTCCTACAGTCAGCCTTGCTCTGATACCACCTCTGTCGGGACCCGAATCGCAAATCCGGACCCTCTGTGTATTCTGCGATCCCAGATCACGCTTAGCACACACTGATCATCTGAGGTTGCACATTACGAGACATTCACAAAGATATAAGAATAAATAGTGCAAACATGTATATAAATCGAGTTGTACAACCTTATGGTCTCCTTACAGATAAGTCAGCCACACAGGGCTTACATTATTCAAAGTAAAGAAATAGCAGCGGAACATAAGTAAAGGTCGTGGAAGCCTTCATCTTGCCACAGGCAACCGACTGGGCTTGCCCCCTAGTTGTTCGTATCCTCGATGTACTCCTCCTCCCAAACTGGTGTAGTCTCCTCCACTGATGTTGGGGTTGATAAGCAAGGTGGGGTGAGTACACAAGGCACTCAACAAGTAATGCACAGAATGCAGTGCTATTACTACATGCAAAGCTTATTCCAAAGGGTTGGCTTAAATGGTTCTTTTGCATCAAATAGCAATTTTAAAATAATATCTTAATTAGATTAAAGCATTGGAACAGTTATAAGTAATACTAATTTCTTCAAATGGTTTTTTTCGAAGATTCTCGGCACACAGCCTTAACAGTTCACTTTTAACACTTGGCACACATGCCACTCTTCCCATATTTTGTTTATGAAAATCTACCCTTGATTTGTAATCCCAAGCAATGCTCAATACCGTGAGCACGGCTATTCGAATAGTTTGACACTCTGCAGAGGTTGTACACTTTACCCACATGATACAGCCGCTCACCACACAGGTGATTGTCCGCAACAAAGCTTTTCAGAACTTCTACCTTAACAAAGAACCTCTCCGGTTGCCTTCACTATCACTTCCCTCACACAGAGCCAAGTATAGGACCGGCCAATCACCGTTGGATGGGCACCAAGCCGTAGCAGCAGTGCGCTCCCCATACAGATACACCCCGTGTCTTGTCACCCCGAGGTATCGGAGGAAAGATATCGTAACCCTAGTCAACTAGGTCTGTCCCATATCGACATGTGGTTGTAAGGGTGACTCGGATCAAAGGCTTGCAAGGTGAAGTCCTTAATCGACCAAGGCAAGACTTCCAACACTCAACAATGGCACACAGCCCAATGTGGCACACAGACTCACATCACTCATCAACCCAAAGCCACACAGGCCCACCAGGCACACAGCCTCTTGCCACTTGCCCAGTCTAAATCATTTCCCACCCAGTTGATTATTGTGCAACACATGCCAGCAATAACTCAACATCGGTACGGAACCACACAGGTCGTTGTACCTCAATCTCATCATGTGGCATCATCACACCACTTTTCAAAATACATTCAAAGTCTTTAATCAGTATTGTAGCATTTTTCCGAAAGATCACTCATGATTCGTTGCAAGGCTAAGCATCTACTCACGGTCTAGCCTCCCGTGTTGGCACAATATTAACATCCAACTAATATAATCAAACTTAGGGTGACAATGATTTAGGGCATACCATTAATAATTCAAGGTGGCATAACAAAATGGGTTGATTAACTACATTATCCCGAATCAATTTAAATTCATTTTAAATAAATAAGCATGCATAGTTTCAAAGCATAAACTACATTTTAAAAACCTGGGATCAAAATGATCAAAGCATCACTTGCCTTCAAAGAGTTGCTGGTCTTGTTCCGAAACTTGATCTTGAGCGACGAATTCTTCCTCGAAACTTTCCGGCAAATTTGCGTCTACGCGTACAAACAAAATAGGCAATAAATAGCTAATACAGAAGACTAAATGACCTAAAAAATTCAAATAAAATTAACCATTAAATAGCTCCCAATTTTATGAATTTTTAGAAATTTTAATCACCCAAATCCGAGTTAAAATGCCAAAGTTATAGTCATTTGAAGTTTGAATAAAATCTGAAAATACAGAAATTAAGAAAATCCGATTTTTCTGAATTATTTTTATCGAAATTCGCTTTTATGACGTCGCACCGCATCATGATGACGTCAGACAGAAATGAATTTGGTCGAAATATTTTATAGATAAAAATATTTATGATGTCATCACGACGTCATTTCGACGCGGCACGCCGCAGGTCGCCACGTCGTTCGTCTATGGGTGGGTCCACGGTTGGCTCGGTCCACCGTGGACTTGGTTCCTGAAACGATGCAGCCACGCGGCAAAATCCAGACCGTTCGCTAAAATCGACGGTCAGATCCAATGCCTGCGCGGCTCGGCGACGTCTCGATTTCCGCACGGGCACGCGTCACGCATCGAACGGTCCCCTCGGATCCAACGGCCAACGCACGCGCGAACTCGGCGACGCTTCGGATACGCAGCGACACGCGGCGCAATCGCAACAGCTCGTTTGAAATCAACGGCCGAGATTGGTCACGCTTCGGTCAAAGGAAACACGTGGCCGCACGCGATTGGTTGGAGGTGCGGCGCTATCACCGCCGCACGTTCAAATTTGAACGGCGCGGATCCTACGGCAAAACCAAATCTGAACTCAACCGTTCAGATCCGATCCAACGGCGCGAGGTTGCCTACAAGTTAGAATTGCCTCAGTCTTTTGCTGGAATCCATGATGTGTTCCATGTATCGCAATTGAAGAAGTGCCTGCGTGTGCCAGAGGAACAGATGTCATTGGAAGCCATTGATTTGCAAGAGGATCTTACCTACAAGGAGCAACCAGTGAAAATTTTGGATATCGCAGAGCGTATCACGAGAAGCAAGATCATCCGTTTTTGCAAGGTCCAGTGGAGCCATCATTGTAAGAGGAAGCAACTTGGGAGCGAGAAGAAGATCTCAAGTCCGAGTTTCCCACCTATTCCCTAGCGGACTGAATCTAGGGTCGAGATTCCATTTAAGGGAGGTTTGTAACATCCCAAAATTTGAGTTTTGGAATGTTGGAATTCAAAATTTAACCATTTGCATTTTCTTGAATTAACTCCACTTAATTTGAATTTCTAAATAATAAAAGGATTTAATTTGGCTAAACTATTCATCAAAATCAAGAATTTCAGTTTTAGTTGGGTTCCTTGTGCTCCAAGGAATTTTTCGTATTTTGGGGATTTTTCTGAATTTATTTGATATTTATTTGAATTTATTTGGTTTTATTCGATTCTGGAATTATTTAAAATCGAAAATGATTTTATTTTCGAAAACCTTCTCGGGTGATTCTTGGCCCAGCCGTTTCCCGCCCGCTTCACCCCACCTCGCCTCACCGTTGTTCGCCCCGCAGCCGCCGGCCCGGTAGCGCATCTGCCGTCCGTCTTGCGCTGACGCGTGTCTTGATCCCGATCGCGCCAGCGCGCGCAGCCTAAACCCTAGCCGATTCGAGTCCCGCCGCAAGACGCCTCGGCGTCCGTGCGCGTCCGATGTCGTCCTCCGAGGCTATAAAGCCGAGCCGCACACCGCCCGAGGTCCGCCGTATTCGCGCCGGTTGCCCTCCTTTTCGCCGCCCTAACGCGGCCGTTGCGCCGTGCGCCTCGCGAAAGTTCTCGCCGTGCCGAGCTCTTCGCCGCTTTCCGTCGCCGCCGGTGCCCCTCCGCCGCACCCGTTGGTCTCTTCGAGCTCCCTGCGTCGTCCTCTTTCAGATCCACCAAGTCTCGCGCCCGATCCGGTCATCCTTCGCCGATCGCCGCGTCTTCTTCTCCGTTGCCGGTGAGCCCGCGCCGCCGCTCGCCGTCGTCTTGTGTCGAGCGATCGTGGTCGTTCGATCTCGCGGGTGCGTCCCGGATGGCGCCACGTCCTTCGCCGGCCGCGTTATTTTTCCAGCCGCCCGATCTGGCCGTGCCACCGATGAGCGACGCGTGGCTTGCCGCGTCAGCCGCTCGCTTGTGCGCCGCGTCAGCGCCACCTCTGCCGCCGCGTCAGCCCTAAAGCGCGTCGGTAACTGGCGTCCGCAGCGTGGCGGCGGCGACGGTGAACCCAGCCAGCGCCGTGGACCCGATCCACCGTAAGCGGTGACGTCGGCGTTGCGCAATAAATTCCTTTTCAGTACAAAAATAAATCCGAAAATTCGGATTTTCTGATTTTCTGTATTTTCTCTGAATTTAATCTTTCGGAGGCCGTTCTCGCTCATACGAACTCCGATTGAGGCGATTCAAGTTTCTAAAATTTTCTAAAATCAAGATCTATCTTCCAGAGCCATTTATTTTCAGTTTTGAGCTTGTTTGAGTCTCTGTTTTGTATTTATTTGGTTTCATCGCTTTCTTTTCCGGTAGACGCTAATTCCGAGGGAGCAAACGAAGACTTCGAAGACCAAGATTCAGCACTAGATCAGCAAGGCAAGTCGTAACCTTTGATCATATTGATCCTATGTTTGCAAAAGTAATTTACTTTTATACAATTGCATGCTACTTTGCGTATCAATGTTTATTTAATGGGAGTAGATGTATACCTAGTTGACATTATGCCACTTTGATCAATTGAATGCCATATATCCTTTGATAAACCTAGGTTGGGACATTACTAGTTGGACATAATCATTATACCAACATTGGGTTATCGTAGCTATGCTTAGACATGCTTACATATACGTTGGGATTCATGTCACATGTTGAATAATGTTAATCTTGACTTAATGAGATATTGAATCGTGGCCGTTAGCCACTTTGTAAAATTTGTTGTACCATGGCGGGTTTGCCATTGGTCTTGGTTGAACGAATTGTTTTCCTCGGGCAAGTGATCGTGCGAGAAGGGGTGCTTTCTAGCACGTTGGGATGTGGATGTCTTGCCTGAGACAACTTAAGGACTTAATCTTGTGCGCCATTGAACTGGGTCTAATCGTACTACCACATGTCTGGAATGGGACAGACCTAGCTGATTAATTTGTAATGTCTAGTCTTGAGTCGCCAATGGTGGTGTGGGTTCCGGATGGACGGGTAGATTCACATGGCGCAAGAGGGGCCTTATGGGCGAAACCTTAGCGCAAGCGATCTCGAGCTTAGACATGCATTGGAAAGGCTTTGTCATGATATCTCTGCGACACACCAAAGGAAGTGTGTTAGTAACGTTTGCACAAAGAGATGTTCATGTCTTGTGGGTAAAGTTGTACAACCTCTGCAGAGTGTAAAACTATTCGGATAGCCGCGTCCGCGGTCATGGACAAAGCCCGGGAATTTCACACGGGGTATAGAGTGTTTCATAAAATGTGGAATGTGGAATTGTTTGGATGTGAACGGGGAGTTCACTGTTGTTTTGTTGTCTATCATTGATCTATCAGTTATTTATTTATGTTTTCATAAATATGCTTTCAATCTATTTATTGTATTTCAATTCAAGTTATTGCTTTCTGCAAATGAAACATATAGCCATCCTTATCAAGCCGTGCATAAATGTATTGCATCAATTCCCTATGGCTTGCTGAGTACCTTTGTACTCACGGCTTTATGCCCTTGTTGATCAGTTGCTGAAGGAGATAATGAATCTTATGAAGAGGAATTCTATGAAGACTACGTGGATTAGGAAGGCGTTCCCCAGACGATTGCCTGTGGCATGTCGAATGGTTCAAGTTATCTTTTCCGCTGCAATAGTATTTGTTTCTTAAGCCCTTAAGGCACAATGGTGTAAACATTGACCATAAGGTCGTTTGCTTTATTTAATAATAATTTGCTTCTTCTTAATTAATTCGTTGTATGGAATGATATTACATCTGTGTTTCCACTGTGTGCACTAGCGTGATCCTGGACTAGTGCAGTATACACAGAGGGTTTCGGATTTGTAAATCCGGGTCCCGACAGAGATGGTATCAGAGCCATATCGACTGTAGGTCGCTATCCTAGTTAGCATGGTCTTCAAAATTATTTTCTAAATCAAACCATCAAAATTGGTACTTAATAGTTTTTGTCTCCTCTCAACTTATTCTTAGGTTCTTATTCCTTTCCTTTGCTGAAACATGGTTTCGAAATTTAAATTGATCTTATCCTATGAAACTTCTCAAAGCCTCGAGTCTTCTGTAAGGAATCAAATCAAGGAAGATGATGATCAAGCCATCAAAGACATATCCGAGAAGCCTACCATATAAGTTAGGTTTTTGGTGCTCAACGGTATTTGAGCATGTGTTACCCTTTTCAGTTTAGTTACGTTTAGTCCGCGTATACTAGGATTTTTCTTGCTGGAGCGTCTGGTATGTTGTACACTTGCCTCAAGCACGGTGTTACAACCATACCTTTAATTGAAAAAAAAAAAAAAAAAAAAAACTTGATTTGCCTCCTTAATTTGAAGCCTTTCGGTTATATCCTTTTGTCCCTGGGTATTACCTTCTCCCTAGATGATCTTACCCCGCATCTATCGCTTTTCCTCTTACCTATCAAACCCTTGCGCGCACCTCGGATGGTTGACACTGCTCGAGCCGGTCGCAGATTCTCCAATGGATGCCGGTGCAGTGCCAACGCCAACTCCAACCCCAATGCACCACCACCACGGTGTGATGGACTGAACATGGGACATTTTCTAGCGGCTCGGACTCGGCTTATGAACACAATGATGCGAGAACATGAACAACATGATGAATCAACAGAACTGCATCGCAGTTGCTCTAGCCAACTGTTGAACCAAAAAACCAAGCTGCTGCTTTGCACCTCCTCAAGCTCGTCTCCACCCAAGCTAGCGAGAATTTATGAGGACTCGTCCGCCAACTTTCTCCAACTCTTCGTAACCATTGGGACGCGATGATTGGATCCGCTCCATTGAGAAGAAGCTTGAAATTGCCCAGTGCACCAATCGTGAGAAGGTTCTCTATGCCGCTCATCGGTGGAGGGCACCGCTTTGAATGGTGGGAGAACTACTGATCTTGCCCATGATGATCCTCGGACTATCACTTGGCGAGTTTTCCACCGCTTTCGCCACTCTCATATTCCCGATGGAAAGGTGGAAATGAAGAAGAATGAATTCCGGAGCTTAAGCAAGAAGGGATGTCGGTGAGTGAATACCTTAATAAATTCACTCAACTCGCCGCTACGCACTGGAGGATGTAGCCACGAGATGATGCTCGTCGGAAGAAGTTCAAGCGTGGACTCAATCCAGATTAAAGGTGCAAGTCATTGGCAATGACTATGCAGATTTCAAAGATCGGTAGATAAGGCTATGCTCATTGAGGAATCTCGTCGGGAATTGGAAGAATCCCGTAAGAGAAAGATGATGCAGCATGGAGCCCATCAGAGTCACCAGCAGAGAGTCAGAACCAATGCTCAACACCCTGCTCGTTTCACTCCTCCGAATACATTCAGGACCCCTGCACCAGCACCTCGCCCAGCTCCTCCAGGCAATCGCAACCTCAGCACCAACAGCAACCCACCTCAGAGGAACAGTAATCCAGCTGCAGGAGTCACCTGTTTCAACTGTCATGAACTCGGTCATTATGCCAACAATTGCCCCAGAAAGCAAGCTGTGACGCCAGTCCGTTTTAATTTGGGATCTACGCCAGCCAAGACCCCTGCCCCAGGAGCAGGACGTGGAGTGCCCCAAACTCCTAATCAAGCCACCAGGACTCCGCCGCCTGCTGGAAGAGGCCGCGTGAATCACGTCACCACCGAGGATGCCCAGTCTGCACCAGACGTCATACTAGGTAAGCTCCTAGTCAACTCAGCATCTGCCATGGTTTTGTTTGATTCTGGAGCTACGCATTCGTTTGTTTCTCGGAGTTTTGCTGCAAAGCATCAATTAAAGACAATGCCTCTTAAGACTGTTTTACTAGTGCAATCTCCTGGTTCTGATTTGAGTACGAACCAAGGCTGCCCCGAAGTTAAGATATTAATTGGAGGGGTAGAATTTCTAGCCAACCTTATTGTCCTAGACACCAAGTCCCTAGATGTGATCCTAGGAATGGATTGGCTCTCCAAGAACCAAGCAGTTTTGGATTGTGGGAATAGAGAGATCACCCTAACCAGTCCAGATGGAACCAAGTTAAAAGTTCAAGCCGATTCAGATCAGTCCGAAGGGATTAGAGTTTGTAGTGCCAAAGGAATAAGCTTGGAAGATGTGCCAGTCGCCAGCGAATTTCCTGATGTGTTTCTAGATGAGTTGCCTGGGATGCCACCGGATCGAGATATAGAGTTCTTGATAGAACTAGTTCCTGGAACACCACCCATTTCCAAGAGACCCTATAGGATGCCAGCTAATGAGTTAGCCGAAGTAAAGAGACAGATTAAAGAGCTGCAAGATCAAGGTTTTGTTCGACCAAGTTCTTCGCCATGGGGAGCGCCAGTTCTTCTAGTTGAAAAGAAAGATGGAACTCAGAGAATGTGTGTAGATTATCGCTCACTCAATGAGGTCACCATCAAGAATAAGTACCCTCTGCCAAGAATCGATGATTTGTTTGACCAACTTCAGGAGCCGGAGTGTTCTCGAAGATTGATTTAAGATCGAGTTACCACCAGTTGAAGATTCGTCAAGAGGATATTCCCAAAACAGCTTTTGTTACTCGGTATGGGCAAGATGAGTATACCGTGATGTCCTTTGGATTGACCAATGCCCTGCCTACTTCATGACCTTGATGAATAAGGTATTCATGGAGTATTTGGATAAGTTTGTTGTTGTTTTCATTGACGACATTTCGATCTACTCCAAAAGTGAGGAAGAACATGAGGATCACTTGCGCCAAATCCTATGAAGCTAAGAGAGAATCACTTTATGCAAAGTTTAGTAAATGTGAGTTCGGATGAAAGAAGTTGCTTTCCTAGGACATGTCATATCGGGAGAAGGAGTTTGTTGACCACGGAAAGGTACGAGATGTGCTAAGTTGGGAGTCACCCAAGACGGTACCCCAAATCCAAGTTTTCTTGGAATGGCGGGATATTATCGCCGTTTCATAGAAGGGTTTTCTAGAAAAGCTAGACCGCTCACTCAACTTTTAAAGAAGGAAAAGAAATTTGTTTGGACATCGAGTGTGAGCAAAGTTTTCAAGAATTAAAGAAGTGTTTGACAACGCGCCAAAGATGCTTATTACGCGGATAATAGGAAGGATTTTGAGATATTCGTGATGCATCCCGACAAGGACTCGGTTGTGTGCTAATGCAAGATAAGAAGGTTGTAGCGTATGCTTCGCGACAACTGAGGCCACATGAAGTTAACTATCCTACCCATGATTTGGAATTAGCAGCCGTAGTGCATGCTTTAAAGATTTGGCGTCACTATCTCATTGGTAATCGTTGTGAAGTTTATCACGATCACAAGAGTTTGAAGTATATTTTTACCCAAGCTGACCTCAATATGAGACAAAGAAGATGGTTGGAATTGATCAAGGACTATGACATTGGGATTCATTATCATCCAGGCAAGGCCAATGTCGTAGCCGATGCTTTGAGTAGAAAGAGCTACTGCAACACTCTGATGATTAAGGAAAGTCATTGACCCTTTATAAGGAATTTCAGAAGCTTAGTTTGGAATTGATTCAGGAAGGGTATTTAGCTACCTTGGAAGTACGCCCTACGTTGGAAGATCAGATTCGAGAAGCACAGGTAGATGATGCCGACATTAAGGAGATTAAGAGCAATATGAAGAAAGGAAAAGCCTCAGGTTTCTCTGAAGATGAACAAGGTACTATTTGGTATGAGAAGCGTATTTGCGCACGGATCGTAAAGAGCTTAAGGAATTGATTCTCAAGGAAGCGCATGAGACTTTATACTCCATTCATCCCGAAGTACCAAGATGTATCAAGACCTCAAGGAAAGGTATTGGTGGCCTAGTATGAAGCGTGAGATTGCGAATATGTTGCACTTTGTGATGTCCGCGGAAGGTCAAGGCAGAGCATCGAGGCGGCAGGATTGCTGCGACCATTGAAGATTCCAGAGTGGAAGTGGGAAGAAATTGGTATGGATTTCATTACGGATTTCCTAAAACCCAAGCGAGTTATGACTCGATCGGGTAATAGTGGATCGATTGACTAAGGTAGCTCACTTCATTCCGATTAAGACTACCTATGCGGGAGATAAATTAGCGAGTTATATATGTCAAGGATCGCGGTCTTCACGGAGTGCCTAAGAAGATAGTGTCCGATAGAGGAACCCGGTTTACCTCTCGTTTTTGGCGAGTGCGCACGAAGCCATGGGAACTCATCTCGATTCAAGATCGCCTATCACCCTCAAACCGATGGACTGACTGAGCGTGTGAATCAGATTCTTGAGGATATGTTAAGAGCTTGTGCCTTAACTTATGGTGTCAAGTGGGACAAGTGTTTGCCCTACGCCGAGTTTTCGTACAACAATAGTTATCAAGCCACCGCAAATGTCGCCTTTTGAAGCCTTATATGGAAGTAAGTGCGAACCCTCTCAACTGGAAGGAGTCGGAGAAAGACAATTGTTTGGTCTGCCATCTGCAAGAAGCCGAAGAGCAAGTTCAGCTAATTCGAGACAGGTTGAAGATAGCTCAAAGCAGACAGAAGAGTTATGCAGATAATCGTCGCAGAGATTTGAGTTTCGAGCCCAATGATTATGTTTACCTCAGAGTTACCCTCTCAAAGGAGTTAAGAGATTTCAAGTAAAAGGAAAGCTTGCCCCTAGATATGTGGGACCGTTCAAAATCTTGGAACGAAGAGGCGAGGTTGCCTACAAGTTAGAATTGCCTCAGTCTTTTGCTGGAATCCATGATGTGTTCCATGTATCGCAATTGAAGAAGTGCCTGCGTGTGCCAGCAGAGGAACAGATGTCATTGGAAGCCATTGATTTGCAAGAGGATCTTACCTACAAGGAGCAACCAGTGAAAATTTTGGATATCGCAGAGCGTATCACGAGAAGCAAGATCATCCGTTTTTGCAAGGTCCAGTGGAGCCATCATTCAGAAGAGGAAGCAACTTGGGAGCGAGAAGAAGATCTGAAGTCCGAGTTTCCCACCTATTCCTAGCGACTGAATCTCGGGTCGAGATTCCATTTAAGGGGGGAGGTTTGTAACATCCCAAAATTTGAGTTTTGGAATGTTGGAATTCAAAATTTAACCATTTGCATTTTCTTGAATTAACTCCAGCTTAATTTGAATTTCTAAATAATAAAAGGATTTAATTTGGCTAAACTATTCATCAAAATCAAGAATTTCAGTTTTAGTTGGGTTCCTTGTGCTCCAAGGAATTTTTCTGTATTTTGGGGATTTTTCTGAATTTATTTGATATTTATTTGAATTTATTTGGTTTTATTCGATTCTGGAATTATTTAAAATCGAAAATGATTTTATTTTCGAAAACCTTCTCGGCTGATTCTTGGCCCAGCCCGTTTCCTGCCCGCTTCACCCCACCTCGCCTGACCGTTGTTCGCTTCGCAGCCCGGTAAGCCCAGTAGCGCATCTGCCGTCCGTCTTGACGACGCGTGTGCGGTCCCGATCGCGCGCACGCCGCAGCCAAACCCTAGCCGATTCGAGTCCCGCCGCCGACGCGCCTCGGCGTCCGTGCGCGTCCGATGTCGTCCTCCGAGGCTATAAAGCCGAGCCGCACCCGCCCGAGGTCCGCCGATTCCGCCGCCGGTTGCCCTCCCTTTCGCTGCCCTAACCGCCGCCAGGCGTTGCGTGCGCCTCGCGAAGTTCTCGCTGCGTGCCGAGCTCTTTTCGCCGCCTTTTCCGTCGCCGCCGGTGCCCCTCCGCCGCACCCGTTGGTCTCTTCGAGCTCCCTGCGTCGTCCTCTTTCAGATCCACCAAGTCTCGCGCCCGATCCGGTCATCCTTCGCCGATCGCCGCGTCTTCTTCTCCGTTGCCGGTGAGCCCGCGCCGCCGCTCGCCGTCGTCTTGTGTCGAGCGATCGTGGTCGTTCGATCTCGCGGGTGCGTCCCGGATGGCGCCACGTCCTTCGCCGGCCGCGTTATTTTTCCAGCCGCCCGATCTGGCCGTGCCACCGATGAGCGACGCGTGGCTTGCCGCGTCAGCCGCTCGCTTGTGCGCCGCGTCAGCGCCACCTCTGCCGCCGCGTCAGCCCTAAAGCCGCGTCAGCGCTGACGTCACGCGTGCGCCGGGCGCACGGTGAACCCAGCCCGCGCCGTGGACCCAGTCCACCGTAAGCCGGCTGACGTCAGCGTTGCGCAATAAATTCCTTTTTCAGTACAAAAATAAATCCAGAAAATTCGGATTTTCTGATTTTCTGTATTTTCTCTGAATTTAATCTTTCGGAGGCCCGTTCTCGCTCATACGAACTCCGATTGAGGCGATTCAAGTTTCTAAAATTTTCTAAAATCAAGATCTATCTTCCAGAGCCATTTATTTTCAGTTTTGAGCTTGTTTGAGTCTCTGTTTTGTATTTATTTGGTTTCATCACTTTCTTTTCGGTGAGACGCTAATTCGAGGGAGCAAACGAAGACTTCGAAGACCAAGATTCAGCACTAGATCAGCAAGGCAAGTCGTAACCTTTGATCATATTGATCCTATGTTTGCAAAAGTAATTTACTTTTATACAATTGCATGCTACTTTGCGTATCAATGTTTATTTAATGGGAGTAGATGTATACCTAGTTGACATTATGCCACTTTGATCAATTGAATGCCATATATCCTTTGATAAACCTAGGTTGGGACATTACTAGTTGGACATAATCATTATACCAACATTGGGTTATCGTAGCTATGCTTAGACATGCTTACATATACGTTGGGATTCATGTCACATGTTGAATAATGTTAATCTTGACTTAATGAGATATTGAATCGTGGCCGTTAGCCACTTTGTAAAATTTGTTGTACCATGGCGAGGTTTGCCATTGGTCTTGGTTGAACGAATTGTTTTCCCTCGGGCAAGTGATCGTGCAGTAAAGGGGGTGCTTTCTAGCACGTTGGGATGTGGATGTCTTGCCTGAGACAACTTAAGGACTTAATCTTGTGCGCCATTGAACTGGGTCTAATCGTACTACCACATGTCTGGAATGGGACAGACCTAGTGATTAATTTGTAATGTCTAGTCTTGAGTAACGCCAATGGTGGTGTGGGTTCCGGATGGACGGGTAGATTCACATGGCGCAAGAGGGGCCTTATGGGCGAAACCTTAGCGAGGCGATCGAGCTTAGACTGCATTGGAAAGGCTTTGTCATGATATCTCTGCGACACACCAAAGGAAGTGTGTTAGTAACGCTTGCACAAAGAGATGTTCATGTCTTGTGGGTAAAGTTGTACAACCTCTGCAGAGTGTAAAACTATTCGGATAGCAGCGTCATGGTCATGGACAAAGCCCGGAATTTCACACGGGTATAGAGTGTTTCATAAAATGTGGAATGTGGAATTGTTTGGATGTGAACGGGAGTTCACCGTTGTTTTGTTGTCTATCATTGATCTATCGCTTATTTATTTATGTTTTCATAAATATGCTTTCAATCTATTTATTGTATTTCAATTCAAGTTATTGCTTTACGCAAATGAAACATATAGCCATCCTTATCAAGCCGTGCATAAATGTATTGCATCAATTCCCTATGGCTTGTCGAGTACCTTTGTACTCACGGCTTTATGCCCTTGTTGATCGATTCTTGTCAAGGAGATAATGAATCTTATGAAGAGGAATTCTATGAAGACTACGTGGATTAGGAAGGCGTTCCCGCACGATTGCCCGTGGCATGTCGAATGGTTCAAGTTATCTTTTCCACGCAATAGTATTTGTTTCTTAAGCCCTTAAGGCACAATGGTGTAAACATTGACCATAAGGTCGTTTGCTTTATTTAATAATAATTTGCTTCTTCTTAATTAATTCGTTGTATGGAATGATATTACATCTGTGTTTCCACTGTGTGCACTAGCGTGATCCTGGACTAGTGCAGTATACACAGAGGGTTTCGGATTTGTAAATCCGGGTCCCGACAAAAATTCCAGAAAAATTACTTTGAGATGTTTGGAATTCCATTAAAATATTTGCAATAAAACTTTGCAAAAACTTTTCCATTATTTAATTGTTTTCAAGAAAAGTCCTATTTGAATAAATCCAAATAAACTTAAATAAATTCCCAAAAATTCAAAAAAATTCAAAAATACTCCAAAATTTAAATTAGAGCAAAAATTAGGGTGTTACATATGTTTATCATTGACGGTTTTTTTATAAAACCGTCTGTGATTTCTCTCAGCAATATAAAATACAGAGGCCCGAGCTTTTGGTGCATTTTAGGGTTTCGGGATCTATTTTCATTTGGCTGCGGCTATGAGGCGATTTGGTAAAAGAAGACCGTTGATTTTGAAGGGTGATTGAGGGTCCATTTGATTTTGGTGATCTAAGGTTAGTAATGGTGTCTAATTGCAGTATGTTCAAGATCTAGCTTGGTAAGGATAGAATTTGATGATTTTTTAGATTTAGTTTGTAGATTCATGTGTTCTTTCTATGTAAGGGTAGTAATGGGTTTTAATTGCATTATATTCATGATCTAGCTTGGTAAGGAGATAATTTGAAGAGAGATTAATTGTATGTAGATGTAGCTTGTAGATCCTTGTACTGTTCTTTTCTATATTTAAGCAGGTTAATTAGTATATAATTTCTTAGATTCTAATTAATTGCTTTGTATTCAAGATATTACTTAGAAGAGAAATTTGAAGATTGTTTAGATCTAGCTAGCTTGTAGGTCCATGCATGTGCAAGTTCTTTGTGATCAAAGGTTAGGAATTGGTTAAATCTAACTGCATTATTATATATATAAGATTTAGGTAGCTAGTTTGGTAAAGAGAGAATTAATTTAAAGATCGTGTTTAATTAGATATGTAGCTTGTAGATGCATTTGTTTGTTTTGTTCGAAGGTAGTAATTGGTTATAATTTAGCAATGTGTGCATAAGGACACCTAGTTTACTTTAATATTTATCACTAAATGCTATATGCTTGGCGTAGATGGACCAAAGATGGATGTACACTAAGAACCGTGTGAGTGCCGAGTACATTAATGGCGTCTCCGCTTTTAGAAGAGCTGTAGAAGAGGATATGTTTAATAAGGGGGTGCAGTTTATGTCTTGTCCGTGCATTGACTGTGAGAATCTAAAGATGTTTCGAAACTTTTCGCAGATCGAAGCACACTTGATTATGATGGGTTTCAAAAGGGGGTATACATGTTGGACTAGTCACGGTGAAGAGCAGGAGATACAAGAAGAAGGTAGTATTAACATGGTCGACGAAGTCAATGATATATCGGATGATCATATCGATTGTGGTTCCGATGAGGATAGGTTGCAGGAAGATAATCTGAATCTGATGCTGCGCGATGTAGAAGGGAACCGTGATGATAGAGAATATGGTAAATTCTGGGGCTTGATGGAGGACTCGGAGAAACCTTTGTTCCCAGGCTGTAAGTCGAAATACACAAGGTTGTCATCCGTGCTTGAACTGCTGAAATTGAAAGCAAGCAACGGTTGGTCCGACAAGAGTTTCACAGCGCTGTTACGTTTATTGGCGGACATGCTTCCCGAGGGAAACGAGTTGCCGACAACCACCTACAAAGCTAAGAAGGTTCTTTGTCCCTTGGGAATGGATGTAGAAAGAATACATGCATGTCCGAACGACTGTATCCTGTACCGCCAAGAGTACACGAACTTGCACATATGTCCTGTGTGCAACGCATCCCGATACAAGCGTAAGAGTCATTTGGATGATGACAGCGATGGCATCCAGGTGATGAAAGGACCTCCTGCTTAGGTGGCATGGTATCTGCCTATAATTCCTCGTTTGAAGCGTTTGTTTGCGAACCCAAATAAGGCAAAACCGTTGCGTTGGCACTCGAAGGAGTGTAAGAACGATGGAATGCTAAGGCACCCTGCTGATTCCATCCAATGGAGAAACATCGATAGGAGGTTTCAAGAATTCGGTGAGGATCCGAGGAATATAAGGTTTGGATTGAGTACAGATGGAATGAATCATTTCGGTAACATGAGCAGCCGGCATAGCACTTGGCCCGTGAATCTCTGTATCTACAACCTTCTTCCTTGGTTGTGTATGAAGCGGAAGTACATTTTGTTGTCTGTACTTATCCAAGGACCAAAACAACCTGGGAACGATATTGATGTGTACCTAGAACCATTGGTGGAAGATCTGAAAACACTATGGGTTCCCAGGGTACAGGTATGGGATGTGTACAAACGAGAGAACTTCACTTTGCACTGCCTTTTGTTCTGCACCATAAATGATTATCCTGCCCTTGGTAACCTATCAGGCTAGACTACAAAAGAAACCAAAGCCTGCACTCACTACTTAGACAATACCGAGAGTGTGTGGCTGAATCACTTGCGCAAAACTGTTTACATGCATCACCGTAGGTTCCTTCGGAGGAATCACCCATACCGCAAAATGAAAAAACAATTCGATGGAACGAACGAAGATGGCTTAGCTCCAAAGCCTTTAAGTGGGATAGATGTCCATGATATGGTTAAGAACTTGGAAGTTGCATTTGGAAAGGGGCGTAAATCGAGGTCCCGTGAGAAGAGCACGTGGAAGAAGAGATCAATATTTTGGGACCTACCTTATTGGGAGCACCTAGAAGTTTGGCACTGCATCGACATGATGCACGTGGAGAAGAATGTTTGTGATAGCTTGATTGGTCTCTTATTGAATATTAAAGGAAAATCAAAGGACAGTATCAATGCACGCCTTGACTTGGTCGATATGGGCATAAGACCCGAGTTAGCACCGAAAGAGACAGATACAGGCCGAACATACTGCGAACCCACTTATTACACTTTGTCTAAGGCCGAGAGAACTGAACTGTGCTAGTGCTTGCATGGTGTGAAAGTTCCGTCCGGTTACTCCTCTAACATGAAGAGACTTGTTTCGATGCAAGATTTGAAATTAGTTGGCATGAAGTCTCATGATTGTCATGTGCTGATGACACAAATGCTCCCTGTGGCAATTAGAAGTATTTTGCCAGTCAAGGTCCGGGAGATAATCACGAGGCTGTGTTATTTCTTTAACACAATTGCTCACAAGATCATCGATCCCGAAGCACTAGATGCACTGCAGGCTGAGGTGGTGATGACTCTATGTAATCTTGAGATGTATTTCCCTTCGTCGTTTTTCGATATCATGGTCCATCTCGTTGTTCACCTTGTGATAGAGATAAAGATATGCGGGCCCGTGTTCCTATGTAGTATGTACCCATTCGAGAGGTATATGGGAATTCTCAAGTCCTACGTACGGAATCGATCTCGGCCGGAGGGTAGCATTGTCGAAGGTTATACAACCGAAGAAGTCGTAGAGTTCTGCGTCGATTACATGGCTCAGGTCGAATCAATAGGTGTGCCTCGATCTCACCATGAGGGGAGACTCCAGGGCATCAGGACCATCGGAAGGAAATCAATCATGCCTGATCCGGCTTCCTATGCTCAAGCTAATTTCATAGTTTAGCAACACATGGTTGTAGTGTCCCCGTACATCGATGAGCATAAGCACTGGCTACGGCAAGAGAATCTGATGTGGCAAGAGTCTTGGATCACGAGACAGCATAGCCTTCAGTTTAACAGATGGCTGAAGGAGCGACCCATCACTGGGACCTCGTCAGGTTATACGCTCACATGGTTGTCAAAAGGGACAACATTTACAGTTGTAACATGGAAAGGATACGACTTAAATGGGTACACATTTTACACGAGAGATCAGGATATGAAGAGCACAAACTAGAACAGCGGTGTACGCATTGATGCATTCAACACTGTTGGGTCAACGAGGAGCTCCTACTATGGGTTCATAGAGGAGATTTGGGAGCTCGACTATGTACTATTCAAGATCCCCTTATTTCGGTGTCGTTGGGTCCACCTCCAGCACGTGATGGTTGACAAGTACGGTGTCACTACTGTCGACCTCGCACGCGTCGGATACTAAGATGAACCATTCATACTCGCTAACCAAGCTGTTCAAGTATTCTATGTAATCGACCCATCCAACAAGAAGAGACATGTAGTTCTTCAGGGAAAAAGGAGGATTGTCGAAGTAGAGAATGTAGTAGATGAGGAAGAATACAATCAATTCGAAGAGTTGCCTCCTATCGGGAAGAGCATCACACTCCAAGAAGAACAACCCGAAGAAGCTAGCTACACACATGTCGATCATCATGAAGGGCTAATTTTTATACAAAAGAATAAGCAAGTGGAGTTATGATTTTAAGTGTACTCTAGAAGTACATAGAGTTGTTTGTAATGAGATGCTCGAAATTAAAAACAACTTTGTGTATATATGCATCTGATTTATTTAATATAGTTTCCTTTTCCTTTACTGATATTGCTTCATCTACAATTCCATATACATTATACATTATGTCAAGAAGGCCAAACTATGGATTTACCTTAGCAATGAAGGTCTGTGTCAATCTTCATCACAGACAGTTTTAAAATAGAACTGTCTGGTATATTTTATATCACAGACGGTTCTAATACATAACCGTCTGCGATAAAAACTATCGCAGACGGTTCTAATATAGAACCGTCTGTGCTAAAATAATATTACAGACGGTTCTATTTACGAACTGTCTGTGATGTTTTTATAACAGACGATTCTAAACTAGAACCGTCTGTGATATGGGAGACCTATAAAAATGCCACTCTTGCTGATCATTCATTCTCCACTCACGCGCTCAAAACCCTAGCTTCATCTCCGCCCCCTCATCGACGCCTCCCCATCGCCAACGCCGCCCCCTCGTCGACCCCTCCCCATCGCCGACGCCGCTCCCTCGCCGACGCCTCCTCATCGCCGGCCCCGCCCCCTCTTGGACCCGCCTCATCCCCATCGCGCCGCCGACCGCCTCATCCCCGTTGCCGAGCCGAGGTATGGCTCTCCTCTCTTCCCTCTCTCCCGAAACCCCGGCCCTCTCTTCATCTATATTGGACTGATTCATTTGGGCATTTAGGGTTAGATCTGTTGGTGCCAGATTATGCTAAATTCATGCTGAGGCTTAAGTTTCATAGCTTTTGGAATTCTGCAGTAGTGTAACTGAAGCTACTAGTGATGTGCTCAAGCTGCAGATGAACTCGCTCAAGCATTAGTGGTAGTAGCACTACTCCGTTTTGCATCTCGACCATTTTTGAGTTGGTGTTGTTGAGATTGGGCATAAAGTGGTCACTATCCTAATCACATGTTGCACAGCTTATTTGCAAGTTGTTTAGTATAATTGTAAGCAGTAGAACAAAAAAATATATAGCAGATTACTTGGTTGGAATGGCAGATTTCCATGAGAACCTGCATGTGGTCTTTGCCTTCATTTGAGGTCTCTTGCTTGTGCTTGACATTTCAGATTAACATTGCAGTAATGACCACTCAAGCAATATTAATTCTTCTGAGAACTTATAACTAAAATATCATGAATTGTTTTGTATGTTGTCACTTGTAAGCATTATTAATTCTCTTCACTTACCTTCTCTTCAATTTGCTTCTCTGAACTTATCTTCTCTGAACTACCTTTGTACCCATTAAATAAAAGCAGCCATCAATTGGTAGCCTTCCATGCTTGTTTACTTTTCTTTCCTGTTGAGCTACGACAACCAGCCTAGATTGCAAGATGGTGTCCCCTCATTCGCCGTCTGAAGGATGTGATGAGTCATCGAAAAGAAAACCTCCTTGAGGTCCAAGAGGAGCAAATAAAAGGCCCACGGAACGATATACCATCACGGCGGTTGATCGAAAGGATGGGGCCCCCACCGAACCAAGAAAGGCAGTGAATGCATTTAGGACATTGTGCGGGATAGTCGCACGGGAACGGGTCCCATCACTTGTCCATCCTGGAAGTCGTTGACTGATGAGAGCCGCAACGACTTGGTGACAGAAATTATGTCTTCGTTTGATATCCCAGAAGACTTTGTGAGCTTAGTGCGACGGTATGCACTGCTAGTGGCGGGAAAGCCGTGGAAGAATTTCAAGAGCACTCTTGTCAAGGAATATGTCAATAAGGACAGGACTCCCTTCTCTAAGTACGGGTTCATTACTGAGGACGTATGGAAAATTTTTGTTGAGGCGAAGACGACGGATGAATTCGTGCATCAAAGTGAAGCCCACAAGGCCCTGCAAGCAAGGAGCACCCACCCCCACAGACTTAGCACCGCTGGGTACGTGGGGAAGAGGGACCAATGGGAGAGGAAGGACGAGGAGGCCTGTGTGCCATTTGCATGTATCATTGATCGACGCGCCAGAGACTGGCTGAGAGCAAGGTCAAGTGCCACGTCTTCCGGCACCGTCTCCTTTACAAACCCCGTGGACGAGGAAGTCTGCAAACGACTGGTAAGATATCGGACTTCCAATTTTGTGCGTAATTAGTCCGTAATTTCGTAAGTGAATTAACGTTTCGAGATCTTGCAGGTAGCGTTGAGTACACAATGTTCCGAGGGAACTTTTTTGCCAGACAGGGAGAAAGATGTACTCTCCACAGCCTTGGGAAACAAGGAACACCCTGGATGCACGCGAGGCGTTGGGATTTTTGTTCCCTGGAAGTCAGGATTTCCAGGCGACTCAGACAAATACCAGAGTAGGAAGAGAACCAAAGCAGAGTGAGAGGAACGACTGGTACAAAGGATTGAGGAAAGACTAAGAGAAGAATTCAACAATAAGATAAAAAGCCTCGAGGAAAGGCTCAATAATCAGCCTGCGTAAGTCCCAGATGTATGTGGGCAAATCAGCCCTACTACCAAAAAGGGCAGCTGTGCGTCTGCCACTCCCACAGATGAACATGGGAAATCTCCTATCTGTGACATAAAGGTACTTATATATGTCTTGAATGCTCCATACAAATAGCTGTTGGACGCAGTAGCTAATTGCATACCATTATGTAGGTGGACACGCGGTGCACTCTCCAAGTGAGACTTGTCCATGGTGCCATTCTTATTCCGGCTGCTTTGGGGGTCGCGTATCCGTTTATTGAAGGGGCGCTAGTACATGGCACCCTTGTGGCACCGGGATTCATGAAGGTTAGTGTGGACAGTGTAAATGATAATTTCAAGACCGTCCCACTACCGATGCCCCCAAACGACGAGATTGTGACACTGGGGGACGCCATTCGCACTTTTATCCGGTGGCCTGCAGCGACATCTCCCTGGACGCCCATCCTCCATCACCGGAGCTTCCCCAACTGCCTGAGTCATATGTTGCACCTCAGCAGGGCACCAAATCGGCTCCCGTGCCCCCTGCATCAAAGGACATTCAGTGGGATGGTGCCCACTCGTCTCCCGTGCAGACTCCTTATGGCAGAAAAAAAGTCAATGGCAAAACAAAGCAGATCACGAAGAAATTGGACTATCCAATTGCCCCGCTGACCCGAGTATACCAGCTAGGAGAGCCTTTTGTAACAGGAGAGCGCATGAAGAACCTTTCTATTGCTTGCGTTAGATTACAAAATTGGTGCATGGAATAAGCTAAAAAGCTAGTGCAAGACTGCATAACGAGTATCTCGGTCAGTTTCAAGTCTGAGCATCTATTCAACGAGTCATCAAGGGGATTCTTCACAGCCGACTTCAAGGACCTTTTTGACGTCTTCAACTTCGATGCCCTCGACGCTGCGCTCTTGAGATGCTGGACATTGTAATTGTGTGCATTCACAATCTACATTCGTGTAATATCGATAAAAGTCATATATATATATATATATATGACTCAATGCTTTTGTATATTTAGATACATGATCCGGGAAGCGAGACAGAACAAACAACCGATGGGTTTCCTGGACCCACACATAGTCTCGAAGCAAACAATGGACTGAGATTTAGGATTTGTCGATAAATACATCGGAGAGGCTTTGGCGGCTCAAAAAGATAAAGAGTTCATACTTTTACCCCATAACCCAGGGTAAGTGCTAGTTTGATTTGCACTATACTCGCAACTCTATTCTGTTAATTGACCATGCTGACATACCTGTGTAGGTTTCACTGGGTTCTCATTGTAATTCATCCATCGACGAATCGGGTTATTTACCTTGATTCCTTACAGAGTGGCAACCACGACTTACATCCTATCACAAAATTAATCACCAGGTAATTAATCACGTTTCCTCCAAAGATAACATGGTCATGTAGGTTGTTCAACTTGTATGTTTCTCCTGGAATAGCTGAGGCTAACCTCTTGCAATCACGTAGCGCGTTCAAAGTGTACAAAGCTTATGGAGGGCCTTCTGGCAAGGACATGGCGAAGCTGAATCACAATTTTAAGTTTTCGGTATCTGCTGTACACAATAATCCTATGTAAAATATGTAATAATGATTCTGGAACTAACCAAATCTATATTTGCAGTGCCACCAGTAGGGAAAGGGAAATAACCGTTGTGGATTTTACGTTTGCCACAACATGGAACTCCTTGTCACTAAGAAAACACCCAATCAGGTAACAAGCTGCGTTGGAAGAGGCTGATCCGAGCGAATTTGAGGACAGCTTTGTGCCTTCTTGCTCAGTCAAGTCTTAAACAAAAAAGGCTAGTTCCACGCTGCCTTATAACTTGAGGAGTCGTATTTTTTTCTGAATTACCATTTGGGTTAATTGTCAAACTTGTGTTGTGGATTTGTAAATTGTAGTTGTGTTTTCTATTAATTGGTTAATGCTATTGAGTTACATTTGGTTAATATATCTGAGTTCATTTCTGAAAGAGATGTGCCATGCAATATTAATCTATATGTAATATGCTTCGCGCTGTGATGTAATCTGAGTTGATTGATGAATTGGATGTAATGCCTGTAATCTGAAATGGTTGTATTGTTTTTGTAACATGAGTTTAATTATTCTGTTATCTGCTTTTTTCTAAAGGGCGTGGCTAGCATTTCCTCAGACTAGCCAATAAATAGAAAAATAGTTGTCTGTTGGAAGTCTTATCACAGACGGTTTTTAATTAAAACCGGTCTGTGATATAAAGATGTAACAGATGGTTAAAACTAAAACCGTCTGTGATGTAATGATGTAACAGACGGTTTCAAACAAAAACCGGCTGTGATATCATCACATCATAGACGGTTTTTAAATAAAACCGTCTGTGATGTTATAATATCACAGACGGTTTTAGTTTAAAACCGTCTGTGATATATTCTATCACAGACGGTTTATGAACAGTCTGTGATATGCCGTAACATCACTGACACATGGTTACAGACGGTTCGAGAAACTGTCTGTGATGACATTTTTGAACCGTCTATGATAAGCTTTTCTGTAGTAGTGTTTTAAGTTGAGCACCGTGTTCGCAAGGAGCTAAGAAAGCCAAACACTAGATTGGTTCCAAGTAATTCGCCTCCGTTTAGCCAGATTTGGAGTTTTTCGCAAAGTGCTGCCGTTGGAGAGAAGTCGCCGATTAGCTGTTGGTGGTGAGTCCTGAGACTCCTACCTCAACATGTTCATCTCGTCACGTTCTAGATGATGCTCACATTGGTTCATGGCGGGGATAGCCGGAGTGCACCGTTGTCTTCAAGCCTGAGCCGCAGCTCTTTGTTTCCTGCCACCATCACTCGAGAGGTCCGATGGCCGCATCGTCCATGTCAGAGTGATTGCCAAGTCAAGGGCTTCAAGGAAGTGTGTCCCGGGGTAGTCGAGGAGGCTCATCAGCGACCATTGGGCTATGCGCATCACTAAGGTGATGTGGCATCACCCAGTGTGTGCCATGTGTCCAGTGACGTCAACATGATGTCATCGTGACTTTAGTGTGAGTATGACATGTGGGCCCCCGTACATGTCTCTGCGGGTTTAATTTTTGGAAAAAATTATTATTTTTAAATTAAAATTAGCCAAGCCCACTTCTCAGTCAATACTTCAACAATATTCTATTTTCATTTTCTTTTTTTGAATTTAATTTCTAGGAAGTACTTTGAGATTATGTTCTCCATCATACGAACACTAATTTGGCCTATTCAAATTTCTAAATTGATCTAAATTCAATTTCTATTTTTTGGTGAATTTTATTTGATTTTTAGAGTTTGTTTTGTTTATGTTTATTTTGGTTTCAACATTCTTTCCGCGTAGACGTTGAAGTGCTAGGTGTAAAATTGAGGATGCCGACTAGAGGGGGGTGAATAGGCGGCTATAAATTTTTTTTTACGATTAATTAAAATCTCGCCTAAGTACCCTTATGTTAAAACCTAAATGATAATAGATACGAAGTGATAAATTAAGGTTTTGACAATTAAAACCTAAATCAACTAGGGCACTAAGTGCACTAATTATCTATGTCTAACAACAATTTGCAATCCTAAATATAAGCAATCAATCAATCAATTCTATAAACATAAGTTGCTTGAATGTAAATAAAGAATTACAAACACAAAGAGACATGATACTTTTTACCGTGGTGTTCGGAGACTTACCGTCTCCCCTAATCCACATTGAGGCAAGCCCAAACCACTTTGGACGGGCTCCACAAATTGAGCACACGCCTTGATTCCACTAGTTGTAGCTCTTTTCCCCTCCGAGTAGGTGAGCTCCAACCTTCACAACTTTGCCGGGCCTTCTCACAATCTCTTTGAGAAGGTCACCGCGCACGACGCCTCCACACGTCGTCTAGGTGTCGGCAAACACCAAGAGTAACAAGTCAATCCCTCTAGCTTGAGCTCCACCAAGTACAACATATGTACAATGGTGATCACCGAGTGCAACACATGCACAAGGCTTCCCTCAAGTGCAACACATGCACAAGAGGCTCTTAATCCACTTCTAATTGCAACACATGCAATTAGAGCTCACTCTTAGTTCAAAAACTAAATTGGAGAGTGCAACACATGCATAACTCAACCACAAAGAGCAATGAACCCTCCAAAACCCCAGCAACACACAAATGACAGTCCCTAAAGCTTCTTATATAGCCTCCACAAGAAAAACTAGCCATTGGGGGGTAGAATGGGCAGTATGACCGGGGTCACTTTGGTGCATTTTCAAGATTTAGGTCACTTTGGGGGGCAGAGAGGGTCCGGTTATACCGCTGGTAGGTATGACACTCCGGTCATACCACTGCTACAACTACGAAAAAGCTCATAACTTTTTACTCCGAACTCCGATTTAGGTGATCTTGGACTCTATGTGAAGCTTATCACAAGGATTACAATCTCCACCCATTTTTAAGATTTAAGCAACCATAGATATTTTTAAATATCACAAAAACAAAACTCTAATGTAATCACCTAAGTCTAAAATCTGATTTTTCGA
Source organism: Otatea glauca (assembly GCA_036346275.1). NCBI lineage: Eukaryota > Viridiplantae > Streptophyta > Magnoliopsida > Poales > Poaceae > Otatea > Otatea glauca. Next base: position 19,431,623 of record CM070720.1, read on the forward strand.
AATCTCTCACATAGACTTGATCAAAGGCATGACTACAAGCTAGCAAGAGTCAATAAGATCAAATATTGAGCCATGTGATGATCAAATCATGATCAAAACAATTTTGCAAAATATATTTGCAAAATCTAATCACATGCTCCAATATCAAATGCATGAACATCAATATTTTGCAAAACACATTTGCAAATATAAATATTGTAAACAAGAGCAATCAAGATCATATCTTTGAGCCATGTGATAATCATTATATGATCAAATCAATTTGCAAACACATTTGTAAACTCTATTCACATGCTCCAAGATAAGATTCAACACATGATCAAAGCATAAACCTATATTAGCCTTTGTGATGATCAACACATGATCAAGTCACAAGATAAGACTTCGATGAATGTGCTCTCTATTTGTAACACATGCAAATATCTAGCTCCATACAAACAACCTCTTAAACCCACTTGCATAAGCTATCTCCCTTTTGCAACACATGCAAAATCCAATTAAGAGAGTGAGCTAGAGTGAACCGGATTGAGTTCATCAACACATGATAAAGCTCAAGCTAAAAGACTCAACCCCTCTTAATAGTATGGCACCTAACTAGCAACCCAGTTTTCCATCCAAACACCGAGACCAATAAAAGACTAGGAACACATCCTTAGCCCTAGCTAGTTATACCTTTGCCTTTAGCACATCCACTTAGAGCTTTTATGATTTCCATCATCTTTTCTCCAAGCCGGGTCCTTTCTTCTTGTTCATCAACACATGATAAACCTTCTCTAGCTCCACTTCACTTCGGGATTCATCCTTGAAGCTCATCAATGCATAATGGCTTCTTCTTCTCGATTCTTTGTTTTCTTGGATTCAACCTACTTCACAACTCATGGAAGATTGTTAGTCCAACAAACACGGTTGCCTCCGTCATCAATTGCACTCCATTAAAGTATAATGGATGCCCCCACAATCGATTGAGCACAACCCTAATCAATTTGAATGGTTTAAAGGTGTCTTGAGTACTTTGATGCAACTAATGCTTCATTATACTCAAGAACTTTTCGCTTGTCCTTAACCAACGAAGAAACACTATCAACACATGATGAAGCGTTCTTTGATTGATTGAAAGACAACCGGACTCAATTAAATTTCATTTAAATTGACATGAGTATATATTAACTACACAAGTTTCATATACTCATTTGGATGGAAAGTAATGATCCAAATATATTTGAGTGATGCAAAGGAATCAATACTTTTGGGGCCATCAACTATAGAATAAAGTCCATTAAATATGTGCATATAAATAGTTGAACTTTGGAATCAATATGCACATAATCAATCTTGGATAGCATTTGAGTTTATCCTATATTAACATGAGTATACGACAACTACACAAGTTAAATATACTCAAGGGATTGTTTCAAAGTAATGATCCTTTGTATAGAAAGATGAATTAGATCAATACTATTGAAAAATGAAGGTAAAGTTTGAACTCTCCCTAAATATGTGCATTCATGTACATATGGAATTGAAAACATTATGCACATCTTAAGATTGAGATTACGGTGAAGCTCATCCTTTATCTTGAATCCAAGGAATGCATCTAGAAATAATAGAGTTGTATTGGATGCATACCTTTGGGATTTCCATTTTTCAATGAGATGAGACTAATCAAAGATATATACTCAATAAAAGATTTAGTCTCATATTTAGATTTATCAATATGATCGTGAATATTATATCCAAGGAATGCAACAAGATATGATAATTAGAACTCGAATGCATACCTTTGATATTTTCATATTTTTCATCCAAAAGAGACTAAAGAGAGTTAAGCTCAACAAAAGAGTTAGTCTCATAAAAGGATTTCCATTAATTAACAATTGAGACTAATCAATATTATGATTATCAAAAGAGTTAGTCTCAATATTAGATTTGTCATTAACACCAAAACCAAATTAATGGAGCTTGAACTTTCACTAGGAGCATTCAAATTTGAAGAGTTGACTCAAGTTCAAGATCAAGAGTTGTTCTAAGGCACGTTGTGCTTTTATCATGTTGAGTTGTTGATGGCATGTGTTGCACAATAATCAATTGGGGTGGTAAATGATTTAGATTGAGACAAATGGCAAGAAGTTGTGTGCCAAGGGTCTGTGTGACATTTGGATTGGAAATTCTATGTGAATCATTTTATATGGTTTTTGAGATTAATTGGAAGTCTTACTTCGATCAATTAAAGATTTAACCTTGTAAGCTATTGAACTAGGTTAATCATACAACCACATATCTGTTATGGGCCAGACCTAACTCAGTAAGTTACCGAGTCTTGACATATATCATCTTAGGAGGATAACGAAGCTGTGTGCAGTTGGAGAATGTATGTTGTAGTGGCTCCACATCTTCAACCATGATTATTCCTAGTACAACGATGAGTCCCTCTTATTCTTTGCTCTGTGTGAGGGAAGGATAGTGAGATTAGGCTTATCGGGAGTATCTATGTTTGGATAAAGTTTTTGAAAGTTTTGTTATGATCTTCTTAGTCACACATCGATTGGTACATGTTTTGGCCAATATTATAAGATTGATCATATATTGTGGGTAAAGTGTATAACCTCTGTAGAATAACCTATTCGAATAGCCATGTCCCCAGTTAAGGACAATTCTCAGAAATTTCAGTTAAAGATTAGATTTTATAAAATAAAACTTGGAAAGGGAGGCTGTGTGCCAATGGAAGTAATGGAATTTAGTTTAGGCTATGTGACAGTTTATTTTGAGAAAATACTTGAAAGATTTATTATTATTATTATTATTATTTGTTTTACTGTCATTTCAATCTATTTATTGTATTCAATTGAAAATGTGCTTTACTGCAAAATAGCAATATTAGCCATTCTTTGGAACTTGTATATAGTTATAATAGACTTGCATTCTGTGCACAACTTGTTGAGTGCTTTATGTACTCACCCTTGCCACAATCAAATCATTAATTGAAGAGGATTCTATACCTGCTATGGAGGCGGAGAATTAATATAGGGTGAACTTTGTCAGTTGCGTGTGGCATATTGATGGGAGTTTAAGCTTGTGTGGTCTAATAATGTAAAGTCGACCTTAAGGTCATCCAAATATCTTATATTCAATAAATATAGTTTTTGTTATGTTTCCGTTGTGTATGATTTGAGTGTTACATCTATATTGCCATTGTGTGCACTAGCGTGATCATGCACAGAGGGTCTGGATTTACAAATTTGGGTCCTGACATCAGATCATATGATGAATTATGATAAGCTTAACTTAATGAAATATGGAATTGTGGCGGGTAGCCACTATTGTAAAATTTGTTATGCCATGGCAGGGTATTCCATTGGTCTTAGTTAAACAAAATAGTTTCACACTGGCAATTGATCATGCAGTAAAGGGGATACTGTTAGCACAATTGGGATATGGATGTCTCGCTCAAGACTATTTAAGACATTAATCGTATGCACCATTGAACTGGGCCTAAACATACAATCATATGTTTGGTATGGGGTAGATCTAGCTGATTAGTTTGCAATGTCTTAACTTGAGTACTACTAGTTGGTGGCCACTCCTACAGAATGATACATCACTATCACTTCATCTGGGTAGGTTCTGAAGTTTCTAGGAAAAATTGATTGTGATATATGACTTCGGAGGGGTGTTAGTAATAATCACAATCGGTTCCCAGGTTAGAAGTGATTGTGATGTAGAACTGGGCACATCACAATCAGTACTCGTCTCAAAACTAATTGTGATATACCCATTCACACCACAATCGGTTCTTATCTCAGAATCGATTGTGATGTGCATGGGTACATCACAATCGGTTCTGAGATGAGAACTGATTGTGATGTGCATGGCACATCACAATCGTTTCTAATGTTAGAACCGATTGTGATGTGCCCAGTTCTACATCACAATCGCTTCTAACCTGAGAATCGATTGTGATATGCCTTGCTAGGTTATTTATACCCTCAGGCTGAACTCTCCTCTGTTGTTGTTCCAGAGGCTGAAAAAACCACCGCCACTCGAAAAACCACCGACGATTCTGGCTGGAAGCAATAGTTGGTGAGAAATTTTTAAATCCTCAAGGTTGGTGTTAAGAGGGTAAAGTTGAAGCCTTAGCTTGAGGAGATTTCCCATCTTTTCTCCCTCATTTGTGGTTTTCTTAAAAATGTGAGCATTCCTTCAAACCCCTTCAATTTTGCACTAGGTTGTTGTTGCAGTAGAATACTGTATCCTATCAGATTTCACACCCTTTATTTGACAAGAACACATCCATTTAATTATATCTTTGTAGTACTCTTGTGTTAATCTAATATTGTTGCTACTGTAATATGATGAATTAGAGTTTACGTTACGTAACCGTCTCCCGTTCGAGGCTGGTTGTTTATAAATATGCTGAAATGGCATATTTATAAGCAAGCTGTCTCGAATTGTACACGGTTTTCTGGATAGTTCGAGGAAATGTGGTTTGAACAAGTTCCTAAGCTGTTGTACAACTGCAGAGAAAGTTTCAGTACCATCTCCGTGGGGTTCTCTAGATACACACCCCTCTTGATCTGTTGTCTAGACATGTATCTAGAGAACAACAGGGAGATGCTGCCGAAATTTTCTCTGAAGTTGTACAATAGCTTAGGAGCTTTCCTGAACCACATTTCCTCGAATGGGATTAGAATATAACCTATTTAGAGATCAGGAGTCAACGTTGGTATGTACTTAGTTGGTCAATAGATAGACGTTTCGTTAAGATCATTCAATTCGTCAACTTTGTTAATGATTGCACCCTTATTTTGTTTTATTGAAGTCACAAGATTTGCAAGCTACTGCATTAATTAGGTAATTTGATATCATTGTTCATGTTTTAAATGTATGTCTCATAACTAGGTAATTTGGTACAAACAAAAGGAGAAGCGTAATGACAAGAAGAGTAAGAGCCGGGGTGACGAAGGTGAAGAGGTCACTAAAGGGGCACCGGTCAAGGTATTGTGGTACTTGCCCATCATTCCCCATTTGGAGCAGTTGTTTGCAAATCTCAGAGAGGAAAAATTGTTGCGTTGGCATTATGAATATCAAAAGGAAGATGGCAAGCTAAGACACCCCGCTGATTCGGCTCAATGAAGAAACATCGATTGAAAATATAAGGAGTTTGGTGCCGATATGAGGAACATAAGATTTGGTTTGAGTGCTGATGGAATGAATCCATTTGGTAACATGAGCAATTGCCACAACACTTGGCTAGTTCTGTTGTGTATCTACAATCTCCCTCCTTAGTTGTGTATGAAGCGAAAGTATATCATGACGTCATTGTTAATCTCGGGACCCAAACAATCGGGAAATGATATTGATGTGTACCTTGCACCACTGATAGAAGATTTGGTAAAATTGTGGGATGAGAGGGTCGTGGTGTGGGATGCTTACAGAAGAGAGCACTTTACCCTATGGGCTATGGTATTTTGCATTATAAATGATTTCTCGGCCCTTGGTAATTTGTCATGCTACAGTACAAAGGGAGCCAAAGCGTGTCCTATTTGTGAAGAGGAGACTGAGAGCCTATGGCTACCGAATTCGAAGAAAACTTGTATTGATGTCCGGCATACTGAAAGGAGGTCGATATTTTGGGACATACCATACTGGAAGGAGTTAGATGTCCGGCATTGTAGTGATGTCATGCACGTTGAGAAGAATGTTTGCGACAATTTGGTTGGCATCCTACTGAATATACCTGGGAAGACCAAAGATGGTGTGAATGCTCGCCGCAACATGGCCTACATGGGAATAATGCCCAAGCTTGCAGTGATAGAGGAGGATAGAAAAGGTCCGTACATCCCCCTGCATGCTACACCCTGTCCAAGAAGGAAAAATAAGACCTTTGCAAGTGGCACCAAGGTATTAAAGTTCCATTGGGCTACTCCACAAATATTAAGAAACTTGTGTCCATAGATGATTTGAAGTTGCTTGGTATGAAGTCCCACGACTGCCATCTCTTGATGACCCAAATGCTCCCTATTGCAATAAAAAATATTCTGCTAGAGGATGTTAGGTTGGCAATCACGAAGCTATGCTATTTTTTAAATGCAATTTCTTGCAAGGTTATTGACCCCGATGTGCTAGACATCTTACATAGTGAGATGGTGCAGACTCTATGTTAGCTTGAGATGCATTTCTCCCTATCGTTCTTCGATGTCATGGTCCACCTTGTTAGAGAGATTAAAATATGTGGACCCGCATTCCTACGTTACATGTATCTATTTGAGAGGTACATGGGTATATTAAAGTCATACGTGAGGAATCGATCGAAGCTTGAGGGTAGTATTGTTGAAGTTTATGGGACTAAAGAGGTTATTGAGTTCTGCGTGGACTATCTAGGTAAAAGGCAAGCAATCGGTGTTCCTGTATCTCGTCATGAGGGCAGACTTGCTGGGAAAGGAACCGTTGGGTCCAAACTAACGAGTCCCTGGTTTGATATGTATTGCAAAGCACATTTGATAGTCCTGCACCATGGCACAGAAGTTCATCCATACATCGAGTAGCACAAGTTGATATTACGGGAGGAGAATCCACATATGGATGAGCTTTCCATCACGCGAGAACACAACGATCGATTTCTCACATGGTTCAAAGAAAAAGCGGATGTCTCCGTTAGTGAGAATGTCAAATGGTTGGCTGACGGACCAAGATTTAATATACAGACATGGCATGGACACGATATTAATGGCTACACCTTTTACACTAAAAGTCAATATGCCAAGGTTACTGTCCAAAACAGTGGTTTGAGCATACATGCTTTTTCTAATAATCACATGAAAGGATGATCCTCAACGGCAATGAACTGCTACTACGGGATCATCGAAGAAATTTGAGAGCTCGATTACAGAATATACCAAGTTCTATTGTTTCGATGTAAGTGGGTGGGACTTCCACATGGAGTGAAGGTCGACAAGAGAGGTTTTACTCTTGTGGATCTCAATAAACTCGCCTACAAAGATGAACCATCCATTCTTGCGAAGCAAGCACAAGTTTTCTACGTGCGTGATCCGGCCAATCCGAGGTTGCACGTCGGCCTTCATGGCAAGCGGCAGATTGTTGGTGTTGACAATGTCGTAGATGAAGAAGAGTACAACCAATTCGATGAAATACCTCCGTTTGCAGATGGAGCATGTCTTACCGGTGACGATGACACACATGGATCAAATTACATGCGTGTAGATCATGAAGAAGGGTTGTATTGTAAATGAATGAACTATTTGTGTCACCGTTGTGGACAATTATTGTTGATAATCTCGTAATTCCATTACGTATGAATAAAACAAGACGAACTATATGCTTGTATTTGAACTTGTATTTGAGTTCGAAACTAGCCCAAAAAATGGTGTTGACCCATATAGGTCATATTCTACCATTTTGTCATTTATATAGGCGTACTAAGCGCATTTTGCCATATGTTTTGAAAGAAAATTCCTTTTAAGGAAATTCTTTTTAGTAAAGCTTCTAACTAGTCCAAAGTTCATTTCTAAAATTTTTTAAAAACCTTGGACTTTATTTGAAAAATTTTAGACTTTTGTACTCTTTAAGCAAAAAACATGCCTACGAAGTGAAATTTGGCATATCTTTTCAATGCTTATTATTTTTTCAAAATTCTTCGTGGAAAAACTTTTCAGTATTCTAAAGTATGTTTTTGCAAAATTTCAAATAATTTCAACTATGTGTGAAAAAGATATGGCCTTTTCTCTCTTTGATAAGATGTTGAAAATTCAGACTTTACCATGGTATTCACTATGTGATACAAAGTTTCTATTTGAATCGGTTTTAATTTAAAAACGATGTGATGCTACTGTATTTTTATCGGTTATTTAAATGAACTGACATAGATAAGATTTGATCATTGCCATCGGTTCTTTAAGAGAACCGACACAGATCCTAGCATCTAAGGTTTTTTTGCCCTAAATTATGTGTTAGTGTTATGCCCTTGTAACATCCCAAAATTTGCTTTAATATCATTATATTGGTTATTTGTCCATTTTATGTTTTTCTGGAATTTATTGGATTTTTCCGGATTTATTTGAATTTACTTTGAATTAAGTGTATTGGTCCTTTGTGGAAAACTATTTAAGTTTATGCAAAGTTAAAATAAAGTTTTACCAAAAATATTTTATCTGAGTTCAAAATGTCTCAAAGTATTTTTGAGAATTTTCTTGAAATTTTCCTGATTATTTTATTGCCTGAAACAAATCAAATGATTTTCTGTAATTATTTTAAATGAAAAATCCTTTTAAAATTGCATGAACAGTAACGGGCCAGCCCATGCACTGTGCGGCCCAAGTCAGCCCGCGCAGCCCATTTATCGCCAGAAACCCTAACCCTAATCCGCACTTCCGCCGCGTGGACGCTCCGGATGAGGCCGCGTCGCTCTCCGTATCGCCACCGGAGTCCGCCGCCGCCACGAAATCGTCTCCAAATTCCGCGCTGCGCACGCCTCCCCGTGCGCCTATTTAATGCGCCGCCATGGGCACTGAATCCCTCACCCCGCGCCGCACCCCTTAGTCAATTCTCACACGCCGAGATGCCCTTGCCTGCCCGTGCGAGCTCGCCGAAGTTGCCGAAGACCCACCGTGGTTTCTGTCCTTTTTCCGCCGTCGTCGAGCCTCTTTTCGCCATTCTGGTTCCAGATCCGTGACCCTTGGACCGTGACGCATCTACCTCGCCGTTCCCTGTCGCCGGATCATCGCAGAAACGCCGTCGCCGACGTCGTCATCTCCGCTGCCGGTGAAGCTGCGCCACCGCACCGCCATCGCCGGGTTTGAGCTATGCCAGCCGTTCGATCTTCGTTTGACGCTCCGGATCGTGCCGCGTGGGTAAGCATCTCGGGTACTGGTAGCCGTCGGTTTCTGATCGTGCGATCGAGGCGTAGCCACGTGCTCCCCTGCCCAGCGCCGTTCGATCGGATCTGTGCGCGTCAGATTGCACCGGCGCCGCGACCAATCGCATGCCGCCGCGTGTCGGGCGCAGAACCGTAGCGCTGTGTCCACTGTGAACCGGTGCGGGCGGGTGGACTGAGTCCATACGCCCGAGACGCGTGGCAGCGTCTGATTGGCCGGCTCAGGGATGATGTCACCCTGACATCAGCATGACGCAGTAAATCGGTTTTTCAATCTAAAAATAATTCGGTTAATTCTGATTTTCTAATTTCTGTATTTTCAGTATTTATTCAAACTTCAAAAGGCTATAACTTTTGCATTTCAACTCGGATTTGAGTGATTCAAATTTCTAAAAATTTGTAAAATTGAGATCTAATTAGTGGTGAATTTTATTTGATTTTTGGAGTTCATTTTCTCTCTGTTTTGGTATTTATTTGCTTTTCATCTTCGGTACGCGTAGACGTTGAATTGTGCGACGCTTCGGAGGAAGATCCAACAACTCAAGGGCAAGCTCCAGATCAAGATCAGGACCTATTCCAAGGCAAGTTGTGCTTTGATAATGTTGAACCCATGTTTATACAAATGCTATATTGTTTTACTCTATTGCATGGTATTCCAAGTATACAATTGTTTCAACTTAAATTGGGATCTACTTAAGCTACCAATTTAATCTATACCCTACCTTGTCATTGTATGCCATGATCTATTGTCACCCTAGATTAGTTCATTATAGTTGGTTAGTAATGATAATCAACATGGGATGTTAGACCGTATTAGTTGCTTAGCCATGCTACGTCATCACATGTACTTGAATCACTGATAATTAATCTTGACTAAAGGAATATGGAACAATGATGTGAACTTGTGTGTTATGTGAGATCACACAATGAGATTGAGGTGTAGTGGCGAGTCATGTCACGCAACGATGTTGATTTGTTGATGGCACGTGGTGCTTGGTAAACAACTTGGGTGATATTCACTTAGATTGGGGCAAGTGACAAGGGGCGAGTATGCCAAGGTGGGCCCAATGGGCAGAGGGTATGTTGATGTCTTGCTTTGATCACTCTAAGGACTTAACCTTGCAAGCCTTTGACCTGAGTCAATCATGCAACCACATGTCTGGTATGGGCCAGCCTAGCTGATTAATTTGCAATGTCTTAACTTTGGTACTATCTTGGTCGGTGTGAGTTCCCAAGTTATGGAGTAATTCACAAGGCGCAAGAGGGGGCCCTGGATGTGGTAACCAGTCCCACCAGTGTTGAAACCTTAGCGGGTGGTACCGGGTTAAGCCAGCGCATTGTAAAGGCTTTGTTATAATCACTCGCCTTTGTGGTGTATGGTTGTATCGCGTGGGTAAAGTTCATAACCTCTGCAGAGTGTAAAACTGTTCGAATAGCCATGCTCACGGTATTGAGCAATGCTCGGGAATTACAGTTAAGGGTTAGCTTAATTAAAATGGAAAACTTGGCTGGGATGGCAGGATGCCATGTGGAAGATGGAATTTGATTTAGGATTGGAAACTTGGTTTACTTGAGAAACACCGAATCTATTTACTACTGTTATTAGTTTTACAGTCTTTATAATCTATTCATTGTATTTGTTCATAAATGCTGCTTATTGCAAAATAGCCATGATAGCCTATCCTTTGGAATAAGCCTTGCATATAGTTACATAGAACTGCATTCTGTGCACAACTTGTTGAGTGCTTTAAGTACTCATCCTTGCCAACAACATTAATCAACAATCGAGGAATCTACACCTGTGTTGGAGGAGGAGTTCCAAGAGGACGCGAGTCATTAGGGTCCGAGCCTTGTCGGTTGCCTGTGGTGAACTGATGAGCTATCTACATTTTCTACTTTCCGCTGCTTAATTCTTAGCTTATATTTCAAGTCTTGCCCTACGTGGCTTAATAATGTAAGTTGGTCATAAGATCATATACTTAGCTATATTAATAAATGGAGTATTATTCTATTATCGTTGAGTATGATGTGATATGTACCAATGTTGAGCTGTGTGCACTAGCGTTGATCCTGGGACTAGTGCAGTAAACACAGTGGGTTCGAATCAGTGGATTCGGGTCCTTACAGCCCTTGAGGCAACCATTTAAATGATTTTAACATGACTATGTTTATGAATAATAATATGATTATTGGTCCAATGAATGTATATCATTGTATTGATTAATAAGAATGAGACTTGCTTATGAAGCTCTTTACTTATTGATGTAATTCGATAAATATCTCTGATCGGATATCATCGTATAGGAGAACGATGAATAGATCAGCACATGTTGTGATCGATGATCATGCTTCATAGATCATGGGATATGGAGATATCATCTATACATTGTGGACGCATGTTGAAGAACATGAGTTAGATAGAGCCGCAATGGGACACTGCGAGAATGTTTCATTCTTATGTGTCATCAGTGTATCTTGTACATAGTAGATGTATGATCCTTAGACCTGAGATTGTCATATTCCCTACATGTCTAATAGTTTTCCTTGGGGCTATCAAACACTACTTCCTAACCGGATAGTTATAAAGGTAGCTTTCATGTTTACTATAAAACGTGCAGAGGGAAGTGAGCAGTCAAAATGGAATTTGCCACTCTAATGAAACAGAGATATATGACAATGCCACTCGTGTGATATGATTAAGGAAGTGCATGGCCATGCCGTGATTGAGGAGTCAATCACAACTTATTAATATATCACGGATACGAGAGATGGATTGAATCATCAAAGGATGACATGCTTCTCGCCTTGAGTTCAATCTTCATATACTTGGCAAAGGGATTATTACATGAGTACTTTTGATAGGTTCTGTCCGATTTGATCATAGTATGTTTGGGAGTTGGCATACTTTGCAAGGAGCCGCTACCAACTATTGGATTGAAAAGGAGTTTTCCGAATCCATGTCCAAACGCACGTGAACTGCAGGTCACACACTTAATGGGCTGGGACGCATTAATTTGGATTGGATCCGTAATTAATGGACTTCGTGGGCTTAGCACGCTGATGGGCCCTGGTTTAAGGTTTCATCTCGTGGCTACATAAGGAGGGGAGGAGGGTGGGCGCAGGGTGTGCTTTCCCACGGTTTAGAAGTGATTCACCAGAAACCCTAGCCTCCTCCTCTCGCTGCCCCTGCCGAGCGACCAGGTGCTTGCACACCGACGCACGGCGTTCCATCCCTGGACATGTGGACTACTGCAGTGACGCTACTGCGACTGCGGCGTGGGAGGACGATCCGCGGCGACTGCGAGGACGATCCACTCCATCGACGCAACGACTACGGCGAGGACGATCCACTACATCGACGCGTGAAGGATTCCGCAACTGCGTATCTAGTGGTAATCTAATATGTGATCCCCTTCTTGCGAGTAGCTTTCTGGTTATGCAGTAGATTTTTTTGTGCTAGTGTAGCATACCGCGTTCCTCTTCATTATATTCCCTAGTACTTCTATCGGTTGGAAGGAAAACCCGATAGTGATTTGTATATTTGTATCGTTTCTTTAAAGGAACTGACACAGATAAGTGTTATTACCATCGGTTCTCTAATGGAACCGATACAATTAATTATTTATTGCTATCGGTTTTTAAGCGGAACCGACATAGATAAACTAATCAGTATCATCGGTTCCTCGAAGGAACCGACACAGATATGATGGCAATCGCCATCGGTTCTATACGTGGAACCGACACCGATCCTAGCATCATTGGTTTTTTGCTCTAAATTATGTTCACTAGTATTTCTATCGGTTTGGAGAAAAACCCGATAGTGATTCTATATGTTTGTATCGGTTCTTTAAAGAAACCGACACAGAGAATCTCCTTATTTCTATTGGTTTTTCAGGGGAACAAACAGAGATGGTTATACTATTGCCATCGGGTTTTGAGTGGATCCGACAAAGATGGTTACACTATTGCCATCGGGTTTTAAGAGGAATAGACCGAGATGTAGGTGTATCTGTGTCGGTTCATTGAAGGAACCAACACAGTTAGCATTGATGCCCCATAAATCCTGCTCCCTCCCGACAGATCGAGTTATTTCGCTAGTTGCTGCTCCTTCCCAGCACTTAGCTCACTCTCGGCCCCCCATGCTACTGTCCTCCCCGGTTCCACCTCCGCCCTGCCGTCCGCCCCGGCTCCACCCCCGCCGTCCTCCCCTGCTCCACCTCTGCCCACCTTCGTCCTCTGTGGCTCCACCTCCGCCCCGCCATCCACCTCCGCTGTCCGCCTCGGCTCCACCTCCGCTCGCCTCCGACCTCCGTCCTCCCACGAGCTAAGGTAAACCCTAATCCGCAGTTGCGCCTGCTAAAGTATGGAGTTAATACGCGTACTACAATTGAGCTAAGGTAAACCCTCCCGTGAGCTAAAGTATGGAGTGAATATGCATACTACAATTGCGTCTGCTAATAATCTCGTTAGGGCTTTGCTCTAGAAGCATTGCATGACAGCTCAATTAGTTTCCTTTTTTCTCGCTATCATCACCAGCATGCTGCATCTTATTGTCAAGTCCTGCCTCATCAGTTTTGTGTTTTTTGTCTCCATGTTTTTCCTACAGGGTAGAAAAAAGCAATCAAGTGTTAACATATATAATTCAGAATAACAAGATAGCAAAAAAGTGGAAAGCACACCTTTAGTGAGCTATTCTTTGATAGAAGTTCATCGTACTCCTTTCTGATCCGGTTCACTTCATCTCTAAGTGAAGCATTTTCCTGCTTTAAAGATTCAGCACATTGAGCCAACTCCTCACATTCAGCCTGCAAAATTCACAATTGTCAACATGACTAGTTTCTCCATTTGCCAATCTCACAAAAACATCTGATTTGTATCCATAGAACTTTTGATAATTAAGTGCCTCTTCAATAGTTTTCACATTTGACAGAAGGATTGTACAACTTAACATGACCTTGTTTAGGAGGGCTTTAAACTAGCTTCAGCTTCACGTAAACATTCACAAGAGCACCAGCCTACGATTATTCATCCATCAAAATTTATATTAGAATAATGATGTAACAAAACTAAATAATCTAAGCCATGACTAAGTTTGTTACTTGTTTGATAATTTCGAATGGAACTTCTATAATTTAAACAAGGGCTCAAAAATACTGTCATGGAACTGGAGTATAATCTGGCAAGAAATGGCACCGAATATGCAACGTCAGGGGATCACCTAGAGTAGGCGCAACAAAGGGAAAGGTGGGCCAGCAGCAGGGCCTTCGGCACCAGTTTAAGAGATAAGTGCATTTGGCATCAATTAGGAGTTCAGTACTTTACTTTGGCCTTAAGCCATCTAGATCAAAGATTAGTTGTTCCTTCAGTTGAGATACATTTGGTTTGTTAGGGCACTCCATCACTTTAAGAGGAGTAACCAAATCTGTCATCCAGAAACTGAAAATAGCTTTTATTAACTGCTATTGGTGAGATTAGTAGAACATGATTTTAGTTTCTATTCAAGATCAGCTTGGCAGGAGGACCTTGAGTACAATTATTCTTTGTTTATGCTAGTTATCTTGTTATACTTCTATCCAAGGTATTTCTATTCAAGCCGTTTTTGCTTGCTTTAGATATTTTTTTAAGCTATGTTAGAATGCTAATTTTGTTTATGAGTTTTCTTTACATGTCTTTTTTTCTATAATATAATCAACGTTAGAGTTTATGTTGTATAATCTACGTTTCCCATTCGAGGGTGCTTGTTTATAAATATGCTCAAATAGCATATTTATAAACAAGCAGTCTCGAATTGTTCACGTTTGTTGGATAGTTCGAGGATATGTGGTTCGGGCAAGTTCCTGAGCTGTTGTACAACTCCAGAGAAGATTTCAGTATCATCTCCCAGGTGTTCATCGGATACACACCTCTCCTGACTTGTTGTCGAGACATGTATCTGGAGAACAGCGGGGAGATGTTGTCAAAATTTTCTCTAGAGTTGTAAAATAGCTTAGGAACTTGACCGAACCACATATCCTTGAATGGGATTAGGATCTAACCTATTTAGAGATTAGGAGTCATCGTTGGTACGTGCTTACTTGGTGAACACATAGACTTTTCTTTAGCACCATCTATTAATCTGTTACTTTACTACAATGTGCTGCAACAATTATATGCTATGAATGATCCATTAATCTATTACTTTACATGATTGTTTGTCATGTCTACATAATAGCTATGAATTGCTTTCTCTCAAGTCAAATATATGACCATGTCAGATATACACATATTCGAAATGTCGCAAGTAGAGTGCATCGGCTCCTCGCCAGAAATAGTAGAAGGTGCTGCTAAGGGATCGGGCAAGGTTCCAAATGTTGAGGGCCTGAGTAAGGTGAGGAAGGCCCGGGGACCGAACAAAGGGGCCATAGGGAGAACGTCGCAGTCTCTGCACTTTAATGCCATAGGGGTTTGAACGGGTCCTCCCAATTACAAGGGGCGCTACCGGTATTTCCTTGGGCAATTGGTGAGAGAGAGAGAGTGCCGATCATGGTAAAGGACTAGAGGAAGGAAGTCAGCGCCAAGCAGAAGAATCGGCTGTGGGACGAGGTTAAAGGCAAATGGATTATACAAGAGGAAGATCGAGGTGGTACGCCTTGAAGAGGATGGGTGTAGCTTTGAGGCACTTTAGGGTCCTCATGCACGGTGCGTACATGCTGAAAGGTCGTACTCCATTCGAGAGGTATCCATTCGTGACTCCCGATGTTTGGGAAGAGTTCACGAGGACAAAGAGTATACCCGAGGCAGAGGAGTTGAGAGAGAGGAACATCGCTATCCAGAGGCACAACACTCGCGCGCACCACCTCGGTTCCACCGGCTATGAAGGGAAGAAGGCAAAGTGGGCGCGACTAGCCGACGAGTACGCAAACTTCGGGACGGCGATGCCTTACTCCCACATATGTGAGGAGCGGGCACGCGACTGGGTATTAGCGAGGACGAAGAAAACCGCCGACGAGCAGCTTGTAGATCCAAACCCCGCTACCGCGCCCATCATCTCCACCATCATAAGACATTTAACTTAGTACATTACAGTTGACCCTTCCCGTTGTATTTTCAAATTAATTTGTACTCACTTTTTGTAGGAGGAGGTAAGCCAGCAAAAAGAGTAGGGGACCTTTCTGAGCCAAGGGTCGAAGGACATCCTGTCTTCGGCGATCGGGAAGTTTGACCATAAGGGCTAGGTGCTTGCCGCAGGGGCGGGGCATATGAAGAGGTCCTTCTTCCAAGATGACGCTGCTAGTGCCAGATCAAGATCATAGAAGGCACGTGCGGAGCGCCTCAAGAACACGCTTGGGGAGCAGCTAAGGGAGGAGATCAAGGTGGAGATGAGGGAGGAGATGATGGCACGTGAGGAGAGCCTGAGGGCCGAGATGATGGCGATAATCTCCCAGAGTCAGAGCCAGATGCCCTCGCTTATCGTAGAGAAGCCCGTGCCCCACTCCAGTAGCTGCAGTTCCAAAAATGATGAATCCAGTCCCCAGCTGATGGTAATAATTAATTTTTCCTGACTTAAAAGATACGAGGCTAACTCCCGTAATGTTTTCCCTCAAGTTGCGCACTTCTTGCAAGCGTCTGCCAAGTGCCAGCTCATCCTGACGGAAGACGGATTATGGGTCGAGGCTGCATGCGGTGTTGCATTTCCATGCAAGAAAACTGACACGGTACATGGTCAGCCTACGCAGAGTGTAGAGCTAGCACGCAAAAGGATTAGCACGATAGCCACAGAACAACAGGAGGCCTCGGAGTCTCCTTATGTCAAGAAGGCAAAGCTGACAGAGCCTACAACGCCCCCTCAAATACAAGGAAAGCCCTCTGTCCCAACCTTGGAGTCTCCTTTTACCAGAAAGGAAAGTCGGTAGAGGCCACAAACACCCGTCAAGATTTTAAGGTCTACGTACATGGAAAGCCCCTTTTGGCTACCAGCAAATTGAATGCTCTAGGCAAGTGGACTTGCGTGCTTCATGGATGGCACATTGACAGAGTGAATAAGGCCAAGCGTCGTGTCGACTTCAATGTGAGGTACAGAAAGGGACATTTACACCGCGATAACCATGGGACATTCTCATTTAGTTTTGAAGATCTGTTCCGTTTGTACCAACCGATAGCCGTCAATACTTCTATTGTATGATCCTGGACGCTGTATCACACCATACTGCATGAGCTCAAGATTTTTATAGGATTTGGAATTATATTCTTCAACATTCAACACGAGTTGCAGGGCAATGAGGCAGCGAGCCGTGACATGTAAACAACTAGTTGGGTTCATCGACCCTGAGGTTGTGTCCGCGACCATGGCAAGGCTTCATCCAGAGTTCATTGACGGCTACATCAAGGGGTCATTGAAAACTGAGTCGAAGAAGGACTTCGTTCTAGTTCCGTACCAAGAGGAGTAAGTAGTACTTTACCCTTCAATTACTTTTACGCACTTAAACTGTATGTGAACTTATTTCCTTACACTGCATAACATTTAATAAGCAACCATTGGGTTCTACTCGTGCTCGTTCTGAGTGACAACAAAGTCTACACTTTTAGCTCGCCCGAGAAGAGACCGATGGCTTATGCGATCAAACCTACTTTGGAGAAGTAAGTGCACTACTCCTACCTAACACTTTCTAAATTTAACTATTTTCATTTTTTTCATTCAATGGCATCTCTCCAATGTATGGAGTGGTTTCTCAGCCTACGTCGCTGAAGAAGGGACACACGATGACAAAAAGGGCGACAAGCTAGAGTATAAGCGCTTCAAGGTACAAGTGCCTAGCATATATAGGATTAATTTTTTCTGACATCTATTCTTTATGTGTTAATTTATTTTCTTTCTTCACAGTGTCATCAACAGGGCAGCGACGACCTGTGCGGCTTCTACGTCATGCATCACATGCTGATTATGGTCGGCGGCGCAAACCTTTTCCCTAAGGTATAGTGCATGCATAATAATACACTTAGTCTTTTACATACAAATTTTAAAACTTAAATTAGTGCACTTATTTCCATTTTGCAGAACATCGATATCCCCCAGAAGAGCTTACAAAGTAAAGAACTCAACAAATTACGAGACGACTTATGCTAGTGGTACTGAGTAGAAGTTATATCAGATGACGGTAGGTTTAGAGATCCTGAAGGCTCCTACTAGTCCATATGTAAATAATATTATATATGTGAATGCGATATGCATGTGTACTGACTGTTAAGCATGTTTGTGTTCTATATTGTGAACGAATGTGATATATGTGTTGTAATAAAGTGTTTGTGTTCTGTGCATGTGATATGTGCATACTGTGTGTAATCTGTGCTGTGTGAATGTGATATATATGTGCATACTGTTAATATGTGCTGTTTTTGGGAGGATGCAAAAATTGGCACACCCCCTCGTCACAATCGATTATGAGAAGGAAACGATTGTGATGACCTCCTCATCACAATCGGTTCCTTCTAAGAACCGATTGTGATGAAGAACCGATTGTGATGAGGATGTCATCACAATTGGTTCTGAGAAAGAACCGATTGTGATAATGCATGTATCACAATCGGGCTAAAACTGACTGTGATAGCTCCTCCTTATCACTATCTAATGACTTTGTTCTGCCACAAGAACCGACTATGATGACGAAAAAGAACTGATTGTGATGTGCATTCCTGTAGTAGTGGGTATTGGTTCTGGGATAGGCAAGTAGATTTAAACAGCACAAGAGGGGGCCCTAACTGTGATGGATGGAACCCTTCAGTGGTGAAACCTTAGTGGGCGGTAATGAGTTTAGATAGTGCATTATAAAGATTTTGTTATAATCACTCAAATCGCATACTTTTGTATGGCGAGATATGGCAGACGTGGTGAGTTGATTTTATCTTGTGGGTAAAGTTGTACAACTTCTGCAGAGTGTAAAACTATTTAAATAGCCGTATCCATGGTAATGGATGTGTGGGGGAATTTCACATGAGATATAGAGTTTTTTTTATAAAAATGTTGGAAGGTGGAATTATTGAAAAGTAAACGGGAAGTTCACTATTGATTTGGATGTTTAAAGTTAACACTGATGAGTTCAGTGATTTGATGATGATTTTAGATAGTGTAGGGTGAAGCCTCACTAGTCTATTTATATTATCTACCATTGATTTAACAATTATTTATTATATTTTCTCAAATATGCTTTGAATCTATTTATTGTATTTGGATTGAAGTTATTGCTTTCTATAAAAGAATCATATGGCTACTCCTTTGTGAAGCCTTGTATGAATATAATTGCATCATTTCATTGTGACTTGCTGACTACTTTATGTACTGACGATTATATGCCTTCGTTGATAAATTGCTGAGGATGGATCAGAGAATGCAAAATTCTATGAGTAAGAGTACTATAAAGACTTCATCAACTAGGAATGTGCTTCCCTAGACGATTATCTGTGGCATATCGAATGACCCAAGTTATCTTATTTCTACTGCAAAAGTTTATTTATTTCTTGAGTTTTTGAGGCATAGTTGTGTAAACTTTGACCATAAGATCAGTTGCTATTCCTCAATAATAATTTGCTACTTTCCTAGTTAATTCGGTATATGGAATGGTATTTTATCTATATAACCATTGTGTACACTAGCATGATCTTGAATTAATGCAGTATACACAAAACGTTTTGGCTTTGGTAATCTGAATCCTGACAGTGGGAGAGCACTTCTTCCTAATTGAGCTTGGCATGTCCGTATTCACCGTGGTGGGCTTCTTCTTCCACACACCGTCGATCAAGTATCACGTCCTCTAGAACCGCTCACGGGAGGGGCTGGTGCCTAGCCCACCCTGACCTGGATAGTTGCACATGGAGGTAGCGGCTGCCCACAGCGAGTTTGCTGTGCAATTGTGGGCCGGCCAAGGATGAACGCTCGGGGGGTCTCGCTCCTCTTCCGTGTTGCGTGAGGCGCGGCAGGGTAACGAAGGTTTGAAATCTTGTTTTTGTTACATCTTGGAGTTGGCCGAAATTCAAAATCTTGCTGAGATCTCAAAAATTTGAATAAATTACGGACGAAAAAAAAATCAAATTCGCTTTTTTTACACAGAGAAAACCAAAATTTCTGTTGGAATTCCCGAAATCTCGACGAAATTTGCCGAGATTTTGGTGAATTTGCATTGAGCAAAAAATGGTACAAACAATGTTGAAAAATTTTGAAAATTTTTTGGAGCGTCCTGGCACATTAGTTATATTCTCATAAAAATTTCAGAAGATTATCAATTTTGAGGAAGTTTTAAAAATGCGAACATTGCTATTGTCCTAATAAAACACTGACCGACAAGTTTATATTGAATGAAAAATTGAACAAACTACGTTAGAAAATTTTGAAATTTATTGTGCATGATTATGATATATCACAAATGTTCCCATAAATTTTTCAGATCATGATAAGGCATCATGAAGTTTTAAAAATTTTGAAAGTGTTACTGCCCTGCCTTGATAAAAGCCTTATTGGCAAACTTCAACCAAATGAAAAATGGTTCAAACCATGTTAGAAAATTTTTTGGATGGTCTTGATATATCATTAATGTTTCTATAAAATTTTCAGATGATTATCAAGCTTCAAGAATTTTCAAAAATTCTAACAGTTCTATGTCGTGATAAAAGCCTAATGATCAATACATAGATTTGCTTTAGCAATAAAAAAGGTTTAGAATTTTTAAAAATTTGACAGAAGGGTGCTAAGGAAATTCTTAATATCTCATAAAAATTTTGAATCTGGATCACACTTCAGTGAATTTATAAAATTCTCATAAGGGCACTGTACATTGCTTACATAGATTTGATTGAGCAAACAAAAAAATTGAAAATTTTTGAAACTTTTAGAGAATGGTACTGAGGAAATTATTAATCTCTCATAAAATTTTGAATCATGATCACACTCAAGAAAATTTATAAAATTCTGACAAGGTTACTGTCCCAATTATGTACATTCAGTTTTTGATTTTTTAAAGATAACAAATTAAGTTCAATTATTTAAAAAAAATTCTGTATGATCCTACACTACTATATGTAGTACCATAAATTTTTCAGATCATGATCAAGCTTGTATAATTTTATAAAAATCTGACAGTGTTTCTACCGAAATATTAAAGCATCTCAAAAATTCGTTTTTTCAACAAATTTTCGTGGAAGATGACTTTCTTAAGGGTTATTGGGCCAAATATGGTCAAATCCGGCTATAAAATTCAAAAACCGTTCAAAAAATCTGAGATTTCGGCGTGATTTAGAGAAACCTCGCCGAAATTGCCGAGATTAATATAGCAATTTGATTTATTTTTAACCGGCCGGGATTTTGGATCCCACCTCAGGCCGCCGGAATCCGAAATCTCGACCGAGATTTCAGAGATTTAGGCAGGTTTTTTAACCTTGGTCACGACAGACAAAGATAAGCCAGGTGAGAGATGGAGATACGGAGCAAGAGAAAAGGAAAGCGGCGTACGACAACAAGCGGTTTAAAGGAACGAGTGAATGGATAGGGAGTAGTAGAGATTGTTTGGGGATGGATAAGTAATAAGATTGGATGTGCTCGTGTGGTTGAAAATTAATAAGCCAGGTCTGCGTTTGGAGCGTCCGTTTCGCTCGGACGTCAGGGTCGAATTTTCCCCCTAGCTAACATAACAAGGAAGTTACTTCTAATTAAACTGATCAGAGAGGGGAAAAAAATACGTGCAGGCATGTAACTTAGAACAAGCTGGCTAGCAAGCGTGCTCAAGTCATCCATATCGATCCAATCACGCGAAGAACTTGGGCATGCAGTTGAGGGTCCACGCCATCATCTTGGCCGTGCTGAGCTGGTCGTGGCACGTCGCTGCCGAGCCGACGTCCGGTGTGGCTGAAGCTCCTCCGTGCAATGACCCACGTGGATGTTGGCCCAACTCACAAGATCGACACACACGCTTTCTCGTGGACACATCTAACACAAAGACAATATGTGGAAGATAGAAGAACATAGAAAAACATACACATAACTTGGTAGAACGCAACAACTCAACTATACTCTTCTAGTTTTTTATTATTTTATTCACCCACGCTCTACTCTAACCAGCGATTACAACGAATATATAACATACTGTGACACGTTAGTGACCACCTACTAATTCACTTTCCATGCCATGACTCGGTAACATGCATGCGCACGATCCTAAACTGCAGGGCTAAGCCATGCATGCTCCTATATGCAAGCTACCTCACTTTGACTCAAAGAAACTCTACAATGTGAAAGTCTTAGCCATACACACGTATGAACTCAACTGCTACGCACTACTACAGAACAGAACATCATTGTCGGTTCGAAAACACCATCACTGCCAGTTACCGAGGCCGGCAGTAATTGGTCGGTAGTGATACTATAGATTATCACTGCCGGCTCAGGAACCGGTAGTGATAAGGACTATCACTACCGGTTCTATCTACAACCGGCAGTGATTTTGAACTATCACTACTGATTCAAACCACAATCCGGTAGTGATAGTTACATATCACTGCTGGTTCTGTCCAAGAACCGACAGTGATAAGCCGCGCACCAAATATTTTTATTGCACATTTTTCTGCAATATATATATTTTTATACAATTTTTTATACAGTGTTAATATATAGTATATAAAGCATAGTTAAAATCATAATTCAAATATATTAAAGCATCACAATATTTGGGTTTTACAATGGTTTGTTACAAATATAGTTTGACTACACTACTACAGAACACCATATCATTACCGGTTCCAAACTGACATCACTGTCGGATTTTGGAACCGGCAGTGATAGTCCGACTATCACTGCCGGTTCTAGAACCGGCAGTGATGTCGACATCACTGCCGGTTTGTATGTGAACCAAAAGTGATAGCCCGGTTCCTAAATCACTCGGTAAAATAAAAAAAAATTATTTGCATCCGGACCGACCACCCCTTATTCTACGCACGACCGCATGTTGTAAGTCACAAGTTCAAACCACAATCCGACAGTGATAGTTACATATCACTGCCGGTTCTGTCCAAGAACATATAGTGATAAGCCGTCCACCAAATATTTTTAGTGCATATTTTTTGGCAATATATATATTTTTATACAATTTTTTATATAGTGTCAATATATAGTATATAAAGCATCGTTAAAATCATAATTCAAATATATTAAAGCATCACAATATTTGGTTTTTACAATGGTTTGGTACAAATATAGTTTGACTACACTACTACAGAACACCATATCACTGCCGGTTCCAAACTGGCATCACTGTCGGACATTAGAACCGGCAGTGATAGTCCGACTCTCACTGCCGGTTCTAGAACCGACAGTGATGTCGGCATCACTGCCGGTTTGTATGTGAACCAACAGTGATAGCCCGGTTCCTAAATCACTCGGTAAAATAAAAAAAAATTATTTGCATCCGAACCGACCACCCCGTATTCTACGCACGACCGCATGTTGTAAGTCACAAGTCACGCGATTTTCGCGCGAAATACGCGCGCGTGTGGTTGCTAGGACTCAAACTCGCGATCTGCTGCCTCGCGCGAGCCCACCTTACCATCTCACCTATCACTCATTCCTCAACTAGTATAGAATATATTTTCCTTTTATTCCTTTGTCTCCGAAACTTTTGATGATTATTTGGATATCTAAATGAACTCAAATGGAAAGATTGTCAACTACACAGTTGTAGATCTCGTCGAGAGCTACAAATTTCATATAAATTTATCTCCATCCGACTCCGTATAAAAAAGTTATGATTTTTTGAAAAATGGTTGATAGCATTATTACTGCCGGTTGGGAATACGAACCGCCAACCGGCAGTGATACCATATTTTGGATATTTAAATTACTTCAAATGAAAAAGTTGTCAACTACAAAGTTTTATATCTCGTCGAGAGCTAAAATTTTTATATAAATTTTATCTCCATCCGACTCCGTATGGAAAAGTTATGATTTTTTGAAAAATGGTTGATAGCATTATTACTGCCGGTTGGGAATACGAACCGCCAACCGGCAGTGATACCATTAATTGGATATTTAAATTACTTCAAATGAAAAAATTGTCAACTACAAAATTGTAGATCCCGTCGAGATCTACAATTTTCATATAAATTTTATCTCCATCCGACTCTGTATGAAAAATTTATGGTTTTTCAAAAAATGGTTGATAGCATTATTACTGCCGGTTGGCGGTGGGAATACGAACCGCCAACCGGCAGTGATACCATTATTTGGATTTTTAAATTATTTCAAATGAAAAAGTTGTCAACTACAAAGTTGTAGATCTTGTCGAGAGCTACAATTTTCATATAAATTTTATCTCCATCCGACTCCGTATGAAAATTTTATGATTTTTCGAAAAATATCAGCACTGTCGGTTCTTCTAAAAACCGGCAGTGATAGTATTACTGCCGGTTCGGACACGAACCGTCAGTAATAAGGGATTTATCACTGCCACTTCCTCAGAAAAGAGCCGTTACTGCCGGTTTTCCATCCGAACCGGTAGTGATAATATTATTACTACCAGTGTTTGATGAACCAACAGTGATATGGCAGCAAGGATCACTGATTCTGTAGTGGTGCTACATCTCATTCACTTTGATTTTGCACCGACTACAATATAAGGTGTCGATGTAGGCATGTCACGAGTCGAGATCGAATGAATGAGGGCGATGAGGCTACTTGTGGAACTCGCCGTTCGGATTGATGATCTCATCATGAATGAATCCGGCGATTGTTCTTGAATTGCTATATTTTTGTCAGTAATAACTTATTGGTTTTCAGCTTGGAGCACTGTTATTAGAGAAAAGAGAAAGTTAATTAATGATGATATATGTTAAATAAAAGAAAAGTAGGCATCAATGTGTAATTATGTACCATGTCTTCGTTATAGCCGACAGTCTCCATGACAATTGAATGTATATTTTTACATACATAGTATGCACATAAATTGTTTCTTGGGTCATGCCTCATGCATAGAAAGTCGGTTATTATTTCAAAATATTTCATGTAGGGACGATACTGAACACTTTTCTTGCAGTATCTTGCGAATGCCCTGTGAATGATTTTAAATAGTAATTAAACTTAAATGCAATAGAATGGAATATTGCTAGAGTAATAACGCAACGATCGAGTTTACCTGTTCAGCATGTCCCAAAAGTCTTGATATAGATTAGTTGGTTTTCTCCTAGAGTACAAGACAAAAATCCTACTAGCATCTAACTAGATGACGAGGAGGACCCAGTGAAACATGCACATATATGTCAACGTAGTCAATTACTCCCACATGGTACGTGTTACAGAAAAATAGTAAAACGATATTAGAAGTAGGGAAATACATACTTAAAGTTAAAGGGTAAAAGTATGGAGGTTTTGTATTGCAGCCTCAAGAAAGTATTAAATAAATAGTCTTCATTATAGTGTTGATTTTCCTTCACAAGCTTCTCGTTGATAAGCACCGGATCTAGAAATGCTAGATTGTCATTGCCATTTCTTCTACATGTCTGTATCTCCATTCTACATAAGAAAGAAGTTAGACATGCAATTAAACAGTACAAGAATGCACAATAATATATGTAGAGACTTACAAAGTCCACAGTCTAAGTATATTCACGTCTAGGGCATCTTGCTGGTACAACATGTACAACTCCTACTAACGAAATAAACGAGGAAATGAAGATAGACGTAACGAACGAACATAGACATAAAAACATATGAGCCTAAGTATAGCCGCGTTGCTGGCTATACTATTCTTCTGCTCGTGATGCCGAACTTATCAATTCAAAGAAATAAAATTAATACACACATTTGAAAGACACATACACATCTTTAAAGAACATGTACACATATATATATTTTTATCTTTATATTTCCTGATTCCCTTTTTGATTTTATTGTAGGCTTTCTCAAAATAATTTTCATGAATTTGAGGAACAAGTTTCACTCCGATCGGACTTCTGGATCTAAAGTTATAGATTTTCTAAGTTTTCAGCAATTTTCTTAAACAATTATTCAGCAGTTTGACTTTGGTTGATCAGAACAGAAAGTCTACCAAAACATGCTACAAAAATTATGAAAACAGAGACACATTCATTTCATAACATCGTTATCAGCACATAAATTGTTCAGTAATTTACATGCAGCAAAAGTATTTTTACTCTACACGCTTCAATAATTCCGTAAACTTAAATTAATTGTAGAAAATTCAATAGGCGTCCAAAATTCGACCAATTTTAATGTTTGTAGGACCGGATTTAGACTATTTGCTACCTTGTGTATAAAACTCTTAAATAATGTTAGATCTTAATCTCTTCATGTACAATCTCACTTTCACCGTGCTCGGTCCAACAGGTATAGCTAGCCTTGAAACCCCATCGAAGCAAGTGTGCACGTATCGACTCTATGGTATAAAATAGCTTCTTATTTTTGCAATCAACGCACGGACAGCACATATAGTACGTCAGCTTCTTCGACTTGTTCGCTGCAACTGC
This sequence comes from Otatea glauca, assembly GCA_036346275.1. NCBI lineage: Eukaryota > Viridiplantae > Streptophyta > Magnoliopsida > Poales > Poaceae > Otatea > Otatea glauca. The sequence goes on from CM070720.1 coordinate 19,458,006, forward strand.
GTTCAGAAAACAAGTCACACCATTAAAGAATTCTTGGCCGCAACGGTCCGTGTCATACATCTACTTTCGGTCCATCTACAATTAATTATATCAAACCAAATTTTAGTAAATCAAAAAACGATCACAAAATAATTTATTCTTTACATTAGTCATACAGTGCTAATTAATTAAATCAATAAACATCACATAAGCATATAATTGCAAACAACAATATAATTGTAAATGATTAGATTTAAAAATCGATCTACCAATTTTGACTATATTGAAATACATCAACCTTTTTTCATTATTTAAATATCCATCTAGCAATTTTTTATTATTTCAATGATTTATTCATTTCATTTGTTATGTAATGCCAATAAATTAAATTAACATACATCAAATAAGCATATAATTGAAAATAAGGATATATTTGTAAATAATTAGATTTAAAACTGTATCTTGCAATTTTCATTATTGGAAAATCCATCTACCATTTTTTATTATTTAAATATTCATCTAGCAATTTTCACTATTTAAAATTCATCTAGCAAATTTCACTTTTTAAAATTCCACTAAATCACTAAAATAAATAATAATTGTAATTCATTCACTAAATTAGTTAGATCTTAATTTGAGCTCTACCGACCTAAAATGTTCACACCATACAGTCACTAATTATCAAAATCTAGAGCAATCTATAAAGTACAATCTAACTACAAATATAATGTAGATCAAGTTACTAACATTGGAGAGAAATTCGAGATGAATTTTGGTACAATTTTCCAGCAGCAAGTCGCCAAAATCCTTGCCACCGAGCAAAGACAGAGCTCCTCTCTGTTCTGCTCGATTGGGGAAGGGAATTTCACCTATATAAAGATACTTATTATTGTTATTATTTGTTTTACTGTCTTTACAATCTATCTATGCTTTTTCTTTACAAATGCTGCTTTGTTGCAAATTAACCATATTAGCCGTTCCTTTGGAATAAGCCATGCATATAATGATAAACTTGCATTCTGTGCACAACTTGTTGAGTTCTTTAAGTACTCACCCTTGCCTACAACCAAATAACCAGTTCAGGAGAAGTCTACACCTTTGAAAAAGATGGAGTTCCTCGAGGAGGTGAATATCTAGGAGTTGAACCTTGCCAGATGCGTGTGGCATGTTGATGGGATTCACCAACCTTCTTCGTTCCGCTGCTATTTATTTACATTGGTTCAGAGCCATCGAGGCCTAATAATTGTAAGGCTGACCCTAAGGTCGTTCAACTATGTATTATTTAATATATAAAGTCTTTTTTATGTTTCCGTTGTGTATGATTGTGATATTCATCTATGTTGAGCCTGTGTGCACTAGTGTGGTCCTGAACTAGTGCATAATACACAGAGGGTCCAGATTTGCATATCAAAGCCATACTGACTGTAGGTCTTGGCCCTAGATAGGTTGATCATCTCTTTAGGACCTTCAAAATTATTTTCTTAATTAAGACTCAACTGGAAAGAATAATATGTTCTTGACTTATCTTATTCTTCTATTCTTTCCTCTTGCTAAAAATTATTTCTCTTTCCCTTGTTGGATCGAGTTGAAATCTTACCTATGCTATTCTGAATAGAAAACAATTTAGCACACCTTAGGAGGAAGCACTAAGTGCCTACTACTACCCTGAAGATCATGAAGAAAACAATCATCGAGCTCATGGATGAACAAATCGATGAAGTGTTTCAGAAGCTAGAAGACCCAATGCTTCTAGTAGCCAGTTGAGACTTATGTGTGCGAGTCACGTCTACTTAATATAGGAGTGTCACCCATGTAGGCGGTAGTTTTGTGTGCTTAGGTTGAATTGATTCTTTCATGATTGTTGAGTGTGCAGTATGTGCTGCATAGCCTTTAGGCTTTTGTAAGCAACCATACCAAGTTATTAATTATTGACTACTTAATTTGTTGGGTTAGTCCTACCTTCCCTATAGGGGTGGAGCTGGACCTCGGGCCACTGGGGCCTGGGCCCAAGGCCTAGCCCAAATTGCCATGTAGTACACTGGCCTAGTCCCAACCATAAGCCACCCGAGGCCTGAGCCGAGAGTGCGCCCTAGCTCCACATCCACGCAGCTGCCTGACGCTGCAAGGAGGAGCTCACCGCCAAGGCCAGTGCCGCCTATACCACCCGCACTCGACGCCACCACCATCGCCCACCGCCGCCCGCCCGCCCGGCCTCTAGGCCGTAGAGGCGCTGAAGCGCAGACGGAAGATCCAGAGCTCAGGAGCCACAAGGCCGCTGGCCCGCTGCCACTCCCGCCCGCCTTGTTGCTCTGGTGGATCCAGCCCTGGCTCCAGAGCTTAGGAGGCCCTGCCCCCGCCCTGGCTTCCTGCTCCAGCGGATCCAGAGCTCAAGAGGCGCAGATCCGACCCCAGCTTCCTGTTCCAGCGGATCCTTCCTTCATGATCTTTAGGGTTGACAACAAGCACTCGAAGCTTTCTCCTAAAGTGTGGTATATCGTCAACAACCAAGACATCTCGGATAAGGTTTTAACTCGATCCAGCAAGGGAGAGAGAAAGAAATTTAGCAGGAGAAAAAGAGAGATTTTGACGAGGAAAGGAATAGAAGAATGAGATAAGTCAAGAACATATTATTCTTCCAAGTTAATTCTTTCCTTTAGAAAATAATTTTGAAGGTCCTATAGAGATGACCAGACTACCTAGGGTCAAGGCCTACAGTCAGAATGGCTCTGATACCAACTCTGTCGGGACCCGAATATGCAAATCCGGACCCTCTGTGTATATTGCACTAGTCCAGGATGACGCCAGTGCACACAGGCTCAACATAGATGAATATCACAATCATACACAGCAGAAATATAATAAAAGACTTCATATATTAAATAACACTTGTTGAATGACCTTATGGTTAACTTACATGACCATGCCTCGCAAGGCTGAACAACAAATTAAACTGCAGTGGAATAAAAACATAGATAAACCCCTCAGTATACCACAAGCAACTGACAAGGATCGCACCCTAAAAATTCGTCTCCTCCTGGTACTTCTTCAGCATTGGTGTAGACTCCTCAACTGGTGATGTTGTTGTGGGCAAGGGTGAGTACTTAAAGCACTCAACAAGTTGTGCACAGAATGCAATTCTATGTAGCTATATGAAAGGCTTATTCCAAAGGAAAAGGCTATTATGGCTATTTTGCAATAAGCAGCATTTATGAATAAATACAATAAATAGATTGTAAAGACTGTAAAACAAATAACAGTAATAGATAGATTCAGCGTTTCTCAAGTAAACCAAGTTTTCAATCCTAAGTCAAGTTCCAAAATTCCATATGGCAATCCCACCATCTCAACCAAGTTTTTCATTTAATTAAGCTAACCCTTAACTGTAATTCCCGAGCATTGCTCAATACCGCGAGCACGGCTATTCGAATAGTTTTCCACTCTACAGAGGTTATGCACTTTACCCACACGACATGATCATCTCTTGTTGCCATGCAATTAACACACTTCCTTTGGTGTGTCGGTGGAGAGATCATGACAAAGCCTTTACAATGCTCTGGCTTAACCCGATTCTACCCGCTAAGGTTTCAACACTGGTGGATCTGAAAACCACAACCAGGGCCCCCCTCTTGCGCCATGTGAATTACTCCATAACTCGGGAACTCACACCGCCATTGATAGTACCAAGCTAAGACATCACAAATTAATCAGCTAGCTGTCCCATGCCAGACATGTGGTTGCATGATTGACTCAGGTTAAACATCAATTATTCGAGTACATGTGATGACGTGGCATGGCTAAGGAACTAACACGGTCTAGCCATCCCATGTTGATTTTATTATTAACCAACTATAGTGAACCAATCTAGGGTGACAATAGATCATGGCATACAAATGACAAGGTAGCTTATATATAAATTTGGTATAATAGCTAAGTCCCAATTTATTTGAAACAATTGTACATGTGAAATAATATGCAATAGGGTATAAAACAAAGTAGCAATTTTATAAACATAGGTTCAGCATGATCAAAGCACAACTTGCCTTTGAAAAGCCCTTATTCTTACTTTGGACCTTGGTCTTGAGTCGACGGATGCTTCGCACAATTCATGGTCTACCCGAAACGAGAGAGAAAGCTAAATAAACACCAAAACAGAGAGCACATGAACTCCAAAAATAAAATAAAATTCACCATTACATAGATCTCAATTTTACAAATTTTTAGAAATTTGAATCACCTCACACTACTACAAAAAAGCTTATCACAGATGGATCGGAACCGTCATCACAGACGGTTTCCCGAACAGTCTTCGGGTTGTTCTTCCTGGACTGTGATGCTCTTTTCGATAGGAGGCAACTCTTCGAATTGATTGTATTCTTCCTCATCTACTACATTCTCTACTTCGACAATCCTCCTTTTTCCCTGAAGAACTAATTGTCTCCTTGTTGGACGGGTCGATTACATAGAATACTTGAACATTTTGGTTAGCGAGTATGAATGGTTCATCTTGGTATCCGACGCGTGCGAGATCGACAGTAGTGACACCGTACTTGTCAACCTTCACGTGCTGGAGGTGGACCCAATGACACCGAAATAGGGGGATCTTGAATAGTACATAGTCGAGCTCCCAAATCTCCTCTAGTAACCCATAGTAGGAGCTCGTCGTTGACCCAACGGTGTTGAACGCATCTATGCGTTCACCGCTGTTCAGGTTTGTGCTCTTCATATCCTGATCTCTCGTGTCAAATGTGTAACCATTTAAGTCGTATCCTTTCCATGTTACAACTGTAAATGTTGGCCCTTTTGCCAATCATGTGAGCGTATCACCTGACGAGGTCCCAGTGATGGGTCGCTCCTTCAGCCATCTGTTAAACTGAAGGTTATACTATCTCATGATCCAAGACTCTTGCCGCGTCAGATTCTCTTATCGTAGCCAGTGCTTATGCTCGTCGATGTACGGGGACACTACATCCATGTGTTCTAAAATCGTGAAATGAGCTTGAGCATAGGAAGCCGGATCAGGCGTGATTCCTTTCCTTTCGATGGTCCCGATGCCCTGGAGTCTTCCCTCATGGCGAGATCGAGGCACACCAATTGGTTCGACCTGAGCCATGTAATCGACGCAGAACTCTACGACTTCTTCGGTTGCATAACCTTCAACAATGCTACCCTCCGGCCGAGATCGATTCCGTACGTAGGACTTGAGAATTCCCATATACCTCTCGAATGGGTACATGCTACGTAGGAACACGGGCCTGCATATCTTTATCTCTATCACAAGGTGAACAACGAGATGGACCATGATATCGAAAAACGACGGAGGGAAATACATCTCAAGATTACATAGTCATCACCACCTCAGCCTGTAGTGCATCTAGTGCTTCGGAATCGATGACCTTCTGAGCAATTGTGTTAAAGAAATAACACAGCCTCGTGATTATCTCCCGAACCTTGACTGGCAAAATACTTCTAATTGCCACAGGGAGCATTTGTGTCATCAGCACATGACAATCATGAGACTTCATGCCAACTAATTTCAAATCTTGCATCGAAACAAGTCTCTTGATGTTAGAGGAGTAACCAGACGCAACTTTCACACCATGCAAGCACTGGCACAATTCAGTTCTCTCGGCCTTAGACAAAGTGTAACAAGCAGGTTCGCAGTATGTTCGGCCTGTATCTGTCTCTTTCGGTGCTAACTCAGGTCTTATGCCCATATCGACCAAGTCAAGGCATGCATTGATATTATCCTTTGATTTGCCTTTAATATTCAATAAGAGACCAATCAAGCTATCACAGACATTCTTCTCCACGTGGATCACCTCGATGCAGTGCCGAACTTCTAGGTGCTCCCAATAAGGTAGGTCCCAAAATATTGATCTCTTCTTCCACGTGCTCTTCTCACGGGACATCGATTTATGCCCCTTTCCAAACGAAACATCCAAGTTCTTAACCATATCATGGACATCTATCCCACTTAAAGGCTTTGGATCTGAACCGTCTTCGTTCGTTCCATCGAATTGTTTTTTTATTTTGTGGTATGGGTGATTCCTCCGAAGGAACCTACGGTGATGCATGTAAACAGTTTTGCGCGAGTGATTCAGCCACACACTCTTGGTATTGTCTAAGTAGTGAGTGCAGGCTTTGGTTCCTTTTGTACTCTGGCCTGATAGGTTACCAAGGGCAGGGTAATCATTTATAGTGCAGAACAAAAGGTAGTGCAAAGTGAAGTTCTCTCGTTTGTACGCATCCCATACCTTTACCCCGGGAACCCATAGTGTTTTCAGATCTTCCACCAATGGTGTTAGGTACACATCAATATCGTTCCCAGGTTGTTTTGGTCCTTGGATAAGTACAGACAACAAAATGTACTTCCGCTTCATACACAACCAAGGAGGAAGGTTGTAGATACAGAGATTCACGGGCCAAATACTATGCTAGCTGCTCATGTTACCAAAAGGTTTCATTCCATCTGTACTCAATCCAAACCTTATATTCCTCGGATCCTCACCAAATTCTTGAAACCTCCTATCGATGTTTCTCCATTGGATGGAATCAGCAGGGTGCCTTAGCATTCCATCGTTCTTACACTCCTCTGAGTGCCAACGCAACAATTTTGCCTCATTTGGGTTCGCAAACAAATGCTTCAAACGAGGAATTATAGGCAGATACCATGCCAACTTAGCAGGAGGTCCTTTCATCACCTGGATGCCCTCGTTGTCATTATCCGAATGATTCTTATGCTTGTACCGGGATGCGTTGCACACAGGACATATGTGCAAGTTCGCGTACTCTTGGCGGTACAGGATACAGTCGTTCGGACATGCATGTATTCTTTCTACATCCATTACCAAGGGACAAAGAACCTTCTTAGCTTTGTAGGTGGTTGTCGGCAACTCGTTTCCCTCGGGAAGCATGTCTGCCAATAAACGTAACAGCGTTTTGAAACTCTTGTCGGACCAACCGTTGCTTGCTTTCAATTTCAGCAGTTCAAGCACGGATGACAACCTTGTGTATTTCGACTTGCAGCCTGGGAACAAAGGTTTCTACGAGTCCTCCATCAAGCCCCAGAATTTACCATATTCTCTATCATCACGGTTCCCTTCTACATCGCGCAACATCTGATTCAGATTATATTCCTACAACCTATCCTCGTCGGAACCACAATCGATATGATCATCCGACATATCATTGACTTCGTCGACTATGTTAATACAACCTGCTTCCTATATCTCCGGCTCTTCACCGTGACTGGTCCAACATGTATACCCCCTTTTGAAACCCCTCATAATCAAGTGTGCTTCGATGTGAGAAAAGTTTCGAAACATCTTTAGATTCTCACAGTCAATGCACGGACAAGACATAAACTGCACCCCCTTATTAAACATATCCTCTTCTGCAGCTCTTCTAAAAGCGGAGACGCCATTAATGTACTCGGCACTCACACGGTTCTTAGTGTACATCCATCTTCGGTCCATCTACGCCAAGCATATAGCATTTAGTGCTAAATATTAAAGTACACTAGGTGTCCTTAATTAAAGCAATTAATTAGAATCTAAGAAATCATATACTAATTAACCTGCTTAAATATAGAAAAGAACAGTACAAGGATCTACAAGCTACAACTATATACAATTAATCTCTCTTCAAATTATCTCCTTACCAAGCTAGATCATGAATATAATGCAATTAAAACCCATTACTACCCTTACATAAAAAGAACACATGAATCTACAAGCTAAATGTAAAAAAATCATCAAATTCTATCCTTACCAAGCTAGATCTTGAACATACTGCAATTAGACACCATTACTAACCTTAGATCACCAAAATCAAATGGATCCTCAATCTCCCTTCAAAATCAACGGTCTTCTTTTACCAAATCGCCTCACAGCCGCAGCCAACTGAAAATAGATCCTGAAACCCTAAAATGCACCAGTGGTCTGTGATATATGACAGACGGTTTTACTACAAAACCGTCTGGGTCAATACTTGATATTACAGACGGTTTTATAAAACAATCGTCTGTGATATCTTCCTAGAGAGTGTTTACCTAAAATCGTCTGTGACATTGATATATATCACTGACGGTTTTTGTAGAATACCGTCTGTGATAGTGTTACTGACGGTTTCAATATAAAACTGCCAGTGATGTGTATCATCACAGACGGTTTTGAGGAACCGTCTGTGTTGAGGCGTCTAATATAAGCCTTTCTGTAGTAGTGTCAATTGGAGCTCGTATGAGGGAGAACGGGTTCTCGGAAGATTTAAAAATCATAAAAACCGAAAAATTAAAAAAATACCGAATTAACCGAATTATTTTTATATTGAAAAATATCGATTTATTGCATCGGCGTGACGTCACAGTGATGTCAGCCATGGCCCAAAGAGATCTCAGGCCGACACGTGTTCTCTAGTCCAATGGACCGAGTCCATGGACTAGATCACGGTCCACGGCCCGCTCTTCATGGATCTTGTCCACACATCCCGGCGACTGACAGTGGGACCCGCTCTGTAGTCGACTCAGCGCCTGATCAGCCCCACGGAACCCACCACGCATGCGAGCACATTAGCGAATGAGTCAACTTGGCTGCCACGCAAGCACACGTATCACCACCGCAACGCATCCACACAAGCCGGCGGAGCTCAGTCCCTAGGGTTGTCGACGGCGAGAACAGAGGGCATCACCGGATAGAAATCATCGCCGCCGACCTTCTGACGTGATTGGTTCTTACTTTGATGCATCAGGGCAACGACGGCGCGTGCTTCTTCTCCGGCGGCGACGGCTTCTCGTGGCGGCGACGAACTAGCTCCCTTCAGGCATCGATTGCATTCGCACAAGATGCTATTCTACGAGGAAAAGTGAACGGCACTGGTCCCAAGGTTGTTCTCCCACGAACGGCGATGAATCGGTGGCTTTTCATTGCGGCGTCGCTCGACAGAAAGTCTTCAATTGCGGCAAACAAAGGCGAATTTCTGCGCTCAAGATTAGGGCTTCCAATCATTGCGAGCTTGCGTCCCTGATGCACACCTCTTATAGCCCTAGAGTCCACGAACCACACGGATTGATCCCCGAGTTCTTGGTGAGTACGGCTGCGGTGCTAGGGTTCCATTTGGTCACGCCTCAGGGAAGACGATGCGGAAACATCCGTTTTCCATGATCCATGGTTGAGATGAGATCGGCGCAAAGCAATCCGAGCCGCACACTGAGATCGACGAGCTTCATCAAATCTCGAAACCTACTCAATCCCCACCATACATTGATGATCCTAGGTCCCAAATTATCCCTTCCGAAGCTGGTAGGATATGGGCGTACTTATACAAGAATGGGCTCGGCCCTCATCATTTTTTTTGATTATTCCAAACCCTTTTGATTTAATTTAAATCCCGAAAATAGATTGATTTAGTTAGGGAAATAAATATGGCGGAAAATTCCAAGAAAATCTAAAAAAACTTCGAAACATTTTTAACTTAAATAAAATATTTTTAGCCAAAATTTATGTTGGAATTCATAATATTTTAATGCTTTTCAATAAAAGGCCAAATAGAATATATTTAATAAAATCCAAAAAGATCCAAATAAATTCAAGAAAATCACAAAAGGCATAAATAACTATAAAATAATAATAAGAGCAAATTTTTGGGAACACATCATGCACACCTGCCAATGATCGTGGCAATTCCAACTGATAAGCAACTTCCCTGTGATGACTCAAGATTTTGAACGGATCAACATATCTTGGCGCAAGCTTCCCTTTATCGTGAAATCTCGTAACACCTTTGAGATGGGTAACTCTGAGATACAGAAAATCATCTGGCTCAAAGATCAATTCACGACGATGATTATCAATGTAGCTTTTCTGTCCTGACTGTGCTACTTTCAATCTCTGCCTTATCATGGCAACTTGCTCTTCGGCCTCCTTGAGAATATCAGGCCCAAACACCAAGCGCTCTCCTGTCTTACTCCAATTCAATAAAGTACGACAGCCTCGACCATTTAAAGCCTCAAATAGTGATATTTGCAAACTTGCTTGATAATTGTTATTACAGCTGAATTCTGCATATGGCAAACATTTGTCCCATGACGTGGCATAAGCTAATGCACAAGCTTTTAGCATATCCCCAAGAATTTGATTAACCCTTTCAATCTAAACATCTGTCTGCGGACGATGCGCTGTACTGAAGTTCAAACGAGTTCCCATCGCTTCATGCAACTTATTCCAAAATCCCAAGGTAAACTGGGTACCTTTATCTGACACAATCTTCTTAGACATACCACGCAAATACACAATTATAAACAGTCCTACCAACTGATCTCCTGAATAGGTAGTCTTAACTGGTGTGAAATGAGCAACTTCAGTCAAATGATCAACGATGACCCAAACGGAATCATATCCCTTCTGGGTTCTCGACAATTCTCAATGCTAGGTATCTTATTACTGATTTGCCTCTTACTTCCACTCAAAAATCTGCACCGGCTGTAACAAACTTGCTGATCTCTGATGCATTGCTTTTATTCTCTAACACACATCACACAAAGCAATATTTTCAGCAACTTCACGCTTCATCTTAGGCTACCAAAACCTTTCCTTAAGATCTTGATACATCTTAGCACTTTTCTGGACGAATTGAATACTTAGAATCATGAGCTTCTTCCAAAATCAACTGCTTAAGCTCCTTCTTGTTTGATACACAGATTCGACATTTAAACCGCGTGGTTCCTTGGTCATCCACAGTAAAATCCTCAGCTAAGCCTTCATCCCTCTTGGACTTGATTCCGTTGACCTTTTCATCACCTTTCTGACCTTCTCGGATCTGATCCTCAAACGTTGGCTTCTCTTCCAAAGCAGCTACAAATCCTCGTGGAACAACTTCCCACTTTAGCTTTCAAAACTCTTTACACAACTCGGGTTGATCACTTGATATCAATATATTCACACTATGGCTCTTTCGACTCAAGGCATCGCCACATTAGCCTTACAAAGATATGATAATAAATTCCAACACTAAAATCATTGATCAACTCCAGCCATCTCCTTTGTGTCATGATGAGATCTGACTAAGTAGATATATACCTCAGACTCTTGTGGTCTGTATATATCTCACATCTGTTTCCAATGAGACAATAACGCCACAACTTCAAAGCATGCACCACAGTAGCTAATTCCAAATCATACATAGGATAGTTCTCTTCATGTGGCCTCAACTGTCCTGATTTATAGGCAACAACTTTGCCTTTCTGCATTAACACACATCGAAGATCTTGTCTTGAAGCATCACAGTATATATCAAAACTATTCTGCACATCTGGCAACACTAACACAGGCGCTGTCGTTAGACGTTTCTTTGACTCATGAAAACTCTCCTCACCCTCTAGCGTCCATGCAAACTTCTTCTCTTTCTTCAACAACTGCGTAAGGGGTCTAGCAATCATCTAGAATCCTTCTATGATCCAGTGGTAATATCCTATTATTCCCAGAAAACTACGAATCTGAGTAACTGACTTCGGTTGCTCCTATGTAACACTGCTTTCACTTTGCTTGGATCAACAAAATCTCTTTTTGTAGCCATCACAAGACCAAGAAACTCAACTTTCTCCTTCCAAAAGTCACGAATACTAAACTTAGCTTATAGCTGTTGCGCTCGCAACCTTTCTAACTTCAAATGTTATGCATGCTCTGTTTCAACTTGGAGTGTACCCAATGTCATCGATGAACACCATGACAAACTTGTCCAAACATTCCATGAAATCTTATTGATCATGTTCAAATATGACGGAACATTGGTCAATCCAAAATACATGACCAAACACTTATAATGTCCATATCGCGTAGAAAACTCTGACTAAAGAACATTCTCAGTACGAATCTTTAACTGATGATAACTCAATTCGAAGATCTATCTTAGAAAACTCTAGCTCCTCTTAACTAATCAAACAAATAATCGATCCTAGGCATCGGATACTTATTCTTTAATCATCACTTCATTAAATGCTCGATGGTCGATACACATCCTTCAATTCCTATATTTCAAATAGAACGGGTGCTCCCTATGGCGACAAACTGGTTCTGGTGAAACATTTTTCTAGCAACTCTTCAGTCTGCTTCTTCATCTCAACTAGCTCATCTGTAGTCATTTGATAAGGTCTCTTCGCTTTGGGCGCTGTACCAGGCACTAACTCAATAACAAACTTGATCTCTCGATCTGGCGGCATACTAGACAAATCCTCGAAAAACTTATCTGAATAATTTCCAACTACTGGCACATCTTCTACGCTAGCAACTTCCACACTGTTTTCCATCAACTAACCATCCTGATCTGCAGTCACTTGAAATTCTATTTTTTCCACCTTCAGGGCTTTTAACTGACACAACTCTTCGACCAAACTCCAAGATAGCCTTATGTCCGGACGACCAATCCATTTCAGGAGTAGCATCTCGGGTCTGATATCCAATATGGGTCACTAGGAACTTTTCTCCAACAATAAGCAACTTAACTCCATAACATTCTAGGTTAGATCAAGCAATACTGTACTTTCTGGCAACAGCAATTCTTCAGGGGCTGACAAGCATCACGTTGAACAACACTAGACTGACTATCATTGCACATGCATCACTTCCAGGTGATCCATCAACACAGCGAATAATTAAGGAGACATCTGTCTATTCATTTACCATCAATACTTTTATTCGAACACTTCACATACCAGCATATCACTCATATCTACTTTATTTATCTATTAAGGAAATCTTTACATGAAATTCATCACTAATCACTCTCCTTTACAGTTGAAGATATGAGACTTGCACAGGGTAAAATCATTGATCTAAACTTCCTCAATTGGCGTTGACGCTGAAGTTTTGACTAGGGTGGAGTTGAGATTGATATGAACTGGCATGGTTGCTTTTTTCCGAGGGCAATTGCGGGCAAAATGTCCAGGCTTGTCGTAGGTATAACAAAGTTTAGGGAAAACTCTCTTTCTTGAGCATTTGTCGATCGGGGTAGTGTCTTCAATCAGACGCCTTTTCTTTAACTGGTTCATTACGCAAACTTCTCTTGCAACTTCATTGCTCACTTCTGGCATTATGAACTTGACTGAGGTAACTTTTGAAATGACCATGGCTGTAGAAAATGATTGTCTTCTCTGTGGGCATCGATTAGCATAATGGCCTTCCTTGTTACAGTTGTAGCAAACACATGTTCGTTATTGCGTCTTGATGGGCGTGGCTACATGTACATTGTTGTCTTCTTGTTGCGTCAGGGCTGGTTGCTTCATAGGGCATTCTCTAGACCAATGACCTTCTTCATCACATAGGAAACATGCTGTTGGTGATTGCCAATTACTACTTTCTCGATGAGGGCTGACAAGATCGAAGTGCTGCTTCTTTAACTCTTCAAGCGACATTCCCTACACAGTTGGCATTCTGCCTCTTTTTTGACAACTCTTGAGCAACTGCGGCTCAGAGATTCTTTTGCTTATGCTGGGTTACAGTAGTAACTATTGAATCCAAGGGACATTGAATTGGGCAATGATCTTGACCTTCACAAAGGTAGCATGTGATGTTACCAATAGGACACTTTTTGGGAGATTGGCTTCCTTCACAGCTGGAGCAATTGATTGCATGCTTGTCAGCGGTATGACCTATTTCTCCACAGCGAATGCACGCACGATCTTCTAACTTGTTTGGTTGACAGCACTTCAAGGAACATTGCTTAGACATCGAACAAAGTGTAGGGATAACATTCTTCTCCGAATTTACAGTGACCATACTGTCACCAAGTGAGGTAAAGAGATGACGAAAAGAGGCAATGAACTCTTTCCAAGAGATACTCTGTGGGGCTTCATGGATAGCACAATATTTCTTCCACCATTCAGCAGCAATTCCTTCTAACAGATAGGAAGCACATAGGACCTTCTCATCACCTCTACATTGAGCAATGTGTAACTTACTCTCAATGGTTTTAAGCCAATCTTTTGTTTCCGAAGGTGCAACATTTCGTGAAAATATCGGCGGACGAGTCTTTATGAATTTTGATAACCTTAAGTAGGAACAGGGATCATTGGTAGAAGCTTGGGACACTTTGTTGACATTGGCTTGGTCGATCATATTTTGCATTTGCTTCTTCATTGAATGCATCAACTGGGTCTGAACAGTTAGAAACACTCCAAAACTCTGCATATCCATCTGTAGTGACTGTTGAAGAACTAATCCATCATTGATATTCTCACTAGGTTGATTTCCACTTCCACTAGCTCCGTTGTTACCACTAATCTAAATCATCTGCTTGATTGCTTCACAAGGTTAGGGAAGAGGGAAATAGCATAGGTAAGAAGCAGGGATCCTAAGGCAGGGGGATAGGTTTAACCCAACAACTTAAGCAAACAATATTAATAACTTGGTATGGTTGCTTATATAAGCCTAAAAGCTCTGCAACACATACTGCGCACTCAGCAATCAAGGAAGAACCAATTCAACCTATACACACAAAACTACCGCCTACAGGGGTGACACTTCTATCTTAAGCAAACGCGACTCCCACACATGAGTCTCAACTAGCTACTCGAAGCACTGGGTCTTCTAGCTTTGGAAACACTTCATCGATCCACTCCTTCCTTGAGCTCGACAATTCCTTCCTTCATCATTCCCAGGGATGACAGCAAGCACTCGATACTATCTCCTAAGGTGTGGTATATCGTCAACTAACAAGACAACTTAGATAAGGTTTCAACTTGTTTCAGCAAAGTAAGAGAAAGATATTCTGCAAGGGAAAAGAAAGAAATTTTGGAAAGGAAAGGAATAGAAGAATGAGATAAGTCAAGAACATATTATTCTTCCAAGTTAAATTTTCCCTTTAGAAAATAATTTTGAAGGCTCTATAGAGACGACCAGACTATTTAGGGTCAAGACCTACAGTCAATATGGCTCTGATACCACCTCTGTCGGGACCCGAATATGCAAATTCGGACCCTCTATATATACTGCACTAGTCCAAGATTACGCTAATGCACACAGGCTCAACATAGATGAATATCACAATCATACATAGCGCAAAATATAACAAAAGACTTCATATATTAAATAACACTTGTTGAATGACCTTATGGTCAACTTACATGACTATGCCTCGTAAAGCCGAACAACAAATTAAACCGCAGCGGAATGAAAACGTAGACAACCCCTTAGTATACCACAGGCAACTGACAAGGCTTGCGCCCTAAACATTCGTCTCTTCTTAGAACTTCTCCTCCAACACTGGTGTAAACTCCTCAACTGGTGATGTTGTTGTAGGCAAGGGTGAGTACTTAAAGCACTCAACAAGTTGTGCACAGAATGCAATTCTATGTAACTATATGCAAGGCTTATACCAAAGGAAAAGGCTATTATTGGTATTTTGCAATAAGCAACATTTATGAACAAATTCAATAAATAGATTGTAAAGACTGTAAAACAAATAACAGTAATAGATAGATTCAGCATTTCTCAAGTAAACCAGGTTTCCAACCCTAAGTCAAGCTTCATCCTTTCACATGGCAATCCTGCCATCCCAACCAAGTTTTCCATTTAATTAAACTAACCCTTAATTGTAATTCTCGAGCATTGCTCAATACCGCGAGCACGGCTATTCGAATAGATTTACACTCTGCAGAGGTTATGCAGTTTACCCACATGACATGATCGTCTCTTGGTCCTTCTGGATTAACACACTTCCTTTGGTGTGTCGGCGGAGAAATCATGACAAAGCCTTTACAATGCACTGGCTTAACCCAGTACTACCCGCTAAGGTTTCAACTCTGGTGGGTCTAAAAACCACAACCAGGGCCCCCCTCTTGCGCCAAATGAGTTGCTCCATAACTCGGGAATTCACACCGCCATTAATAGTATCAAGCTAAGGCATTGCAAATTAATCATCTAGGTTGTCCCATGCCAGACATGTGGTTGCATGATTGACTCAGGTCAAAGGCTTGTAAGGCTAAGTTCTTAAGATGATCGAAGCAAGACTTCCACATACCCTCTGCCCATCGGGCCCACCTTGGCATACTCGCCCCTTGTCACTTGCCCCAATCTAAGTGATTACCACCCCAGTTGATTACCAAGCACCACGTGCCATCAACAATTCAATATCGTTGCGTGACATGACTCGCCACTACAACTCAATCTCATTGTGTGATCTCACATGACACACAAGTTCATATCATTGTTCCATATTCCAATAGTCAAGATTAAACATTAATGATTCAGGTACATGTGATGACGTGGCATGGCTAAGCAACTAACACGGTGTAACCTTCCCATGTTGATTTCAGTATCAACCAACTACAGTGAACCAATCTAGGGTACAATAGATTATGGCATACAATTGACATGGTAGGGTATAGATCAAATTGGCATAATAGCTAAGTCCCAATTTAATTACGTGAAATTATATGCAATATGGTAAAAATAATATAGCGATTTTGCAAACATAGGTTCAATATGATCAAAGCACAACTTGCCTTAGAAAAGCCCTTATTCTTACTCTGGACCTTGGTCTTGAGTCGACAAATCTTCCTCTGTTGCGTTGCACAATTTAACGTCTACGCGAAACGAGAGAGAACAACAAATAAACACCAAAATAGAGAGCAGACAATCTCTAAAAATCAAATAAAATTCACCATGAAATAGATCTCAATTTTACAAATTTTTAGAAACCTTAATCACCTCAATTGGAGCCCGTATGAAGGAGAACAGGCTCGTAGAAGATTCAGAAATCATAAAAACCTGATAATTAGAAAATACCGAATTAATCAAATTATTTTTATATTGAAAAATCTATTTATTGCGTCACTAACGATGTCAGCCATTGCCTAATCCAACCACGGACCGACACGTGGCATGGTCCATGGACTCGGCCCACGGGACCCCCTTTGGTTCACCACGAACGCAGCCCACGGCACCTCGCCTTACGTGCCCGACACGCGTCTGAGTCTCATTGGCTACGGCACTACACACGTCATGCTCTCCGGTAGCCGACGCGTGGCAACATCCAGACCGTCCGCGACGAATCCGATGGCTGCACAGAGAGTGAGACGTGGCGCGATCTACCTCGTTGCTCTAATCCAATGGTTCTGAGCTCGCGCAAGTGCAAATGGCACGGCAGCAGTGGTTCCTTACCGAAAGCGAAGACGACAACCTCAACGTGACGAAACAGCGATGATACCTCACGGATTCGACGTGTCTTGAAGCGGGGTCCTCGAATATGTACTCAATGACGACGAATGACTAATTGACGGCGATGAAACGCGGCAAAACTTTGGCGGCATGGCGAAGAATAACGGTGAGCTCTCACGGGCGTTCCTCTGCGTCTTGACGGTGAAAACTTGGAGCAACAGAAGCGGCAGGGTATGGCGATCCTCGGCCCGCGCTTCGATCCTTAAATAGTGCTGGCTAGCTCACGACACGGACCCCTAGCTCTACGCGGCAGCGGCGTCGTGCTGGCGGCGTACTCCTATGGCGACTCGAAGACGAACTCTCATCAGCCGTCCACGTGGATGATCAACGACCACGATGCACGTGATTGTGACACGATCTGAGCCGACAACCGAATGGACGCACGAGATCGACTAGGGTTTAGCCTTGATCGCAGGCGTCGGATGGAGATCCAACGGTGACGGTTCACACTTTGAAATGCAGGCTGAGCCGGTGGGCCTATGTGCGCACAGTGCTGGGCTCCGGCCCAGTACTATTCAGTTGATTTTCCCACGGATTTTTCTTTTTAAAATAATTCTATATATTCATTTAATTAGTTTTAGGCAATAAAAATCTAAGAGAATTCTCATAAATAATTTGAGATATTTTGAACTCAAATAAAATATTTTTATCCAAAATTTATATTGGAATGCATAATATTTTAATACTCTTTAATAAAAATCCAAAAAGAAATATATTTTATAAATTCCAAAAAAATTCAAATAAATTAGAAAAATCAAGAAATACATAAATAACAATAAAATAATAATAAATTTTCTTTTAGAGTAAAATTTGGGATGTTATAACTAGTCTCAATGAATGACTTAAAATTAATTGGTATGAAGTCTCACGATTGCCACATGATGATGACACAGATGCTTTCAATTGCAATTAGGGGTGTTCTGCCAGAGAAAGTTCGAGACCCAATTATAAAGTTGTGTTTATTCTTTAATGCGATTTCACAAAAGGCCATCGATTCTTTAAAACTAGATAAGCTGCAGGAAGACGTAGTCCACACTCTATGCAGGCTTGAGATGTGTTTCCCTCCTTTTTCTTTGATATTATGGTCCATCTCGTTGTTCACATTGTGAAAGAGATACGGATTCTTGTTTTCGTGTTTCTACATTAGATGTACCCTTTCGAGAGGTTCATGGGGGTTATAAAGAAATATGTTCGTAACCGACATCGACCGGAAGGCTGCATTGCCGATGGTTGGGGAACCAATGAGGTCATTGAGTTCTGCGTCAATTATATGGATCTCAAACCAATTGGTGTGCCTGTATCTCAACATGAGGGGAGTCTACAGGGGAAAGGGAAACTAGGCGAGAAATCACTCTATACTACCAATCTAGCTTCATTCACATAAGCACATTTTGTAGTTTTGGGACAATTAGTTGTGGTGGCCCCGTATGTCAAAATGCACAAGAGCAAGCTTTCCAGAACAAACCTAGGGAAGTCAGAGGTTTGGATCTCGAGAGAACACAGAGATAACTTTGGCGATTGGTTGCGTAGACACATGATGCATACGGAGATAGAGTGCGCTCAGTTGAAAGTGTTGGCTCAGGGACCGTCAACTACAATTCGGACATTCTAAGGATACGACATAAATGGTTTTACATTTTATACAAGAGCACCAACCAAATTAGCGGTATCCGTATAGATGCCTATGACAGCAATGGAAATAGGCAAACCTACTACGGATTCATAGAAGAGATTTGGGAGCTTGACTATAGACCTTTGAAGGTCCCTCTCTTTCAGTGCCAATGAGTCAGACTTTCAGGGGGTGTGAACATCGACAAGTATGCTATCACTACCGTGGACCTCAAACTCATCGGATACAGAGAAGAATCATTCGTACTTGCTAATTCTGTTACAAAAATCTTCTTTGTAACTGACCCGACTAACAAGGAGCGCCACGTGGTTATTCAAGGAAAAAGAAGGATTGTCGAAGTTGAGAATGTTGTCGACGAGGAAGAGTACAACCAATTCGATGATCTTCCTCCTTTCGGAGAGGACGTTGACCTAAGTCTCATGGAAGAGAGTGAGGAAGCTATGTACATACGCCGCGATCATAACGAAGGTCGAATTGTAGCTTAGTTGTACTAATTAAATATATGCTTTCTTTTGTATGAACGACATCTTTATTTTCTCATATGTAACAATTAATGTATTATATGAAGTAATAGATTTGATTGCATTTGTATGAATTTTTACATTTGTGTGAAATTATTTATAGCATTTGTGTGAATTTTTGAAGCATTATTCGATTTTCAAAATATTAAAACTATTATAAGAGTGAGCAATCTGGATTTTTAGAATTTTAGAACTTGGTCAAAATTAGGGGAAAATATATATATATAATAGTAGATGTCATGCAGTATGCCTCCAAAAGTTTTTAGAAAATTTGGATCAAATTTGATAGGATTTCAAAAATCCCAAAGCACTCAACCTTTGAAATGAAATAAATTGAAAGCTTCACTTAACTGGCTAGAGACCAGCTTATCACTGCCAGTTGCCTCATAAAACCGGAAGTGATGTTGCTTATTATTGTCGGTTTCTAGTCTCAACCGGTAGTGATAAGCACTGTCGCTGCCGGGTGGAGTTCCACCTGGTAGTGAAACTACATTATTACTGCCGGTTTGGGAGTGGGCCGGTAGTGATAATGCCACTATCACTGTCAGCTCTCTTTTTGGCTCGGTAGCGATAGACTATCACTGCCAGTTGTTGTGGCGAGCTGGTAGTGATAGTCCACCCTTATAGATTCGAAAGGTCGCGCCCTCTCCTCCCCCTTCCGCCTCCTCCTGCACGCGCCGACGCCGCCCTCCTCCCTATCCCACACGCCGCATCCCTCCTCCCTCCCCCATGCGTCGATGCTACCCTCCCTCCCCGACATGCCGCCGCCCTCCTCCCTCCCCCACGCGTCATTGCCATCCTCCCAGCCCCACACGCCGATGCTAACTAGATCATTGCTAATATTTAAGGTTTTAGAAATTCTTGTACATTGTATTGCTAATATTGTATGCACTTGTATGATGTATGGATCTAGTATTGCATTTTATACTAATGCTAAATAGTTGAAAGATTAGGAGTAAATAGAGTATCATATGTTCTGTGTGTTGGCTGGACTTGAAATTTTATATATTATTTAGCTACTATATGAATATGCTATCCTCCAGAAATCATGAATTTTGGACGCCTATAGAATTTTTTGGAATTAATTTAAGTTTGGGGAATTATTGAAGCGTGTAGAATAAAAATACTTCTGCTGCATGTAAATTACTGAACAATTTATGTGCTGATAGTGATGTTATGAAATGAATGTGTCTCTATTTTCATAATTTTTGGAGCATGTTTGATAGACTTTCTGTTCTGGTCAACCGAAGTCAAACTGATGAATAATTGTTTAACGGAATTGCTGAAAACTTAGAAAATCTATAACTTTAGATCCAGAAGTCTGATCGGAGTGAAATTTTTTTCCAAAATTCATAAAAATTATTTGGAGAAAGCCTACAATAAAATCAAAAAGGAGATCAGGAAGTATGAAGATAAAAATATATATATGTACATGTTCTTTAAAGATGTGTATGTCTTTCAAATATGTGTATTAATTTTATTTCTTTGAATTGATAAGTTTGGCATCAAGAGCAGAAGAATAGTATAGCTAGTAACGTGGCTATACTTAGGCTCATATGCTTTTACGTCTATGTTCATTCCTTACGTTTATCTTCATTTCCTCGTTTATTCCATTAGCAGGAGAATAGTTTAGTCTGTAACGCGGTTGTACTTAGGCTCATATGTATATGTGTATTAAGTTTATTTCATTAGCAGGAGAATAGTTTAGTCTGTAACGCGGCTGTACTTAGGCTCATATGTATATGTGTATTAAGTTTATTTCATTAAAAGGAGAATAGTTTAGTTTGTAACGCGGCTATACTTAGGAATGAAACTCTATGTTAACAGATAAACTTTGTTAACATAAACGTTTTGACATCATGTCTAGCTTTATCCAAGTTGTATCAATATTCATCTTATGACTTTGTTAATTTGAAATTTCCGATAAACTTGCTAGGAATGGCCTCTGACCAGGGACAAGTGCCGGAGGGAGTTGGGCCCTTAAATATGGACGAAGGAGGAACGGGTAGCCCGAACCATAGGCCAACGTACTACCTGAACATACAGAATACTGACATGGAACAAGCTGGTGCCACTACTATGGACCAACCTGATGTCACTAACGTAGGTGAGGTAAAGTATTAGTAGATTGTGGTTCCCAAAACATTGTAGGGTCAGACGACTAATAAGAAGATCAAATTGCAGGCTCAGACGTCTGATGAACGGAGGCAGTGTGCAGGTCGTGGTTCGAGCAAGATGCCTAAGGGACTTTATGATGTAGTGGAACTCTCGTAGTCGGGGGACCTGCTATACCCGAGTCATCGTTGGGGCCGTACAGGACAACATGCGGGTTCTTGCTAGGGATTATGTGCCTATCAGCTATAGATCATGGACTAGACACCGAAGTGACCAGTGAGTGGTTCCCAATGACCTGAAGAACTCGCTATGGGACAAGCTAAAAGAAGTGTTCCAGTTCCCCCAAGGGACCGAGCTAGTTGCGAAGAAACGTGCACTATGCATCATGTGCACAGGGTGAAAGAATTGGAAGACGACACTGAATAAGAACTATGTGAAGAAGAATGAAACACCAAATTTTGACACGTACCCAAAGTTAAGGGAGTTTTGGGAGGACTTTGTGGTGTACAAGAATTCTGAAGAAGCCTAGATAGTAAGTCAAAAGAACAAGGCAAACACGGATAAGAATATTTACCCTCACACACTAGACACAGGTGGGTACGTGAAGAAAATACTAGCATGGGATAGGTGCGAAGAAGAACTAACCAGCAGCGGTGTCATTCTTGCGACGGCCGAGTTGAGGGAACAATCGAAGCACTGGTTGCTTGGGAGGAGGCTTCTATCTCGACTGATGGCAGCTTAACCTTCAGAAGCGATAGAGACTAGGAAGTGTCACACAAAATCACAGATGCTCACGTGCAGTCTTCCCAAGGCTCTCTCAGGCCATGAAGGGAGAATGACGAGCTAACCGTAGCCCTGGGTAACAAGGAGCACCCTAGTCGCACTCGAGGAGTTGGGTTGGTGCCGTCGAAAGAAGGCTTCCCATCTGACGCATGGTTGTATAGGAGTCCGAAGAGAATAAGAGAAGATCAACTGGACCGCCAAATAAAAGTTGCTGTGGCGAGAGCGTTAGAGGAACAGAGAGCGGAACTGGATCAGGTTGTGGAGCAAGCAGTACAGAAAGCTCTCAGGTCACGATCGCCACTCGATGACAGCCCTCACCTCTTCAGTCCTGGTGCTCATAAGAGCAGTTGTGCGTCCACAGGGATTCCAGAAGAGCATGGACTTCATTTTCCTATGGATGACATCATAGAACCGACACCATGCAAGCCGCATTTGTCCGCACATGACATTACCATCAAGGTGGCTGAGGGTAAGGCTTGGCCATGCGACTCCTCGTAGGTTTTGCACTGCCGCCTAATACCACCAGGATTCACCAGGGTTGAAGTGGACTGTGTAGTCTGCCAATACTGTAAAATGGAGGTAGAGATCCCTGGGGAGGATGAAAAAAACAAACTAGGAGAAAACGTGCATAGCTTCCTCGTGTGGCGCAAGAGCTTGATTAAGTTTGGCTCGGACGATGAGGACGACAAAGATGATGATGATCAGCCGCACTCTCCACACAGAGACCTCTCGCCCTTGTCGCCACCACACAAAAAAAGTCCAACACCTCCGCCAGCACCTCCTAGAAAATGTCCAACTCCTCCGCCGGCACCACCCAGAAAAAGTCCAACTCCTCTGCCGTCATCTAAAAAGAATCGAACACCAACACCAGCTCGGTAGTTGGCACCGTCGTCTAAGAAATCTCAGTCATCTGTGAAGTCAGCACAATCTTAGAAGAAATTACCAGCTGAGATGATTGAAGAAGAACAGAAAAAGAAAATAAGTGCTAGCGTAACATCTCACTTCAAAAAGGTGCCATCATCTGAGAAGACTAAAGTTGATGCTAATGCGCTAAAGTTTTTCTTGAGTATGGGAAAAGTGAAAAAGAAGGGGCGGGCTTCTGAACCTTATGAAATTTCAGACTACGAGCGCATCTCTAGACAACGTTGAGGTCAGAAGCTCAATGAGATGGTGCTCACGAGCAAGGTCTAAGGTGGAAGTTCTTTATATGGAAACCGCTGGTTGAACCAGCTCATTTAGACCACCTAACAACACACCTGTGGCACGTCCATCAGTGGTACATGCAGCAGTACAATGATGGTATGGAGGCATTCCTAGTCAGATACACAGAGTCGGATTTTCACAATGGGGATAACATCTTCTGGTTGGTTTTCGAGGAATTGTATATGTTGTACCAGCAAGATGCCCTAGACGTAAATATACTCAGATTGTGGACTTTGTAAGTCTCTATGTATATTATTGTGCATTCTTGTACCATTTAATTGCATATCTAACTTCTTTCTTATGTAAAATGGAGATACAAACATGTAGAAGAAATGGCAATGACAAGTTATCATTTCTCGATCCGGGGCTTGTCAACGTCAAAATTGTAAAGGACTCTCCATAGTATATTGAAGACTATTTATTTAATACATTCTTGAAGCTACAATACAAAACCTCCATAATTTTACCCTATTACTTTAAGTACGTATTTCCCTACTTGTAATATCGTTTTACTATTTTTGCGTAACACGATGTGTGACTAATGGGCTACGTTGACATATATGTGCATGTTTCACTGGGTCCTCTTCGTCATCGAGTTAGATGCTAGCAGGATTTTTGTCTTGGACTCGCGAAGAAAACCAACTAATTTGTATCAAGGGTTTTTTGACATCCTGAATAGGTAAAGTCGATCGTTGCGTTATTGCTATAATAATATTCCATTCTATTGTATTTAAGTTTAATTACTATTCAAAATTATTCACAGGGCATTCGCACGATATTGCAAGAAAAGTGTTCGGTATCATCCCTATAAGAAAGATTTTCAAATAATAATCGACTTTCCATGCATGAGGCAGGACCAGGGAAACAATTTATGTGCATACTATGTATGTACAAATATACATTTAATTGTCACACAGAGTGTTGGCTATAACGAAGCCATGGTATATAGTTACACATTGATGCCTACTTTTCTTTCATTTAACAAATATCATCATTAATTAACTTTCTCATTTCTTCAATAACCGGGCTCCAAGCTGAGAACCAATAAGTTATTACTGATAGAAATTATAGCAATACAAGAACAAATCGCCGGATTCGTTCATGACGAGGTCATCAATTCAAACGGCGAGTTCCACGAGTAGCCTCATCACCTCATTCCTTCGATCTCGACCCATGACATGCCTACTTCGATATCGTCTACTGGAGTCGGTGCAAAATCAAAGTGAATGAGATGTAGTCAAACTATATTTGTAAACAGATTATTGTAAAAACCAAATATTGTGATGCTTTAATATATTTGAATTATGATTTAACGATGCTTTATATACTATATTAATACACTGTACGAAAATATTGTATAAAAATAAATAATGCAAAAAAAATATAAAACAAAAATATTTGGTGCACGGCTTATCACTGCCAGTTCTATCCATGAACCGACAGTGATATATATATACATATGTATATATATCACTGCTGGTTGTTATTTCGAGCTGACAGTGATATGGAACTACCACTTTCGGATTTTGGTTTGTCCCGACGGTGATAGTTCAATATCACTGCCGGTTGTAGGCCGAACCGGCAGTGATAATCTCGAGTATCACTGCCGTCTCCAATAACCGGCAGCGATGACGTCTCCTCCTGCCCTCACGGCGGCTTCCTCGATCCGCTCGGCCATGCCCTTGATGGCAGCGTTAAGGTAGCCGATGAGCCCGTCCCTGCTCCACCCCTGCACAGGCTCGCACTAGAACGCCAACACGAGCTAGCACCCTGTCTCTGGCGGTGATGTCTGCGGCTCATCACGAACCGTCATGGTGGCGACATAGTGGCCGAACCCCATGTTGCTACTGACGATAGTGTAGGTGAGCCGGCACGCGGTGTCGTCCAGCTCGAGAAGCTCCTCGCGCACCCACATCGCAGTGGCGGCATCATCGTCGCTCGGCACGTGGAAGGTGACGTAGCGGACACAGCCTGGGCTGCCGTCCTCGCCGGCCACACGCTCGCAGACGTCGATCCTGGGAAGGTACTGGTGCAGAGCGCAGAAGCTGGCGGCGCGGGGCCACGCGATGGCAGCCAGGGTCGACGCAGCCGACCCTCCACTGCTCCCTCCCACTGCTGGTCCGATGGCTGCCTCTCCATTATCAATAGGCTTTCGTGTGCTTCTGTGTGGTGTCGTGTATGACTACTTGCGCGCACGAGTTCTATGTAATGGCGACAAGTGGTTTAGTGCATTGCACTGATTCACATTTTTTTTATCGTTCAAATTATGCTTCATGGAAATTATTTATGATTTCTCATTTTAATTCCATGAGCCCTAAATATGGTGGATCGTAGATGTTGACTTTTCTCTTCGGTTGAACGAATTTGCTCCAACTAAAGGAGAACAGAAATGCCTAAATCTCGACGCTCAAACTACTAATGTTTTATTTAGCGTTGTGAGCATAGATGTATTTAATAAAATATGCAATTTGAAGAGCGCTCATGAAATGTGGACAAAGCTTCAAGAATATATGATGTGTCTACATCCCCTAGTGAGGATTGCATAGATGAATGGGTGTCGTGAGATGAAACCTCAAGTTCTATCTTAATTGATGAAGAACCAACAGTACCATCGAACTCAACCTCTACCTCAAGCGATGATGAGCATACCATTCCATCTCTTCCATCGCATTTCTTCGTGGCAAAAGATAAAATTGAGGTAAGTGATGATGATGATGATGATGAGCCCTCTTACGATGATTTAATGAATATGTTAGAGGAGCTCAATGAGCATCTAGGGAGAGAAAAGTCCAAATATAAGATTTTGAAGCTTGAGCATGACTCACTTCGAAATGATTATAATATGCTCAAAAGTGAGCATGAGTCTCTTCTCCTTAAGGAACTCATTAAGCCAAGAGTGGACATAGGAATTCAATGTGATTTAATTCATGATTTGAAATGCTCAAATGTTAATTCTTGTATTTCATATAAAGTCAATATGTCTACCTCTTGTGAGGATTTAATTGATATGCCTTGTTGCTTTAATGAAATTGCTTCAAGTTCCTCAATGTGTTTAGAGACTAATCTTGTAGAGGAGAATAAAGAGCTCAAGGAACAAGTCACTCAATTGAGAAGTGACTTAGAAAAGTGCTATAAAGGGAAGGCCACCCTCGATGACATTCTAAGCAAGCAACGACGCTCGCAAGACAAGGGAGGGATCGGCTACATCTCCAAAGGGAGACTAGCAAGACAAAGCACAACACAAGACACTCGAAGACCATCAAGTGCTTTGCTTGCAACAAGAAGGGACACCTCGACTCCGTGCTCCCAAACAAAGTGGATATCAAGCCACAAGTATCAACCATGAGGCAAACCGGCATTGAGCATGACAAGAAGGTTAAGAGAGGACCAAATGGTATCACGTGCTTCAATTGCTGAGAAAAGGGATATTTCGGTAAGGATTGTCCCAAAGGTATCACTTCTAAGCCCACTCTTATAAATGATAATTATTAGCTTAGGAATGACAAAAGTGGCAATGTGTTTGCCAAGTTTGTCAATTCTCCTAAGTCTATGCAAAATAATGATAATTATTTACTTAGGCGAAATAAATCTAGAAATATGTATGCTAAAGTTGTTAGAACTCCTAAGCCCATTCAAACCAACGCAAATAAATTGCTTAAGAGGAATAACAATAGCAAACCATTTGCTAGATATGCTGGATCCTCTAAGCTCATGTATTTTAATGATCATCATGTGCGTAGAAATGGTAAAACTAGAAATGGATTTGCAAAAATTGCTAAGACTCCTAAGTCTTCTCAATTAAATGCCAATAATTCACTTAGGAGTAATAACAATTGCAAATCTTTTGCTAGTCATATTAGTTCACCCAATATCATTAATGTTAGGGCCATTTAGGTTCCTAAATCTCTTGTGACTAACATTCTTGGACCCAACAAAAATTGGGTATCAATAAGTGCCTAAAAGATTATTAGGTACTTAGAGAGGCATTGGATGTTTGGCTTCTTTAAAAAGGAAGATGACTTCATCATTTGCAAAATGGAGCCAAGCATGAGGATGATCTCTTAAATCTTGAGGTAATACCATCTCGGTAACAAGTATTTTAAGTTGATAATTTTAGATTATAGCCTTGTATAGGTTATATTGCATTATCATGAAAATCAATTTAAATTGCTTATGGATGTTCTTGTTCATGCTTCTTAGTTGAATTTATTTCAATCTTAAGCAAGTTGGGAAGTGGCACATTAAGGGGGAGTGATAAATTATAACCATGTATATCACATCCCTATATGTGCTAATATATTTTCAAAATAAATCCATTTAGCCAAAAGTGAAAAATCT
The DNA here is from genome assembly GCA_036346275.1 of Otatea glauca. Taxonomy (NCBI): domain Eukaryota; kingdom Viridiplantae; phylum Streptophyta; class Magnoliopsida; order Poales; family Poaceae; genus Otatea; species Otatea glauca. Next base: position 19,485,782 of record CM070720.1, read on the forward strand.
TAGTAACTATTACTAATCTTGTGAAAAACTAGTTGAAAAATTTATACAAATGCTTTTAAAATGTTTTCCAAAGGTTTTGGCTTTACAAAAACTAATTTCAAAAGAAAATGACTTTCAAGTCCAAATCTAGTTACTAGTATCTTGTTTTGGATTTAAACTTATAATTTTTAAAGAATAAATTCTAAAAGGATTTTGAAAATAGCTTCAAAATGAAAAACAAAGAGTTAGTCATTCTTAACAATTCACGTATTCAAAACATTTTCAAAAGACCAACCTATGAAACATTATTTGATTTTGAAACTCATCCAAAAACTTCTATTGACCTATATTGTCGTATTGTAGCACTTTGTGAGTTTCACCTCTTGGACCGGATTCTTGGACATATCTTGGTTCAAAATGGTATTTTAAACTCATACATACCAATTCTAATCAAATAATTTTGTATTTGCTTCATTTGATATTTTTGGAATGTTGTTGAAAACCATATGCATGCATACCATTTATATTAGTATCTTTGATCAAAAGTCAAAAATAGTGTTTAAAAGGCTCAAATTTGTGAAAATCTTTATAAAAGTTCTAAAATATGTATTTAAAATTTTTTACAATGCTTTTGGAGTGAAAATACCTATTTTAGAAACAAAATAGCAAATTTGGCCTCAAATAGATCTTATGTGATCTTGATTTTGGATTAAATGACATATTTCCATAAATAAAAATCTATTGATTTTTGAAAAAAGTGGTCAATACAAAACTCTTAGGTTTGATCATTTCAAGCATTTATTTAGTTCAATTTTTTTTCCAAATGATCAACCACTCAAAAGTTATAGCCATTTGAATTTTGCCAAAATCATTCATTCAACCCAAAATGACATATTCTGGCATATTGTGGGTTTTGCTATTTCAATTGGATTTATTTGTCTATATTGGCTTGAACTAGTATTTGTAACTCATACAAAGCGATGAAAGTTCAAATCTCCATGAAATCTAAGTTGAATTTCATTTTGAAGCTTTGGTGGAAATTCAATTTTTTTTCATGCCTACAAAGCGCATTTTGTCATATCTTTTGAAAGAAAATTCCTTTTGAGGAAATTATTTTTCAAAAACCTTATAAATAGTAAAAAAGTTAATTTCTGAAAATTTCCAAACCATTTGGACTTAATTTGAAAAAAGTTTTGACTTTTCTTCTCTTTGAGTAAAAATCAAGCCTACAATGCAAAAATTTTATATCTTTTGAATGGAGACTCCTTTTTCAAAAAATATTTTTGGAAAAGTTTCTTAGAAGTCAAAAGTATGTTTTTGAAATTTTCAAATAATTTAAACTTCACTTGAAAATGTTATGAACTTTTATCTCTTTGATCAAATGCTGAAAATTCAAACTTTTGCATGGTTTTGAGCTGATTTGTGATTTTTGTATCTCCAAATCAGATCATAATTTGGGGGGACCACCTTTGTAAGAATTGATCCTGAATAGTTGGTCTATTATGCAAACAATTATCAGATTTTTTTACCTCATTTGAGTAGTTTGTCAGCCGTCTTTTGAAGCCTAAATGAAATGTCAAAAATTTGAAAATCTGAAATTGTAGTTCTTTGAAATCTTTGTGGTTTTCATATCTTCAAATTGGCTTCAAGTTGGTAGAACCTCTCGTTTGCACCAAGATTTGGCAAGTATGGTCAAAATCGGCAGTCTAGAGTTAACAAGATACGATTAGGATAACGGATCAAGATATTTGGAAACAAGACACATCGTTAAGGAAAACACCCTCAAAATAGTGGCCGATACGGATACTACTCTCAAAACGTGTTGTACCGTGACTCTATCGGCCGGTGGGTATAAAAGGCAGACAAGGGCAAGCTAAGAAAAAAACAACACAATCAATCAACTCACGTCTACTTGTCATCTACTTTTCTATCGACTAGGAGTAGTTTTGTAATCTAGATCCTCCTGTAACTCGATTTGATCAATAAAGTTGTGCATCGCCGATCATTCATCATCTTTTGTTACGCCAATCAGGTTCGATTTTCTCTGATCTTGTTGCGCATCACCTTCATCAGAGTCGATCTGCCTTTATCCTCTAATTAGCCTTAATCGGCTAATTAGATTTATTGTTACCTTCGATCTAATCGGCTTGTAGCTGGTTAAATCTAAGCTGATTGCCTCACAAAATCGGCTTTGAGCGAATTTTAAACTTTCCTTACCGATTACAGGGTCAAATCGGTTGGCACGCTCTGAACCAGGTGTTCATTTGGTGTGCTGCAGCCAGGAACCCTACTTCAAATTTTTGGCGTCAACACCTCTCAAAACAAAACTTGAGCATGTTTAAATGCATTAGCTCCATGATTTATCTTAGAATCCTTTTGGAGCTTGTTTAATCAAGTTTTGTATGTTTAAAAGAGGCTCTCCTTTTGGATATTTCCTGGTGTCAAGTTGATCTTAAATTGACATATAGTGTTGATCTTTGAGAAAATAAGCTTGTTTTAAAACAAATGTCAGTATTTTTCTCAAGTGGTATCCTCATGTAAAATGATCTTTACATGTGGTATCGATTGAAAAATGAGCATTACAAGTGGTATCACTTTAAACGTTGATATTTACAAGCATTATGTTTTCTTCAAGTGGTATTATAAGTGATGCTTCTTTAAAACTTTCTACAAGTGGTTTTATGAAAATTCGAAGCTCATTTGGATGTTTTCCTCGTTTAAGCGCTATTAGGCTCTCAAAGACTCATTTTGTGAGTTTGTTTGCAAATTGACAAGCCTAATAAAATGAGGAGTTTATTTGAATTTGTTTCAAATATCTTTTTCGTGCTTAACTCAAAATATGGCATCGTTTCCTTTTGGTTTACTCTTTTGGGCCATATAAAGAAGTTTGCGGAATTTTTAAATCTTATTGAAAATTCTTAATATTTACAAGTGGTATTTTTTAGAATTCTCGTGAACTTCAATTGGTCATATGCACTTATTTCAATCTTGTTATAACCTCATTTCAGATAATTTCTTACCAAGCTCTCTCTTCTTCGAAGTGGTATTTCCTTGCCAAGCTCTTCACTCTAAAAAGTCCCCTTTTTGGATTCATTTTCCATTTTTGGTGTTTAATGCCAAAAGGGCGAGAATTTGTGGGAGCTTAATACATCATTTGGTTGAGGAGTTTGTGGGAGCTTAATTTGGTTAAGGGGGAGAATTATTTGTCTAAAAATCTCTCACATGCATTCTCACTTGTTAATGCTTAAATTGCTCAAAGACATGCTTACATGTTCAAATAGATTAAATTATCTCAATATGATGATTTTTATCCAAATGTGGATATTAAGCTTGCATTTGTCATCAATCACCAAAAAGGGGGAGATTGAAAGTTCAAGCTCCATTAAGTTGGTTTTGGTGTTAATGACAAATCTAATATTGAGACTAACTTTTTTGATAATCATAATATTGATTAGTCTCAAATTGTTAATTAATGACAAATCTTTTTATGAGACTAAGGCCCTGTTTGTTTCGGCTTTTTCACTGGCTTAAAAACAGAAAAGCCAAAGCCGAAACAAACGACTGGCTTTTAAGCTGAGCTTAAAAAAAGTCAAAAGCCTCCATATAACTATAAGCCAAAAGCCAGGTGAGAGGTGCTTTTTTGGGCTTTTTTGGGATGAAATAACCCTTGGAAATCTCCAAAATTACCCACAACCTTAAAAGGTATTTCAAACTTTCTAGCAATAAGCTACACCCAGGGTTCACAAAATCGAATTTCAAAAAATCATTCGAAATTTGAAAACCGCAAAAACCGCTTCAAAACCGTCAGAAATCGAAGGGTTAAGAAATAAAAAAAAAATCAAAAAAAGTCAAAAAAATCGAAAACAATTCAGTTTTTCGCAAGAAACCGCTTGGTTTTTAAGAAACGGTTGTCGAGCGAAAACCACGATTTTTCAACGGTTTTCGAGCGGTTTTCAACGCATAATTTTTTTTAATTTTTTTGATTTTTTTAAATTTAAATAAAACGGTTTACCGAGCGGTTTTGGATATCGAACCACAGTGGTACACTCGAAAACCGCAGTTTTCGCCGGTTTTGTGAACCCTGACTACACCATCTAACCCATCAAAAAGCCAGGATACCAAACAGCATGTCTTGGCTTAAAAGCAGACGGCTTAAAAGCTCGTTAAGCCAAAAAGCTAGCTTTAAGCTAAAAGCCAAAAAGCCTAAGCCGAAACAAACAGGGCCTAACTCTTTTGTTGAGCTTAAATCTTATTAGTATCTTTTGGATGAAAAAGATGGAAATATCAAAAGTATGCATTCAAGTTCATATTGTCATATTTTGTTGCATTCCTTGGATATAATATTCATGATCATATTGATATATCCAAATATGAGACTAACTCTTTTATTAAGTATATCTTTGATTAGTCTCATCTCATTGAAAAATGGAAACCCCATGGTATGCACTCGTATTCATTTTATGATATCTTAAAGCATATTTTGGATTCAAGTCAAAGGATGAACTCTACCGTTATTTAGATCTCAAGATATGCATTAATGTTTTAATTCTATATATACATGAATACACACATTTAAGGGGAGTTCATACTTTACCTTAATGTTTCAATAGTACTGATCTAATTCATCTTTTTATATTAAGGATCATTTCTTTGAAACAACCCCTTGAGTATATTTAACTTGTGTAGTTGTAGTATACTCATGGCAATATAGGATAAACTCCAAAGCAATAAAAAATTGAATATGTGCATATTGATTCATGCATGCACACATCTAACGGAGTTTATTCTGTAATTAATGGTCTTAAGAGTATTGATTCGTTTCCACCACTCCATATAAATTGGATCATTACCTTAGATTCCATCAAATTGAGTATATGAAGCTTGTGTAGTTAATATATACTAATGATAATTTGAATTTAATTAAATTGTGTTTGGTTGACATTAAATCAACAAAGAAATAATTATGAGTTGATGGTTCACATTGTTGATCTTAGGGCAATCGAAAGTTCTTGAGTATATGAAGCATTAGTTGCATCAGTATATTCAAGACACAATTAATCTTTCAATCAATTGTCTTTGGGTTGTGCTCAATCGATCTCGAGGGCATCCATTATGTGTTAATGTAGTGCAAGTGATGATTGAGACAACCGTGTGTCGACTTTTGTGGTCGGCAATGAATTTATGGGCCAGGTGCTAGATCTTAAACTAGAAGGTCACACAAGACAAAGGTTTAGACAGGTTCAGGCCCTCGACGGAGGAGGTAATACCCTAGTCCTGTGTGCTGGGATTATTTGGATCTCTTTGATCTAAGATTGCTCGTGTCCCTGTTGTTGCCCGCCCTCTCCCTTATATAATGGGGTTGAGACGGTTTAGAGAGTCCCGATCGGTTAAGGGATTCCGATCAGTTATTGGATTCTAATCGGTTACAGGATAGAGTTTACATCTTTATCTCATCCTGCTAACAACTCGGATTACAATCATATCTCTTATATCTAAATATTTGTTCAACTGTCTCTAAGATATATCCCCTTGCGCACGGCAGCAAGGATTGGCGTGGAGCTTATCCTCTAGGCCTTCCACTCGGCCCTGTCTCTCCCTCAGGCACTTCTGGGCGGGTTATGAATACACCTGGGTTCTTATATTCCACAGTATCCCCCGAGTGATTCATGATCTGATTGCTATATCTTTATCTGGGTCTCAACTTTGGATCAATGTTCTCAGCTTCTAGTATAAACCTTTCACTGGTTTCTTCTTTGATTTGAATGCTTCTCCTTGCAGCAAGGGGATTATGAAGGACTCGAATATAACCCCCAGCTTTTTGTTCCAACTGATTATAATCTTTTGTCTGACAGGTTTATTATGGGTAGCTTCGTGGATCTGATCCAGATCTCATATGAAGATCAGATATTTTTTTCCCGCTCGAGGTGAAACCCTAATATCCTTCCTCTTCAAGGATCAATACCGGACAGTCTTCGAAGTTGTTTTGACTTCCTGTGCCAATTCATTTTCCGAAAACCACTTTGGCTTCTGAAACTATCTTAACTCCAAGTCTCCTCGGCTTTTAATGTCATTATGTCTTCGCATTTACTTCAACCTTACCGTATCAACTATAAAAGGTGAACCAGTGCTTTTAGAATTTATTCTCTCACGCTTAGTCCTCCATTTTCCTGCACCAAGCTCCACCTTCTTCCTGAGGGATTTCATGGACAACCGGGATCCAGAACTTGCCGAGGAGTGGGCACTATTCGACCTCTCCATGACTGAATGGGCTGAAGAAAAGGCTGTTGCCCTCGACCGCGCCGCCATCGACGCCTTCCTCGAAATTGTCCCCGCCCTTCATAGGGCTAAGGAAGCTCTCGTGGAGGCGCTTGGTCTTGCGCCATGAGAAGTATAATACTCTGTAAATGTAAGAGAGTCTTTTCGGGCATAGTGCCCGGGAATTTATATAATAAAGAAATACCTTCCGAGTGATATCTATGACTGTCGTTAGACATAGCTTAGACCCAACTTGGGGTATATCAAAGCTTGCATGGCTCTTTGGTCGGGTGATATCCATATCCGACTGTCGTAGGATATATCTTAGGTCCAACTTGGGACATATTAAGATTTGCGCGGCTCTTGGCCGAGTGATACCTATATCTGACTGCTATAGGATATAGCTCTGGTCTGACTTGGGACATATCATATTCACGTGGCTCTTGGCTAAGTGATACCCATATCCGACTGTTGTAGGATATAACTTAGGCTCGACTTGGAGCGTATCAGGATTTTCTTGGCTCATGGCCGAGTGATACCTATATCCAACTAGTGTAGGATATAGCTCTAGTCCGTCTTGGGACATATCTTGGTTTATCCGAACGGTATCCGTACTCGTTTATTACGATGCACAGCTTATTGACCCATTTTGGGGCATACCATTGGAACCGTGCCTTATCAGTCTCAACCCGTGATATATGATTCCGCCATGCGGTAACCAACTAGCGACCCAATGTGAGGTATATCACAAGAAGATATTTTTAATCCAAACTGGAGGATACCCACGTCCCGCTTAGTTCGATAAGTGGTTAAACATCCCATCGTGGGGAGCAACGTGTCCTAAATATGACTTGGTCAAACCATGATTGCCTCCGTATGTTAGGACGCCGAACTAGCGAATCATTACGAAGCATAGAGCAGGGCTAGGTGTTCTGCAATCTTTTTCTCGCCTACTCGGCGAAAACCTGATTTTTCCTTCTTTTAAGACTAAGCCGTGCATTGATCGATGGTTCATTTTTTCCACCACACACTCCTGCCCCTTCTACTTCTCCGCCGCTAGGGTTAACTGTTGCTGCACTCGCATTTTTGTGCTATCGTTGATCCTTCCTCCGAAAATGTCTTCTCATTCTTCTAAAGACACCTTCTCGCTGCCTTTGCCCCAAGATTGGACCACCTCCATAATGACGGAAGAGCGGTTGAAGTCCATGGCGGATGACGGGGTTCTTCCATCCCTAACTTTAATTTCCGCACGACCGACCGCAGGTGAATCCATCCCTACCCCTCGTTCTGAAGAAATTGTGGGTTTCGAATCTTTCTTCCAACGCGGGATGGACCTTCCTGCCTACGCTTTTCTTCGCGGTCTTCTCTTTTTCTATGGTATTGAATTACTGAACTTGAATCCCAATTCTATCCTGCAAATCTCCATATTCGTTCACCTCTGCGAGGCATTCTTGGGCATCCGCCCTCATTTCAATCTCTTTCGCCACTTTTACCTTTTAAAGCCTTATCCCTCAAAAAGCGACCCCAAGGTAATTGGGGGAGCCGGATTTCAATTGCGGGAAGGATTAAAGAAAACCTACTTTGCCATCCCCTTCAAATCTTCAAATAAAGGCTGGCACCAGGAATGGTTCTATTGTGCCAATCCTGATCCTGCTCTCCCTTCTTTTGTCAGGAGCCGGCCTAAGGTGTCCCTTTCTTGGACATTTGTTCCTAATGCTGGCGACATGGATCAGGTGCAGGATCTCTTGGTGCTGATTGATGAATTAAAGGAAGATGATCTCACGGGAGTTGGTCTGGCCCTCTATTTTGCTGCTCGCCGGATACAACCTCTAAAGGAGCGAGTCCATTTGGGATATGAATTTGAAGGAAGGGATGGTCCGACCCTGGAACTGCCCGAAACAGTGTCGAAGGAGCAGGTATATGCTCAGGTAGGTGACTTTTTCATCCCAAGCGTAGAGATGTCCACCGCCAGATGCCCAAAGTCCTTTACTGCATCAAATCCTCCTCCTGAGGTAAGAAAGTTTAGCTGATAGACTTCAACATTCGTCTCTGAATGACTTTTAACAGTTTTAATACTCCTTTCCAGGATCGATTGGCTTTCTTTAGTGATGCCCCTCTTTCAGAAATGCCTGCACATAAGAGTGCCCATTGAAAGCGACCTGCAAGCTCCCAAGCCAGAGACCCGGCCTCCAAGAAGGGGAAGAAAACGATTATCAAGGACCCTCCAAAGCCTCGGCGCCCAACTGGTGGTCCCAAAATCCAAGAACCATCAGCAATAGCCCCGGTGCCTTTAGTTCCCCTTCCACATAAGCCCGTGGTACAGCCGAGTCCAACTCCGAGTGACTCGAGCATTCGGGAGGAGCCCAGGGTTCCAGATCATAGTGCCCTGACTGGTTCCTCCGGAAGTGGTTCTGCCACTCGAAAGAAATCCCCAATGAGGATAAAGAAGTCCGACAGGTTGTATGTCCCATTGACTCTTATTCGACGCGTTTTGCCGGTTTATTCACCGATCGTTCTTCTTATAGGAATCCTTCTTATGATATCCCCGTCGAGTCACCATCTGGGGCCCCTGAAGGAAATGAGTCCCAGGACGTACCTGACCTGGTTGAGGAGGCTCCACAATCTGCCTCGCCTGGAGACACAGGGGCACCCTCCGAACCATAGCCGCCTTCATTGACACCCCGTGCTTCAGTATCGGGTCCCACTATTCGAGAGCCTGTCTCCCGTCCATCCCCCGAGGTAGAAGAGATCCTCCGAGATCCGCCGACTCTTGCTCGCCCCCAACTCATAATGCAAACCGTGTGGGTTGATGAGGAAGACGGCTTGAAGTCTCTCGACAACCCTGCGGAGGAGATAGAAAGGAATGACTTTTATAGTCACGCCGCCACTTGTGCTCGCCTAGCCCGAGTAATATTTTCACTACTCTTGTCACCTTCTTGCTTGTGCCGGTTAGCATGTTGTCACCTTTCCCTACGATGGTTACAGAAATTGGGAAAACGCTCTGCGAAAAAGTCCGAATACCTCCAAAAGATGCTCCTGGAGGTCAGGACGCGCCAGGAATATCTGGCCGACTTGGAGCAGATCAAAGCTAGACATGCAGCCGAGCTGCAAGATCTTCGGTCAGAAGTCCAGGCCTTGGGGGAAGAGAAGAAAATCCTGTGGTAGGAGAAGCTAGATGTTGTTGTCTCCCTTTGAGGTAGATATTTCCTGGACCATCCCGTGCTCTCATTTAATCGTCTGGTCTTTTGATTTCCTTATCTCCGTGTCAGTTCGGGATTCTACTATTGCAAAGCTCCAAGAGCAACTTAAGGCCTCGGAGGCCTCCAACTTGAAATCGGAGAAGGAGTTAGAAGGTACGCTCAGCAGCTTGGCCCTCCCTTGCCTTCGTTGTCTTCTTTGTATTTCTTAATAATCTGTTTTGCTTGCAGACTATAAATTCAAGACGCGGGTGCAATACGCCGCTTATAACGAGAAAGTCAAGGCCCTTGAAACGTCTTGTGCTAAGCTTCGCGAGGCCTCTGAACCATTATTGAGGTTGCTTCATCCCGGAGGCGAGAGGCCGCTCAGTAGGGGCCACGTTATCTCCCAACTGGAGGAAGCCCCCAAGGAGGTTAAGAGACTCTTGAAGGAAACGACGACCAACGGTGCTAGCCAGGCTCTGGTGATCACCAAGTCGCTTTATCCCCGAGTGGATCTTGAAGCCATTAAAGATGGCTATGCCTGCAATGTAGATGAAGACCAGGCCGCCGAACTCTGGGAGGAAGTTAAGGATGCTTCTTCTGTCGCAGAAACTTTGGACCTGTGAACAAATATTTGAAAGTGTTTCTTTGACCTTGCATTTTTTCTTTAAATATGCTGCTATGTTCGATGAGGCCATCTGAGTAGTTTTGACATCTTAAATATCATGCCCGACTAGTTCAGCCCCGGGCTCCGGGGCATGGTTCATGACGCATGTCTCGGAGTCTTAAAATTCATAGGAGCGAAGCACTCAGACGCATAATTTTCAAGAAGATTATACGAGAACAACTTTAAGAGTGAACATTCATTCATAAAGAAGCAATTGAATTACAGAGTTCAAGTGAAAAAACGATGTAGCTGTTCTATGTTCCAGGTGTTGTTGATAATTGTGCCGTCTTCACGCTTGAGCTTGTAAGGGCCCTCCCAGTTTGGGGAGAGCTTATGCTCGCATTTCTGATTCTTTCTAAGGACCAGATCTCCTTTGGAGAATGCACGGTTCCTTACATTGGGACCGTGATAGCGACGTAAGCCATGAAGGTACCTTGCCAACTGAATTGTTGCAACGTCCCTGGCTTCTTCCAGTCGGTCGAGGTCTTCTAGCCGGCTTTCTTCCGAAGCGACCTCCTCATAGTTCCGAACCAGCGGGGATCCGAATTCTAACTCGGTGGGGAAGACCGCCTCTGAGCCATACACCAGGAAGAAAGGTGACTGCCCGGTTGCTCTACTGGGGGTGGTTCACAGCCCCTAGAGTACCGAAGGCAATTCTTTGACCCACCGAGTAGCGTATGGTTTGAGACGATAAAAAATCCTTGCCTTTTGGCCTTGTAGCACCATGTCATTGGCTCGTTCGACCTGCCCATTACTTCGGGGGTGTGCTACTGATGCGAAGCAAATTTTTATGCCGAGTTCACCGCACCAGTCTTGAAATATGCCACCTCTTAACAGGGTGCCGTTATTCGTGATGATTTGGTTTGGTATGCCGAATCTAACCATGATTTCATGGAAGAATTCTTTGGCCTTTGCGGATGTGATTGTGGCGACTGGCTTGGCCTCAATCCATTTGGTGAATTTATCGATGGCCACAAAGAGATGAGTATAACCACCTTGAGCCTTCTTCAAAGGTCCCACCATGTCAAGCCCCCAGACCGCAAATGGCGAGGTGATTGGGATGGTCTGTAGTTCCTGTGCCGGTTTGTTCACCTGTCGCGCAAAGAACTGACATCCTTCGTATGTCCGGACGATGTCCTCTGCATCAGTGACATCAGTCTGCCAGAAAAATCCCTGACGATAAGCCTTGCCGACTAGGGTTGTTGACGTCGCGTGATTCCCACAAATTCCCGAGTGGATTTCTTTGGGAAGATCTCTTCCTTCTTGTTCTCATATGCACCGTCGTAGTACACCAGAGGAGCTCTTGCGATAGAGTTTTTCCCTGATTACCACATAGCTCTTGCTTCGGCGCATTATTCGTTCGGCCTGCATGCGGTCTTTGGGTAGCTCGTCCTTCGCCAAATAGTCCAGATACGGAGCTGTCCAATCGGGGGTAATGATCAGGACTTCTGCCTCTATGTTCTTCTCCACTGGGATGTCCAACTTTGGCCGACTGCTTATTGTGGGCTTATGAATTTCTTCGACTAATACTCCCACGGGCACTGTGGTCCGACCGGATCCCATTTTTGCTAGCTCGTCGGCCGCTTCATTGTCCCGACGGAGCACATGAACAAGTTCCAAGCCTTTAAAGTTGCCTTCTAGCTTGCGTACCTCCTGGCAATAGGCAGCCATGTTGTCTTCGATGCAGGACCATTCTTTTGGCACCTGATTGACCACGAGCATTGAATCTCCGCGGACCGTCAAACGTCGGATACCGAGTGATATGGCGATACGGAGCCCATGGATGAGTGCCTCGTACTCGGCGGCGTTGTTCGACGCGGGAAAAAGTATTTGAAGAACGTACCTCAACCGTTCTCCACTTGGCGATATGAGCACTATACTAGCCCCGCGCCGCTGAGCATGAGGGAACCATCGAAGTACATCGTTCAATACTCGAGTTCCTTGACGACCGCCGGGTTTTGAAGTTTTGTCCACTCGGCAGTAAAGTTGGCGAGCGCTTGAGACTTGATGGCTGTGCGAGGCTTGAATAGAATATCAAAAGCTCCAAGCTCGACTGCCCACTTTGCAATTCTCCCAGTGGCCTCCTGGTTGTGAAGTATATCTCCTATTGGGAAGGAAGTGACCACCGAAACAGTATGCTCTTGGAAGTAGTGCTTGAGTTTGCGAGATGTAAGAAGTACGGTGTATAATAATTTTTGCACTTGTGGATACTGCACCTTAGATTCACTTAGGACCTCGCTGATGAAATAGATCGGGTGTTGGATCTTCTGCACGTGACCCGGCTCCTCCCTTTCTACGATGATTGTAGAGCTAACTACGCGAGTCGTTGCCGCGATGTAAAGTAACAGAGGTTCCCGTCGCATACCCAGTCGGGAAATAAACCTGCTGAGTGCGGCCATGCACCCTATAATCTTCTGGACGTCCTTTTGGCAAGTCGGCGGTTCCATATTTGATATAGCCTTGTTCTTTTCTGGGTTGGCCTCAATGCCTCGATGGGATACGATAAACCAGAGCAGTTTTCCCGAAGATACTCTGAAAACACACTTCTCGGGATTAATCTTCATGCTGAAAGTCCTTAGACTTTCGAACGTCTCGGTTAGGTCAGCGATAAGTTCCCTCCTCTCCCGAGTCTTTACCACGACATCGTCCTGATATGCCTCCACATTGCGTCCGAGTTAGGCGTGAAAACACCGCTGTATTGCGCGTTGATATGCCGCTCCAGCATTTTTCAACCCGAACGACATTGTGGTATAGCAAAAGGCCCCAAAGGGCGTGATGAATGAAGTCTTGATATGATCTTCCGCCTTTAGGCGAATCTGGTGGTAACCTGAGTAGGCATCGAGGAAACTTAGGATCTCGCACCCGGCGGTTGAATCAACCACCTGATCAATTCGAGGTAGCCCGAATGGATCCTTCGGACATGCCTTGTTGAGATCAGTATAGTCAACGCACATGCGCCAAGTTTTATTCTTCTTTTGAACTAGTACAGGGTTCGCCAACCAGTCGGGATGATACACTTCTTTGATAAAACCTGCAGCTAATATCTTGATGATCTCCTGCTTGATGGCGTTCCGATGATCTAGAGGGAACCGTCGGAGTCTTTGTTTGATTGGCTTTGCCTTTTCATCAACGTGTAAAGAATGCTCGATCACCTCCTTAGGAACACCCGGCATGTCGGATGGTTTCCAGGCAAAGATGTCCTTCTTAGCCTGGAGGAAGGTGACGAGCATGCCTTCCTATTTATCCTCGAGCCCTATCCCGATCAGAGTCATTTTGGATGGGTCGAATGAGTCGAGAATAATTCTCTTGGTTCCTTCGCCAGGCTTTATCCCTGACGTGGCCTGCTTCTTGGACGGGATGTCGCCTTCTTCCTGCAATGTGGCAGCCTCTGCCTGGATATTCTTCCTGCAATGTGAAAGCCTGGCCGGAGATGAAGGTGGTGATGATTCCGCTGATTGCTGCCATCGAGTTTTTAGGAAAAGATTATAGCGCTTCCCCTACCTGGTGCGCCAACTGTCGACTTTTGTGATCGGCAATGAATTTATGGGGCAGGCGCTAGATCTAAAACTCGAAGGTCACACAAGACAAAGGTTTAGACAGGTTCAGGCCCTCGACGGAGGGGGTAATACCCTAGTCCTGTGTGCTGGGATTATTTGGATCTCTTGGATCTAAGATTGCTCGTGTCCCTGTTGTTGCCCGCCCTTTCCCTTATATAATGGGGGTGGGGCGGTTTACAGAGTCTCGATCGGTTAAGGGATTCCGATCGGTTATTGGATTCAAATCGGTTACAGATAGAGTTTACATCTTTATCTCATCCTACTAACAACTCGGATTACAATCATATCTCTTATATCTAAATATTTGTTCAACTATCTCTAGGATATATCCCCTTGGGCACGGCAGCAAGGCTTGGCGCGGAGCTTATCCTCTGGGCCTTCCACTCGGCCCTGTCTCTCCCTCAGGCACTTCTGGGCCGGTTATGAATACACCTGGGTTCTTATATTCCACACCGTTTTGTTGGACTAACAATCTTCAATGAGTTGTAAAGTATGTTGAGTCCAAAAAAATGAAGAATCGAGAAGAAGAAGTCATCATGTGTTGATGATCTTCAAGAGGTTATACCAAAGTGAAGAAGAAAATAGGAAGTTCATCATGTATTGATGAACAAGAAGAGAGGACCTGTCTTGGAGAGAAGATGAAAGAATAAAAAAAGCTCCAAGTGGATGTGCTAGAGGTAAAGGTATAACTAACTAGGGCTAAGGATGTTTTTCTAGTCTTTTAACGGTCTCGGTGTTTGGATCAGAGACTGGGTTGCTAGTTAGGTGCCGTACTATTAAGAGGGGTTGAGTCTTTTAGCTTGAGTTTCATCATGTGTTGATGAACTCAATCCGGTATACTCTAGCTCACTCTCTTAATTAGATTTTGCATGAGCTAAGTATTTGCACGTGTTGTAAATTAGGGAGCTCATGCTTGCTTCTTATTGATTCTTAATTGATTTGGATTTTGAATGGAGCTATGGATTTCATGTGTTGCAAAAGGGAGATAGCTCATGCAATTTAGTTTAAGTGGTTTTTGCATGAAGCTAAGCTTTGCATGTGTAGCAAAAGGAGAGAGCTCGTGCAACTTGATTTTAACGGTTGTTGTTCGCATGGAGCTAGATATTTGCATGTGTTGCAAATAGAGAGCTCATGCATTGGAGTCTTAGCTTATAATTTGTTCATATGTTGATCATCACAAGTCTAAGTAAAGTTTATGCTTTGTGTTTGCAAAAATGTGTTTTTGAAAATGTTGATTGGTTATTTGCAAATATGTTTTGCAAATAAGCTAGAGGTTATCGGTTTCAATCCTAGAGCGTGTGAATAGGGTTTGCAAATGTGTTTTGCAAATTGACATGATCATGTGTTGATCATCACATGGCTACGAGGATTGATCTCATATGTTCTCGGTTTATTTGTAAATGCGTTTTGCAAATAAGTTGAGCTTTAACGCGATTCTTTGGAGTATGTGATTAACATGTGCAAATATGTTTTCCATAGTGTTGTGATCATGCGTTTTGCAAAGTGGTTTAGGCTTGCCTTAACGTGGATTAGGGGAGACCGGCAAGTCTCCGAACACCACAGTAAAAAGTATTGTGTCTCCTTGTGTACGCTTGCAATTCTTTATTTACATTTTTGCAATTTACATTCGTAGAATTAAATTGCATGCTTGTCTTTAGGATTGCAATTTATTGTTAGAGACATCATTAGTTAGTACACTGAGTGAGCCTAGTTAACTTAGGCTTTAATTGTCAAAACCTTAGTTTATCACTTCCGCATCTATTATCTCTTAGGTTTTGACATAAGGGTATTTAGGCAAGAATTTAATTAATCATAGAATAAATTTTTATAGCTGCCTATTCACATCCCTCTAGTCGGCTTCGTCGATCTTACTACCAGATGAAGAGTGTTTCATATGGGAATCTGTTTGAGACCATGTAGTCAAGGACATCACCTATACTTCATCAGTAGCCTCTTGTAAATCAGAGGCTAGGTATTTTATGATTGTGGCATCAAGCTGATTATTCCTTTTCGTTGGTTGGTTTAGAATTGTACTGGTTAACATGCGAATTTTTTGTACATGTGTAGCCTCCTCTGAACTGCTAGGAAACAAGTTGAGGTCCCTTACTGTTTGTCGTGACCCGAATATGCAAATCCGGACCCTCTGTGTATTCAGCACTAGTCCAGGATCACGCTAGTGCACACAGACATTACAGGGTTAAACATCACAGACATTCACAGCGATACATTAATAAGTAGTGCAACAATTACATAAATTGAGTTGTATGACCTTATGGTCTCCTTACATAAGATCAGCCACGCAGGGCTCACATTATTAGAGTAACAAAGATAACAGCAGAAAACAAAGAGATGTTGTAGAACCCATCAACTTGCCACAGGCAACCGATTGGGCTTGCTCCCTAATTGTCCGGCTCTTCGTTGTACTCCTCCTCCCATGCTGGCGTAGACTCCTCCACCGATGTTGGGTTGGTAGGCAAGGGGGTGAGTACTCAAGGCACTCAACAAGTAATGCACAGAATACAACGCTATTACTATATGCAAGGCTTATTCCAAAGAATTGGTTTATTTGGTTCTTTTGCATCAAACAACATTTTTAAACTAATATCTTATTTAGATTAAAAGCAGTGTAACATTTATAAATAGTACTAAGTTCTGAAAATGGATTTTCTCCATAAGAACTCAGCACACGTCCTTAATCCATTCATTTTCATTTTCAACACTGGCACACAGCCACCCTTTACGCATTTTATTTTTGAAGATCTAACCCTTGACTGTAATCCCCGAGCATTGCTCAATACCGTGAGCACGGCTATTCAAATAGATTTTACACTCTGAAGAGGTTGTACACTTTACCCACAAGATACAGCCGCTGACCACACTGGTGATTTTCCGCAATAAAGCCTTTCAGGAACCTCTGCCTTAACCAATGAACCTCTCCGGTATTGCCTTCACTATCACTCCCCTCACACAGAGCCGAAGTATAGGACAGGCCAACACCGTTGCATGGGCACCAAGCCGTAGCACAAGTACGCTCCCCCACACAAATACACCCCTGTGTACTGTCGCCCCAAGGTTTCAGAGCAAAGATATCAGAACCCTAATCAACTATGTCTGTCCCATTACCAGACATGTGGTTGTACAGATGACTCAGTTCAAAAAGTTGCAAGGTGAAGTCCTTAGCTGACCAAGGCAAGACTTCCTTCTCTCAACAGTGGCACACAACCCAATGTGACTCACAGACTCACACACTCAACAACCCATAGCCACAAAGGCCCACCTAGCACAAAGCCTCTTGCCACTTGCCCAGTCTAAATCATTTTCCACCCAGTTGATTATTGTGCAACACATGCCAACAATAACTCAACATCTGTACAGAACCAAACAGGTCTCTGTACTTCAATATCATTACGTAGCATCATCACATCGTTTTTAAATACATTCCATATTTTATTAATCAACATTAATATGTTTTCCAAAAAGTTATTAACCCGTTGCAGGGCTAAGCATCTAATCACGGTCTAGCCTTCCCCATGTTGGCATCATATTAACATCCAACCAAAACAAGCAATCCTAGGATGACAATGATTTCAGGGCACACAAATAATAATTTCAAGGTGGCAATAACAATTTGGGTTGATTAACTACATTACCCAAATTAATTTAAATTCATTTTTAATTAATTTAGTATGCATAATTTCAAAGCAAAATACATTTAAAAACTGGGATCAAAATGGTCAAAGCATCACATGCCTTCAAAGTGTTGCTGGTCGTGTTCCGAAGCTTGATCTTGAGCGATGAACTCTTCCTCGAAACTTTCCGACAAATTTGCGTCTACGCGTAAAAATCATATATGCAATAAATACCCAAAAAAGTAGACTATATTACCTCAAAAATTCAAATAAAATTCACCATTAACAAGAGCACATTTTTATAAATTTTTAGAAACGGGAATCACCTCAATCGGACTTCAAATGCAAAAGTTATAGCCTTTAAAAATTTTCAAATATTTTAAAAGAATAAACCGAACTAACATAATTATTTTTCAAAAGAATCTCGATTTCTTGCGTCAGCATGACGTCAGCCGACACGTGGCGTTTCCTGGTGCAGCCACATCTCCTCGGTCCATGGGCTGGGTCCACGGTCCGGCTCTGGTCCATGGTGGACTCAATACGTAGCAGTTGCACTGACCCCACCAACTAACGTCGATCGACGCCGCTCGGCGGCGTCACTCAACATGTCTCGGGATTCTTGCATGACACGTCAGCATCTCGGCCGTCCTCAACCAACTACTAGATTCCAACACATGGAGAAATCGTGACCGTCCACTCGATCGACGGCTAGATCTCCCGCGCACAGCTCAGCGACGCTTCGCATCTCGCGCTTACACGCGTCAAGCATCCAACGGTGCTCTCGAATCCAACGGTTGGGTCGATGTGCACGCGTCCGCACATGATTTAGTGAGGGAACGGGATCATCCGTGCCACACGTTCAAATATGAACTGTGCCGATCCAGCGGCAACGTGGCTAAATCAACGATAGACGCATGGATGCATCACAACCGCACAACTCCGATCGAACGACCGAGATCTACTCTAGTCTAAACCTATACAAACGCATCCGAGCCGCACATCTATAGATCTAACGGTCACGATTAACGCTAAGCAGTTAACAGGGAACAGGCGATGTGGATTTACCGGCGAGGCACGATGCAGATCGGACGGTCGACGAGGTTTGCTGGCACGGAGGAATACGACGCAGTCGGCGGCGCAACGGTGACTCTCCGGCGCGAGAACTTGTCCGCTCGACGCGGCTTGGCGAGGGCATTACTCCGATGACCTCGATGACGACGGAGATGGACCGGCGGCGGTGAAATGAGGCAAAAATGGCGACGAAATGATGCAGCTACTACAGCGAGCTTTTGTAGGCAAACGGCGGCGACTTGGGAGGTGTGCGTTAGGGCTACGGATGCGTTTCGAAAAGCACAACACGGGGGGTGGCAGCGGTGCACTAAATAGGGCTTCGACATGCGCGCTACAGGCAGTGAAATCGGAGGTAACGGTCGGCGGAATTTTCTCCTGTGATAGCGCGGCCGAAACAATGTGGCTCCATCTCACCCGTCCACGCAGACTCGATCGGATGGCCAACAACGCGCAACGACGCGGCGCACTCACAACCGTTCGATCAAGATCGGACGGCGCAATACTAGGGTTTCAGCTGGGCGACTGCGTGAGCCGACGACGCGGTGGGCTGGGCTGCACAGGGTTTCGGCCCAACACTGCTCATCACGTTTTTAAACCCTTTTTCATTTAAAACAATTCCAGAAATTCAAATAATTCATGAAACTAGCCAAAAATATCAGAAAAATTCCAAAAAAAATCTGAAAAATATTTTGAGACATTTTGAACTCAAATAAAATATTTCCAATAAAACTTTGCATAAACTTTTATATTATTTTAATTGACTTCAAGAATGACCATATTTAAATAAATCCAAATAAATTCCAATAAATTTCCAAAAAAACTCAAAAATCAAAATAACTCCAAAATTTAAAATATGACAAATTTTAGGGTGTTACAAACCTCCCCCCTTAACAGAATCTCGACCCCGAGATTCAGGGCTGACTACGGAATAGGTCAGGAAACTCCTTCAGGTCTTCTTCTCTCTTTCCCATGTCGCCTCACTTTTCGAATGATTGCTCCACTGGACTCTGCAAAAGCGTGTTGACTTGTTCCTTGTTTCTCTGTCCATTGTGTCTAGAATCTTCACCGGATGCTCCTTATAAGTCAAATCTTCTTGCAACTCGATTGCTTCGAAAGGTGTTTGTTCTTCTGGTACTCGAAGGCATTTCTTCAATTGTGACACATGGAATACATCATGTACTCCTACCAGTGACTGCGACAGCTCCAATTGGTATGCAACTTCGCCTCTGCGACTCAGGATCTTGAATGGTCTGACATATCTGGGCGCGAGCTTCCCTTTTGCATGGAATCTTCTGACTCCTTTGAGTGGTGTAACTCTGAGATACACAAAATCTTCAGGTTCGAAGCTCAAATCCCTGCGACGATTGTCGGCATAACTCTTCTGCCTTGATTGAGCAATCTTCAGTCTTTCCCTGATTTTGGCGATCTATTCTTCCGCTTTCTAAAGTATATCCGGACCAAAAACATGTCGTTCACCGGTCTCATTCCAATTCAACGGTGTTCGATAGGATCGATAATACAAAGGTTCAAATGGAGACATCTGTAAACTTGCCTGATAAATGTTATTGTAGCTAAACTCAGCATAGGGCAAACACTTGTCCCAAGAAGTAGAATATGCTAAAGCACAAGCTCTCAGCATATCTTCCAATATCTGGTTAACTCTCTCAATTTGACCATTTGTCTATGGATGGTATGCTGTGCTGAAATTTAGACGAGTTCCCATTGTCTCATGTAGTTTACCCCAAAACCTTGAGGTAAATTGAGTACCTCTGTGAGACACTATTTTCTTCGGTACTCCGTGTAGACAAACAATCCTTGCTATGTATAATTCTGCTAACCGGTCTCCTAAGTAAGTGGTCTTTACTAGTATGAAATGTGCAACTTTAGTTAAACGATCTACTATGACCCATATTGAGTCATACCACTCTGAGTTCTGGGTAAACCAGTTATAAAATCCATTCCGATTTCTTCCTATTTCCATTCAGGTATCTTCAAGGGTTGTAATAGTCCCGCTGGCCTCTGATGCATAGCTTTGACTCTTTGACATATGTCACATAATGCAACATATTCGGCCACTTCACGCTTGGCCACCAAAACCTTTCCTTCAGATCTTGATACATTTTGGCACTTCCTAGATGAATTGAATATTTAGAGTCATTAGATTCCTCCAGAATTAACTATTTCAGTTCCTTTTTGTTTGGTACACAGATGCGTCCTTTAAACCACATAGTGCCTTGCTCATCTAGCTTGAAATCCTTTGTCTTGCCCTCATCCATTTTGGGCTTAATTCTCTTGATCTTATCGTCATCTTTTTGTCCTTCTCTGATCTGATCCTTCAAGGTAGGTCTTACTTCCAAGGTAGCCAAAAATCCTTCTGGTACCACTTCCAACCTCATCTTCTGAAATTCCTTAATCAACCCATCCTGACTTGTTTCCAACAGCATATTTACATTGTTGCTCTTTCGACTCAAGGCATCAACCACAATGTTGGCTTTACAGGGATGGTAATGGATTCCAACATTGTAATCTTTAATCAACTCTAGCCATCTTCTTTGCCTCATTTTTAAGTCAGCTTGTGTGAAGATATACTTGAGACTTTTATGATCGGTATATACTTCACATCTGTTTCCGATGAGATAATGACGCCATAACTTCAGTGCATGCACTACAGCAGCCAATTCCGGATCATGGATCGGATAATTCTCCTCATGTGGCCTCAATTGCCTCGATGCATATGCAACTACTTTCCTGTTTTGCATCAATACACATCAGTCCTTGACGCGATGCATCACAATAAATGTCAAAGCTTTGATGAACATCAGGTAAAACCAATACCGGTGCTGACGTTAACCGCTTCTTCAACTCCTGAAAACTCTTTTCACATTCTGATGTCCACAAGAATTTCTTTTCCTTCTTCAATAATTGCGTAAGGGGTCTTGCAATTGTAGAGAATCCCTCTATGAAACGACAGTAATATCCCGCCATTCTAAGGAAACTACGGATTTGAGTTACCGACTTCGGTGGCTCCCAATGCAATACTGCTTCTATTTTACTTGGATCTACTACAACTCCTTTAACAGTCATTATATGCCCAAGAAATTCAACCTTATTCTTCCAGAAGTCGCATTTGCTAAATTTAGCAAACAACTGTTGTTCCCTTAACTTTTCATAGACTAGCCTTAAATGTTCAGCATGCTCTTCCCTTGTCTTGGAGTAGACAAGGATATCATCTATAAACACGACAACGAACTTATCCAGGTATTCCATAAAATACTTATTCATCAAGTTCATGAAATATGCTGGTGCATTCGTCAATCTAAAGGACATAACTGTGAACTCATAGTACCCATATCTCGATGAAAATGCAGTCTTTGGTATATCTTCTGATCGGATCTTCAACTGATGATACCCCGATCAGAGATCGATCTTGGAGAAGACTCCTGCTCCTCTCAATTGATCAAATAGGTCATCAATTGTAACATCCCAAAATTTGGCTTAAAATTTCGCTCACGTGCATTTTTGTGATTTTCTGAATTTATTGGATTTTTCCAGAAATTATCTAAATTTATTTTAATTAAGTATATTGAACCTTTGGTGAAAACTAAATATATATAGATAAAGTTAATATAAAGTTTTACCAAAAATATTTTATTTGAGCTCGAATGTCTCAAAGTATTTATGAGAATTTTAAGGATTTTTCCCGATATTTTAATTACTTAAAATAGATTAATCCAATTTCGGAATTATTTTAAATCAAAAGCTTTTGAAAATCGAGTGAGCGATCTTGGGCCAAGCCCAAGATCGCATGCGCGTCTTGTGCCCATTCTTTGCCGCGGCCCGTTAGCTCGCTTCGCCGCGTGTGACCGTTGGATGAAGATCAGATGGCTGCCTCCTTTCGCGAAACACTAGTGTTGCGAGCCGTTGGATCGAGATCAAGTGGTCGGGATCGCTTCGCGTTGTTTTGGTAAGTTTAGATCTCGTCCGTTGGATTTGGAAAGAGCGGATCGGATCGTATCGCTTCGGATCTAATCTTGGCCGCTCATCTTGGATCGGACGGTCTCCAGTCGTCATCTCCGATTCGGTTTCGAATCCGCCGCCGCCGCCGCCGCCGCGTGATTTAGGGTTTCCTTCCTCGCGGCGCATGCCGAGGCTATAAAAGCCGCGGCCGCGCTCCGATGTTCCTCGTTCCCTTGCGCGGCCGATAGCTCTAGCCTCTTCGCTGTTTCGCCGCCATCATCGCCAGAGCTCGCCGTAGTTCTTTGCGGTCCGCGCGCGAGTTTTTGCGCCATTCGCGCCGTGCCGAGCATCCTCCGCCGAATCGGTTCGGATCCGAAGTTCCTCGCGTCGTGTCGCGTCGAAGTCGCCTTCTTCTTCGCCGAGTCGCGTCGAAGCGCCGTCTGGTCGTCGTCGT
Organism: Otatea glauca; assembly: GCA_036346275.1. NCBI lineage: Eukaryota > Viridiplantae > Streptophyta > Magnoliopsida > Poales > Poaceae > Otatea > Otatea glauca. Next base: position 19,508,530 of record CM070720.1, read on the forward strand.
CCTCGTCTCGGGAACTCAGCGCCGCCGCGACATCGCCGTGCCGAACCGCCGACCGCCGGATCTCGGCGGACCATCCAGATCGAGCCACGTCGCCGTCTGCGATAAAGCGGCTCGGGTAAGCGTGGCCGTTGGATCGTGGTTGTTCGGGTGAGATCGCGCGCGTGTGCGCGAGAGCGTTAGCCGTCGGATCGTCGCGCGATGCGCGCCGCGTGTCGAGCATCGGCGACGCGCGTCGCAGCCAATCGATCTTGCGCCGCGTGTCGGCGCGTGGTGCGAGGCGCGCCGTGGGCGCGTCCACGGTGGACGAGGCGGTTCGTGGACCGAGTCCATGGACCGAGCGACGTGTCGGCCGATTGGTCCGAGTCGGGGTGACGACGGCGTTGCGCAATAAAATCTTTTCAATAGAAAATAATTCGGAAAAATCGAAATTCTATTTTCTGTATTTTGATTTATTCAAACTTCAAAAGGCTATATCTTTTGCATTTTAACTCGGATTTGAGTGTTTCAAATTTCTAAAAATTTGTAAAATCAAGATCTATTTATTGGTGAATTTTATTTTATTTTTGGAGTTTGGTTGCTCTCTGGTTTGGTGTTTATTTGCTATTTGGCATCGTTTCGCGTGAGACGTTGAACCGCTCGGTGATCCGGAAGAAGATTCGTCGCCCAAGACCCAAGCTCAGATCAAGACCAGCACCTACTCCAAGGCAAGTTGTGCTTTGATCATGTTGCACCTAATTTTCACCAAATTACTATTTTGTCTTTTAAACTTTATGCATGATATTTTATGTGTATAAATGATTTCAATTAACTGGGAATTAGATAATATGCCTATTTGAATTAAACCATACCTTGTCAATTATATGCCATGATCTATTTGTCACCCTAGGATGTGGAATTATAGTTGATAATCAACATGGGCTAGTTAGTTCGTCATAGATTGCTTAGCCATGCCACGTCATCACATGTGTCCGAATGTCGATACTTAATCTTGACTAATGGAATATGGAACAATGTTTATGAATTGGTGTGTCATGTGTTGTCACACAATGATATCAAGTTGTCGTGGCGAGGAGGTCACACATCGGGATTGAAATGTTGATGGCATGTGGTGCTTGGTAATCAAGCTGGGGTGGTAATGATTTTAGATTGAGGCAAGTGGCAAGGGCGGTGTGCCAAGGTGGGCCAGTTTGGCAGGGTATGTGGAAGTCTTGCCTTAATCACCTTAAGGACTTAACCTTGCAAGCCTTTGACACAGTCTCTCTTGCAACCACATGTCGGAATGGGACAACCTAGTTGAATAATTTGTGAAACCTAGATTTGATGATCGTGGTGAATAGTGAGTCCCGGTTACGGTTTAACTCACATGGCGCAAGAGGGGGCCTGCTGTGGTGGTTTAACCCTTCAAATGTTGAAACCTTAGCGGCGAGCAAAGATTGGGTCTAGGTGTAGCATTGTAAAGGCTTTGTTATGATCACTCGCCTTGGTGGTGTTTGGTTGTATCGTGTGGGTAAAGTGCATAACCTCTGCAGAGTGTACAATCTATTCGAATAGCCGTGCTCACGGTATTGGGCAATGCTCGGAATTACGATTAAGGGTTAGACTTTTGTTAAACAAAAACTTGTTGGGATGGCAAGGTGCCATGGAAAGTGGAAAATTAATTTAGGATTGGAAACTTGGTGTATTTGAAATCTGAATTTATTAATTCTTGTATTTGTTTTATTGCTTTCAATCTATTTATTGTATTCTTGTTAAATGTTGCTTTATTGCAAAAATACCCTTACTAGCCATTCCTTTGGATTAAGCCAAACATATAGAATATTAGACTTGCATTATTTTGCACAACTTGTTGAGTGCTTTATGTACTCACCCCATCAACAACAACTTGGAAGAGGAAGAATCTCGTCGGTCATGGATGAGGATTATTTGGATGCGAATGCTTAGGTCCGAGCCTCGTCGGTTGCTCGTGGCGAATCGAGCGCCACTGCGTTTATTCTATTTTCGCTGCTTCTCATTGATACTCTTTTTAAGCCCTGTGAGGCATTATTCATGTAAGACAACAGTTATTATTAATTAATGAAGTTTATGCTATATTTCGCTGTGTGTGACTATGATAGCATCTATGTTGAGCCTGTGTGCACTAGCGTGATCCTGGACTAGTGCGGTATACACAGAGGGTCCGGATTTGCAAATTCGGGTCCCGACATCAATCTTGGGTAGCGGATACTTATTCTTTATCGTCACTTCATTGAGTGCACGATAGTCTATACACATCCTAAAACCCCCGTCCTTCTTCTTGACGAACAGGACTGGCGCTCCCCAAGGCGATGAACTAGGTCTTATAAATCCTTTTTCCACAGCTCTTCATTTTGTTTCTTCATTTCTACCAACTCATCTGTGGACATCCGGTAGGGACTCTTAGCTATTGGAGCGGTCTCTGGTACAAGTTCTATAACGAACTTGATATCCCTATCCGACGGCATCCCAGGTAAATCCTCCGAAAAAACATCCGGATATTCATTGACTACCGGTACATCCTCTAGGCTGACGGTCTTCATGCTGTTGACCATCAACTGTCCATCCCGCACTGCTGTTGCTTCAAATTCAATCTTCTTTCCATCCGGGCTCTCGACTGATACGACTCTTCGTCCAGAGTCCAACACTACCTTGTGCTTGGTTAACCAATCCATTCCCAGGATAACATCCAGGGTTTGGGTATTCAAGATAATTAAATTTGCTAGGAACTCTATTCCATTAATTATTAGTCTTACCCCAGAACATCCTACTTTGGATCGAAGTTCTGATCCAGGGGATTGGACTATAAGCACACATTCAAGATTCACCATATCCAAATCATTTTGAACAGCAAAATCTCGGGAAAAACAAATGAATGTGAAGCTCCAGAATCAAATAAAACAGTAGCTAGTACTGAGTTTACTAGGAACTTACCCAGTATAACGTCTGTAACATTCTGGACCTCATCCGCGGTGATGTGGTTGACTCGGCCTCGCGCGGTTGCTTGAGACGGAGTTGCCGATGACGTTGCTTCGTGATTCACATTCGGTGCTGGAGTCCTTGCGGGTGTGTTCCCTAGGTTAAAGCGAACGGGGGTGACACCTCCCTTCTTAGGGAAGTTATTAGCAAAGTGCTCCAATTCGTTGCAGTGATAGCAATGCCTTCTCGTTGCTTGGGAATTACCTCCAGCTTGTACCATCGTTCTGGCTGGAGTTTGAACATTCTGGCCCACTGGTCGATTTGCCGACAGTGGTGCCCTGTCACTGCCTCTGGGCTAGAATCGGACGAATTATTGAGGTGTCGTCCTCTGCCTCTGCTGACCCTAATGACCTCCTTGCTGCGCCATGCTGCACTTTCTGTTGTCGTCCAACTCCCTGTGCTTATCCTCCAAGATGAGAGCCTTGTTGACCAGCTCCTGGAAGTCAGGAAATGTGTGGGTGATCAGTCCCACCTGCAGTCCCGCATTCAATCCCTTCATAAAGCGGGATTGTCTAGCCTTACCCGTCGCTACGTCTTCTGGTGCGTAGCGTGCCAACTGGGTGAACTTATTCAGGTAGTCGGCCACTGATTGGCCACCTTGCTTGAGATTCCTTAACTCTTCCTTCTTAAGATCCATAATACCTTCTGGTACATGGTACTGACGGAAGGCTGTAGTGGATTCCTCCCAAGTGATACCTTGCGGATCTTTGTGCGACGCACAGAAGTTCTCCCACCATTCCGCAGCCGTTCCTTTCAGCTTATGAGAGGCATATAGCACCCTCTCCTGCTCTACACACTGGGTTATGTGTAGTTTCCTCTCAATAGTCCTTAGCTAGTCATCCGCTTCCAACGGATTGGCATTGCCCAAGAACGTGGGTGGACGAGTCCTCATGAATTCTGACAATCAGGAATAGGGGTGTGGTCCGTGGTTACCCCCTTGTTGAGCATTCACAGCAGCTTGATTAGAGATCTGCTGCATAGTCTGCATCATGGTGTTCATCAACTGGGTTTGAGTAGCCGGAAAAGCTCCCAGATTCTGCAAATCAACCTGCGGCGGTTGAGGAATTGGTTCCTCATTCTGGTTTTCTGCTTGATTAGCTCCACTTCCGCTAGCTCCAATATTACCGTGAGTCCTCACCATCTGTTGAAAGCTTCCAAGGTTAAGAAAAGAAGAGAAAAGCACAGACAAGTAAAGGAACTCATACAGGGGAAACAGGTGTAACCTAAATTCCTTAACAATTTTATTAATTTAGTAAAATAGTATGGTTGCTCACAAGTGCCTAAGGGCAATGCAACGCATACTAGACACTTACGAAATAAAGCAAGCAACAATCAAGCATTAAGATTTCAACAACGACCCACACCTAATGGTGATTCTAAAACAAAAAGACATGACTCAAACACCCTGAGTCTCAACACTACACCAGACTAGACTCGATCACTCGACGAGCCAACCCGGCTACAGCTCCCCCGGAGCATACACCGGCGGGTGCTCCGGCATCGAGGCGAACTGGTCCTGGTGACCACCCCCGTCTACTGCTGCTGGCGCCGAGGAATCTTGCCCCTCTAGCACAGCCTCCTGGTCCGAAACCGGCTCCTCCGGCTCGGGCACCAACTCCTCAGGGTCCTCCTCCTCGTCGAGCTCCATCTCGACCTCTGGCGGCCTGGCGTAGAGCGCGTCCTCCAACTCTCCAATCCGCTAAAAAGCGAAAGCCCTGGTCTCCTGAAGGGTCCGCTCAACTGCCTCCAAAGTGGCGTAGACAGAATGCAGCTCGTGGTCAGTCTGGTCCATCACACTGCTCTGGCGGCCGCAATCGTGCAGTGCACGCCATCCGCATCACCTTCCAGGTGAAGCTGTCCTCCCGGGACTCCTCCTTCCTGTGGGTGCAAACGAAACACCGAGTCATGAAGCTCTTCGGCATATGCCTGACCAATCTTCCTCATGGCCAGCCGCGCGGACTCCTGTATCCCGGCCTCAAAGGTAACCCTTTGGATCGTGATGTTGAACGGCTGGCTCGCTCCCGCGTGCTCCCCCGCGTAGACAGTGATCGTCGTCGCCATACCTCTGACTCTACCGTAGACCGCCCAAGTGCGGCCACAGTAGAGAGGCCTGTTGAAACCTCCAAGAACCTGAAGCATCCTCCAAAGCTCCGCGGCATAACCACCAACGCACTCACCAAAGGTGTGGATCCTCCTCACCATCTGCCAAAACAACTTTGGATAGACCTTATTTAAAAATAAACAAAGAATAACAATAAGAATTCAGCATAGATATGAAGTAAGAGAGAAAAGATAAGTCGAGATTTCATTGATATTCTTGCTCAAGTTGTTAAATTTTAGAAAATAGCTTTATCCTCCTAGGCACAGCTAACCTAGTTAGGGTCAAGACCTACAGTCAACCTGCACTGATACCAACTCTGTCGGGACCCGAATATGCACATCCGGACCCTCTGTGTATTCAACACTAGTCCAGGATCACGCTAGTGCACACAGACATTACACGGTTAAACATCACAAACATTCACAGAGATACATTAATAAGTAGTGCAACAATTACATAAACTGAGTTGTACGACCTTATGGTCTCCTTACATAAGATCAGCCACGTAGGGCTTACATTATAAGAGTAACAAAGATAACAGCGGAAAACAAAGAGATATCATAGAACCCATCAACTTGCCACAAGCAACTAACTGGGCTTGCTCCCTAATTGTCCGGCTCTTCGTTGTACTCCTCCTCCCATGCTGGCGTAGACTCCTCCACTGATGTTGGGTTGGTAGGCAAGGGGGTGAGTACTCAAGGCACTCAACAAGTAATGCACAGAATACAGCGCTATTACTATATGTAAGGCTTATTCCAAAGAATTGGTTTATTTGGTTCTTTTGCATCAAACAACATTTTTAAACTAATATCTTATTTGGATTAAAAGAAGTGGAACAATTATAAATAGTACTAAGTTCTGAAAATGGTTTTACTCCATAAGAACTCAGCACACGGCCTTAATCCATTCATTTTCAACACTGGCACAAAGCCACCCTTTACACATTTTATTTTTGAAGATCTAACCCTTGATTGTAATCCCCGAGCATTGCTCAATACCGCGAGCACGGCTATTCGAATAGATTTTACACTCTGTAGAGGTTGTACACTTTATCCACATGATACAGCAGCTCACCACACAGGTGATTATCCACAAGAAAGCCTTTCAGGAACCTCTACCTTAACCAATGAACCTCTCCGGTATTGCCTTCACTATCACCCCGAGCACAGGCACGCTCCCCCACACAGATACACCCCTGTGTATTGTCGCCCCGAGGTTTCAAAGGAAAGATATCAGAACCCTAATCAACTATGTCTGTACCATACCAGACATGTGGTTGTACAGATGACTCAGTTCAAAAACATGCAAGGTGAAGACCTTAGCTGACCAAGGCAAGACTTCCTTCTCTCAACAGTGCCACACAACCCAATGTGATGCACAGTCTCACATACTCAACAACCAATAGCCACACAGGCCCACTTGGCACAAAGCATCTTGCCACTTGCCCCAGTCTAAATCATTTTTCACCCAATGGATTATTGTGCAACACATGCCAACAATAACTCAACATCGGTACAGAACCACACAGGTCTCCGTACTTCAATATCATTACGTAGCATCATCACTTCGTTTTCAAATACATTCCATATTTCATTAATCAACATTAATATGTTTTCCAAAAAGTCATTCATGACCCGTTGCAGGGCTAAGCATCTAATCACGGTCTAGCCTTCCCCGTGTTGGCATCATATTAACATCCAACCAATACAAGCAATCCTAGGGTGACAGTGATTTCAGGTCACACAAATAATAATTTCAAGTTGGCAATAACAATTTGGGTTGATTAACTACATTACCCAAATTAATTTAAATTCATTTTTAATTAAATTAGCCTGCATAATTTCAAAGCAAAATACATTTAAAAATTGGGATCAAAATGGTCAAAGCATCACTTGCCTTCAAAGAGTTGTTGGTCGTGTTTCGAAGCTTGATCTTGAGCGATGAACTCTTCCTCGAAACTTTCCGGCAAATTTGCGTCTACGCGTAAAAATCATATATGCAATAAATACCAAAAAGAGTAGACTAGATAACCTCAAAAATTCAAATAAAATTCACCATTAAAAAGAGCACATTTTCACAAATTTTTAGAAACTGGAATCACCTCAATCAGAGTTCAAATGCAAAAGTTATAGCCTTTTAAAGTTTGCAAATATTTTAAAAAGAATAAACCGAATTAACATAATTATTTTTCAAAAGATACTCGATTTATTGCGTCAGCATGACATCAGCCGACACGTGGCGTTTCCTGGTGCAATCACGTCGCCTCGGTCCTTGGGCTGGGCCCACGGTCCGGCTCTGGTCCATGGTGGACTCGGTCCACAGAAAAGTGCACCTGACCCTAGCAACTGACGTCACTGCTAACGTCACCCGACTTGCCACGGGATTCGTGCACGACACGTGTCAGCATCTCGACCGTCCTCAACCAACGGCTGGATTCCAACAAGTGGCGAAATCGTGACAGTCCACTCGACCGACGGCAAGATCTCTCGCGCACGGCTCAGCGACGCTTCGCATCTCGCGCTTACACGCGTCAAGCATCCGATGTTGCTCTCGAATCCAACGGCTGGGTCGACGCGCACGCGTTCGCACACGATTCGGTGAGGGAACGGCATCATCCGTGCCGCACGTTCAAATATGAACAGTGCCGATCCAGCGGCAACGTGGCTAAATCAACGACAGACGCTTGGATGCATCACAACCGCACAACTCCGATCGAACGACCGAGATCTACTCTAGTCTAAACCTATACAAACACATCCGAGCCGCACATGTATAGATCTAACGGTCACGATTAACGCTAAGCGGTTAGCAGGGAACAGGCGCTTGGATTTACCGGTGCAGCACAATGCAGATCGGACGGTCGGCGGGGTTCGGCGAGGTCGACGGTGACGCAGAAGAGAAAGGCTGCCGCGCTGAGGAAGAAGACGCAGTCGGTGGCACAACGGTGACTCTCCGGTGCAAAACAGTGGTGACTCGGGAGGCGTGCGTTAGGGCTACAGGTGCATCTCGAAGCACAACACGGGGGGTGGCAGCGCTGCACTAAATAGGGCTTCGACGTGCACGCTACAGGCAGCGAAACCGACGGTAACGATCGGCAGCATTTTCTCCGGTGATAGCGCGGCCGAAACGACGTGGCTCCATCTCTCCCGTCCACACGGACTCGATCGGATGGCCAACAACGCGCAACGACGCGGCGCACTCGCAACCGTTCAATCAAGATCGGACGACGCGATTCTAGGGTTTTAGCGGGGTAGCTATGCGGGCCGACGACGCGGTGGGCTGGGCTGCATAGGGTTTCGGCCCAACACTACTCATCACGTTTTTAAACCCTTTTTCATTTAAAACAATTCCAGAAATTCAAATACTTCAAGAAACTAGACAAAAATATCAGAAAAATTCCAGAAAAATTCTAAAAATATTTTGAGACATTCTAAACTCAATAAAATATTTCCAATAAAACTTTACATAAACTTTTATGTTATTTTAATTGACTTCAAGAATGACCATATTTAAATAAATCCAAATAAATTCTAATAAATTTCCAAAAATTCTCAAAAATCAAAATAACTCCAAAATTTAAAATATGACAAATTTTAGGGTGTTACACTGTCGTCCTTGGAGGTGGCGGCATGATTGCAAGCATGCACCGGGGTCGATTTCCCGAGACATCGGGTCTTCTCGAGGTTCCTGACTGGCTGTAGTAGTAGAGATGTTTGGCGTCATCCACGACTTTTTGTTTTGCCGCCATGAGTTATTCATGTTGATCTTGAGTGACTTTTTCTGCCAATTCACAGGCTTCACGCTCTTCGTGTTCTGCTTGTTGTTCATTTATCTCACTTGTGGCCGCACAGGTGCAAAGCCCAGAGTGGACAGAGGGCGTGATTTCCCCATCTTCATTGGAAGAAGGGGTGTACTTGAGTCCTTGGAGATAATTTTCCAAAGTTGGGCTCTCCATAATGTTATCATCATTTTGGAGAGCGTGATCATCATCAACCTCCATGGGATATGCTCCATGGACATCTATATCTGGAATTGGGGCAGGAACGGGATCATGCTCACTTTCTGATTTCATAAGCAGTGGCACTTCCGCTTTGACCTCATGAATACTAGCCTCGATTGTTGATAATTCTGATTCAGTATCATATTTGGCATAGAAATCACACTTAAATTCTTCTTCCGAGAGATAGTCGCTGGCATTGAGATCGGCATAATAAATGAGGTCAACCGAGTTTTCAACATCCATCGCTGAGAATGGTATGACATGCTTTTCTCAATCTTGATTAGCACTAGCCCTCCTTCTAGCGCCAAATGTCGATGTTCAGGACCTAGGGTCCCTTAATCGAGCTTATGAAAATATGATGATGAGTTTCCAATGTAACAAGATTTTGAAAGAGAATATGTGGATTGCTTCTTTATCAGATAAGCGGCTTACCAGAGTGCAAGAGTTACAGAGTTTTTGTCTAAGAATCGGAAGTCTAATTACAATTGCAATTACAATTTCCACTACCTAGTGTAACATCCCAAAATTTGAGTTTTGGAATGTTGGAATTCAAAATTTAACCATTTGCATTTTCTTGAATTAACTCCAGCTTAATTTGAATTTCTAAATAATAAAAGGATTTAATTTGGCTAAACTATTCATCAAAATCAAGAATTTCAGTTTTAGTTGGGTTCCTTGTGCTCCAAGGAATTTTTCTGTATTTTTGGGGATTTTTCTGAATTTATTTGATATTTATTTGAATTTATTTGGTTTTATTCGGATTCCTGGAATTATTTAAAATCGAAAAATGATTTTATTTTCGAAAACCTTCTCGGTGATTCTTGGCCCGGCCGTTTCCACGGCCCTTCACCCCACCTCGCCTGACCGTTGTTCGCCCGCAGCCCAGCTGCCCAGTAGCGCATCTGCCGTCCGTCTGCGCAGCGTGTCTTGATCCCGTCGCCATGCGCCGCCGCAAGCCAAACCCTAGCCGATTCGAGTCCCGCCGCCGACGCTCGGCGTCCGTCTGCGCGTCCGATGTCGTCCTCCGAGGCTATAAAGCCGAGCCGCACCCGCCCGAGGTCCGCCGTATTCGCCGCCGGTTGCCCTTCTCCGCGCGCCCTAACCGCGCCCGTTGCGCGTGCGCCTCGCGAAGTTCTCGCCGTGCCGAGCTCTTCGCCGCCTTTTCCGTCGCCGCCGGTGCCCTCCGCCGCACCGTTGGTCTCTTCGAGCTCCTGCGTCGTCCTCTTTCGATCCACCAAGTCTCGCGCCCGATCCGGTCATCGCCGCGATCGCGCGTCTTCTTCTCCGTTGCGGTGAGCCGCGCCGCCGCTCGCCGTCGTCTTGTGTCGGCGATCGTGGTCGTTCGATCTCGAGTGCGTCCGGATGGCGCCACGTCCTTCGCCGGCGCGTTATTTTTCCGGCCGCCCGATCGCCGTGCCACCGATGAGCGACGCGTGGCTTGCGCGTCGGCCGCTTCGCTTGTCGCGCCGCGTCAGCGCCACCTCTGCCGCCGCGTCGACCCTAAAGCGCGCGGCGTGTGGCGACGCAGCGTCTGGCCGGGCAAGACGGTGAACCCAGCCAGCGCCGTGGACCCGATCCACCGTAAGCGGTGACGTCGCGTTGCGCAATAAATCCTTTTTCAATACAAAAATAAATCCAGAAATTCGGATTTTTCGATTTTCGTATTTTCTCTGAATTTAATCTTTGGAGGCCGTTCTCGCTCATACGAACTCCGATTGAGGCGATTCAATTTTCTAAATTTTTGTAAAATCAAGATCTATCTTCCAGAGCCATTTATTTTCAGTTTTGAGCTTGTTTGAGTCTCTGTTTTGTATTTATTTGGTTTCATTGCTTATTTTCGGTGAGCGCTAATTAGAGGAGCGAACGAAGACTTGGAGACCAAGATTCACACTAGATCAGCAAGGCAAGTCGTAACCTTTGATCATATTGATCCTATGTTTGCAAAAGTAATTTACTTTTATACAATTGCATGCTACTTTGCGTATCAATGTTTATTTAATGGGAGTAGATGTATACCTAGTTGACATTATGCCACTTTGATCAATTGAATGCCATATATCCTTTGATAAACCTAGGTTGGGACATTACTAGTTGGACATAATCATTATACCAACATTGGGTTATCGTAGCTATGCTTAGACATGCTTACATATACGTTGGGATTCATGTCACATGTTGAATAATGTTAATCTTGACTTAATGAGATATTGAATCGTGGCGTTAGCCACTTTGTAAAATTTGTTGTACCATGGCGGGGTTTGCCATTGGTCTTGGTTGAACAATTGTTTCCCCTCGGGCAAGTGATCGTGCGATAAAGGGGTGCTTTCTAGCACATTGGGATGTGGATGTCTTGCTCGAGACAACTTAAGGACTTAATCTTGTGCGCCATTGAGCTGGGTCTAATCGTACTACCACATATGCGGAATGGGACAGACCTAGTGATTAATTTGCAATGTCTAGCCTTGAGTAACGCCGGTTGGTGGTGTGGGTTCCGGATGGGCGGGTAGATTCGCAAAGCGCAAGAGGGGCCCTAATGGGCGAAACCTTAGCGGCGATCTAGAGTTTAGGCGAGTGCATTGTAAAGGCTTTGTCATGATATCTCTGCGACACACCAAGGAAGTGTGTTAAGATCGATTGCACAAAGAGATGTTCATGTCTTGTGGGTAAAGTTGTACAACCTCTGCAGAGTGTAAAACTATTCGAATAGCGCGTCATGGTCATGGACAAAGCCGGAATTTCACACGGGGTATAGAGTGTTTCATAAAATGTGGAATGTGGAATTGTTTGGATGTGAGCGGGAGTTCACGTTGTTTTGTTGTCTATCATTGATCTATCATTATTTATTTATGTTTTCATAAATATGCTTTCAATCTATTTATTGTATTTCAATTCAAGTTATTGCTTTACGCAAATGAAACATATAGCCATCCTTATCAAGCCGTGCATAAATGTATTGCATCAATTCCTATGGCTTGTTGAGTACCTTTGTACTCACGGCTTTATGCCCTTGTTGATCGATTCTTTGAAGGAGATAATGAATCTCATGAAGAGGAATTCTATGAAGACTACGTGGATTAGGAAGGCGTTCCCAGACGATTGCTGTGGCATGTCGAATGGTTCAAGTTATCTTTTCCGCTGCAATAGTATTTGTTTCTTAAGCCCCTAAGGCATAATGGTGTAAACATTGACCATAAGGTCGTTTGCTTTATTCAATAATAATTTGCTTCTTCTTAGTTTATTCGTTGTATGGAATGATATTTCATCTATGTTTCCCTTTGTGTGCACTAGCGTGATCTGGACTAGTGCGGTATACATAGAGGGTTTTGATTTGCAAATCCGGTCCCGACAGAGATGGTATCGAGCCATATCATTGTAGGTCGCTATCCTAGTTAGCATGGTCTTCAAAATTATTTTCTAAATCAAACCAACAAAATTGGTACTTAATAGTTTTTGTCTCCTCTCAACTTATTCTTAGGTTCTTATTCCTTTCCTTTGCTGAAACATGGTTTGAAATTTAAATTGATCTTATCCTATGAAACTTCTCAAAGCCTCGAGTCTTACTGTAAGGAATCAAATCAAGGAAGATGATGATCAAGCCATCAAAGACATATCAGAAGCCTACCAAATAAGATAGGTTTTGGTGCTCGTGGTGTTTGAGCATGTCTTTTCCTTTCAGTTTAGTTACGTTTAGTCGCGTATACTAAGATTTTCTTTCTTTGGGCGTCGGTATGTTGTACACTTGCCCCAAGCACGGTGTTACGACCATACCTTTAATTGAAAAAAAAAACTTTATTTGCCTCCTTAATTTGAAGCCTTTCGGTTATATCCTTTGTCCCCAGGTATTACCTTCTCCCTAGATGATCTTACCACTTATCTCTGCTTTTCCTCTTACCTATCAAACCCTTGCGCTGCACCTCGGATGGTTGACACTCGTTCGCGGCGGTCGCGATTCTCCGGCGGATGCGTGCGGTGCCAACGCCAACTCCAACCCCAATGCACCACCGCCACCACGGCAGTGATGACGGAACATGGGACATTTTCGGCGCTCGATTCGATTAATGAATACAATGATGCGAGAACATGAACAACATGATGAATCGTGAGAACTGCATCTGCATTGCTCTAGCCAATCTGTTGAACCAGCAAAACCAAGCCTGCTGCTGCACCTCCTCAAGCTCGTCTCGGTCAAGCTAGCGAGAATTTATGAGGACTCGTCCGCCAACTTTCTCCAATTCTTCAGAACCATTGGACGCCGATGATTGGATCCGCTCCATTGAGAAGAAGCTTGAAATTGCCCAGTGCACCAATCGTGAGAAGGTTCTCTATGCCGCTCATCAGCTGGAGGGCACCGCTGCTGAATGGTGGGAGAACTCTGATCTTGCCCATGATGATCCTCAGACTATCACTTGGGCAGAGTTTTCCACTGCTTTCCGCCACTCTCATATTCCTGATGGAAAGGTGGAAATGAAGAAGAATGAATTCCGGGAGCTTAAGCAAGAAGGGATGTCAGTGAGTGAATACCTTAATAAATTCACTCAACTCGCTCGCTACGCTCCAGAGGATGTAGCTACAGATGATGCTCGTCAGAAAAAGTTCAAGCGTGGACTCAATCCAGGACTAAAGGTGCAAGTCATTGGCAATGACTATGTAGATTTTCAGCATCTGGTTGATAAAGCTATGCTTATTGAGGAATCTCGTCGGGAATTGGAAGAATCCCGTAAGAGAAAGATGATGCAGCATGGAGCCCATCAGAGTCACCAGCAGAGTCAGAACAAATGCTCAACAGCCTGCTCGCTTCACTCCTCCGAATACATTCAGGACCCTGCACCCAAGACCTCGCCCAGCTCCTCCAGGCAATCGCAACCTCAGCACCAACAACCAACCCACCTCGGAGGACCATTAATCCAGTGCAGGAGTCACTTGTTTCAACTGTCATGAACTCGGTCATTATGCCAACAATTGCCCCAGAAAGCAGTTTGTGGACTTGATCCGTTTTAATTTGGGATCTACGCCGACCAAGACCCCGCCCCAGAGCGGGGCGTGGAGTGCCCCAAACTCCTAATCAAGCCACGAGGACTCCGCTTTCTTTGGAAGAGGCGCGTGAATCACGTCACCACCGAGGATGCCCGATGCACGGGCGTCATACTAGGTAAGCTCCTAGTCAACTCGGCATCGCCATGGTTTTGTTTGATTACGGAGCTACGCATTCGTTTGTTTCTCGGAGTTTTCTTTGCAAAGCATCAATTAAAGACAATGCCTCTTAAGATCTTTTTTACTAGTGCAATCTCACAGTTACGATTTGAGTACGAACCAAGGCTGCCCCGAGTTAAGATATTAATTGGAGGGTAGAATTTCTAGCCAACCTTATTGTCCTAGACACCAAGTCCTAGATGTGATCCTAGGAATGGATTGGCTCTCCAAGAACCAAGCAGTTTTGGATTGTGGGAATAGAGATCACCTTAACCAGCCAGATGGAACTAAGTTAAAAGTTCAGCCGATTGGATCAGACGAAGGGATTAAAGTTTGTAGTGCCAAAGGAATAAGTTTGGAAGATGTGCGATCGCTGCGAATTTCACGATGTGTTTCGGATGAGTTGCAGGATGCCACGGATCGAGATATAGAGTTCTTGATAGAACTAGTTCTGGAACACCACCCATTTCCAAGAGACCCTATAGGATGCGGCTAATGAGTTAGCCAAAGTAAAGAGACAGATTAAAGAGCCGCAAGATCAAGGTTTTGTTCGACCAAGTTCTTCGCCATGGGAGCGCCAGTTCTTCTAGTTGAAAAGAAAGATGGAACTCAGAGAATGTGTGTAGATTATCGCTCACTCAATGAGGTCACCATCAAAAATAAGTACCCTCTGCCAAGAATCGATGATTTGTTTGACCAACTTCAAGGAGCCGGAGTGTTCTCGAAGATTGACCTGAGATCGAGGATATCACCGTTGAAGATTCGTCAAGAGGATATACCCAAAACAGCTTTTGTTACTCGGTATGGACAGTATGAGTATACCGTGATGTCTTTTGGATTGACTAATGCCCCTGCCTACTTTATGACCTTGATGAATAAGGTATTCATGGAATATTTGGACAAGTTTGTTGTTGTTTTCATTGACGACATTCTAATCTACTCCAAAAGTGAGGAAGAACATGAGGATCACTTGCGCCAAATCCTAACGAAGCTAAGAGAGAATCAGCTTTATGCAAAGTTTAGTAAATGTGAGTTCTGGATGAAAGAAGTTGCTTTCCTAGGTCATGTCATATCGGCAGAAGGAGTCGCCGTTGACCCTGGAAAGGTACGAGATGTGCTAAGTTGGGAGTCACCCAAGACTGTACCCCAAATTCGAAGTTTTCTTGGAATGGCGGGATATTATCGTCGTTTCATAGAAGGGTTTTCTAGAAAAGCTAGACCGCTCACTCAACTTTTAAAGAAGGAGAAGAAATTTGTTTGGACACCAGAGTGTGAGCAAAGTTTTCAAGAGCTAAAGAAGTGTTTGACAAGCGCCCGGTGCTTATCTGCGGATAATAGGAAGGATTTTGAGATATTCTGTGATGCATCCCGACAAGGACTCGGTTGTGTGCTAATGCAAGATAAGAAGGTTGTAGCATATGCTTCGCGACAACTAAGGCCACATGAAGTCAACTATCCTACCCATGATTTGGAATTAGCAGCCGTAGTGCATGCTTTAAAGATTTGGCGTCATTATCTCATTGGTAATCGTTGTGAAGTTTATACTGATCACAAGAGCTTGAAGTATATTTTTACCCAAGCTGACCTCAATATGAGACAAAGAAGATGGTTGGAATTGATCAAGGACTATGACATTGGGATTCATTATCATCCAGGCAAGGCCAATGTCGTAGCCGATGCTTTGAGTAGAAAGAGCTACTGCAATACTCTGATGATTAAAGAAAGTCAGCCAGCCCATTATAAGGAATTTCAGAAGCTTAGTTTGGAATTGATTCAGGAAGGGTATTTAGCTACTTTGGAAATCGCCCTACGTTGGAAGATCGATTCGAGAAGCACGGGTAGATGATCCGACATTAAGGAGATTAAGAGCAATATGAAGAAAGGAAAAGCCTCAGGTTTCTCTGAAGATGAACAAGGTACTATTTGGTATGAGAAGCGTATTTGCGTACCAGATCAGAAAGAGCTTAAGGAGTTGATTCTCAAGGAAGCGCATGAGACTTTATACTCCATTCATCCTGGAAGTACCAAGATGTATCAAGACCTCAAGGAAAGGTATTGGTGGCCTAGTATGAAGCGTGAGATTGCAGAATATGTTGCACTTTGTGATGTCCGCGGAAGGTCAAGGCAGAGCATCGAGGCCGGCGAGGATTGCTGCGACCATTGAAGATTCAGTGGAAGTGGGAAGAAATTGGTATGGATTTCATTCTTTGGATTTCCTAAGACCCAAGCGAGTTATGACTCGATCCGGGTAATAGTGGATCGATTGACTAAGGTAGCTCACTTCATTCGATTAAGACTACCTATGCGGGAGATAAATTAGCGAGTTATATATGTCAAGGATCGTCGGTCTTCACGGAGTGCCTAAGAAGATAGTGTCGATAGAGGAACCCGGTTTACCTCTCGTTTTGGCGATGCATGAAGCTATGGGAACTCATCTCAGGTTCAGTACGGCTTATCACCCTCAAACCGATGGGATGGTGAGCGTGTGAATCAGATTCTTGAGGATATGTTAAGAGCTTGTGGCTTAACTTATGGTGCCAAGTGGGACAAGTGTTTGCCCTATGCCGAAGTTTTAGTACAACAATAGTTATCAAGCGATGCAAATGTCGCCTTTTGAAGCCTTATATGGAAAGATGCGAGAACCCTCTCAACTGGAAGGAGTCAGGAGAAAGACAACTATTTGGTCCTGCCATACTGCAAGAAGCCGAAGAGCAAGTCCGATTAATTCGAGACAGATTGAGGATAGCTCAAAGCAGACAGAAGAGTTATGCAGATAATCGTCGAAGAGATTTGAGTTTCGAGCCCAATGATTATGTTTACCTCAGAGTCACTCCTCTCAAAGGAGTTAAGAGATTTCAAGTAAAAGGAAAGCTTGCCCCTAGATATGTGGGACCGTTCAAAATCTTGGAACGAAGAGGAGAGGTTGCCTACAAGTTAGAATTGCCGCAGTCTTTTGCCGGAATCCATGATGTGTTCCATGTATCGCAGTTGAAGAAATACTGCGTGTGCGGAGGAGCAGATGCCATTGGAAGCCATTGATTTGCAAGAGGATCTTACCTACAAGGAGCAACGGTGAAAATTTTGGATATAGCAGGCGTATCACAAGAAGCAAGATCATCCGTTTTGCAAGGTCGATGGAGCAATCATTCGAAGAGGAAGCAACTTGGGAGCGAGAAGAGGATCTGAAGTCAGAGTTTCCCACCTATTCCCTAGCTTGGCTGAATCTCGGGTCGAGATTCCATTTAAGGGAGGTTTGTAACATCCCAAAATTTGAGTTTTGGAATGTTGGAATTCAAAATTTAACCATTTGCATTTTCTTGAATTAACTCCAGCTTAATTTGAATTTCTAAATAATAAAAGGATTTAATTTGGCTAAACTATTCATCAAAATCAAGAATTTCAGTTTTAGTTGGGTTCCTTGTGCTCCAAGGAATTTTTCTGTATTTTTGGGGATTTTTCTGAATTTATTTGATATTTATTTGAATTTATTTGGTTTTATTCGGATTCCTGGAATTATTTAAAATCGAAAAATGATTTTATTTTCGAAAACCTTCTCGGGCTGATTCTTGGCCCAGCCCGTTTCCCTGGCCCGCTTCACCCCACCTCGCCCCAGCCCGTTGCCCGCCCCGCAGCCCAGCCGGCCCAGCGCGCATCTGCCGTCCGATGCGCGACGCGTGTGCGGTCCCGATCGCGCCGCGCCGCCGCAGCCAAACCCTAGCCGATTCGGAGTCCCGCCGCCGCACGCCTCGGCGTCCGTGCCGCGTCCGATGTGCGTCCTCCGAGGCTATAAAAGCCGAGCCGCACCCCGCCCGAGGTCCGCCGTATTCCGCCGCTTCGGTTGCCCTCCTTTTCGCTGCCCTAACCGCCGCCGTTGCGCCGTGCGCCCTCGCCGAAGTTCTCGCCGTGCCCGAGCTCTTTCGCCGCCTTTTCCGTCGCCGCCGGTGCCCCTCCGCCGCACCCGTTGGTCTCTTCGAGCTCCCTGCGTCGTCCTCTTTCAGATCCACCAAGTCTCGCGCCCGATCCGGTCATCCTTCGCCGATCGCCGCGTCTTCTTCTCCGTTGCCGGTGAGCCCGCGCCGCCGCTCGCCGTCGTCTTGTGTCGAGCGATCGTGGTCGTTCGATCTCGCGGGTGCGTCCCGGATGGCGCCACGTCCTTCGCCGGCCGCGTTATTTTTCCAGCCGCCCGATCTGGCCGTGCCACCGATGAGCGACGCGTGGCTTGCCGCGTCAGCCGCTCGCTTGTGCGCCGCGTCAGCGCCACCTCTCTGCCGCGTCGGCCCTAAAGCCGCGTCGGTAGCTGGCGTCACGCGTCGCGCCGGCGCGACGGTGAACCCAGCCAGCGCCGTGGACCCATCCACCGTAAGCGGTGACGTCGGCGTTGCGCAATAAATCCTTTTTCGATACAAAAATAAATCCAGAAATTCGGATTTTCTGATTTTCTGTATTTTCTCTGAATTTAATCTTTCGGAGGCCCGTTCTCGCTCATACGAACTCCGATTGAGGCGATTCAAGTTTCTAAATTTTTGTAAAATCAAGATCTATCTTCCAGAGCCATTTATTTTCAGTTTTGAGCTTGTTTGAGTCTCTGTTTTGTATTTATTTGGTTTCATTGCTTATTTTCCGGTAGACGCTAATTCCGAGGGAGCGAACGAAGACTTCGGAGACCAAGATTCAGCACTAGATCAGCAAGGCAAGTCGTAACCTTTGATCATATTGATCCTATGTTTGCAAAAGTAATTTACTTTTATACAATTGCATGCTACTTTGCGTATCAATGTTTATTTAATGGGAGTAGATGTATACCTAGTTGACATTATGCCACTTTGATCAATTGAATGCCATATATCCTTTGATAAACCTAGGTTGGGACATTACTAGTTGGACATAATCATTATACCAACATTGGGTTATCGTAGCTATGCTTAGACATGCTTACATATACGTTGGGATTCATGTCACATGTTGAATAATGTTAATCTTGACTTAATGAGATATTGAATCGTGGCCGTTAGCCACTTTGTAAAATTTGTTGTACCATGGCGGGGTTTGCCATTGGTCTTGGTTGAACGAATTGTTTCCCCTCGGGCAAGTGATCGTGCAGTAAAGGGGGTGCTTTCTAGCACATTGGGATGTGGATGTCTTGCCTGAGACAACTTAAGGACTTAATCTTGTGCGCCATTGAACTGGGTCTAATCGTACTACCACATGTCTGGAATGGGACAGACCTAGCTGATTAATTTGCAATGTCTAGCCTTGAGTACTGCCAGTTGGTGGTGTGGGTTCCGGGATGGACGGGTAGATTCGCAAGGCGCAAGAGGGGCCCTAATGGGCGAAACCTTAGCGGCGATCGAGTTTAGACAGTGCATTGTAAAGGCTTTGTCATGATATCTGCGACACACGAAGGAAGTGTGTTAAGATCGATTGCACAAAGAGATGTTCATGTCTTGTGGGTAAAGTTGTACAACCTCTGCAGAGTGTAAAACTATTCGAATAGCGCGTCATGATCATGGACAAAGCCCGGAATTTCACGGGGTATAGAGTGTTTCATAAAATGTGGAATGTGGAATTGTTTGGATGTGAGCGGGAGTTCTTTGTTGTTTTGTTGTCTATCATTGATCTATCGATTTATTTATTTATGTTTTCATAAATATGCTTTCAATCTATTTATTGTATTTCAATTCAAGTTATTGCTTTCTGCAAATGAAACATATAGCCATCCTTATCAAGCCGTGCATAAATGTATTGCATCAATTCCCTATGGCTTGCTGAGTACCTTTGTACTCACGGCTTTATGCCCTTGTTGATCAGTTGCTGAAGGAGATAATGAATCTCATGAAGAGAATTCTATGAAGACTACGTGGATTAGGAAGGCGTTCCCAGACGATTGCACGTGGCATGTCGAATGGTTCAAGTTATCTTTTCATTGCAATAGTATTTGTTTCTTAAGCCCTAAGGCATAATGGTGTAAACATTGACCATAAGGTCGTTTGCTTTATTCAATAATAATTTGCTTCTTCTTAGTTTATTCGTTGTATGGAATGATATTTCATCTATGTTTCCACTGTGTGCACTAGCGTGATCCTGGACTAGTGCAGTATACATAGAGGGTTTCGGATTTGCAAATCCGGGTCCCGACACCTAGATAATGCGAATGGGATCCCTATTTATATCGAATGAAGAAGTGGCAATTGTTCTCCAAAAAGCATCATGTAGCCAAAATGTGCCCTCCCGCCAAACGGTGTCTTCTCGCTAGAGGGCGTCTTTTCCTATGATAACTTCCGAGTAGTTATACGTACATTTTAGATAGTTATCTGCATGGAGACATGTGAGGAGATAACCACTTGTCCTAACCAGATTCACTGATCGGAGTGACTATTTCACTAGCCGGGGACGACTATTGTAAAGCAACGCATAGGCCATTTTAGTTAAGCTGGTCGGAGGCATAACCGTTCAGCTAATTGCGGGCCTTGTTCTATATTATAGACTTTACGAATTGTAGGCACATTAATAGAGTAAAGTTTCTAACCGTTTGATAGCCTAGATAAGAAATAGACTTTTAATACTTATCGAAGGGAATTCCATGCATGAATGAAAGCCAATAGCCCAAAAATCTTGCAATACACGTAGGCCCAACTAGTGGTGAAGTCATCAATTTTTTTGGAGCCTAGGTAAATCTAGCTATGGTGAATGTTTGTCCAGGCAAACACAATCATACATTGCGAAGAAATCCCCCAATCTATTTCCTTAGCCACCAAGTAAAATAAGTACAAAATCGACACAACCCCTTCACAGATATGAGGTGAGGGCTTTTTTGGTTGTCAGATTGCCGTGCATAGGTCACGTTGCGTCTGGACCACCTAAGACTCCCAGCCATGCGCCCCGTTCGCCTGATCTAAACTCTACCACCTGGCTAGTCACTGTCTCAATGGTAAGAAGACAGTCGATGGCATGATTTGATGCTTCTTTTGAGTTAACTGTAAGTACCCACCGCAAAGAGATCGATGGAGCGGTTCTTTGTTCCAAGTGAAGGCGCTCCTACATAACTGTTCCACCGAGGGCAGTTTCTAGATGGATAACTTTACGACCTATTTTGCCATTCCTTCCTAACAATGTGTAGATTAGATATTTACAAAATGCAGTTAAATATCAACCATCTCATTCTAGTATGTGTTTCTATATGCCTGTCTACTTCTTGCTCTAATGCCTTCATTTTGTGATAAGCAATCTAAAGTGGCGACAGGAATTGGGAGTGTTCCCACCGTTGAGCAACCGCCTAGCGCCACCTGGAGGTGGCTCCGTCACTGCGGCCAACACGCACGAAGCCTTAGCTTGTATAGTCTCGTTGTACCTTTTTTTTTGCAAATCCAGTTCTCTCCTGAATAAATTTGTAAAAATAGTCCTCGCTTTGACCGCGGAAGGCATGTTAGAGACATGTGTTGCCTCACTACACCTAAAGAGCTCGGTAGCTTTCTGTGCCTGCGATAGGCCACTTGATTGTAGCAGCAGTGACAGGCCTACCTCGCAGTCGTGCTCCCCTGCTCAAAAGGAGCTCGCCTGCTCGGCAAGCCTTCTATCAAGCTCCTGATATTCGATAGAGCTCTACTGAGCTCCATATACTCAATAGTTGCCCAGAAAGCTACCGAGCTCCTCAGACGAGGTTGGTGACACGTATATCTTCTGTTATTAGAAATTAGATTATTTTTACAAATTTATTCGAACGGATGATAAATTTGAAAAAAAACCCGAGGGAACTAGAAAAGCGAAGAACTTTGTTAATTTCACCGTGTCCAATCAATCGTTAAGCCGTACGTGCACCACTTACAAACGTACAAGCGAAACAAAGGAAGCTTTCAAAACGCGAACGCTAACCACTTACGCGTAAACACGACGCTAATCACCTACACGTGAGAACCTCGTCGTCAGCCGGACGAAATGATGATCGAGCTGTACAAACGATAGCTATGGAAATTACAGTGGGAATTAAAGTTACACTTAAAAGCCAGATGACACAAGTAGACATCTTTCACACATCACGTACCTACGCATTGCCAGCTAGCTAGCACTTGGCACTGCTCACGAACAAGAGAACGATCAAGAAGCAACAAGCCAACAACTATATCCCTTTCATGCTAGCTTCAGCTGATCACAAAATAAACTAGCTTGACAGAGAGAGGAAGTATAATTATCCAGAGCTATGATATGATTAACAATAGCATTTGATGTTGTTAACGAGGCATTAATTAATTAATTGCTATAGCATCAAGCAGCGACGTCTCCTCCTGCCCTCGCGGCGGCTTCTTCGATCCGCTCGGCCATGCCCTTGACGAGAGCGTCGAGGTAGCCGACGAGCCCGTCCCTGCTCCACCCCTGCACGGGCTCGCACTCGAACGCCAACGCGAGCCGGCACCCTGTCTTCGGCGGTGACGTCTGCGGCTCATCACGAACTGTCATGGTGGCGACGTAGCGGCCGAACCCCATGTTGCTGCCGACGACGGCGTAGGTGAGCCGGCGTGCGGCGTCGTCCAGCTCGAGGAGCTCCTCTCGCGCCCACATCGCAGCGGCGGCATCATCGTCGCCCGGCGCGCGAGAGGCGACGTAGCGGACGCAGCCCGGGCGGCCGTCCTCGCCGGCCACGCGCTCGCAGACGTCGATCCCGGGAAGGTACTGGTGCAGCGCGCAGAAGCTGGCGACGTGGGGCCACGCGGCGGCGGCCAGGGTCGACGGCAGACGACCCTCCACCGCTCCCTTCCACTGCTGGTCCGATGGCTGCCTCTCCATTATCGATAGGCTTTCGTGTGCTTCTGTGTGGTGTCGTGTCTGACTACTGGCGCGCGCGAGTGCTATGTAATGGCGTGAGATCGAGCAGCGAGCAAGGAATCTTTCGGGGAGAGGGACGTGTCTGACTTTCTTAAGCCGGCATGTGCGCATCGAGTTCTGTGCGGTGTCATGTGGCGCTGTCATGTGGCGCTGTTTCGTCGTGTTGAACGCTCGAAAAAGTGAGGAAAACAACGTGAAGAAGAAAGGAAAGGAAGCAGAACAACGAATTTTTTTTTATTTAATATTTTTTTTTATTCTTTTTTTCAAAACTATGCGTCCGATTTTAAAAATTACAAAACTAGCACCCGTCGCCCGTGTATGGGCGATCGCTTCCATCTACAGGCGATATGCCTGCGGCTGATTCCTAGTCGGCGCCGTCGTGTGGGCCCCCTGTCGCCGAGCAGGCGATCGCCGAGCGAGGCGACAAGTGACTTTAAAGCCTCGCTCGCGCAGCAGTGACCGACCGAGGCGAAGCAAGCGAAGAGAAAAGAGAAAGAGAAAGAAGAAAGAAAGAAGAAGAAAAAGAAGAAGAAAAAGAAGAAGAAGAAAGAAGAAGAAAAGGGAAAAAAAGTCGATTAAATCGTTTACTGCGAAGGTATTTTTACAAATTTTATAAATCTATTATTTAGGAATTTTACGATTTTGTAGTGTTTAGAAAATCTTGTAGAATTTGTTTTGTCATTAGAATTCTAATGTAGCATGTAATATCCAAATGAATTTAGGATTGTGTAGCGTTTAGAACTTTAATGTAGTATTTAGTTTTTAGAAATTTGAGGATTTGTATAGTATTAAATGCGTTACAAATTTAGTGTAGTATTAGAAATTTATTGTAGTGTTTAGAAAATTTAGGATTGTGTAGCGTTTACATTTTCTCGGATAGTGTTGTTTAGAAATTTAATGTCATGATTCATATTTAGAACTTTAATGTAGTATTTAGTTTTAGAAATTTGAAAGTGTATAGTATTAAGTCGTTACAAATTTAGTGTAGTATTAGAAATTTATTGTAGTGTTTAGAAAATTTAGGATTGTGTAGCGTTTACATTTTCTCGGATAGTGTTGTTTAGAAATTTAATGTCATGATTCATATTTAGAACTTTAATGTACTATTTAGTTTTAGAAATTTCAGGATTTGTATAGTATTAAATACGTTACAAATTTATTTTTAGTCTTAGAAATTTATTGTAGTGTTTAGAAAATTTAGGATTGTGTAGCGTTTACAATTTGTCGAATAGTGTTGTTTAGAAATTTAATGTCATGATTCATATTTAGAACTTTAATGTACTATTTAGTTTTAGAAATTTGAGGGTGTATTGTATTTTAGAGTAATATTTTCCGTCGGACGTTGCGGCATGTCGGAGAAATTGTATTTCCAAATATTTTATGGAGATGGGGAGATAGCACGGGGCGGATGGGGTGGATCTATCATCATTTTCAAGAGTCGCGGGCATATGCGCACCGGCGATAGGACATCTGAGGGTTTGTTGGAGTGGATGTCTCGGATGTTCGGTTTGGATGCCTGCATTGTTGATTCTTGGTCGAGCGAGAGTGAGCGGCGCAAGACCGTTTTACGGAGAGTTGATTCTGTTAACTCGGCGTCCACATGGAGGAGTTATGTTGGTTTTGCTTAGTAGGCGGGTTGGCGCTCATGTTGTTAACACAGTGCTACCGGTAGCTCCATCGGTGTCGCAAGTTCGTGATGTCGGGGTGGACATTACGGCGGAGGGGACATCAAATGTAGAAGGATGCGAAGAGGAAGGCGGCGAGGAGCGGAGGCGAGGAGCACGAGGCTGGCGGTGACGAAGGGCCAGGGGCAGAGGAGACAGCGGTGGAGGCGCGAGGTGGCCGACGAGGGGAGGAGGTGGAGGACATTGTTGACTTGATGGAAGAGGAGGACCGTGCGGATGAGGAAGTCACGATGGTGAGCACTCCGACGAGGAGGACAACGCCACAGGGTGCCTATCCACGGTGCGTGGACCAATTACAATTTCGAAGACCTAACAATGAATGAAGGAACATTGATACATGGGAGTATCGTGAGAGCGAGGTGGCGCAGAGGGCCGTATATAAAGACAAGGAGGTGTGATGGATGCGGTGAAATCTTGGGCAATGTCTCTCCGCGGCAATTCGAGGTTGTGAAGTCGGCCAAGAAGGACTACGACGTGAAGTGCGTAGTTGATTCGTGCCCATGGCGGGTGCATGCATACCGGGAAGTGGGCGGACTCTGGAAATGCTCCATAGTGATGGAGCATAGCTGCGAATGGAAGAAGCGGAGCGAGGACACCGCAATCTGTCGTCCACTTGGGTGGCAAATGTGTTTTATGGTCGGATCGTGGACAATCCCCATCTGCACCTCGATCTATTATCACGGCGGTGGAGAGGTTTTGATACAAGATTAGCTACGCAAAGGCATGGAGAGCAAAAGGACGACTCGGAAATACGGTTCGGGACGACGAGGCTTCGTGCGAGAATATTCCCACTTGCTCGGGCAATCGCACAAAGGAACCCGGTACATCCATCGACCTTGCGGAGTTCCTGCGGGTGGTGCGTGCCGGGAAGTGGGTATTGCGGCGTGCATTCTTCGCCAGGCGCATGCATAAATGCGTTAAAACCTTGTCGCCGGTCCTTTGCATGGATGGCACATTCCTCACGGGAAGTACAAGGGCGATTCTAAGCTGCGATCGCGGTGGATGCCAACAACCAGTTCTACCGGTTGCGTTGGCATTCGTGGAGGAAAACACGGAGAGTGATGCATGGTTCCTTGAAAGAGTGAAGGTGGCGCTTGTTCTCGGCAGTTCGATGTTTGTGTCATCCATGGCCGACATGCGAGGGCTGCTAAGAGCGATCGTGGATATGCAACAAGGGTCGCCGTCGTGGGAGCGACAAAGTGGCGGATCGAGGAGCGGTGGTGCATGAGGCACATGGGTGCCAATTTTTCCGTCGATTCAGAATAAGGAGCTTATGAACATGTTCAAGCGCTGTGCAAAGCAGAACCAACGGAGGAAGTTCGACGCGCTTTGGAAGGCGTTGGGCGAACTAACGAAGAAGCAATCAATGGATCCCGAGAGGTACCGCTAGTTCATCAAGGAACCCGATGGTGTACCATGAGCAAGGAGAGGACCCACGACCTTATGTGCGCTGCGAAGCGGACCCCCAAACCTCGGCGAGGCGGTACGGCATAAAGAGTTTCACCGATTGGATCGACATGAGCCTTTGGAGAAATGGTCCCATACGCACGGCGAGGCGGCTCGCGTTATGGGATCATGACAACGAACCCGCGGAGATTTACAAGCTGGGTAATGAAAGGCACGGATGCCTTCCCTGGTGGGTATAGTTGAGGGTGTCTTATTAGGGACACAGAGATATTTCATTGAGCGATACAAGACCTCCGCGGCATGTATGTCGGACAATCGATTGTCTTACTCAAGCTGTTGTGTCTACCTACATGTCCAAGAAAACAAGAAAGGCGCAGACACATCGGGTTACAGGAGAGTGGCGTGGAGCGGAGATACCACGTGCTGCTGCGGTGGCCGAGGTCGCAGGGTGCCACCGAGAGGACTTCCCATCTGTGCATACTCGGCGGTGATTGCGAGTGCTCTGCCGAAACCACGCTGCTTTGACTTGCCATGCTCGCTGCGTCATTGCCGCGTGCCGCGAGGCGCATCAATCACGTCGTCCGTTCATCTCCCGTACTACTACAAGCGAGCGTTCTCAACACGTGGCATCATGAGGTGTACGGTGCCGAGTGGATGGATCGTTCACAACAGCCCCTCTCGGACCATCGATGGGTGCAGGACATCCGAATGTTGAAGATGAAGGTCGGGCGTCGAAGGACAAGGCGATTCGAACGATATGGGCGAGTGCGAGGCGCGTCGCAACCGCGGATAATGTAACTTTGCATGTTGTTCCCATCTTGTATTATTCAATGGACCGGTAAGTGTAATGTACGTTGTAATGTTCGATGTAATTTTCAATGTACTAGTAAGTTGTTGTTCGCATCATGTTATTCTCCGATGTCGATTAGTACCTACGAGGATAATGTAATTCTCGGCGTTGTGTGCCTCGTCGAACATGTCTTTGTCTTTTCGTATGTTTGCAATCGAGTTTTTTTGCTCTCCACACTTGGTTGTATTGTTTGTTGAGTATGGTACAATTCGTTATTTCGCATTTCATTTGTGTGCACATGTAATTCTTGATAAATCTGTTGTATTTGCTTTGTAACAGCCACGATGGCGCGACCTTGCCTCGAGCTGGGCGTGACCGTCGATCGACCACCGGTCTAGGTACTCCGCAGAGGAGAACCGAGTGCTAGGCCACCGACCTCGAGTGCCCGGGAGCGCCGCGATCGACCCACGTTGGGTTCCACGGTAGGCTGCGACGCTTGCACTCTTTACGTACACATACTTACCGTGAATGCAATTCTAACTACATGCGAGTTGCGGCGGTGGCTTACTTCCTCTTTGTAGGATGGTGGGTGGTGATTGCCCGTTAGAGGGCAAGGAGGTGCCGCGATTGGTCACGACCGGTCCTGCTGGCCACACTCGTGGACCGGTGGAGGCCGGAGGCGCACGTTCCACCTTCCGTGCGGAGAGATGGCTCCGACGCTGCGGGGCGTGTCGTACCTCTTAGGCCTCCCTTATGCGGCCCCCGATGCGTGCCGTGCCGCAGCGACGCCCGTCACGTGGCACGCCGAGTTGTCCGCGCGTTCGTCGAGTGCGGCGGCACCCCGGCGACCCTACCGGCCCTTAGGGAGGCCGGCGCCCGCGGACCGGCGAAGCGTGGGCGCCAGTTCACGGTGAGTACCTCTTTCTTTGAAATTAAAATAGAAGCGCCAAGTTCTTGATAATGTTTGTTCTGCGAGCAGCTGCGGTGACCTTCTCCACCGACGCGGAGGAGGCGGGCGTGGCCCGCCACTTGGAGGCATACCTCCTGTTGTTGCTCGGTTGGGTGATGTTCCGTCCTCCCACGGAACACGGTGGACCGTCACACGATCGATCGCCAAAGACATCGCCGACACCCGGTGGATGAGGTAACACACTCGGTTCAATCTCGTCTCAGCGAACACGTCTAACTCCCCCTTGTAAGCGGTGATCACGGTGGTCGTGGGCCTCGGTGTGCTTGCGGCGACGTCTGAGGTCATGCGCGCGCCGTCTCTGGAGCGAACACGACGCGGCGATGTCGAGTTGCGTCCTACTCCTCCGATTGTGGTCTTGGGGCGCTTCTCCGTCGGCGAGCTGTTGTTGACACGACACCGTACACGAGGAGCTTTACGGAGCGACGGTGGGTGGCCCACCATGGGCCACTCTGGGTCCGACGGCGTGCACGCTCCCTCGTATCTTTTTCCCACTAACGCACTTGAATAACCTTCGCCATTTCTTATTTCCTCGCGGCGGAGGTTCGCGCACCTCTGGTGAGGAGGTCCTATCGGGAGTTCGTTCGGAGTTCGACCGCCTCCACGGCGAGGGCGTGCGGTGGGCGCCATACACCGCGTCGACGTCACGCCCGAGCACCTCACGGGGTCTCCGTGCTTTGCACGCGAGATGAGGCCTTTTGGCTCACCGTAAGGTGCTCGTCTTTGACCTTTGTGTCGAGAGTACTCCCGCGAGTCTTTGCGGCGATTCGGCTGTTCGATCCTTTCCTTTGCGCCTCGTCACGTTGTCGCGCGTGGCGCTCACAGTACTGCCACGATCCTACTACTCCGCATCTTTGCGAAATTAATGTCTTTGCGTACTTACTGTTTTGCATTGCGAGATGGCCGGATGGGTCTTTGCGGTGGGCTCTCGATTCGCGACCGTATGCGACCATAGGCCTGCGGTGGGACGCCGCGACTCGGCGAGAGGGTCACCGAGACCGGCCGTCACGACCATGACATGTCTGATCGGTACATGGGTGGTTCGCCCAGCGCTTTCGCCTCGGTGGGGTACACACGGCCGTCGTCGCCGCGGCGGGCATCGGTAGCGGACACGTACCCTTCACGAGATGTCCCGGAGGGACAACGCCTCGGTAAGTGTCTGTCGAACCTACATGGGCACGTCTTTTTCATGTAACTTACGTAATGCCAACGGCGTTACATGCGGACTCGGCTCTTGGCGGAGATTGAGGTGGAGGCGTGTCCATGTTGACGCGCCTAGAGGGCATCTGGTGACCACCGCCGAGTCAAGAGACGGCTTGGGGTCGGGTCCTCGCTTCTGATGAGGCGGTTGGCTCGCAGCCACCGCCGAAGCGCGAGCGTCGGCGGACGCAAAGACACCACGTCGTCCCCTGACACCTCGCCCTACCCACCGGTGCCCGTCACGCCCCACGCATTGCGGGGGACGGTGGGGCGGCGATGCTCCTTCCGCGTCGCCCTACCCGTCGGTTCCTCGCTACGCTCCCGCAGCGGCGGTGGGGGCGATGGGCTGGGAGGCTCCTTGCGTCTCGCCCTACCGCCGGTTCCTCGCTCGTTCCCACGCGGCGGAGTGAAGCGGCGAGCTGCGAGGCTCCTCCTCGTCCGCGCCCAGCGAGGACCCGAGGTGGTTTCGGCGAGCCTTCGGCGGCGAGTTCGACACGGAGAGTACCTTTCGACCGACTACCTCGACCCTCTCGGCTCTGGGTGCGCCGCCACGGGACTTGGCCTCGCCGCGCCGCACTACTCTACGCTGCGCGCGGGCGGCCTAGGAGGGCGTCCGTCGCGTCGCCACTCACCTACCCCACGGGCGATTAGGAAGCGTGGCGTGATTGACTTGTTATGCGGATGTATTTTTTAATGGCTTTACGTTTGGCACATTGTATAACTCGAGTTAGTAACATGGCAGCGTTATCACTATAAATTGTTCAAATCATTTATGCATTGCTTGCCTATGCCACACGGCGTGACAACACACCAGCGTTTGGTGCACCTATCGCCTCTAGTAAGGCGATCGCCTAATGTGGCGATCGCCCTTACATGAACAATCGCCCAAATATGAGGCGATCGCCCCATACCCGGCGATATCGCCCTTTATAACATTCGTTCTCACAAGCGGTCTCGCAAAGAACGGTGGGAGAAAGAATAGAGGGTGAGCATCAATCGAAAATGCCGGGCGTGCAAGTGCAAAGGGTAAGGGAAGGCAAAGGAAGAAGCGAGTGCATGCCATGAATTTAGCGTACCAAGATCTCTTCCTACCTCGTGGGTGTGGCGCCCATGTGTATGTGCGGAGATCTTTGCGGGCTTGTCCTTTTGGGAAATTTCAACTTGGAAGAGGAGGTATTGGAAGTGCGCGCCTTCGCCTTCGATCCGTGGGAGAAGAGCTGAAGGATCGCCGCATGGTAACAATCGTGCGGGGTTACATAATATTTGTGAATGAAACTTTGCTAATTTCGTTTCATGCAGTCACCTCCGCCTTGTGTGAATTTGAGCGATGGTTTGATCGGAGATCAACCCGAGGACCAGCGGCTTCTTGACCAAGCCAGCCGGCGAGATGAGTTCTGTGGCGGTTTCAAGAACGGTAGCGATGCCGCACGCGAGGAGGCATGTAGGAAGGAAGCGGAGGAGAAGGAGGCGAGAGAGAGAGGAAGCGAGAGAGGCGCGGCGTGCGAGAAGCCCACGGAGGCATGGGCGAATGGGAAGTGGCCTCGAAGCACTCAATAGGCGTCTGGTGTTAACTTTGGTTTTCCTTGTTCGTGGTACTCCTTTTAGTTTTAAGTCGTAATAAGCAGTCGGCCCAACCTTCAAGAGTATGCTCTTGTCAGGAGGGCTAGTATGTGTCCTCTTGCTCAGTGTCCCAAATGATGTTATTTTCTCCATCGAGATAGGTTATAGCATTTTGATTCGTCATATCGATTTCATCGAGTTTTACCATCGTTTGCGAAAGATACGGCAATTTTCATGTTTCCGGTGCATGTTGGACAACAATAAAATAGTGCAGACCTAAAGTGACATCTAAGTATTTTTACATAATTGTGACCTATGCAAGCCCAAGAATGCAACAAAGCGGATTCTGTCAAGTTTTGAGGTCGTTCGAATATTATTCTATTTGCTTGAACAATGATTGTTATAAAGGGTTTAAACTAGCCATCTTTTATTCAAAATGCAATCATATTTAGATATTTTTGCAAAAATGAAGTGCATAAGGTTGTAGTAACTTATTCTATTTATTTCATGAATTATGGATCAACACACA
This sequence comes from Otatea glauca, assembly GCA_036346275.1. Lineage (NCBI taxonomy): Eukaryota > Viridiplantae > Streptophyta > Magnoliopsida > Poales > Poaceae > Otatea > Otatea glauca. The sequence continues at coordinate 19,539,767 of CM070720.1, forward strand.
TTATAATTCCTTCACAATCCACGATTAGAGCCTAGCATTGAACTCAAATAAAAAAATTCTGCAAACAACACATGGATTTTTATTTTACACTCTAATTCTTCATTCCAAAATTTAAATTTAGAAACAAGTTTCATTTAATTTGGACACTCCAAACAAAAGTTACGGGGTTTATATTAAAAAGCATATAGTAATTACAAAACAAAACTAAAAAAAAACTGCGGTCATCTGCGCCTCTGTGAGGGCGTCGCCTAGAGAGGCGATGGGGGCCCCACAAGCGGCCGCTAGCGGCGTTAACGGTGGCGGGGCTATCGCGTGTGTGAAGCGATCGCCCCATACACGGGCGACGGGGGGCATTTTTGTCATTTTTTCATTCGGACGCATAGTTTTGAAAAAAAGAATAAAAATAAATATTAAATAAAAAAAAATTCGCAGAACAACGGGTTAATTTTGGGCCGGCGGCCCAAGAGCACGTCCGGGCACGCAGAGATCGCGCATGTGCCGCGTGCCTATGGCCCTTCTTCACGCTCTTCACGTCTCCGGCGAATCACTCGGCTCAACGATCGATAGTTCTTTTCTCCTTCGAGTCACTCGATCGTTAGATTTCCCGTGCATGGTGGATTTTGACGTGTTGTCAGCTGGAACACTTGGATGACCATGTGACACCTCCAACGAAAATTTCCACTGGGCTAAGATGGTTAAAAAGGACGCTTCCATTTCCTTCCGACGAACAACAATGTTAAGGTGGAGACCATACACATTCAGGGTTATCCTGGAATCCACCTCCCATTGCCGCGATCATTAGCAAACATATCGCCATCTCTACACGACTAGATTCAAAGTTTACAGTGTAAAATTTGGTATTCATTTCCTTTAACCTTTTGTTATTAATATAAAAAATAAGTCTATTGTACTCTCTGAACTTTGAAGCAGTGCCTAATCTGCCCTCGGAACTATAAAATCGTCTAAATATATCATTAAACTATACAAAATCATCTAAATAACCATCTGAAACGCTTTTAAAAGCGGTTTTGCTACCGTGGCCATAGTTTTGCCACCATCCATGGCTGACAATCTGACAATGCTACTTGTTTTTCTCACTTGGTTGGTGCATTGTGGCAATGATTGTCAGCCGCCTCATCCGCGACGGTAGTACAACCTCCATCACAGTGGCAAAACAACCAAAATGCAAGCGTTCCATATTTTGTCGTGATTACTGATTAGCAGCGGGCGATAGGTCAAGGCAACTATCAGCCTCTGCATGCTGCAATCTCAGAGCCTCTGGTTAGGATAGAACTTATAAGATAAAAAAAGAATTCAGAACCTCATCTCGGAGTTTGCGTGTCACCACCAAGAAGGTGGGCTGCACCCTATACGTTCCCTACACACACATCACTGTATTTAGTCAAAGAAGCAAGACCTGACATCTCACGTAACCATCCAAAACCAACCTGGCAAAAACAGTCAGTCAGACGACATTGATCACTCTCTCTGCTACCAGCCAAGTAAATCTCATCCCTGAAATTTTCATGTCTCGCCGTAGGTAGGGTGGTCCAAATCATGGCAGGCGCCGATCTATCAGTGGCTGCATCACTTGCCCAGGAACAGACAGTGCTGGTCCTGCTGGTGGTATGAGTGCAACAGCAACAGCACGTGAGATTTAACGGCGTGGTCCATGCTAGCTGCCTCGCAGATATCTACACTACAAAGCTGCAGACGTCTCTACTCTGACTCGCGACCCTGTTTTCCGCTTCGTCTGCAGACTGCAGGCAGGCTGGTCTGAATTTTACGATGCCGTCAGGTCACCGCGCGAGCATCCGGGTACTTTCTCCTATTTTTTTGAAATAGCTCTGCCCATTGTGCAGTTTTAGATTTTATTTCCTTTTTTCAAGTAGGGATGACAATCGGGTGGGTACCTCCGGGTACGGTTGGTACCCACCCGAACCTGAAACCCGAAATTATACCACCCGTCCAAACCCACTAAATTTCTTGGGCACGGATCTGTACGTAAACCCGAACCCGATGGGTACCCGAACCCGATGGGTACCTGTTTGCACCAAAATTTGGCAAATTTGGTCAAAATCGGCAATAAAGTCAAAAATACGGAATTAACGGACAGGATTGGAAAGATTTGAAAGTAATTGGTAACAGCAAGATCTTTTAAGAAAACAACCGTCAGAGATAAGGCCAATCTGAATCGGGACTTGAAGCGTGTTGTAAAAGGATACGATTGGCCGATGGGTATAAAAGAAGGGTCGAAGCAAACTGCAGGAGGATCCAACACATACAAACAACTAGCTTTACTTTTCATCTATTTTTCCTGTCGACTAGGAGTAGTTCTTGTAATTTAGCCTTTGTAATCGATCTTGATCAATAAAGTTGCGCATCGCCGATTGTTGATCTTCGTCAATTACGCCCCAGGTTCAATTTATTCTGATTTTGTTGCGCATCGCCTTCTTCAGAATCGATCTGCCTTTATCCTCTGTTTAGCCTTAATCGGCTAATTAGATTTACCTTGTTACTTTGATCTTGATCGGCTTCAAGCTGATTGAGTCTAAGCCGATTGATCTTGACGATCGGCTTTGTTTGAATTTTATTGTTTTTACCTTGTCGATTCTGAGTCAAATCGGTGCACGCTCTGAACCGGTGTTAAATGCGGTGTCTTGTTGTCGAAACCCTACCTCAAGTTTTGGCGCCAACACACTCTTGCTTGCGCCGGTGGGACAATGTCTCGTCGGGAAGTCGATTCCGCCGTCGATCTCAACACGAAGCTATAATCGTCCCAACAATGGGCGATTTAACGCGAACAACGTCAAGAGATTGAAGATCGGAAAGCGGCGTTAGAAGAGATGATGCTAAATTGCTACCAAAAGACTAGGCGTGGCGTTACACAAAAATCCGCCTGCTGACGGTCAATACCACAGGAGACACAGTGCGTGAAGCTGTAAGTCGATATCTAACGCTCGGGCCAAATTATCGGCTATGATTAACCAATCATGCACCATGCTTTAATAAACCAATCATCGGCTCGTAGCGACTCTTAAGCCGATGATAGCAAATAGCGTTAAATCTATAGCCCGAGTTAGCCTCGTCGAAGCTTTGCATGACCCACTACAAGCTCGCGCCAAATTATCCTGTTTTTCGGTATCACAAAACACGCGAGCACACCGGCCGATCCTAAACCATCGGCTATGACCTCACCTCCCACGATGATGCCCACACGACCTACGGTCATATTGCCTAGGGATCCTCGGTCAAGTGGGGTGAGTCATTACCACGCCTATCCGGCGCCGCTAAGTATGATCCATCCATCAATCTACCACCGTCGGCTCCTTTTACGCTTTTCCCCAACGGTTTCACGGTAGATTGGCTCAGAGATATCCCAAGAGCCTACCCCGCTTAGAAACCGGGTCCACACAGGTAATGCGTACTCGAACCATTTATCCGGTGCGGAACCACAAATTAGGCATAATCGGCATGATCGGTATAATCGAATGCGACGACACGGCATAATTGGCAGCGAGCTTGCACTCGGAGGCGGGATCTGATTATGATCGACATTATCAAGGGACTCTTGTGCGATGGCGATAATGCCAATTGGACCGATCGGATCTGTACCGTTTTGAGGATCGGTTTGGCATACAACGAAAGGAAAAGTGATCGGCTATAGAAAGCCGTACCCGATTACTTAGATCGCATGCCTTACCCTCATAATTTGAGTCCGGACTTTGCCAAATTCTCGGGGATGATTCTATCACTACCGGAGCATGTTGGGCGCTTTATCGCACAATGCGGTGAAGCGGCCCGATCCGACAGGTTAAAAATTAGGTTATTTCCGTTATCTTTATCTGGGGCAGCATTTACTTGGTTCACTTGTTTGCCTCCGAATTCGGTCCATTTATGGAACGATTTGGAAAGCCGATTCCATGAATACTTCTTTTCGGGCAGTTTAGAGTTAAGAATCAGATCTGAGTTCTGTCCGCCTAAAGTTCGGAGAATCGGTAACAGATTACATCAAAAGGTTTAGAGAAATTAGGAATCGGTGTTTTAGCGTTACGTTACCTGACAATCAACTCGCCGATTTAGCATTTCAAGGTTTGATCCCTCGTCTTAGGGAGAAATTCGGCGGGCAGGAATTCACCGACCTTAGCCACTTATTGCATCGCGTATCGGCTCAAGAAAGCCGATTCACTGACAAAAAGGTGTTTAATGATAGATTTAAAAATAGTAAAGAAAAGGATAAGGCTAAGGTCAATATGGTTGAATATTGTCCTAGTGATTCGTCGGAAGACGAGGAAGCAGAAATAAATATAGCCGAATGGGTAAAAGGATCCAAAAAATCCTTAGTCTGTTCTTGGCTTAAGCCGACTAGGAACAAATCGGAGGTCAAATACTCTTTCGATGTTTCCAAGTGCGATCGTATTTTGATTTATACGCAAGAAAAGATAATACGATTGGGGGAGGACATGTGATACCGTCGCGATGAGATCAAAAAGCGCGGTATTGCAAGTGACATCATTCTTATTCACATAACACTAACTTGGCGCAATATCTTACGTCGCGGATCGATCGCTATTGAAGGCGGTCGGTTGAAGTTTGCCGATGAGCCGACCATGCGGTGGATGTCGATCCGTTTCCTATCAATATGGTGCATTACTCGGCTAAAGGAAAAGAGCCGATGCAAGGCGAAGCGAGAAAAAGATCGACAAGTCGACGTGCGATCAAGCTCGGACGGCGACCGGACATCGAAGATTACCATCGGCTCCTTACAAATAGAAGCCGATCGAGAAGGAAAAATTCAAGGACCATTAAACCCAAGGGAATCCCCAAGTGGGTAAATGGTACAAGCGGAAAAATCTCCAATTGACCCGGTGAAAAGTTAGGTCCGGCGTTCTCGCAATTAATGGAGAAATATGAAAGGATGAACAGCCGACCACGGTATCATACCGCGGTCGGATAACTTATACCGCACCGAGAATGTGGAAAGGGCACATAGAAGATGTCCCTTTTGGCGATTTCTTTGGGAAAGAGGAGTAGCGTTGCCATCACCATACACTTGCCCGATGGAACATTATCCCGAGGCGATTAGCCAGCGCAATCGGCGGACATAAACTATCTGGGCGATTAGAGAGCAAGGCGAAGCCACGAAGGCGGTCCATGAAAGATTATCTAAGCGAATCAAGAGCAAAACCAAGCCAAGACACACAAGACCGATTCGATCAAGGAGACTTGGTGGCGGATCTGGCGGTGGAACCTAAACCGGTGGTGCCCATCGAGCTGAGCAAATCACAACGACAGCGGCTTGAGGCTAAGGGCGCAAGAAATTCGTGAAGCCGATGCGAGAAAGAGAGAGACGAAGTGTTTAATGAACCGTCCAATGAGATGCGTCAAGAAAGAGTGGAGAAGAAAAGAGCAAGCGAAGAAGATTTGAATCGGTGGCGACTAGATTCTCCCATGATTGAGATGACACACCTCCATGGATGTCAACATGGTGTTCACATTACCGGCCGAGTTCAAAGTCGGTGAATCGGCCAAAAAAGCGATTGCTCGATTATGCTCCGAGTCTGAGCGCCATCTTTGAAAAACCCAAAGGCGATCACGGCATCTGAAACCTCTGCACGAAAGGATATATAAATGGAAAGCGATATCAAGGATCTTTGGTAGGCGGGCGCCACAGTGAATCTAATGCCATACACAACATGTAAAAAGCGGGTAAGTCCGCGAAGACTTAATCAAAACTAACATGGTTACGAATGACTTCACAGGCGACCCTACGAAGCAAAGGTGTCATAGTCACAGAGTCGTGTCGGTAGCAAGACCTTGCCGGCGGCGTTCTTTGTAATTGATGCCAAAGGAAATTACAGTGTCTTTGCTCGGACGGGATTGGATTCATGCAAATTGCTGTATCCGTCGACCATGCATCAGCGCTCGTTCAATGGAGCGGAGAAGAAGTTGAAGTCATCACAGCCGATACATCGGCCCATATTGCCATGGCTAGCTCCGTCGCGAATTGGCAACACGAAGAAAATTGGTCAGTATATCGGGCAAGGTCTTTGGGCATTGCGATTTCATATCGTAAGCAAAGCGGACTTATGCCGATCGAGTGTCAAGCTGGCACCTTTGATCGGGCAAATGAAGTATTGCGCGAGATGGGGACAAGAAAAACATTGAAGGCGCTACAGGACAAAATGCAAAGCTATCGGCAAACAACGGATAGCCATGAAGCCATAGAAGACTTGAAGAAATCGAAAAGTTAGGTCAAGGGTTCACATCCACCGATTTGCTTGAAAAGTCGATATAGGAAGCGATGATAGAAAAGACCAACTTTTGTTAGTGCAAATCTAGATATGAAATACAAAGAAAAGCTAATAAAAATACTTAGAAATTATAAAGATTGTTTAGCTTGGGAGTATCATGAAATGCTGGATTAAGCCGTCAATGGTGGAACATCGGCTACCCATAAAATCGGACTATCGGCCATTTAAGCGATATCGAGCGTTTTAATCCACCTTGTACCAAGTCATAAAGAGAGATAGAACGATTGTTGGAAGCAAAGTTTATCGGGCCTTGCCGATCTGTTGAATGGGTTTCCAACATCGTTCGGTAATGAAGAAAATGGAAAACTTCGAGTGTGCGTCGACTTGAGAGATTTGAACAAGGCGGCGTAAAAACGAATACCCCATGCCAATAGCCGATATGCTTATCGATCTTTGCATCGAAACAAGATCATAAGCTTTACGGATGGCAATGCGGGTATAACCGGATACTCATGGCGAAGCCGATATACCAAAAACGACCTTGGATGTCCGGTGCAATAGGGCTATTCGAGTGGTATGAATGACTTTCGGCGAAAAACGCTGGAGCAACCTACCGTGAGCAATGAATCGATCTTTCACGATTTAATCGGCCACATTGTTGAAATTTATATAGATGATGTAGTGGTAAAATCTGCGGAAGATCTCAACATCGGCCGACTTAGAAAGGGTATTTAAAAACATAAGATCTCACGGTTTGAAGATGAATCCTTACAAGTGCGCGTTTGGTGTGTCATTTGGGCAATTCTTAGGCTTTATGGTACATGAAAGAGGATCGAAGTTAGCCAAACAAGGGTCAAGGCCATAGCCAATACTAAGCCGCCAACATGCAAAAGCGAATTACAAAAGTTGATCGGCAAAATTAACTACCTCCGTCGGTTCATCTCGAACCTCTCTGGTAGGATCCGTGCTTTTACCCCATTCTTTGAAGTTAGAAAGCGAGGAATTTATATGGGAGCCGATCGTGACTTTGTGAAGTAAAGGGTATTTATCCAACCCTCCGATCTGGTACTTGCACGAAAAAGGTATTCCCTTGATTATATGTCTCATTTGAAGAAGATACTATTGGAGCTGTTTTGGCCCAAGAGGTACATGGTAAAGAAGGTTATCTTTTATTTAAGCCGACGGTTGCTAGGCCTTGAAGTCGGGTATCCTTTTGTCGAAAAATTATGTTTATCATTGTACTTCTCATGCACAAAGCTAAGGCACTACATACTAGCATCGGCTTGTAAAGTTATCGCAAAACCGATGTCATAAAGTATATATTATCGGCTCAATTTTGCGAGGTCATTGGGCAAATGGGCTTACGCCTTGGTCGAGTTCGACTTATCATCTGAATCGGCCAAAGCGGTTAAAGGACAAGTCTTAGCGATTTCATAACGAGGACATGACACGGTGCAAACTTAGTCTTGGTGGCACCATGGAAATTGTTCTTTGATGGATCGGTATGCGAGGAAGGATATGGTGTCGATATTGTACTCACTTCACCTAGAGGACATGAGCTTGAATTTGCATTCGGCTAAATAGCGATGTTCAAACAACCGGACGAGTATGAAGCATTACTCAAAGGCTTACGATTATTGGAAAATATTGGAGTGAGTGCTATTGAGGCATATGGTGATTCACTATTAGTAGTACAACAAATAAAGGGAATACCAATGTCGAGATGAAGTGTTAGTAAATTACTTAGAACAGTGCTTAGAAATCATCGGCTCTTTTACATCATTTTCTATCGGTCATGTTCCTCGAGAATTGAGCGATAGAGCTAATGCTTTGGCCCAACAAGCATCGGGGTATAAAGATGTTGGCGAAGTCAAGAAAGCTGAATCGTAGATAAAGCAATAATGTGCACGGATATTGCCCATGGAGAACGCAGATTAAAGATTATCAGTCGACCCATCTAAGCCGACAGACGAAGGATCGGCAACAAGCATTGAAGTATGTTGTTATGGACGATATACTGTATTATCGGACTATGGAGGGCTTGTTGTTAAGATATCTTGAGGCTGAAGAAGCCCGAGTGGCGATGGGTGAAGTGCATGAAGGCATTTGTGGTTCTCATCAATCGGCACATAAAATGAAATGGATGCTTAGGCGACAGTTATTTTTGGCCGACAATGCTAGAGGATTGCTTCAAATATTACAAAGGATGTCAGACATGTCAAAAGTTTGGCAACGTACAACTAGCACCAGCATCGGCTTTGCATCCAATTATCAAACCTTGGCCGTTCAGAGGTTGGGGAATAGATATAATCGGCCAAATATTTCCTGCCTCGAGTAAAGGTCATAAGTTTATTTTGGCGCAACCGATTATTTCTCAAAGTGGGTCGAGGCTATACCACTTAAAAGGTGACCGGTGTTGAAGCGATTAGTTTTGTGAATGAACATATCGTCCATCGGTTTGGAATACCGCAAACAATCACGACCGACCAAGATGCAGTATTCATGTCAAATGAGTTTGAGTTACGCGACGAGTTTAGGGATCAAATTATTAAACTCTTCGCCATACTATGCTCGAGGCTAATGGACAAGCGAGTCGTCTAATAAAGCGCTAATCAAATTGATCAAGCGAAAAATTGATGAGAAGCCAAGGAATTGGCATTCGACTCTATCGAGTCACTTTGGGCTTATCGGTTATCTTATCACGGGCGACAAAACTTTCACCTTACCAATTGGTGTATGGACAAGAAGTCATTACGCGTAGAGATCAATATTGAGTCGTCTGAATAGCGGACAAAATGGTTTGTCGGCTCAAGATTACAATGATTTAGTGGTCGACAACACGGGCGAGTTAAGCGAGTTACGTTTGTCTACACTTGATCGGCTTAAGAAGAACAAGATCGAGTAGCGGCGTACAATAAAAGGTAATGCCTAAATCTTTCGATCAAGCCGATTTAATATGGAAAACTATACTACTGTTGGTTCTAAAGATAACCGATTTGCAAAATGGTCGCCTACGTGGGAAGGGCCATATAAAATTAATCGGCTAGTCGGTGGAAACTTCGTACTTACTAGAAGCGCTAGAAGGGCATGTCTTGCCTAAAGCAATTAATGGGAAATATCTAAAGAAATACTATCCTAGCGTTTGGATCGGAGCCTAGCCGACTAAAATCTTGTTGAGCCAAGATTAACACGATCTTTGTTGATCGGTGAAAGGATTACAAACTCAAAATATAAGCAAAATAAAATCGGTTAAACAGTAGATTATGATTAAAACAGATTACAAAAATATTCGGGACGAAACATTGGGACAAGTTTTTCAAAAGCGAACAATAAAGTTTTACAACTTAATATCGGATGCGGATCACGGAAGAAGTCGCGCCAAAGCCGACAAAGCACCGGTGCCTTTGCAATGATCCCTTGATTTCATCGGAAGACATTCATCGTCTTTGGCATTCCCGAGCACTATTTTTACCTTGGCGATTGCTTGGTTACATTTTCAATAGCCACCGCAATGCCAAGTTTTTCTTCCTTCGACTCCGATCACGATGGCCTCCAAGGTTTGTTGGCCTTGTCCGATTTGTTTTCAAGATTGACCAATTCTTCTGGAGGAGTTTCTTTGTTTTTCAATTTAGAAAGAACTTCTTTCGTTGATTTGAGGCGTTGAACACCAATGTCAAATTTGCGTTTTGGCCTTGGCATCGGCAACCAATTCTTTCAAAAGTTTCGATCGGCCTCTTGGGCTTCACGGCGCTTGATCCGATTCTCTCGCCTCCTCCACTTCGATTCTTCTATCATCTAAGTGACATACATCGGAAGAGCTTGCATTGCTTGGGAGGAGATCGGCTTTAGCGGCGACCATGGCATCCCTTATCGGTGATTGTCGGCCGGGATCTCCGGCTGCGGTTGCATCACAAGCTTGAAGAGCTTGTCAAGGCGCTCTTTCATGCAGGGCGTAGTGACGGCCGATGCCTTTTCGACACTTGAAGAATTTTTACGATCTACGCATCATAATCATCGGTAGCCATGATCTCGGGTCGTCAAGATCGGCCAATGAAAATCAAGTAAGTTTGTCGGATCGACAATTCCGGCAAATCGATGATGAGGCGAGGATGAGTCGGCTTTGGTGTAGAGTCGGTGCGATTGAAATATTCGGAAGATCGGCAAGGATCTTAGCGACTTGGGCGATGCGTTGGCTAAAGAAAATAAATGAAGGATAAGCCAATGCAAATAGAATACACAAGTTATCATACAAGGTGGCGTAGCTTACTTCTCCAATAGCCGATGCATGAGGCGAACTCTCGCCACTTTGTTACGTAGGCTTGGGTCCCTTCTTATTGGAGCCTTGGTATACTTTGCCTTTTTCTTTTCTAGAAATATAAATCGGATAAAGGTTAGTTCAAGGAAGAAGAAGAAATGGTAAGGTGATTGTATTTACGCTTACTTGGTTGTTTTTCTCGATATCCGACAAGGATGGACTATGCACCCCTAGAGTGCGGAGGTATAGCCCGTAAGGCGGTCGATTGATGAGCTCTCTTGCCTGCTCATTCCGGATTGGCTAGAAGCGAGGCTTCTTGCCGACATCCTTAGCCTGCAAATATATAGCAAGAAAAGTATGATTACGAATTGCATACGGAATAAGACCGATGTATGAGGCAAGATTGTTCAAAACCGATACCTTATCTACTAAGCTTGAGTTAGTATAACCCGACGAGCTAGCTTCAACGCTAGATTATTTGTTAGATACTAAGGATGTCTCTGCAAATTTGAAAAAATTCTTTGGCGATAGTCGAAGGAGTCTTCTCCATATACAAACAATCTGCGATAACCGACCACCATGTCGTGAAACCCCTGCTGGCGAGCATTGGATGGAAGTGAGGGAGGCATGCGATTGAAGTTCGTCGGCTAACTCCAAAACTAGCCTCGTTGATATGGCATTGCGGACCACGGCTCTTGGTTGAAGCCGATCTAGAAGTGGAAGACTTGGTATCACTGGCCAAAGCAGTTTGCCTTGCATATCTTGAAGGGTGGTAAAATTCGTATGAAATTTGGAAGGTCCGATTCGAGTATAAAGGCCGACATGGAAAATGCATGGAGAAATAAAATTCTATACAAGTGCAGGGTCTCTGAGGCATCGAGTGTCGGCTTCGGATGGAGAAAAGAAGGCCAAAGAAAATCAATTGCTGCGCCATAGCTAAAGAAATCTTCTTTGCTTGAAACCTTCGGTGTTCAATTGCAAGAAGAGTGACATAAACCTTCTACAGCTGTCAGGAAAGGCCCTTGTCTCATTTCTGGAGCACATCATAAATCTTTCACCAAAGGATCGGCATTCTCTAAATTGAATAGGTGCTCCTTCAAGTATATCTTCCCTTGGAAAAGGAGTATCATTGGCTGAATCCAAATTAAAAGAACGGCTGAATAAATAGTACAGCCATATTTGCACGAACCACATTGGGCCACCTACATTACCGACAGTAAATTTTCCAAAACCCGTATAAAGCCGACTCCTTATTATATAAAGCATTTGGTACACAGCACCCAAAAAGATTTTTCCTAAAGCCACCGACTGACCCTCAACAAGTCGTTCGCTATCACTTGTTATACTTGAGTTGGTCAGAGTTGCTCCACGAGTAAAACGGTCTAGCCAAAGGTTGGAAAGCTACATGTTCTTCGTCAGATACTAGGCCATTGACCTTGTTGTTATTTCCAATATATTTGGCCCAACCCTCTCCTTTAGATCGAATGAGTTTATATTTTGGTTTTCCACTAAAGCGATACTTGATCTCCATCGGCGAAGACAACACGGTTGAGCAACATCTAAAGAGTTGGGCCGATGGGACCGATCTTGAATAAAAAGCATTAAAGCAATCCGACCAAAATAACAGGCCGTGGCCACTAAGGGCTCATTGGCTTCAGGGTCGGCTAAGGAAAGTGAAATACACTCAGCTATGCCCATTCTTTCCCATTCAATCCTCTTTTGGGCTGCTACCCTGATAAACCAATTTCTCCATCCTTTTAGAGCCGTCGGCCAAGCCCTGAAACTCTTATTCCACCCCTCTATGTTGTGACCCCGGTAGCGAGAGTGTCGAGGACTTCTTGGTTTATTACGGTATGGGCGTCTAGATTTCCCAAAGGACCCGAAAATATTGGTCATTCTTTATGCGGAATCGGAATAAGTACAGCTAGGATCCATTGTAGCCGATGAAGGAAGATTGATGAGCTAAAGGGTTGCCTCAGGAGTACTTCAAACGGTAAGCTTAAGCCGATTGCAGATGATTCAAGAGCTTGTGCGCGTGAAGAATGACCAAGGTGGGGGCCGCATTTTATAGCGTGGTGAAAATTTGAAGCGGCGGGAAATGAATCTCAAAAGCGCGGCGATTAAAACGCACTACTCGCATGTCGAGAATTACAGGCGCAAATAAAGTAGCGATTATTGAGTGAAGTTCAGCGGTTAGCCGATTGGAAAAGCCGATAAGTGAAATTTTTGACAAATGACAAGTCATTTCTCAAAAATGGGGGGCATATGTTTGCACCAAAATTTGGTAAACTTGGTCAACATCGGCAATAAAGTCAAAAATACAGAATTAATGGACAGGATTGGAAAGATTTGAAAGTAATTGGTAACAGCAAGATCTTTTAAGAAAACAACCGTCCGAGATAAGGCCAATATCTGAATCGGGACTTGAAGCGTGTTGTAAAAGGATACGATTGGCGATGGGTATAAAAGAAGGGTCGAAGCAAACTGCAGGAGGATCCAACACATGCAAACAACCAGCTTTACTTTTCATCTATTTTTCCTGTCGACTAGGAGTAGTTCTTGTAATTTAGCCTTTGTAATCGATCTTGATCAATAAAGTTGCGCATCGCCGATTGTTGATCTTCATCAATTCGCCCGAGGTTCGATTTATTCTGATTTTGTTGCGCATCGCCTTCTTCAGAATCGATCTGCCTTTATCCTCTGTTTAGCCTTAATCGGCTAATTAGATTTACCTTGTTACTTTGATCTTGATCGGCTTCAAGGTGATTGAGTCTAAGCGATTGATCTTGACGATCGGCTTTGTTTGAATTTTATTGTTTTTACCTTGTCGATTCTGAGTCAAATCGACCGCACGCTCTGAACCGGTGTTAAATGCGGTGTCTTTGTTGTGAAACCCTACCTCAAGTTTTGGCGCCAAGCGATACCAAACCCGTGCCATTCCACACACTGGTGGGTACCCATTACCTGAACTAGTCATAGAGGCATTTTTCAATGTCCAGCATAGCAATAACCTCATCATTTTCAACAACTGGGAGGTGTCTAATTTTTCCTAAAATATGAAAGAACATATTGGAAAAACTAAAGTCAGTGAAGAAAGGAAGAATCTACCTAATCAAGGTCTCTATGTAAGAACATGAAAACAACCAGCCTGCATATATATGCTACTGAAGTCATAATGTTAGAAATTCAGCAGCATGCCAAATAAATCCTAGATGTCTGACAAAATAAATCTAGGAATCTTCTTTTTTCTGGTTGAGATATTGAGATACCAATAAAAGTTCCAGTGTTATCCATTTATCCACACATGCCAGTTTTCAAAGTTAGGTTCTCCCAATTGGTTCAACATGAGAAAACATCTATCGTGTGTAGATCATAAATAGGCCTATAAATGCAGCAGCAGCGGCAGTAATAACATGAGAGAAATTCAACACATAATTAATTTCAAGTTTCAATGTATCAAACGGATTTCATCAGGTGTGAGTCCAATGGTAAAAAGCAATTGATGAATAGCAAAGCCTACCTTTTGATGACTCCTGCACAAGCACGATATGCATGGCGGCGTTGTTGGGCGGCAGCTGCAGGCCGAGCGGCATGAGCTTCCCGATGATCGGGCTGCGTGAGCAGATGATCACGTCCTTGAGCCCCGTCTCCTCCTACAACCTCTCCATCGGCTCCTCCAGGCTCGTCCAGTTGAACGTGAACGAGTGCCCTCCTCGTCCCCACTAACATCGCCATTGTTGTCCCAGATGTGGTAGTGGATCGCCCTCCCTTCCACCTTGTGCAACGGGACCGAGAAGGACTTCGTCGACTGCAATGGAAATCATAGCAGAAGCAAATTTTCAGCTACCCCCATTGAGCTGTTCAATTCGTCGAACAGGTGGCGAGCGTCAGCGTACAAATCTCGAGCCTTGCAAGGCCCAATGCCAGGGGTGCGATGTAGCCTGGAGGCAGTGGTGGGGACTGTGCTTTCAACGTAGGCAAATTCTTCGGACGGTGGTGCGGCGGCAGAGGCGGCCGCAGTGCTGACGTGGGCACGGGAGAGGGCGAGGGCGAGCGAGAGGGTGGTTTGTAAGGTGGCGCGGGGGACGAGGAGATGGCGGCGGGGGAGGAGGAGACGGTGGCGGGGGATTCGGTCTGGGGCGGAAGGACCTGGACGATGTCGATGTCCCAGAGGACCCAGTCGGCGTGGTGGTGGGAGATGTCGTGGGTGACAGAGTTGCGCCACGGCGGGAGGCCGGCGTTGGCGCGGAGGAAGTTGCCGTAGCGGGTGAGGAGGAGAACATGGGCACCATCGCGGACGGGGACCCACTCGACGGAGGAGTCAAGACGGTGGGGCAGCATTTGGAGCACCTTGCGACCGGTGATGCCGAGGAGGAAGGGCTCGTTGGAGGCGGTGAGGTAGCGGCCGTAGTGTAAGTTCAAGCTCTATTGGTTTTGGTGATTGGTTTAATATTAATGTTTAATCATTGTATAATGACAAATCTAATCATTATGATACTAACATGTTTTATTAAGTCTTATTCTTATTAGTCTCATACTTGGATGGAAAATGGAAAACCTAAGGTATGCACTCGTATTCATTCTATTATATAAATGCATACTTAGAATTCAAGTTAAAGTATGAACTCTTCCATTGCTTTAGACCAAATATGTGCATTATGTTTTTAATTCATATATACATGAATACACACATCTAGGGGGAGTTTATAATTTAACTTGATGTTTCAATTGTATTGATCCATGTCCTCTTGTCATACAATATAAAGGATCAAGACCATGAAACAATCTTTTGAGTATATATGACTTGTGTAGTTATATATATACTCATATCAATTTAAATGAAATTTAAATTGAGTTCGATTGTCTTTCAATCAATAAAAGGATATATCATCATGTGTTGATGGTGTTCCTTGTTGATTAAAGACAAGCGAAAAGTTCTTGAGTATAATGAAGAATTAGTTGCATCAAAGTGCTCAAGACAACAATTAATCATTCAAATTAATTTGGGTTGTGCTCAATCGATCTTGGAGGCATCCATTATGTGTTAATGGAGTGCGGTGATGATTGAGACAACCGTGTTTGTTGGACTAACATCTTCAATGAGTTGTGAAGTAGGTTAAGTCCAATATAATGAAGAATCGAGAAGAAGAAGTCATCATGTGTTGATGAGCTTCAAGAGGTGATCCCGAAGTGAAGAGAAGGGCTAGAGAAGGTTCATCATGCATTGATGACCAAGAAGAAGAAGAAGAGGTGATCCTGGAGAGAAGATGATTGGAAATCATAAAAGCTCCAAGTGGATCAAGTGCGGCAAAGGTATAACTAGCTAGGGCTAAGGATGTGTTCCTAGTCTTTTACCAGTCTCGGTGTTTGGTTGTGAGACCGGGTTGCTTGTTAGGTGCCGTACTATTAAGAGGGGTTGAGTCTTTTAGCTTGAGCTTCATCATGTGTTGATGAACTCGATCCGGTTCACTCTAGCTCACTCTCTTGTTTGATGTTTGCATGAAGCTAACCATTTGGCATGTGTTGCAAATTGGTGAAGCTTGTGCATTAGATTTTGTATGAGCTAAGTATTTGCATGTGTTGCAAATAGGGGTGCTCATACTTGCATCTTATTTGAATCTTATTTGATTTGGTTTTTGCTTGGAGCTAAGTTTTGCATGTGTCGCAAAAGGAGAGAGCTCAAACAATTTGGTTTAAAGTGGTTGCATGGAGTTAGAGATTTGCATGTGTTGCAAATAGAGAGCTCATGCACTTGTAATTGTTGTGGTTGCTTGCATGGTGCTAGAGATTTGCATGTGTTACAAATAGAGAGCTCATGTTTTGGTATTGTTTGGAGCTAGGTTTTTACATGTGTTGCAAAGAACAATGCTCAAGCATAAAATTGGTTTAATGTGTATTTGCAAGTTCGTTGTGCGAATAAACCGAGGTATATGAGTCGGAATCCGAGAGCATGTGAGTAGGGCTTGCAACGGGTGTTTGCAAGTTGAGTGGGTCTTGTGTTGACCTTCACATGGCTAGGGGATTAACCTCATAGACTCGGGTTTGATTTGCTTATCGTTTTGCAAATAGATCTTGAGTTGTTTACTGAAATGCGTTTTCGTTAGTTGGATTTGTTATTTGCAAATGTGTTTTGCAAATGAACTTGAGATTATGGGTTCCGATCCTAAAGCATGTGAATAGGGTTTGCAAATGTGTTTTGCAAATTGACTTGATCATGTGTTGATCATCACATGGCTAAGAGGATTGATCTCATAAGTTTTTGGTTTATTTGCATATGTGTTTTGCAAATAAATTGTGCTTAATGAGATTCTTTGGAGTATGTGATTAACATGTGCAAATGTGTTTTGCATAGTGTTGTGATCATGTGTTGATCCTCACATAGCTCAAAAAATATCTTTAATGGTTTGGAGAAAAGTTTTTGTGAAAAACAGTGTTTTCTCCACGAGGCGGTCGTCATGCGCCTAGTAAGGCAGTAGCACCGGGTGCAGTGCTACCATGATTTGGCTCCTCAGTAGCACCGACGGTCCGTGCTACCGCCCCTTTGGCGGTGTGGAAATTCCGAGAGAGGGATGTTTTGGCGATCAGCGGTCGGTGCTACCGCCCATGGTAGGCGGTAGCACCAGAGGTCCGTGCAACCGCTCCTCTGGCCGATGTGAAAAATCAAGAGGAGGTGTTTTGTGTTCGGCTTGAGTCGGTGCTACGGGGTGAAGGCGGTGCTATTGCCGAGCGGTAGCACCGCGCAGTCGTCGGTGCTACGGAAATCCTACAGCAGCTAGTTTTGTAGCCGTTGGCGAGGCGGTGCTACCGGTCCCGATAGAGGCGCGTAGCACCGGGTTTGCTGGATCTTTGCCCATTTCGCCCCCAACGGCTAGTTTTTGGCTTGGAGGCTATAAAAGGAGGCCTTGTGGGGCAAGGGCATGAGGTTGGCTGTGTGCTAGAGCATTTGGGTGTTTGTAGGAGTTGTGTGCATGTGTTGCCCTCTTCCATTTGCTTCTTGAGCTAGTGTGAGCCTCTAATTGCATGTGTTGCAATTAGGAAGTGGATTGAGAGCATCTTGTGCATGTGTTGCACTTGAGGAGGATCCTTGTGCATGTGTTGCACTTGGTAAGGTTCAAGCGGAAGGGCTTGATTTGTTACTCTTGGAGGCTGCCGCCTCCTAGACGGCGTAGGCGTCGTCTTGGTGAGCTTCTCAACGGAGGTTGTGAAGCCCGGCAAAGTTTGTGAAGGTTGGGCTCGCCTACCGGGGGAGGAAAAGGAGCGACCACTAGTGGATTCGAGGTGGGTGCTCAATTTGTGGAGCCGGTCCAATGTGGTTGGGCTAACCTCAACGTGGACTAGGGGAGACCGGCAAGTCTCCGAACACCACGGTAAAAAGTATTGTGTCTCTTGTGCTTGCTTTGTGTTTCTTATTTATGTTCAAGCAATTTATATTCATAGAATTAAATTGATTGATTGCTTGTCTTTAGGATTGCATATTCTTGTTAGAGACATAATTAGTTAGTGCACATAGTGAGCCTAGAGAATTTAGGCCTTGATTGTCAAAACCTTAGTTTATCGCTTCCGCATTAATATTTGATAAGGTTTTGGCATAAGGGTAATTAGGGGTGAATTGCTTTGTAGAAATTAGAAAGAGAAAGTTTTTTTAAAAGCCGCCTATTCACCCCCTCTAGTCGGCATCCTCGACCTAACAAGTGGTATCAGAACTTGGTCTCTCATTTTATTAGACTTAACCGTCTAGAGAGTAAAGGATGACGACTAGTGGTTTAGTGCACTACACCGATTCACATATTTTTGATGGCTCAAATTATGCTTCATGGAAATTATTTATGATATCTCATTTTAAATCCATGAGCCCCAAAATATGGTGGATCGTAGATGTGGACTTTTCTCTTCGGTTGAACGAATTTGCTCCAACTAAAGGAGAAGAGAAATGCCTACATCTCGACGCTCAAGCTACTAATGCTTTATTTAGTTTTGTGAGCGTAGATGTTTTTAATTCAATATGCAATCTCAAGAGTGCTCATGAAATGTGGATCAAGCTTCAAGAATTATTTGAATTATCCACATCAACAACCGATGATTGCTTTGAAGATAGGACATCGGTAGAAGAAACCTCCACTTCTACCTCAAGTGATGAAGAAACCTCAACCTCCGCCTCAAGTGATGACGAGCAACAAATTCTTTCATCGTTAACTCGTTGCTTCATGGCTAAAGGTAAAATTAAGGTAAGTGATAGTGATGAGGATGATGAGCCCTCCTATGATGAACTTATGAATATGTTAGAGGAGCTCAATAATTATCTTGGGAAGGAGAAAACAAAATATAAAATTTTAAAGCTTGAACATGACTCTCTTAAAAATGATTATAATGTGCTTAAAGAGAATCATGAATCTCTCCTTCTCAAAGAACTCACTAAGCCTAGGGTGGACATAGGAATTACATGTGATTTAATTGATGAAATGCCTTGCTTAAATGTCAATCCTATTATTTCATCGAAAATTGACATGTCCACCTCTTGCAATAATTCAATTGATATGCCTTGTTGCTCAAATACAAATATTGCTTCTACTTCCTCTATGTCTTGTGAGACTAATCTTGTAGAGGAAAATAAAGAGCTCAAGGAACAAGTCACTCAATTGAGAAGTGACTTAGAGAAGTGCTACAAAGGAAAGGTCACCCTCGACAACATTATAAGCAATCAACGAAAGTTGGTTGACAAGAGAGGGATCGGCTACATCTCCAAGAGGGAGAATAAAATGAAGGGCCACTACGCCTCCGTGCGCCCTCATCAAGTGGAAGTCAAGTCCACACTACCATTGGAGAGGCACACCGGCAAGAAGCAAGTCAAAACGGTCAAGAGAGGGCCAAATAGCGTGACATGCTTCAATTGTCGGAAAGGGACACTTGGTAAGGATTGTCCCAAAGGTATTACTCCTAAGCCCATTATTGTAAATGATCATTATTTGCTTAGGAAAGACAAGAATGGCAATATGTTTGCCAAGATTGTCAATTCTTCTAAGACTATGCATAATTGTAACAATCAAGTGCTTAGAAGAAATAAATCTAGAAATGTGTTTGCTCAAAAAGCTAGATTTCCCAAGACTAAGAAAAATCATGTTGATCATGTGCTTAGGAAAAATAACAATAGCAAACCATTTACTAGATTTGCTAGATCCTCTAAGTGTTCTCTTTATAATGATCATCATATGCTTAGAAAGGATCAAACTAGAAATGGGTTTGTGAATTTTACTAGACCTCCTAAGCCTTCTCTTTACAATTGAAATAATTCGCTTAGGAGGAATAATAACCTCAAACCCATTGCTAGTCATGTTAGTTCAGCTAAGACTATTAATGTTAGGGCTATTTGGGTTCCTAAATCACTTGTGACTAACATTCTTGGACCCAACAAAAATTGGGTACCAAAAAGCGCCTAAAAGAATTGTAGGTGCTTAGAGATGCATTGGAAGCTTTGGCTCGATCAAAAGGAAGATAACTTCATCATTTCCAAATGGAGCCAAGCATGAAGACTATCTCTCAAATCATGAACCAATGCCATCTCGGGTAACAAGTATTTAAATTGATTCTTATAGCTTCTAGCCTTGTGTAGGTTAAGCTACGTTATTAATGAAACTCAATTTAAATTGCTAGCTTATGATTCTTGCTCATGCTTGTTAATTGTATTGATTGTAATCTTGAGCAAGTTTGGGGTAGTGGCACATTAAGGGGGAGTGCTAAATCATAACCATGTATATTACATCCCTATGTGTGCCCATATTTATATAAGTGCTAATATATATTTTCAAAATGAAGCCATTTAGCCAAAAGTCAAAATTTTGTATACTATTAGTAATCTTTTGAAAACTAGTTCAAAAATGTATACAAATGCTTTCAAAAGGTCTTCCAATAGTTTTGGCTTCACAAAAATCTATTTACAAAGAAAATGAGTTTCATGCCCAAAATCAAGTTACTAGTATCTTGTTTTGGATTTAAACTTATAACTTTCATAGAATTAAATGTAAAATGATTTTGAAAATAATTCCAAAACGAAAAAACTAGTGTTGGTCATTCTTAACAACTTTCGTGTTCAAAAGATTTTCAAAAGACCAACCAATCAAAAGTTATTTGATTTTGAAACTCACTCGAAAACTATACTTGACCCATAATGGTCATATTATTGCACTTTGTGAGTTTCTTCATTTGGACTAGATCTTGTGTAGTATCTTAGTTCAAAATGATATTTAAGACTCATACACAAAATTCAAATCTCTATATCTCATCTTATTCTTCATTTGAATCTTGTGTTGAAATATTTGGCTTTGTTTTACAAATGGCTATTTCAAAAGGACCATTTTGGTCAAAAGTCAAATCTTATGTTTAAAAGGCCTAAAATTGTAAAAAGCTTTGTAAAAGTATTTTAATATGTATTTCAAATGTTTTACAAGCTTTCAAAATGAAAATTTTATGTTGAAATCAAAATTGATCAAAATTCTTGTTTTCACCCAAAATAGCCTATTTAAGCATATTGCTCAATCTTGGCTTTCAAATTGGATTTCATTATCTTTTCAAGTGGTATCATGGTTTCTAAAAGTATTTCAAATCCTACAAGCCATGATGATTCAATTTTTATGAAATCCGAAATTAAAATTGCACCTTGAGGCCCTTTATGTTTGTTATTCTCATTTTCATGCCTCAAAGCACAATTTGCCATATCTTTCAAAATAAAATTCTTTTTTCGAAAATTCTTTTTGTAAAACATTATAAATAGTCCAAAGTTTATTTATGGAAATTTTCAAATCATTTGGACTTCATTTGAATTATTTTTGCAAAAATTTGCGAAAATTTAGTTTTTCAGTCTGTTAGAGCCGGTTGCACCGCTCTGAACCGTGGTAGCACCGGATCCCGGTACTACCGCACCTGAATAAGCGATAACACTGGCGGCGGTAGTACCGCTTTTGAATGGCGGTAATACCGCCCTGCAGTAATTATTCGAATTTTGAATTTTTGAAATTGATTTTGGGATATCTTTTGATTGGAACTTCCTTTTCAAAAATTCTTTTGGAAAAGCTTCTTATGATCCCAAATTATATTTTTGCAAATTTTAAAATCATTTAAAATTATTTGGCTTAATTTCAAGAGATATCCATTAAGTTTCCCTTGATATATTTTAAGTGGTATCCATTTGGGGTCTTTTTGAAATATCATTTCAAAACCAAAACTTGTAAATGTCTAAATGCTAATAGCTCCATGCTTCAACTCTTGAACCTTATGGGAGCTTATTTTAATCAAGTTTTGTGCATTTATCTCTAAATGGTATCTCTAATGTTATTGCTCGATACCTTCAAATTTTTCCAAACCTTTGAGAAAATTAAGGGTATTGATTTCTATCGAGTGGTACCAACTTTTTCTTTGTTTTATAAATTCTTACAAATGGTATCCACCTATACCCTCTCATGCATTTTTATGAATTTTAATGATATTTCAAACTCATATGGATTAATTTCCCATTTGAAGCTTAATTGTAATTTCAATCTCTCAAGGACTCTCTGTGAGATCCTTTATATGATTGAATTATCTATGAGGATAAATTCATATTAAGCTGAGTTTAAATGAAAATGCTTTATTTTAAAATGGTTCATTTGACATTGCTTATCTTACAAGTGTTTCTTCAAGCAATGTCTCTTGAGATTTTTCTCATTGATATCTTTCTTTCTCAAGTGGTACCTCATGTTTTAATGATCTTTCAACTGGTATCTTTTTCATATAGTATCACTTGAAGAAATATTTATATGTGGTATAATTTGAAAAGTAAGCATTACAAGTGGTACAAGTTTCTTATTCTCCTTAAAGTAGTACTACAAGTGATGCTTCTTCAAAAAGATTTCTTTTAAGTAATATCATTGAAAATCTTATTAGAAAATTGGTATCAGGCCTTCTTTTAGATAAATTCCTTGTTTAAGTCATATTAGGCGTCATGATGAATTCATTGAATAGCCTAATAAAATGAGGAGTTTTATTTGAATGTGTTTCAAATAATCCTTTTGAGATTTAACTCTAAATATGGCCTCCTTCTAAAAGTGGTTTACTCTTTTAGGTCATATTTTAAAAGTTTACAAAAACATTGGCCTTAATTCTTTAAAACCAAAATTCCTTGCAATAGTCGTATGATTTCATTTCAAGGAGGGGGAGAATTATTTCATTTAAAATAATTATGTTCAATTACTTCTCTTGCCAAAGCTCTATACTCATTTTAATTTGACATGTGATCTCCCAAGTGATGCTTAGCCCTCGATATTTTCAAGTGGTACAACCTCCTTTTGGATTGGTTTTCCATTTTTGGTGTTTAATGCCAAAAGGGGGAGAATTATTATGAGCTTAATTCCCTCATTTGGATCTTTGAGTTTAATGCCTATTAAGGGGGAGAAATTGATGTGTGCACTCGATTCTCACTGGTTAAAACTTTATAAGTGATATGAGTGCTTGGTTTGGTTAAGCAATACAGGTTAAGTGGTATTAAAGCTAAGTTATGTGGTATATAGAGCTTATATTTTTTATAAGTGGTAAGAGCTTGAATTTTTATGCCTTAAGGGGATATGCATTTTTTGGAAATTTTATTTGTAATATTCGATCTTTAAGTTTCAAAACCCCTTCATAAATTGTTTTTCATCCAAATGAGCAATTAATGTAGGATTTGTCATCAATCACCAAAAAGGGGGAGATTGTAAGCTCAAGCTCTATTGGTTTTGGTGATTAGTTTAATATTAATGTTTAATCATTGTTTAATGACAAATTTAATCATTATGAGACTAACATGTTTTATTAAGTCTTATTCTTATTAGTCTCATACTTGGATGGAAAATGGAAAACCTAAGGTATGCACTCGTATTCATTCTATCATATAAATGCATACTTAGAATTCAAGTTAAAGTATGAACTCTTCCATTGCTTTAGACCAAATATGTGCATTATGTTTTTAATTCATATATACATGAATACACACATCTAGGGGGAGTTTATAATTTAACTTGATGTTTCAATTATATTGATCCATGTCCTCTTGTCATACAATATAAAGGATCAAGACCATGAAACAATCTTTTGAGTATATATGACTTGTGTAGTTATATATATACTCATATCAATTTAAATAAAATTTAAATTGAGTTCGATTGTCTTCCAATCAATAAAAGGATATTTCATCATGTGTTGATGGCGTTCCTTGTTGATTAAAGACAAGCGAAAAGTTCTTGAGTATAATGAAGCATTAGTTGCATCAAAGTGCTCAAGACAACAATTAATCATTCAAATTAATTTGGGTTGTGCTCAATCGATCTTGGAGGCATCCATTATGTGTTAATGGAGTGCGGTGATGATTGAGACAACCGTGTTTGTTGGACTAACATCTTCCATGAGTTGTGAAGTAGGTTAAGTCCAAGATAATGAAGAATCGAGAAGAAGAAGTCATCATGTGTTAATGAGCTTCAAGAGGTGATCCCGAAGTGAAGAGAAGGGCTAGAGAAGGTTCATCATGCGTTGATGACCAAGAAGAAGAAGAAGAGGTGATCCTGGAGAGAAGATGATTGGAAATCATAAAACCTCCAAGTGGATCAAGTGCGGCAAAGGTATAACTAGCTAGGGCTAAGGATGTGTTCCTAGTCTTTTACCGGTCTCGGTGTTTGGTTGTGAGACCGGGTTGCTTGTTAAGTGCCGTACTATTAAGAGGGGTTGAGTCTTTTAGCTTGAGCTTCATCATGTGTTGATGAACTCGATCCGATTCACTCTAGCTCACTCTCTTGTTTAGTGTTTGCATGAAGCTAACCATTTGGCATGTGTTGCAAATTGGTAAAGCTTGTGCATTGGATTTTGTATGAGCTAAGTATCTGCATGTGTTGCAAATAAGGGTGCTCATACTTGCATCTTATTTGAATCTTATTTGATTTGGTTTTTGCTTGGAGCTAAGTTTTGCATGTGTCGCAAAAGGAGAGAGCTCAAGCAATTTGGTTTAAAGTGGTTGCATGGAGTTAGAGATTTGCATGTGTTGCAAATAGAGAGCTCATGCACTTGTAATTGTTGTGGTTGCTTGCATGGTGCTAGAGATTTGCATGTGTTGCAAATAGAGAGCTCATGTTTTGGTATTGCTTGGAGCTAGGTTTTTACATGTGTTGCAAAGAACAATGCTCAAGCATAAAATTGGTTTAATGTGTATTTGCATGTTCGTTGTGCGAATAAACCGAGGTATATGAGTCCGGAATCCCGAGAGCATGTGAGTAGGGCTTGCAACGGGTGTTTGCAAGTTGACTGGGTCTTGTGTTGACCTTCGCATGGCTAGGGGGATTAACCTCATAGACTCGGGTTTGATTTGCTTAATACGTTTTGCAAATAGATCTTGAGTTGTTTACGAAATGTGTTTTCGTTAGTTGGATTTGTTATTTGCAAATGTGTTTTGCAAATGAACATGAGATTATGGGTTCCGATCCTAAAGCATGTGAATAGGGTTTGCAAATGAGTTTTGCAAATTGACTTGATCATGTGTTGATCATCACATGGCTAAGAGGATTGATCTCATAAGTTCTTGGTTTATTTGCATATGTGTTTTGCAAATAAATCGTGCTTAATGAGATTCTTTGGAGTATGTGATTAACATGTGCAAATGTGTTTTGCATAGTGTTGTGATCATGTGTTGATCCTCACATAGTTCAAAAAATATCTTTAATGGTTTGGAGAAAAGTTTTTGTGAAAAGCAGTGTTTTCTCCTCCGAGGTTGTCTGTCAGCCTGTAAGGCAGTAGCACCGGGGTCCGGTGCTACCGCAGTTTGGCCGGTAGCACCAACGGTCCGGTGCTACCGCCCCTCTGGCCGGTGTGGAAATTCCAGAGAGGGATGTTTTTGGGTGGTCTGGCGGTCCGGTGCAACCGCTCCTCTGGCCGGTGTGAAAAATCTAGATGAGGTGTTTTTGTGTTCGGCTTGAGTCCGGTGCTACCGGGGTGAAGGCCGGTGCTACCGCCCGAGCGGTAGCACCGCTCGCAGTTGGACGGTGCTACCGGAAATCCTGCAACAGCTAGTTTTGTAGCCGTTGGCGAGCAGGCCGGTGCTACCGGTCCCAGTAGGGCGGTAGCACCGGGTTTGCTGGATCTTTGCCCATTTCGGCCCCAACAGCTAGTTTTGGCTTGGAGGCTATAAAAGGAGGCCTTGGGGGGCAAGGGCATGAGGTTGGCTGTGTGCTAGAGCATTTGGGTGTTTGTAGGAGTTGTGTGCATGTGTTACCCTCTTCCATTTGCTTCTTGAGCTAGTGTGAACCTCTAATTGCATGTGTTGCAATTAGGAAGTGGATTGAGAGCCTCTTGTGCATGTGTTGCACTTGAGAAGGATCCTTGTGCATGTGTTGCACTTGGTGAGGTTCAAGCGGAAGGGTGTGATTTGTTACTCTTGGAGGTTGCCACCTCCTAGACGGCGTAGAGCGTCGTGCGCGGTGAGCTTCTCAACGGAGGTTGTGAGAAGCCCCGGCAAAGTTTGTGAAGGTTGGAGCTCGCCTACTCGGGAGGGAAAAGGAGCGACCACTAGTGGATTCAAGGTGGGTGCTCAATTCGTGGAGCCGGTCTAATGTGTTTGGGCTAACCTCAACGTGGACTAGGGGAGACCGGCAAGTCTCCGAACACCACGGTAAAAAGTATTGTGTCTCTTGTGCTTGCTTTGTGTTTCTTATTTATGTTCAAGCAATTTATATTCATAGAATTAAATTGATTGATTGCTTGTCTTTTGGATTGCATATTCTTGTTAGAGACATAATTAGTTAGTGCACATAGTGAGCCTAGAGAATTTAGGCCTTGATTGTAAAAACCTTAGTTTATCGCTTCCGCATTAATATTTGATAAGGTTTTGGCACAAGGGTAATTAGGGGTGAATTGCTTTGTAGAAATTAGAAAGATTAAGTTTTTTTAAAAGCCGCCTATTCACCCCCTCTAGTCGGCATCCTCGACCTAACACGTAGCAGCTGCTGAGGCGGAGGATGTTGGGGGCGTGGGGCACCGGCTCGATGAACCACCGCGCGTTCGGGGAGGAGGCGTTGCAGTCCTGCACGACGTGGGACTCGTCCTCCTCCGCGGACAGGTACTTGTCGTGGTGGCTCTGCAGCCGCACCGACCTGGCGCGCTCGAACAGCTCCATCGCCTTGCCTCGGCGCAGTGAGGTGATCCCCCCTCCCCGCTGCGGCGTGCTTTCCTCTAGGGTTTGGAGGGCTTCAGGTCTTCCTGAGGCAGCGTCACGGCGATGGGGGAATGGAGGATTCACGAAAGGGGATTGCGACGCCTGGAGGACTCATCGAGACCCGACCGACTGAGTAGCGACTAGCGAGTACTGACTGAGTTAGGGTTTTGAGTGGGGCCCACATGTCATAGGATACCCATTGGATACCCATGGGTACAAATTGGCACCCACGCCCATCCTATGACCTTATCGGGTACCGAACCCAAAAACCCACGGGTCTCAAGTGCTACCCATGCCCGCTCTTATCTGGTCGGGTACCCGCGGGTACCCGAACCCATGGGTAAAACTGCCATCCCTATTTTCAAGTATGTGCTCTGAATAGTTGTCCTGTTTGTGTGAAAATTAGAAAGACATCCAAAGAGATTGTTACACATCTCCTAATTGGGCCTTCGATTGAGCTCCAATGTACATGATTTAGGAGAGAAGTGAACAGATATTATATTTGTAGATTAGGGGATTTTTTTTCAGATTTAGAGTACAGTGTGAGTCCTCTCCAAAAAGAATACAGTGTGATTCCAGCCTAATTCTAGTATTTAAACGAGGTGCAAGCGAATCTCTCATGTGCAATTTTTTGCACCAGAATTTGATAAGGTGTGGCCTAAATCGTCAGGCTAAGTATTTGTTATTTTGGTAGATATCGGATATGGAAAGAAAGGTTAAAATGGTATTACAGCCAATATCAGATAAAAGTTAATGGAATTGTAACCAGAGTTGTTCCAAACAAGGACAGTACTATCCGGATTAATGCCGATACAGATCATGGTAGACAGCATATTTGAGGAGGATACGATCGGCCAACAGCTATAAAAGGTGGTCAAGGGCAGGCGAGAGGAACAACACAATCAAATTAACCAACTCGCATTACTCTTTTATTTTTCTGTCGACTAGGAGTAGCTTTGTAATTTACAATCATCTTTATAATCTGATATCGATCAATAAAGCTACATATCATCGATTGCTGATCTTCATCAATTAAGCCAATCAAGTTTGATTTTCTTTGATATTGCTGTGCATCGCCTTTTTCAGGAAAATCTACCTCTTACCATCTGATTAGTCTTAATCGGCTAATTAGACTTATCATTACCCTAGATTTGATCGGCTATCTAGTTGTTTAGATCTTTGCTGATTTGTCGTGTTAGATTGGCTTTGAGTGAAATCACCGTTTATCTTACCGATTGTAGGATCAAATCGGTTGGCACGTCTTAAAATGTCGAACCCAGTATTCATCTAGTGTGTTGAGGCCGATTAATCCTTCATCATATTTTTTGGCGCCAACACACTCTTGGCACGGCAGTGGGACTCGATGTCTTCATCGGGAAAATCAATTCCATCGTCCGATCTCAACGCTGAAGCCATAATCGTCCCTACTTTAGACGATTTAACACCAGAACAACGCAAAAAGATTGAAGATCAGAAAGCTGAACTTGAAAATATGACGTTGGGTTATTATCGAAAATCCCGATGCAGTGTCACTCAGAAAACTGCATTACCGACAGTTAATGCCCTCAGCGACGCAGGAATCACTGACACCTCGGTAAGACAATACATGATTGCATAAGCTGAATTATCGGCTATGATTTATCAGCCTATACATCATGCATTAGTTAACCAATCATCAATGCTAGTTACGACACTTAAGCTGATGAACGCTAACAGTATAAAAACCATAGCACAAGAGTTGGCATTAACTAGAAGCCTGCTCGACCCAGTACAAACCTTACTGAATTTTCCTGTTTATTCGGTACCTTAGAACATTCAACAGACAGCAGCCGATCCTAAACCATCAGCTATAAATTCATCTTTGACTATGATGCCAACCCAACCTACTGTTATACTACCATGAGACCCTCGTGCAAGTGGGGTTGCGCATTATCAAGCATATACTGATGTCGCTAAGTTGGATGCATCGGCTAACTTGCCACCATCAGCTTCGTTTTACAATTTCCCCAATCGGTTCCACAGCCGATTAAACCCAATAGGCATCCGGAATACGCTGAGTGGATTCCACAAAGGAACCAGGCCCCACACAAAGTCCTAACGTATTCAAAGCCCTTTGTCCCAGTACTGGAGCCGACTGCTAGGAGGAATAATGGATATGAGCAATCTCCTCAATACACATCGGCTCAACCACATCGTCAACTCGAGCTTACGCTCGGGGGACAGAATGCCAATTACAATCAAAATTGGCAGAACCCTAACATTACGTCGGCTAATATTGTTAGTTGGGCTGACTAGATATCTACCGTATTGAGAGATCAATTTGGCATACAACCCAAGGGGAAGGTTATCGGCTACAGAAAAACATATCCAGATTATATTGACCGCATGCCTTACCCTAACAATTTCAAAGTTCCTGATTTCGCTAAGTTTTAGGGGGATGACTCCGTTACCACATTAGAGCATGTCGGGCACTTTACCTCGTAGTGTGGTGAAGCTACTCAGTCCGACGGCTTGAAATTTAGGTTGTTCCCGTTATCGCTATCAGGAGCTGCATTTACCTAGTTCACCAGCTCACCCCTAAATTCGGTTTACTTTTGGACCGATTTGGAAAGCCGATTCCACAAGTATTTTTTCTCTGTTAGTCTGGAACTCAGAATTTCTGACTTGAGCTCCGTTCGCTAGAAATTTGAGGAATCAGTAACAGATTATATTAAAAGGTTTAGAGAATTTAGAAATTGGTGTTTTAGCGTCACTTTGCCCAACAATGAACTAGCCGATTTGGCCTTTGAGCTGAGGGAAAATTCGACGAACAAGAGTTCATCGATTTAAGTCATTTGCTGCATTGGGTATCGGCTCAAGAAAGCTGTTTTATTGATAATAGAGCCTTCAGAGACAAATTTAAGGCTAATAACAACAGAGATAGGAAAAAGACAAAGTTAACCTTGTCGACTATTGTTCAAGCAAGTCTTCTGATGACAACGAGGCTGAAATAAACATAGCCAAATGGGTTAAGGGATCTAAGAAATACTTAATATGTTCTTGGTTTAAGCCGATTGAAAACAAGTCAAAAATAAGTACGCTTTTAATGTTTCTATGTGTGATCGTATTTTTGATTTACCATTACAAGAAAAGATTATACGATTGCCCAAGGGACATGTCATACCATCAGCCGATGAGATCAAAAAACGAATGTATTGTAAGTGGCATCATTCTTTTTCTCATAATATTAATGATTGCAATATTTTTTGGCAGCAAATACAATCGGCTATAGAAGATGGTCGGCTTAAGTTTGCAGAAGAGCCGACGATGCAGGTTAGTGCCAATCCTTTTCGACTAAACATGGTTCAATGCTCCGGAAAAGGAAAAGAGCCGATGCAGGATGAAGTGTCGAAGATTGCTCGGCATGTTGACATTCAATCGACTTCCAGCGGCAAGGGGACCCTGAAGATTACGCTCGGTTCTCTACAGATAGAGACCGACTGTGAAGGAGAGAGCTCAAGGACTGTTAAACCCAGAGGAGACCTACAAATCGGTAAGTGGTATAAGGCGAAGAAATCGCCAACACGTCAGCAAGTGTTCAAGCCTAAGCCAACCTTCTCTCAGTTACATGAAAAATATGAAAGGAGAAGCAGCATGCCGCGCTATCCTGTGTGTCGACCTAAAAACTTGGAGAGAGCTTCCTAGCAATGGCCCTTCTGGCAATTTTGTTGGGAGAGGGGATCGGCTTTGCCATCACCGTATACATGCCCGATGGAGCACTATCCTCAAGATGATTGGCCAAGGCGATCGGTTAAAGATAGACTATCCAGACCAGTGCAAGATAATCCTGACAGAAGTCACAAAACGCCAATGCATGAAAGGGTTTCAGCACCAAATTAGGCCAAAATGCAATTGGAAGAAGGGTCAAGTCCTACGACAATGGAGATTCTGGCTGGTAAGGTAAGAAAGCCGATCGAACTGAAGCCAAGGTGGTGTCCCCTGGTCTTAGTTTGTCACAACGTAGATGACTATAGAGGCTGAGGACTTTAGAGATGAGAGATGCCGAGCAAGAAAAACAGAGGGATTAGACTTTCAATGAGCTTCGGCACTAAGAACGAGTGGGGAAAAAGGGAACCGGTTGAAGAAGAATTGGATTTAGCTGATGACTTAGATTCACCCATGATTCAGGATGACACTCCACTAATGGACATCAACATGGTGTTCACACTGCTAGCTGAGTTCAAAATAAAGACTACGTCGGTTAAAGAAACGTTTGCTCAGTTGCATTTAAGAGCTCAAGATGCTGTCTTTGAGAAGCCCCAAGATGCTCATCAGCATCTTAAGCCGTTATATCTAAAAGTACATATTAACGGCAAGCCGATATCAAGAATGCTAGTTGATGACGGGGCAATAGTTAACTTAATGTCATACACCACCTGCAAGAAGTTGGGTAAGTCCGATGAAGACCTTATTAAAACTAATATAGTTTTGAATGATTTCACAGGCGACCCCACCGAGGCAAGGGGTGTCATGGTAACTGAGTTTCCTGTCAGCAGCAAAACATTGCTAACTACCTTTTTGTAGTCGACGCCAAGGGCAATTACAATGTCTTGCTCGGGCGAGATTGGATTCATGGCAATTGCTGCATACCGTTGACTATGCACCAGTTACTCGTTCAATGGAACGGGGACAAAGTTGAAGCAATTCAAGCTGACACATTAGCTCATATTGCTATGGCCAGTTCAGATACGAATTGGTTACATGAGGAAGCTGAATGTATATCGGGTAAAGCTATAGACGATTGTAATTTCATCTGCATCAACAAGACAGAGCTTATTCCGATCAACGTGAGACCAAGTACGTTTGATGAAATCTTACGCCGATGGGGTCCAAATTGGCAATGAAGGCATTACAAGACGAAATGCAAAGCTATCGACAAATGACGGATATCTATGAGGCCATTGAAGATTTTCAAAAAATTGTTAAATTAGGCTAGGTTTTTACATCGACGAATTTGTTAGAAGAAGTCGATATAGGTAATGGTGATTTACATTGATGATGTTGTCGTGAAGTCCAAAGGAGACTTGCAGCATTTAGCCGATTTGGAAACAGTCTTCAAGAATACAAGAGCGTACGATTTAAAGATGAATCCATACAAGTGTGCTTTTGGCGTGTCGACTGGACAATTTTTAGGCTTTATGGTTCATGAAAGAGGGATTAAGGTCAAGTAAGAAAGAGTCAAGGCCATAGCCATGACAAAGCCACCGACATGTAAAAATGATTTGCAAAAGTTGATTGGCAAAATTAATTATTTACGGTGATTTATTTTAAATTTGTCTGGGCGTATTAATGCATTTACCCTATTATTGAATTTGAAAGACAATCAAGAGTTTATATGGGGAGCCAATCAACAAAAAGCCTTTGAAAATATCAAAGAATACTTGAATAATCCTCTAGTTCTAGCCGCACCTCAAAAAGGTATACCGTTCAGGTTGTATATATCGACTAAGGACGAGACTATTGGAGCAGTTTTAGTGCAAGAGGTTGATGGAAAAGTGCGGGTTATTTTCTACTTAAGCCTAAGAGTAATTGATGCTGAGACTAGGTATCCCTTTGTAGAAAAACTCTGCCTATCTTTATATTTTGCTTGCATGAAATTAAAGCATTATATTTTAGCATCGGCTTGTAAGGTTATTTGTAAAACCGATGTTATTAAGTACATGCTTTCAGCTCCAATCTTATGAGGTCAACTTGGTAAGTGGGCCTATACGCTCATCGAGTTCGACTTAACATATGAATCGACTAAAGCGATTAAAGGACATGTAATAGCTGATTTTATAATAGGACATGAGACTAATTTGGTATCTGTAGCCCCATGGAAACTATTTTTTGACTGATCGGTATGTCGAGAAGGCGATGGTATTGGAATAGTGCTGGTTTCACCAAAAGGACATAGTTTTAAGTTTGCATTCAGGCTAAATTGCCGATGCTCTAACAACCAAGCCAAGTATGAAGCATTATTTAAAGGCCTACAGTTACTCGAGAATATCGGGGTTGACTCTGTTGAGGCTTATGATGATTCCTTATTAGCTGTACAATAGGTTAAGGGGGAATATAACTATTATGATGAAATTTTGGTCAAGTATTTAGAACAGTGTACGTCTTGCGGTAATCGGCTCATTCACTTCTTTCCCTATTAGTCATATTCCTCGAGGGATGAATGACAAGGATAATTCATTAACTCAATAAGCATCAGGCTATAAAATGTTTGGTCGATTTGAGGAAAGTGAGCCGATTGAAAAGACAGTGATGTGCGTCACCATCGCCGACTGGAGGGCAAAACTATGTATTTGATCGACCCCTCAAAGCCGACAGATCGAAGAATTAGGCGGCAAGCTTTAAAGTATGTTATCCTCGATAATTTGTTCTATTATCGGACTTTAGAAGGTTTATTACTGAGATGCCTTGATGTTGATGAAGCTAAGGTAGCTATGGGAGAAGTGCATGAAGGTATTTCTGGATCATATAAATTGGCTCATAAGATGAAATGGCTGTTGAGACGAATAGGATATTTCTAGCCGACGATGCTAGAAGATTGTTTCAAGTATTATAAAGGATACCAGACTTGTCAAAATTTTGGCAACGTGCAATTAGCTCTAGCATCGGCTTTACACCCAATTATCAAGCCATTGCCATTTAGAGGATGGGGGATAGATGTAATTGGACAAATCTTTACTACCTCGAGTAAAGGCCATAAGTTCTTTTGGCCGCGACCAATTATTTTTCTAAATGGGTTGAAGCCATCCCGCTTAAACAGATTACAAGTGTTGAAGCCATCAGATTTGTTACGGAACATATTATCCATCGGTTTGGAATTCTGCAAACCATTATGATCGATCAAGGTACTGTATTTATGTCTGACAAGTTTTAGAATTTTTCCAAAAGTTTGGGTATCAAGCTATTGAATTCATCACCTTATTATGCTCAAGCCAACGGTCAAGCTGAATCGTCTAACAAAACATTAATCAAGTTGATCAAGAGGAAAATTGGTGAAAAACCAAGGAATTGGCACTCAACGCTATGGGAGTAGTTGTGGGCTTATTGGCTTGCTTATCATGGGGCGACAAAGCTTTTATCTTATCAATTAGTGTATGGGAAAGAAGTCATTTTACCTGTAGAGATCAATATCGATTCCATACGAATAGCCAGGCAAAATGGTTTGTCGACTCAAGACTATAAAAATTTGATGATTGATAATTTGGACGATTCGGTGGAATTACGTTTACATACATTGGATCAGCTTAAGAAAAATTAGGAAAGGGTTGCAAAGGCTTATAACAAGAAGGTGATGCCTAAGTCTTTTTGTGAAGCCGATTTGGCCAGGAAAACTATATTACATGTCGGCTCTAGGGATAACCGGTTTGATAAATGGTCTCCTACGTGGAAAGGACTGTATAGGATAAATCGTCTTGTCGATGGAAATTCCTACATTTTAGAAATACTGGAAGGTGTGGTGTTTCCTAAGACAATTAATGGAAAATACTTGAAGAAATACTACCATAGCATTTGGATCGGTTCTTAATCGGCTATGAGGAGTTGGCGGTTGGGATACCAAATTAACTCATTTCAGTTAATTATGGCTAAACTAAAGGTATAAAGCTAATGACACATTGTAAAAGGAATCAAGACATAAATGAAAATCGGTTAAACAGCCGATTAAAATTATAAATACTTAAAAAGCATTTCAAAGGATTATTTGCCAACCAACCACATTACAAAAATTCATTGTTTTGACAATCCCCATTACAAGCCATTCAAAAGAACCCGACTATATCACAAAGTCATGAAGTCCGGCACTGAGAGCCGATAAAGCCGCTGCAGCCTTTGCAATGTCGGGACCTGGATTTGCAAATCCGAACCCTTTTGTGTATACTGCACTAGTCCAGGATCACGCTAGTGCACACAGTGAAAACATAGATGAAATACCATTCCATACAACGAATTAACTAAGAAGAAGCAATTTATTATTGAATAAAGCAAACGACCTTATGGTCAATGTTTACACCATTATGCCTTAAGGGCTTAAGAAACAAATACTATTGCAGCGGAAAAGATAACTTGAGCCATTCGACATGCCACAAGCAATCGTCTAGGGAACGCCTTCCTAATCCACGTAGTCTTCATAGAATTCCTCCTCATGATATTCATTATCTCCTTCAGCAACTGATCAACAAGGGCATAAAGCCGTGAGTACAAAGGTACTCAGCAAGCCGTAGGGAATTGATGCAATATATTCATACACGGCTTAACAAGGATGGCTATATGTTTCATTTGTAGAAAGCAATAACTTGAATTGAAATACAATAAATAGATTGAAAGCATATTTATGAAAAGATAAATAAATGATTGATAGATCAATGATAGACAACAAAACAACAGTGAACTCCCCGTTCACATCCCAACAATTCCACATTCCACATTTTATGAAACACTCTATACCCCGTGTGAAATTCCCGGGCTTTGTCCATGACCGCAGACGCGGCTATTCGAATAGTTTTACACTCTGCAGAGGTTGTACAACTTTACCCACAAGACATGAACATCTCTTTGTGCAAACGTTACTAACACACTTCCTTTGGTCTGTCACAGAGATATCATGACAAAGCCTTTACAATGCACTATCTAAACTCGGTACTGCCCACTAAGGTTTCGCCCATTAGGGCCCCCTCTTACGCCTTGCAAATATACCCGTCCATCCCGGAACCACACCACCAATTGGCAGTACTCAAGGCTAGACATTGCAAATTAATCAGCTAGGTCTGTCCCATTCGGACATGTGGTAGTGCAGTTAGGCCAGTTCAATGGCGCACAAGATTAAGTCCTTAAGTTGTCTCGGCAAGACATCCACATCCCAATGTGCTAGAAAGCACCCCTTTACTACGATCACTTGCGAGGAAAACAATTCGTTCAACCAAGACCAATGGCAAACCCCGCCATGGTACAACAAATGTTACAACAGTGGCTAACAGCCACGATTCAATATCTCATTAAGTCAAGATTAACATTATTCGATATGTGACATGAATCCCAACTATATCTACGCATGTCTAAGCATATCTACGATAACCCGATATTGGTACAATGATTAAGTCCAACTAGTAATGTACCAACCTAGGGTTAACAATGGATACATGGCATACAACTAATCAAGGTGGCATAATGTCAACTAGGTATACATCTACTCCCATTAAATAAGCATTGATACATAAAATAGCATGCAATTGTATAAAAGTAAATTACTTTTGCAAACATAGGATCAATATGATCAAAGGTTACGACTTGCCTTGCTGATCTAGTGCTGAGTCTTGGTCTTCGAAGTCTTCGTTCGCTCCCTCGGAATTTGCGTCTACCGGAAAAGAAAGCGATGAAACCAAATAAATACAAAACAGAGATACAGACAAGCTCAAAACTGAAAATAAATGGCTCTAGAAGATAGATCTTGATTTTAGAAAAATTTAGAAACTTGAATCGCCTCAATCGGAGTTCGTATGAGGGAGAACGAGCTTCTGGAAAATTTAAACAGAGAAAAAGACTGAAAATCAGAAATTCGGAATTTTTGTATTTATTTTTGAAAGGGAAAATCGATTTATTGCGCAATCGCTGACGTCAGCCGGCTTTTGGTGGACTCGGTGCACGGCAGGGCTCGGTTCACCGTGCACCCGGTGCACGGCTGACGTCGGCGCTTGCGTCGGCAAAAGGGCTGAGGTGGCAGCTGATGCAGGCGTCCACGCGGCGCTGACGCAAGAGCTGACATGGACGGGCCACGTGTCACTCATCTGGCGAGAGGGCCAGATCGGACGGCTGGGACGCGGGTCGCGGGCAGCGGCGACGCGGCAAGATCTGGAGCAAGAGCCACAGATCGGACGGCTGGGGTTCTTGGCGAGGAACAACGGCGAAGCGGCGGCGCGAGGCTTACCGGAGGCGAGGAAGAAGACACGGCCGACGACGAAGATGCGACGGATCAGGCCTGGGACAAGGCGGACCGGGGAGGGGGCGACGCGGGCAAGGCGGAGAGACAAACGGCGGCGGCGAAGACGCACCGACGGAGAAGAAAAAGGCGGCGGAAGGTCCCGGCAAGGGCGGCGGACTCCGGCGAGGGTGCACGTGCCAACGGCGGCTGCTCGGATGACGGGTGAAGGGCAAACGAAGCGGCGCGAAGAGGGGAACCTCGGGAGGCGGGCGACACGGGTTTTTATAGCCTAGGGAGACGTGCGTGGCACGGACTCCGAGACGGCAGCGCGTGCGACGGCGGGACTCCAGCGCTAGGGTTAGGGTTCACGGGCGCGGGGACGCGGCGCAATCTCGGCCGCACACGCGTCGCGCATCAAACTGTTGAGGCGTGCGCGGGCTGGCTGGGCCGCGAGGAAGCAGGCCGACGTGAAGCGGGCTGACGCAAGGCGGGCTGGAGATGGGCCGCGCGGGGAGAAACGGAGCGGGCCAGAGAAGATTCGGCCCGAGAGGGTTTTTGGAAATAAAATGATTTTTCCGAAATAAGAAAATCCAGAAATTTAATTAAATGGAAATAAATTCAAATAAATAGCAAATAAATTCAGAAAAATCCCCAAAAATACAGAAAAATTCCTTGGAGCAAAATGAACCCAACTAAAACTAAAAATCTTTAATTTGATGGATAGTTTAGTCAAATTAAATCCTTCCATTAATGGAAAATTCAAATTAAGCTGGGATTAATTCAAGAAAATGCAAATGGTTTATTTTTGAATTCAAACATTCCAAAACTCAAATTTTGGGATGTTACATGCAATCATCTCCTGAACCTCATCGATGATCTTGTTGTCTTCTTTCGCGCTTCCAGGAACAGGGACAACATTGGCCGATTGTTTTTTAACTCTGGCCATTTGCAACGGACCAAGGGAAATGAGAAACAGAGAGTTTCCCATTCGCGCTGGACCAAGAGAAATGAGAAACAGAGAGTTTCTCATTCACATCGGACCAAGGGAAGAGGAAAACAGAGAGTTTCCATTTGCGCCGGACTGATTTTTTCGCGCCGGACCAAGTCACAGCGAGTTTCACGTGTACGCCGGACTGGTTTTGATGACCAGCAATAATTAGCATTTTTGAAGGTCTTTCCTTGCTCAAACAATTATTTGGTCTACATGAAAGTTGTAGAGAATTTCAAGACGCATATTTTTTATGTTGACAAGTTTTTCATTTGAGCAATAGAACAAAACATAGAAAATCGGGAAGGTTAATAGAGAATTTCACATTCGCGCCGGACCAAGCCACAGTGAGTTTCACGTGTACGCCGGACCGGTTTTGACAGCCAGCAGTAATTAGCATTTTTGACGGTCTTCCCTTGCTCAAAAAATTATTTGTTCTACATGAAAGTTGTAGAGAATTTCAAGACGCATCTTGTTCATGTTAACAAGTTTTTCATTTGAGCAACAGAAAAAATCATAGAAAATCGGAAATGTTAAGAGAGAATCTCATGTTTACGCCGGACCGATTTTGACAGCGTGCAGTAATATGCCTTTTTGAAGGTCTTCCCGTTCTCACAAAATTATGTGTTCTACATGAACTTGTAGAGAATTTCGAAACGCAACTTTTTCATGTTGACAAGTTTTTCATCTGAGCAACATAAAAAATCATAAACAATTGAGAAGATTACTGTTGTATTGAATAAAACAGGATGTTTGCATTTGGTTGAAGTGTTTTGGTCCATTTTGGTTTGTTCTAACCCCAATTTGTGATAGAAGGGTTTTCTTGTCTTTGTGGATGTAGAACTTCATTTGGTGGGCATGGTGAGTCGAAGGGAGGCTGGAACTAGGCATGGGATGGCCGAAGGTTCAAGTTGGCCGGATGTTCGCCGGAAGATGGCCGGTGATGAAGTCGGTGCAGTCCCAAGAGACACGAGATCAATGGAGAAGCTAGCTTATCACTACTTGGATCAAGGAGAGCTGTTGGGTTGCAGTTCTGGAAGATAGAGTAGTGGATAAGTATAGCTTGCTTTGAGATACGTGTAAGAAAATCCATGTTATGGTAGGGTTTTGGGTTAGCCCTTGCATGGTTGGTTGAGTGGGTTAATCCTAGCCCTTGATGGATGCTCTAGGGTTTAGAGGCTCATCCAAGGGTGGTAGGTGGCCAAAGAGTTGTATAAATAGGGGTGGAGGGGCAGCCTCCCCCTGAGAAGGTTTTTGATGCTCCTTTGAGCTTTGCCCACATGAATGTGAGGCTTTGTAACCTCTCCTTCCAGAAATGAAATGTTCTTCATTTATGTTCATGTTTCATTTCCTTTACGCATTTATATTACGCATTTAAATTACGTAATTTAAATTCCGCATTTACTTTCTTGCAATTTACATTTACGCAATTTGGATTTGCCTCCCCTCCTTCTAATTGCTTACGAATATTTTGCTGAGGTTTATGATTGATTCTTTCTTAAAATCCTGTTTCAATCATCTAAGCTATCCATGCGTTCTTGTTGCAAGAAGTTGATCTTTTGCGTTCTTGAATGTTTGATCTTGTAGATTGTGTATCCTTGAGTTTCTTTCTGTTCTCTTGCTTGCTGGGATGTGTGGGAAGTCATTCAAGATCACTTTGATCATCAAAACCCCACAAGCAAGCCTTGATCGAAGTTCTTTCGATTTTTGTCGAAACTTGGTGCGTTCTTCCTTCCCGGGCATAAAGGTCGGAACTTTGACATCAATCCTTGTGATTGAAGGTTGAAATAAGTTCCTGACATCCCAAGGACCTTATCTACCAAGTTTGGTATAGTTTGGATCAACAGATCAAAAGATACATCAATTTTCTTATTTGAACCTATGTTGAAAACGTTGTTCATATGCTTGATTTCACTGTAGCTACAGTAATCCGGTAGTATCGCCCCCAGAGTGCGATAGCACTGGCATCAGGCTGAGTTTTGTGAAAATTGACTCTTTCGCTTCCATTTGATATATAAGGATTTTGGCTTGGTTTCTTTGGGTGAAAAATCTGCATTTGTGATCTTCCTTAGAGAACATATTTTAATTTAGGATCATTCACCCCCCTCTGATCGCCATCTCGGTCTTTCAGATCCATTCAGCCGATCTGAGGAACAGGTGGATTGGCCGATTGAGAGCTGATGAGTTGGAAACACTAGGAGGCTTGTCAACTAAGAAGGAACTTAAGCCGATAGCAGAGGTTCTGAGAGCTCATGCGTGTGAAAATGACACTATGGGGACCTCATATTTATAGGGGTTAAAAAGGTGAAACGGTGGGAAGATTTTTTAGGGGACATGAACAGTTAATGGCCGAGATGCGCGATTCAAGATTTTACGACGCCATAAATGGAACGGTTACTAACGGAAAATTGCGTCAAACCGATTATGACAGAAGCCGATGGATAAGATTTTTGGAAGATAACATGTATCTCCTAAAAATGGGGGCATATGTTTGCACCAGAATTTGGTAAGGTGTGGCCTAAATCGTCAGGCTAAGTATTG
Organism: Otatea glauca; assembly: GCA_036346275.1. Taxonomy (NCBI): domain Eukaryota; kingdom Viridiplantae; phylum Streptophyta; class Magnoliopsida; order Poales; family Poaceae; genus Otatea; species Otatea glauca. The sequence goes on from CM070720.1 coordinate 19,579,952, forward strand.
GTTATTTTGGTAGATATCGGATAAGGAAAGAAAGGTTAAAATGGTATTATAGCCGATATCAGATAAAACATAATGGAATTGTAACCAGAGTTATTCCAACAAGGAGAGTATTGTTCGGATTAAGGCCGATAAGGATTATGGTAGACAGCGTATTGGACGAGGATACGATCGGCCAACAGCTATAAAAGGTGGTCAAGGGCATGCGAGAGGAACAACACAATCAAATCAACCAACTCGCATTACTCTTTTATTTTCCTGTCTACTAGGTCTAACCTTGTAATTTAGAATCATCTTTGTAATCTGATATCGATAAATAAAGTTGCACTTTGCCGATTGTTCATCTTCATCAATTACTTCAATTAGGTTTGATTTTTTTTATCTTAATGCGCATCGCCTTTTTTTCAAAAAATCTAGGTCTGACCATCTGATTAGCCTTAATCGGCTAATTAGACTTATCGTTACCCTAGATTTGATCGGCTATCTAGCTGTTTAGATCTTTGCCGATTTATCATGTTAGATCGGCTTTGAGTGAAATCTCCGTTTATCTTACCAATTGCAGGATCAAATCGGTTGGCACGCCTTAAACCGTCGAACCCGGTATTCGTGCAGTGTGTTGAGGCCGATTAATCCTTCATCATATTTTTGACACCAATAGCAATAAAACATTCCTACTTGGAACATTGGAACCCTGAAGGAGTTCTAGAGGATGCAAACTCTGTCAAATTCATGTGTACCGAGCGAGAAATAATAGCTTGTTTCCAATAGAGAAAAAGTGGAGGACTTTTGGAGGATTAGAAAGTTATAGGAAATCGATTTTCCTATGCATGCCTTCAAAACAAAGGAATGCGACCTTCAGATTCCTATGAAATTCCTATGGGACGGCTCATTCTAGAGGGATTTTGGTGGAAAACAAACTTAGAGGTTTAACCTCATGGAAAATTTTCCTTGCCTCTTGAGCAAGGCAATTCTCTATTTCTATCTCTAAATTTCTGTATGTTTCCTCTCAGGCATCCAAACGGCTATACGTATTATTACACTAGACATGACACCTCAGTTTCTATGGTTTTCCTGTTCCTACGTTTCCAATTTATGTGTCCAATTTGAGACGTTGATTCAAGGCCTTGAGCAGTGAAATTATTTATTGAGAACTCTGTGTTGGTTGCAACTATTTTTTGTCTTACATGGCATGGCTACAATAAACATGACATCATTCCATTCCAAGTACAATTATTACACCAATAATTAATACAATTCTATCCAAAGTACAAGATGCAATAGTTTTATTGAACTTGACTTCATTTTTTAATTGTAATTTTCTAGAAACAAAACAAATTGCTTGCCGAAATGATTGATCAATGCTTTTTCATCATCGATCTTGACTGTCAAAGAAAATGACTCATGTTTATGTTTTTCACATTGTTATTTTTCATCACCAAACCAACATGTTTCCATGCATAAGTTTCCGCAGTAATATTAACCTTTCGCTCTGTTTTTTCAAAGTGCAACAAAGACATCACAAGATATATTGAAAATTTCACAAATATAACTACCTGACGTGTAGTTACTGAGAAGAAAACTATGTCTACTAGCCGCATAAACTCATTCCAGATAGGTTGGCAATTGGCGTTGAAAATATGACGAAGGATTTGATCGGCTCAAACACACGCAAACGCTGGCTTTAAGGGTTCTAGGCGTGCCAGCCAATTTGATCCTGTAATCGGCAAGATGGATTGAAATAACACTCAAAGCCAATTTGATATGACAATTTGCAAAAGATCTAAACAACTACTTAGCTGATTAAATCGTATGTAACGATAAATCTGATTAGATTTTTATGGCTAATTGGATGGTTTGGTAAAAGTAGATTTTCCAAAAAAAAAGGCGATGCGCAACAAGATCAAAGAAAAAACAAACCTGTGTAGATTGGTGTAATCGAAGATGGTCAAAAATCGGCGATGCGCAATTTTATTGATCAAGAACGAATTACAAAAATTCTAAATTACAGAAGCAATACTCCTAGTCGACAGAAAGTTAATAAAAGTATATGCGAGTTGTTTGATTGATTGTTGTGTCCTTCGACTTGCCTCTGACTTCTTTTATAGCATATAGGCTGACCATATGCTTCTTCGATCTATCATATGAACTGTATCAGCCTCCACTTCTTGACAGGTAAAATTCCATATCAAAACCGATGTTGGCTAGATATCCAAATTTAACTCAAAACTAATAAATTGGTCATACAACTTACCAAATTTTGGTGCTAACATATGCCCCCAATTTTTGGGAGATAATAGGTTATCTTCCAAAAATCTTCTATGTCGGCTTAAACATGAATTTTCCACACTATTCCTGTCGTTTTTTTCGGTACCTTCCCCATTAATTGCACTAGAATATCTCAAGCTGTATAAATTTCCACCATAACCACCCTTGAACCGTCGGGGAAACTTCCCGCCTTTTCACCATTTTCACCCGCCTATAAATATGGGGCCACCTTCCTGTCATTTTCACGTGCTCAAGCTCTAGACTTTTTCATCATCGACTTTTCATCGCATTTTCACCAACCTCAGCATTGCCACAGCTTCTGTCTTCATCGCTTAAACACCAATGGATCCCAAGAAGGTATTTATTCCTATTCCCGATTGTGAAGATCAATATTACTTAGGGTCGTTAGGAGACCTAGACCTATTGGCTATAGTAGAACAAGATGTGCCTAGACTTCCCCTTCTTGCTCCAGAGTATAATATCAATGGACAGAGTAAATGTTTCAGAGCCTGGCCGACAGCACTAAAGGGTTGGAGAGATTGGTTCAATCGGGTAGAAGCAGAAAAAATTCCACAATGAGAGCAGATGGGCATCACTGAGTATCTTCCTCTCTCCTTAGCAGATCCAGAAGCCAACGAGCCCTTAGTGGCTATGGCATGTTATTTTTGGTTGGATACATTTAATGCCTTTATGTTCAAAACCGGCCCTATGGGCCCAACTCTGCTTGATATGGTGCAGCTATGTTGCTTAAGGCCAGATGGAGATCAGCTGTCGGCTTTTAGTGCCAAACCAAAGTATAAGTTGGTTTCCACGAAAGGAGAGGGTTGGATCAAGTACATTGGTGATAACAAAGGAATCAGCCTAGTATTAGATAAAGAACATGTAGCTTTCCTTCACATGTGGCTTGACCGATTTCTATTTTGCGGTGCTTCCCTTGGACCAACTCAAGTATATCAGGTTGCAGCTGAAAAGCTAGTAGAGGGCCATCGGCTTGCACTAGGGAAAATGTTTCTTGGCGCAGTTTATCAAATGATGCATGTGATAGGAAGTTAGCTCTATACGGGAATGGTGTTATATACCGTTGGCAATGTGGACAGCCTATTATGGTTTATCCAGACCTGGTTTTATTGCATATTTAGTCAACCATTTGAAATTGATTCATCCGACATAACTCCGTTCCCTCGTGAAGAAACCCAAGAAGACCAGGAAATAGAGTACATGAATAATAGATCTTTCGGCAAAAAATTTATTCTCTACTCTTGTGAAGATTCGAAGATTACACCTATCAGAGTAAGGAAGTATCTGACTTTCTTCTTTCAGCTTGACTATAAAGATTTTCATCAAAGCGATTTCTTCAACTACAAAGAAGCAAATAGCTATCCTTGCCTATCTTTTCTTCATTTAGCAGCCGATAGCAATGAAATGCATGAAGACACTCTAGAATTATACAGAATATTTCACTCCCCATGTGTCCTTTCTGTCGGCTTACACTCAAAGAGCCGAACATTTCAACCATCATATGAGTTCTATCACCTAGTAGTATATGCAAGGCAGCTAGGATTTGGACAAATTCCCCCAAGTCTAAGTCTCTTTAGTTGGCTACGTCCCAGAGACAGAGTGCGTTAGGCTTCATTGGGAGAAATTGTTCTTCATATAGCCGACGAATTGCAACTCCAGAAGCTTCCTCATTTTGTACTTCACAACCGGTAGTCAATAATGTTTCGTGAATGGTGGTCAGCTATATCTACTACACTGTATTCGAAAGAACGTACAATATCGGCTATCATTTTGGACTTCTTCCCGAGTCTTGCACCGAAACCAACAATTCAGACTAAGGGTGTGTTTGGTACGGCTCCAGCTCCACCAGATCTGTGGATTTGGTGGAGCTGGGTATTTCTAGCTCCACAGATCCGTGGAGCTGGAACTGTGGGTATATTAAGAGTGTTTAGGTGGGTCATCTTATTTAATTTTAGACTAAAAATATAAATTTAATTAAATTTATTTTACCCTACAAGATTCAGATCTGAGGTGGAGCTAGGATCTGGAACTCTACCAAACAGGGCCTAACTCCAATAGTAGTAGCTCCAGTTCTAGCGACAATGCTAGCTCAGGCTATACTAAATTGAGTTCCGTCGATGTTAATGACGATATATCGGCTAAGGTAGTCATTTCATGTTGATATCCTTCAAATATTTGTTGAACATCACTGATCGGCTTCTCATTCTATTTCACAGGCCAAGCAAACGGGTAAGAGGGTTGCAAGTGATCCATCGGGCACCGGCCCATCAAGCAAGAGCCCTCGCCCAAATGTTGGAGTCAATGTCGTCGGCTACTCATCAACCTCCTTGGGCATTCAATCGCCCTCCCTCCCTGTTGGACGTGGAAAAATAACAACCCAGTAAGTATCCATCGGCTTTATTTTATATTTTTGCTACCTCTTTTGTTAACTAACTCTTCTAGCCGATTTATTAACAGAAAAGAAACATGGCTAACCCAACAAGAAGGTCTTGGCCTCTAGGGGATGAAAACCCCAAGAACAATTGGCTGAGAGCTCTCCACATGCCGTAGGCATAGACCAGGTAAAAATACTTCTTAAGCCAATTCTGAATCCAGGTAAAAAATTTGACCTAACAAACTTTCTTGACATTTCCTTGTAGCCCTCACTTTCTCCTTCTGTGCAAATTATCGATGTCTTGACCGATCTTCCACTGCCACCATCACAACCAACACCTCAGGCTATCGTCGCTGCTACATATCCGTCCGATAAGCTAGTTGAATCCCCCACCAACATGTTAGGGTTCGACTTGTCAGACTTAGAGGATCAGCCAGAATTGGACATAGGGCATTTTCCTGAGACAAACCAAAAAACTATTTCTGCCTGTAAAGACTCATCGGCTATAGTGGCATCGGCTCCAGACACCAAGGAAAAGCTCAAGCACATCTTCAAGCTGCTCCACAGTTCATCAGCCTCACTCCTAAAAAATTCACAACCGATACGTGAGGCGATGAACGCAGTCAATACTGAGTTGGCAAAGGAAGCTATTGTAGTCCTGCTTGATGTTTGCTTTTTAGATGACAAGAAAGAATCAGTCCAAGTGGCTAAGGCAAGAATAGAGCAACGGTCGGCTCAACAAGAGGATAAAAAACTCCTTTACAAACTACTAGCCGATGCTAAAAGGCAAAAGACGACGAGGACATCAAGGACCTCAAGGATATCAAGCTTCCCTATTCCAATCTGGAATTGTCCAAAAAGTCCTTGGAGGAGGAGCTAATCAAATTGAATGCCCAACTGGTCGCTGCACAGCAACATATGGCAAATGCTTCATCAGCTATCAACGCTCAGAAAATCCCCATTACCACATAGATTATAGCTGTTAAAAAACAATCGGCTAAGGTTGCCCCTGTGCCTGCTAGCTAGGAAGCTGACCAAAAGATTCTTGATGATATTGAAGGAACTATTTCAAAAGATGTGGTCGCTTTGTTTGCCCTTGTCCAGGATATCTATTGCCTCATGCAACCTTGTCACCCTTGAATGCTTTATTACTGAATAGTGTGTAATCAGCTGCTTTTTTAGAAACAATGTCTGAATGTTTGTGATTGGCCGGGCTTTCGAAATAATACTCTTGAGTGTTTTGTAAGGATATTTATAATCGGCTATTTAACCGATTTATGCTTATTTAATATTATTTCCTCTTCCATGTATAATGTTTTTAATCAGCTATAATCTATTTACCGATGTAGTTCATAGCCAGAATTAACTGCAATGAGTTAATTTGGCCTCTTACAATCTCATTCGCTTTTAGCTTATTAATAGCCAATCCAAATACTTGCTTGAAACTTTTTCAAGTATTTGCCATTGATCGCCTTAGAAAACACCACCCCTTCCAAAGTCTCCAAAATATAAGAATTTCCATCCACAAGCTGATGGATCCTATATTGTCCCTCCCAAGTCGGAGACCATTTCCAAATCAGTTATCCCTAGAAGCGACAGGCAATATAGTTTTCTAGACTAGATCGGCTTCATGGAATGATTTTGGCAACACCTTTTTATTATAAGTCCTTGCAACTCTTGCCTTATTTTCCTTTAGCCGATCCAACGTATGTAGTCGTAATTATGCTAAGTCGTCTAGATTGCCAGTCATCAATTCTTTATAGTCTGGAGCCGACAATCCATTTTGCCTAGCTACTCTTAATGAGCTGATATTAATTTTCAATGGAAATATCAATAAACCAATTGATAAGGTGATAGTTTTGTTACTCAATGGCAAGCAATCCGATAGGCCCATAAAGACTCCGATAATGTATTATGCCAATTTCTTGGTTTTTCCTCAATTTTCCTTTTGATCAACTTGATCAATATTTTATTTGATGACTTCACATAACCGTTGGCTTGTGCATAATAAGTGACGAGTTCAGTACTTTTATCCCTAAACTTTGTGCAAAACTTTGAAATTCATCAGACATAAACACAGTGCCTTGATCGGTTGTAATAGTTTAAGGAACTCTAAACTGATAGACAACGTGTTCCATAACAAATCCAATTGACTCAATAGAAGTCACTTTTTTTAAAGGTACTGCCTCAACCCATTTAAAAAATAATCAGTCGCAACCAAAATATATTTGTGGCCTTTCGACGATGCAAGGTTATATTTGTCCGATTACATCTATTCCCCAACCTCTGGACAACCAAGGCTTGATAATTGGATGTAAAGCTGATGCTGGAGCTAGTTGTAAATTGACAAATTTATGAAAATCTTGGTATCCTTTGTAGTATTTAAAACAATCTTCCAACATTATCAGCCAAAAATACCCTGTACGCCTTAGCAACCATTTCATTTTGTGAGCCGATTGTTGTGTTCCATAGATACCTTCATGCACTTCTCCTATGGCCACTTTAGCTTCCTCCGTCCCAAGACATCTTAACAGCAAACCCTCCAATGTCCGATAATTTCAGGGCTTGTCTCTTTATTTTCCGATCTGCGGGTCATGATGGATCGGGCAAATAGCAATTAACTTCGTCCACCAATCGGCTGTATTAACACACATGACTTTAGCCGATAGGATTGTTTTGTTTATCGGCTCAAAGTCTCTCTCATAGCCAAACATTTTATAGCCTGATGCTTGTTGAGCTATGTTGTTGGCTTTGGTATTCATCTCACGAGAGACATGGTGAATTACAAAAGAATTGAATGAGCTGGTAAGCACAAGTCATTCATCCAAGTATCGGATTAAAATTTCATCATAAGAATTATATTCCCCACTAACTTGTTGGACTACTAATAAACAATCACCACAGGCCTCAACAGAGTTGATGCCGATACTGTCAAACATCTGTAGGCCTCTGAACAAAGCTTCATACTCGGGTTGATTGTTTGAGAATCGATGATTTATTCTAAATGCAAACTCAAAACTATATCCTTTCAACTAAACTAAAACTATCCCAATACCATTACCTTCCCTACATACCGACCCAACAAAAAACAGATGCCAAGGGGCAACAGCACAAGGTCGACATTTATATCAGTTTCATGTCCTTTTATAAAATTGGCAATCGCCTGACCCTTGATGGCCTTGGCCGATTCATATGTTAAGTCGAACTCGATGAGCGTATATGCCCATTTGTCAAGTTGACCTCGTAAAATTGGAGCCTATAACATATATTTTATAACATCGGTTTTACAAACAACTTTACAAGCCGATGCTAAAACATAATGTCTTAACTTGGTGTAAGCAAAGTATAATGACAAGCAAAATTTTTCTATAGAAGGGGACCTGGTTTCTACATTAGTTAAAAGTCGACTGAATTAGAAAAAACCCGCTTTTTACCATCGATCTCCTGTGAAAAAATAGCTCCAATTGTCGCCTCCTCAGCAGATATTTATAATTTAAATGGTATGCCATTTTGTGGCACAGCTAAAATGAAGGGTTTGGACAAATATTCCTTTATGCTCTCAAACGCCATTTGCTGATTGACTCCCCAAACAAATTCTTGATTTTCTTTTAGCCTTACAAATTTGAGATAAAACACCGTAAATAATTGATTTTGTCGACCAACTTCTGCATGTCCTTTTTGCAAGCTGGTGGCTTAGTATCTGCTATAGTTTTGACCCTTTCTTGATTGATTTCAATCCCTCTTTCAAGCATCATAAAGCCTGAAAACTACTAGCCGGTACACCAAAAGCACACTTGTATGTATTCATCTTTAAGCCATGTGCCCTTGTCTTTTTGAACCCCATTTCCAAATCGGCTAGATGTTTATAATTTTCCTTAGATTTCACAACAACATCGTCAATATGGATCTCAACAATACGGCTAATTAACTCATGGAAAATCAAATTCATGGCACACTGATATGTTGCACCAGTATTTTTCAAGCTGAAGCTCATGACCACCCACTCAAACAAACCTAGGAAAACTAAAAGCTATCTTAGGGATATCACCTTCGGCCATAAATATTTGGTTATAGCCAGCATTACCGTCAAGGAAGCTAATAATCTTATTCCCCGATGCAGCATCGATAAGCATATCGGCTATAGGTATTGGGTATTCATCCTTTGGTATGGCTTTATTTAAATCTCTAAAATTGACACACACTCTTAATTTACCATTTTTCTTCATTATGGCAACGATTTGGAGACCCACTAGCGTATCGGCAAGGCCTGATAAACTTAGCCTCCAACATTCACTTAATCTCTTCTTTTATTGTATTATACATAGCTAGATTAAATCATCTAAGAGACTATTTAAACAGCCTATAACCCGATTTTATTGTTAGCCGATGTTCAACTAGCTGTCGGCTCAAACTAGACAAATCATAATACTCCCAAGAAAAGCAATCTTTATAATTTCTCAAAAACATGACCAACTTTTCTTTATAATCTGTTTCTATTTTTGAACTAATAAATGTTGGTCTTTTTCTATCACTGTATCCTATGTTGACTTCATCCAGCAAATCAGTCGATGTGAAACCCTGGACTAATTTCTCAACCTCTTGAAAGTCTTCAATGGCCTCATAGCTACCCATTGTTTGCCGATAGCTTTGCATTTTGCCTTGTAAAGATTTTATTGCCGATTTGGACTCCATCGGTCCGATCAAATGTACTCGACCTTATGTTAATCGGGACAGGCCCCATCTTATTGACACAGACAAAATCACAGTCATCCAGAGTTTTGCCTAATATGCATTCAGCTCCATTATGTTGCTAATTTGCGTCTGAACTGGCCATGGCAATATGAGCCGATGTGTTGGCCTGAATGAGTTCCACTTTATCACCATTCCATTGGACTAGCATTTGGTGCATGGTCGATGGAATACAATAGTTTGCATGAATCTAATCTCGTCCCAACAAGATGCCATAATTTTCTTTAGTGTCGACTACGAAGAAAGTAGTTGGTAAAGTTTTGCTACTAACTATCAATTCTGATACCATTACACCTTTCGCCTCAGTGGGACCCCCTGTGAAGTCATTTAAAACCATGTTAGTCTTAATGAGATCTTTATCAGACTTACCTAGCTTTTTGCATGTAGTATAAGGCATTAGGTTGACAATTGCTTCTCTATCAACCAGCATCCTAGAGATCGGCTTGCTATTAATATAACCCTTCAAGTATAATGGCTTTAAATGCCGATGGTCTTCTTGTGGATTTTCAAAAACCACATCTTGTTCTCCTAGGTACAACAAGCAAAAGAATCTTTAGCAAACAAGGTGCTTATCTTGAACTTAGCTGGCAAGGTAAACAACATATTGATGTCCATCGGAGGTGGAGAATCATCTAAATCTACAACAGAATCTAAATCATAAGTTGAGTCAAATTCATCCTCAACCGGCTCCTTTTTTCTCCACTCCTGTTTAGCAATCTTGATCGGCCAGAGCTCGTTAAAGGCTTCATCTCTTTGTTTTTCCTGCTCAGCCTCCCTCATTTCGTGTGTTCTCAAGTGTTCTAGTCTTCTTTGTTGCGATCGGCTTAACCCATGAGGACACCATCTAGGCTTTGGCTCAATCGGCTCTCGTATCTTTCCCGCTGGATAGACCTTAGCCACAGAAATTGACCCCTCATCCGATCGTTTTTGCTCTTGAGTCATCCTGGAAATCTTTTCGTGGACCGATCCCCTATTGGTCTATTTTCCTCGATGGTCCTGTATTGGCTCGGATATCCTGTGTTTAGTTGACCGTTGCTCCCAGTAACCTTGGCATGGGTAATGCTCCATGGGAGAAGTTTATGGCAACGGCAATGTGTCGGGACCCGGATTTGCAAATCCAAAACTCTCTGTGTATACTGCACTAGTCCAAGACCACGCTAGTGCACACAGCGGAAACATAGATGAAATATCATTCCATACAATGAATTAACTAAGAAAAAGCGAATTATTATTAAAAAGAGCAAATGACCTTATGGTCAAGGTTCATATAACTATACCTTAATGGCTTAAGAAATAATTAAATTGTTGCAGCGGAAATAAGATAACTTGGGCCATTCGACATGCCACAGGCAATCGTTTGTGGAAATGCCTTCCTAGTCCACATAGTCTTCATAATATTCCTCCTCATGATATTCATTATTTCCTGGTCCTTCCTTTGCAATTGATCAACAAGGGCGTAAAGCCGTTAGTACAAAAAGTACTCAGCAAGCCATAGGGAAATAATGCAATATATTCATGAAGGCTTGACAAAGGATAGACATATGGTTCTTTTGCAGAAAGCAATAACTTGAATTGAAATACAATAAATACATTGAAAGCATATTGATGAAAAAGATAATGAATAATTGGTAAATCAATGGTAGACAATATGAACAGAATGGGGAGGCATCACCCTACACCATCTAAAACAAGTATCAAACCACTAAATTCAATAATATAACTTTAGACAACAAAACAACAGTGAACTCCCCGTTCACATCCCAACAATTCTACCATCCAACATTTCATGAAACACTCTATAGCTCATGTGAAATTTCTGGGCATGTCCATGACTGCGGACGCGGCTATTCGAATAGTTTTACACTCTGCAGAGCTTGTACTACTTTACCCATAAGACATGATCATCTCTTTGTGCAAGATCACTAACACACTTCCTTTGTTGTGTCGTAGAGAGATCATGACAAAGCCTTTACAATGCACTGTCTAAACTCGGTACTACCCGCTAAGGTTTCGCCCAGTAGGTCCCCCTCGTGCGCCTTGCGAATCTACCCGTCCATCCCGGAACCCACACCACCAATTAGCAGTACTCAAGGCTAGACATTGCAAATTATTCAGCTAGGTCTGTCCCATACTAGACTTGTGGTAGTACAGTTAGTCCCAGTTCAATGGCGTACAAGATTAAGTCCTTAAGATGTCTCAGGCAAGACATCCATGTCCCAATGTGCTAGAAAGCACCCCCTTTACTACACGATCACTTGCTTGAGGGAAAACATTTTGTGCAACCAAGACCAATGGCAAACCTTGCCATGGTACAACAAATTTTACAACAGTGGCTATCAGCCACAATTCAATATCTCAATAAGTCAAGATTAACATTATTCAACATGTGATATGAATCCCAACGTACAACTAAGCATGTCTAAGCATAACTACGATAACCCAGTGTTGGTAATATCATCATGTCCAACTAGTAATGAACCAACCTAGGATTAACAATGGATACATGGCATCTCAATAATCAAGGTGACATAATGACAACAAGGTATATAGCTATACCCATGAAATAATCATTGATACACAAATTGCATGCAATTGTATAAAACAAATTACTTTGCAAACATAGGATCAATATAATCAAAGATTATGACTTGTCTTGCTGATCTAGTGCTGAGTCTTGGTCTTCGAAGTCTCCGTTCGCTCCCTCGAGATTAGCGTCTACCGGAAAAGTAAGTAATTAATCCAAATAAATAATGAACAGAGACTCAAACAAGCTCAAAATTGAAAATAAATTTCTCTAAGAGGTAGATCTTGATTTTAGAACAATTTAGAAACTTGAATCACCTCAATCGAAGTTCGTATGAGAGAGAACGAGCTCCTAGAAAATTAAATTAGAGAACATAGAAAAAACAATTTTCTGGGATTATTTTTCTAAAGGAAAACTGGTTTATTGCGTCACTGCTAACATCACCGATGACGCGGCTGACACGTGGGCTCTGCGGCTGCTGATGCGGCACTGACGGCGGCTGAGGTGGACACTAACGCAGGATCGGATAGCGGAGAATCAAGGAAGTGGCGGTGAGGACGTTGTGTGATCTGGAGTGTGCACCACGAATCGGATGGCCACGGCTAGGCGAAATAGGTCGATGGCGAGGGCGGCAGTGCTATTTCGCCGGATGTGAGGAAGACGACACCACCGACGACGAATCAGGACCGGATCGACCGCAGCTTTGAGCAATCGGGAAGAGGGCTTTGTGGGCAATGCGAAGAAGCAAATAGTGTCCACGGAGACCAACCAGAGGCAGAGAACAAGGCGACAGAAGACTTCGGATACGACAGAGAACTCTGGCGAGGGCGCACGAAGCAACGAAGAGGTTCCGGGCGACGTGAAATAGGACGGCGGGTGCGGCGCAACAAGGAGAACCTCGGAGGGGGTGCAGAGCGGCATTTATAGCCCTCGAGAGGTGTGTCCGACCTAGACTCCAAGGCGATGACGCGGCTAGGGTTTCGGGCGATGAAGCGAGCGGTTGGGTTGGCTAGGTTGTGTGCGGGCGAACTGGGCCGAGAGAACGCGGGCATGGGGAGATGGGCCACCGAGCGGAGGTAGGCTGAGCTGGTCAATGGAAGATTCAGCCCGAGGTGGGTTTTAGCAAAATAAAAATAATTTTCAATTAAGAAAATTCCAAAATTTCAAATAAAAGCAAATAAATTCAAATAAATATCAGATAAATTAATAAAAATCTCTAGAAATACAAAAAAAATTCCTTAAAGCATAATAAACCCAACTACTAATTAAATCCAATTACGAAAAAAATCTCAAACCCAACTATGAAAAAATCTCAAAAAATACAGAAAAATCTTTTGTTTGATGAATATTTTAGTCAAATTAAATCCATTCATTAATACAAAATTCAAATTAAGCTTTGTTTAATTCAAGCAAAAATGCAAATGTTTCATTTTCAAATTCAAACATTCCAAAAGTCAAATTTTGGGATGTTACACAATGCTGCCCCCTCTCATAATAGAATTGCGAAAAAGGGCATCGTTGGTGAGCTCGTTCAAGGTTGTTAGGCCAATACATATTATCTGATCGACGAGCAGGATAGAGTGGCCTATGTAACATCCCAAAATTTGAGTTTGGAATGTTTAATAATTAAAATGAACCATTTGCATTTTCGCAAATAAACTAAAGCTTAATTTGAATTTTTCTTTAAGCAAAAGATTTAATTTGACTTAACTATACATCAAACAAAAGAATTTTTCTGTACTTTTTTGGGATTTTTTTAAATTTATTTGTTATTTATTCAGATTTATTTGAATTCCTTGTAATTTATTAATTCAAAAAAATTCATTTCCAAAATCTCCCTCAGGCCGAATCTACCCTGGCCCTTCCTATTCCCCACCTTGGCCATCCGAGCAGCCCAACGCCTCGCCCTGCCTCGTAGCCCAGCCAGCCGAAATCCTAGCCTTGCTACCATTGGATCTTGATCAGACGATGGAGGTTTGGCTATGTCGCCTGCACCGCGTAGTCCATTGGATGGACGACATGTGGACGGCTTAAATGCAGCCACATCGTGCCGTCGTCACCCAGTCAAACCCTAACTGCCTCCGATTTCCTTGCGCCGTACGCCGCATCGCCTCTTGGAGTCTGCCCTGTGCATGCCTCCCAAGATCTCTATTTAAGGAGCCACACCTCTTCTGAGGTTCCCCGTTTTGCACCTCACCCGAAGCCCTCCTCGCTGTTGTCGAGACCCTCCCGTTACTGCACAAGAGCTCACTAGAGTAACGCCACCACAACTGAGGTCTTCTCTACACCAGATCTTTGCTGTCGATCAGTCTCCGCCATCCTTGGTTACATCTTCGTGTTGCCCGCGCCACTCTTGCCCACATCCGCAGGGTTTTGCCCTCGATCTGGTCGAGTTTTGTCATCGATCGCACCTTATTCTTCGCTTCTAGCGAGACTTCACTACCGTTTGTTCACCAGAGTTGAGTTGTGACCCATGCTTGCGTGGCAGCACACATGTCTGCCGCATCATGTCTGCATGTGCGTCACCTGAACCCTAGTAGCACCGCGTGAGCCACTTTGCCCGGTCAGTAGCCAAGTCAACTGACACGTCAGCAATGATGTCAGCGGTGACATCATCCCTAACCTATGGTATGAACCCGATCCACCGTGGACCAAATCAGAGCCATGGACCTGGTCTATGGACCAAGGGCCCACCTGTCAGCCTCTAAATCGATTTTCAAAATTTATTTTATTTTAAAATTTTAGCGCTGATGTCGGCATGATGCAATAAATCGGTTTTTCTTTAGAAAAAGAATTCCATAAAATCTTTTTTTTCTATTTTCTCTGAATTTAATCTTTCGTTGGCCTGTTCTCTCTCATACAAGCTCCGATTGAGGCGATTCAAATTTCTAAATTTTTATAAAATCAAGCTCTACATTCAAGAGCCATTTATTTTCAATTTTGAGTTTATTTGAGTCTCTGTTTGTTATTTATTTGTATTCATTGCTTTCTTTTCCAGTAGATGCTAATTCTAAGGGAGCAAATGGATAATTTGAATATCAGGACTTAGTAGTAGATCAACAAGGCAAGTCATAACCTTTGATCATGTTGAACCTATATTTGCAAAAGTACTTTATTTTATACAATTGCATGCTATTTCTGTACAATGATTATTTGTTGGGAATAGATATATACCTAATTGACATTATGCCACCTTGATTATTGGAATGCAATGTATCCATTATTAACCCTAGGTTGGGACACTATTAGATGGACATGATCATATTACCAATATTGGATTATTATAGCTATGCTTAGACATGCTTAGTTGTACGATGGGATTCATATCACATGTTGAATAATGTTAATCTTGACTTAATGCGATATTGAATTGTGGTCAGTAGCCACTATTGTGAAATTTGTTGTACTATGGTAGGGTGTGTCAATGGTCTTGGTTATACAAAATAGTTTTCCCTCTGGCAAGTAATCGTGTAGTAAGGGGGGTGCCGCTAGCACATTTAGGATGTGGATGTCTTGCTTGAGATAACTTAAGGACATAATCTTGTGCACCATTGAATTGGGCATAATTGTACAAACACATGTCTGGTATGGGACAGATCTAGTTGATTAATTTGCAATATCTAAATTTGAGTACTGTCAGTTGGTGGTGTGGGTTCCGGGATGGACGGGTAGATTCACATGGCTCCAGATGGGTCCCTAAGGGGGTGAAACCATAGTAGGCAATACCAAGTTTAGACAGAGCATTGTAAAGGCTTTGTCATGATCTCTCTGCCGATACACCAAAGGAAGTGTGTTAATCGCATAGAAATAAGAGACGATCATGTCTTGTGGGTAAAGCAATACATCCTCTGTAGAGTATACAACTATTCGAATAGCCTTGTCCGCGGTCGAGGACATGCCCGTAAATTTCACATGAGGTATAGCTTGTTTCATAAAATGTTGGAAGGTGAATTGTTGGGATGTGAACGGAGAGTTCACTGTTGTTTTTGTTGTCTAAAGTTAACACTGAAGATTTTAGTGGTTTGATAATGGTTTTAGATGGTGTTGGGTGAAGCCTCACCAATCTGTTCATGTTATCTACCATTAATTTACCAATTATTTATTATCTCTTTCATAAGTATGCTTTCAATCTATTTACTGTATCTGAATTCAAGTTATTGCTTTCTGCAAAAGAACCATATGACTATCCTTCATCAAGCCTTGCATGAATATGTTGCATCATTTTCCTATGACCTGCTGAGTACTTTTTGTACTCACGGCTATAAGTCTTTGTTGATCAGTTGCCGAGGAAGGACCAAGAAATATAGAGTTCTATGAGGAGTACTATGAAGACTATGTGAACTAGGAAAGCGTTCCCCAGACTATTGCCTATAGCATGTCGAATGGCCCAAGTTATTTTATTTCCGCTGCAATAATTTATTTTTTTTCTTAAGCCCTTAATGCATAGTGGTGAAAACTTTGACCATAAGGTCCATTGATTAATTTAATAATAATTTGCTACTTCTTAGTTAATTCATTGTATGATATGGTATTTCATCTATGTTGCCATTGTGTGCACTAGCATTATCCTAGACTAGTGCAGTATACACAGAAGGTTTCGTATTCATAAATCCGGGTCCCGACAGCCTATCACTTCTCCTTTCATATTTCTCCAATAACTGGGATAAGGTTGGTTTTGGCTTATGAATCAGCTTCCATGTCGACGAAGTTCTGTCAGCCTTGTACCACTTGCCGATTTGAAGGTCACCCTTTGGCTTGATGGTTCGTGAATTTTTTCCTTCATGGTCAGTTTCTATTTGAATTATTCCAACTTTGATTTTCAGGGTCTCCCTAACGCTAGAGCTTGACTTTATGTCCACATAACGCACAACCTTTAACCCTGCATCTTATGTTGATCGAGCAGGGATTAGTGTCCAATTGCATAGTCGGCTCTTCTGCAAATTTTAGTCAACCATCTTCTATAGCCGATTGTATTTGCTGACGAAAAATATTGCAATCATTAGTATTATGAGAAAAAGAATGATGCCATTTGCAATACCTTTAGTTCTTAATTTCTTCGGCCGACGGTATAACATGACCTTCAGGAACCGATTATGTTTTCTTGCAGCAATAAATCAAAAATATTGTCACACTTCGATAAATCAAAAGCATATTTTACTTCTGATCGATTCTTGGTCGACTTAAGCCATGAACAAACGAAAGATTTCTTGGATCCTTTAACTCACTCGGCTATATTTATTTCGACCCCGTCGTTTTACGATGAATCACTTGAACCATATTCGACGAGATTAACTTTAGCTTTGTCCTTATCTTTGATATTATTATTTTTGATCTTATCGGTAAAAGTTCTATCAGTAAATCGGCCTTCTTGATCCCATACTCGATGTAGAAGATGACTTAAATCGGTGAACTCCTACCAGTCAAATTTCTCCTTTAGTTGGGGAATTAACAATTGGAAGACTAAATCGGCTAGCTAATTATAGGATAGGCAAAGCATTGATTTCTTACCTCTCTAAACCTTTTAATGTAATATGTGACCGATTCCCCGATCTTCTGTCGAGTAGAACTTAAGTTCAAAATTCTAAGCTCTAAACTTCCACAGAAAAAGTATTCATAGAATGGGCTTTTCAAATCGATTCAAGAGTTGACCGAATTTGGGGCAAGGTTGTGAACCATGTGAAAGCAGCCCCTGACAAAGATAACAGGGATAATTTCACCCTCAACCCATCGGTATGAGCTGCTTCACCACATTGTGCGATGAAATGTCCGATATGTTATAGAGTAGTGATGGAATCATGTCCCAAAAATTTTGCAAAATCGGGTACTTTTGTAACATCCAAAGAATTTTGCCTCAACTATTATTTTAGTGTCATTTGTGCATTTTGTATTTTTCTGGAATTTATTGGATTTTCCTGGAATTTATTTGAGTCTATTTCAAATAATGTATATTGACCTTTTGGGAAAACAAATTAAATACATATAAAGTTTTGCCAAAAATATTTTATTTGAATCCAGAATCAATGCATTTTTGAGAATTTTTTGGGATTTGTCCTGATATTTTTATAGCCTAAAATGAATTAAAATAATTTCTGTAATTGTTTTAAAAGTTAAATCAAGAAAAATACCAGTGAATAGTACTGGACCGGAGCCCACTGCTGTGCGCATGTGCGGCCCGTTTATTGTGCGGCCCGTTCGGCCTGTTACGATTAGGGTTAGGGTCGACCGTTAGATCTTCATCGCGTGGACTTCATGAAGCCACGTCGCAGCCTTGGCTGGACCGTTGGATCGCAAAAGGATGCGGGTGATTTGAAGATGAAGCCGGAAACCCTAGAGCCCATGAGCCGTCGGATCAAGATCGGAGGGTGAAGATTGAGCACCATTGTTTTAGGAAAGGATCAGATCGCATTCGTTGGTTATGGAAGGTGCGGATCAGATCGTATCGCATTCGGGGAATCTTGTCCGTTCATCGTAGATCGGACGGACCGCAGTCGTCGTCTTCGATTCGGTTTCCGAATCCGCCACCGATTAGCCACCGCCGTGTGATTTAGGGTTGCCTTTTCCGTACGCACGACGAGGCTATTTAAGACGCAGCCCACACCCTGAGAATCGTCGTTCCTTTGTGCATCCGTAGCCCTAGCTACCGTCGTTGTGCCACGCCCTTCGTTCGCTAGAGCTCGCCGGAGTTTCCCAAAGCGTCGCCGTTCGTCTTCTTCATTTTGCGCCGCCGTTGAGACGTCTTCCACTGCACCAGTTCTAGATCCAGACTCGTCGCATCAAGCCGCGTCGGAGCCGCCACTTCATCACGTCGGAGTCGCGCCGAAACGCCATTCTGGTGGTCTTCTTCCTCGCGTCCGATGAAGCTGTGCCGCCGTGCTGCCATCTACGCCTCGGAGCTTTGCTCAGCCGTCGGATCTCCGTTGAACCACCAAGGTCGCGCCGCGTCATCATCTTCAAAAGTAAATGCCACCGGTAAGATTAGCCGTCGGATCTAAATCTAGCCATTATGTTTTTTCCGCGTAGGTGTAGGTCGGTGACCGTTGGATCGTTGCGCGGATGAGTGACGCGTGGTGGTGTGGGAACCGAAGCTTCGTGCGCCGGGTGCACGGTAGACAAATGCTGTGCCATGGACGCTGTTCATAGACTGAGCGATGTGGCTCAATCTGGTTGGTCCACGTGTCGCGATGATGTCATTCTGACATCAGCCAGTCCATGAGCACAGTACCTCGAGTCCACGGTGGACCAGTGAAGTTTCGTGGACCGAGTCCATGTGCCGAAGCCACGTGTCGGCCTCTGGTTGGTCTACGTGTCGCTTGCGCAATAATGCGGTTTTTCTTTATAAAAATAATTCAGGAAATTCGGAATTTCTATTTTCTGTATTTCCAGAATTTATTCAAACTTTGAATAGCTATAACTTTTGCATATGAACTCGGATTTGGGTGATCCAAATTTCTAAAAATTTGAAACATCAAGATCTATTTAATGGTGAATTTTATTTTATTTTTGGAGTTTTTTACTCTCTGTGTTGGTGTTTAATTGCTATTATTGCCTCGATTCGCGTAGATGTTGCTTTGTTCGATAATCCGGAAGAGAATTCGTCGCTTCAAGACCCAAGTCCAGAGAAGGATCAGAACCTATTCGAAGGCAAATTGGGCTTTGATCATGTTGTACCTAGTTTTACAAATTCGCTATATTGTCTTTAAACTATTGCATGATATTTCATAAGTACAAATAGTTTCGATTACTTTGGGATCTAGCTATTATGCCTAGTTGAGTTGTACCCTACCTTGTCAATTGTATGCCATAATCTAATTGTCACCCTAGGATGGTTAAATTACTAGTTGATTATTATTTAACAATCAACATGGGTTGGTAGAATGTGTTAGTTTGCTTAGCTGTGCCACGTATTTGTCACACACGGGGAATGTTGAAGGTTAATCTTGACTAATGAAATATGGAACCATGTTATGAACTTGTGTGTCAAGTGTGGTCACATACTGAGGTCGAGTTGTAGTGGCGGGGAGGTCACACAACAAGATTGAATTGTTGATGGCACGTGGTGCTTGGTAATCAACTGGGTTGGCAACAATTTAGATTGGGGCAAGTGGCGAGGGGCAGTGTGCCAAGGTGGGCCAGGAATGGCATGAGTATGTGGAAGTCTTGCCTTAATCACCCTAAGGACTTAACCTTGCAAGCCTTTGACCTGAGTCTTTCTTGCAACCACATGTCTGGAATGTGACAGCCTAGCTAATTAATTTGTGATTTCCAGATTTCGGTACTGTCGTGGTGATTAGTGAGTCCCGGGTTTATGGATTAACTCACATGGCGCAAGAGGGGGCCCTGTTGTGGTTTAGCCCTTCAGTGTTGAAACTTTAGCGAGCAGTACTGGGTCTAGGTGGAGCATTTGTATTGTTTGATTGTATCGTGTGGGTAAAGTGAATAACCTCAGCAGAGTGTATAATCTATTCGAATAGCCATGCTCGCGGTATTGAGCAATGCTCGGAAATTACAATCAAGAGTTAAACTTTTATTTAATAAAACCTGGAGGGGATGTCGGTTCACCATTGGAATTTGGAAAATGATTAGAAGTTAAACAATGTTACTTGAGAAATGTTACAAGTTACTAATATTGATAGTTGTTTTACCGCTTTCAATCTAATTACTTTATTTTTTATTAAATACTGCTTTACTGCAAATTAGCCTTGTTAGCCATTCCTTTGGAACAAACCTTGCATATAGTTATGGTAGAATTGCATATTGTGCACAACTTGTTGAGTGCTTTATGTACTCACCCCAACAACAATAACCTCATAGGATGAGGGCGCTATCCTTGTAGTGGAGGAGGAGTTCCACGATGATGCGAATGCTTAGGGTTCGAATCTCGTCAGTTGCCTGTGGTGAACTGAGAGCTGCTACATTTATTTTTATTTCCGCTGCTGCATGTTTCTATTTCTTAGTCTAAGCCCTGCGTGGCAATAATCATGTAAGTCACAATAGTTATTACTAAATAATGGAACTATTATCTTATTCCGCCGTGTATGATTGTGATAACATTTATGTTGAGACTGTGTGCACTAGCGTGATCCTGGACTAGTGCGATATACACAGAGGGTCCGGATTTGCACGTTCGGGTCCCGACAGAGGTGGTATCAGAGCCATACTGACCATAGGTCTTGGCCCTAGGTAGTCTGGTTAGGAGAATCCAAATACTATTTTCTAAAAAGCAAAAATAAATGGTGTAATAAGAAACTCTTGATTCATCCGGTTCTTTCACTCTCGCCTTGCTAAAAATACAATTTTCTCGTTGCCGCTCTAAGTGGGGGTCTTGTGGAATATATGGAACCAGGTACCTTCATGATAGGCGCAGCATCACTTGACGAGACGACAGGCCCAATTAGAAGGCCCAAAGGATAAGTTCCCCACCAAGCTATAT
This sequence comes from Otatea glauca, assembly GCA_036346275.1. Taxonomy (NCBI): domain Eukaryota; kingdom Viridiplantae; phylum Streptophyta; class Magnoliopsida; order Poales; family Poaceae; genus Otatea; species Otatea glauca. Next base: position 19,601,309 of record CM070720.1, read on the forward strand.
TGCCCTACGGAAGGGGGTACATCCTATAGACAGTTGAATATGTATTTAGATATAAAAGATACGGTTGTAATTCGAGTCGTTAATAGGGTAGATAAAGATATAAACTCTATCCCGTAACTGACTAGAATCTTATAACCAATCGGAATCTCATAGACCGATCAGGACTCTGTAAGCCACGCCACCCCCATTATATAAGGGAGAGGGCGGGCAACAATAGAGGAATCGAGCAATCACCTCAACACAACACACATCGCATACCGCCCAGAGCACATTGCGCTTTGAGCAACCTTAGATCCAAGGGATCCATATAATCCAAGAATACAGGATTAGGCTATTACCTCCACCGTCGAGGGTCTGAACCTGTCTAAACCCTCGTCTTGTGTGACCTTCGAGTTTGAGATCAAGTGCCTGCCCCATAAATTTATTGCCGACTACAAAAGTCGACAGTTGGCGCGCAAGGTAGGGGAAGCGCTATAATATTTTCCCTGCACTGATGGCAAAGAATCAATAAATCATCGCCACCTTCATTTCGCCAGCTTTCGCCGAAGCTTGACTTCGTCGCAGATGCGCGCGGAGAACTTGTTCGCCTAGACCTAAACCAGATCCAATCTGGTAGTGTTCAGGTAGATCCATCTCAGGTATGTCGCTTTGACTCAGCTAGTAAACCAGTCGGCGTCACTGGAATTTGTTGCGATCTACGTGGCATCTTCGCGATAGAAGAACAGAAGACCGATCTCCAGCGCTAGCAAGAGACTCAAGAAGCTGCGGAGGAAGAACATCTTCTTTGTAAGGGAAAGGAGGTACCGATGTGATCGCTTCGATCTTGCGGCCGCCATGTCTGCGAGGACATCCTGTAGTTCAGGTTGGGAGACCAAGCTGTCTTCCATACACCGCTGCAGAACGTTGTCGCCTCTAAGATGCTTCTTGATACACTGGATCCAATGATTGCGTCTGATAGCCCGTCAGCCCCGATCGTGGCCTAGATCAAGGCCATGGTGATGGCGGCAGCGATTCAGCAGAATCAAGAAAGATCGAAAGGGGAAGCACACTCATGCTCCCATGCGGCTACTCGTGTCGCTAGTAGTCGAACTGCAACTAGTCGGAATACCGGCAGTCGGCGCCTCACACCACCAGTCAGAGACGCCCGCCGAATTCTCAACCGCGACCTCCGCCAAGACATCACCGCCAGACGGCAAGAGCGGGACGAGGAAGAACGACGCGGGCGCCGCGATGACTTCGAGCGTTTCGGCACCGACCACGATCGACGAAGTGATCGAAGGTACGACGACTACGACAACCACAGAGACCATCATCGCTGGGGTCAGAATAGCGATGATCATCGAGTCATGGACTCGCCGCACCGAACTCCACCCCGACGCGTTGAAGACAATCGCCGAGCCGGAGCCTCGCCACGCCGATCCCCCCTCATCATGATGAGAGATCCATTAATGGGATCTGAGCGTTCACTTCTCGGCTACGCCGAGTGGTATGGTCCAAAGGTTTCAACCCTAAGGGCATCGTTAAGTTTGACGGGGAGTGAGATCCGGAAGCTTGGCTGCAGGTCTATGCCCTGGCAGTTAAAGCGACCGGGGGCAACCAGAATGTGATGGCGAATTATCTGCCAGTTAATCTCACCCCCTCGACTTAAGCATGGCTCACAGGACTTCCTGCGAACTCGGTGGACTCCTGGAGCGATCTTTGCGATCAATTCATTGCGAACTTCTACGTAACCTACAAGAGGCCTGGCACCCCGTGGGACCTATACCAGCTTCACCAGAGGAAGGACGAGATGCTAAGAGATTTTATCCGGCGTTTCATGCAGAAGAAGAACACCATCATGGACCTATCTAACGATGTGGTGGTGGCAGCCTTTCAGAAAGGGGTAAGTGATCCTGATCTAATCAAGAAAATATCCAGGAAACCTTCGGCCTCAGTAAAGGAAATGTTCGCGTTGGCCGAACGCTATGCCACGGCCTCAGATGCCCTGGCCGAGCGCCAAGAAGACCGCCCACAACAGAAAAGCAAAGGCGACAAGGCCGAGTCCTCCAAGCACAAAGATAAGAAACGGAAAGGCGAGGAGCTAGTTGTGGTAACAGAATGCAACCGGCCCCGAGTCACACGGAGAGAGGCACCCAATTATAATGCTGATATGGATGCGATCTGTCCTTTTCACCCCAAGGGAAAGCACGCCGCCAAGGACTGCTTCACCCTGAAGCGTTTTACGCGGGAGAGCAACAAGCAGCCGGCTCCAGCGAAGGATGAGGCGGCCAAGAAGAAAGACCTTCCAGACAAGGATGAGGCTTCCAGTGAAGGATGAACTACATATACGGGGGCTCCACCGGATACGAGTCCATGTGGAAGCAAAAGCTTACCGCTCGGGAGATCAATGCGGTGGAACCAGCAATCCCCCAGTACATAAAATGGTCTGAGGTCCCGATCACCTTCGATCGCTCGGATCACCCCAATCGGGTTCTACATCTGGGTAAGTTCCCTCTGGTGCTCGACCCTGTCATTCGCAATGTAAAGCTCAAGAAAGTATTGATTGACGGAGGAAGTGGACTCAACGTCCTGTTCGCCAAGACCTTCAACGACATGAACATCCCCCGCTCTGAGCTAAGGCCAAGCTCACAGCCGTTCTACGGGGTAATCCCTGGGGCGTCTTCCTTTCCACTCGGGCAAATTTCTTTGTCCGTTACTTTCGGCACCAAAGACAACTACTAGATCGATTACATAAATTTTGAGGTAGCAGATTTCGAGACGGCGTATCACGCCATGTTGGGAAGGCCCGGACTAGCTCTGTTCATGGCCGTCCCGCACTACACCTACTTGATGATGAAGATGCCGGGACCCAGAAGCGTCATCACGGTTCGCAGCGACATCAAGCGGTCTCTGGAGTGCGACCGAGAAAACCACGAACTTGCTGAGCTGCAAGAGGCAACCGGCGAGGGGAAGAACATCCAGACAGAGGCGGCCACGTTGTAGGAAGAAGGCGACATCCCGTCCAAGAAGCAGGCCACGTCAGGGATGAAGCCCAGCGAAGGAACCAAGAGAATCATCCTTGACCCGTCCGACCCATCCAAGACGACTCTGGTCGGGACAGGGCTCGAGGGTAAATAGGAAGGCGCACTCGTCACCTTCCTCCAGGCTAACAAGGACATCTTTCCCTGGAAACCATCCGACATGCCGGGTATTCCTAGGGAGATGATCGAGCATTCTCTGCACGTCAACGAAAAGGCAAAGCCAATCAATCAAAGGCTTCGATAGTTCGCTCCAGATCGCCGAAACGCCATCAAGCAGGAGATCACCAAGCTTTTAGCTGCAGGTTTTATTAAAGAAGTATATCATCCAGATTGGCTGGCAAACCCTGTACTAGTTCAAAAGAAGAATAAAACATGGTGCATGTGCACTGACTATACTGATCTCAACAAAGCATGTCCGAAGGATCAGTTCGGGTTACCTTAGATTGATCAAGTGGTTGATTCAACCGCCGGGTGCGAGATCCTGAGTTTCCTTGATGCCTACTCAGGGTACCACCAGATTCGCCTAAAGGCGGAAGATTATATCAAGACTTCGTTCATCACGCCCTTTGGGGCATTTTGCTATACCACAATGGCATTCAGATTGAAAAATGCTGGAGCGACATATCAACGCGCGATACAGCGATGTTTTCACGCCTAGCTCGGACACAATATAGAGGCATACGTGGATGATGTCATGGGGAAGACTCGGGAGAGGAAGGACCTTATCACTGACTTGACCGAGACGTTCGAGAGTTTAAGGGCTTTCAGCATGAAGCTTAATCCCGAGAAGTGTGTTTTCAGAGTATCCTCGGAAAAACTTCTCGGGTTCATCATATCCCAACGAGGCATTGAGGCCAACCCAGAGAAGATCAGGGCCATATCAAATATGGAACCGCCGACTTGCCAAAAGGATGTCCAGAAGCTTACAGGATGCATGGCAAGACTCGCGTGTTTATTTCCGGCTGTGGTATGCGAGGTATGCCCTTTTTTAAACTCCTCAAGAAGCAGGACAAGTTCCAATGGACGCCAGAGGCACAACAACCGTTTGAAGATTTGAAGACCTTCTTAATGACGCCCCCGGTCTTGGTTTCGCTGATGCCAGAGGAACCTCTCCTACTTTACATCACGGCAACGACTCATGTAGTCAGCGCTGCGATCATCGTAGAAAGGGAGGAGCCGGGCCACGTGCAGAAGATCCAACACCCGGTCTACCTCGTCAGCGAGGTCCTGAGTGAATCTAAGGTGCGGAATCCACAAGTGCAGAAATTATTATATGACGTACTACTTACATCTCGCAAGCTCAAGCACTACATCAAAGAACATATTGTTTCGGTGGTCACCTCCTTCCCAATAGGAGATATTCTCCACAACTAGGAGGCCACTGGAAAATTGCAAAATGGGCAGTCAAGCTTAGAGCTTTTGATATCCTTTTTAAGCCTCGCACAACCATCAAGTCTCAAGCGCTCGCCGACTTCACTGCCGAGTGGACAGAACTTCAAAACCCGACGGTCATCAAGGAACTCGAGTATTGGACGATGTACTTCGACGGTTCCCTCATGCTCAGCAGTGCGGGGGCTGGTATAGTGCTCATATCACCAAGTGGAGAACGGTTGAGGTACGTCCTGCAAATACTTTTTCCCGCATCAAACAACGCCGCCGAGTACGAGGCACTCATCCATTGGCTCCGCATTGCCATATCACTCGAAATCCGACGTTTGATGGTTCGTAGAGATTCAATGCTCGTGGTCAATCAAGTACAAAAAGAATGGTCCTGCATCGAAGACAACATGGCTGCCTACTGCCAGGAGGTACGCAAGCTGGAAGGCAACTTTGATGGCCTGGAACTTGTTCATGTGCTCTGCCGGGACAATGAAGCAGCCGATGAGCTAGCAAAAATGGGATCCTGCCGGTCTATAGTGCTCGTGGGAGTATTCATCGAAGAAATTCATAAGCCCACGATTAGCACTCGGTCAAAGCTGGACGCCCCAGCGGAGAAGAACGTTGAAACTGAAGTCCTAGTCATTACCCCCGATTGGACAGCTCTATATCTGGACTATTTGACGAAGCACGAACTACCTGAAGACCGCGTGCAAGCCGAACGAATAATGCGCCAAAGCAAGAGCTATGTGGTGATCAGAAAAGAACTCTATCGCAAGAGCTCCTCTGGTGTACTACGACGGTGCATATCAGAACAAGAAGGAAGAGATCTTCTCAAGGAAATCCACTCGGGAGTTTGTGGAAATCATACGGCATCATCAACCCTAGTTGGCAAGGCTTATCGTCAAGGATTTTTGTAGCCGACTGCCGTCATTGTTGCGAAGGACATCGTCCGGACATGCGAAGGATGTCAGTTCTTTGCGCGACAAATGAACAAACCGGCACAGGAACTACAAACCATCCCAATCACCTGGCCATTTGAGGCCTGGGGGCTCGATATGGTGGGACCTCTGAAGAAGGCTCAAGGTGGTTATACTCATCTCTTCGTGGCCGTCGATAAATTTACCAAATGGATTGAGGCCAAGCCAGTCGCCACAATCACGGCTACAAAGGCCAAAGAATTCTTCCATGAAATCGTGGTTAGATTCGGCGTACCAAACCGGATCATCACGAATAATGGCACCCAATTCGTGAGGCGTATATTTCAAGACCGTGCGCGAACTCGACATAAAAATCGCCGCGCCAAGAGCGCACTCAAGTAATGGGCAGGTTGAGCGAGCCAATGGCATGGTTTTACAAGGCCTAAAGGCAAGGATTTTCTATCGTTTCAAACCATACGCCACTTAGTGGGTCAAAGAATTACCTTCGGTACTCCAGGGGCTGTGAACTACCCCCAGTAGAGCAACCGGGCAGTCACCTTTCTTCCTGGTGTATGGCTCAGAGGCGGTCCTCCCCATCGAGTTAGAATTCGGACCCCCGCGGGTTCGGAGCTATGAAGAAGCCGCTTCGGAAGAGAGCCAGCTAGAAGACCTTGACTGACTGGAAGAAGCCAGGGATGTCGCAACAATTCAGTCGGCGAAATATCTTCAGGGCTTACGTCGCTATCACGGACGCAATATAAGGAGCCACGCGTTCTCCAAAAGAGATCTGGTCCTTAGAAAGAATCAGAAGTGTGAGCATAAGCTCTCCCCAAGGTGGGAAGGCCCTTATGTCATCGATGAGGTGATACGCCCTGGGGCTTATAAGCTAAAGCTTGAAGACGGCACAACTATCAGCAACACATGGAACATAGAATAGCTACGTCGTTTTTTCACTTGAACTTGGTAATTCAATAGTTCCTTTATGAATGAATGTTCGCTCTTAAAGTTATTTTCGTTTTATCTTGTTGTGTTTTATGCGTCTGAGTGCTTTTCTCCTACGATCTTAAGACTCTGAGACATGCGACATGAACCATGCCTTAGAGCCTGGGGGCTGGACTAGTCAGATATGATACGTCAAAAAACCACTCAGATGGCCTCATTAAGCATAATAGCATTTCTAAAAAAGAAGACTTGCAGGGCCAAAGAAACATTTTTATAAATTTCGTTTACAGCTCCAGAGTTTCTACAACGGTCGTAGAGGCATCCTTGACTTTCCCCCAAAGCTCGGCGGCCCGATCTTTATCCACATTGTAGGCGTAGCCGTCCTTAATAGCTTCAAGATCCACTCGGGGATAGAGCGACTTAGTGATCGCTAGAGCCTGGCTAGCACCGTTGGTCGCCGTCTCCTTCAGGAGTATCTTGAGCTCCTTGGGGGCTTCCTGCAGCTGGGAGATAACCTGGTCCCTACTGAGCGGCCTCTCACCTCCGGGATGAAGCAAGCTTAGTAATGCCTCCGGGGCTTCGCAAAGCTTTGTACAAGACGCTTCGAGGGCTTCAACCTTCTCGTTAAAAACGGCGTATTGCGCCCGTGTCTTGAATTTATAATCTGCAAGACAGAGTATTAAGAGGTACCAAGAAGGCAATGAAGGCATGGGAGGGCCAAGATGCTGATCGTACCTTCTAGCTCCTTCTCCGACTTCGATTTGGAGACCTCCGAAGCTTTATGTTGCTCCTGGAGCTTTACAAAAGCAGAGTCTCGAGCTGACACGAAGATAAGAAGATAAAAAAAAATAGACGATTAAAAGAGAACTCGGGGTGGTCCAGGAAATATTTACCTCGAAGGGAGCCAACGACGTCTAACTTCTCCTGCCGCAGAGATTTCTGCTCTTCCCGCAACGCCTGGACCTCTGATCGAAGAGCTCGCAGCTCGGCTGCATGTCCACTTGACTCGCTCCATTCGGTCGATATTCTGGCGCGGCCCGACCTCCAGAGCATCTTCCGAGGTACTTGACTTCTTTTCGAGCGCCCCCATTTCTGAAACCATTACAGGAAAGGGTGACTACATGCTAACTGACATAAGCAAGAAGACGGCGAGTGTAGAGAAAATTTTACCCGGGCCAGACATGCACAAGCGGTGGCATGACTGTAAAAGTCGTTCCTCTCTCTCTCCTCCTTCGAGTCGTCCAGGAGCTTCAAGCCGTCCTCCTCATCAACCCACGCAGCTTGCATTATGAGCTGGGGGCGACCAGGTGTCGACGGAACCTGGGAGATCTCTTCGACATCGGGGGATGGACAGGAGACGGGCTCCTGAGCAACAGGGCCCGATGCCGAAGCACGAGGAGTCAGTGAGGGCGGCTGGGGCTCGGAAGGCGCTCCTGTGTCCCCGGATGAGGCCCCCTCAACCAAGACAGGAACGTCCTGGGCCCAGCCTCTTCAGGGGCCCTAGACGGTGTCGTGACAGGAACATCATACGAAGGATTCCTACAAGAAGAATGACCAGTGATTAAGCTGGCAAAATTGCGTCAAATAAAGAGTCGACAGGATAACCAACCTGTCGGACTTCTCTATTTTTATTGGAGGCTTCTTCAGGGGAACGGGGCCACTCCCAGAGGTACCACTCGAGGCGCTACCAGCTGGAACCCCGGGCTCCTCCCGACTGCCCGAGTCTCTCTGAATAGGACTCGGCTGCACCGCGGGCTCGTGGGGGAGAGGATCTGAAGGCATCGGAGCTCGTGCTGGCGGATCCCGGATCTTGGGACCACCAGTCGGGCATCGGGGCTACGCAGGGTCTTGGCAACCTTTTTCTTCCCCTTCTTGGCGGCAGGGTCTCCAGCCGGGGAGCTCGCAGGACATTTAAAGGGAGCACCCTTATGAACGGGCATCTCCGGGAGTGGCGCATCGCTAAAGAAAGCCAACAGATCCTAAAATGGGGCATTATACTGTTAAAAGACATTCAGAGAACAATGTCAGAATCTGTCAGCTAAACTTGCTTACCTCAGGAGGAGGATGTGATGCGGTGAAGGATTTCGGGCATCTGATGGTGGATATATCGACACTCGGCATAAAGAATTCGCCTACCCGAGCACATACTTGCTCCTTCGTCAATGTTTCGGGCAGTTCCCGGGTCGGATCATCCTTTCCTTCAAATGCGTACCCTAGATGGACTCGCTCCTTCAGTGGCTGTACCCAGCGAGCAACAAAATGAAGAGCCAGGCCGACTCCCGTCAAGCCGTCTTCTTTTAACTTCTCAATCAACGCCAGAAGATCATACACCTGGTCCATGTCGGCATCATTGGGGGTAGATATCCAAGAAAGGGACACCGTAGGCTGGCGCCCGACAAAAGAGGGAAGAGCAGGTTTAAGGTTGGTATAGTAAAACCATTCTTGGTGCTAGCCTTTGTTGGAGGTTTTGAAGGGAATAGCAAAGTAATTTTTCTTCAAACCCTCCCGCAACTGGAATCCAGCTCCCCCAATTACCTTGGGGTCGCTCTTGGAGGGATAAGGCTACAGAAGATAAAAATGGCGAAAAAGATTGAAATGGGGGCGGATGCCTAAGAAAGCCTCGCAGAGGTGAACAAAAAGGGAGATCTGAAGGATAGAGTTGGGGTTCAAGTTCACCAACTCAATTTCGTAGAAGAAGAGAAGATCACGAAGAAAGGCGCAGCAGGAAGGCCCAGCTCGCAATAGAAGAAGGATTCAAATACCACAATTTCTTCGGAATGGGGGATTGGGATGGATTCACCTGCGGTCGGCCGTGCAGAGATCAAGGTCAGGTCAGGAAGAATCCCGTCATTCACCATGGCTTGCAACCGCTCCTCCGTCGTGATCGAGGTGGTCCAATCTTGAGGCAAAGGCTGCGAGGAGGCATTCTTGGAAGATTGAGAAGACATTTTTGGAGGGAAAGATCAACAACGGCACAAGGATGCAATCGCAACAAGCAGTTAACCCTAGCGGTGGAGAAGGCGGAGAGACAAAGGAAGCAGAAGAGGCAGGAATGCGCGATGGGAAAAATGAACCGTAGGCTTAGTCTTTAAAAGGGGGGAAAATCAGGTTTTCGCCAAGACGGCGGGAAAAAGATTGCGGAACCCTAGCCCTACTCAGGCTTCATAATGATTTGCTAGCTCAAGGCCCCGACATACAGAGGCAGTTATGGTTTGACCAAGTCATGTTTGGGACACATTACTCCCCACGATGGGATGTTTAACCACTTATCGAACTAAGCGAGACGTGGGTGTCCTCCAGTCCGGATTAAAAATATCTTCTTGTGATATGCCCCATGTTGGGTCACTAGGTGGTTACCGCATGACGGAATCATATATCACGAGTTGAGCTTAAACGGGCACGAATCCAATGGTATGCTCTATGAGGGTCGAAAAGCTGTGCGTCGTAATAAACGAAGTACGGATACCATTCGGATGAACCTCGATATGTCCCAAGTTGGACAGAGCTGTATCCTACGCCAGTCGGATACAGGTATCACTCGGCCATGAGCTGAGAAAATCTCGATACGCTCCAAGTTGAGCCTAAGATGTATCCTACACCAGTCGGATATGGGTATCACTCGGCTAAGAGCCACGTAATCATGATACGCTCTAAGTTGAGCCTAAGCTATATCCTACGGCAGTCGGATATGGGTGTCACTCGGCCAAGAGCCACGTATGTATAGTACACTCCAAGTTGAGCCTAAGCTATATCCTACACCAGTCGGATATAGGTGTCACTCGGCCATGAGCCAAGAAAACCTTGATATATCCCAAGTTGGACCAGAGCTGTATCCTACACCAGTCGGATATGGGTATCACTCGGCCAAGAGCCGCGCAAGTCTTAATATGTCCTACATCTGACCTAAGGTATATCCTACGTCAGTCGGGTACGAATATCACTTGACCGAGGAACCATGCAAGCTTCGATATGCCCCAAGCTGGGTTCAAGCTACGTCTAAATGACAATCATCGAAAAATGCTTGGAAAAGGTACTTCTTTATTTATATATAAAGTTCACCGGGCATTATGCCCGGGAAAGTATTACATTTACAGGGCTCTAAACTTCTCCCTGGCGTACGCGGCCAAGCGCCTCCACAAGAGCCTCCCTAGCCTTGTAGAGGACGGGGAAGATCTCCAGGAAGGTGTCGATGGCGGTGCGGTCGAGGGTGACTGCCTTATCTTCCGCCTGCTCCGCCATGGCAATGTCAAAGAGCACCCATAATTCAGCGAGCGTAGGACTCTGGCTGGCCATGCGATCCCTCGTAAAGAAGATGGAGTTTGGTGCAAGAAAATGGACAACTAAGCGCGAGAAGATAAATTCTGAAAGCTCTAGTTCACCTTTTATAGCTGATACGGCAAGGATGGAGTAAATGCATCAAAAGCCGAGGAGACTTGGAGTTAATATAGTTTCGAAGGCCAAAGAGACTTTCGGAAATTTGGTTTACACAGAAAACCAAAGCAGCCTTGAAGACTATCCAGTATTAATCTGCAAAGAGAAAATATCTAAAGGTTTCGCTTCGAACGATAAGAGGTATCTAATCCACATCTGAAAAATGGGTTAGATTCATGAAGTCACCCACAATAAACCTGCCAGACAGAAGATTATAATAAAAAAACGGGGGTTATATTCGAGTCCTTCATAATCCCCTTGCTGCAAAGAAAAGCGCTCAAATCAAAAGAAAAATCAGTCGGAGGTTTACGCTGGAAGCTAGAGATGTTGATCCAGAATCAAGGCCCGGATAAAAATGTAGCAGTCGGATCATGAATCACTCGAGGGCTACTGTGGAATATATGGAACCAGGTACCTTCATGACAGGCCCAACGTCACTTGAGGAGACGACAGGCCCAATTAGAAGGCCCAAAGGATAAGTTCCCCGCCAAGCTATATTGCCGTACGGAAGGGGGTACATCCTATAGACAGTTGAATATGTATTTAGATATAAAATATACGGTTGTAATCCGAGTCGTTAATAGGGTAGATAAAGATGTAAACTCTATCCTGTAACCGACTAGAATCTTATAACCGATCGAAATCTCTTAGACCGATCAGGACTCTATAAGCCGCGCCACCCCCATTATAGAAAGGAGAGGGCGGGCAACAACAGAGGCATCGAGCAATCACCTCAACACAACACACATTGCATACCGCCCAGAGCACATTGCGCTTTGAGCAACCTTAGATCCAAGAGATCCATATAATCCCAGCATACAGGATTAGGGTATTACCTCCACCATCGAGGGCCTGAACCTGTCTAAACCCTCGTCTTGTGTGACCTTCGAGTTTGAGATCTAGCGCCTACCCCATAAATTTAGTGCCGACTACAAAAGTCGACAGGTCTCACTCAAGTCCTTTTTGAGCAGATGCTGATCCACCAGGCTTCTGGAGAGAGAGAAGGCGACTATGCAATGGAGCTGTGGAGAGTTCTTCAGGTGCTTGGAGGTTTCTCTCGTCCACTTTACCAGAGGAGTAGCTAGACAGTCAACGGAGTGGAGCGAGGGTTCATCTCCATGCTGATCATCTATGCTCAGGAGAACGAGGAAGCCAGCAGGCCGGTCTACATCACCGTGAGGAGGTCTTTGTATGATGTTGGGGTCCAGGAGGCTGCTCGACTTGCTCTTCGCCGCGTCTGCTACGACTACGTCGACGAGCTTCACGACTTAGTGTTCAGGCTTCACCCAACTATGCGAGCATCCCGGCGTTAGCGGATCATGGAGGAGGAGTGTGCTACTGTAGTGCACCTTGCTGAGTTCATGCTTGCCCAGGAGGAGCACATGAGGGATACCGCGCAGGAGCTGGAGATGGTGTATGAGGCGTTGAGGGTGATGGAGAAGGAGCTTCAGAAGACCCGTGCTGTAGCCGCTGAGGTGATCGGGGAGCTAGAGGAGGCTTTGCAGGAAGATGAAGACCAAGTGGCTTATGTGACCCTGGAAGCTCAAGAGCTAGCCAAGGAGGATCTAGAAGAGCGAGAGATGGAGCCAGAGGAGCATGATGTGCATGTTGTCGCAGATGAGCTGGCAGCAGTCATCAGGATAGGTTTGCGCCCATGCCAGCCCACCCACTGGTGTATGTGCCGGGTCAGCCTCAGCCTGAGTGTCTGGATGAGTGAAAGAGAGAGTCTTAGAGTGGGGTTGAGACTCAAGTGTTGAGTCGCGTCTTTAAGTTAGCCTTTACCTTTTAGTAGACGTTAAGGTTGCTTGTTAGTTTGTTTTTTCATGTTTGCTGAGTGTGCAGTATGTGTTGCGAAGCCCTTAGGCGCTGTAAGCACCCATACCAAATATTAATAAAGAATAATTAAGTTTGGGTTTAACCTGTTTTCCCCGCTTAGACATTCTTGTATCTCATCTATGCTGTATCTATCTTTCCTAACCTAAGAAGCAATCAGCAGATGGTGAACACTCGTGGCAACAATGGAGCATCGGGAAGTGGAACCCACCCTCAAAATGTTGGAGGCAACCCTCAACCTTCACCGCCGATGGATATGCAAAATTTGGGAGCATTTCTCGCCGCTCAGACGCAACTAATGCAGGCAATGATGCAACAAATGACCAACATGGCTGCAACCAACAATAATCCTATCACTCAGAATCAAAATGGTGGGTCCTGTCCTTACTCAAAGTTAGCATATTTCATGAGGACACGACCGCCAACATTCTCGGGAAATGTTAACCCTTTGGAAGCGGATGATTGGATTAGAACTATTGAAAGGAAGTTGAACATCACTCAATGTGAAGGGAACAAGAAGGTTCTTTACGCTTCTCACCAGTTAGAAGGTACTGCATCAGAATGGTGGGAGAATTACTGTGCCGCTCATGAGGCACCAATGGAGATCACTTGGGAAGAGTTTACAACCGCTTTCCGCCAGTATCATGTACCTGAGGGAATGATGGACCTGGAGAAGGAAGAATTCAGGGCTCCCAAGCAAGGAGGTCAGCCAGTGGTCGAATACTTGAATAAGTTCGCCCAGTTAGCTCGCTATACCCCTGAAGACGTAGCGACAGATAAATCAAGGTAGTCACGCTTCATGAAAGGGCTGAACTCAGGGCTGCAAGTTGGGTTGATCACCCACAACTTTCCAGACTTTCAGGAGCTGGTTAATAAAGCTTTGATCCTCAAGGACAAGTGCAAGGAACTGGGAGAGAAACGTAAGCGGTTGATAACCAATCAGGGTGGACGTCCTAACCACCTACGCTTGAGAATGACATCGCAACAGTTTGCTAAGTTTCAACCGCAAGCTAATAATAAGGTAGCAACACCTGCGCCACGACCAACAGGACCGAGTTATCAGATGCCGGCCCAAGGAAATAATGCACCAAGAGGTAGTCAGCAGCCAACCGCCAGGAGGTGCTACAGTTGCAACGAGGTCGGTCATTTTGCTACCAGATGTTCGCAGAAGGGAGTTGTCACGCCAGTTCGTTTAAATCTGGGAACAACACCTGCCAGGGCACCTACTTCAAGAGGCAACCGCACCAGAGGTCAAGCTGGAGGATCACCACAGATGACAGTACGCGAAAGAGTTAATCATATTACTGCAGATGGAGCTCAAGAGGCATCGGACGTCGTACTGGGTAAATTCCTGATTAACTCAGTACCTGGAACGGTTTTATTCGATTATGGAGCTTCGCATTCGTTTGTTTCTTGAGTTTTGCTATTAAAAATGGTTTGGATGTGAAAAATCTTAAATGTGTGCTGCTAGTCCAAGCCCCGGGATCTGAGCTGAGATCTAGACTTAGGTGTTTGGGAGTTAGGCTGCTTATTAATGGGGTAGAGTTCCTAGCGAACTTAATCATTCTAGAAACCCAAACCTTGGATGTTATCCTCAGAATGGACTGGTTGTCCAAGCATAAGACCGTATTGGATTATGGTCGAAGAATCGTATCAATTGAAGGCCCTAAAGGAGAGAAAGTAGATTTACAGGCAACATCGGTCCGAGATGGACAGTTAGTAGTCAATAGTGTGAAAGCCATCAGTATAGAAGAAGTCTCAATAGTCGGAGAATACCCAAACGTGTTTCCAGAAGATTTACCTGGTATGCCGCCGGACTGTGATATTGAATTTGTCATTGAGTTAGCGCCGGGGACAGCACCGATTGCAAAAAGACCTTATCGGATGCCTACTAATGAATTAGTAGAAATGAAAAAGTAGATCGAGGAGCTGCTAGAAAAAGGTTTCGTAAGACCAAGCTCATCGCCATGGGGAGCGCCAGTATTGTTTGTTAGGAAGAAGGATGGAAGTCTAAGGATGCGTATTGATTATCGTGCACTTAATGAAGTGACGATTAAGAACAAGTATCCGTTGCCAAGAATCGACGATTTATTTGATCAGTTGAGAGGAGCTGGAGTTTTTTCTAAGATAGATCTTCATTCAGGATATCATCACCTAAAGATTCGAGCGGAAGATATCCCAAAGACTGCATTCTCGACAAGGTATGGACATTATGAGTTTACAGTCATGTCATTCGAATTGACTAATGCGCCGGCATATTTCATGAACATGATGAATAAGGTTTTTATGGAATACCTGGACAAGTTTGTGGTGGTATTCATAGATGACATTCTGGTTTATTCCAAGACAGAAGAAGAGCATGTGAATCATTTGCGGCTAGTTCTTCAGAAGCTGCGTGAGGAACGGCTATATGCTAAGTTCAGCAAATGTGACTTCTGGAAACAAAAAGTGGAATTCCTGGGTCATGTGATGATTGCGAAAGGAGTGGCAGTAGACCCGAGCAAGATGGAGGCAGTCTTGTATTGGGACTAGCCGAAGTCTGTTACCCAGGTACGTAGTTTCTTGGGAATGGTGGGTTACTACTGACGGTTCATAGAAGGATTTTCGACAATTGCGAGACCTCTTACGCAACTGTTGAAGAAAGAAAAAAATTTTGCATGGACGCCAGAGTGTGATAAAGGCTTTGAAGAATTAAAGAAGCGTTTGACGACAGCACCAGTATTGGTATTGCCTGATGTTCAGAGTAGTTTTGATATATACTGTGATGCGTCAAGACAGGGTCTCAGATGCGTGTTGATGCATAATGGTAAGATGGTCGCGTATGCGTCGATCCAGTTAAGGCCGCATGAAGGGAATTATCCTACGCATGATCTGGAGTTGGCTGCCGTAGTGCATGCCTTGAAACTGCGGCGGCATTATCTCATTGGCAATCGATGTGAAATATATACGGATCATAAAAGTCTGAAATATATTTTCACCCATTCGGATCTCAATATGAGGCAAAGGAGATGGTTGGAATTAATCAAGGATTATAACATGGGAATTCATTACCATCCAGAAAAAGCAAATGTGGTGGCTGATACCTTGAGTCATAAGAGTCACGTTGCAAATATATCAGTTCAAGAAGATCAGTCAGTGTTGTGCAAGGAAATTCAAAGGCTAAGATTGGAAGTAGTCCCGGAAGGATTCTTAGCTGCATTGGAGGTCAAGCCGACGTTTGAAGATCAAAATCTGGGAAGGACAAAAAGATGATGAGAAAATCAATCGAATCAAGTCTAAAAAGGAGGAAGGATTTTATTGTGGATGACCAAGGGATCATGTTGGTCCACGTGTCGGCCTCTGGTTGGTCCACGAATTTGTGTGCCCAACAAGCCAGAGGTTAAGTAGTTGATTTTTGAAGAGGATCATGATTCCAAGTACTCGATTCACACAGGAAGTGCTAAAATGTATCAGGACTTGAAGGAAAGGTTCTGGTGGCCCAAAATGAAGCGTGAAGTAGCTGAGCACGTGGCATTGTGTGACATGTGCCAGAAAGTTAAGGCAATACACCAAAGGCCAACAGGTCTACTTCAACCACTAAAGGTTCCTGAATGGAAATGGGAAGAAATCGGTATGGATTTTATCACCAGGTTGCCAAAAACTCAAAGTGGATATGATTCTATATGGTTCATTGTAGATCGATTAACCAAGGTGGCTCACTTCATTCCGGTCAAGACAACTTACTCTGGAGAACGATTAGCAGAGCTGTACATGGCTAGGATTGTGTGTTTGCATGGTGTGCCTAAGAAGATAGTTTCCGATAGAGGTAGTCAATTTACCTCAAGGTTCTGGGATAAACTACATGAAGTTATGGGGACTCGATTGAATTTTAGTACAAAGATACCATCCGCATGCATGCATGGCTTATTGCAAAGAGTTAACCAGATTCTCGAAGATATGTTGAGAGCTTGTGTATTAGCTTATACTACTTCATGGGATAAATGTTTGCCGTATGGAAAATTCAGTTACAATAATAGTTATCAAGCAAGCTTACAGATATCACCATTTGAGGCTTTATATGGACGCGCCTGTCGTACCCAGTTGAATTGGAATGAGAAAGGAGATCGTATGGTATTTGGGTCTGATATCCTCAAGGAAGCCAAAGAGCAAGTTGCTATGATCAGAGAGAGGTTGAAGATAGCTCAGTCAAGGCAAAAGAGCTATGCAGATAATCGTCGTTTCGATTTGAGTTTCAAGCGAGATGATTTTGTGTATCTTAGAGTTACCCCTCTCAAAGGTGTTAAAAGGTTTCACGTGAAAGGGAAACTTGCTCCTAGATACATGGGTCCATTCAAGATCTTGAGCCATCTCAGGGAGGTTGCGTATCAGATGGAATTGCCACAGTCTTTAGCAGGTGTGCATGATGTGTTTCACGTGTCACAGCTTAAGAAGTGTCTTCGAGTACTAACAGAGCAGACCCCATTGGAGACAATAGAGTTGTAGGAAGATTTGACCTATAAGAAGCAACCAACGAAAATTTCGGATGTCATGGATCGCCGGACCAAAAATAAGTTAGTTCACTTTGTCGAGTTCAGTGGAGCAATTATTCCGAAAGCGAAGCCACTTGGGAGCGTGAAGAGGATCTGAAGATAGAATTTCCTAACCTATTCTCTAGCTAGCCCTAAAATCTCGGGGTCGAGATTCTGTTAAGAGGGGAGGGTTGTAACATCCCAAGAATTTTGCCACAACTATTATTTTAGTGTCATTTGTGCATTTTGTATTTTTCTAGAATTTATTGGATTTTCCTGGAATTTATTTGAGTCTATTTCAAATAATGTATATTGACCTTTTTGTGAAAACAAAATAAATACATATAAAGTTTTGCCAAAAATATTTTATTTGAATCTAGAATGTCTCAATGCATTTCTGAGAATTTTTTGGGATTTTTCCTGTTCCGGTTAGGGTTAGTGCCGACCGTTAGATCTTCATCGTGTGGACTTCATCAAGCCACGTCGCAGCCTTGGCTGGACCGTTGGATCGCAAAAGGAGGCGGGTGATTTGTAGATGAAGCCGAAAACCCGAGCGCCCGCGAGCCATCAGATCAAGTCAGAGGGTGAAGGTTGAGCCGTGTTGTTTTAGGAAAGGATCAGATCGCATCCATTGGTTTTGGAAGGTGCGAATCAGATCGTATCGCGTTCGGGGGAATCTCGACCGTTCATCGCAGATCAGACGGACCGCAGTCGTCGTCTCCGATTCGGTTTTCGAATCCGCCGCAGATTAGCCACCGCCGTCGCGTGATTTAGGGTTGCCTTTTCGGTGCGCATGCCGAGGCTATTTAAGGCGTAGCCCGCACCCTGAGAATCGTCGTTCCTTTGCGCATCCGTAGCCCTAGCTACCGTTGTTGTGCCACCGCCGTTCATTTTCTTTGTTTTGCACCACCGTTGAGATGTCTTCCGCCGCACCAGTTCCAGATCCAAATTCATCGCGTCAAGCCACGTCAGAGCCACCACTTCATCACGCCGAAACGCCGTTCCGATGGTCTTCTTCCTCGCATCCAGTGAAGCTGCGCCGCTGTGCTGCCATCTACGCCTCGGAGCTTCGCTCAGCCGTTGGATCTCCATTGAACCGTCAAGATCATGCCGCATCATCATTTTCAACAGTAAACGCCACCGGTAAGATTTGCCGTCGGATCTAGATCTTGCCGTTGTGTTTTTTCCACGTAGGCGTAGGTCGGTGACCGTTTGATCGTCGCGCGGATGAGTGACACGTGGCAGTGCGGGAACCAAAGCGTCGTGCGTGGGGTGCACGATGGACATACGCTATGCCGTGGACGCGATCCGTAGACCGAGCGACGTGGCACAATCTGGTTGGTCCACGTGTCGTGATGATGTCATGCTGACATCAGCCAGTCCACGAGCATAGTACCTCAAGTCCACGGTGGTCCAGTGAAGTTTCGTGGACCGGGCCCTTGCGCCGAAGCCACGTGTTAGCCTCTGGTTGGTCCACGTGTCGCTTGCGCAATAATGCGGTTTATCTTTATAAAAATAATTCGGGAAATTCGGAATTTATATTTTCTGTATTTCCAGAATTTATTCAAACTTTGAATAGCTATAACTTTTGTATATGAACTCGGATTTGGGTGATTCAAATTTCTAAAGATTTTTAAAATCAAGATCTATTTAATAGTGAATTTTATTTTATTTTTGGAGTTTTTTACTCTCTGTGTTGGTGTTTAATTGCTATTCTTGCCTCGATTCGCGTAGACGTTGCCTTGTTCGATAATCCGGAAGAGAATTCGTCGCTTCAAGACCCAAGTCCAGAGTAGGATCAGAACCTATTCCAAGGCAAATTGGGCTTTGATCATGTTGTACCTAGTTTTACAAATTCGCTATATTGTCTTTAAACTATTGCATGATATTTCATAAGTACAAATAGTTTCGATTACTTTGGGATCTAGCTATTATGCCTAGTTGAGTTGTACCCTACCTTGTCAATTGTATGCCATAATCTAATTGTCACCCTAGGATGGTTAAATTACTAGTTGGTTATTATTTAACAATCAACATGGGTTGGTAGACCGTGTTAGTTTGCTTAGCCATGCCACGTATCTGTCACACATGGGGAATGTTGAAGGTTAATCTTGACTAATGAAATATGGAATCATGTTATGAACTTGTGTGTCAAGTGTGGTCACACAGTGAGGTCGAGTTGTAGTGGCGGGGAGGTCACACAACGAGATTGAATTGTTGATGGCACGTGGTGCTTGGGAATCAACTGGGGTGTTAATAATTTAGATTGGGGCAAGTGGCGAGGAGCAGTGTGCCAAGGTGGGCTAGGAATGGCAAGGGTATGTGGAAGTCTTGCCTTAATCACCCTATGAACTTAAACTTTGCAAGCCTTTCACCTGAGTCTTTCTTGCAACCACATGTCTGGAATGGGACAGCCTAACTGATTAATTCGTGATGTCTAGATTTCGGTACTGTCAATGTGATTAGTGAATCCCGGGTTTACGGATTAACTCACATGGCGCAAGAGGGGGGCCCTGTTGTGGTTTAGCCCTTTAGTGTTGAAACCTTAGCGAGTAGTACTGGGTCTAGGTGGAGCATTGTAATGGCTTTGTTACAATCCCTCGCCTTTGTGGTGTTTGACTGTATCGTGTAGGTAAAGTGCATAACCTCTGCAAAGTGTATAATCTATTCGAATAGCTGTGCTCGCGGTATTGAGCAATGCTCGGGAATTACAGTCAAGGGTTAAACTTTTATTTAATAAAACCTGGAGGGGATAGCGGTTCGCCATTGGAATTTTGAAAATGATTAGAAGTTAAACTATGTTACTTGAGAAATGTTACAAGTTACTAATATTGATAGTTGCTTTACCGCTTTCAATCTAATCACTGTATTCTTTATTAAATACTGCTTTACTACAAATTAGCCTTGTTAGCCATTCCTTTGGAACAAACCTTGCATATAGTTATGGTAGAATTGCATATTGTGCACAACTTGTGGAGTGCTTTATGTACTCACCCCAACAACAATAACCTTAGAGGATGAGGGGGCTATCCTTGCTGTGGAGGAGGAGTTCCACGATGATGCGAATGCTTAGGGTCCGAACCTCGTCAGTTGACTGTGGAGAACTGGAGAGCTACTACATTTATTTTTATTTTCGCTGCTGCATATTTCTATTTCTTAGTCTAAGACCTGCGTGGCAATAATCATGTAAGTCACAACAGTTATTACTAAATAATGGAACTATTACCTTATTCCGCCGTGTATGATTGTGATAACATCTATGTTGAGCCTGTATGCACTAGCGTGATCCTGGATTAGTGCGATATGCACAGAGGTTCCGGATTTGCACATTCGGGTCCTGACAACTTTGACGTTGTTTGGATATGGTATCCGATCTATATAGTCAGGATACGGCTTCTGATAACCTTTAGCCATTCCCTTGGGGTGTATGCGGAATTGATCTCATAATACGGCAGATATCTGAACGCCCCAATCGACTATCTGAGCCGATTGTGGTTGAGAAACTTGCCAATTAGGATCGTAATTGGCGTGCTGCCCCTCGAGCATCAACTCGGGTTGATATGGTATAGGTGGGGGTTGTGGGTTATGTAAACGTTCATAGCCGACATTAGACCTTCTGACTGTCGGCTCTGATAATGGAACAAAAGGCTCCGAGTACGTCACAACCCTGTATGGAGCTGGATTCCTTTGTTGGATCGGCTCATGGTATTGTGGACGTACCTGAGTTTCTGTCGGTGGTGGAACCGATTGTGGGAAGATGTAAAACGGGGTGGACGTTGGTAAATTGGCCTGGAGCCTAATTTAGCGTTGTTGATGTGCGCTTGATAATGTGGAATCGCACTTGCATTCGAATCCTGTGGCAAATTCAAGTTCGACTGGGTCGGCATTAGAGTCAGAGATGGAACCGATGGCTTAGGATCGACAATTGGACTAGAAATCTATGTATTGCCGGTCCGAATATATCGGATAATTTTTCAAAAGTTGCATCGGATCTAACAAATTTCCAGCCGATGCTAACTCCTGAGCAACGGCTTTAACACTATTAGCTATAATCGGTTTAAGTGTTGTTACCAAGGCCGACGACTGATTAATCAAAGTATCATGCACAGATTGATTAATCATTGTAGATAGTTCAGCTTGTGCAGGCATGTATTGGCTTACCGATGTATCAGTGGTGTCCGTATTGCTAAAGGGGTTGCTGTCGATAGAGCGGTCTTTTGAGTGACGTCGCGTCGATTCTTCTTGTAGTAGTTCAACATCGTCTCCTCAAGTGTCTGTAACATCCCAAAATTTGAGTTTTGGAATGTTGGAATTCAAAATTTAACCATTTGCATTTTCTTGAATTAACTCCAGCTTAATTTGAATTTCTAAATAATAAAAGGATTTAATTTGGCTAAACTATTCATCAAAATCAAGAATTTCAGTTTTAGTTGGGTTCCTTGTGCTCCAAGGAATTTTTCTGTATTTTTGGGGATTTTTCTGAATTTATTTGATATTTATTTGAATTTATTTGGTTTTATTTGGATTCCTGGAATTATTTAAAATCGAAAAATGATTTTATTTTCAAAACCTCTCGGCCGAATCTGCTCCGGCCGGTTTTCCATTCGATCGCTTCGCCCGAGTTTCCTCGCGGCCCGGCCCAGCCGCCAGCGCCACGGCCGTCCGTGCGCTGACGCGCGTGTGGTCTGCGATTGCGCCACGTCGCCGCCTCGCGAAACCCTAACCGCCGCCGCCGCCGCCGCTCGAGTCCTCGCGCCAAGACGCCTTGAGTCCGTGTCGGACACGCCGCCGAGGCCCCTATTTAAGCCGCCGACGCCCCGAGGATCGCCTCGCGCCGCCTTTTGCCCCACCTCGCCGCGCCTAGCCGCCGTTGCGCTGCGCCCTCGCCGAAGTTCTCGCCGTGCCCGAGCTCTTCGCCGCCTTTTTCGTCGCCGCCGGTGCTCCTCCGCCGTCGCCGTTGGTCTCCCGAGTTCGCGCGCCGCTTTCTTCCGGATCCACACGCGCGCCCGATCCGGTCATCTTTCGCCGATCGCCGGTCGTCTTCCCGTTGTCGGTGAGCCGCGCCGCCTTCGTCGTCGTCCCCTCCACTTCTTGGCGGCCGTCCGATCGCGCGGCGGCGCTCCGATCGCGCCACGTCTCCACCGCCCTTGGCGTTCGATCCGATCGCCTCTCGCGAGAGATGCAGCCGCGTGGTCGCGACGTCACCGCTTGCGTCGGCGCTCGCGTCATACCGAGCCGCCGCGTCGGCAATACTGCGTCGGCCACCAGCGCCGGTGCACGGTGAACCGGCGCAGAAGGCGTGGACCGAGTTCACCGTGAACCGGCTGACGCCGGCGTTGCGCAATAAATTCCTTTTCAAGTACAAAAATAAATCCAAAATTCTGATTTTACGATTTTCTGTATTTTCTCTGAATTTAATCTTTCGAGGCCCGCTCTCGCCATACGAACTCCGATTGAGGCGATTCAAGTTTCTAAAATTTTCTAAAATCAAGATCTATCTTCCAGAGCCATTTATTTTCAGTTTTGAGCTTGTTTGAGTCTCTGTTTTGTATTTATTTGGTTTCATCGTTTTCTTTTCGGTGAGACGCTAATTCCGAGGAGCAAACGAAGACTTCAAGACCAAGATTCAGCACTAGATCAGCAAGGCAAGTCGTAACCTTTGATCATATTGATCCTATGTTTGCAAAGTAATTTATTTTATACACTTGCATGCTATTTACGTATCAATGTTTATTTAATGGGAGTAGATGTATGCCTAGTTGACATTATGCCACCTTGATTCGTTGTATGCCATGTATCCATTGTTAAACCTAGGTTGGGACATTACTAGTTGGACATAATCATAATACCAACATTGGGTTATCGTAGCTATGCTTAGACATGCTTACATATACGTTGGGATTCATGTCACATGTTGAATAATGTTAATCTTGAATTAATGAGATATTGAATCGTGGCCGTTAGCCATCGTTGTAAAATTTGTTGTACCATGGCGGGTTTGCCATTGGTCTTGGTTGAACGAATTGTTTTCCTCGGGCAAGTGATCGTGCGCAAGAAAGGGGTGCTTTCTAGCACGTTGGGATGTGGATGTCTTGCCTGAGACAACTTAAGGACTTAATCTTGTGCGCCATTGAACTGGGTCTAATCGTACTACCACATGTCTGGAATGGGACAGACCTAGCTGATTAATTTGTAATGTCTAGTCTTGAGTACTGCCAATGGTGGTGTGGGTTCCGGATGGACGGGTAGATTCACATGGCGCAAGAGGGGCCTTATGGGCGAAACCTTAGCGCGGCAAGATCGAGCTTAGACATGCATTGGAAAGGCTTTGTCATGATATCTCTCGCGACACACCAAAGGAAGTGTGTTAGTAACGCTTGCACAAAGAGATGTTCATGTCTTGTGGGTAAAGTTGTACAACCTCCGCAGAGTGTAAAACTATTCGAATAGCGCGTCATGGTCATGGACAAAGCCCGGAATTTCACACGGGTATAGAGTGTTTCATAAAATGTGGAATGTGGAATTGTTGGGATGTGAACGGGAGTTCACCGTTGTTTTGTTGTCTATCATTGATCTATCGCTTATTTATTTATGTTTTCATAAATATGCTTTCAATCTATTTATTGTATTTCCATTCAAGTTATTGCTTTCGCAAAATAAACTATATAGCCATCCTTGTCAAGCCGCATAAATATATTGCATCAATTCCCTACGGCTTGTCGAGTACCTTTGTACTCACGGCTTTATGCCCTTGTTGATCGATTCTTGTCAAGGAGATAATGAATCTTATGAAGAGGAATTCTATGAAGACTACGTGGATTAGGAAGGCGTTCCCGCACGATTGCCCGTGGCATGTCGAATGGTTCAAGTTATCTTTCCACGCAATAGTATTTGTTTCTTAAGCCCTTAAGGCACAATGGTGTAAACATTGACCATAAGGTCGTTTGCTTTATTTAATAATAATTTGCTTCTTCTTAGTTAATTCGTTGTATGGAATGATATTACATCCGTGTTTCCTTTGTGTGCACTAGCGTGATCCTGGACTAGTGCAAGATACACAGAGGGTTTCGGATTTGTAAACCGGTCCCGACAGAGATGGTATCGAGCCATATCGATCGTAGGTCGCCATCCTAGTTAGCATGGTCTTCAAAATTATTTTCTAAATCAAACCAACAAAATTGGTACTTAATAGTTTTCGTCTCCTCTCGTCTTATTCTTAGGTTCTTATTCCTCTCCTTTGCTAAAACTTTGATTTGAAATTTAAATTGACCTTATCTCATGAAACTTCTCAAAGCCTCGAGTTTCTGCAAGGATTCAACAAAAGACGATGATGATCAAGCCATCGAGGTTATGCCAAAAAGACTACCATATAAGTTAGGTTTTTGGGTGCTCAACGGTATTTGAGCATGTGTTATCCTTTTCAGTTTAGTTACGTTTAGTCCGCGTATACTAGGATTTTTCTTGCTGGAGCGTCTGGTATGTTGTACACTCGCCCAAGCACGGTGTCGCAACCATACCTTTAGTTGAAAAAAACTTGATTTGCCTCCTTAATTTGAAGCCTTTCGGTTGTATCCTTTTGTCCCTGGGTATTACCTTCTCCCCTAGATGATCTTACCACGCATCTACTGCTTTTTCCTCTTACCTATCAAACCCTTGCGCTGCACCTCGATGGTTGACACTGCTCGAGCCGGTCGTGGATCGCCGGTGGATGCGTGCGGTGCCAACACCAACTCCAACCCCAATGCACCACCACCACCACCGTGATGCACGGAACATGGGACATTTTCTAGCGGCTCGGACTCACTTATGAACACAATGATGCGTAACATGAACAACATGATGAATCGCCAGAACTGCATCGCAGCTTGCTCTAGCCAATCTGCTGAACCAAGAAACCAAGTCGCCTTTGCACCTCCTCAAGCTCGCCTCACCCAAGCTAGCGAATTTATGAGGACTCGTCCGCCAACTTTCTCCAACTCTTCGTAACCATTGACGCCGATGATTGGATCCGCTCCATTGAGAAGAAGCTTGAAATTGCCCAGTGCACCAATCGTGAGAAGGTTCTCTATGCCGCCATCACCGGAGAGCACCGCCATTGAATGGTGGGAGAACTACTGATCTCGCCCATGATGATCCTCGACTATCACTTGGGCGAGTTTTCCACCGCTTCCGCCACTCTCATATTCCCTGATGGAAAGGTGGAAATGAAGAAGAATGAATTCGGAGCTTAAGCAAGAAGGGATGTCGGAGTGAATACCTTAATAAATTCACTCAACTCGCCGCTACGCCCGAGGATGTAGCTACGAGATGATGCTCGTCGAAAAAGTTCAAGCGTGGACTCAATCCAGACTAAAGGTGCAAGTCATTGGCAATGACTATGTAGATTTTCAAAGATCCGGTTGATAAAGCTATGCTTATTGAGGAATCTCGCCGGAATTGGAAGAATCCCGTAAGAGAAAGATGATGCAGCATGGAGCCCATCAGAGTCACCAGCAGAAAGTCAGAACAAATGCTCAACAGCCTGCTCGCTTCACTCCTCCGAATACATTCAGACCTCGCACCAAAGACTCGCCCACCTCCTCCAGCAATCGCAACCTCGGCACCAACAAAGAACTCCACCTCGGAGGAACAAGAATCCAGTGCAGAGTCACCTGTTTCAACTGTCATGAACTCGGTCATTATGCCAACAATTGCCCCAGAAAGCAAGCTGTGACGCCAGTCCGTTTTAATTTGGGATCTACGCCAGCCAAGACCCCTGCCCCAGGAGCAGGACGTGGAGTGCCCCAAACTCCTAATCAAGCCACCAGGACTCCGCCGCCTGTTGGAAGAGGCCGCGTGAATCACGTCACCACCGAGGATGCCCGACCGCACTGCACGTCATACTAGGTAAGCTCCTAGTCAACTCAAAGATCCGCCATGGTTTTGTTTGATTTCGAGCTACGATTCGCTTGTTTCTGAGTTTTGCCGCAAATCATCAATTAAAGACAATGCCTCTTAAGATTTGTTTTACTAGTGCAATCTCACGGTTACGATTTGAGTACGAACCAAGGCTGCCCGAAGTTAAGATATTAATTGAGGGTAGAATTTCTAGCCAACCTTATTGTCCTAGACACCAAGTCCCTAGATGTGATCCTAGGAATGGATTGGCTCTCCAAGAACCAAGCGATTTTGGATTGTGGGAATAGAGATCACCCTAACCACCGAGATGGAACCAAGTTAAAAGTTCAAGCCGATTCAGATCGGTCAAAGGATTAGAGTTTGTAGTGCCAAAGGAATAAGCTTGGAAGATGTGCGACGCGCCGTGAATTTCCGATGTGTTTCGGATGAGTTGCCAGGATGCCACCGGATCGAGATATAGAGTTCTTGATAGAACTAGTGCCCGAACACCACCCATTTCCAAGAGACCCTATAGGATGCCGCTAATGAGTTAGCCAAGTAAAGAGACAGATTAAAGAGCCGCAAGATCAAGGATTTGTTCGACCAAGTTCTTCGCCATGGGGAGCACCATTCTTCTAGTTGAAAAGAAAGATGGAACTCGGAGAATGTGTGTGGATTATCGCCACTCAATGAGGTCACCATCAAGAATAAGTACCCTCCGCCAAGAATCGATGATTTGTTTGACCAACTTCAGGGAGCCGAGTGTTCTCGAAGATTGATTTAAGATCGAGTTACCACCGCTTGAAGATTCGTCAAGAGGATATTCCCAAAACAGCTTTTGTTACTCGGTATGGGCAAGATGAGTATACCGTGATGTCCTTTGGATTGACCAATGCCCCGCCTACTTCATGACCTTGATGAATAAGGTATTCATGGAGTATTTGGATAAGTTTGTTGTTGTTTTCATTGACGACATTCGATCTACTCCAAAAGTGAGGAAGAACATGAGGATCACTTGCGCCAAATCCTAACGGCTAAGAGAGAATCACTTTATGCAAAGTTTAGTAAATGTGAGTTCGGATGAAAGAAGTTGCTTTCCTAGGTCATGTCATATCGGAGAAGGAGTCATTTGTTGACCCGGAAAGGTACGAGATGTGCTAAGTTGGGAGTCACCCAAGACGGTACCCCAAACCAAGTTTTCTTGGAATGGCGGGATATTATCGCGTTTCATAGAAGGGTTTTCTAGAAAAGCTAGACCGCTCACTCAACTTTTAAAGAAGGAAAAGAAATTTGTTTGGACATCGAGTGTGAGCAAAGTTTTCAAGAATTAAAGAAGTGTTTGACAACTGCCCCAGTGCTTATTCTGCCAGATAATAGGAAGGATTTTGAGATATTCTGTGATGCATCCCGACAAGGACTCGGTTGTGTGCTAATGCAAGATAAGAAGGTTGTAGCGTATGCTTCATGACAACCGAGGCCACATGAAGCTAACTATCCTACCCATGATTTGGAATTAGCAACCGTAGTGCATGCTTTAAAGATTTGGCGTCACTATCTCATTGGTAATCGTTGTGAAGTTTATCCGATCACAAGAGTTTGAAGTATATTTTACCCAAGTCGACCTCAATATGAGACAAAGAAGATGGTTGGAATTGATCAAGGACTATGACATTGGGATTCATTATCATCCAGGCAAGGCCAATGTCGTAGCCGATGCTTTGAGTAGAAAGAGCTACTGCCATACTCTGATGATTAAGGAAAGTCAGCCAGCCCTTTATAAGGAATTTCAGAAGCTTAGTTTGGAATTGATTCAGGAAGGGTATTTAGCTACCTTGGAAGTACGCCCTACGTTGGAAGATCAGATTCGAGAAGCACAGGTAGATGATGCCGACATTAAGGAGATTAAGAGCAATATGAAGAAAGGAAAAGCCTCAGGTTTCTCTGAAGATGAACAAGGTACTATTTGGTATGAGAAGCGTATTTGCGTACCAGATCAGAAAGAGCTTAAGGAATTGATTCTCAAGGAAGCGCATGAGACTTTATACTCCATTCATCCTGGAAGTACCAAGATGTATCAAGACCTCAAGGAAAGGTATTGGTGGCCTAGTATGAAGCGTGAGATTGCGAATATGTTGCACTTTGTGATGTCCGCGAAGGTCAAGGCAGAGCATCGAGGCCAGCAGGATTGCTGCGACCATTGAAGATTCCAGTGGAAGTGGGAAGAAATTGGTATGGATTTCATTACGGATTTCCTAAAACCCAAGCGAGTTATGACTCGATCCGGGTAATAGTGGATCGATTGACTAAGGTAGCTCACTTCATTCCGCTTAAGACTACCTATGCGGGAGATAAATTAGCGAGTTATATATGTCAAGGATCGCGGTCTTCACGGAGTGCCTAAGAAGATAGTGTCCGATAGAGGAACCCGTTTACCTCTCGCTTTTGGCGAGTCCGCACGAAGCCATGGGAACTCATCTCGATTCAAGATCGCCTATCACCCTCAAACCGATGGACAGACTGAGCGTGTGAATCAGATTCTTGAGGATATGTTAAGAGCTTGTGCCTTAACTTATGGTGTCAAGTGGGACAAGTGTTTGCCCTACGCCGAGTTTTCAGTACAACAATAGTTATCAAGCCACCGCAAATGTCGCCTTTTGAAGCCTTATATGGAAGGAAGTGCAGAACCCCTCTCAACTGGAAGGAGTCAGGAGAAAGACAATTGTTTGGTCCTGCCATACTGCAAGAAGCCGAAGAGCAAGTTCAGCTAATTCGAGACCGCTTGAAGATAGCTCAAAGCGCATGTAAGAGTTATGCGATAATCGCCGCAGAGATTTGAGTTTCGAGCCCAATGATTATGTTTACCTCGAGTTACCCCTCTCAAAGGAGTTAAGAGATTTCAAGTAAAAGGAAAGCTTGCCCTAGATATGTGGGACCGCTCAAAATCTTGGAACGAAGAGGCGAGGTTGCCTACAAGTTAGAATTGCCTCAGTCTTTTGCTGGAATCCATGATGTGTTCCATGTATCGCAATTGAAGAAGTGCCTGCGTGTGCCAGAGGAACAGATGTCATTGGAAGCCATTGATTTGCAAGAGGATCTTACCTACAAGGAGCAACGGTGAAAATTTTGGATATCGCAGAGCGTATCACGAGAAGCAAGATCATCCGTTTTTGCAAGGTCCAGTGGAGCCATCATTCAGAAGAGGAAGCAACTTGGGAGCGAGAAGAAGATCTGAAGTCCGAGTTTCCCCACCTATTCCCTAGCCAGCCTGAATCTCGGGGTCGAGATTCCATTTAAGGGGGGAGGTTTGTAACATCCCAAAATTTGAGTTTTGGAATGTTGGAATTCAAAATTTAACCATTTGCATTTTCTTGAATTAACTCCAGCTTAATTTGAATTTCTAAATAATAAAAGGATTTAATTTGGCTAAACTATTCATCAAAATCAAGAATTTCAGTTTTAGTTGGGTTCCTTGTGCTCCAAGGAATTTTTCTGTATTTTGGGGATTTTTCTGAATTTATTTGATATTTATTTGAATTTATTTGGTTTTATTTGGATTCCTGGAATTATTTAAAATCGAAAAATGATTTTATTTTCTGAAAACCCTCTCGGGCCGAATCTGCTCCGGCCCGGTTTTCCAGCCCGATCGCCCCGGCCCAGTTTCCCTCGCGGCCCAGCCGGCCATGCGCCACGGCCGTCCGTCGCGCTGACAGCGCGTGTGGCTGCGATTGCGCCACGTCGCCGCCTCGCGAAACCCTAACCGCCGCCGCCGCCGCCGCTCGGAGTCCTCGCGCCGCACGTCTTGGAATCCGTGTCGGACACGGCCGTCGAGGCCCCTATTTAAGCCGCCGCACGCCCCCCGAGGATCGCCTCCTCGCGCCGCCCCTTTTGCCCCACCTCTCGCTGCCCTAGCTGCCGCCGTTGCGCCGTGCGCCCTCGCCGAAGTTCTCGCCGTGCCCGAGCTCTTTCGCCGCCTTTTCCGTCGCCGCCGGTGCTCCTCCGCCGTCGCCGTTGGTCTCCCCGAGTTCGCCGCGTCGCCTTCTTCCGGATCCACACCCGCGCGCGCCCGATCCGGTCATCTTTCGCCGATCGCCGGGTCGTCTTCCCCGTTGCCGGTGAGCCCGCGCCGCCGCTCGTCGTCGTCCCCCTCCACTTCTTGGCGGCCGTCCGATCGCCAGCGTGCGCTCCCGATGCGGCCACGTCTCCACCGCCCTTGGCGTTCGATCCGATCCGCCCTCGCGATGCATCTGCCGCGTGCGCCGCCGACGTCACCGCTTGCGTCGGGCTTTCGCGTCTACCGAGCCGCCGCGTCGGTCGCTGCGTCGGCCGTCGCGCCGGTGCACGGTGAACCGGCGCAGCGCCGTGGACCGAGTTCACCGTGAACCGGCTGACGTCAGCGTTGCGCAATAAATTCCTTTTTCAGTACAAAAATAAATCCAAAAATTCTGATTTTCTGATTTTCTGTATTTTCTCTGAATTTAATCTTTCGGAGGCCCGTTCTCGCTCATACGAACTCCGATTGAGGCGATTCAAGTTTCTAAAATTTTCTAAAATCAAGATCTATCTTCCAGAGCCATTTATTTTCAGTTTTGAGCTTGTTTGAGTCTCTGTTTTGTATTTATTTGGTTTCATCGTTTTTTTTGGTGACGCTAATTCCGAGGGAGCAAACGAAGACTTCGAAGACCAAGATTCAGCACTAGATCAGCAAGGCAAGTCGTAACCTTTGATCATATTGATCCTATGTTTGCAAAGTAATTTATTTTATACACTTGCATGCTATTTACGTATCAATGTTTATTTAATGGGAGTAGATGTATGCCTGGTTGACATTATGCCACCTTGATTCGTTGTATGCCATGTATCCATTGTTAAACCTAGGTTGGGACATTACTAGTTGGACATAATCATAATACCAACATTGGGTTATCGTAGCTATGCTTAGACATGCTTACATATACGTTGGGATTCATGTCACATGTTGAATAATGTTAATCTTGAATTAATGAGATATTGAATCGTGGCCGTTAGCCACTGTTGTAAAATTTGTTGTACCATGGCGGGTTTGCCATTGGTCTTGGTTGAACGAATTGTTTTCCCTCGGGCAAGTGATCGTGCGATAAAGGGGTGCTTTCTAGCACGTTGGGATGTGGATGTCTTGCCGAGACAACTTAAGGACTTAATCTTGTGCGCCATTGAACTGGTCTAATCGTACTACCACATGTCCGGAATGGGACAGACCTAGTGATTAATTTGTAATGTCTAGTCTTGAGTAACGCCAATGGTGGTGTGGGTTCCGGATGGACGGGTAGATTCACATGGCGCAAGAGGGGCCTTATGGGCGAAACCTTAGCGAGCATCGAGCTTAGACATGCATTGGAAAGGCTTTGTCATGATATCTCTGCGACACACCAAAGGAAGTGTGTTAGTAACGCTTGCACAAAGAGATGTTCATGTCTTGTGGGTAAAGTTGTACAACCTCTGCAGAGTGTAAAACTATTCGAATAGCGCGTCATGATCATGGACAAAGCCCGGAATTTCACACGGGTATAGAGTGTTTCATAAAATGTGGAATGTGGAATTGTTGGGATGTGAACGGGAGTTCACTGTTGTTTTGTTGTCTATCATTGATCTATCGCTTATTTATTTATGTTTTCATAAATATGCTTTCAATCTATTTATTGTATTTCCATTCAAGTTATTGCTTTACGCAAAATAAACTATATAGCCATCCTTGTCAAGCCGTGCATAAATATATTGCATCAATTCCCTACGGCTTCTTCGAGTACCTTTGTACTCACGGCTTTATGCCCTTGTTGATCGATTCTTTGAAGGAGATAATGAATCTTATGAAGAGGAATTCTATGAAGACTACGTGGATTAGGAAGGCGTTCCCGACGATTGCACGTGGCATGTCGAATGGTTCAAGTTATCTTTTCGCCGCAATAGTATTTGTTTCTTAAGCCCTTAAGGCACAATGGTGTAAACATTGACCATAAGGTCGTTTGCTTTATTTAATAATAATTTGCTTCTTCTTAGTTAATTCGTTGTATGGAATGATATTACATCTGTGTTTCCACTGTGTGCACTAGCGTGATCCTGGACTAGTGCAGTATACACAGAGGGTTTCGGATTTGTAAATCCGGGTCCCGACAGTGTCGCTTTCCAATCCACAATTTCCTTACGCTATTCTAGTGTCAGATCGTCCAATGTTAGGATGATTATAGCATCGGACAAGATGTCAGACGGCCTAATCGACTTGCTGGAAGAAGACATCATGTTTGTCAAAGGTCAGAATTTGACAATAAACTTATGATCACGGGTACCTTCGATATTAGAGTCAAGCATGAAGACAACGGCATACGATGTATACAGGTTCAGGCCCCTAGATAGAGTAATACCCTACATCCTGTGTGGATGATATATGTATTTGGAGTATTGAGTACAGAGCGAGTTGTCTAGCCCTAGTTACAATGAAGATTGAGTATAAGCAATGGCCAAACTAAGGCTGGAGATTGACGAAGCGTGGTCCATCGGCTCCTGGTTGCTCTACATCTTCTAATAAGCTCTCTCTAAAAGTCTTTTCTCCCTTAGGATACCTACCGTCGGCCTTATATGGTCGGGGTAGCCCTGCCTCAAGCTGAATTGTAGTCGGTTTGGGATGCCAGATCGTAGTTGATGAGGAGTCCATCGTCGTGTCAATCTTCGCAGCATATCCAAACTTCCCTAGATACCAAGCGTACTCGAGTCAATTTCCTCGTATCAGGAAAGTTATCGAGTCCTTCCTAATATGGAACTACCTTCTCCGCGTATATCTTATCCCATAGAATCGGACCCGTGATATCCAGAGTTTCTATATGTCGTTAGAACATATTCTTCACATATCCTGCACGTACTTATACCCCATATTTACATATTCGATAGTGTCCCACGGGGCGTGCCAAAAGTGTTTTGGCGCTGAAAATATGACGAAAGATTTGATTGGCTCAAACACACGCAAACATTGGGTTTAAGGGTTATAGTCGTGCCAGCCGATTTGATCCTGCAATCAGCAAGATGGATTGAAATAACGCTCAAAGTCGATTTGATATGACAAATGGCAAAAGATCTAAATAGCTACTTAGCCGATTAAATCGGACATAACGATAAATCTGATTAGCTTTTTATGGCTAATCGGATGGTTTGGTAAGGGTAGATTTTCTTGAAAAAGGCGATACGTAGTAAGATCGGAGAAAAAACAAACCTGGGTAGATTGGTGTAATCGAAGATGATCAACAATTGGCGATGCACAAGTTTATTGATCAAGAATGAATTATAAAGATTCTAAATTACAGAGGCTACTCTAGTTGACAGAAAGTTAATAAAAGTATATACGACTTGTTTGATTGATTGTTGTATCATTCGACTCGCCTCTGACTTCTATTACAGTGTATAGGCCGATTATATGCTTGTTCAATCCATCATATGAATTGTATTGGGCTCCACTTCTTGATAGGTAAAATTTCATATCAAAACCGATGTCAGCTAGATATTTAAATTTAACTCAAACCTGACAAATCGGACATAAACCTTCCCAAATTTTGGTGCTAGCAGCAACATTAACATTTTTTGCGTGGGATTAAATTTTTATTTAATTAATCATGTAATACTTGACAGGCCAGCTTTTTTCTAAGAAAGCATCTGCAACATTTCAGTCGAATTAATACGATATCATCCTAAAACAAGGACCGTCCGATTATTCAAGTGCATTGAAAATCGAACAACAGATCGAGACCAATCTGATACAAACCGAAATCCGATGACTTATTAATTTGATGAAGCAGCATTAAGGGAAGCCGCGCGCTGCATCTTAAACAGGAATGGAGGTGCCCAGCTTGAGATCGCCGGTGGCCTCGAACACCACGGCGGCCGTGTCCGCCCGGAGGGACACGGCGTCCTGCACCCGGCGCGCCATGCCGTCGAGCCCGGCCTGCAGCCGCGCGGCAAGCGCCTCCTTGGCCATGCCGGCCACGGGCTCGCACTCGAACTCCCACCGCAGCTCGCAGCCGGTGCCGGGAGGGCTCTGGTCGACGACGCTGAACGTGGCGAAGAACCTGCCGAAGCCCATGTTGTTGCCGTTCATCTCGTAGCGGAGGCGGCGGCTGCCGGCATCGTGCTCGAGGAGCGTCTCGTGCGCCCAGTCGGCGTCGAGCCCGTCGCCGCGGGGCTCCCCCTCGCAGTAGCGTACACACCCGGGCGCGCGCGGCTCGCCGGAGACGCGCCGGCACTTGGCGACGCGCGGGTGCCACCGGTGGAACGCCAGGAAGTCGGACAGCAATACCCACGCCTCGTCCGCCGTCGCCGTCGGCACCACCGACGCCACCCGCCCCGCCCACTCCCACTCCCTCGCTGCCATGCTCGCCGACGGCGATCAAACGCTGCTGTACTGACCGTCTAGTAATCGTACGTGTACGTGCCTTTCTGTGACGTCTCTACTGCTTGGGAGGCGATTTATAGAGCGGAGAGCCGGAGAAGCGGGTTTCGGGCTCCTGTTAGTGTTACTGTTGCGAGGTTTGGACGCATTGCTTTGTGTTGGGGACAGCCGGGCCCACAAATTAGCTCATCTCGGGGCGCCACCAAGTGGTGCAGTGTGCCATTTACATCATGGCAGACGGCGTTCGGGTACGAAATGTCGTCACGTACTGTTCATACATGACATAACAAACCTAAACGACCAATGAAGTTTTTTTTATAAAAGCATCTCCAACAACACTCTTCAAATTTCACTCTCCAAAAATTATATTTAGAGAACTCTTCAAAAAAATACCTCTTCATATCGCCTTCCTCTCCAACAGCACTCTTCATATCACACTCTCTATTTTCTCTCTCATATATTCTAATCATATTCCACATAACCGTCATAACAGCAACTATTTTTTTACCGATAAATTCAAACGACTATATTTGAATGCGGGAATTTTAAATTCGAATCTTTTTGTAACGGTCATGTTGTAATGGTCATTATTAAAAATATTGTACTAAGTGAGTCATATCCTAACGGTCATCGCAACGGCTATATTCTAATGGTGATCTTAACGGCTATATTATTATTGTCTATATATACATACTCATTTGCAGTTCGAAGTCTTGCACGTTTCTTGTTGTTCACTACGTACAATATCTCAATGAGTCTTCGAAACTTAGTATCACAATGTCTCTCAGACGATGAGGAGTCTGAGGGAAATAATGAGTACGTATTTCTTCTTACAACAGGATACCTAGCACATATGGAAGATCAGGGTGTGAATCTTCCACGCCACGGTGGTTCTACTCCTGGCCATCAAGTCATTCATCGCAATAAACAAGAAGGACATGCTAGACTGTTCCAGGACTATTTTGTTGATCCTCCTATCTATGGCCCGACCTTTTTTCGGCGCAGGTTTGGAATTATTCGTTCTTTATTACTTCGCATATTATGTTAATCCTAATGTTTATGCGTCGACCTTCTTTCGGCGTAGGTTTCGAATGAATCGTCATTTATTTCTTTGCATATTGCATGCTGTAGAAGCGCATGATAATTATTTTGTTTAAAAGAGGAATTGTGCTGGAACTCTTGGGTTATCTTCTTTGCATAAGGTAACCGCAGCATTTCGGATGTTAGCTTACGGAGTAGCAGCAGATGCTACTGATGATTATGTGCGGATCGGAGAAAGTACTGCTATAGAGAGCCTGAGAAGATTTGTGAAAGCTATTATTGAAATCTTTGGAGATGAGTATTTGAGATCTTCAAATGAGAATGATACTGCCAGATTACTTGCAATTAGTGAGAAAAGAGGTTTTCTAGGAATGCTAGGGAGCATAGATTGCATGCACTGGAAGTGAAAAAATTGCCCTGCAGCACGGCAAGGCATGTATACTGGTCATGTACACGAGCCAACAATCATTCTGGAAGCCATTGCCTCGCAAGATTTTTGGATATGGCATGCTTTTTTTGATTTACCAGGGTCTCATAATGATATTAATGTTCTTCACCGATCTCCTCTCTTTGCTAAGTTAGCTGAATGGCAAGATCCAGAAGTGAATTATACTGTGAACAGACACAACTATACAATGGGATACTATCTTGTAGATGGAATATATACTTCATGGGCAACATTTGTCAAGACAATACCAGCTCCCCAAGGGAATAAGAAAAAACATTTTGCGGAAGCTCAGAAAGCAGCTAGGAAGGATGTGGAACGAGCATTTGGAGTTTTACAAGCTCGTTTTGCAATTGTCCATGGACCAGCTCGTTTTTGGTATCAAGAAACACTTCGAGATATCATGATAGCATGTATCATCATGCATAACATGATAATTGAAGATGAGCGGGATGGAGGTCCAGCTGATTACAATTACGAAGCAATGGGAGAAAATGTTGCAGTCTCCCATGAAAGAACACCTGAGCTTTCCGAATTTATTCAAACTCATCAATCCATTAGAAATAGAAAAGCTCACTCTCAGCTTCAAGAAGATCTAGTCGAGCACTTATGACACCATTATGGAGGGATGTAGGCGAGCGCTAATTTACTCGAAACTTCAATTATGATGTACTAGTTTATGCACTTCAACTATGATGTACTAGTTTATGCAATTCAACTATGAAAAACATGGTTCAGTCCAAGCCATTCATTTGAGATCTTCATCGTCTGTTGATATGCATCTCATCTTTATTTTCTATATGCTCTGATCAGACCTTTCCTAGGTCTAAAACTATCTCAGAAACTCAGACACCCCACTTTGGTAAAGAGTAGACAAATACTAACATTTGCAATGCAAGTTTATAAGGACATGCACCTTGCATCATCCACAAAAGTGGAAGACTAGCCTACTAGTGAATATATTGAAGCTTCTGGAAATCACAAGCAAACAAACTACGGTCGAAGGATCATATCAGCTATCACCGCTTCAACAATTTCTTTTGCCTTGTCCTCATCTCCAATCAGATCAGCTGAATGTTCAGAGAACCATATCAACAAATTAGGCCCAAAAAAAAGACTAACACCCCAGACTAATGATAAGAACAAAAAAAAGGGGCGCACGCAGCACAACGGCACCAGAACATTTCACTGAAAAACAACTGAGCCTACAAGTAGATCAACCTTGACATGAAGCATTGCAAGAACGATTGTAAGAGCGCAAAGCCATACCATGGCATCCAGGAATGTAAGGTAACCAGAATTGCCAACAGCGGTGCAAAATATGTATCAGTGGCGCAAAAATGAATGAAACACGGGATAGCACATTTAAATAGCATCTAGTATTCAGGCTTGATGAGAGGGGGAAACAAGCCATCTAATGATGGTGCCTCTTACAAACTTCAACACAATAACGGTAACAAGCATACAAGCAGAGAGGTGGTTAGGTTTTGTGTGTATACTGGAATGTGCAAGCGTATGCCTGCTAGTACACAACCAAATATACTCCACCCCAGATCTATAGCTGCTTTGCATGCAGGCTTTGCTATGGAGCTAGCAGTTGCTCAGAAACCATGAATCTTGATGTGCTCCTTCTTTACAATGCCAGCCTAGGTGGCACGGTAGGTAACAAAATTAGACAGCTTCAAAGGGGCAATACGGCCGAAGGAAGATTTGTCCATGATTTTTGAAGCTCTACTGCTTTCAGAATTCCTTCTCAACAAATTGCATATAAAGTCCTTTAGAAATGACGCAAAAGGGAAATTAAGCATAAAAGCACATGACACAATTGATCATTTAACATTCCATTGCATACCTCTGTATCTACAACAAAGAACAAGTAACATAATGTTATATCATATTTGTCGAAATGAATATGAGTGCCTAGTAATTACAATTGAACCTGGCGTAAAGGAATTTAAAGAAATAAACAATCAATACAAACAAGACTTGTGTCTGGGGCCTGGATAATAAGCTCAAGGCTGTAACAAGCTACTAAACATTGGCATCCCAGTTAATACTTGCCAAAGTTTGGCATGCATTGATAGGGAAAATTTTTGGGTGCTAACCTTATTATCAGGGGCTAACACCTCAAACTGCTCTAAACTTGACTGTCCAGAACCAAATTTAGCGTATTCAAATTCAACAGCTGTCCATTCAAACTGCATTAACATATAAGAACACTCAATTAAATAAGAAAATAAAGTGCATACATCAAAATCTGATATGCTATTTGCAATATTTAAATCCACCATATCGAGCTCTATGTGCAAATAGCGGTGCATTTATCGGAGCATATCAAACCGATAGCAAGCACAATATGCATTTAGGAAAGCATTGAAGCTCCAGATCAGTGCAAACTACAATCATTATTCAAGCTCGCCCGAAGAAAGAACAGATCAGTGCAGCAGGAACTAAATACCAGGAGTAGGCTGCAACACATGAATACTTCCCAGCAGGTTCATTAGTTTGTGGAGCTGTGGCTCCAGATCAGTGAAAAGAACAGTAGTGCATGGAGCAAAATAGCAACAATTTAAGTCGTTCTACTCCTGGAGTGCATGGAGCAGAACAGCAGTAAAAAGAACAGCAGTCCACACGATGGCGGTTCTAGAACAACTGCATCTAGATAAAGCACTCAAAGTAGGCCCCATCTATATTTGTAATAGAGCTTCAAAGCAATAGGTTAATCAATAAGACAACCTTGACACACCCAAATTTAAGTAAAAAAAGCCCAGTACTAGTTCTTCATCAGCAATATGCAGGAAAAGATGAGTAATTCTTTATTATGTGTAATTGCTCTGAAATATAAATTGCAGTTGTTCTGTTCTTCGTCCCAAGTAAACGAGGATAGCCAGAAAATTTAGATGTGATGTTCAATGCAACTCATAGAGGACTAACAGCTGTAAAAAGATGGATGTGCTAGAAAAACCAAGGTAAGGAAACTACCTGGTGTGAAGCTTGTTCGGTCTAGCACAACGCAAGACAAAGAGCAACATGTGTAGTTCCAGCACCAAGTGTTTTATGCATTGGAATCACCTCCAAAAACCTTGTAAGCAAATTAATCAGCAGAAGACCAACTCAGACTAGAAATCAAGACTGAAGTAAGGACACAACCTAATTTAGACAGCTATTTTATCCCTTCAAACAAAATCAAATAAGTTATTGAATCCTCTCAAAAAAAAGTTTCTTTAATGATGCTTGGTGCCTGCTCTCAAGTAGAGCATACCATAAATCTTCCCTTCGAAAGCGAGCAGACCATAAATCTTCCCTTCAAAAAAAAGTTGGGATGTCAAGAAATTTGTATAGGATGTCAAGATTAATAACTTCAAATTACAGAAGAGGGAAAAAAGGGCAAACAAATTAAGGCGCATACTGCAGTACCAAATTAACGAACTACAAAATTACTTGTGGTGAGCTACTCCCAACTTAGAGCAACAATCCCGAAACCATACAACCACATGGACAAATCCTACAAATGGAACCCTAACAGAGAAAACCAAACAAGGTAAACACACAGAGTTATGAGAGAAGGCTTACGCTGAGGAGCTTGAGCAGGCCTTCGGCGTCGTCGGGTGCCGACTGTAGTCTGGAAGGGTTCAGACTTGCGGTAGGTGTAGAAGGGGAGCGCGCCGACGCGCCATTGCACGAGCCGCGCGCCTCCTCCACGCGCGCCCTGTCGCCGCCCATCAGTCCCCACAACGACGCCACCACCGTCCTCTCTAGCTCTTCTTCCCGGTGTTGCTGGCTTCTAGGAGAAACGACTGATGGGCGAAGTAGCCGGTGTCCTGGCTATCGCGCGAAGGAGCTGGTGGTCGCACGAAGGAGCCTGGTGGTTGCGTCTCGCCGGATAGCGAGCGGAGAGAGCTCTCTCCACTCGCTAAATTTAGGGACCAGAGTAGGGAGTCTGTTGGAGACAACACAGTAGCGTTGCTTACTCAAAATTTAGGATAGGGAGTGATATAGGGACACTTTTGGAGATGCTCTAAGTTGGTCGCTACTAGGACGTACGTAAATGCACATGCCCAAAACCTTGGTAAAATACCAGTTCTAAAATTTTTTGATGGCCGACCACACAAAGAACAAATCTGGTTTAGACATTTTCATCCGAAAAATGAAAAGTTCGGTGAAGCAGTGACATTTTATTCACGGCAATTATTGAGGAGGCTAGCGAGTAGCGACTAGTGGAAATAGGGATGGAAATTGGGTGGGTACCTCTGTCGCCCACTCAAACCCGAAATCTAAAATCGTGCCGCCTACCCAAACCCACTAGATTTTTCGGGCATATATCTGTGCCCATACACAAACCCGTTGGGTACCCGATACCCAATGGGTACCCATGGGTAGCAGGCTATGCTGAGTTAACTCCAACGATTGTATGTTTTGCATCTACCAACAGCTAACTCGGTTCATCATTTCAGCATTTTCTTAATCTAGATAACATGTGACAACAACTATAGAGAACGGAGCACAAATTAAGATATTACCATCCATCTCATCCTCTAGCCCAAGCATAAGAGCGAGGCGTCGCATTTGCCTACGCCAAGAGAAACTCATAACAATCCTCCTGTATAGCTCCCTGTCATCCTTTTCTACAACCGCGAAGGTCATGACATGCTGCGGGAACGCGTGCGCATCTGGCGGCTTGGCACCCTCCACCCCATCCTTCCGCTCGGCTGCCTCCTTCCAATCCGCTGCCATCCAGCGCGCCCTTTCGCTCACCGCCTGCGGCACCATCAGGCACGCGGCCTCAATCTTCGGGACCGGATTGGCAACCGCCAGCACCACTGCCTCTAGTTTCAAAACGCACGCCCACGCCAGGTCGGTGGGCGACCTCACCGCTCGCTTGTCCATAGGGAACACCTCGGAGACGGCGTCCATCACGAACCTGGCCAGATCAACGCACCGCTTGAGCACGTCGGGCAGCCCGACGCAGAGGCGGATGGGGTCGGAGGGGGAGGCAGAGGAGTGGTGGGAGGCGGAGGGTGTCGAGAGGAAGAGCTAGAGGGAGGGGCGAGCGAGGGATTACGGTGGGGGCTCGGAGGATTTTGGAGGAGGCGAGGAGATTGCGGTGGTGGTGGACCCGAGTAGACTGAGTTAGTGAGGTAGGGTTTCAATTTTCTAATATATATCTTATAAAAAGTGAAGCCCGTATGTTATAGGATACCCATCCTATGACATTCTGTGTTTGTTATCCATGGGTATAAATTAATACCCATGCCCATTCTGTGTCCTTATCAGGTATCCAAACCCAAAAACCCATGGGTCTGAAGTGCTACCCGTGTCCACCCTTATCGGTTGGGTAATCGCGGGTACCTAAACCAATGGGTAAAACTGTCATCCCTAAGTGGAACGAGTCCTCGACTCCATCGACCGAGGGAATGCTAAGCGACGGTGGCAAACTCATCCCCAACAGCAGCAGGCTAATCGACGACGACTCCAAGCTCACCCCCAATAGCGACATTGGCAAGCTCATCCCCAACGGCTTGTGATCCTCTCTTGGATGACACTTGAAGATTTCCATCGCATCGCCTCCCTCCGATCTGGTAAAAATGAAGCTTGTTGTGCCGTCCTCGATCTCTTACTCGCTGCCTCATCTCTAGAGTAGAGGTGGGTGTCGTGCCGGGCTGGCCTAGCACAGGCCCACCATGCTTTGTGCCTAAACTGTGCTGGGCCGCGACGGCCTGTCGTGCCCGCTGTGTTGTGGTGTGCAGGCCCGGTTCGCATTCGGTGTAAGGTCAAGGATGCCGACTAGAGGGGGTGAATAGGCGGCTTTTAAAAATCTTTCGCTCTACTAATTTCTACAAAGCAATTCACCCCTAAATATCCTTATGCCAAAACTTTAACAATAAATAATGCGGAAGCAATAAACTAAGGTTTTGACAATCAAAGCCTAAATCGACTAGGCTCACTATGTGCACTTAACTAATTATGTCTCTAACAAATATTGCAATCCTAAAAACAAGCAATCATTCAATTTAATTCTATGAATATAAATTGCTTGAATATAAATAACGAATTCAATGCAAGCACAAGAGACATGATACTTTTTACCGTGGTGTTCGAAGACTTGCCGGTCTCCCCTAGTCCACGTTGAGGTTAGCCCAAATGAATTGGAACGGCTCCACGAATTAAGCACCCACCTCGAATCCACTAGTGGTAGCTCCTTTTCCCTCTTGGGTAGGCGAGCTCCAACCTTCACAAACTTTGCCGGGGCTTCTCACAACCTCCGTTGAGAGCTCCCGCGCACGACGTCGCTACGCCGTCTAGGTGTCGGTAAACACCAAGAGTAACAAGTCAAGCCCTTCCGCTTGAACTTCACCTAGTGCAACACATGCACTTTCGGTGACCTCCTAAGTGCAACACATGCATGCACAAGAGGCTCTCAATCCACTTCCTAATTGCAACACATGCAATTAGGGCTCACTCTTAGATCAAGAAGCAAATGGAAGAGGGCAACAGATGCACTCAACTCCTACAAACACTCAAATGCTCTAGCAACAGCAACAACTACTGCCCTTGCTCCCCAAAGCCTCCTTTTATAGCCTCCAAGCCAAAACTAGCCGTTGGGGACGAATTGGGCAAAAGTCCAGCAAACCCGGTGCTACCGCCCTACTAGGCCCGATAGCACCGATCTCCTCGCCAACGGCTACAAAACTAGCCGTTGCAGGAAATTCAGTAGCACCGGCCAACTGGGAGCGGTGCTACCGCTCGGGCATTAGCACCGGCCTTCACCTCGATAGCACCGGACCCAAGCCGAACACAAAAACACCTCCTCTAGATTTTTCACACCAGCCAGAGGAGTGGTAGCACCGGACCTCCGGTGCTACCGGCCTACCATGGGCGGTAGCACCGGACTGCCAATCCGTCCAAAAACATCCCTCTCTGTAATTTCCACACCGTCCAGAGGGGCGGTAGCACCGGACCTCCGGTTCTACCGGGCTACCATGGGCGGTACGACCGGCCATAAGGAGAAAACACGGTTTTTCACAAAAACTTTTCTCCAAACCATTAAAGATTTATTCTTTGAGCTATGTGAGGATCAACACATGATCACAACATTGTGCAAAACACATTTTCACATGTTAATCACATACTCCAAATAATCTCATTAAGCACAACTTATTTGCAAAACACATTTGCCAATAAACTAAGAACTTATGATATCAATCCTCTTAGCCATGTGATGATTAACACATGATCAAGTCAATTTTCAAAACACATTAGCAAACCCTGTTCACATGCTCTAGGATCGAAACCCATAATCTCAAGTTCATTTGCAAATAACAACTCCAACTTATTTGCAAAACACATTCGAAAATAAACCACGAACCTATAAGATTAATCCTCTTAGCCATGTAAGGATCAACACATGATCCCGACACTTTGCAAAACACATTTGCAAATGCCAACACATGCTCTAGGATCGAACCTCATAACTTCCAGCTTATTTGCAAAACATATTTGCAAATAACAAGTTAACACTTTGCAAAAATACATTTTGCAACCAAAACAAGCTTAGACTTGTGATGATCAACACATGATCAATCACAAGCTAAAACACCAAAGCATGAGCTCTCTATTTGCAACACATGCAAATCTCTAGCACCATGCAAACAGCTAATCAAACTCAAGTGCATGAGCTCTCTATTTGCAACACATGCAAATCTCTAGCTCCATGCAACCACTTTAAACCAAATTGCTTGAGCTTTCTCCTTTTTGCAACACATGCAAAACTTAGCTCCAAGCAATAACCAAATCAAATAAGATTCAATTAAGATGCAAGCATGAGCACCCTTATTTGCAACACATGCAAATACTTAGGTCATGCAAAATCCAATGCACGAGCTTCACCCATTTGCAACACATGCCAAATGGTTAGCTCCATGCAAACACCAAACATGAGAGTGAGCTAGAGTGAACCGGATCGAGTTCATCAACACATGATGAAGCTCAAGCTAAAAGACTCAACCCCTCTTAATAGTACGGCGATCTAAACTAGACTCTTTAGCCTATCTAGCTATACCTTTGCCGCACGCGATCCACTTGGAGCTTTTATGATTTCCAATCATCTTTTGTCCGGGATCAAATCTTCTTCTTCTTGTTCACTAACACATGATGAACCTTCTCTAACCCTTCTTTTCATTTCGGGATCACTTTTTGAAGCTCATCAACACATGATGACTTCTTGTTCCCGATTCTTCAATATCTTGGACTCAACCTACTTCACAACTCATGGAAGATGTTAGTCCAACAAACACGGTTGTCTCAATCATCGCTTGCACTCCATTTACACACAATGGATGCCTCTAAGATCGATTGAGCACAACCCCATGAATTTGAATGATTAATTTGTGTGTTGAGTTCTTTGATGCAACTAATGCTTCATTATACTCAAGAACTTTTCGCTTGTCTTTAATCAACAAAGAGACACCATCAACACATGATGAAATGTTCTTTGATTGATTGAAAGACAATCGAACTCAATTTAAACTCATTTAAATTGACATGAGTATATATAACTACACAAGTTTCATATACTCAATATGATGGCTAGTAATGATCCAAATATGTTTGAGTGATGGAAGGGATCGATATTTTTGAGACCATCAACTATAGAATAAATTTCATTAAGTATGTGCATATAACAAATTGATCATAGAATCAATATGCACATAATCAATCTTAGATTGCATACGAGTTTATTCTATATTTGCATGAGTATACTACGACTACACAAGTTATAT
Source organism: Otatea glauca (assembly GCA_036346275.1). NCBI lineage: Eukaryota > Viridiplantae > Streptophyta > Magnoliopsida > Poales > Poaceae > Otatea > Otatea glauca. Next base: position 19,645,890 of record CM070720.1, read on the forward strand.
ATACTCAAAAGATTGTTTCAAGGTCTTGATCATTTATATTATATGACAAGAGGACATGGATCAATACAATTGAAACATCAAGTTAAATTATCAACTCCCCCTAGATGTGTGCATTCATGTATATATGAATTAGTAACATAATGCACATATTTGGACTAAAACAATGGAAGAGTTCATACTTTAACTTGAATTCTAAGTATGCATTTATATAATAGAATGAATACGAGTATATACCTTAGGTTTTCCATTTTCCATCCAAGTATGAGACTAATAAGAATAAGACTTAATAGAACATGTTAGTATCATAATGATTAGATTTGTCATTAAACAATGATTAAACATTAATATTAAACCAATCACCAAAACCAATGGAGCTTGAACTTACATTTGGCGAGCCCAGGCACAGCCTATTTGCACTTCATGCTTGCTTCCTGCCGTGCTGGCCCAAACCCGATCCATTTGCACTATTACGACTAGAGGAAACGAGCCGAAGGGGTATGGAGTTGAGGTAGTAGACACAAATATTATGAAAAAAAGAATTAAAATTATTTATTCTTAAATAGTTTCATAGAGCGAGGAGGATGTGTTGAACATGAGCGAGAGAGGGGGCAATGGGCGAGAAAGAGAGTGAGGGAGATAGGCGAGAGATTTAGAGAGACGGGCAAGAGAGGGAGAGATTGAAAGAGACGGGATATAGAGAGAGAGAGTTGAGAGAGATTGAGAGAGACTGACGAGAGAGAGCAGCTTTTTGCACTGTCTCTCAATTTCTCTCAGCTCTCTCTTCCCTCTTGCCCTTCTCTCTCAGGTGTCGGCAGCAGGGGTAGCGTCCATGCTACTGGGTGCGTCCATGGCACTCATGCTCCGTGGCTTGGTGACCTTCATGCTCTTCCTCATGCCCTGGGTCATCAGCCCAACACGGCCCATGATACAGTGTCGTGCCGGGCTGTGCTACAGTGTCTTACTGGCCCGGCACGACCGACATCATGTCTTGCCGGGCTTTGGACCGGGCCATGTTTCCGTAACTTGGACCGGCCCAAAAAAGCCTAGCCCATGTGCCCACCTCTACTCTAGAGCAAAGGTAATCACCCTATCCGTGAAACAACCCTAAAGGATTAGTAGTGCAAAAGAGATTTTTAACAATAGTAACGACACACATAAGTCAATTGTTGTAACATCCTAATTTTTGGTTTAAAATAATATTTTAATATCATTTATCATTTTTGGAATTTTGTGATTTTTAAAGATTTTTCTGCAATTTATTTGGATTTGTTTATTATTTATGAATTATGGTCAATATATAAATCAATTTAATATTTGAAAGGTATAATTAAAATTTGGCTGGAAATATTTTATTTGAGTTCTAAATATTTCAAAGAAAATTTAGAAATTTTTCTGGGATTTTTATGATATTTTTACTATTTTATTTAAGTTTTTATATTTTCTGGAATTAAAATAAATGTTAAAGCTTTTAAAAATGCTTTAATAGTTAATGGGCCTAAAACCCCTGTTGCCCCAGCCCGTCTCTGTACCAGTTTGGCCCAAATATGCCGGCACGGCTTGGCTTCTAGAAAACCTACATAGCGTACCATTCATCTCCGATCGTGCGATTGTGATTTCTATGCGTGGTCGCGCGTTGCGAGTCGTCGGATCGTCGCTGTGTGGCGGTCATGATTGCACTACATCGTTGCTGCATCGACACTACATTTCTAAGCCAAAATTTGCCGCAGCTGCGGTATCTACCGTGGATTCTGCGCCTAACGCGTCCGCCGAGGCACTATAAGTACCCCTTGACCCCCGCGCAAGGTTGTCTGTGAGCTTGCACATCGTTTCCTTCAAGTCTTGGAGCCGGAGGCACCATGGTTGATACAAAGGAGCTCGTTGGAGCTGAACGAAGCCTGCATCATCACATCGTCATTTTTCATCGATTGCTCGCCGCCCGTTGTCGCTCCGTCGTGTCCGTGACCAGATCCAAGACTGCTGTGTGGAGACGCGTTGAATCCATGAAGACCTGAGCGAGATCCGCCATCCTTTCACTGTTGGCTTGGTTGTCTTCCTCGTGGAAAGTGAGACCTCGTCGTCGTGCCACCGCTACCTCTATCATCATTCACCACCATCCGATCCACCGAGCACGGCCGTGATCGCACCACGTAGCTGCCGCTCAGTACTGCCACATGTCTACGTCGCCACCGCAATCTTGCGGTCGGTCTTGGCCGTCCGATCTAACATGGACGGGCGAGATTTTGCCACGCGTCAATCATGGTCCGCCGCACTTGTGTGTTGGCATTAGCATTGTGACCTCAGCGTTGACGTCAGGCGCGACGACCGAAGCACCGTGGACCAGGTCCACTATGGACCAACGCTGGGCGTTTACCGCGTCTATGGACCGGTGCCACGTGGCGGCACGTGAGTGGTTTACCTCGGTGCTGACGTCAATGACGATGTCATCAAGGGATTTTTCAGTATAAAAATAATTCATTAAATTACGATTTTTCTATTTTCTGCATTTTCTATTTTTTAAATCTTTCGAGAGCCCGTTCTTCCTCATACGAGTTCCGATTGAGGGGATTGAAAATTCTAAAATTTTGTAAAATTGAGATCTATTTAATAGTAAATTATATTTGATTTTTAGATTTTTTGCTATTTACTTTGTTGTTTATTTAGTGTTTTCTCTCGATTCGTGTAGACGTCGAAGTGCTTGGAGTGTTTGAGGAGGAATCAGTGAACCAAGAGCAAGGTATAGAGCAGGAACAAGTGTTTTTTCAAGGCAAGTTGTGCTTTGATCATGTTGAACCCATTTTTACAAAATTTCTATGTTGATTTAAATTATGCATGTTATTTTATGTGTATAATTGTTTCAAAATAGTTTGGGATCTAGTTATTCAACCCAATTGGATTATACCTGACCTTGTCAATTGTTTGCTATTATTATTTGTCACCCTAGAATGGTTCATTATTAGTTGGTTACTAATAGATACCGACATGGGATGGTTAGATCATGAATAGTTTGCTTAGCCATACCACGTGTTATTCATGTCTTTTGTAATATCAAATCAATCTTGACTAATGGAATATGGAATATGTGTATGAAATTGGCGTGTTAGGTGTTGTCACACAATGATGTTGAGTTGTAGTGACATGTGTCACGAAATGATGTTGACTTGTTGATGGCACGTGCATGATAATGAACTAGGGTCACTACTACAGGAACGTACATCACAATCGGTTCTTTTTCGTCATTACAGTTAGTCTTGGTGATGATACAAAGTTATTAGACATAGATGATGAGGTGCTATCATAGTCGTTTTTCGCCCGATAGTGATAAATTTTCATCACAATCAGTTCTGAGCTCAGAACCCATTGTGATCTCAGAACCGATTGTGATGATGGCGCACATCACAATCGGTTTTGAGCTAGAACCAATTGTGATGATAAGGCACACCACAATCGATTCTAGGTCAGAACCAATTGTGATGTGGGTGTTTGATGTTCAATTTGTAGAGTACACATATCACATTCACAATATCTAACACAATATATAGAACACAATCATATTACATAACATTCATAATACATAATATTGTTTACATATCACATAACATTCACAACACAAGTATATCACATTCACAGTACATATATCACATTCACATGATATAATATTGTTTACAACATCTGGACTAGTAGGAGCCTGTCGGGTCTCTAAACCTACTGTCCTCCGCTAGAAGTTCTGTCCAGTACCACTAGCATATGTGGTCTCGTAATTTGTTGAGATCTTTATTGTCTAGGCTCTTGAGGGTGATACTGAGGTTTTGCAAAATAAAATGTAGTGCACAAATTTAAGTTTTAAAATTTGTATGTAGAAGGCTGAGTGTATTATGCATGTACATGTACCTTAGGGAAAATGTCTACGCTGTCGACCAGGATCAGCATGTGATGCAAGACGTAGAAGCTGCACAGGTCGTCGCTATTGGAAATATGCCCTAGAGGCAATCATAGAGATGATTATATTTCCATAAATGTTCATAAACTATGATATTGTTCTTTGAATAACATCGTGGATATTGATTAACAAGTACGTGACTTGTTTGTGAAACTCTATATTCATCTTTATGATGTTCATTCTAAAAGGGGTCCCTAGTCGATAACATATGAGGACACATATGAGTAGACTAGCATATGCACTAGTCGATGGTCACGTTTCACATGTCATAGATATGGAGATATCAAACCAATAATATAGACACATGTTAGAGAACATGGTGTTTGACATGGACCCACTATGAGACACTGCGAGAACATTGTATTTTTTCATGTCATCAGTTGGTCTCATATACGATGTGTATGCTATATCCTTCGACTTGAGATTGTCGCATATTCTCAAGATGCGTAATGGCTTACTTAGGAGTCATCAAATGCTACTGTGTAGCTGGGTAGTTATAAAGATGATTTTCGGGTTTGTCATGAAACATGCTGCTAGGTGTGGTCGATCAAGATAGGATTTTCCCCTCCATACAATGGGAGAGATATCTCTAGGCCTCTAGAGTGGTCGGATTTTGGAAACGTATGGCCATGCTAGTCGATTAAAGAGTTACTCAAGTCATCGAGTTAAAGAGTTAACTCGAGGTATTTGGGGATTTCGAGTCATGGTATCGAGAAAGAGTGGTCGAGCCATCCAAACAAGGATGACAAAAACTCGCCTTGGGTTTGACCGATATCGTGAGGGAAAAAGGAAATGCATATAGGACATTATTGAGGTTCATCCAATCTTTACATGTACTCGGGAGTCGGTAAGTCCTGCTAGGGGACGCTATCGACTATTCGTCAAATGCTCGATGATCGAGTAGGAGTACCCGATGGTCGAGTAGGTGTACCCGATGGTCGAGTAGGAGTACTCAACGATCGATAGGGGTACTCCAGCCATGTCCGAGTGCACGTGAACCTATAAGGTCGCACGCTTAAGGGGCTATAACCAATTCGGATAGGGAACCGAGTTGTAATAGGCTTAGAGTTCCTAATGGACTTCAAGGGTTGCAACCTGTTATGAGGCGTTTATATAAAGGGAGGAGGTGGTGGCTTTGCAGTAGAGATATAAATGAAGAGACACAATAGGAATTTGGAATTCTCAAAACCCTAGCTGCCACCCCTCCTCTGCCCAGAACTGCGCAGCCGACGCTAGCTCTCCAGCGCGTGGTGTTCCTGCCCCGTACGTGTGGATACCTTCGAGGTGTTGCTACCAAGCTTCAATGATAGGACGATCCGCAACTTGCGACAGTCACAAGAAGCTGTTAGGAGGTGCGAGGCTAGTATGACTACAGCTGCACCACCGCTCTACATGGACACTACTTCCGCCACGGGTCTGCGTGCCTAGTGGTAATTCTGTGATCTATAACTTGCACTGGTTCATTGGTTACGCGGTAGAAAATTTTGTTTTTTTCACTAGAGTAGCCTACTCGTTCCCTATCAATTGTATCAGAGCCTTGCTGCATAGTTTTTTATTCGGAATAGATGCATATGATTATATGCGATAGTAACAGATGTGATCTATTGTTGTTTTATTGTTCGTTCTATTTAATCGATCAGTTTTTGGCACTGGTTAATAAGATTAATTCATATTTGGTGGTCCATAATGGGATCAAGATCATTACTTTGTGATCATGCTGTTGTGGTCACGCCACTATTTACCCCTACCAGTCAGTTTTCCGCCATCGGGGTAGATCGTGAAACGTAAACCCACAAGCAGCATGCGAAGATCAATAGGATTGATCAACAAAGATCTGTGGTTGAAAATAGGGTTAATATGTGTACAACGCCTTATAGTTCGTTGCAAGTTCACATCGTTTGGTAGAATTCAATTCTATGCATAACTTGTTTTTGCAGGATTGATGTGAATAGTATAGCCCCTTATGTATATGATGCATGTGTGGAATTTTCCTGGCCTGTGTGTCATTCTTGATTGCAGCCCAAGGCTGTCTATATTTGTATAAATGGCCTGCGTGTTGACTTGTGATGTTTCTACACTCCTTATAATTTATTACTAGTGCTATTTAGAGTAATAGCTTAGTGGTAGTACTTGGAGGACTCAAGCACTTGGAGGCATGACGAACAGAAAAAGTGGCGATGGGGATCACCATGTGAAGGGCCATACTATGTCACAGTTAATGTTTTATGTTCCTGTTTATTATACGGTATTATTATAAGGTGGTCCTTCTTCTTGATCACTGATTTGTAATAAGAAGCACCCTAAGCAATGCTCTTCATGGTGAACAAAATAATGGAATAGCATCCAAAGAAGCAAATCGCTTTCATGCACGTATGCAGGTTCATTTTATGGTTTTAAATGCTAACTAATATCTGCTTCCTACTTTCCATGTTTCAACTGAGGACGTCTGTTGGAGTAAGCACTGGAATTACATGAGAGATATTACATGTCTTTATCTAATGCTAGTATTAGATTTAGAAGAGTAAGCACTGCGGTGCATTAACTAGCGCTCGGGAGATCTGGATCCAGGTGGATCCAGGAGACCAGCACACACTCGGGAAGCCGTTGTCTCGCTGAGACCCGAGTCGGGATGGGAGTGGCCGAGTAGGAGTGTGGGGACGTGGGGGTTGGGCCATTGCCCGTTAGGGCCTGTCGGCGTGGGTCTTGCATTGCGCTTGCGCTGTTAGTTACGGCCGAGAAATTAGATACCGCCTACCATTGGCCGGTACTACCGCTCTTGGCAGAGACAACTCGAATTCCTTCATTTTGAAAATCCATTTCAAATCAAACTCATATTCAATCAAACCTAGCTCAAATACAGTCAATAACTCATCACCAACAAGGATAGACCTCCACATGGTCTTTCAATCTCTCCCTTGATGAGTATATTGACAAACATCCAAAAAGGTATAAATTTGAGTTTGAAAGAGAAGGAAGAAAGCAATTTGAATGCAAAGCCAAAACTTTGTCTAGAGAGAAAGATATGAGATCATGACCAAGTTGACAGGAAGAAATTTAGAGCAAAATCAAGGAAAGAAAAAGTTTTCCACAAAAGCTCTAAAATCCAATCATAAGTGCTAGATGTGATTATGTGATTATGATCCATAAGAAATAGCAAATTTTACAAAGACCATAAGAACCAAATAAGCTTTCACATTTTTAATGATGCCTTTCTACGTTTTCTCCCCTTTTTGGCAATATAGGCATCAAAATGGAATCTTCTCACCCTTTTTATGTATGCATGAAATGCAACCTAAGGGAGCTTTGAAGATTATCCAATTGATCATAATGACAAGATATGACACCAAACTTATCAATCTCAGATTATGACTAAACTAAGACATGTCCAAGTGCAAATAACAAATTTTGCTCATAAGCTTAGTTTTGAGAATGTGTCATTTTTCACAAGATTTGACAAGTGCAAAACTTAGTAAAGTTTCAAAGCTAGAAGCAAAACCACTCAAGGATCAAATGGAAAGCCTAGAGTTCAACCTACTCAACACTTTGGGGAATTTTTAAGTGCATATAAGGTCCTTCGAGCTCATTTTTCAATTTATGCAATTTTTTTTAAAACTTTGAAAAATATAGCGGGGTGCAAATGTTTGACATTATTTGCATTCTTTACCCACTTATGTGTTTGATATTTGCATTTTTTTATTGATTGACTCAAGCCATTTGCGATCATCTCAAGAGTAACTCTTAAGAGAATAATCTTGGTCATACACAATATATTCCAAGTTCATCCCAAATGCAATGGGAAGCAGTCTCGTGAATATAAAGTGTTGAGATCAATTTTGCACAAAAGAGTCATTTTTTTAATTTCAATTTAGCACATATGAGCAATTATGAAGGACTCAAATATGGATCAACCAAAATTCACCCAAGTTGCTATAGGGACTCTAGATAAATCCGCAATTTCACAATTAATGGTAAAAACCCCCAGAGAAGAAACTTTAGTAAGTAAAAGCAACATGTTTCATCAAGTTTTCATTTAAAGCTTTCAAATTTTTCAGATTTTAATTAAGCTTAGCATGATAAATGAACTTGGACATATCTAAGCTAGTGATTTTCTTCAAAAGATATAGCATGATTTATTTCATGAAGATTGAGTCAATTGCATAATAGACAAAGCTCATTAAACTGAAAAAGTAGTCTAAATGCAATGCAAGAACAGATTCCAAAACTCCCCCCGAACAAGTGAATCAATGTTAAGCTCAAATCTAGTTAAAGTTGAGTTATTATCAAGATTAGGCATTAAGAAAACCCAAATGAACTAAAAAACGATCAGAAAGTCAGAATGAGGAGAAGAAGTCAAGAAACTGCAAACTGGATGGCTATTGAGCATAGATAAGATAGAAGAGACTCACTATGGCTCAGACTCTCTCTTATCTTCCCCAGTGACTGACTTAGGAAAGCTGACTCTAGATCCCAACTAAAGAGTGCACATAAACCCTGTCTACCCAGGAGGCCCAACACTTGCTAGACTTATAAGACTATGAGAGAACTCAACCTAGAGAGAAGAGAGCACAGCTAATCACGCATGATAGCAACCTAAAGCACAAGATAAGAGGTCCATGCAAAGCATGCCAGAAGTCTAAGTGAGTGAACTCAACTCAGGAAAAATAAGCCCAAAATCACCCAGAAGAAAAACAAAGAAAGAAAAAGCAAAACTTGGAAGATAACATATTATACATAATATACAAACTAGCTCCCCCTCACGAAACGCCGTAAGGGCTCACAACTCCAAGCTCACTCCTCAAGGCAACAAATCTGGAGCTATCTAATGGCTTGGTGAAGATATCGGCTAGCTGGAGGTCACTCTCTACAAACTGAAGCGCGATATCCCCCTTGTCCACATGGTCTCCAAGGAAGTGATAATTAATATCAATGTGCTTGGTCCGAGAATGTTGCACTGGGTTTTTAGCAATGCAAATAGCTGAAGTGTTGTCACAGAAAAGTGGCACACTTTCTATCTCTAACCCAAAGTCCCGCAAGGTCGATCTCATCCAGAGAACCTGGCTACATCAACTGGCTGTAGTAACATACTCGACCTCGGCTGTGGACTGTGCAACTCTGGACTGCTTCCTAGACGACCAAGAAACAAGAGAAGTGCCAATGAATTGGCAAGTGCCAGAAGTGCTCTTCCTATCTATCCTACAGCTAGCAAAGTGAGCATCGGAAAAGGCTCTAAGAGATAGACAAGAAGAAGAAGAGTACAAAATACCATAATAGCTGAAGTGTTGTCACAGAAAAGTGGCACACTTTCTATCTCTAACCCAAAGTCCCACAAGGTCGATCTCATCCAGAGAACCTGGCTACATCAACTGGCTGTAGTAACATACTCGACCTCGGTGGTGGACTGTGCAACTCTGGACTGCTTCCTAGACGACCAAGAGACAAGAGAAGTGCCAATAAATTGGCAAGTGCCAGAAGTGCTCTTCCTATCTATCCTACAGCCAGCAAAGTGACATCGGAAAAGGCTCTAAGAGATAGACAAGAAGAAGAAGAGTACAAAATACCATAATCATTGGTAGCACGACGGTACCTGAAGATGCGCTTGACCGCCTGGCGGTGAGAGGCGCGAGGAGAAGCCTGAAATCGAGTGCACAGACACACAGCGAAATGTATGTCTGACCTTTAAGTAGTGAGGTACAAGAGGGAGCCGATCATGCTCTAAAACTCCTTTTGATCTGCAGGCTCACCATCCTCATCCATTCATCTGGGTAGCTCGAAGATATAAAGAGATCTAAAAGGAAACTTTTGGTGGAATGGCATGAAAACGGAGATAACAGAATATATTAGTAAGTATGATACTTGCTAGAATATTAAGGCAGAACACCAACATCCTGTAGGATTACTCCAACCTCTCCAAATTCTAGAATGGAAATAAGAGGATGTATGTATGGACTTCATTACAGGCTTACCCAAGACTAACACCAGAAAAGATTCCATTTGGGTAATCATAGATCGACTAACGAAATCTGCTCATTTCATTGCCACCAATAAAAAATACTCTGCTCGTAAGCCGGTTGAAATCTATATAGAAAGGATAGTTACACTTCATGGAGTTCCCAAAATAATCTGTGGAATATATGAAACCAGGTGTCTTCATAACCGGCCCAGAAGTGCCTAAGGGAGAGACAGGGCCGAGAGGAAGGCCCAAAGGATGAAGCTTCGCGCCAAGCCTTGCTACCGTGCAGAAGGGATACATCCTATAGACAGTTGAACATTTATTTAGATATAAGAGATATGATTGTAATCCGAGTTGTTAGAAGGGTAGATAAAGATGTAAACTCTATCCTGTAACAGATTAGTATCCAATAACCAATCGGAATCACTTAACCGATCGGGACTCTGTAAACCGCCCCACCCCGACTATATAAGGGAGATGGCGGGCAACAACAGGGACATCGCATCATAGAGCTCACGAGCAATCTTAGATCCAAGAGATCCACATAATCCCAGCACACAAGACTAGGGTATTACCTCCTCTGTCGAGGGCCTGAACCTGTCTAAACTTTTGTCTTGTGTGACCTTCGAGTTTGAGATCTAGCGCCTGCCCCATAAATTTATTGTCGACCACAAAAGTCGACAGTTGGCGTGCCAGGTAGGGGAAGCACTATAATCTTTTCCTACAAACTCGATGGCAGCAACCAGCGGAATCATCGCCACCTTCGTCTCCGACTAGGCTTTTCGCTTTGGAAGCCTGGATTTCGTCGCAGATGCGCGCGGAGAACTTGTTTACCTAGACTTAAACCAGATCCAATGTGGCAAAGATCAGGCCGAACCATCTCAAGTATGCCACTCTGACTTATCCAGCAAACCAGTCAGTGTCGCGAGGAGTTGCTACGATCTTCGTGGCATCTACGCAATAGAAGAGCAGAAGACCGATCTCCAGCGCTAGTAAGAGATTCAAGAAGCTGCGGAGGAAGATCGTCTTCTTCGTAAGGGTAAGGAGGCATAAGCGCGATCGCTTCGATCTCGCGGCCGCAATGTCCGCGAGGACATCCTACAATCCAAATTGGGAGACCAAGCTGTCTTCCATACGCCACAGCAGAACGTCGTCGCCTCCAAGATGCTCCTCGACACGCTGGTCCCGATGATTGCATCTGATAGCCCGGCGGCCCCGATCGTGGCCCAGATCAAGGCCATGGTGACGGTGGCAGCCATTCAGCAGAATCAGAAAAAGCTCGTAGGAGAAGCGCACTAGCGCTCCCACGTGGCTACCCACGTGGCTAGCAGTCGGACCGCTACCGATCGAGTACTGCGCGATCGGCGCCCCATACAACCAGTCGGAGACGTCCGCCGGAATCTCAACTGTGACCTCCGCCAAGACATCACTGCCAGACGGCAAGAGCGGGACGAAGAAGATCGACGCTGGCGCCACGACAACTACGAACGATTCGGTACCGGCCACGGTCCACGAAGCGATCAAAGGTACGGCGACTGCAACGACTATAGAGACCATCATCACCGGGGTCGGAACGACAACGATGATCGTCGAGTCATGGACTCGCCGCGCCGAACGCCACCCTGACATGTTGATGACAATCGCCGAGCTAGAGGCTCGCCACGCCGGACTCCCTCTCATCATGACGACAGATCCATCGATGGAATCCGAGCGTTCACTTCTCGGTTACGCCGAGTGGTATGGCTCGAAGGCTTCAATCACAAGGGCATCGTTAAGTTTGACGGGGAACGAGATCCGAAAGCTTGGCTGCAGGTATATGACCTGGCGGTCAAAGCGGCTGGGGGCAATCAAAACGTTATGGTAAATTATCTGCCGGTCAATCTCACCCCTTCAACTCAAGCATGGCTCACAGGACTTCCTGCGAACTCGGTGGACTCCTGGAGCGATCTCTGCGATCAATTCATCGCTAACTTTCAGGGAACCTATGAGAGGCTTGGCACCCCATGTGACCTATATCAGCTCCACCAGAAGAAAGACGAGACGCTGAGAGATTTCATCCGGCGATTCATGTAGAAGGAGAACACACATCAGGGATGTATCTGATACAGTGGTGGTGGCAGCCTTTCAGAAAGGGGTAAGTGATCCAGATCTAATCAAGAAAATGTCCAGGAAACCACTGGCCTCCGTAAAGGAGATGTTTGCATTGGCCGACCGCTACGCCACGGCCTCAGTCGCCCTAGCCGAGCGCCAAGAAGATCGCCCGCAACAGAAGAACAAAGGCGACAGGGCCGAGTCCTCCAAGCACAAAGACAAAAAGCGAAAAGGTGAGGAGCTAGTCACGGCAGAAGAACGCAGCCGGCCCCGAGCCACGCGGAGGGAGGCACCCGATTACAGTACCGTCATGGAAGCGATCTGTCCTTTCCACCCTAAAGGTAAGCACGTCGCTAAAGACTGCTTTACGCTGAAGCGTTTTGCGTGCGAAAGCAACAAGCAGCCGGCTCCAACGAAGGAAGAGGCGGCCAAGAAGAAGGACCCTCCTAGCGAGGACGATTATCAGGAACTCGAGCATGAGTTGAACTACATATACGGGGGCTCCACCGAATACGAGTCCAAGTGGAAGCAAAAGCTTACCGCTCGGGAGATCAATGCGGTGGAACCGGCAACCCCCCAGTATCTAAAGTGGTCTGAAGTCCCGATCACCTTCGATCGCACGGATCACCCCAATCGAGTTCTACATCCGGGTAAGTACCCTCTAGTGCTCAACCCTGTTATTCGCAGTGTAAAGCTCAAGAAAGTCTTGATTGATGGAGGGAGTGGACTCAACGCCTTGTTCGCCAAAACCCTCGATGACATGAACATCCCCCGCTCCGAGATAAAGCCGAACTCACAGCCGTTCCACGGGGTGATCCCTGGGGCATCTTCGTTTCCTCTCGGGCTGATTTCTTTGCCTGTCACCTTCGGTACCAAAAGCAACTATCGGACCGAGTATGTAAACTTCGAGGTAGCGGATTTCGAGACAGCGTATCATGCTATCTTGGGAAGACCCAGTCTGGCTCGGTTCATGGCCGTCCCGCACTACACCTATTTGATGATGAAGATGCCGGGACCCGAAGGCGTCATCACGATTTGCAGCGACATCAAGCGATCTTTGGAATGTGACCGAGAGAATTGTGAACTTGCTGAGCTGCAGGAGGCAACCGCTGAGGGGAAGAATATCCAGGTAGAGGCAGCCACGTTGCAGGAAGAAGACGACGTCCCATCCAAGAAGCAGGCCACGTCAGGGATAAAGCCTAGCGAAGGAACCAAGAGAATTATCCTTGACCCATCCGACCTGTCCAAAACGACTCTGATCAGGATAGGGCTCGGGGATAAATAGGAATACGTGCTCGTCACCTTCCTCTGGGCTAACAAGAACATCTTTGCCTGGAAACCATCTGACATGTAGGGTGTTCCTAAGGAGGTGATCGAGCATTCTCTACACATCGACGAAAAGGCAAAGCCAGTCAAGCAGAGACTCCAGCGATTCACTCCAGATCATCGGAACGCCATCAAGCAGGAGATCACCAAGCTATTAGCTGCAGGTTTTAGCAAAGAAGTGTATCATCCCGATTGGTTGGCAAACCGTGTACTAGTTCAAAAGAAGAATAAAACTTGGCGCATGTGCGTTAATTATACTGATCTCAACAAGGCATGTCCGAAGGATCCCTTTGGGCTACCTCAAATTGATCAGGTGGCTGACTCGACTGCCGGGTGCAAAATCCTGAGTTTCCTCGATGCCTACTCAGGGTATCACCAGATTCGCCTAAAAGCGGTGTTTTCATGCCCAACTCGGACGCAATGTGGAGGCATATGTGGATAATGTCGTGATAAAGACTCAGGAGAAGAAGGACCTTATCGCCGACCTAACCGAGATGTTCGAATGTCTAAGGGCCTTCAGCACGAAGCTGAATCCCGAGAAGTGTGTTTTCGGAGTATCTTCGGGAAAACTGCTCGGGTTTATCGTCTCCCAACGAGGCATTGAGGCCAATCCAGAGAAGATCAAGGCCATATCAAATATGGAACAGCCGACTTGCCAAATGGATGTCCAGAAGCTTACAGGTTGCATGGCCGCACTCAGCAGGTTTATTTCCCGACTAGATATGCGAGGTATACCATTCTTTAAACTCCTAAAGAAGCAGGACAAATTCCAATGGATGCCTGAGGCGCAGCAAGCGTTTGAAGATCTGAAGACCTTCTTGACGACACCACCAGTCTTGGTTTCGCCGATGCTAGCGGAACCTCTGATACTTTACATCGTGGCGACGATTCACTTAGTCAGCGCTGCAATCATCGTAGAAAGGGAGGAGCCGGGGCATGTGCAGAAGATCCAACATCCGGTTTACTTCATCAGCGAGGTCCTGAGTGAGTCTAAGAGCACACTGTTTCGGTGGTCACCTCCTTCCCGATAGGAGATATACTTCACAACCAGGAGGCCACTGGGAGAATTGCAAAGTGGTCAGTCGAGCTTGGAGCTTTTGACATCTTATTCAAGCCTCGCACAGCCATCAAGTCTCAAGCGCTCGCCGACTTCACTGCCGAGTGGACAAAACTTCAAAATCCGGCGGTTGTCAAGGAACTCGAGCATTGGACGATGTACTTCGATGGTTCCCTCATGCTCAGCGGTGCGGGGGCTGGTATAGTGCTCATATCACCAAGTGGAGAACGGTTAAGGTACGTTCTGCAAATACTTTTTCCCGCATCAAACAACGCCGCCGATTACGAGGTACTCATCCATGGGCTCCGTATCGCCATATCGCTCAGTATCCGACGTCTGATGGTTCGTGGAGATTCAATGCTCGTGGTCAATCAAGTGTAAAAAGAATGGTCCTGCATCAATGACAACATGGTTGCCTATTGCCAGGAGGTACGCAAGCTAGAAGGCAATTTTGATGGTTTCGAACTTGTTCATGTGCTCCGTCGGGACAATGAAGCGGCTGATGAGCTAGCAAAGATGGGTTCTGGCCGGACCACAGTGCCCGTGGGAGTATTCGCCGAAGAAATTCATAAGCCCACAATGAGCACTCGGCAAAAGTCGGACGTCCCAGTGGAGAAGAACATAGAGGCAGAAATCCTGATCATTACCCCCTATTGGACAGCTCTGTATTTGGACTATTTGATGAAGGATGAGCTACCTGAAGACCGCACGTAGGCCGAGCGAATAATGCGCCGAAGCAAGAGCTATGTGGTGATGAGGGAAGAACTCTATCGCAAGAGCTCCTCTGGTGTACTACGACGGTGCATATCAGAACAAGAAGGAAGAGATCTTCTCAAGGAAATCCACTCGGGAGTTTGTGGGAATCACGCGGCGTCATCAACCCTAGTTGGCAAGGCTTATCGTCAGGGATTTTTCTGGCCGAATGCTGTGACCGATGCAGAGGACATCGTCCGAACATGCGAAGGTTGTCAATTCTTTGCGCGACAGGTGAACAAGCCAGCACAGGAACTGCAGACCATCCCAATCACATGGTCATTTGCGGTCTGGGGGCTTGACAAGGTGGGACCTTTGAAGAAGGCTCAAGGTGGTTATACTCATCTCTTCGTGGCCGTCGATAAATTCACCAAATGGATTGAGGCCAAGCCAGTCGCCACAATTACAGCCGCAAAGGCCAAAGAGTTCTTCCATGAAATCGTGGTTAGGTTCGACATACCAAACCGAATCATCACAGATAACGACACCCAATTCAGAGGTGGCATATTTCAAGACTGGTGCGGCGAACTCGGCATAAAGATTTGCTTCGCAATAGTAGCACGCCCCCGAAGCAATGGGCAGGTCGAGCGAGCCAACGGCATGGTGCTACAAGGCCTAAAGGCAAGAATTTTTTATCATCTCAAACCGTAGCCACTCGGTGTGTCAAAGAATTGCCTTCGGTGCTCTGGGGGCTTCGAACCACCCCCAGTAGAGCAACCGAGCAGTCACCTTTTTTCCTGGTGTATGGCTTAGAAGCGGTCCTCCCTTCCGAGTTAGAATTCGGATCCCCGCGGGTTCGGAGCTACGAAGAGGTCGCTTCGGAAGAAAGCCGGCTAGAAGACCTCGACCGACTAGAAGAAGCCAGGGACATTGCAACAATTCAGTCGGCAAAATACCTTCAGGGATTACGTCACTATTACGGTCGCAATGTAAGGAGCCACGCACTCTCCAAAGGTGATCTGGTCCTTACAAGGAATCAGAAATGCGAGCATAAGCTCTCCCCAAGCTGGGAAGGCCCTTACATCATCGATGAGGTGATACGTCCTGTGGCTTATAAGCTCAAGCATGAAGACGACACAATTATCAGCAACGCATGGAACATAGAACAGCTACGTCATTTTTTCACTTGAACTTTGTAATTCAGTTGTTTCTTTATGAATAAATGCTTGCTCTTAAAGTTGTTCTCGTATAGTCTTCTCGAAAATTATGCGTCTGAGTGCTTTGCTCCTATAAATTTTAAGACTCTGAGACATGCGTCATGAACCATGCCCCAGAGCCTAGGGGCTGGACTAGACGAACATGATTTGTCAAAACCACTCGGAAAAAGCAGCATATTTAAAGACAAAATGCAAGAACAAAAGAAGTACTTTCAATTATTTGTTTACAGGTCCAAGGTTTCCGCGACAGCCGAAGAAGCATCCTTAACTTCCTCCCAGTGTTCGGCTTCCCGATCTTCATCTACATTACAAGCATAGCCATCTTTAATAGCCTTAAGATCTACTCGGGGATAAAGCGAGTTAGTGATCGCCAGAGCCTGGCTAGCACCATTGGTCGTCGTTTCCTTCAAGAGTATCTTAAGCTCCTTGGGGGCTTCCTCTAGTTGGGAGATGGCTTGGTCCCTACTGAGCGGCCTCTCGCCTCCAGGATGAAGCAACCTCAACAGCGGCTCAGAGGCTTCGTGAAGCTTGGAGCAAGACGTTTCAAGGGCCTCAACCCTCTCGTTATAAGCGGCGTATTGCGTCCGCGTGTTGAACTTGTAGTCTGCAAGCAAAACTGATTATCAAGAAATGCCAAGAAGGTGACGAAGACAAAGGAGGACCAAGCTACTAAGCGTACCTTCTAACTCCTTCTCTGACTTCAATTTGGAGGCCTCCGAGGCCTTGAGTTGCTCTTGAAGCTTTGCAACAGTGGAATCCCGAGCTGACACGGAGACAAGGAAGTCAAAAGACCGGACGATTTAACAAGAGCACGGGGTGGTCCAGGAAATATTTACCTCGAAGGAACCAGCGGCGCCCGACTTCTCACGCCACGGGATTTACGCTCTTCCGCAACGCTTGGACCTCCGACCGAAGAGCTCGCAGCTTGGCTGCATGTCCAGCCTTGATCTGCTCCAAGTCGGCCAGATATTCCTGGCGCGTCCTGACCTCCGGGAGCATCTTCTGGAGGTACTCGGACTTCTTTTCATAGCGTTCTCCCAATTTCTGTGATCATCGGAGGGGAAGGTGAGAACACGCTAATCGGCACAAGCACGAAGGTGGTAAGAGTAGTGAAAGTATTACCCGGGCCAGGCGAGCACAAGCGGTGGTATGACTGTAAAAGTCATTCCTTTCTCTCTCGTCCTCCGAGTCGTCCAGGAACTTCAAGCTGTCTTCCTCAGCAACCCACGCGGTTTTCATTATGAGTTGAGGACGGGAGAGACTCGGCGGAACTCGGGAGATCTCTTCAACCTCGGGGGATGAACGAGAGATGGGCTCTTGAGCGGTAGGACCCGACACCGAAGCATGGGGTGTCGGTGAAGGCGGCTAGGGCTCGGTGGGCGCTCCTGTGTCCACGGGCGAGGCCTCCTCAACCAAGACATGAAGGTCCTGGGGCTCAGTTTCTTTAGGGGCCCTAGACGACATCTCGACAGGAACATCATACGAAGAATTCCTACAAGAAGAATGATCAGTAAATAAGCCGACAAAACGCGTCGAACAAGAGTCGATGGGGGATCAAACCTGTCAGACTTCTTCATTCTCATTGGGGGCTTCTTTCGGGTGGTAGAGCCACTCCCGGAGGGACCACTCGGGGTGCTACAAACAGGAATCCTAGGCTCCTCCCGACTGCCCGAGTCTCTCGAAATTGGACTCGGCTGTACCACACGCTCGTAGGGAAGGGGAGCCGAAGACACTTGGGCTCGTACTAGTGGTTCCTGAATTTTGGGACCACCAGTCGGGCGTCGGTGCTTCGCAGGGTCCTTGCCAATCGCCTTCTTCCCCTTCTTGGCGATGGGGTCTCCGGCCGCTCGCAGGTCGTTTAAAAGGAGCACTCTTATGAACAGGCATCTTCGAGAGGGGCGCATCGCTACAGAAAGCCAATCGATTCTGAAAAGGAGTATTACAACTGTTAAAAAACATTCAAAGACCAATGTGGGAGTCTATCAGCTAAACTTTCTTACCTTAGGAGGAGGATTTGATACAGTGAAGGACTTTGAGCATTTGGCGGTGGACATCTCTACGCTTGGGATAAAAAATTCACCTACCCGAGCATATACCTGCTCCTTCGACACTGCTTCAGGCAATTCCTAGGTCAGATCATCCTTTCCTTCAAATGCGTATCCCAGATGGACTCGCTCCTTCAGAGGTTGTATCCGGCGAGCAGCAAAATGATGGGCCAGACCAACTCCCGTTAGACCATTTTCCTTTAATTTGTCGATCAGCTCCTAGAGGTCTTGCACCTGATCCATGCCGCTGGCGTTGAGAGCAGATACCCAAGAAAGGGACACCTTAGGCCGGCGCCTGACAAAGGAGGGGACAGCAAGATCAGGATTGGCACAGTAGAACCACTCCTGGTGCCAGCCTTTATTGGAAGTTTTGAAGGGAATAGCAAAGTAATTTTTCTTTAACACCTCCCGCAGCTGAAATCCAGCTCCCCCAATTACCTTGGGGTCGCTCTTTGAGGGATAAGGTTTCAAAAGGTAGAAATGGCAAAAGAGATCGAAATGGGGGCGGATGCCCAAGAAAGCCTCACAGAGGTGAACGAAGAGAGAGATCTTCAGAATGGAATTGGGATTCAAGTTCACCAATTCAATGCCATAAAAGAAGAGAAGACCGTGAAGAAAGGTGCAGGCAGAAAGGCCCAGCCCGCGTTGGAAGAAGGATTCAAAAACCACAATCTCTTCGGAACGGGGGGTAGGGATGGATTCACCTGCGGCCGGTCATGCGGAGATCAATGTCAGGGCTAGAAGAACCCCGTCATCCACCATGGATTGCAACCGCTCTTCCGTCGTCACCGAGGTGGTCCAATCTTGAGGCAAAGGCTGCGAGGAGATGTCTTTGCAAGAATGAGAAGACATTTTCAGAGGAAAAGATCAACGGCGGCGCAAAGATGCGAGCGCAATAGCAGTTAACCCTAGCGGCGGAGAAGGTAGAGAGACAAAGGAAGCAGAAGAGGCAGGCGTATGCGATGGGAAAAATGAACCATCGGCTTAATCCTTAAAGGGGGAAAATTAGGTTTTCGTCGAATCGGCGGGAAAGAGATTGACCCTGCTCTATGCTTCGTAATGATTTGCTAGCCTGGCATCCTGACATACAGAGGCAGTTATGGTTTGACCAAGTCATATTTGGGACACGTTGCTCCCCACGATGGGATGTTTAACCACTTATCGAACTAATCGAGACGTGGGTGTCCTCCAGTTCGGATTAAAAATATCTTCTTGTGATATGCCCCATGTTGGGTCGCTAGGTGGTTAACGCATGACGGAATCATATATCACGAGTTGAGCCTGATAAGGCACGGTTCCAATGGTATGCCCCAGGATGGGTCGATAAGCTGTGCATCGTAATAAACGAGTACGGATACCGTTCGGATAAAACTTGATATGTCCCAAGTCGGACCAGAGCTGTACCCTACACCAGTCGGATATAGGTATCACTCGGCCATGAGCTGAGAAATTCCCGATACGCTCCAAGTCGAGCCTAAGCTTGAAGAGAAACGCGATATGCTACACTAGCACATAAAAAAAAACTACCGGGTAACCAGAAAGCTACTCGCAAGAAGGGGATCATAGATAAGATTACCACTAGACGCGCAGTTGCGGAATCCTTCGCGCGTCGATGTAGTGGATCGTCCTCGCCGCAGTCATTGCGTCGATGGAGCGGATAGTCCTCGCCTCGCCGTGGATCGTCCTCCCACGCCACAGTCGCAGCAGCGTCACCATAGTAGTCCACACGTCCAGGGATGGAACACCGTGCGTTGGTGTGCAAGCACCTGGTCGTTCGGCAGGGGCAACGAGAAGAGGAGGCTAGGGTTTCGAGTGAATCACTTTTAAACTGTGGGAAAGCACACCCTGCGCCCACCCTCCTGCCTTCCTTATATAGCCACGAGATGAAACCCTAAAACAAGGCCCATCAGTGTGCTAAGCCCACGAGGTCCATTAATTATGGATCCAATCCAAATTAATGCGTCCCAGCCCTTTAAGTGTGTGACCCTACAGGTTGACGTACGTTTGGACATGGATTCGAAAAACTCCTTTTCAATCCAATAGTTGGTAGCGGCTCCTTGCAAAGAATGCCAACTCCCAAACATACTATGATCAAATCGGACAGAACCTATCAAAAAGTACTCATGTAATAATCCCTTTGCCAAGTATATGAAGATTGAACTCAAGGCGAGAAGCATGTCATCCTTTGATGATTCAATCCATCTCTCGTATCCATGATATATTAATAAGTTGTGATTGACTCCTCAATCACGGCATGGCCGTGCACTTCCTTAATCATATCACACGAGTGGCCTTGTCATATATCTCCATTTCATTGGAGTGGCAAATTCCATCTTATTTGCTCACTTCCCTCTCGCACGTTTCATAGTAAACATGAAAGCTACCTTTATAACTATCCGGTTAGGAAGTAGTGTTTGATAGCCCCAAGGAAAACTATTACACATGTAGGGAATATGATAATCTCAGTCTAAGGATCATACATCTACTAGGTATGAGATACATCGATGACACATAAGAATGAAACATTCTCGCGATGTCCCATTGCGGGTCTATCTAACCCATGTTCTTCAACATGCATCCACAATGTATAGATGATATCCCATGATCTATGAAGCATGATCATCGATCACTACATGTGCTGATCTATTCATCGTTGTCCTATACGATGATATCCGATCAGAGATATTTATCGAATTATATCAATAAGTAAAGAGCTTCATAAGCAAGTCACATACTTGTTGATCAATACAATGATATACATTCATTGGACCAATAATCATATTATTATTAAGTAAACATAGTCATGTTACAATCATCTAAATGATTGCCTCAAGGGCATAGCACTAACAATCTCCCACTTGCACTTGAGTCAATCAATTAAGTATCTAATACCAATAGACCTCGTGCGCCTCATGCTTAGGCGTGGCGATGGCTTTGTCAAGCGGATCGCCACATTGGCTTCAGTATGTACTTTGCATATTCTCACGTCACCCCTATCCACAATCTCGCGAATAAGGTGAAAGCGCCGGAGTATGTGTTTAGACTTCTGATGTGATCTAGGCTCTTTTGCTTGTGCAATGGCACCACTATTATCACAATAGATGTCCATTGGACTAGAGGCACTAGCGACCACACCAAGCTCGTGACAAACTTCTTAATCCACACGACTTCTTTGCGGCCTCGAAGCGCAATGTACTCCGCTTCGTCAGAGAGTCGGCCACCGTGTTTTGCTTGGAACTCTTCCGACTTCTTGCTCCTCCATTAAGTGTAAACACAAACCGGATTGCGATCGAAAATCATCTTTGTCGGTTTGGAAGCTTGCATCAGTGTAACCCTTTGCAGCGGATCTTCCTCACCTCCAAAAACAAGGAACATACCCTTAGTTCTTCTCAAGTACTTCAGATATTTTTACGGCTATCCAATGACCATCACGAGGATCCGCTTGGTATCCGCTCGTGACACTTAGAGCA
Organism: Otatea glauca; assembly: GCA_036346275.1. Classification (NCBI taxonomy): domain Eukaryota; kingdom Viridiplantae; phylum Streptophyta; class Magnoliopsida; order Poales; family Poaceae; genus Otatea; species Otatea glauca. The sequence goes on from CM070720.1 coordinate 19,667,676, forward strand.
TATGAGACATGCAGGCGCAGTCTGGATCATGGCATACATAATAGACCCAATAGCTGAAGCATATGGAATCTTGCTCATCCTGTCTCGCTCATCAGATGTCGAAGGACACTGATTCTTGCAGAGACTAATGCCATGTGACATTGGCATGAAACCTCTCTTGGTTCATGCATATTGAACCTTTTCAATATCTTGTCAATGTACGTTTCCTGACTTAATCCAATTAACCTTTTTGATCTATCTCTATAGATTTTTATGCCCAAGATATAGCATGCTTCTCCCAAGTGCTTCATTGAGAAACTCCTTTTCAATGAAGTCTTAACATCTTCAAGCATAGGAATATCATTCCCGATCAATAATATGTCATCCACATACAAAATCAGAAATACAAGTGCGCTCCCACTAGCCTTCTTGTAAACACAAGGCTCTTCTTCATTTTTGATAAAGTCAAACCCTTTGACTACTGTCGACTTTTGTAGTCGGCAATGAATTTATGGGGTAGGCGCTAGATCTCAAACTCGAAGGTCACACAAGACAAGGGGTTTAGAAAGGTTCAGGCCCTCAGCGATGGAGGTAATACCCTAATCCTGTGTGCTGGGATTATATGGATCTCTTGGATCAGGGGTTGCTCAAAGCGCAATATGCTCTGGGCGATATGAGGTGTCCTATGCTCTATGGCTTGATGCCTATGTTGTTGCCCGCCCTCTCCCTTATATAGTGGGGACGAGGTGGCTTACAGAGTCCCAATTGGATAAGAGATTCCGATCGGTTACAAGATTCTAGTCGGTTATAGGACAGAGTTTACATCTTTATCTATCCTTCTAACGACTCGGATTACAACTGTATCCATTATATCTAAACATAAGTTCGACTTTCGTTATGATATATCCCTTTCCGTACAGTTAAGAAGCTTAACGTGGAGCGTATTCTCTGGGTCTTCATCATGGGCCTTTCTTGAGGATCCCCTGGAATCTATATCCCACAGCAGCCCCCGAGTGCTTCATGATCCGACTGCTTTACTCTGGGTTCCCTACCTGAAAATCCCGACTGGTTTCCTTATCCAATCGAGAAAAACCTTCCTTTTGCAACAGGCGAATTATGAAGAACTCGATCATAAATTCCGTCCTTTGCTTTTCTCAAGTGCAAATATTTTACCGAGCTGATTTATTGCGAGTAGCCTCACAGACTTCTTATTATGTCCCAAACGTAGATTTGATACTTTTCCCGCCCGAAGTCTTTAATTTTCATCGCTTGGCAGTCATCGGGTTGTCTTCGAGGTTGCCTTGTTTTCCTGCGCCAACTTGTTCAGTCGAAAAAACCTCTTCGTCTTCTGAAGTTGCATTAACACCAAATCTCTTCACCTTCCGGCGCTTAATGTCCCGGCGCTTGCTTCGATTTCGTCTGAATTGGCTATAAAAAGGGGAAACGTGTATTCGCAGATTCTTTCCTTGCTCCCTTAGTTTCCCATCTTCCTGTTTCTTGTCTTCGTTTTCTTCATGGCGAGGCGGCGGCGTCATCGTCGCGCGGCGTCTCAAGACCCCCGGCTTGCCGAGCTATGGGCGGACTTCGCCCGCGGCGTGGCGGAGTTGATTGAGCTGGATGCGGTCACCTGTGACCGTGCCTCCATTGTCGTCCTCCTCGAGGGCTTCCCTGCTCTTTATAGGGCGAGAGAGGCGCTCGTTGAAGCCCTCGGCCGTGTGCGGCGTGGGGAGGTCTAGGGTTCCCGCCAATGTAAATAACATTTTCCTTGGCATAATGCCTGGGAAATTTTTATATATATAAAAAGTACCTTTTCACCGGTGAAATTCTTATCTGCCTTTTGGTCATGGATCGGACCTGTTCTAGGGCATTCTGTGTCTCATGCATTGCCTGAACTCGATGACGTGTCTGTTTGACGTAGTTTAGGGTCGACACAAAGCTTATCGTACTTCGAGCGATCCCAAGTCTTAAGGCCGGTTAATATCCAACCTTTGTCGTTCGCTAGACGTGGCATAGTCTTTAGCTCAACTTGCGTTATGTCGAAGTTCTTCCCGGCTCATGGCCGAATGATATCCATGTCTTGAGAGCACGACTCGGCTCCCTTGGATCGTATCACGGTTTCATGCGGCTCTTGGCCGAGTGATACCCTTTCCCGACTGATGTCGGACACGGCTTAGGCTCTCCTGGAGCATATCACATATAGACGACTCTTGGCCGAGTGATACCCTTTCCTGACTGATGTCGGACTCGGCTTGAGCTCTCTTGGAGTGTATCACATTTAGACGACTCTTGGCCGAGTGATACCCTTTCCCAACTGATGTCGGACTCGGCTTGGGCTCTCTTGGAGCGTATCACATTTAGATCCGAAGGGCGTCCGTACTCGTTTGAAACGACGCACAACTTTTCCGGCCCTCATGGGGTACGCCCTTAGATCCGCGCCTATTCAGGCTCAACCTGCGGTACATGATTCCGCCATGCGGTAACCACCCAATGGCCCAACGTGGGGCGTACCACAAGAAGGTATGATTTTTATCTAAGCTGGAAATCATCCACGTCCCGTTTAGTACGGTAAGTGAGAAACAAGTCCTATTGTGGGGGGGCGACGTGGCCTCAACACAATCTGGTTAAATCTCGTCAAACTCCGTGAGTCGAGGCGCCAGGCCTACAAATCATTTATGAGGAACCTGAAAGAACGCGCCGCTTCGCGATTTCTCTCCGTCGTTTTGATAAAGCCCCAATTTTCCCCTCTTTGAGGGTTTAGGCCATACCTCATCTGACGGTTCTCTTTCTCACATCACATTTGCCCTTTCTTCTCCCTTGTACTTTCGACTCTTCTTTCCAAGATGTCTTCCTCGTCCTCGCCGCCTTCGCCGCAAGATTGGACGACCTCGACGACGCATGTAAGAGAAACTTGGTTCATGGTGGAGGAAGGAATCCTTCCGCACCTAACATTAATCTCCGCCGTCCCGCCGCGGTGAATCCGCCCCCCTCCTCGCTCGTAAGAAATTGTGGTATTCGAATCCTTCTTCCAGCCATGATGCAGGCCTTCCCATTAGCACCTTTCTTCGGCCTTCTTTTCTTTCTGAAATCGAAGTTGGTGAACTTGAATCCCAACTCTATTTTGCAAATTCTCTTTTGTCCATCTTTGTGAAGCCTTCCTGGGCATTAGCCCCCATTTCGACCTTTTTCGCCATTTTTACCTTTTGAAGCCTTATCCCTCCAAAAGCGACCCCAAGGTCGTCGGTGGTGCCGGGTTTCAGTTGCGGGAGGGGCTGAAGAAGAGTTACTTCTCCATCCCCTTCAAAACCTCCAATAAGGGCTGGCATCGCGAGTGGTTCTACTGTACCAACCTTGACGCGGCCCTACCTCCCTTCGCCGGGCTCCGGCCCAAAGCTTCTCTTTCTTGGATATCCACTTCCACTCCGCCGACATGGACCGGGTGAACGATCTCCTGGGGCTGATCAGGGAGTTGAAGGAGAACGGTCTCACCGGGGTAGGCCTAGCTCTTCATTTCGTTGCTCGACGGACCCAACCGTTGAAGGAAAGGGTTCATCTGGGGTTCGCCTATGAAGGCAAAGACGACCCGACGCGTGAGCGGCCAGATGAATTGACGAAGGAGGAAATCTATGCTGGGGTTGCAGAACTCTTCATCCCGAGCGTCGAGGTTTCCTCTGTCAGGTGCCCGAGATCCTTCACCGCTCTGCGGCCTCCTCCTGAGGTAAGTGTGTTTATCCGAGTAATTCTGTTCTACTTATCCTCTGAATATCTTCTTACTCTTGAACTTATTTCCAGGACCGTATCGTGTTCTTCAGTGTTGCTCCTCTTCCGGAGATGCCTTCTCGCGTAGGTTGTTCCCCGAAGCGACGAGCGAGATCCCTGGGTGACCCTGTCGCGAAGAAGGGGAAAAGATACTATCGGGGCTTGAGTGTCACCGACGTCCGTGGCGCGCCTTAAAGTCGGACCCACCCAAGCACGGGCTCCAGCGCCTTCGGCTTCCCCCCTTGGCGATCCAATGGCGGGGCCGCGTCCTGAGGAAAAGGACTCGGGTTCCCGAGAGTTGCCCCGGGCGCCGACTGGTGGCGCCCCGAGTGGTCCCTCTGGCAGCGGTCCGACTGCCCGAAGGAGGCCGCCGATGAGGATGAAGAAATCTGGCAGGTTTGTTCCCTTGTCAACTCTTTATTTGTGTCTTGTTGCCGGCTTGGTGACAATTTCCGCTCGCAGGGATCCTTCGATCGAAGTTCCTATCGAGACTCCGTCCATAGCCCCTGCGGGGGTTGAGCTCTCGAAAGCTCACGAACCGGTAGCGGGGTCCGCCGTTGAGGATGCCGAGGTTCCCCCCGGCCCTCCATCCATCTCCGACTCCTCCTCCAGTGTCGGACCCTGCCGCTCCGGGATCGGCTTCCAACCCGTTCCCCGAGGTCGAAGAGATCAGCCGAGTCCCTCCAGCCCCTGCTCGTCCCCGGCTTATAACGGAGACCGCATGGATTGATGAGGATGAAGGCTTGAAACTCCTGGATGACCCGGAGGAGGAGGAGAAGGAAAGGAACGAGTTCTATACTCACGCCGCGGCTTGTGCACGTGCGGCCGGGTAAGCATTCTTTTCGATCTCTATATACGGCTCCATAGCTTGTGCGTGATTATCTTTTCTCGTGGCGATTGCGAGAAAATAGGGGCGCTTTGAGCAAAAATCGAGTACTTCGGAAAATGCTCCTGAAATCCGGCGCGCCAGAGTACTTGGTCGACTTGGGGCGTATCAAAGGTGAGTATGCGGCCGGCTGCGATCCTTCGGATCGAGGTCGAGCGTCGCGGTGGAGCAGCGGGGCGTCTTGCGCCAGGAGAAGCTAGATGTAGTCGGTTCCCTCGAGGTAACTACTTGTTGGGCTTATCTAGTGTTTTTGTTTTTGGCGACCCTTTTCATAATCCTCTTGTCTTCTTTAATGACCAGAGATTCGCATTCACAAAGCTCGGGGCAACTCAAAACCGCGGAGGAATCTAGGCGAAGTTGGAGAAGTGGAGGAGGAATTGAAGGTACAACCGTGACTTAGCCTCATCGCGCTTTTGTTGCTTTTCACGATGCTTTGCTTTGCGGGCTATAAGCTCAAGACTCGAGCGCAATATGCCATATTCGGCGAGAAGTTGAAGCCCTCGGCGTCTTGCGCCAAGTTCGAGGAGGTTTACGTTCCCTTCTTGAGTTCGCTTCAACCCATGGGTGAGAGGCCACTCAACGGGGATCAAGTCATCTCCTGTTTGGAGGAAGCTCTGTGGCGCTCAAGAATCTTCGAAGAGTCGGCCAGCTGGCGCTAGCCAAGCTTTGGCGATTACTAAATCCCTCTATCCCCGAGTGGATCTTGAGGCCACTAAAGAAGGCTACGCCCGCAATGTAGATGAAGACCGGGCCACCGAACTCTGGGAGGAAGTCAGGGACACCACACTATCCATTGTAGAGACTGCGGATCTATAAGCGAGCGTGTAAAAAGTGTTCCCTGTCCCTGTGTTATTTGAACATAAGATGCATATGAATTGGCAACTTATAATTTTAGTTTTGGTTTTAATCGAAACCTTATCCAGTGACTCGGCCTGTGTTAGGACATAGTGCAGGGCGCATGTCCCCGAGCCTTATCATAAGGCGAAGCACTCGCGTCTATATTCGCAAGGGAATTTTATATATGAGCAATTGTCAATTCAAACTTTCATTCATAGAAGAACAAAATGAGATCTGAATCTAAGTGAAGAAGCAGCGTAGGTGTTCTATATTCACGTATTCTTTGACACGTGCCGTCTTGGCGCTTGAGTGCGTAAGCTCGGGATGAACTATTTCATCAATGATGTAAGGGCCCTCCCAACTTGGGAAAGTTTATGTTCGCTTTTTGATTCCTCCTTAAGACTAGATCTCCTTTGGAGAAGCGCGACTCTTTACCTTGCGCCCATGATAACGTCGTAAGCTTTGGAGGTATTTCATCGACCGAATTGTTGTGATATCCCCGGCTTCTTCGGTGCATGCCGAGGTCTTCAAGCCGGTGTCTTCGAGGCGATCTCTTCATAACTCGAACCGCGGGGATCGAATTCTAGCTCGGTTGGTAAGACCGCAACCGTGCCATATACGTAAAGAAAGGTGATGCCCGATTGCTCTGTGGGGTGGTTCGTAGCCCCAGTCTTGAAGGCAATTCTTTGACCCACCGAGTAGCATATTGTTGGAGTCGATCGAAAATTCTCGCTTTATGCCTTGGAGCACCATGCCATTAGCTCGCTCAACACTGTCAGATTACTTGGGTGCGCGATCGTGTGGCAAATTTTATGCCCACTCCTCACACCAATCTTGAAATACTTCGCCTCTGGCCGAGTGCCATTATCCGTGATGATTCGGTTGGTACGCCAAATCTAACCACGATCTCGTGAAAGAATTCTCGGCCTTTGCCGTAATGGTGGTGTGGTTTGACCTCAATTCATTTGGTGAATTTATCAATAGCAACGAAGAGATGAGTATAGCCTCCTTGTGCCTTCTTCAAAGGTCCCACCATGTCGAGCCCCCAGACCGCAAATGGCCATGTAATCGGGATAGTCTGTAATTCCTGTGCTGGCTTGTTCATTTGACGTGCGAAAAACTGACATCCTTCGCATGTCCGGACGATGTCCTCCGTGATCTGTGATTGGTGATCGGCCAAAAGAACCCTTGGCGATAGGCTTTTCCGACCAAGGTCGATGACGCCGCATGGTTCCCACAAATTCCCGAGTGGATTTCTTTGAGCAGGTCTCTCCCTTTTTGTTCCGATATGCATCGTCGCAGTATGCCAGAGGAGCTTTTACGATAAAGCTCCTTTCTAATGACTACATAACTCTTGCTTCGGCGCATGACCCGCTCGGCTTGGACGCGGTCCTCGGGTAGCTTGTCTTCTGTCAGGTAGTCCAAGTATGGAGCTGTCCAATCTGGGGTAATAATCAAGACCTCTGCCTCTTCCCCTTTTCCACTAGGTATGCGCTTTTGGCGGCGATCGTGGGTTTATGAATTTCTTCTACGAATATTCCTCACGGGTACCTTGGACGGCGGGGATCCCATCTTCGCCAATTAAATCGGCTGCCGTTGTCCCATCGGAAATGCGTGAACAAGCTCGAGCCCATCGAAGTTTCCTTCTAGCTTGCGCACTTCTTGGCAATATCTTTGCCATGTTGTCCTCGATGCAAGACCATTCATACGCACTTGGTTGACCACGAGCATTGAATCTCCATAAACCGCGATCGTCGGATGCGAGAGATATGGCGATACGGAGCCCGTGAATGAGTGCCTCATACTCGGCGGCGTTGTTGGATGCGGGAAAAAATATTTGGAGGACGTACCTCAATCTTTCTCCGCTTGGTGATATGAGTACTATACCAGCCCATTTGCGAGCATGAGGATCCGTCAAAGTACATCGCCCAATACTCGAGATCTTGATGTCGCTGGGTCTTTGCAATTCCGTCCACTCGGCCGTGAAGTCGGCAAGTGCTTGGGATTTGATAGCCGTGCGGGGTTTGAATTGAATGTCAAAAGCCCCGAGTTCGACTGCCCATTTGGCAATTCTCCCAGTGGCCTCCTGGTTGTAAAGTATATCTCCGATCGGGAAGGAGGTGACCACCGAAATGGCATGTTCTTGGAAGTAATGTTTAAGCTTGCGAGAAGTAAGGAGTACGGCATATAATAGCTTCTGTCTTGTGGATACCGTACCTTGGATTCACTTAGGACTTCACTAACGAAGTATACCGGGTGTTGGACTCTGTGCACCTGAGCCATTTCCTCCCTTTCTACAACGATCGCAGCGCTGACTACATGTGTCGTTGCCGCGATATAGAGTAATAAGGGTTCTTCTGGCATCGGCGAGACTAACACAGGAGGTGTCGTCAGGAAGGTCTTCAGATCTTCAAATGCTTGTTGCGCTTCCGACGTCCACTGGAACTTATCTTGTTTTTTAAGCAGTTTGAAGAAAGGCATACCTCGCATACCCAGTCGGGAGATGAACCTGCTTAAAGTGGCCATACACCCTGTAAGCTTCTGGACATCTTTTTGGCTAGTCGGCGGTTCCATATTTGATATCGCCTTGACTTTCTCCGGGTTGGCTTCAATGCCTCGTTGTGACATGATAAATCCGAGTAGTTTTCCCGAAGATACTCCGAAAACACACTTCTCAGGATTCAGCTTCATCTTGAAAGCCCTCAAACTTTCGAAAGTCTCGGCTAGGTCGATGATAAGATCTTTCCTTTCCCGAGTTTTTACGACAATGTCATCCACATACGCCTCCACGTTGTGCACGGTGGCGTGAAAACACCATGTATCATACGCCGATAAGTCGCGCCCGCTTTTTTAGCCGAATGCCATCGTGGTGTAACAGTAAGCTCCGAAAGGCGTGATGAACGAAGTCTTGATATGATCTTCCTTCTTCAGGCGAATCTGGTGATAGCCCGAGTATGCGTCAAGAAAACTCAAATTTTCACAACCAGCCGTTGAATCTACCACCTGATCGATTCGGGGTAGCCCAAAGGGATCCTTCGGGCACGCCTTATTGAGATCAGTATAATCAACGCACTTGCGCCAAGTTTTATTCTTCTTTTGAACTAATACAGGATTTGTTAACCAATCAGGATGATACACTTCTTTGATGAAACCCGCGGCTAGGAGTTTCGTGACTTCCTATTTTATGGCGTTCCGACGATCTGGAGCAAACCGCCGAAGCCTTTGTTTGACGGGTTTTGACTTTTCATTCACATGGAGAGAGTGCTCGATCACCGTCCTTGGTACACCTAGCATATCTGACGGCTTCCAGGCGAAAATGTTCTTGTTTGCTTGGAGGAAGGTGACGAGCGCGTTTTCCTATTTGTCCTCAAGCCCTGTCCCAATCGTGATCGTTTTAGACGTGTCAGACGGGTCAAGGATGATCCTTTTGGTTCCTTCGCCAGGCTTGATTCCTGAGGTGGCCTGCTTCTTTGACGGGACTTCTCCTTCGTCTTGGAGTGTGGCAGTCTCGGCCTGGATATTTTTTGCCTGGAAATTTGCTTCTTGTAGTTCGGCAAGCTCATGGTTCTCCCTGTCGCATTGAGAGGATTGCTTGATGTCACCCCGGAGCGAGATGACTCCTTTGGGCCCCGGCATCTTCAATACTGAGTAGGTGTAATGAGGTATGGCCATGAATCTGGCTAACCCAGGCCTTCCGAAGATGGCGTGATAAGCCGTCTCGAAATTAGCTACCTCGAAATTGATGTATTCGGTCCGGAAGTTATCCTTGGTACCGAACGTAACGGGGAGAGAAATCTGTCAGGGAAATGAGGATGCCAGGGATCACTCCATGGAAGAAGTGAGTGCTTGGCCGGCTCGAGCGGAGGATGTTCATGTCATCGAATGTCCTGGCGAATAGGACGTTGAGCCCGCTTCCGTCGTCGATCAGGACCCTCTTGAGCTTCACGCTGCGCACGACCGGATCAAGTTCAAGAGGAAATTTACCCGGGTGTGGGACCCGACTGGGGTGATCCCTTCGATCAAAGGTGATCGGGACCTCCGACCACTTCAGATATTGAGGAGTCGCTGGTTCTATCGCGTTAATCTCCCGAGCGGTAAGTTTTTTCTTTCGCTTGGACTCGTATCCAGTGGAGCCCCCGTAGATGTAGTTTAGTTCCTGCTCCGGCTCCTGAAAATCTTCTTCATCCGGGAGATCCTTCTTTTTCGCAGGAGCGGCTTCGCCCTTGGCTGGGGCTGGTTGCCGTTGACTTTCGCACGCAAAACGCTTCAGAGTGAAGCAGTCCTTGGCTGCATGTTTTCCCTTTGGGTGGAAAGGACAGATCGCTTCCATGACTGTGCTGTAGTCGGGTGCCTCTCTCCGAGTGGCTCGGGGCCGGTTATGCTCGGCTACCGCGACCAGCTCCTCGCCCTTGCGCTTCCTATCCTTGTGTTTAGAGGACTCGGGCTTATCACCCTTGCTCTTTTGTCGGGGATGATCTTCTTGCGCTCGGCGAGATATATCGAAAGCCGTGGCGTAGCGGTCGGCTAATGCAAACATTTCTTTTACGGAGGTCGGGGGCTTCCTGGACATTTTTTTAATAAGATCAGGATCGGTTACCCCTTTTTGGAAAGCCGCCACCACCACCGCCTCTGACACGTCTCTGACGGTGTTCTTCTTCTGCATGAAGCGCCGGATGAAGTCTCTCAGCGTTTCATCCTTCTTCTGGTGCAGTTTATACAAATCCCACGGAGTACCGGGCCTCTCATAGGTCCCCGAAAGTTGGCGATGAATTGCTCGCCTGAGTCACTCGTGTGTCTACCGAATTGGTGGAGGCCCATGAGCCATGCTTGTGTCGAGGGGTGAGATTGACCGGCAAATAGTTCGCTATGACGGTCTGATTTCCACCTTGCCTTGACCGCCAGGGCGTAGACCTGCAACCAAGCTTCTGGGTCTTGTTCCCCGTCAAACTTTACAATGCCTTTGGGGTTGAACCCCTCTGGCCAAACCACTTGGCGGAGCCGGGGAGTGAACGCTCGGATCCCGTCGATAGATCTTTCATCTTGCTGGGGGGGCTCCGGCGTGGCGATCTTCTAGCTCGGTGATGACCGTCAATATGTCGGGGTGAGGTTCGGCGCGGCAAGTCATTGACTCGGCGATCGTCGTCACTCCCTCCCCGGCGGTGATGAATTCTGTGATCGTCGCGGTCGTCATACCTTCGGTCGTTCCGCCGATCGTAGCTGACGTCGAAACGCTCGTAGTCGTCGTGTCGTCCGTGTCTTTCCTCCTCGTCCCGTTCTCGTCGCCTGGCCGTGATGTCCTGACGAAGGTCGCGGTCAAGGATCTGTCGAGCGTCTCCAGTAGGCGGTGCATGGCACCGATCATCAATCTCCGGAGTCGCGAGATCGACCATTCTGGCGGCGGCGTGAGGGCCGCGCGGGAGCGCGAGTGCACTTCTCCAACCGGTTTCTCCTTATTTTGCTGGATAGCTGCCGCCGTCACCAAGGCCTTGATGTGAGCCACGATCGGGGCTGCTGGACTGTCCGATGCAATCATCGGGTCCAGTGCGTCGAGTAGCATCTTTGAAGCGACGACGTTTTGCATCGACGTGTGAAAGACGGTCTGATCTCCCAATTTAGATTGCAGGATGTCCTCCCGGACATTGCGACCCAAAGATCGGAGAGACCACGTTTGGATCTCCTTACCCTTACGCCGGCGATCTTCTTCCGCGGCGTCACGATCTTCTTGATGGAGATCGGTCTTTTGTCCTTCAATTAAGAAGATGCCGTGAAAATCGCAGCCGTTCCTAATGGAGCCGGTGGTTTTGATTAAGTCGAGTAATGTACAGGATGGTTCGCCCTGGATTGTACCAGATTGGATCTGGTTTTGGTCCAGGCGGACAAGTTCTCCGTGCATGTCAGCGACGAAGTCTAGGCTTCCGAAGCGAAAAGCTTGGCCAGAGACAAAGGTGGCGATGAATCTGCCGGTTGATGCCATCAGTCAGCAGAAGCAGTTGAAGCGCACCCCTACAGCGCGCCAACCGCCGACTTTGTAGTCGGCAATGAATTTATGGGGTAGGCGCTCGATCTCAAACTCGAAGGTCACACAAGATAAGGGGTTTAGACAGTTCGGGCCCTCGGCGATGGAGGTAATACCTAATCTGTGTCTTTGGGATTATATGGATCTCTTGGATCGGGGTTGCTCAAAGCGCAATATGCTCTGGGCGATATGAGGTGTCCTATGCTCTATGGCTTGATGCCTATGTTGTTGCCCGCCCTCTCCCGTATATAGTGGGGACGAGGTGGTTTACAGAGTCCCAATCGGATAAGAGATTCCGATCGGTTACAAAATTCTAGTCGGTTATAGGATAGAGTTTACATCTTTATCTATCCTTCTAACGACTCGGATTACAACTGTATCCATTATATCTAAACATAAGTTCGACTTCTGTTATGATATATCCCTTTTCGTATGGTTAAGAAGCTTGACGTGGAGCGTATCCTCTGGGTCTTCATCATGGGCCTTTCTTGAGGATCCCCTGGAATCTATATCCCACAACTACTTCATCAAAACGAATATTCCAACTCCGAGATGCTTGCTTTAATCCATAAATGGATCTTTGAAGCTTGCATACCCTTTTAGCATATTTAGGATCAACAAAACCTTCAGGTTATATCATGTATACATCCTCAGAAAGATTCCCATTAAGGAAGGCTGTTTTGACATCCATCTGCCATATTTCATAATCAAAATATGCGACAATAGCTAAAATGATCGGACAGGACTTGAGCATGGCTACGGTGAGAAGGTTTCATCATAGTCAACTCCTTGAACCTATTTGAAACCCTTTGCCACCAACCGTGCCTTATAGATCTGAACATTTCCATCTCGTCTATCTTCTTCTTGAAAATCCATTTGCATTCAATGGTTTTACACCATCGGAGAATCGACCAAGTTCCAAACTTGATTGTCATGCATGGATTGAATTTCGGATCTCATGGCTTCAAGCCATTTTTCGGAGTTTGGGTCCATCATTGCTTCTTCATAAGTCGTGGGCTCATCATTGTCCAACAATAATATGTTATTCCCATATCTTATAGGTATATGATGTGGCCTCCCTGGCCTATGTGGGGCTGGAGTCTCTTCCACAGGTTGTACAACACTTTGTACATCTTGTGAAGGTTTAGTGGTATCTTGAACATATTCATGTGATTCTCGAACTTCATCAGGATACACATCACTCCTACTGAATTCTTTTGAAAGAAACTCTTTCTCCAAAAAGACACCATTTCGAGCAACAAAAACTTTGTTCTCGTTTCTTTTTTAAAAGTAATATCCTTTTGTTTTTTTAGGATACCCCACAAAAAGCATTTTTCGATTTAGGTGCGAGTTTATCGATTGTAAACATTTTACATAAGCCTCACATCCCCATATCTTGAGAAATGACAACATGGGACTTCTCCTAGTCCATATCTCATATGGCGTCTTCTCAACGGATTTTGATGGGACCCTATTCAAAGTGAACGCATTGTCTCTAGAGCGAAACCCGAAGGATAATGGCGATCTATTTGGCTCATCATTGACCGAACCATATCTAATAAAGTTCGGTTTCGTCGTTCGGACACGCCATTCCATTGAGGCGTTCCTGGCGGAGTAAGTTGCGGAACGATTCCACATTGCTTTAGATGATCACCAAACTCTTGGCTCAAGTATTCGCCGCCATGATCTGATCGTAATTGTTTTATTGATTTGCCAAGTTGATTTTGTACTTCATTTTGAAACTCTTTGAACCTTTCAAAATTTTCAGATTTATGCCTCATTAAATAGATATATCCATATCTACTAAAGTCATCGGTAAAAGTTACAAAGTACTGAAACCCACCCCTAGCAGTCGAGCTCATTGGTCCACATACATCTGTATGTACTAGGGCCAATAACTCACTCGTTCTCTCACTAAAACACGTGAAAGGGCTTTTGTCATCTTGCCAAGTAAACAAGATTCACATGTTTCAAATGATTCAAAATCAAATGAGGTTAGAAGTCCATCACCATGGAGCTTCTTCATGCGCTTCTCATTTATATGACCTAGCGACAATGCCATAAAAGGTAGGGTTCAAATCATTAGGCGATGCCTTTTTACATTAATGTTATAGACAGGTTTCTCTTCGAGTTCAATGACGTACAACCCATCCACCATGGGGCAATGACCATAATACATATCATTCAAAAATATTGAACAAATAAAGTTCTTTATTATGAAATCATAACCTTCATGTTCCAAACAAGAAGATGAAATAATGTTTCTACTCAAAGATGGAACAAAATAACAATTATTGAGTTCTAAAACTAATCCTGAAGGCAAATGCAATGGGTATGTGCCAACGGCAAGACCAGCAACTCTTGCTTTATTCCCCACGCGTTTTGCCAAGTCTCTACTCTTTATCAGCCCCTGCATCGAATTGCAAATGTGAGCAACCGAACCGGTATCATATACCCATGAGCTGAGTGAAGAAGTTGCAAGATTAATTTCTATAACATTAATACCTGAAGTGGAAACCACATTTCCATTCTTCTTATCTGCCAGGTACTTTTCGCAGTTCCGTTTCCAATGTCCTGATTTCTTGCAATAGAAGCATTGGGTATCAGGTTGAGGGCCAACTTTAAGCTTCTAAAGCTTATTTTTGAGGCTTGCGATCTCATCTTGAGCCTTGCCCTTGCCCTTGCTCTTTCCCATTCCCCCAGCCTTAGCCTTCCTCTTTTTGAATGCAGTTGTTTTCTGAACCATCATCACATGATTGGGTTTTTTCTAAATGCTTTCCTCGGCAGCCTTGAGCATCCCATGTAGCTCGGTTAGGCTCTTCTCCATGCTATTCATATGAAAATTCATAATGAATGGCTCAAAGCTCTGAGGCAGAGACTGGAGAATAACATCTGTGGCCAAACCGAGGCTAAGGGGAAACTCAAGTTTTTCCAATCTCCCAATGTAACCAATCATCTTCGATCACATGAAGGTGGCCAGGTTGCCTTGACCGACTACAAGCAAATAAAAGCTTTGGGATACCATACCTCTCAGCTCTTTGTAACATCCCAAAATTTGAGTTTTAGAATGTTTGATTTCAAAATTGAACCAATTGTATTTTACTTGAATTAATTCTAGCTTAATTTGAATTTCTAAATAATGAAACGAATTTTTCTGTATTTTTGGGTATTTTTTTGAATTTATTTGCTATTTATTTGAATTTATTTGCATTTATTTCATTTTCTGGATTTTTCTTAATTGGAATAGGAATTTTTTTTTCTGAAAACCCCCTCGGGCTGATTCCCCGAGAGGCCCATTCTTCTTCCGCGTCGCGTCGGCCCCGCTTAGCTTCGCGCCGTGTCGGCTGCCGCCCGAACCGCCGCCTCGGCCAGTGCTCGCCGACCCAACCATTTGCTCGCCAAGCGCAGCCGGTGACCCGACTTCCGCACGCCCGCGCTTGCGAACCCTAGCCGCCGCCGTATCCGAGTCCGTGTCGGCGCCGTCTTGGAGTCCGTGTCCCGCACGCCGTCCAGGGCTATTTAAATCTGTCGTCGCACCCCTTCCAAGGTTCCTCTCTCTGCGCCGCCTCCGCCGCTCTGTTCTTCGCGCCCGAGACGTCGTTGCTGACGAGATCGAGCTTGTCGGAGTTCTTGCCGTAGCCGAAGCCTTCCTCCGTGTCGTTCTTCGCCGTCGGACTACGTTTGCCGTCACCGATTGCACTTCCGAGTTCTTCGCGAAGCCATCTTCCCGATTCGCTCAAGCCGTGCCCGATCCGGTGCTAATCCACCGTAAATAACACCTTCTTCCTCACCTCCGGTAAGCCCGCGCCGCCGCTCGCCGTCGTCCTCCTTCGCTAGCTTCCGGCCGTCCGATCGCCAGCAGATGTACGGGATCGTGCCACGTCTCCTCCGTCGTGTGCCTTGACTCCTTTGCCATCGGATCTCGCATCGCCGTTGGATGCGGGCTGCGTGGCCCGCCTGCATTAGCGCCCAGTCAGCAGTCGCGTGTGCGCCGCATCAGCGTTTGCGTTAGCCGTGCACCGGGCGCACGGTGAACCGAGCCCGCGCCGTTGACCGAGTCCACCGAGAGCCGGCTGACGTTAGCGTTGCACAATAAATCCTTTTTCCGTATAAAAATAAATCCAGAAATTCTGATTTTCTGATTTTCTGTATTTTCTCTGAATTTAATCTTTCGGAGGCCCGTTCTCGCTCATACGAACTCCGATTGAGGCGATTCAAGTTTCTAAATTTTTGTAAAATCAAGATCTATCTTCCAGTTTTGAGCTTGTTTGAGTCTCTGTTTTGTATTTATTTGGTTTCGTTGCTTTCTTTTCCGGTAGACGCTAATTCTGAGGGAGCAAACGAAGACTTCGAAGACCAAGATTCAGCACTAGATCAGCAAGGCAAGTCATAACCTTTGATCATATCGATCCCATATTTGCAAAGTAATTTGTTTTATACACTTGCATGCTAATTACGTATCAATGTTTATTTAATGGGAGTAGATGTATACCTAGTTGACATTATGCGACCTTGATTAGTTGAATGCCATGTATCCATTGTAAAACCTAGGTTGGGACATTACTAGTTGGACATGATCATTATACCAACCCTGGGTTATCATAGTTATGCTTAGACATGCTTATATATACGTTGGGATTCATATCACATGTTGAATAATGTTAATCTTGATTTAATGAGATATTGAATCGTGGCCGGTAGCCACTATTGTAAAATTTGTTGTACCATGGCGGGGTTTGCCATTGGTCTTGGTTGAACGAATTGTTTTCCCTCAGGCAAGTGATCGTGCAGTAAAGGGGGCGCTTTCTAGCACATTGGGATGTGGATGTCTTGCCTGAGACAACTTAAAGACTTAATCTTGTGCGCCATTGAACTGGGCCTAACCGTACTACAACAAGTCTGGTATGGGACAGACCTAGCTGATTAATTTGCAATGTCTAGCCTTGAGTCTTGCCATTGGTGGTGTGGGTTCGGGATGGGCGGGTAAATTCACAAGGCGCAAGAGGGGCCCTAAGGGCGAAACCTTAGCGAGCGATGCGAGTTTAGACAGTGCATTGTAAAGGCTTTGTCATGATATCTCTGCGACACACCAAAGGAAGTGTGTTAATATCGATTGCGCAAAGAGATTTCATGTCTTGTGGGTAAAGTTGTACAACCTCTGCAGAGTGTAAAACTATTCGAATAGCCGCGTCCGCAGTCATGGACAAGCCCGGGAATTTCACACGGGGTATAAAGTTTACATGAATTGTGGAATGTGGAATTGTTGGGATGTGAACGGGGAGTTCACTATTGTTTTGTTGTCTATCATTGATCTACCAGTTATTTATTTATCTTTTCATAAATATGCTTTCAATCTATTTATTGTATTTCAATTCAAGTTACTGCTTTCTGCAAATGAAACATATAGCCATCCTTGTCAAGCCATGCATGAATATATTGCATCAATTCCCTACGGCTTGCTGAGTACCTTTGTACTCACGGCTTTATGCCCTTGTTGATCAGTTGCTGAAGGAGATAATGAATGTCATGATGAGGAATTCTATGAAGACTACGTGGATTAGGAAGGCGTTTCCCCAGACGATTGCCTGTGGCATGTCGAATGGCTCAAGTTATCTTTTCCGCTGCAATAATTATTTGTTTCTTAAGCCGTTAAGGCATAATGGTGTAAACATTGACCATAAGGTCGTTTGCTTTATTTAATAATAATTTGCTTCTTCTTAGTTAATTCGTTGTATGGAATGGTATTTCATCTATGTTTCCACTGTGTGCACTAGCGTGATCCTGGACTAGTGCAGTATACACAGAGGGTTTCGGATTTGTAAATCCGGGTCCCGACAGAGATGGTATCAGAGCCATATCGACTGTAGGTCGCATCCTAGTTAGCATGGTCTTCAAAATTATTTTCTAAATCAAACCAACAAAATTGGTACTTAATAGTTTTCGTCTCCTCTCGTCTTATTCTTAGGTTCTTATTTCTCTCCTTTGCTGAGACATTGATTTGAAATTTTAATTGAACTTATCTTATGAAACTTCTCAAAACCTCGAGCCTTTTGCAAGGAATCAAATCAAGGAGACGATGAATCAAGCCATCAAAGACTTATCAGAAGAGCGCCATATAAGATAGGGTTTTGTGCTCGTGGTGTTTGAGCATGTTTTCCCCTTTCGATTGATTATGTTTAGTCGCGTATACTAGGATTTTTCATTGCTTGTGTGCCTGGTATGTTGTACCCCTTGCCCCAAGCACGGTGTTGCAACCATACCTTTAATTAAAAAAAAAGAAGCTTTATTTGTCTCTTTAATTTGAAGCCTTTAGTTTGTATCCTTTTGTCCCCAGGTATTACCTTCTCCCTAGATGAACTTACCACTTGTCTCTCGCTTTTCCTCTTACCTATCAACCCTTGTCTGCATCTCGGATGGTTGACACTCGCTCGAGCCGGTCGCGGTTCACCTGTGGATGCCAGTGCCAGTGCCAACACCAACTCCAACCCCAATGCACCACCGCCACCACCAGCAGTGATAGATCAGAACATGGGACATTTTCTGGTAGCTCAGACTCAGCTAATGAATACAATGATGCAGAACATGAACAACATGATGAATCAGCAGAACCAGACTGCAGTCGCCCTAGCTAATCTTTTGAACCAGTAGAACCAAGCTGCCGCTGCACCTCCTCAAGCTTGTCTCCAGTCCAAGTTAGCAGAATTTATGAGGACTCGTCCGCCAACTTTCTCCAACTCTTCAGAACCATTGAACGCTGATGATTGGATTCGCTCCATTGAGAAGAAGCTCGCAATTGCCCAGTGCACCGATCGTGAGAAGGTTCTCTATGTCGCTCATCAGCTGGAGGGCACCGCCGCTGAATGGTGGGAGAACTATAGCGCTGCCCATGATGACCCTCAGAATATCACTTGGGCAGAGTTTTCCACTGCTTTCCGCCACTCTTATATCCCTGATGGCAAAGTTGAAACGAAGAAGAATGAGTTCCGAGAGCTTAAGCAAGAAGGGATGTCAGTGAGTGAATACCTCAACAAGTTCACTCAACTTGCTCGCTACGCTCCAGAGGATGTGGCTACAGATGATGCTCGCCAGAAGAAGTTCAAGCATGGACTCAATCCAGGACTAAAGGTGCAAGTCATTGGCAATGACTATGCAGATTTCCAGCATCTGGTAGATAAAGCTATGATTATTGAGGAATCTTGCCGTGAATTGGAAGAATCCCGTAAGAGAAAGATGATGCGACATGGAGCCCATCGAGTCACCAGCAGAGAGTCAGAACCAATGCTCAATACTGCTCGTTTCACTCCTCGAAGTCAATCGAGCGCTGCACCACACCTCGCCCGACTCCTCGGACAATCGCAACCTCAACACCAACAAAGCAATCCACCTCGGAGGACCGAGAATCCACCGTGCGGAGTCACATGTTTCAATCGTTATGAACTCGGACATTATGCCAATAATTGCCCCGAAAGCAAGCCGTGGCGCTTGATCCGTTTAAACTTGGGATCTACGCCACCAAGACCCCGCACCAGATCGGGGCGTGGGCGCCCGGACTCCTAACCAAGCCACGAGGACTCCGCTTTCTTTGGAAGAGGCGTGTGAATCACGTTACCACCGAGGACGCCCACCGCACTGGGCGTCATACTAGGTAAGCTCTAGTCAACTCGGCATCGACATGGTTTTGTTCGATTCGAGCTACGATTCGTTTGTTTCTCGGAGTTTTGTTGCCAATCATCAATTAAAGACAATGCCTCTTAAGACTGTTTTATTAGTGCAATCTCCTGGTTCTGATTTGAGTACGAACCAAGGCTGCCCCGAAGTTAAGATATTAATTGGAGGGTAGAATTTCAGCCAACCTTATTGTCCTAGACACCAAATCCCTAGATGTGATCCTAGGAATGGATTGGCTTTCCAAGAACCAAGCAGTTTTGGATTGTGGGAATAGAGAGATCACCTTAACCAGTCCAGATGGAGCCAAGTTAAAAGTTCAAGCCGTTTCAGATCAGTCCGAAGGGATTAAAGTTTGTAGTGCCAAAGGAATAAGTTTGGAAAATGTGCTAGTCGCCAGCGATTTTCCTGATGTGTTTCTGGATGAATTGCCTGGGATGCCACCGGACCGAGATATAGAGTTCTTGATAGAACTAGTTCCTGGAATACCACTCATTTCCAAGAGACCTTATAGGATGCCTGCTAATGAGTTAGCTGAAGTAAAGAGACAGATCAAAGAGCTACAAGATCAAGGTTTTGTTCGACCAAGTTCTTCGCCATGGGGAGCACCAGTTCTTTTAGTTGAAAAGAAAGATGGAACTCAGAGAATGTGTGTAGATTATCGCTCACTCAATGAGGTCACCATCAAGAATAAGTACCCTCTGCCAAGAATCGATGATTTGTTTGACCAACTTCAAGGAGCCGGAGTGTTCTCGAAGATTGACTTAAGATCAGGTTACCACCAGTTGAAGATTCGTCAAGAGGATATACCCAAAACAGCTTTTGTTACTCGGTATGGACAGTATGAGTATACTGTGATGTCTTTTGGATTGACCAATGCCCCTGCCTACTTCATGACCATGATGAATAAGGTATTCATGGAATATCTGGATAAGTTTGTTGTTGTTTTCATTGATGACATTCTGATCTACTCCAAAAGTGAGGAAGAACATGAGGATCACTTGCGCCAAATTTTAACGAAGCTAAGAGAGAATCAGCTTTATGCAAAGTTCAGTAAATGTGAGTTCTGGATGAAAGAAGTTGCTTTCCTAGGTCATGTCATATCGCGGAAGGAGTCATTGTTGACCACAGTAAGGTACGAGATGTGCTAAGTTGGGAGTCACCCAAGACGGTACCCCAAATCCGAAGTTTTCTTGGAATGGCGGGATATTATCGCCGTTTCATAGAAGGGTTTTCTAGAAAAGCTAGACCGCTCACTCAACTCTTAAAGAAGGAGAAGAAATTTGTTTGGACAGCAGAGTGTGAGCAAAGTTTTCAAGAATTAAAGAAGTGTTTGACAACTGCCCCAGTGCTTATTCTGCCAGATAACAGGAAGGATTTTGAGATATTTTGTGATGCATCCCGACAAGGACTCGGTTGTGTGTTAATGCAAGATAAGAAGGTTGTAGCGTATGCTTCGCGACAACTAAGGCTACATGAAGTTAATTATCCTACTCATGATTTGGGATTAGTAGCCGTAGTGCATGCTTTAAAGATTTGGCGTCACTATCTCATTGGTAATCATTGTGAAGATTATACTGATCACAAGAGTTTGAAGTATATCTTTACCCAAGCCAACCTCAATATGAGACAAAGAAGATGGTTGGAATTGATCAAGGACTATGACATTGGGATTCATTATCATCCAGGCAAGGCCAATGTCGTAGCCGATGCTTTGAGTAGAAAGAGTTACTGCAATACTCTGATGATTAAGGAAAGTCAGCCAGCCCTTTATAAGGAATTTCAGAAGCTCAGTTTGGAATTGGTTCAGGAAGGGTATTTAGCTACTTTGGAAGTACGCCCTACGTTGGAAGATCAGATTCGAGAAGCACAGGTAGATGATGCCGATATCAAGGAAACCAAGAGCAATATGAAGAAAGGAAAAGCCCCAGGGTTCACTGAAGATGAACAAGGTACTATTTGGTATGAGAAGCGTATTTGCGTACCAGATCAGAAAGAGCTTAAGGAGTTGATTCTCAAAGAAGCGCACGAGACTTTATACTCCATTCATCCTGGAAGTACCAAGATGTATCAAGACCTCAAGGAAAGGTATTGGTGGCCTAGTATGAAGCGTGAGATTGCAGAGTATATTGCACTTTGTGATGTCTACCCGAAGGTCAAGGCGAGCATCGAGGCCGCAGGATTGCTGCGACCATTGAAGATTCAGAGTGGAAGTGGGAAGAAATTGGTATGGATTTCATTACGGATTTCCTAAGACCCAAGCGAGTTATGACTCGATCTGGGTAATAGTGGATCGATTGACTAAGGTAGCTCACTTCATTCGATTAAGACTACCTATCACGGGAGATAAATTAGCGAATTGTATATGTCAAGGATCGCGGTCTTCACGGAGTGCCTAAGAAGATAGTGTCCGATAGAGGAACCCGGTTTACCTCTCGTTTTTGGCGAGTCGCACTTGCGAAGCCATGGGAACTCATCTCGAGTTTGATCGCCTATCACCCTCAAACCGATGGACAGACTGAACGTGTGAATCAGATTCTTGAGGATATGTTAAGAGCTTGTGCCTTAACTTATGGTGCCAAGTGGGATAAGTGTTTGCCCTATGCCGAGTTTTCGTACAACAATAGTTATCAAGCCAGTTTGCAAATGTCGCCTTTTGAAGCCTTATATGGAAGAAAGTGCAGAACCCCTCTCAACTGGAAGGAGTTAGGAGAAAGACAATTGTTTGGTCCTACCATACTGCAAGAAGCGGAAGAGCAAGTCCAATTAATTCGAGACAGGTTGAAGATAGCTCAAAGTAAACAAAAGAGTTATGCAGATAATCGTCGTCGAGATTTGAGTTTCAAGCCCAATGATTATGTTTATCTCAGAGTCACCCCTCTCAAAGGAGTTAAGAGATTTCAAGTAAAAGGAAAGCTTGCCCCTAGATATGTGGGACCGTTCAAAATCTTGGAACGAAGAGGAGAGGTTGCCTACAAGTTAGAATTGCCTCTGTCTTTTGCCGGAATCCATGATGTGTTCCATGTATCACAGTTGAAGAAATGCCTACGTGTGCCAGAGGAACAGATGCCTTTGGAAGCCATTGATTTGCAAGAGGATCTTACCTACAAGGAGCAACCTGTGAAAATTTTGGATATAGCCGAGCGTATCACGAGGAGCAAGATCATCCGTTTTTGCAAAGTCCAATGGAGCAATCATTCAGAAGAGGAAGCAACTTGGGAGCGAGAAGAGGATCTGAAGTCCGAGTTTCCCCACCTATTCCCTAGCCAGCCTGAATCTCGACGTCGAGATTTCATTTAAGGGGGGGAGGTTTGTAACATCCCAAAATTCGAGTTTTAGAATGTTTGATTTCAAAATTGAACCAATTGTATTTTACTTGAATTAATTCTAGCTTAATTTGAATTTCTAAATAATGAAAGGATTTAATTTGACTAAACTATTCATCAAACTAAAGAATTTCGGTTTTAGTTGGGTTCATTGTGCTCCAAGGAATTTTTCTGTATTTTTGGGTATTTTTTTTGAATTTATTTGAATTTATTTGCATTTATTTCATTTTCTGGATTTTTCTTAATTGGAAAAGGAATTTTTTTTCTTAAAACCCCCTCGGGCCGATTCCCCGAGAGGCCCATTCTTCTTCCACATCGCCTCGGCCCAGCCCGCCTTAGCGCAGCGTCGGCTGCCGCGAACAACCGCCTCGGCCGGTACTCGCCGGCCCAACAAGCTTGCCACGCGCCAGCTGACCCACCACTTCGCGCGCGCGTGCTGCGAACCCTAGCCGCCGCCGTATCCGAGTCCGTGTCGGTGCCGTCTTGGAGTCCGTGCCCCGCACGCCTTCCAGGGCTATTTAAAGCTGCCGTCGCACCCCTTCCAAGGTTCCTCTCTCCGCGCCGCCTCCGCCGCTCTGTTCTTCGCGCCCGAGACGTCGTTGCTGACGAGATCGAGCTTGTCGGAGTTCTTGCCGTAGCCGGAGCCTTCCTCCGTGTCGTTCTTCGCCGTCGGACCACCTTTGTCGTCACCGATTGCACTTCCGAGTTCTTCGCGAAGCCATCTTCCCGATTCGCTCAAGCCGTGCCCGATCCGGTGCTAATCCACCATAAAGAACACCTTCTTCCTCGCCTCCGGTAAGCCCGCGCCGCCGCTCGCCGTCATCCTCCTTCGCTAGCTTTCGGCCGTCCGATCGCCAGCAGATGTCCCGGATCGTGCCACGTCTCCTCCGCCGCGTGCCTTGACTCCTCTGTCGTCGGATCTCGCATCATTTGTTGGATGCGTCTTTGCGTGGCCCGCTGCGTCGAGCCGATCGGCCGCCAGCGTGTGCGCCCGTGTCAGCCGCCCGCGTCAGCGTTTGCGTCAGCCGTGCACCGGGCGCACGGTGAACCGAGCCCGCGCCGTGGACCGAGTCCACCGAGAGCCGGCTGACGTCAGCGTTGCATAATAAATCCTTTTTCCGTATAAAAATAAATCCAGAAATTCTGATTTTCTAATTTTCTGTATTTTCTCTGAATTTAATCTTTCGGAGGTCCGTTCTCGCTCATACGAACTCCTATTGAGGCGATTCAAGTTTCTAAATTTTTCTAAAATCAAGATCTATCTTCCAGAGCCATTTATTTTAAGTTTTGAGCTTGTTTGAGTCTCTGTTTTATATTTATTTGGTTTCATTGCTTTCTTATCCGGTAGACGCTAATTCCGAGGGAGCAAACGAAGACTTCGAAGACCAAGATTCAGCACTAGATCAGCAAGGCAAGTCGTAACCTTTGATCATATCGATCCCATGTTTGCAAAGTAATTTGTTTTATACACTTGCATGCTAATTACGTATCAATGTTTATTTAATGGGAGTAGATGTATACCTAGTTGACATTATGCCACCTTGATTAGTTGTATGCCATGTATCCATTGTTAAACCTAGGTTGGGACATTACTAGTTGGACATGATCATTATATCAACCTTGGGTTATCATAGTTATGCTTAGACATGCTTATATATACGTTGGGATTCATATCACATGTTGAATAATGTTAATCTTGACTTAATGAGATATTGAATCGTGGCCGGTAGCCACTGTTGTAAAATTTGTTGTACCATGGCGGGGTTTGCCATTGGTCTTGATTGAACGAATTGTTTTCCCTCAGACAAGTGATCGTGCAGTAAAGGGGGTGCTTTCTAGCACATTGGGATGTGGATGTCTTGCCTGAGACAACTTAAAGACTTAATCTTGTGCGCCATTGAACTGGGCCTAACCGTACTACCACAAGTCTGGTATGGGACAGACCTAGCTGATTAATTTGCAATGTCTAGCCTTGAGTACTGCCAGTTGGTGGTGTGGGTTCCGGGATAGACGGGTAGATTCGCAAGGCGCAAGAGGGGGCCCTAAGGGGTGAAACCTTAGCGGGCAGTACCGAGTTTAGACAATGCATTGTAAAGGCTTTGTCATGATATCTCTGCGACACACCAAAGGAAGTGTGTTAATATCGATTGCACAAAGAGATTTCATGTCTTGTGGGTAAAGTTGTACAACCTCTGCAGAGTGTAAAACTATTCGAATAGCCGCGTCCGCAGTCATGGACAAGCCCGGGAATTTCACATGGGGTATAAAGTTTACATGAATTGTGGAATGTGGAATTGTTGGGATGTGAACGGAGAGTTCACTGTTGTTTTGTTGTCTATCATTGATCTACCAGTTATTTATTTATCTTTTCATAAATATGCTTTCAATCTATTTATTGTATTTCAATTCAAATTCTTGCTTTACGCAAATGAAACATATAGCCATCCTTGTCAAGCCGTGCATGAATATATTGCATCGATTCCCTACGGCTTCTTGAGTACCTTTGTACTCACGGCTTTATGCCCTTGTTGATCGATTCTTGAAGGAGATAATGAATATCACGAGGAGAATTCTATGAAGACTATGTGGATTAGGAAGGCGTTTCCCAGACGATTGCACTCGTGGCATGTCAGATAGCTCAAGTTATCTTTTCATTGCAATAATTATTTGTTTCTTAAGCCCTTAAGGCATAATGGTGTAAACATTGACCATAAGGTCGTTTGCTTTATTTAATAATAATTTGCTTCTTCTTAGTTAATTCGTTGTATGGAATGGTATTTAATCTATGTTTCCACTGTTTGCACTAGCGTGATCCTGGACTAGTACAGTATACACAGAGGGTTTTGGATTTGTAAATCCGGGTCCCGACACTCTTGCTTGATTCCCATACACGCCCTTCAAGCCCACAATCATATTGTAAGCATCCTGGTCCTCATATTGCTTTTGGAGCTCAGAGTCCATGGTGACTAGCATGAGACAGCTGACCTCTACAGAAGCATTAACATGCTTTTCATACTCAACCTTCAAATTGCGAGGAGCATTTTCGGCTGGTTCATCAGGAATTTGATTCTCTAGAACGTAGTCCTTCTTTTCATGCTTGAGAACAATTCTCAGGTTGCGATACCAATCAACAAAATTAGTTCCATTAAGTTTCTCCCTTTCCAAAACTGATCTCAAAGCAAAACCAGGTGTAGCAGGAGTAGGAGAAGGTGCCATTGAACTACAACAAAAACATGCAAAGATTCTAAGCACTATGTTTATGTAAAAATTTTATTAAACATTTTAATAAAAGACACTCCTATTTTATGTCCCATTTATAGACACATAGTGAGTATTCAAGATCCATATTCATCAAACACTAGTGAGCTTTGGCATCACTGCTAGAAATTTAATGACATAGGTAAGCAACACCTTTGCTAATTACATCTTATGTAACTCTTGTTTGTTGAGTATGAAAACAAGTAATGAATGCCTCCGTCAACTTGACTCATGGCCAGTCAACTTTGTCCCTAGGGCTCACATGAGGAGGAGCACTTCCCGTATTCGGGTGTCAATTAAGAAACCTGCCTCATGTGTGTTTTCCTAGACACCAATTGTTTTGTATAGGTTCCTTCATTACTAAAATCAAATCCCAACCACTTATGTCCTCAAGCCCAAAACCGTTTTGATAGCTTGATTAATTCTACCATTGTTATGCGTGATGTGTCCAACACATCCCTATCATCTATTAAGATAGCCATTGATATACTACTTTGGCAGTCATATCAATAACGATCTAAATTCTTGATAGGTGCAACAATTGGATGGACATTTTGATTTAAAATTTTAACTATAGGGATGAACAAAATCTACTAAGAACATGGCATCACATGCAATGAGCATAAAGAAAATAGCAAGGATTAAACACACATCCACAAAAAATCAGAATAAGCTGTGAAATAGCATGGCCCTTAGCATTAAGATCTCCATCATCATGCTTGTTTGTTCACCTTGCCACCTTGCTTGATTTGTTCACCTAGCCACCTTGCTTGATACCATCGTCTTCATCATTATGGATGCAACACCTTACAACTTTTGATAATGAATTTTACATGAGGGTTTGAAGCATCACAAGTCGACACGCAGGTCGTTATACAAATTAAATAGCCTTATGGCTTGACATGGCACGCAGGCCATGTGGAAATTACATGAATCACATACACATAGGCCATACTATTTCACATAATCCCCTGCAAAAATGAGTTAAACAAAAGCAACCATACGACTCCGGGGTCCGAGGTAGTGCCTGGCGGGCGGTCCCATTGGCGGTCGTGGCGGGGCCGAGGCAGCGCCTGGTGGGGTCAAGGCGATGCCTCGCGGCGGCGACTAACCCGACCGGTAAGGGTAACGCCCTTGGAAAAAATTTTAGAGGCATGTCTTCTGTTAATGGAAAACACCCTCAAATTTTCCACGGATCAACCAAATTGACCCAATCCGATCTAATATGATTGGCTTGGTCCCATATGGATACGTTTCAGAAACCCTGATGGCGGTAACCCGACCGGTAAGGGTAACATCGTACCATGAACGGACTCACCCAAATCAATATTGAATCGGTTTGCGCTTACCATGGATCAACTAGATTGACCCAATCCAACTCAATCTGATTGGCTTGGTCCCATATGGATACGTTACAGAAACCCTGATGGCGGTAACCCGATCGGTAAGGGTAACGTCATACCATGAACGGACTCACCCAAATCAAAATTGAGTCGGTTTGCACTTTCCTCAAACCCTAAACCGATCGATCTCATCGATGGCAGCCGTCACCAATTCATCACATGAACCGGCTGAACATGTAATAGATCCAATCTACTAACCTCACACATCATATGTGCAACATCCAGATCACAAATCTAAGCGAGATGGCTCTGATACCACTGAAGAGAAACGCGATATGCTACGCTAGCACATAAAAAAAACTACCGTGTAACCAGAAAGCTACTCGCAAGAAGGGGATCACAGATAAGATTACCACTAGAAGCGCAGTTGCGGAATCCTTCGCGCGTCGATGTAGTGGATCGTCCTCGCCGCAGTCGTTGCGTCGATGGAGCGGATCGTCCTCGCCTCGCCGTGGATCGTCCTCCCACGCCGCAGTCGCAGTAGCGTCACCGCAGTAGTCCACATGTCCAGGGATGGAACGCCA
Organism: Otatea glauca; assembly: GCA_036346275.1. NCBI lineage: Eukaryota > Viridiplantae > Streptophyta > Magnoliopsida > Poales > Poaceae > Otatea > Otatea glauca. Next base: position 19,695,326 of record CM070720.1, read on the forward strand.
TGCGTTGGTGTGCAAGCACCTGGTCGTTCGGCAGGGGCAACGAGAAGAGGAGGCTAGGGTTTCGAGTGAATCACTTCTAAACCGTGGGAAAGCACACCCTGCGCCCACCGTCCTCCCTTCCTTATATGGCCACGAGATGAAACCCTAAAACAAGGCCCATCAGCGTGCTAAGCCCACGAGGTCCATGAATTATGGATCCAATCCAAATTAATGCGTCCCAGCCCTTTAAGTGTGTGACCCTGTAGGTTCACGTACATTTGGACATGGATTCGAAAAACTCCTTTTCAATCCAATAGTTGGTAGTGGCTCCTTGCAAAGAATGCCAACTCCCAAACATACTATGATCAAATCGGACAGAACCTATCAAAAGTACTCATGTAATAATCCCTTTGCCAAGTATATGAAGATTGAACTCAAGGCGAGAAGCATGTCATCCTTTGATGATTCAATCCATCTCTCGTATCCGTGATATATTAATAAGTTGTGATTGACTCCTCAATCACGGCATGGCCATGCACTTCCTTAATCATATCACACGAGTGGCCTTGTCATATATCTCCGTTTCATTGGAGTGGCAAATTCCATCTTATTGCTCACTTCCTCTCGCACGTTTCATAGTAAATATGAAAGCTACCTTTATAACTATCCGGTTAGGAAGTAGTGTTTGATAGCCCCAAGGAAAACTATTACACATGTAGGGAATATGACAATCTCAGGTCTAAGGATCATACATCTACTAGGTATGAGATACACGATGACACATAAGAATGAAACATTCTCGCGATGTCCCATTGCGGGTCTATCTAACCCATGTTCTTCAACATGCATCCACAATGTATAGATGATATCTCTATATCCCATGATCTATGAAGCATGATCATCGATCACTACATGTGCTGATCTATTCATCGTTGTCCTATACGATGATATCCGATCAGAGATATTTATCGAATTATATCAATAAGTAAAGAGCTTCATAAGCAAGTCACATACTTGTTGATCAATACAATGATATACATTCATTGGACCAATAATCATATTATTATTCATAAACATAGTCATGTTACAATCATCTAAATGATTGCCTCAAGGGCATAGCACTAACAATATCCTACAGCAGTCGGATATGGGTATCACTCGGCCAAGAGCCACGTATGTATGGTACACTCCAAGTTGAGCCTAAGCTATATCCTACACCAATCGGATATAGGTATCACTCCGCCATGAGCCAAGAAAATCCTGATACGCTCAAAGTCGAGCCTAAGCTATATCCTACAGCAGTCAGATATGGGTATCACTCGGCCTAGAGCCATGAGAATATGATATGTCCCAAGTCGGACCAGTGCTATATCCTATAGCAGTCGGATATAGGTATCACTCGGCCAAGAGCCGCGCAAATCCTAATATGTCCCAAGTCGGACCTAAGATATATCCTACGATGGTTGGATGCGAATATCACCCGACCAGAGAGCCATGCAAGCTTTGATATACCCCAAGCTGGGTCTAAGCTATGTCAAGCAACAATCATGGAGAACATTCGGAAAGGTATTTCTTTATTATATATAAATTCCGCAAGCTTTATGCATGGGAAAATATTTTTTTTACAGGGGTGTTACACCTCTCCACGGCGCATGCGGTCAAGCGCTTCTATGAGAACTTCCATGACCTCATGAAGGGCGGGGAAGATCTCGAGGAAGACGTTGACGGCGGTGCGATAGAGGGCGGCGGCTGTGTCCTCCGCCCATTCCACCATGGCGATGTCAAAAAGCGCCCATTCTTCGGCAAGCTCTGGATCTTGGTTGTCCATGAGCTTCTTCGGGAAGAAAGTGAATCTTGACGTAAGAAATGGAAGACTAAGCGTGAGAGAATTCTAAAAGCGTTGGTTCGCCTTTTATAGCCAATGCGGCAAGGTTGAAGTAAATGCGAAGATGCAACGACATCAGAAGCCGAGGAAACTTGGAGTTAATATAGTTTCAGAAGCCAAAAAGGTTTTTGGAAATTGGTTTGACGCAAGAAGTCAATACGACCTCGAAGACTGCCTGGCATTAATCCTTGAAGAAGAAAGATATTAAGGTTTCGCCTCGAGCGGGAAGAGATATCAGATCTTCAAATAAGGTACGGGTCAGGTCCATGAAGTTATCCATAACAGGTCTGTCAGATGGAAGATTATAATCAGTTGGAACAAAGAAAAACCGAGGGTTATGTTCGAGTCCTTCATAATCCCCTTGCTGCAAAAAGAAGCATTCGAATCGAAGAAGAAACCAGTCGAAGGTTTATGCTAGAAGCTGAAAGCGCGGATCCAAGTTGAGTCCCAAATAAAGATATAGCAACCGGATCATGAATCACTCGGGGGCTATTGTGGAATATATGAAACCAGGTGTCTTCATAACTAGCCCAGAAGTGCCTAAGGGAGAGACAGGGCCGAGAGGAAGACCTAAAGGATGAAGCTCCACGCCAAGCCTTGTTGTCGTGCGGAAGGGGATACATCCTATAGACAGTTGAACATGTATTTAGATATAAGAGATACGATTGTATTCTGAGTTGTTAGCAGGGTAGATAAAGATGTAAACTCTATCCTATAACAGATTAGTATCCAATAACCGATCAAAATCCCTTAACCGATCGGGACTCTATAAACCGCCCCACCCCCACTATATAAGGGAGATGGTGGGCAACAACAGGGACATCGCATCATAGAGCTCACAAGCAATCTTAGATCCAAGAGATCCACATAATCCCAGCACACAGGACTAGGGTATTACCTCCTCCGTCGAGGGCCTGAACCTGTCTAAACCTTTGTCTTGTGTGACCTTCGAGTTTGAGATCTAGCGCCTGACCCATAAATTTATTGCCGACCACAAAAGTCGACACAATCATATCTGACCGAGGTTCTGTGTTTACGTCTAACTTCTGGGCAAGTTTACAGACCGCCCTTTGAACCAAACTTAATTTCAGTATTGCTTGCCACCCTCAAACCAATGGACAGACTGAAAGGGTCAACTAAATTATAGAGGACATGCTGAGAGCATGTGTACTGAACTTTGAAGACACCTGGAATAAATATCTGCACATAGCCGAGTTCGCTTATAACAATTGTTACCAAACCAGTATACAGATGGCACCATAGGAGGCACTATATGGCAGAAAGTGTAGATCCTCCATCAGTTGGTTTGAAGTGCTTGAGAAATCATTAATTAGACTTGAATTGATTTATTAGAATGATGAAAATATAAAGCTCATTCAAGAGAATGAAAATTGCCCAAAGTATATAAAAGAGCTACACTGACAAGCGTAGAAGAGATTTAAAATTTCAACCGAGAGATTATGTTTACATGAGAGCATCACCAATGCAGGGAGTATACAGATTTGGAATCAAGGGAAAACTAAGCCCCCATTATGTCAGACCATTCTGAATCTTAGAACGGAAAGGAACTTGAGCCATGTCCACGATTATCAAAACTTCATAATGTCTTCCATATCTCTCAACTTCGAGCCTGTCTCTAAGAACCCTCCTTTGTAGCCTGATCTTACCTATGAGGAGAGCCAAATCAAAATCCTAGCCATAGAAGATCGTCAGCTTAGGAAGAGATCCATCAGATTTTGTAAGGTGCAGTAGAAGCATCATTCCCCAAAGGAGGCCACCTAGGAGAAGGAGGATGATCTACGGGAATCTTAGCCCCATCTATTTAGGTGAGCTATATTTCGAGGATGAAATCTCTTTTTAAGGGGGTAGGATGAAACAACCCTAAAAGATTAGTAGTGCAAAAGAGATTATTAACATCAGTAATGACACACATAAGTTAATTGTTCAACATAGACTAATCCTCACTTCCATTTCATTAACAAAAATGTCATATACATATTCATACATCACAGGACACATAAATATCAATTACAACACAAGTAGATACAAATTCATACATCGAAGAGATAAATCATAAATTACAATAAATATCGATTGCTATAAAAAGGAAATGTAAAATTCTACAAGTGACCAAAAATCTAATCTTTTAAAGATCATCGGCTCTAATCACTTGAAAAATGTTAGTCACTCATATAATGAAAAGACCAATGAAGTAAAACTTAAAAAGCTAAATTAAATTGTCGTCAGATCCTTATGATTAAATACCGCTCATCGAGATACCAGATCTGTTTGAGACCGAATCAACACCTCTCGCTGATTGGGGTTTCAACATCCGGCGTATACAAACTTACCTTTGTTGGGTAACCATAGCCACACCCAAATAGTGCCTAAAAATATCATATGTTAAAAAGGTAACATCTCACATAGTAAAAAGGGTGAAAGCATCGGTTGAAAAAGGAGACACCAGCCGAGCCCCTCTCACTCATAGCTGTAACATCCCAAATTTTGCTTTTAATGGATTTAATATAATTTTTCTTTGTTATTGAATTTCTGAGGTTTTATTTAATTCATTTTGGAATTTTGAATAAAACCTTTTGCTATCTTTTGATTATTCAGAGAAAAATATTAATGATCTTTTGTTGGAAATATTTTATTTGAGTTCCAAATGTCCCAAAGTATTTTCTGGAAATTTTTGGGATTTTCCCTGGTATTTTTGCTATGTATTTTGGCTTTATCCATTTATCTGAATTAATTTAAATCAAAATCGTTTATAAAATAGGATGAATAGTCTTTGGGCCGAAACCCCTCCAGTTCGGCCCATTTCTCCCCGCAGCCCAGCCCATGCCGGTCCGTGCGGCCTGATCTACCGAAACCCTAGGATCGTGACCGTCGGATCGAGATCCAACTGTCGTGCCTTCTCCGCGTCGCCCGCGTGTTGCAAGCCATCGATCGTCGCTTCGTGGACTACTGTCATCATCCCACGTCGCTCATCTGTATCCCTGCCGGATTCCACCGCTGTATCCAAGCGAACCTCGTTTCGCGCAAGATTCGAGGAAGTCGAAGCCGCAATTTAAAGCGCCGCCACCATTAAGATCTTCACCCCACGCCGCATCTTCTAGCCCAGTTGCACACTCCGAGATGCCCTCGTCCGCCTGTGCAAGCACACCAAAGTTCACCGAAGCCTCCACCGTCGTTTTTCACCGCTTGTTCGTCGTCTATTGAGTCCCCGCCATCGTCAAGGCCGTCATCTACTTCGCCGCACCGAGACGCACCGTTTACATCCTTCCGTGTCGCCGGAGAAGCCCCGAAACGCCATCGGCCTTGTCACCATCTTCATCTCCAGTGAACTCGCTCCGTCGCGCCATCGTCGCTGTTGCAAGCTTCATCAGCCGTTGGATCTGGTGAGCGTCGTTGGATCTTCTCCACGTGTCGTCCGCCAGCGTAGCCGCGTCACAAGTCTGTGTCGTGTAGCGCTAGCCACTCAATCTAGATCAGACCACGTAGAGTCAGCCGCGTAGTGTTGGTGTTAGCTCCATCTGCCACCGCAGCCTCCATCCGCTGGATCTTGACCGTCGATTTTGAATCGTGTAGCCACGATCGCACCGGCACCGCGGCCAACCGCGTGTCGCTGCATGTCAAGTGCCATTTTCGAGGAGCCATGCGCCGGGTCCACGGTGGACCGAGGCTGAACCGTGGATCGAGTCCTTGCGCCAGTGATGCGTGTCGCCATCTGATTAGGCCACGTGTCCACTGACGTCAACGTGACATCATAAAACATTTTTATTTAGAACAATAATTAGCCAAAAATCATATTCGGTGCTGACGCCAGCATGACGTCATAAATGATATTTTCCAGTGTAAAGGTAATTCGGTTAATTCGGTTTTTCTATTTTTCATAATTATCTTTTATTCCAAATTTTGAATAGCTATATCTTTTGCATTTGAAATTCGATTGAGGCGATTCTAGTTTCTAAAAATTTGTAAAATCATGCTCTATTTAATGGTGAATTTTATTTAATTTTTGGAGTTGATCATGATCTCTATATTTGCTATTTATTACTTTCTCGCTTGTTACGTGTAGACGTCGAGTTGCCTGGTGAGTTTGTGATCGAGGAGGCAGCACACGAGCAAGGTCCAGAGTAGGTGTCAGAGCTATTTGAAGGCAAGTTGTGCTTTGATCATGTTGAACCTATGCTTTAAAAATTATTTTGTTTCAAAGTATTGCATATTAATTCAAGTATCGTTGGTTAAAATTTGTTGGGATTAGTTATTGTCCATTTTGAATTACATCCATCTTGTCACGTCGTATGTCGTATCTCATTTGTCACTCTAGAATGGTTTAATACTAATTGGTAGGTATAATTGCCAATATGGTTAGTTAGACAGCAAGTAGAATGCTTAGCCGTGCAACGAGTCATCATTTTATGTAAAAGTGGTTAATCTTGCTTAATGATTATAGAACATGTGTATTAAATTATGTGTCAGGTGTTGTCACACAATGATGTTGTTGTTGATGGCACGTGCTGCATGGTAATCAACAGGGGTGGTAAAATGATTTAGACTGAGGCAAGTGGCATGTATTTTTGGTGGGCCAATGCGGCACTTGGGCGATCGCATTGCTTTTTAATGATAATGGTTGGGTTATGGTTACGATGATTTTTAGTTAGTCTTGCCTTGTTCAATTAAGGACTTAGCATTGCAAAAATTTGAATTGAGTCATTCATACAACCACATGTCTATTATGGGACAGGCCTAGCTGATTAATTTGTTATATCTAGACTTTGGTACCATCTTGGCAGTGTGGGTTCCAAGTGTATGGATAGACTCACAAGCGCAAGAGGGGGGCCCTGGATGTGGTAACCAGTCCCACCAGTGTTGAAAACTTAGCGGATAGTAATGGGTTTAGATAGGCATTGGAAAGGCTTTGTTATAATCACTAGCCTTTGTGATGTATCGTTGTATCTTGTGGGTAAAGTTTATAACCTCTGCAGAGTGTCAAACCTATTCGAATAGCTGTACTCGCGGTATTGAGCATTGCTCAGTGATTACAGTCAAGGGTTAGATTTTATTAAAAACAAATGTGGGTATGGTTGTGAAATGTGGAATAAGGTTATGAGTTGGTTATTGGAAAACAAATGGAAAAATGTATTATTGATATTATTTGTTTTACTGTCTTTCAATCTATTAATGCTATTATTTTACGAACGTTGTTTATGCAAATTAACCATGTTAGCCTTTCCTTTGTATTATGACATGCATATAGAATATTAGACTTACATTCTGTGCACCACTTGTTGAGTGCTTTATGTATTCACCCCCTTGCAACAAAAGATCAACAGTTGTAGAAGAATCAACTCCTGCTTTTGAGGAAGAGTATTAGGAGGAGGAGAATAACTAGGGTGCGAACCTTGTGAGTTGCCTATGGCAGATTGAAGGGTTTCTACGCTTGTGTTTATTTTCACTGCTATTTATTTATTTTCAGTCTTAGCCCTGCGAAGCATATTCATGTAAGGTTGACCATAAGGTTGTCGAACAGTTATATTTAATATTGATGAAGTCTTTATTATGTTACCGTTAAGTATGATTGTGATATTCTTCAATATTGAGCGTGTGTGCACTAGCGTGATCCTGGACTAGTGCAGAATACATAGAGGGTAAGGGTTCGCATATTCGGGTCCCGAAAGAGGTGGCATCAGAGCCATACTGACTGTAGGTCAAGCCCTAGATAGTTTGTCGTCTTACGAGTGTTCAAAACTATTTTCTAAAGGAAAAATTAAGTTCAAAATTTAGAAGGATCTTGACTTATCCCTTCTTTCTTGCTTTCCACCTTTGATGAATTTTTTCGTCTTTTCTCTAGTTTCGAGTTGAGGTTTTTACGAGAGCCGCTTTCTGCAGGTTGAGATGGAGTGTCTTTATGGAGAGCGTAAGGGAGGATTTGCCGTTGAGCTTTGGAGGATGCTGTAGCTGTTGGGAGGCTTTGATCGTCCTATCTACCGTGGTACCAACTGGATTGTGAACGAAAAAATAAGAGGGACAATCTACAAGATCACGGTCTACGCTAGGGAGAACACCATCAGGAGCCGCCCTATCCACATTTCAGCGAGGAGATCCACGTTTGAGTCTGGGATCCAAGAGACTGCCCGTCTTGCACTTAAGAGTTGGAGTCCACCGTATTCAAGTATCATCCCAATGGAAGCACCGTCACTAAGGACAGGATCAAGGGGGAGGAAGATGCCACCGTCGTCCACCTAGAACGTTTGCTTCAGCACAGGAGACCCTCACGAAGACTACGAACTAGGAGCTTGCAGAGGTATATGAAGCATTGGAGAAGGCTGAAAAGGATCTTCGGGAGTCTAGGAGGATGGCTTCTGAGAGGATAGCCGAGCTGGAGGAGGCTCTCTACTTCAGGGAGGAGGCAACTGAGCTGGAGGAGTCCGAGGAGGATCCAGAGGAGCTTGTGCCAGAGTCGGAGATTCAGGGATCATTGTCATCCAACGAGACCCACGGTCATCGGAACAAGTTTGCCCCGATGCCGCGTCATCTGCCGTAGTGTCCACCTGGAGGCCCGCATCCAGGATGGCTTAGTGACTAGGTAAAGTCTTGAGTTTAGTAGTAGTGACTCAAGTGTTCGAGTCGCATAAGTTTAAATTTAGAGTGTTGCCATTAGTCGATTAGAGATGCTTGATTAGCTTAATGAGAGTTTTTATGGTCTTTTTGAGTGTGCAATATGCGTTGCATTGCCCTTAGGCACTTGTGAGCAGCCATACCAAGTATTAAATAAAGTTTAATATATTGAGAGTTTGAGTTAAAGCTTTTCCCCTGCATAAAATCTTATATTACTTGTCTATGCTATTTCCTTCTTTTCTCTAAACCTTGGAGTAATCAGTAGATGGTTCAGACTCACGGAAACATCGAAGCTAGTGAAAGTGGAAGCCATCAGAATGAGAACCAGAATGAGTTACCAATTCCTCAAGCAGCGCCACCAGATGACATGAGTAACTTTGGAGCCTTTCTTGTTGCACAAACTTAGCTTATGCAAACCATAATGCAGCAAATGCAGCATTTCACCAATCAATCAGTGGCCAACAATGCAAATCAAGCTGCTAATAATGGGAATCGTCCATTCTCGAAGCTGTCAGACTTCATGAGGACTCATCCGCCAACTTTTTCTAGGAGTGCTAGCTCAATTGAGGTTGACAATTGGCTAAGGACAATTGAGAGAAAGTTGCATATCACCCAGTGTGAGAGAAATGAGATGGTGCTCTATGTTTCTCATCAGCTAGAAGGCACAGTTGCCAAATGGTAGTAGAATTATTGCGCATCACAGGAAAACGAAGAATTTTCTGCCGCTTTTCGTCAGTATCATGTTCCTGAAGGTGTCATGGACTTAAAGAAGGAAGAATTTAGAGCCATCAAGCAGGGAGGCCAGCCTGTGGTAGACTACCTGAACCGGTTCACTCAGCTTGCTCGCTATGCACCTGAAGATGTAGCGACTGATAAGGCAAGATAGTCTCACTTCATGAAAGGACTGAATTCAGGATTGCAAGTTGGGTTAATCACCCACAATTTTCTAGATTTTCAAGAACGGGTGAACAAGGCCCTTATTCTGGAAGACAAGCGCAAAGAGTTAGATGAAAACCGCAAGCGCAGGATAGCACAACAATGAACTCGCCAAGGCTAGCAAAAATTGAGGGTTGCACCGCAGCAGTTTGTTAGGTTTTAGCCCAAGGCAATTTTCAATACGCCTTCTTCCGCACCTCGCCCGAGTGGCCAGAATTTTCAGACACCTGTTCAGATCAATAACGCCTCAGGAGGAAATCAACAGTCAGCAGTCAAGCGCTGTTTTAGCTGCAACGAGCCAGGACATCTCGCCAATAACCATCCCAAGAGAGGAGGTGTTACGCCTGTTCGCTTCAACCTTGGATCTACGCCGGCCAAGACACCTGACCAGGAGGAAAACGTGGAGCTGTTCAATCTGGAGCTACGACTCAAGCCACGGTGAGGGGTCATGTTAATCATATCACAACTGATGAAGCCCAGGAAGCATCGGATGTCGTACTGGGTAAGTTTCTAGTTAATTCAGTACTTGCTACAGTTCTATTTGATTCTGGAGCTTTGCATTCCTTTATTTCTTGAGATTTTGGTGCTGAGAATGGGTTAGAAGTGATGAACCTTAAGTGCATGCTTTTGGTCCATTCCCCTGGATCAGAACTGCGATCTAACCTAGGATGTATAGGAGATAAGATGCTCATGAATGGAGTAGAGTTCCTAGCGAAACTTATTATCTTGGATACTCAATCATTAGATGTTATCCTTGGAATGGATTGGCTGTCTAAGCACAAGGTTGTGCTGGATTGTGGAAGAAGAGTAGTGTCAATTGAGAGCCCGAAGGTGAAAGAGTGGAAGTTCAAGCAACTGATGTTCGCAATGGTCAGATGATGGTTAATAGTGCTAAAGCAGTCAGCATTGAACAAGTGCTAGCTGTTAACGAATATCCAGATGTTTTTCCTAAAGATTTACATGGAATGCCACCTAATCGAGATATTGAGTTTGTGATTGAATTGGTGCCCGGTATAGCCACAATAGCCAAGAGACCATACCGATGCCTACGGATGAGTTGGTAGAAATGAAGAAACAGATTGAGGAGTTGTTAGAAAAAGGATTTGTAAGGCCAAGTTCGTCGCCATGGGGAGCACCTGTTTTGTTTGTTCTGAAGAAAGATGGAAGCATGAGAATCTGCATTGATCACCGAGCTTTGAATGAAGTGACAATAAAGAATAAGTATCCGCTACCCATGATAGATGATTTGTTTGATCAATTAAGAGGAGCTAGAATTTTCTCCAAGATAGATCTTCGATCAGGATATCATCAGTTGAAGATTCGCGTAGAGGACGTGCCCAAGACAGCATTTTCAACAAGATATGAATATTATGAGTTCACAGTTATGTCATTTGGATTGACAAATGCTCCTGCATAATTTATGAACTTGATGAATAAAGTTTTCATGGAATATTTGGATGAGTTTGTTGCTGTATTCATAGATGGCATTCTTGTCTACTCCAAGACAGAAGAAGATCATTCCGAACATCTAAGGCTGGTTCTTGAAAAGCTTCGAGAGCAGCAGTTATATGCGAAATTCAGTAAGTGTGATTTCTGGAAAAAGAAAGTGGAATTTCTTGGTCATGTGATGACTGCTAAACGTATTGCAGTCAACCCTAGTAAAGTTGAGGCAGTATTGCACTGGGAACAACCGAAGTAGGTGATGCAGATTTGTAGTTTTCTTGGAATGACGGGCTATTACCGTCGATTCATTGAAGGATTCTCAACAATTGCTAGACCCCTTACGCAGTTGTTGAAGAAGGAGAAGAAATTTGCATGGACACTAGATTGTGAGAAGAGTTTTCAAGAATTAAAGAAAAGGTTAACATCCGCACCAGTATTAATGTTGCCAGATATTCAAAAAAGTTTTGATATTTATTATGATGCTTCACGTCAAGGACTTGGATGTGTGCTAATGCAGAATGGTAAGGTTTTTGCTTATGCATCAAGGCAGTTGAAGCCACATGAAGAGAATTACCTGACGCACGATTTGGAATTAGCTGCAGTAGTGCATGCCTTGAAGATATGGCGTCACTATCTTATTGGAAATCGCTGTGAAGTATACACGACCATAAGAGTTTAAAGTATATTTTCACGCAGTCTGACCTAAATATGAGGCAGAGAAGATGGTTAGAGTTAATCAAGGATTATAACTTGGGAATTCATTATCACCTTGGGAAGGCTAATGTGGTAGTCGATGCTTTAAGCAGAAAGAGTTACAGTGGTAGTATGATAGTGCAGAAGGATCAATCTGAGTTATGCAAGGATTTTCAGAAGCTGAGATTGGAAGTGGTACCAAAAGGGTTTTTAGCTACCCTAGAGGTAAAGCCAACCTTGGAGGATCAAATTAGAGAAGAACAGAAAGATGATGCAAAAATTAATAGAATTAAGTCCAAGATGGATGAAGGTAAAGCGAAGAATTTTACTTTGGATGAGCAAGGAACCTTATGGATGAAAGGTCGGATTTGTGTGCCAAATAAGAAGGAATTAAAGCAATTAATTCTTGAAGAAGCTCATGACTCGAAGTACTCTATTCATCCAGGAAGTGCAAAGATGTACCAGGATCTAAAGGTAAGATTTTGGTGGCCTAATATGAAGCGTGAAGTTGCCAAGCATGTCGTTTTGTGTGATATATGCCAGAGAGTGAAGGAAATGTATCAGAGGACAGCAGGGTTGTTGCAACCATTGAAAGTACCTGAATGGAAGTGGAAGGAAATCGGTATGGATTTTATTACCGGTTTGCCTAAAACCCAGAGTGGATATGATTCAATATGGGTCATAATCGACCGCTTGACCAAAGTTGCCCATTTCATACCCGTAAAGACCACATATTCAGGAGATCGTTTGGCAGAATTGTATATGTCAAGGATTATGTGTTTGCATGGAGTACCGAAGAAAATAGTGTTAGACAGAGGTACGCAATTTACCTCAAGATTCTGGAATAAGTTGCACGAAGCAATGGGAACTCGCCTGAATTTCAGTTCAGCTTATCATCCTCAAACAGATGGTCAAACCGAGAGAGTCAATCAGATTTTGGAAGATATGTTGAGAGCTTGTTCTTTAGCTTATGCCACATCGTGGAATAAATGTTTGCCGTATGCTGAGTTTAGCTATAATAACAGTTATCAGGCCAGTTTGCAAATGTCACCGTTTGAAGTCTTGTATGGTCGATCATGTCGTACCCCGCTAAATTGGAATGAGACGAAGGAGCGTATGGTTTTTGGACTAGATTTTTTAATGGAGGCCAAAGAGCAAATCATTATGATTAGAGAAAGGTTGAAGACTGCTCAGTCAAGGCAGAAGAGTTATGCTGATAATCACCGCCGAGAGTTGAGTTTTGAACCTGGTGATTTCGTGTATCTCAGAGTAACCCTTTTAAGGGAGTAAAAAGGTTTCATGCCAAAGGGAAGCTTGCACCAAGATATGATGGTCCGTTTGAAATATTGAGTCACAGAGGAGAGGATGCATATCGGTTGGAGATGTCGCAGTCGTTGGCAGGAATGCATGATGTGTTCCATGTGTCTCAGTTGAAGAAGTGTCTTCGAGTGCCCGCAGAACAGACACCATTGGAGTCAATTGATCTGCAAGAAGACCTAACCTACAAGGAGCAGCCAATCAAGATTCTAGATGTAGCAGATCGAAGAACTCGAAGCAAATCAGTGCATTTCTGCAGAGTGCAGTGGAGCAATCATTCCGAGAGCGAGGCTACATGGGAGCGTGAGGAGGATCTGAAGTTATAATTTCCAAACCTATTCCTTAGTCAACCGTAAATCATGGGGTCGAGATTCTGTTAAGGGGGGAGGTTTGTAACATCCCAAATTTTGCTTTTATTGGATTTAATATGATTTTTCTTTGTTATTGAATTTCTGAGGTTTTATTTAATTCATTATGGAATTCTGAATAAAACCTTTTGCTATCTTTTAATTATTCAGAGAAAAATACTACTGATCTTTTGATGAAAATATTTTATTTGAGTTCCTAATGTCCCAAAGTATTTTTGGAAATTTTTGGGATTTTTCCTGGTATTTTTGCTATGTATTTTGGCTTTATCTATTTATCTAAATTAATTTAAATCAAAATCATTTTAAAAATCAGATGAATAGTCTTTGGGCAGAAACCCCTCCGATCCAGCCCATTTCTCCCCACAGCCCAGCCCATGCCGGTCCGTGCGGCCTGCTCCGCCGAAACAATAGGATCGTGACCGTCGGATCGAGATCTAACGGTCGTGACTTCTCCGCTTGGACGACTGTGATCGCGCCACGTCGCTCATCCGTATCCCTGCCGAATTCCGCCACCGTATCTGAGTGAACCTCGTTTCGCGCGAGATTCACGAAAGTCGAGGCCACTATTTAAAGCGCTGCCACCGCCACTGAGATCTTCACCCCATGCCGCATCTTCTGGCCCAGTTGTGCACGCTGAGATGCCCTTGTCCACCCATGCAAGCTTGTTCATCGTCCGTTGGGTCCGCGCCGTTGTCAAGGCCACCATCTACTTTGCCACGCCGAGATGCACCGTTTCCATCCTTCCGTGTCGCCGGAGAAGCCTCGAAACGCCGTCGACTGTGTCGTTGTCTTCATCTCCGGTGAACCCGATCCGGCACGCCATCGTCGTTGTTGCAAGCTTCATGAGCCATCGGATCTGGTGAGCATCGTCGGATCTTCTCCACGTGTTGTCCGCCGGGGTAACCGTGTCGCAACTCCGCGTCGTGTAGCACTAGCCGTTCGATCCGAATCGGACTACGTAGAGTCAGCCGCGTAGCGTTGGTGTTAGCTCGCCGCGTGTCTATCACTGTAGCCTCCATCTACCGGATCAAGACCGTCAATTTTGAATTATGCAGCCACAATCGCATCGGCACCACGGCCAATCGCGTGTCACCGCGTGTCAGGTGCTGTAGCTGAGGCGCCATGCACCGGGTCCACAGTGGACCGAGGCCGAACCATGGACCAAGTCCATGCGCTAGTACGCGTGTCGCCTCCTGATTAGGCCACGTATCCGCTAACGTCAGCGTGACATCATAAATCATTTTTCCTTAGAAAAATAATTAGCCAAAAATCATATTCGGTGCTGACACTAGCATGACGTCATAAATGCTATTTTCCAGTGTAAAGGTAATTCAGTTAATTCGGTTTTTCTATTTTTCAAAATTATCTTTTATTCCAAACTTTGAATAGTTATATTGTTTGCATTGAAATCCTATTGAGGTGATTCTAGTTTCTAAAAATTTGTAAAATCATGCTCTGTTTAATGGTGAATTTTATTTAATTTTTGGATTTCATCATGCTCTCTGTATTTGCTATTTATTACTTTCTCGCTTGTTACGCGTAGACGTCGAGTTGCCCGGTGAGTTTGTGATTGAGGAGGCAGCACCCGAGCAAGGTCCAGAGTAGGAGTCAGAGCTGTTTGAAGGCAAGTTGTGCTTCGATCATGTTGAATCTGTGCTTTAAAGATTATTTTGTTTCAAAGCATTGCATATTAATTCAAGTATCGTTGGTTCAAATTTGTTGGGATTAGTTATTGTCGACATTGAATTACATCCACCTTGCATGTCATATGTCGTATCTCATTTATCACCCTATAATGGTTTAATACTAATTGGTAGCTATAATTGCCAATGTGGTTAGTTAGACCACAAGTAGAATGTTTAGTCGTGCAATGAGTCATCATTTTATGTAAAAGTGGTTACTCTTGCTTAATGATTATGGAACATGTTTATTAAATTGTGTGTCGGGTGTTGTCACACAATGATGTTGTTGTTGTTGATGGCACGTGGTGTATAGAAATCAATCGGGGTGGTAAAATGGTTTAGACTGAGGCAAGTGGCATGTATTTGTGGTGGGCCAATGCGGCACATGGGCGGTCGCATTGCTTTTTAATGTTAATGGTTGGGTTATGGTTATGATGATATTTAGTTAGTTTTGCCTTGGTCAATTAAGGACTTAACCGTGCAAGAATTTGAACTGAGTCATTCATACAACCACATGTCTGTTTTGGGACAACCTAGCTGATTAATTTCTTATGTCTAGACTTTGGTACCATCTTGGCACTGTGGGTTCCGGGTGTACGGGTAGACTCACATGGCGCAAAAGGGGGGCCCTGGATGTGTTAACCAGTCCCATCAGTGTTGAAACCTTAGCGGATAGTACTGGATTTAGATAGGCATTGGAAAGGCTTTGTTATAATCACTTGCCTTTTTGGTGTACGGTTGTATCTTGTGAGTAAAGCGTATAACCTCTACAGAGTGTAAAACCTTTTCGAATAGCCATGCTCGCGGTATTGAGCATTGCTCGGTGATTATAGTCAAGGGTTAGATTTTATTAAAAACAAATGTGGGTTTGGATGTGAAATGTGGAATAAGGTTATGTGCTATTGGAAAACAAATGGAAAAATGTATTTTTGATATTATTTGTTTTACTATCTTTCAATCTATTAATGCTATTCTTTTACGAACGTTGTTTATGCAAATTAACCATGTCAGCCTATCCTTTGTATTAAGCCATGCATATAGAATATTAGACTTGCATTCTGTGCGCAACTTGTTGAGTGCTTTATGTACTCACCCCTTTGCAACAAAACATCACCAGATGGAGAAGAAGCAACGCCTGCTTTTGAGGAAAAGTATTAGGAGGAGGCAAATAACTAGGGTGCGAACCTTGTCAGTTGCCTGTGGCAGATTGAAGGGTTTCTACGCTTGTGTTTATTTCCGCTGCTATTTATTTATTTTCAGTCTTAGCCCTACGAGGTGTATTCATGTAAGGATGACCATAAGGTCGTCGAACAGTTATATTTAATATTGATGAAGTCTTTATTATTGTACCGTTAAGTATGATTGTGATATTCATCAATGTTGAGCCTGTGTGCACTAGCATGATCCTGGACTAGTGCAGAATACACAGAGGGTCCGGATTTGCATATTCGTGTCTCGACAATTCCAAGCATCCAACCAAAGCCGCAAGCCCAAGTCCTAGAGCAAAGCTAGGATCAAAGTAAGCATGGAAGCCAGAGCCTTCCCCAATTCATTCTTCCCCCAAACCGAGCAAGCCCACAAGGAAAAAGCCCTAAGTAAAGAATTAAAGAACTAGCAAGCGAGAGCCTCCATTCCATTCCTTCCCCAAAGCCACCATACACAACCTAGACATCAAAGCACCAAGAGCAAGGCCCAAGAATACACCCCCATAGTCACATTTTTCCCCCCAATTTAGTAAAGCTAAGCACCAGTCAAAACCAACAGAGGAGCAAGAACAAGATCAAGCCAACAGAAGGCAGGGGCCATAAGCATCAAAACCATTGGAGCTAGGAGGGAGCTCCTAGCATTCAACCTAAGGAGGAGGAGCAAGAAAGAAGCTCATCCATCAACCAAGCTAGATCCAAAACCAAGGCTACCACTACTACATCATCTTAATCCCCCACCATTTCTTCCAATCTAGGTGAACTTACTACCCCTTATGGACAATGCTAGCAACCTAGAATATCCGTAGTTAAGAATAAATATAGACATAGTAGTCAAGATTACCCATAGACCTCAGTAGATGGTAGCCGGAAGGGGACAGCGCCACGTGTGCTTGTCGATCTCCCGATACTCCGCGACGTAGGTAGAGCCGAGGTGTCGTCGCATTACCGCTACCTTACAAGCAAACGAGCAATTGTATTATCATCATCATCAGTCACCAATAGAATGAAAACCTGGGGGTTAAATCAACAAAGTCGACATGGCATCAAAAGCAAAAATGGGGGAAGAAAGGAGATGAGGGAGAGATCGGGAGAGAAGTGGAAGGACAAAGCCAATGGGGCGTGCTAGACTGGCGTGGGGGGAGGAAGGCCCGATGACAAAGGACCAGTGGCGTAGACCGATGGTGTGACGCCCAGTAGAGGGTGTCGGGACCCGGATTTGCAAATCCGAAACCCTCTGTGTATACTGCACTAGTCCAGGATCACACTAGTACACACAGTAGAAACATAGATGTAATATCATTCCATACAACGAATTAACTAAGAAGAAGCAAATTATTATTGAATAAAGCAAACGACCTTATGGTCAAAGTTTACACCATTATGCCTTAAGGGCTTAAGAAACAAATAATTATTGCAGCGGAAAAGTTAACTTGAGCCATTCGACATGCCACAGGCAATCGTCTGGGGAACGCCTTCCTAATCCACATAGTCTTCATAGAATTCCTCATGATACTCATTATCTCCTTCAGTAACTGATCAACAAGGGCATAAAGCCGTGAGTACAAAAAGTACTCAGCAAGCCGTAGGGAATTGATGCAATATATTCCTGCACGGCTTGACAAAGGATAGCCATATGGTTCTTTTGCAGAAAGCAATAATTGGAATTGAAATACAATAAATAGATTGAAAGCATCTTTATGAAAAGATAAATAAATAACTGGTAGATCAATGGTAGACAACATGAACAGAATGGCGAGGCATCACCCTACACCATCAAAAACAAGTATCAACCAATAAATTTAACAGTATTAACTTTAGACAACAAAACAACAGTGAACTCCTCCCCGTTCACATCCCAACAATTCCACATTCCATATTTCATAAAACACTCTATATCCCGTGTGAAATTCCCGGGCTTGTCCATGACCGCGGACGCGGCTATTCGAATAGTTTTACACTCTGCAGAGGTTGTACTTCTTTACCCACAAGACATGATTTCTCATATTACCACGCGATAAACACACTTCCTTTGGTGTGTCGGCGGAGAATCATGACAAAGCCTTTACAATGCACTGTCTAAACTCGGTACTGCCCGCTAAGGTTTCGTCCATTAGGGCCCTCTCTTGCGCCTTGCGAATCTACCCGTCTATCCCGGAACCCACACCACCAATTGGCAGTACTCAAGGCTAGACATTGCAAATTAATCAACTAGGTTTGTCCCATACCAGACTTGTGGTAGTACGGTTAGGCCTAGTTCAATGGCGCACAAGATTAAGTCCTTAAGTTGTCTCAGGCAAGACATCCACATCCCAATGTGCTAGAAAGCACCCCTTTTACTGCACGATCACTTCCCCGAGGGAAAACAATTCGTTCAACCAATACCAACGGCAAACCCCGCCATGGTACAACAAATTTTACAACAGTGGCTAATAGCCATGATTCAATATCTCATTAAGTCAAGATTAACTTTATTCAACATGTGACATGAATCCCTTTTTACAACTAAGCATGTCTAAGCATAGCTACGATAACCCAATGTTGGTATAATGATTATGTCCAACAAGTAATGTCCCATCCTGGGTTTAACAATGGATACATGGCTTCCCAATAATCAAGGTGGCATAATGTCAACTAGGTATACATCTACTCCCATTAAATAAGCATTGATACACAAAATAGCATGCAATTGTATAAAAGTAAATTACTTTTGCAAACATAGGATCAATATGATCAAAGATTACGACTTGCCTTACTGATCTAGTGCTGAGTCTTGGTCTTCGAAGTCTTCGTTTGCTCCCTCGGAATTAGCGTCTACCGAAAAAGAAAGCAATGAAACCAAATAAATTCAAAACAGAGACTCAAACAAGATCAAAACTGAAAAAAAATGGATCTAGAAGATAGATCTTGATTTTAGAAAAAATTGGAAACTTGAATCGCCTCAATCGGAGTTCGTATGAGGGAGAATGAGCTTCTGGAAAATTAAATTCAGAGAAAAAGGCTTAAAATCAGAAAATCCAAATTTTCCGATTAATTTTTCTATTGGAAAATCGATTTATTGCGCAATGCTGACGTCACCAACCAAGTTCCTGAATAAATAAATAAATCAGAAAATCCTATTAGGCTGAAAAGTGGGCCCTCGGTGCATGGACCGAGTCCACGGATTTGGCTCTGGTCCACGGTGGACCGGGTTTGAAGAACAGGGCGGCTGACGCAAGCGATGACGCGGCGACTGACGCAACATCAGGGCTGACATGGCGGCAGAGGTGTCGGCTGACGCTGGCGCTGACGTGGAGTGCCGCGTGTCGCGCATCTGATGGCGGCACGGGATCGAACGACAGGGCCCTCGGTGCATGGACCGAGTCCACGGATTTGGCTCTGGTCCACGGTGGACCAGGTTTGAAGAACAGGGCGGCTGACGCAAGCGATTACGCGGCGGCTGACGCAACATCAGGGCTGACATGGCGGCAGAGGTGTCGGCTGACGCTGGCGCTGACGTGGAGTGCTGCGTGTCGCGCATCTGATGGCGGCACGGGATCGAACGACAGGGACGCAAGGGCTCGGGCAGCGGAGACGTGGCCGGATCCGAGACGTCCGCAGCAGATCGGGCGGCCACGATTCGGCAAAGGATGACGACGACGAGCGACGGTGCTGGGCTTACCGGAGGTGAGGAAGAAGATGCGGCGAACGGCGCACGGCGATAGATCGGACCCGGAACAAGGTGGATCCGAACGAGGGTCTCGCGACGCACCCGAAGAGACCGATGACAGCGGCGGAGGTGGACCGGCGGCGAAGGAAAAGTCGGCGGAAGGCGTCGGGTGAAGACGCAACTCCGGCGAGGTTGCACGGGCGGAGGGCGAGGTCTCAGGCAGCGAGAATGAGGGAAAAAGGAGCAGCGCAGAGACGGGATCCTCGGGAGGCGCGCGGCGGCTTTTATAGGGGTCTCGAGAGGCGTGCCCAACCAGGAGTCCGAGACGGCGCCATGTTGCGGCAATATTCCGAGCTTCGCTAGGGTTAGGGTTTCGCGGGGCGGCGACGTGGCTGCATCGCAGCCACACCCGGAGCGTAGATCCAACGACGGTGGCTCGCGCGGGCTTGCTGGGTCGCGAGGCGAAACTAGGCCGAGGTGCGGGCTGAGCGGAGCAGGCCGGGAAAGCGGGCTGAGCGGAGAAAAAGGATGGGCCGGCGGGAATTCGGCCCGAAAGGATTTTTGAGATATAAAATCTGAAGGACCGAGATGGCGAACAGAGGGGGGGTGAATGGTCGCAAATAAATTTTCCCCCAAAATACTCCAACAAAAACCTCGACAAGATCGCTCAAAGGAAATCGTGAAAAGCCCGAAAAACTAGATAACTATGTGTACCCCTGGCTTGCATGGATAAGTACCATAAAATATGTGGGGATTTTTGAGTCACAATCCTGGTTGTCTAGTGTCCTAGATAAAGAGGAATCAATCAAACTCTTGCTTTTAGAAAGGACATCAATTCAAATCACAAAAGTCATTTTCAGAAAAGCAAAAGCAGAATTTCCAGAACTTGTCCTCAATTTGAACAGGAGGTTGGTGGATTTTTGCATGTCACAAAATTTTGCGAATTTTTTTCCCTATGAGAAACAGAGTCTTGAAGAACTCCACCAAATTTCTTCTCAAAAAGCCTTACATAAAAAACAGGAGAAATCGAAAAACACAGTCAGTCAAGAACTTCGAGCAGAAAATATGGGGCTCGGTTTTCAGCTAATGGCCCCCAAACAGTACAACAATAGAACTCCAACATTTTTCTGCATGTGTATATGAGAGTCCTGCACCTCCTCCAAGAAGAATCACTTAAAACGATTTTTTCTATATTTTTATAAAATTCAAATACTAAATGCTGGGCAAAGAACAAGTTCTGAACAAAGTTGGAACTTGAAAGAAAAGATGTTCTCTACTCAATCCAAGAGTGCAAAAGAGATGTAAAACCATATGAACACACTCTAAACATCCAAAATCAACAGCATTTAGAAGGAGGGGAGGAAAATCCAAATTGAGTGAAAGTAAATTGCGATAATTTAATTGCGGGAAAGTAAATGCTGAATTTAAATTGCGTAAAGTAAGGACATAATGTAAATGCGCAAAATAAATTCAGAGAAGGATGAATAAAACATTCATTTCTGAAAGGATAGGTTACAAAGCCTCACTTTCATGTGGGCAAAGCTCAAAGGAGCATTCACAAACCTCAAAACCTTCCAAGGGAGGAGGCTACCCCTCCACCCCTATTTATACTACTCTTGGGCCACCTACCACCCTTGGATGAGTCCCTCAACCCTAGAGCACTCATCTAAGGGCTAGGATTAACCCACACACACAGCCATGCAAGGGCTAACCCAAAAACCCACACACATATTGGGTTTTCTTGCACGGTTTTCAAAGCATACTACCTAGACCCGCTAACCTATCAACTAGACCTCAATCCGACGACCCTCATTGATCCACGCGGCATCTAGCTAGCATTATCTCCTTTGCTTGTCTTCTTGACTTGCCCGAACTCCGTTTCCGATCATCTTCCGGCGATCTCCCAACTGTCTGGACCTCCGACACTCCTCGCCTAGTCCCGGTCATTCTCCACCTCACCATGACCTAGCACCGTCGTCCTGCAACCATCAAAAACAAGGAAATACATCACATAGCAATGCCCACAATGATATGAAATAAACCATCTAACTCATCACTACCGCGCCCATACGCCGGTACTGCCACGCCTGGCAGAGACAACTCAAATTGCTTCATTTTGAAAATCAAACCAAATCAAACTCAAACTTGAGCACACTGATAGCATCTAGGCACCCCTCAATTTTATTTCTGTATTATTATGGTTTTGGTATTGATGACTAAGTTAGTAATACTCAAAGCTTTGAATAAAGTAAGCTGGAATCTATGATGGAACAAGTTGGGATAACAAGATTAAGGCTTTCAGTTTTTAGTTTATGACTTGGGAGATGTTTCAAGTCAAATAGCCTAGGTTTGTTTTTCTTTGTGGTTGTCTAAAGAGGACTTTGCACAAAGAAATAGTTTGTTTAGGCAAAGGCAAAACTAGATCACTCGGAGCAAAAGACACTTAGTCTTCACCTTTATGAAAAGCATACCTCTTAGTACAACGGACAAATCTTTCCCTATCAATCTTCTTAAGTCCGTTGCATTCCTTGAAAACTATTTTTTGTCAAAACTTCCTTTGAATTCTGATCATCAGATTAAAGAATTCGCTTTCATATTCTCATATCCTTGATCAAAACCTTTTTTGAAAATCTTCTTGATAGCCAAAGGTTTACCTATGAATGACGGACAAATATCTTAGGTTTCTCTTTTTCAGCAGACCAAAATATTTTGGTCCGGCACCCCTTTCAGTGTATAAGTTTTTGGCCGAACTAAATCTTTGATGTACTCTCAATCGAAACCTAAAATGAATATTTTCTATCTTCAAAAGATCCTTTACTCAGAAAACGGACCAAACATTTGTGTTTAATTTCTTAGTCCGTGGCTAAAATAAAAAGCTTAGATAAAATTTATCTTTGTTGAAAAAGGTCCTTGGCACCAATCTTCTGAAAAGACCATGTATGACAGACCAAAAATTTTTTTGGTCCGAAGTACATGTGTTTTCATGCCAAACCTATCTTCTGAAAAGACCATGTATGACAGACCAAAAATTTGGTCCGAAGTACATGTGTTTCCATGCCAAACCTATCTTCTGTGAAGTCTATGTATGACGGACCAAATATTTTGGTCCGAAGTACATGTGTCGCCATTCCTGGCAAAACTCTTGTTCCATCCATGTATAACGGACCAAATATTTTGGTCCGACATACATAGGTCTCATTACCTAAGCTAAAATCCTTTGAAATCCTTGTGTAATGAACCAAAGTTTTTGGACTGATACTCATGTATGTATCTAAGTGGTATGTCAGACCATCTTTCATAATCAACCCATGTTCTACGGACCAAAATATTTGGTCCGTCGCAATCTCTCCAATTTGGTCCAACATACACATCCAGTATCGCTAAGCACTGATACTAAGTCTGTTGTACGTGTATATTTCTGTTGTTTCTGACATCTGACACGTCCAACGGCTACTGTAACAGGTGTAACAGCTATTTTCACTCCAAATGGCTATATAAGCATTACCTAAGCCATCTACCAAAGATATAGATGAACTCGTTACACTTTGGTATTGAAATATAGCTCTCATTCTCAAAAGGAGTCTGTGCTTCATCTTCATACAAAAACTTCTTATACATCTCAAGTGTTTTAGCTCCAAGTTAGTGTCTTGTTGTGTGAATTGCAAAGTGAACCAAGAGACAGAACTTGTGCAAAGTTTATTACTCTTGGATCTTGGCGATCGTAGACAAGCTTGGAGGAAGTGAACAGTGTGACCTGTCCAAAGGAGCTTGTGGAAGGCAATCAGATTTGTGAGAGGTTTGGAACTCACCTCACTGGAGTAGTGAAAGAGTTACCTGAGTGATCGCCAGAGCTACTGCGACTAGCTTTGGAGAAGTAGAACTTCGAAAGAAGTGCTTCAACGTGGATTAGGAGTGCGGCTCTGAACCACGGGATAAATCTCTGTCTCTCCTGTGCCATTTTGTTTATTGCTTTCGCTGTGTTTATTAGTTGTTTAATTTCTGTATTATTCTTACAGTAAGTTGCTTTCTGTTTATTCAGTTGGTACTTAAAATTGTTAGAACTTGTTGAAATTGCCTATTCACCCCCCCTCTAGGCCAACTCGATCCTTCACACATGTTGCTCAAATAAAGTCAAATACTCATCACAAATATGGATGGACCTCCACATGGTCCTTCAAAATCATTTTCCAATTAAGAAAAAAATTTCAAAAATTCAAATAAATAGCAAATAAATTCAAAAAAATCCCCAAAAATACAGAAAAATTCAAATTAAGCTGGAATTAATTCAAGAAAAATGCAAATGGTTTATTTTTTTGAAATCAAACATTTCAAAACTCAAATTTTGGGATGTTACAAACCTACCCCCTTAAATGGAATCTCGACCCCGAGATTCAGGCTGGCTAGGGAATAGGTGGGGAAACTCGGACTTCAGATCCTCTTCTCGCTCCCAAGTAGCTTCCTCTTCTGAATGATTGCTCCACTGGACCTTGCAAAAACGGGTAATCTTGCTTCTCGTGATACACTCTGCTATATCAGAAAATTTCACTAGTTGCTCCTTGTAGGTAAGATCCTCTTGCAAATCAATGGCTTTCAATGGCATCTGTTCCTCTGGCATCCGCAGGCATTTTATTCAACTGCGATACATGGAACACATCATGGATTTCGGCGAAAGACTGAGGCAATTCTATCTTGTAGGCAACCTCGCCTCTTCGTTCCAAGATTTCGAACGGTCCCACATATCTAGGGGCAAGCTTTCCTTTTACTTGAAATCTCTTAACTCCTTTGAGAGGGGTGACTCTGAGATAAACATAATCATTGGGCTCAAACTTAAATCTCTACGACGATTATCTGCATAACTCTTACATGCTCGCTGGGCAATCTTTAAACGGTCTCAATTAATTGAACTCGCTCTTCGCTTCTGCAGATGGCAGACCAAACAATTGTCTTTCTCGCACTCTTTCCAATTGAGAGGGTTCTGCACTTTCTTCCATATAAGGCTTCAAAAGGCTACATTTGCGATGGCTTGATAACTATTGTTGTACGAAAACTCGGCATAGGGCAAACACTTATCCCACTTAGCACCATAAGTTAAGGCACAAGCTCTTAACATATCCTCAAGAATCTGATTCACATGCTCAGTCTGTCCATCGGTTTGAGGGTGATAGGCGAGATCGAACTCGAGATGAGTTCCCATGGCTTCATGCAGACTCTGCCAAAAACGAGAGGTAAATTGGGTTCCTCTATCAGACACTATCTTCTTAGGTACTCTGTGAAGACTGACGATCCTTGACATATATAATTCTGCTAATTTATCTCCTGCATAGGTAGTCTTAACTGGAATGAAGTGAGCTACCTTAGTCAATCGATCCACTATTACCCAGATCGAGTCATAACCTTCTTAAGTCTTAGGAAATCCAGTAATGAAATCCATACCAATTTCTTCCCACTTCCACTCTGGAATCTTCAATGGTCGCAATAATCCCGCTGCCTGGCCTCTCGCTCTGCCTTGACCTTCTGGCAGATATCACAAAGTGCAACATATTCTGCAATCTCACGCTTCATACTAGGCCACCAATACCTTTCCTTGAGGTCTTGATACATCTTGGTACTTCCAGGATGAATGGAGTATAAAGCCTCATGCGCTTCTTTAAGTATCAACTCCTTAAGCTCTTTTTGATCTGGTACGCAAATACGCTTCTCATACCAAATAGTACCTTGTTCATCTTCAGTGAAACCTGGGGCTTTTCCTTTCTTCATATTACTCTTAATCTCCTTGACATCGGCATCATCTACCTGTGCTTCTCGAATCTGATCTCCCAACGTAGGGCGTACTTCCAAAGTAGCTAAATAACCTTCCTGAACCAATTCCAAACTAAGCTTCTGAAATTCCTTATAAAGGGTTGGCTGACTTTCCTTAATCATCAGAGTATTGCAGTAGCTCTTTCTACTCAAAGCATCAGCTACGACATTGGCTTTGCCTGGATGATAATGAATCCCAATGTCATAGTCCTTGATCAATTCCAACCTTCTTCTTTGTCTCATATTGAGGTCAGCTTGGGTAAAGATATACTTCAAACTCTTGTGATCAGTGTACACAACGATTTCCAATGAGATAGTGACGCCAAATCTTCAAAGCATGCACTACAGCTGCCAATTCCAAATCATGGGTAGGATAGTTAACTTCATGTGGCCTTAGTTGTCGCGAAGCATACGCTACAACCTTCTTATCTTGCATTAGCACACAACCGAGTCCTTGTCGGGATGCATCGCAGAATATCTCAAAATCCTTCCTATTGTTTGGCAGGATAAGCACTGGGGCAGTTGTCAAACACTTCTTTAGCTCTTGGAAACTCTGCTCACACTCTGGTGTCCAAAAAAATTTCTTCTCCTTCTTTAAGAGTTGAGTGAGCGGTCTAGCTTTTCTAGAAAACCCTTCTATGAAACGGCGATAATATCCCGCCATTCCAAGAAAACTTCGGATTTGGGGTACCATCTTGGGTGACTCCCAACTTAACACATCTCGTACCTTACCAGGGTCAACAGCGATTCCTTCTGCTGATATGACATGTCCTAGGAAAGCAACTTCTTTTATCCAGAACTCACATTTACTGAACCTTGCATACAACTGATTCTCTCTTAGCTTCGTTAAAACTTGGCGCAAGTGATCCTCATGTTCTTCCTCACTTTTGGAGTGGATCAGAATGTCATCAATGAAAACAACAACAAACTTGTCCAAATATTCCATGAACACCTTATTCATCAAGGTCATGAAGTAGGCAGGGGCATTGGTCAATCCAAAAGACATCACAGTATGCTCATATTATCCATACCGAGTAACAAAAGCTGTTTTGGGTATATCCTCTTGATGAATCTTCAACTGGTGGTAACCTGATCTTAAGTCAATCTTCGAGAACACTCCGGCTCCTTGAAGTTGATCATACAAATCATCGATCCTTGGCAAGGGTACTTATTCTTGATGGTGACCTCATTGAGTGAGCGATAATCTACACACATTCTCTGAGTACCACCTTTCTTTTGAACTAGAAGAACTGGTGTTCCCCATGGTGAAGAACTTGGTCGAACAAAACCTTGATCTTGCAGCTCTTTAATCTGTCTCTTTACCTCAACTAACTCATTAGTAGGCATCCTATAAGGTCTCTTGGAAATGGGTGGTGTTCCAGGAACTACTTCTATTAAGAACTCTATATCTCGATCCGGTGGCATCCCAGGCAACTCATCCAGAAACACATCAGGAAATTCGCTGGCGACTGGCACATCTTCCAAACTTATTCCTTTGACACTACAAACTTTAATCCCTTCGGACTGATCTGAAGTGGCTTGAACGTTTAACTTGGTTCCATTTGGACTGGTTAAGGTGATCTCTCTATTCCCACAATCCAAAACTACTTGGTTCTTGGAGAGCCAATCCATTCCTAGGATCACATCTAGGGACTTGGTCTCTAGGACAATAAGGTTGGCTAGAAATTCTACCCCTCCAATTAATATCTTAACTTTGGGGCAGCCTTGGTTCGTACTCAAATCGAAACCAGGTGATTGCACTAATAAAATAGTCTTAAGAGGCATTGTCTTTAATTGATGATTTGCAGCAAAACTCCGAGAAACAAACGAATGCGTAGCTCCAGAATCAAACAAAACCATGGCCGATGCTGAGTTGACTAGGAGCTTACCTAGTATGACGTTTGGTGCAGACTGGGCATCCTCGGTGGTGACGTGATTCACATGACCTCTTCCAGTAGGCGGCGGAGTCCTGGTGGCTTGGTTGGGAGTCTGGGGAACTCCACGTCCTGATCCTGGTGCGGGGGTCTTGGTTGGCGTAGATCCCAAGTTGAAACGGACTGGCGTCACAGCTTGCTTTCTTGGGCAATTGTTGGCATAATAACCAAGTTCATGACAGTTGAAACATATGACTCCTGCAGCTGGATTACTGGTCCTCTGAGGTGGATTGCTGTTGGTGCTGAGGTTGCGATTGTCCAAGGAGAGAAGGTGGTCTTTGGTGTGGGGTTACGATTGCATTCAGAGGAGTGAAACGAGCAGGCTATTGAGCATTGGTTCTGACTCTCCGTTGGTGACTCTGATGGGCTCCATGCTGCATCATCTTTCTCTTACAGGATTCCTCCAATTCACGACGAACTGCGACCGACTCCAGAACAACAGCAAGCTAGTTGATACTCACTCTGCAGTAGATCCAAGGGTTTGATAGGTAAGAGGGAAAAGAAATAGACAAGTGGTAAGATCATCTAGGAGAGAAGGTAATACCCAAGGAAAAAAGTCAACAAAGGAGATAGCCGAAAAGGCTACAAAATAAAGAGGCAAATAAATCTTTCAACTTGAGGTATGGTTGCAACACCATGCTTGGGGCAAGTGTACAACATACCAGGCACACAAGCAACGAAAATCCTAGTATACGCGGACTAAACGTAACTAAGCTGAAAGGGAAACATGCTCAAACACCGCTGAGCACCAAAAACCTATCTTATATGGTAGTCTTCTCGGCATACTCTGGACCGCTAGATCATCATCTTCCTTGATTGATTCTTTAAAGATACCTTGAGGCTTCGGGAAGTTTCGTGAGATAAGATCAATTTAAATTTCGAACCAATGTTTCAGCAAAGGAGAGGAATAAGAACCAAAGAATAAGACGAGAGGAGACGAAAACTATTAAGTACCAATTTGTTGGTTTGATTTAGAAAATAATTTTGAAGACCATGCTAACAAGGATAGCGACCTACAGTCGATATGGCTCTGATAACATCTCTGTCGGGACCCGAATTTGCAAATCCGAAACCCTCTGTGTATACTGCACTAGTCCAGGATCATGCTAGTGCACACAGTGGAAACATAGATGTAATATCATTCCATACAACGAATTAACTAAGAAGAAGCAAATTATTATTGAATAAAGCAAACGACCTTATGGTCAAAGTTTACACCATTATGCCTTAAGGGCTTAAGAAACAAATAATTATTGCAGCGGAAAAGATAACTTGAGCCATTGGATATGCCACAAGCAATCGTCTGGGGAACGTCATCCTAATCCACGTAGTCTTCATAGAATTCCTCCTCATGATACTCATTATCTCCTTCAGTAACTGATCAACAAGGGCATAAAGCCGTGAGTACAAAAAGTACTCAGCAAGCCGTAGGGAATTGATGCAATATATTCCTGCACGGCTTGACAAAGGATAGCCATATGGTTCTTTTGCAGAAAGCAATAACTTGAATTGAAATACAATAAATAGATTGAAAGCATCTATATGAAAAGATAAAGAAATAACTGGTAGATCAATGGTAGACAACATGAACAGAATGGCGAGGCATCACCCTACACCATCTAAAACAAGTATCAACCAATAAATTTAACAGTATTAACTTTAGACAACAAAACAACAATGAACTCCTCCCCGTTCACATCCCAACAATTCCACATTCCATATTTCATAAAACACTCTATATCCCGTGTGAAATTCCCGGCCTTGTCCATGACCGCGGACGCGGCTATTCGAATAGTTTTACACTCTGCAGAGGTTGTACTTCTTTACCCACAAGACATGATTTCTCATATTACCACGCGATAAACACACTTCCTTTGGTGTGTCGGCGGAGAATCATGACAAAGCCTTTACAATGCACTGTCTAAACTCGGTACTGCCCGCTAAGGTTTCGTCCATTAGGGCCCTCTCTTGTGCCTTGCGAATCTACCCGTCTATCCCGGAACCCACACCACCAATTGGCAGTACTCAAGGCTAGACATTGCAAATTAATGAGCTAGGTCTGTCCCATACCAGTTCAATGGCGCACAAGATTAAGTCCTTAAGTTGTCTCAGGCAAGACATCCACATCCTAATGTGCTAGAAAGCACCCCTTTACTGCACGATCACTTCCCCGAGGGAAAACAATTCGTTCAACCAATACCAATGGCAAACCCCGCGATGGTACAACAAATTTTACAACAGTGGCTAACGGCCACGATTCAATATCTCATTAAGTTAATATTAACTTTATTCAACATGTGACATGAATCCCTTTGTACAACTAAGCATGTCTAAGCATAGCTACGATAACCCAATGTTGGTATAATGATTATGTCCAACTAGTAATGTCTCAACCTAGGTTTAACAATGGATACATGGCTTCCCAATAATCAAGGTGGCATAATGTCAACTAGGTATACATCTACTCCCATTAAATAAGCATTGATACACAAAATAGCATGCAATTGTATAAAAGTAAATTACTTTTGCAAACACAGGATCAATATGGTCAAAGGTTACGACTTGCCTTGCTGATCTAGTGCTGAGTGTTGGTCTTCGAAGTCTTCGTTCGCTCCATCGGAATTAGCGTCTACCGAAAAAGAAAGCAACGAAACCAAATAAATTCAAAACAGAGAATCAAACAAGCTCAAAACTGAAAATAAATGGCTCTGGAAGATAGATCTTGATTGTAGAAAAATTTAGAAACTTGAATCGCCTCAATCGGAGTTCGTATGAGGGAGAATGAGCTTCTGGAAAATTAAATTCAGAGAAAAAGGCTGAAAATCAGAAAATCCGAATTTTTCGATTTATTTTTCTATTGGAAAATCGATTTATTGCGCAACGCTGACATCAGCAACCAATTTCCTGAATAAAGAAATAAATCATAAAATCCTATTAGGCTGACAGGTGGCCCCTCGGTGCATGGACCGAGTCCACGGATTTGGCTCTTGTCCACGGTGGACCGGGTTAGCAGAACATGGCGGCTGACACAAGCGATGACGCGGCGGCTGACGCAACATCAGGGATGACATGGCGCCAGAGGTGTCGGCTGACGCTGGTGTTGACGCGGAGTGCCTCGTGTCGCGCATCTGATGGCGGCAGGGGATCGGTCGACAGGGACGCAATGGCTCAGGCAGCGGAGACGTGGCCGGATCCGAGACGTCCGCAGCAGATCGGGCGGCCACGATTCGGCGTAGGATGACGACGGCGATCGGCGGCGCTGGGCTTACCGGATGCAAGGAAGAAGACGCGGCGCACAGCTACAGATCGGACCAGGAACAAGGTGGATCCGGACGAGGGTTTCGCGACGCACCCGAAGAGACCAACGACAGCAGCGGAGGCGGACCGGCGGCGAAGGAAAAGGCGGCGGAAGGCGGCAGGTGAAGACGCAACTCCGGCGAGGTCGCACGGGCGGAGGGCAAGGTCTCGGGCAGCGAGAAAGAGGGCAAAAGGAGCAGCGCGGAGAGGGGATCCTCGGGAGGCGTGCGGCGGCTTTTATAGGGGTCTCGGGAGTTGTGCCAACCCAGAGTCTTAGACGGCGGCGTGTGGCGGCAGGATTCTGAACGGCGCTAGGGTTAGGGTTTCGCGGGGCGGCGACGTGGCTGCATCGCAGCCACACCCGCGGCACAGATCCGACGGCGGTGGCTCGTCGGCGGTCGGTGGGCGCGAGGCGCAATCGCCGAGGCGCGGCCGAGTGGAGCAGCCGAAAGCTGATCGAGCGGAGAAAAAGGATGGGCCGGCGGGAATTCTGCCCGAAAGGCTTTTTGAGATATAAAATCATTTTCCGATTAAGAAAAAAATTCCAAAAATTCAAATAAATGCAAATAAATTCAAATAAATAGCAAATAAATTCAGAAAAATCCCCAAAAATACAGAAAAATTCCTTGGAGCATAATGAACCCAAAAATATAGAAAAATCTTTAGTTTGATGAATACTTTAGTCAAATTAAATCCTTTCATTAATGGAAAATTCAAATTATGCTGGAATTAATTCAAGAAAAATGCAAATGGTTTATTTTTTTGAAATCAAACATTCCAAAACTCAAATTTTGGGATGTTATAGAGGGTCAGGCGACGATGACAAGGGAATTATACGTATATTAAATAATAAAAATTAAAGTATGGGTTGGACGCCATAAAACATGCACAAATCTACTAGCCACCTAGGATATGATATTTTGTAATTTTAGGAATTAAAACCAATCCGACCAGTGATCTTCAGCCACAACCGTGTGAGGATGACTACTTTTACCAAAATCCAGGAAAGCAACCTCTTGATCATATTTAAATATTTCCTATCAAAGATATTTACTTATATGTGACATCACCTATATATGCATGGGAAAACATGTTTAAGAAAACCATAAATCAGATGCTGTTGGAAATATGGTTTTGATGATGAACTGTTGTGGTAGTAGTTGGTTATAGATATGTGGAATTGATGATAACTGCTAAGACAATATTTGATTAGTTGATGTGTTAAAATGGCTCATTCAACGAATTGAGCTACTGACATATACATAAGTATGGTGGGTAGAGGGTGCCACATAGATGAGCATTGCCAATGAGCCCCCTCTACATAGGCTAGCACATAAGCATGAACCACTACACTCGGGCAATGAGCCATATTTGTCATATCAACCATAGTGTGTGGAAACGACTAGGAAAGGTTGTCCAATGACGGTGTTATGATCTCCATATTTGTTATGAGTAGATAACTACGTGTGTGAAGCTAGCTTTGCTAGGAGTCCCAGTGAAACACAAATCAGCTACAGTTGATTCAACGACGCTATATTTAAATGCCATAAGTACCTGATTAGTGATAAACATTATGAGTTCCCTGATTAGTGATAAACATTATGAGTTCCCAACTGAGGTTGGGTTCACTATGGGTAAATGAAACATCCCAAAATTTTACCTAAATACTATTTTATTGTTTAAATGTGCATTTATGATTTTTTGGATTTTATTTGGATTTTTCTAGATTTATTTGGTTTAATTTTAAATTAAGAATATTGACCTTTTGTTAAAATCTATTTAAATTTATGTAAAGTTAAAATAAAGTTTTGCCATAAATATTTTATTTAAGTCCAGAATGTCTCAAAGTATTTTTGAGAATTTTCTGGGATTTTTCCTGATAATTTATTTGCCTAAAACCAATTAAATGAATTTCTACAATTATTTAAATTAATAAAGTTTTAAAATCCGAATGAACAGTATTGGGCCGAAGCCCAACACTGTGCTCTTGAAGCTCGTGATCGGTGCGGCCCATCCGCGAATCGCGCGTGGCGGAAAACCCTAGATCGGTAGCCGTTCGCGTGCGATCCAACGGTCCAGGAAAGGCCGCGTGTGCGCTCACGTCTTGGTCATCGGATCGGGACACGCATCGCGCTATCGTTTATCGTCCCCGAAGCGGACTCGGAGTTCGCCGCCGTGTAGTCGTTGGACTTCTTCGCCGTGTAGAGCTCGGACGCCTAGGCTATAAAGGAGGGGGTTGCGCCCGAGGTTCGCAGTCGTGCGCCGCAGCTTTTGGTCGGAGAGATTTCGCGAGAGCAGCCGTAGAACGCAGCCGCGAGCTCGCCGGAGTTGAAGCGTGGAACCGTCGTGGTTTTTGCCCGAGAACGTCGCCGATCCGCCGTCTTCCGTCGCTTGGGCTGCGGGACCGAGTTCGCCGAACCGTGCCGCGTCGGATCCCCGCCATCTCGTCACCAGGAGCCCGCCGGAGCGCCGCGTCGTGGGTCCTCTTCTCCATCACCGGTGAAAGGCGCCGCCGCGCCATCGTCGTCTCTTCGCGCTAGCGTTGGACCGTCAGATCTTGGGGTAAGCCGTTGAATGAGCGACGCGTGGTCAGATCAGATCGTAGCCGTCCGATCTGTCTTCTGCGGATCAGATCGAGCCGCAGGATTGAGCCAATTGGACGCAACCGCGTGTCAGGCGCAGGCGCCGAGGCGTCGCAGACCAGGTCTGCCGTGGAATCAGTCCATGCACCGCAACACGTGTCGTGTTCTGATTGGCTGGCGCTATGGCTGACATCAGCATGACGTCATGCTTGCGTTATAATTGCATTTTTCAATTGGAAAAATAATCCGATTGGAAATTCTGTGATGATGACGTCATCATGAGGTCACGCTGATGTCATAAATCTGTTTTTCAGTATAAAAACAATTCTGTTAATTCCGAATTTCCAATTTCTGTATTTTCAGTATTTATTTCAAACTTCAAAAGGCTATATCTTTTGCATCGCAACTCGGATTTGAGTGATTCAAATTTCTAAAAATTCTTAAAATTGAGATCTATTTAATGGTGAATTTTACTTGATTTTTGGAGTTATTTGCTCTCTGTTTTGTTATTTATTTGCTTTTCTCCTTCGGTACGCGTAGACGTTGAATTGTGCGACGCTTCGGAGGAAGATCCAGCAACTCAAGAGCAAGTTCCAGAACCAGATCAGGACCTATTCCAAGGCAAGTTATGCTTTGATCATGTTGAACCCATATTTATAAAATTGCTATATTTGTTTTACCCTATTGCATATTATTTCAAGTATACAATTGTTTCAAATTAGATTGGGCTTAGCTAATATACCATATTGATTTATATCCTACCTTGTCATTGTATGCCATGATCCATTGTCACCCTAGATTGGTTCAATATAGTTGGTTAGTAAATATAATCAACATGGGATTGTTAGATCGTATTAGATGCTTAGCCATGCCACGTCATCACATGTGTCAGAATCATTGATAATTAATCTTGATTAATGGAATATGGAACAATGTTATGAACTTGTGTGTCATGTGGGATCACACGATGAGATTGAGTTGTTGTGGCGAGTCATGTCACACAACGTTATTGAATTGTTGATGGCACGTGGTGCTTGGTAATCAACTGGGTGATAATCACTTAGATTGGGGCAAGTGACAAGGGACGAGTATGCCAAGGTGGGCCCGATGGGCAGATGGTATGTGGATGTCTTGCCTTGATCACTCTAAGGACTTAACCTTGCAAGCCTTTGACCTGAGTCAATCATGCAACCACATGTCTGGTATGGGCCAGCCTAGCTGAGTAATTTGCAATGTCTTAATTTTGGTACTATCGTGGTCGGTGTGAGTTCCCGAGTTATGGAGTAATTCACATGGCGCAAGAGGGGGCCCGGATGTGGTAACCATCCCACGGTGTTGAAACCTTAGCGGTAGTATCGGGTTAAGCCAACAGATTGTAAAGGCTTCGTTATAATCACTCGCCTTGGTGGTGTTTGGTTGTATCACGTGGGTAAAGTGCATAACCTTTGCAGAGTGTGAAACTATTCGGATAGCCGTGCTCATGTATTGAGCAATGCTCGGAATTACGATTAAGGGTTAGCTTAATTAAATGTACAATTTGGTTGGGATGGCGGAATGCCATGTGGAAGATGGAATTTGACTTAGGATTGGAAAACTTGTTTACTTGAGAAATACTGAATCTATTTATTATCGCTATTTGTTTTACAAGTCTTTACAATCTAAATATTATATTTGTTCATAAATGCTGCTTATTGCAAAATAGCCATGATAGCCTATCCATTGGAATAAGCCTTACATATAGTTACATAGAATTGCATTCTGTGCACAACTTGTTGAGTGCTTTAAGTACTCACCCTTGCCAACAACAATAATCAAAAGTTGAAGAATCTACACCTGTGTTGGAAGAGGAAGTCCAGGAAGACACGAGTCATTAGGGTCCGAGCCTTGTCGGTTGCCTGTGGTGAACTGATGAGCTATCTACGTTTTCTACTTTCCGCTGCTTAATTATTAGCTTATATTTCCAGTCTTGCCTTGCGTGGCTTAATAATGTAAGTCGGTCATAAGATCATACATTTAGCTATATCAATAAATGAACTATTATTCTATTATCGTTGAGTATGATGTGATATGTACCGATGTTGAGCTGTGTGCACTAGCGTTGATCCTGGGACTAGTGCGGTAAACACAGTGGGTTCGAATCAGTGGATTCGGGTCCTTACAGTAAAGGGAAATCAGAGCATACTGACTGTAGGTCTTGGCCCTAGATAGTATGGTGGTGTACTATGTGTGTCCAAAACTATTTTCTAAAGAAAAATTTAAAGTTGACTAATAAAACACTCTTGACTCATCTCTTTCTCTACTTCTCGACTTTGCTGAATTTACCGATTTACTTGCCGTTTCGGGTGGAGAACTTATTCAAAGTTCTTGTGGAGCAGATGTCGATCGTTCCGACCATCGAGGAGTCAGCTGGTGGCTACGCCATGGAGCTGTGGAGAGTTCTTCAGACGCTTGGAGGCTTCTATCGTCTGCTTTACCGAGGAGGCAGCTGGTCAGTTAATGGTGTACACCGAGGATTTATTTGCAAGCTGATTATCTACGCTCGGGAAAATGAGGAAGCTAGCAGGCCAATCAATATCTCCGCCAGAAGATTCTCGTACGACGTTGCGATCCAGGAGGTTGCCCGACTTGCTCTTCGCCGTGTCTGCCGCGACTACGCCGACGAGCTTCACGACTCAGTGTTCCGACTTCACCCAAACGTTCAAGCGTGCCGACGCCGACGGATCGTGGAGGACGAGTGTGCTACCGCAACACACCTTGCGGAGTTCGCCCTTGCCCAAGAGGAGCATATGAGAGAGACTACTCAGGAGCTGGAGACAGTGTACGAGGCACTCAGAGTGGCAGAGCAGGAGCTTGAGGCGACCCGTGCTTCAGCCATCGGGATGATCACCGAGCTGGGAGAGGCCCTAGAGGCGGTCGAGGACGAGTTGGAGCGTGTCACCCGAGGAGCTCAGGAGCCAGCCGAGGAGGAGTCAGAGGAGGATCCCGAGGAGAGAGAGTGGGAGCCCGAGGAGGATCAGTCTTAGAGTTGTGTTGAGACTCGAGTGTGGAGTCGCGTCTTTAAGTTAGTCTTTTACCTCTTTAGTTGACGTTAAGGTTTCGTGTTTAGTTTGCTTCTTTGTAATGCTGAGTGTGCAGTATGTGTTGCAAAGCTTGTAGGCTTAAATAAGCAGCCATACCAAGATTAAATAAAGAATTATTTCAGTTGGGTATAATCTATCCTTCCCGCTTTAGAAATTCTTGTTTCTTATCTATGCTATATCTACCTTTCCTAACCCAAGAGGCAATCATCAGATGGTGAATACTCGAGGAAACAACGGTGCTTCAGGAAGTGGACTGCGCCAGAATGACAACCCCAATGACGGAGGCAACCCTCAACCACCGCCATTGGACATGCAGAATCTGGGAGCGTTTCTTGCCGCACAGACTCAATCGATGCGGACTATGATGCAAAGCAGATGCGCAAATGACCAATGTGGCAAAGAACCAACAATAACCATGTAGCTCGAACAACAATGGTGGACCTCGACCTTACTCCAAGCCGCCGATTTCATGAGGGCTCGCCACCAACTTTTCAGAAATGTGAACCTTTGGAAGCCGATGGATCGGCTTAGGACTATTGAGAAGAACTCGCACATCACGCAATGTGAAGGCAATGAGAAGGTGCTCTATGCCTCTCATCAACTGGAAGGAACCGCCGCAGAATGGTGGGAGAATTATTGTGCCGCACATGGAGCCCCGCAAGAGATCACTTGGGAGGAGTTTACTACTGCTTTCCGCCAGTACCATGTTCCAGAGGGAATGATGGATCTTAAGAAGGAAGAGTTCAGAGCTCTGAAACAAGGAGGCCAACCAGTGGCTGAGTATCTGAATAAATTTACCCAGTTAGCTCGCTATACCCCTGAAGACGTAGCGACAGATAAAGCTAGGAAGTCTAGTTTCATGAAGGGACTAAATTCAGGACTGCAGGTGGGACTAATCACCCACAATTTTCCAGATTTTCAGGAGCTAGTTAATAAGGCTTTGATCCTAGAGGATAAGCGCAAAGAGCTGGGTGAAAACCGTAAGCGCTTGATGACTAATCAGGGTAGACGTCCAAACCATCTACTTTTGAGAATGTCACCACAGCAATTTGCTAGATTCCAACCGCCAGCTGTGAATAAGACATCAACCCTTGCGC
Source organism: Otatea glauca (assembly GCA_036346275.1). Classification (NCBI taxonomy): domain Eukaryota; kingdom Viridiplantae; phylum Streptophyta; class Magnoliopsida; order Poales; family Poaceae; genus Otatea; species Otatea glauca. The sequence continues at coordinate 19,732,893 of CM070720.1, forward strand.
CTCGCCCTGTCAATCAGAACTTTCAGACTCCAGCACAGGGCAACAATGCTCCAGGAGGAAGTCTGCAGTCTGCAGTGAAAAGATGCTATACATGCAATGAGCCAGGGCACTTTTCTAATAGGTGTCCACATAAGGGAGGCATCACGCCAGTTTGTTTCAACTTGGGAACAACACGTGCCAAGGCATCAGCCTCAGGAGGAAATCATGCGCCAGGTCAAGCTGGAGCAACACCGCAATCAACAGTGCGTGGGAGGATCAACCATATCACCGCAGATGGAGCTCAGGAGGCTACAGATGTCGTACTGGGTAAGTTCCTGATTAACTCAGTACCCGCTACAGTTTTGTTTGATTCTGGAGCTTCGCATTCGTTTGTTTCTCAAAGTTTTGCAACCAAGAATGGATTTAAAGTGGTGAATCTTAAGTGTGTGCTCTTAGTCCAAGCCCCGGGATCTGAGCTTAGATCTATCCTTGGGTGTTTGGGAGCTAAGTTGCTTATGGATGGGATAGAATTTCTAGCAAATCTTATCTTGATAGATGCGCAATCCCTAGACGTCATCCTTGGAATGGATTGGCTATCCAAACATAAGGCTGTTTTGGATTGTGGCCGAAGGATTGTAACATTGGAAGGCCCTAATGGCAAGAAGGTAGAATTTCAAGCGACCGCAGTTCGTGATGGGCAGTTATTGGTCAACAGCGTGAAAGCCATCAGCATGGAAGATGTGCCAGTAGTCAGAGAATACCCGGATGTGTTTCCAGAAGATTTACGAGGACTGCCACCAGACCGTGACATCGAGTTTGTTATCGAGTTAGCACCGGGGACAGCACCGATATCAAAGAGACCATATCGGATGCCTACCGACGAGTTAGTGGAAATGAAAAAGCAAATTGAGGAATTGCAAGAGAAAGGTTTCATTAGACCTAGTTCATCGCCGTGGGGAGCACCAGTTTTGTTCGTCCGTAAGAAGGATGGAAGCCTTAGGATGTGCATTGATTATCGTGCACTTAATGAAGTAACGATCAAGAATAAGTATCCGTTGCCCAGGATCGAAGACTTATTTGATCAGTTAAGAGGAGTTGGAGTTTTCTCCAAGATAGATCTTCGTTCGGGATACCATCAGTTGAAGATTCGAGCGGAGGATGTGCCTAAGACTACATTTTCTACGCGATACGGACATTATGAGTTCACAGTCATGTCATTTGGATTGACGAATGCCCCGGCATATTTCATGAACATGATGAATAAGGTTTTCATGGAGTATTTAGATAAGTTTGTTGTAGTCTTCATAGACGATATCTTGGTTTACTCGAAGACAGAGGAAGAGCATGCAGAACATCTGAGGATTGTTTTAGAGAAGCTGCGAGAGCATCAGCTGTACGCTAAGTTGAGCAAGTGTGAGTTTTGGAAGGAGAAAGTCGAATTTCTTGGTCATGTAATGACTACTAAAGGAGTTGCAGTTGACCCAAGCAAAGTGGACGCAGTATTGCATTGGGAGCAACCGAAGCCTGTTACCCAGATCCGTAGTTTTCTGGGAATGGCGGGATATTACCGTCGGTTCATAGAGGGATTCTCGACAATTGCTAAACCCCTTACGCAGTTGTTGAAGAAAGAAAAGAAGTTTGCATGGACGCCAGAGTGCGAGAAAAGTTTTATGGAATTAAAGAAGCATTTAACGACAGCCCCCGTATTAGTGTTGCCAGATGTGCAGAATGGATTTGATATCTATTGCGATGCTTCAAAGCAAGGCTTGGGGTGCGTGTTAATGCAAGAAGGCAAAGTCGTTGCTTATGCATCGAGACAGTTAAGACCGCATGAAGTGAATTACCCAACACATGATTTGGAGTTAGCTGCCGTAGTACATGCTTTGAAGATATGGTGTCATTATCTCATAGGAAATAGATGTGAGATATATACAGACCATAAGAGCCTGAAATACATATTCACTCAAGCAGATCTTAATATGAGACAGCGAAGGTGGCTGGAGCTAATTAAGGATTATAATGTGGGAATTCATTATCATCCCGGAAAAGCCAACGTGGTAGCGGATGCTCTGAGCCGAAAGAGCCATAGTGCGAATACATTGACAATGGAAGATCAACCAGAGTTATGTAAGGAATTTCAAAAGCTAAGGTTGGAAGTTGTTCCGCAAGGAATTGTAGCTACACTGGAAGTAAAGCCAACACTGGAGGATCAGATTAGAGAAGGCTAGAAAGATGACAACAAAATTTCTAAGATCAAGGCTAAAAAGGAGGAAGGCCTAGCCATGGATTTCACTCTAGACGAGCAAGGAACCATATTCTTCAAAGGCCGAATCTGTGTGCCGGATAAAAAGGAACTGAAACAGCTGATTCTTGAGGAAGCTCACGATTCTAAGTACTCAATTCATCCAGGAAGTGCTAAGATGTACCAGGATTTGAAAGAGAGATTTTGGTGGCCTAATATAAAGCGTGAAGTGGCTGAGCATGTTGCTTTATGTGATGTATGTCAGAGAGTAAAAGCCATGCATCAAAGACCAGCTGGTTTGTTGTAGCCGTTGAAAATTCCGGAATGGAAGTGGGAGGAAATCGGAATGGACTTTATCACCAGTTTACCTAAGACTCAGAGAGTTTACGATTCTATTTGGGTCATTGTGGATCGCCTGACCAAGGTTGCTCATTTTATCTCAGAAAGACCACTTACTCGGAGATCGCTTAGCGAGTCAGATATGTCAAGGATTGTATGTTTGCATGGAGTGCCCAAAAGATTGTGTCGCATGAGGTACCCAATTCACCTCAAGATTTTGGAACAAGTTGCATGAAGCAATGGGAACTACTGAATTTCAAGACAACATATCACCCGCAGCATGCATGGTCGACCGAGAGGGTAAGTCGATCCTAGAGGACATGTTGAGAGCTTGTGCTTTAGCTTATGCTACGCCTTGGGATAAATGTTTGCCGATGCGTAATCTGGCCATAATAATAGTTATCAAGCTAGCTTGCGATGTCACCGCTTGAAGCATTGTATGGACGTGCTTGTCGTACTCGCTGATTTGGAACGAAACAGAGAACGCTTGGTTTTGGGCCGATATTCTCGAGAAAGCCGAAAATCAAGTCGCAATGATCGAGAAAGGTTGAAGATAGCATATCAAGATGAAAAGCTACGCAGATAACCGTCGTCGAGATTTGAGTTTTGAACCAGAAGATGATGTGTATCTCAGGGTTACCCCTCTTAAGGGCGTCAAAAGATTTCACGTTAAAGGGAAGCTTGCACCAAGATATATTGGTCCGTTCAAGATTCTGAGCCGTCGAGGAGAAGTAGCTTATCAGTGAGAGTTGCCTCAGTCTTTGGCAGGAGTGCATGATGTATTCCATGTGTCGCAGCTCAAGAAATGTCTCAGAGTGCCAACAGAGCAAACCCCGTTGGATGCAATAGAGCTGCAAGAAGATTTGACTTACAAAGAGCAACCGGTCAGAATTTTGGATGCTATGGAGCGCAAGACCAGAAACAAGTCTATTTGCTTTTGCAGAGTTCAGTGGAGCAATCATTCTGAAAGTGAAGCAACATGAGAGCGTGAAGAAAATTTGAAGTCAGAATTTCTGAACCTATTCTTTAGTTAGCCTCGAATCTCGGGGTCGAGATTCTATTAAGGGGGGAGGTTTGTAACATCCCAAAATTTTGCCTAAATACTATTTTATTGCTTAAATGTGCATTTATGATTTTCTGGATTTTATTTGGATTTGTCTGGATTTATTTGGTTTAATTTTAAATTAAGAATATTGACCTTTTGTTCAAATCTATTTAAATTTATGTAAAGTTAAAATAAAGTTTTGCCAAAAATATTTTATTTAAGTCCAGAATGTCTCAAAATATTTTTGAGAATTTTCTGGGATTTTTCGTGATAATTTATTTGCCTAAAACCAATTAAATGAATTTCTACAATTATTTAAATTAATAAAGTTTTAAAATCCTAATGAACAGTATTGGGCCGAAGCCCAACACTGTGAACTTGAAGCCTGTGTCGGTGCGGCCCAGTCCAGCCCGCGAACCGCAGCGAGGGAAAACCCTAGATCGGTAGCCGTTCGCGTGCGATCCAACGGTCCAAGAAAGGCCGCGTGTGCGCTCACGTCTTGGCCGTCGGATCGGGACACGCGCCGCGCCGCCGCTTATCGCCCCGGCGGACTCGGAGTTTGCCGCGGTGGTCGCCGGACTTCTTCGCCGTAGAGCTCGGACGCCAGGCTATAAAAGGAGGGGGTAGCGCCCGAGGTTCGCAGTCGTGCGCCACAGCTTTTGGTCGGAGAGATTTCGCGAGAGCAGCCGTAGAACGCAGCCGCGAGCTCGCCGGAGTTGAAGCGTGGAACCGCCGCGGTTTTTGCCCGAGAACGCCGCCGATCCGCCGCCTTCCGCCGCGGGGGTCGCGGGACCGAAGTTCGCCAACCGCGCGCGTCGGATCCCCGCCGCCTCGTCACCAGAGCCGCCGAGCGCGCGTCGTGGGTCCTCTTCTCCATCACCGGTGAAAGGCACCGCCGCGCCATCGTCGTCTCTTCGCGCTAGCGTTCGATCGTCAGATCTTGGGGTAAGCCGTTGGATGAGGGACGCGTGGTCAGATCAGATCGTAGCCGTCCGATCTATCTTCTGCGGATCAGATCGAGCCGCAGGATTGAGCCAATTGGACGCAACCGCGTGTCGGGCGCAGGCGCCGAGGCGTCGCGAACCAGGTCTGCCGTGGTCCAGCGCTAAGCCGTGGAATCAGTCCATGCACCGCAACACGTGTCGTGTTCTGATTGGCTGGCGCCAGGGCTGACATCAGCATGACGTCATGCTTGCGTCATAATTGCATTTTTCAATTGGAAAAATAATCCGATTGGAAATTCTGTGATGATGACGTCATCATGAGGTCACGCTGATGTCATAAATCTGTTTTTCAGTATAAAAACAATTCTGTTAATTCCGAATTTCCAATTTCTGTATTTTCAGTATTTATTTCAAACTTCAAAAGGCTATATCTTTTGCATCGCAACTCGGATTTGAGTGATTCAAATTTCTAAAAATTCATAAAATTGAGATCTATTTAATGGTGAATTTTACTTGATTTTTGGAGTTATTTGCTCTCTGTTTTGTTATTTATTTGCTTTTCTCCTTGACGCAGCGTGAGACGTTGAATTGTGCGACGCTCGAGGAAGATCCAAAGAACTCAAGAGCAAGTTCCAGAACCAGATCAGGATCTATTCCAAGGCAAGTTGTGCTTTGATCATGTTGAACCCATATTTATAAAATTGCTATATTTGTTTTACCCTATTGCATATTATTTCAAGTATACAATTGTTTCAAATTAGATTGGGCTTAGCTAATATACCATATTGATTTATATCCTACCTTGTCATTGTATGCCATGATCCATTGTCACCCTAGATTGGTTCAATATAGTTGGTTAGTAAATATAATCAACATGGGATTGTTAGATCGTATTAGATGCTTAGCCATGCCACGTCATCACATGCGTCAGAATCATTGATAATTAATCTTGATTAGTGGAATATGGAACAATGTTATGAACTTGTGTGTCATGTGGGATCACACGATGAGATTGAGTTGTTGTGGCGAGTCATGTCACACAACGATATTGAATTGTTGATGGCACATGGTACTTGGTAATCAACTGGGTGATAATCACTTAGATTGGGGCAAGTGACAAGGGGCGAGTATGCCAAGGTGGGCCCGATGGGCAGATGGTATGTGGATGTCTTGCCTTGATCACTCTAAGGACTTAACCTTGCAAGCCTTTGACCTGAGTCAATCATGCAACCACATGTCTGGTATGGGCCACTTAGCCGAGTAATTTGCAATGTCTTAATTTTGGTACTATCGTGGTCGGTGTGAGTTCCCGAGTTATGGAGTAATTCACATGGCGCAAGAGGGGGCACCGGATGTGGTAACCATCCCACCGGTGTTGAAACCTTAGCGGTAGTATCGGGTTAAGCCAACAGATTGTAAAGGCTTCGTTATAATCACTCGCCTTGGTGGTGTTTGGTTGTATCACGGGTAAAGTGCATAACCTCCGCAGAGTGTGAAACTATTCGGATAGCCGTGCTCATGTATTGAGCAATGCTCGGGAATTACAGTTAAGGGTTAGCTTAATTAAATGGACAATTTGGTTGGGATGGCGGAATGCCATGTGGAAGATGGAATTTGACTTAGGATTGGAAAACTTGTTTACTTGAGAAATACTGAATCTATTTATTATCGCTATTTGTTTTACAAGTCTTTACAATCTAAATATTATATTTGTTCATAAATGCTGCTTATTGCAAAATAGCCATGATAGCCTATCCATTGGAATAAGACTTACATATAGTTACATAGAATTGCATTCTGTGCACAACTTGTTGAGTGCTTTAAGTACTCATCCTTGCCAACAACAATAATAAAAGTTGAAGAATCTACACCTGTGTTGGAAGAGGAAGTCCAGGAAGACACGAGTCATTAGGGTCCGAGCCTTGTCGGTTGCCTGTGGTGAACTGATGAGCTATCTACGTTTTCTACTTTCCGCTGCTTAATTATTAGCTTATATTTCCAGTCTTGCCCTGCGTGGCTTAATAATGTAAGTCGGTCATAAGATCATACATTTAGCTATATCAATAAATGAACTATTATTCTATTATCGTTGAGTATGATGTGATATGTACCGATGTTGAGCTGTGTGCACTAGCGTTGATCCTGGGACTAGTGCGGTAAACACAGTGGGTTCGAATCAATGGATTCGGGTCCTTACAGTAAAGTGGTACAAACCTACGCAGCGTCAAATCATGAATTCATGCCTATCTCCTGCATTGGAGGCTACAGAAACTAAGTCTGCCTCATATACTAGTGCTAATAGCAATTTCAATAATAAAAATCGAAAACTCACGTTCCTAATAAAACCTATTTTCCTGAAGAAGGATTTGAGTGAATGTTGTCTATGAGATAGATGATGGTAAAACAATTCTTATGATGCATTTTATTAATAATGCTTGTTGAGTACTTTTGTACTCAACCTTACTTAACTCCCTCTTTGCCTAGAAGCTGAGCACCATGGATTCACCAGTGAGGCATGTGTTGAGGATAATCCACAAGGTCAGGGTGATGATGCAGAGGAGGATTTCCAAGAGAACTGGGTGGAATAGTGGACCATACGGTGATAACCGTCGATCCATTAGGTATTTAGTATTTATGTAAATTATTTGTTGATGTAATATATATATTATTTAAGATTTCATAATTATGGACTTGTAGCCTGCGTGGCAATGGATTGTAATAAGTTTCCATTTCAGTCTCTAAATATTGTTCTGCTACAACACTCTGAATACGGTGCATTAACTGATAGAGTGTCGAGGGCGCTCGGTATTTTGTTAGCTAATATGCCGAGATCAATGTAATTATCTCAGAGTAATGGTGGTGTTACTGTCGTTACCCTGAACTAATTATACGGGTCGCCACACCCCGGTTATGATCCATGTGTTTTCCATAGGTTGGAGTTGCATTTGAGGCTCTATTCCATTGCTATGATTTAGTTGCTCTACTTTGATCGTCACTATTTATGACCGTGGTAACGATGGATTTGGTGATTGAGGATTCAGCTTATGTGCTATCAATGAGAAAGTTGATACAATTCCACATTCGACTGTTCACGGTCGTTTCTGTTTACTGGTCTATCCAATTCGATAGAATGGAATTCGAAGGTATTTCTTGTATATATCTAACAAACTACAAGCGGATTTCCATTTCAGATGAAAAAAAATACAAAGCTCCCAAGCAGCCCTTAATTTTTAATCTCTATTATCAGTGTTTGAGATTTTAGCACGTCGAGGGAGGGACTTAGTACTCTATATGGCGCGCTTCTCTAGCTAATATTGATATATTTGATGCATGTGGATGGTGGAAAGGGCTAAGTTTTTCAAATCAATGACACATCACACTGTTCAAGAATAAATAAATTTTAGTTCTTTTTTCCATAATATTTGTGTCCACTGCCTCAACTCCATACGTCTCTGGCTTCTTTCCTTTCATCGCAATAGTGCAAATGTGCAAGGCCTAAGCTTCCCGAAAGTGAACCGGTCCGGCACGGCACAGGACGACGGGCCATCACGGCACGGCACATCTCAGGCATGAAGCACGATGAGCCCGTGCTGGGCCGGCTCGACACGGCACGACACCCAACTCTACTCTCATGCACACATCAACCTGCCGTCGTGACCATTCATTACATTGTCTCCACAGTTTCCCTCACCTTTGGCTACCTCGACATGCTCCTGTACCATTAATCCCCCTTGCTACGATGCACCACCACCACCCACTACTACAAAAGGGGTTATATTAGACATGTCATCACTGATTGTTCTTACAAAAAATCGTCTGTGATGTGTTTCGGGCACATCGCAGATGGTTTGTGGCTGAAACGGTCTGTGATATCAGACCATCACAGATGGTTTCATCCACAAATCGTTTGTGATGAAAGCAAGAACTTCACAGATGTTTTGTGAATAAAATCGTCTGTGATGTCGGATCATCATAGACGGTTTCATCCATAAACCGTCTATGATGAAAGCAAGAACTTCACAGATCGTTTGTGGATAAAACCGTTTGTGATGAGGAAAATATCACAAATGATTTTATCCACAAACCGTCTATGATGGTTAGCTAGCCAGTGAATCATATAGAACAGTAAAACGAAACATCATATATATATATATAAGCATCACAATATATACACAAAAATTTCCCTCCAAAAGTTCTGGATGGGAAAGACTACAGGGAAATACTACTTAGTCGATCTAGTTCGCGTCGTCACCGGAGTCGTCGTCGTCGGAGTCATCGCTGCAACCGTCAGGGTCCTCGCTCGAACCGGCTCTGTCTGGGTCATCCTCTAGGTCCCAGCCATCATGATAGCCCTCTGATGAGTCGTAGCTATCGTGGTCATCGTTGTCGTCGCATATTGATGTTGGTCGCGGACGCTTCTGCCTGACGATGACGCTTGAGGCAGAGGAAGCGGTACTGCTCCAGGAGGCGGGCGACGAACTAGCGGCGGATTCATTGATACGGCGTCGGCGTGGCGGCGCAGTCATTGTCGCAGGGGTCTCGAAGGTGAAGACGGTGGCGGTGGCGGTGGCGGTGGCAGAAGGTTAGTCGGCGGTACTGCAGGCAAAGGCGGTGGCGGAGCCATCGTCAAAGGAGGGGAAGTCTTTTTTGTTGCTCATGGCGGCATCGAAGACAATTGAAATTAACGATCGAGGAGGGGATGTGGAATGCTATCGATCGATCGAGCATATATCGTCGTGGAAGTGCAATTAACGATCTGCATTGGGGAAACGAAACGCCTGGAACACGGTCTTCAAAGTAGAATTTGAACAAATGGTTTAATTATCTCGGAACACGAAACGATCAACTCGAAACACTGCACACGCCTATCTGCGATGAGGGAAATAACACAAACGGTTTATCCACAAACCGTCTGTGATGATCAATTCTACTAAATAAGAAGCCTCGACCTCCTATGTATTTTAAGGGTTTCGTAGATATTTTTGAGGTGGCTACCATTGAGAGGCGTTCTGGTGAAAGAGACCCTAGATTTGGAGGTGTAATTGTAGATCCTTGTGCTCTAGGACATCTACGGTTAGTAATTGCTTCAAATTTGCATTATATTTTAGATCTAGCTTGGTAAAGAGGGAAATGAAGCTGGTTTCTAAATCTAGCTTGGTGTTGATCCATTTGTTCTCTTTGATGTAAAGTAGTAATTGGTTCAAATTTGCATTATATTTAAGATCTAGCTTGGTAAAGAGGGAAATAAAGCTGGTTTCTAGATCTAGCTTGGTGTAGATACATTTATTCTCTGTGATGTAAAGTAGTAATTGGTTCTAATTGTGTTATACTCAATATTTAGATAGTTACTTAAAGGAAGGTGACCTAGGCTAATAATTGGTTGTAATAGCTTTATATTGAAGGTATATACATCTAGCTTGGTAAAGAGGGAATTGAAGATGGTTTTGATAGCTTTGTGTAGATCCATTTGTTCTTTTTTATCTAAATTAGTAATTGGTTCTAATTGCATTGCACTGAAGATGTAGCTAACCATGTGAAGAGAAAATTGAAGATGCTGAGTCTAAATGTAGCTTACATGCATATGTTTACATATCCATTCGTTATTTTTGATGTTAGGAGCTATATAAGTTAATCGGCAAGTTGAAATGTAGCCTATATGTAGCATATGTGCGCATGTGCACTCCTAGTGTACTTAATTCATTATTTAACACCTATTGTTACATATGTAGCGTAGATGGACCAAAGTTGGATGTACCCTGAGAACCGTGCGAGCGTCGAGTACATTAATGGTGTCTCCGCTTTTAGAAGAGCTGCAGAGGAAGATATGTTGAACAAGGGGGTGAAATTTATTTTTTGTCTATGCATTGACTGCGAGAATCTGAGGATGTTTTGAAACCTAGTGCAGATCGAAGCACACTTGATTCTAGGGGGTTTCAAAAAGAGCAGATTATATAGGGACCAAGTAGTACTACCATCATCGATGAAGTCAACGATACTCTGGATATTGTCTACGAAGTCAATGATAGTACTATGAATGATATCGACTGTGCTTTCGATAAGGATAGGTTTCACGATGATAATCTGGATCAGATGCTACGGGATACAGAAAGGATCCATGATGAGCAGGAGTACGTAAAATTCCGGAGCTTGATGGACCACTTAGAGAAACCTTTGTTCCCGGGTTGTAAGTCCAAATACACAAGGTTGTCATCTGTGCTGGAACTGCTGAAATTAAAGGCAAGCTACGATTGGTCCAATAAGAGTTTCACGATGCTTTTAGGTCTGTTAGCGGATATGCTTCCGGGGGAACGAATTGCCAACAACTACCTACAAAGCCAAAAAGGTTCTTTGTCCCTTGGGAATGGAAGTAGAAAGAATACATGCCTATCCGAACGATTGTATCCTCTATTGCAAAGAGTACGCAAACTTGCATGTATGTCTGTTGTGTAACGCATCACAGTACAAGCGTAAAGATAGATCGGATGATGATGACGAGGGCATGGAGGTGAAGAAAGGACCTTCCGCTAAGGTGGCATGGTATCTACCTATAATTCCCCATTTGAAGCGTTTGTTTGCGAACCCGAAAGAGGCAAAATTACTTCGGTGGCACTCGGATGAGTGTAAGAATGATGGAATGATTAGACACCCTACTGATTCCATGTAGTGGAGAAACATCGATAGGAGGTTTGAAGAATTCAGAGTAGATCCGAGGAATATAAGGTTCGGATTGAGTACGAATGGAATGAATCCTTTCGGCAACATGAGGAGCCGTCATAGCACTTGGCCCATTAATCTCTGTGTGTACAACCTTCCTCCTTGGTTGTGTATAAAGCGGAAGTACATATTGATGTCTATACTCATCCAAGGCCCGAAGCAACCTAGGAACGATATTGATGTGTACCTAGCACCATTGTTAGAAGATCTAAACACATTATGGGCTCCTTGGGTGTAGGTATGGGATGGTCACAAACGAGAGTACTTCACTTTGCGCTGCATGTTGTTCTTCACCTTACTGGGAGTACCTAATAGTTCGGCACTGCATCAATGTGATGCACGTAGAGAAAAATGTCTGTGATGGGTTGATTGATCTCTTACTGTACATTAAGGGTAAAACAAAGGACGGTATCAACACACGGCTTGACTTGGTCGATATGGGAATTAGACTTGAGTTAGCACCGAAAGAGACCGATAAAGGCCAAACATACTGCGAACCTGCTTGTTACACTATGTCTAAGGCCAAGAGAACCGAACTATTCCAGTGCTTGCATGGTGTGAAAGTTCCGTCCAGTTACTCGTCCAACATGAAGAGACTTGTTTCGATGCAAGATTTGAGTTTAGCTAGCATGAAGTCCCATGATTTCCATGTGCTTATGACACAGATGCTCTAAAGAGGAACACAGAATGCTACACTAGCAAAAAAAATCTACCGCATTACCAGAAAGCTACTCACAAGAAGGGGATCATAGATTAGATTACCACTAGATGCGCAGTTGCGGAATCCTTCATGCGTCGATGTTGTGGATTGTTCTCGCCTCGCCGTGGATCGTCCTCCCACGCCACAGTCGCAGTAGCGTCCCCGTAGTAGTCCACACGTTTGGGGATGGAACGCCATGCGTCGGTGTGCAAGCACCTGGTCGCTCGGCAGGGGCAGCGGAGGAGGAGGCTAGGGTTTTGGGTGAAACACTTCTAGACCATAGGAAAGCACACCCTGCGCCCACCCTCCTCCACTCCTTATATAGCCATGAGATGAAGCCCTAAACCAGGGCCCATCGGTGTGCTAAGCCCACGAGGTCCATTAATTATGGATCCAATCCAAATTAATGTGTCCTAGACCATTAAGTGTGTGACACTGTAGGTTCACGTACGTTTGGACATGGATTCGAGAAACTCCTTTTCAATCCAATAGTTGGTAGCGGCTCCTTGCAAAGCATGCCAACTCCCAAACGTACTATGATCAAATCGGACAGAACCTACCAAAAGTACTCATGTAATAATCCCTTTGCCATGTATATGAAGATTGAACTCAAGGCGAGAAGCATGTCATCCTTTGATGATTCAATCCATCTCTCGTATCCGTTATATATTAATAAGTTGTGATTGACTCCTCAATTACGGCATGGCCATGCACTTCCTTAATCATATCACACGAGTGGCCTTGTCATATATCTCCGCTTCATTGGAGTGGCAAATTCCATCTTGATCGCCACTTCCTCTACACGTTTTATAGTAACATGAAAGCTACCTTTATAACTATCCGGTTAGGAAGTAGTGTTTGATAGCCCCAAAGAAAACTATTACACATGTAGGTAATATGACAATCTCAGGTCTAAGGATCATACATCTACTATGTATGAGATACACTGATGACACATAAGAATGTAATATTCTCGTAGTGTCCCATTGCGGGTCTATCTAACCCATGTTCTTCAACATGCGTCCACAATGTATAGATGATATCTCTTTATTCCATGATCTATGAAGCATGATCATATATCACTACATGTGCTGATCTATTCATCGCTGTCCTATACGATGATATCTGATCAGAGATATTTATCGAATTACATCAATAAGTAAAGAGCTTCATAAGCAAGTCACATATTTGTTGATCAATACAATAATATACATTCATTGGACCAATAATCATATTATTATTCATAAACATAGTCATGCTACAATCATCTAAATGATTGCCTCAAGGGCATAACACTAACATGCTTCCTGTGGCAATTACAAGTATTTTACTGAGTAAGATCCGGGAGACATTCACAAGGCTGTATTTTTTCTTTAACACAATTGCTCAGAAGGTCATCGATCCCGAATGACTAGATGCTCTACAGGCTGAGGTGGTCATAACTCTATTTAATCTTGAGACGTATTTCCCTCCGTTGTTTTTCGATATCATGGTCCATCTCATTATTCACCTTGTGAGGGAGATAAAGATGTGCGGGCCTGCGTTCCTACGTAGCATGTACCCATTCGAGAGGTACATGAGAATTCTCAAGTCCTACGTATGGAATCGATCTCGATAGGAGGGTAGCATTATCGAAGGTTATGCAACCGAAGAGGTCATCGAATTTTGCATGGATTACATGGCTCAGGTCGAACCGATAGGTGTGCCTCAATCCCGCCATGAGGGGAGACTCCAGGGCATCCGGACCATCGGAAGGAAAGCAATCACGCCTGATCCGGTTGCGTGTGCTAAAGCCCATTTCATAGTTTTGGATCACATGGCTGTTGTGGCCTCGTATAGTGACAAGCACAAGAACTGGCTACAGCAAGAGAATTCATCGTGGCAGGAGTACTGAATCATGAGACAACATAACCTTCCGTTCAATAGATGGTTCAAGGAGCGACAACCCATCATTGGAAGCTCGTCAGGAGACACACTGACATGGTTACCAAAAGGGCCAGTATTTACGGTTGTAACATGGCAAGGATATGACTTAAATGTGTACATATTTTACACGAAAGATCAAGACATTAAGAGCACAAACCAGAACAGCGGTGTTCGCATTGATGTGTTGAATACTGCTGGATTGATGAGGAGCTCGTACTATGGGTTTATTGAGGAAATTTGGGAGCTCGACTACGTACTATTCAAGATCCCCTTATTTCGGTGCCGTTGGGTTAACCAACAGCACGTGAAGGTTGACAAGTACGGTGTCATAACTGTGGACCTCGAACGTGTCAGATACCAAGATGAACCATTTGTTCTCACTAACCAAATTGTTCAAGTCTTCTACGTAATCGACCCGTTCAACAAGAAGCGGCACGTTGTTCTTCAGGGAAAAAGAAGGATTGTCGGAGTCGAGAATGTGGTAAATGAGGAAGAATACAACTAGTTTGACGAGTTGCCTCCTATTGGTATCGGTGTCACAATCCAGGAAGACCAACCTGAGGAAGCTAGCTACACACGTGTTGATCATCGTGAAGGGCTAATTTTTGTACAAAAAAATAATTAATGAGAAGTATGTTTGTATTACAATTAATGAGATCTATGTTTGTATTATAATTAATGAGATGTATGTTTGTATTATAATTAATGAGATGTACACTAATTATAATTAGTGAGATATATTGATTAAAAATAATAAGATGTATGTATTATAATTAATGAGATGTATGTATGTATTATAATTAATAAAAATAAAACTGGCTCATCACAGACGGTTCTGGGCTTGAACCGTTTGTGATGACTTCATCCCAGACGGTTCAAGCCCTAAACCATCTGGGATGGGCCTTTGCCCGCCTCCCATCGCACCAAAAAAAACTAGCTCATCCCAGATGGTTCAAGCCTAGAACCGTCTCGGATGGGCCTTCTCCCGCCTCTCATCGCACCAAAAAATAAAACAGGTTCTCCTTCGCTTAAGTCCTACGGGCAGCCGCGCACTCCAAACCCCTGTTCCTTGGCTAAGTCCTACGCACCCTAAACCCCCGTCCTCCCCAAATCCTAGCACCTGCACCCGCAGCCGCCTCCCCGCGTCGATCTCCCTCTGCCTCCCCCGGCCTCCTCTCGCCCGCCTCCCCAAACCTAGCACCCGTACCCGCACGCCCCTCCTCCCATATCCTTGGTGCGACGTCCGACCCCAGCTACTTGGACCTTCCCCTGACGCGGCGTTCTCCCTCCGTCGGCCCTCCATCGTCTGACAATAGCTCTGCCAGTCGACGCGATTTTCACCTAGTTCGTGACAGGTCGGTACTCCTTACGCCCTACTCGATAACTTGTCGAAGCCGCTGAGATTTGTGAGCAGTGCGTGCAGATCTGGTTATTCAGTTGGGGGTTGCAAATTGGGGATTCCATTTACGGTTCAGAGAAGCATGGGTTCAGTTTAGTTAAATTCAGTCAGACATAAGCGTAGAACAAGAAAATTTGGGTGCTATTTCTTCCTTTTGTATCATTTTTATTTCTGGTTATTCGATTAATATATTACTTACTGAGTGTTAGTGCTCCATATGCTAGTGCCCTATATGTTAGTGTTGTAATCCACTTGGTTTGATCAAATGTGTTTATAGATTTCTGCTCCAAAATTGACTTTGTAAGTTTAGTTGGTTGCCTCCACTAGTCCTACACTCCTACTACCTTGAAATGAATTTCATTTGGCTTCCTTTGGTTGATCTGAGCAACTCCAAGTTGCATGATAGGAATTTGTTTTAGTTGGATATCCTATGCCGTGTTGATCAACACAGGCATTTAGCCCCAATAGATATATACCTCACATGATTCATTGCTTAAAAGACATAAAGTTTATATGGCTTAATCTTGCTGGTTATGTTTTTAATGCTGTCTTTGAATTATGTACTGA
The DNA here is from genome assembly GCA_036346275.1 of Otatea glauca. Lineage (NCBI taxonomy): Eukaryota > Viridiplantae > Streptophyta > Magnoliopsida > Poales > Poaceae > Otatea > Otatea glauca. Next base: position 19,748,748 of record CM070720.1, read on the forward strand.
TTATCATATTGTTATTTTGGATTAGCAATAAATTCTTGCTTTCTTCAATGTCTAATAATGCCATCCTTTAAAATCATCGTTGTGCTGCATATCTATTAAAGAAATGCATATGATCTTAGTTTAAGGTAGAGACTAGGATTTGTCATGAGTAATAGCAACTAATACACACACTGTTGAAAATATCTTAAAGTAGACTACGCTTCAACCAAAAACTACAAATTGCATTAAAGATGCATATATGTTCTATAATTTATAACATGCTATTTTATGATCTGTTATTGTTTTCAGCTGCCATATAGCTTCTCTTTTTGTGGAATCTCTTAGCAAGTCCAGTTATTTTTTATTTTGTACCTTTTATGTTTGTGTCATGGAATCTCTTAAATACACATCTCTTAACTTATGTACTCTTAACATTACATCATACAAGATGGTGTCCCCTCAATCCTCACCGTCGAATGGATCTGATGAGGCGTCCAACGTAGGAGGAAACAGGCGCGGTCCTTGAGGGCTTAGTAATAGGCCTCAGAGTCGATACACCATCACTTCGGTCGATCCGCATGATGGGGCCCCTACCGCGCCTCCAAAGGCTGTGACAGCTTTCTAGACCATGCGTGGGATCGTTGGGCGTGAAAGGGTCCCCATCACTAATCCATCATGGAAAACGCTGATAGATGAGGAGCGAGATAACTTGGTGACAGAAATATTCGCGTCATTCGAGCTTTCACAAGACAACATGTCTGCACTGCGACAGTACTCGTTGCTAGTGGCGGAAAAGGCGTGGAAGAACTTCAAGAGCGTCCTCATCACTAATTACGTGAATAAGGAAATGAATCCATTCCAGAAGTACGGGTTCATCGCTGAAAACGTGTGGGAACAATTTAGGAAAAGTTCGTGAGTCAAACTACGGCGCACAAGACCGTCCAGTCAAAAAACACCCACCCACACAGACTTGGCTCAACTAGGTACGCGGGCAAGATCACGCAATGGATGAGGGAGGACGACGAGGTAGCCCAGAAGGAGGTCGCGTCGCCGTTTGCCTCGATCGTGGACCCACGCATCCAAAACTGTGTAAGAGCGAGGTCACGTCCCACGTCTTCGGGCAGCGTGTCCTTTGCCAACCCTGCTGATGATGAAGTGTCCCAACACCTAATATTGTTGAGCACAGAATCTTTCCAGGGCTTTTTCACTTCAAAGAGAGAGAAAGATATATTCTCCATGGCCTTGGGAAACAAGGAGCACCCAGGTTGCACCCAAGGCCTAGGTGTTTTCATTCTCTGGAAAATGGGATTCCTACATGACTCGAACAAGTACCAGAGTAAAAAGAGAAGCAAAGCCAAGCGCGAGGAATGGCTAGTAGCCCTGATTGAGGAGAGGGTTGAGGAAAGGCTCAAAGCGCAGTTCGATAGTCAGCTACGATACCTTGAGGAAAGGATGGAGCAAAGAGTGGCTACAGAGAGGCAAGCACAGGATGCACAAGCCCAAGAAGCACAGGCGCAGCTCAGCCCAGCCAATCATTGAAGCAGCTACGCATCCGCCCCTAAGACGGACATGGATGAAGCCAAATTTCCTCCTGACAACTCCCAAGTAACATGTATGCAATGCTCCTTACAAAGACATGTTGGACGTGTTACCTAATTACTTGTGTACCCTTATGTAGGTGGTCATGCCGTGCAATCTACAAGTGAGGCTTGCCAACAGCTCTGTTCCTCTGCAGGCTGCTTAGGGATGAGCGTATGCATCGGGTGTAGGGGTGTTTGTGCACAGTCGTACTTTAGAGCCGGGCTACACGAAGGTCTATGTCGATGGTGTACATGAAATTTTCAAGGCCATCATGGTGGAGATACCCCCAAACGACGAGATCGTCACACTAGGGGATGCCATCGGCACATTCATCCAGTGGCCCAAGAAGGACATTTCCTTTGATGCTTGCCCAGAAGCACTGAAGCTACAAGTCGTACTGTATCCACGTATTGCGCCGAAGCTACTAGAACTACCGGAGCCATGTGTTGCACCGAAGAAGCCCGCCAAATTGGCTATCGTGTCCCGTCAGGCACAGGCCGAAGCTGCAGTTTGGGCCAAGTCGTCTCCCGTAAAGAAGAATTTTGGTAGACGGCGAGGCGGCGACAAAGGCAAACCGAAAGGGTGGACTACGTCAGCCCATGATTTTTTGTTCGCCCTGTTGGCGCAACAATTCGAGCTGGGACAGCCATTCATACCGAAAGAGCGCGAGGACACATTTACAGTAGCATGCATTAGATTGCAACATTGGTGCATGGAACAAGCCAACAAGCGGGTGGCACAGCATGCATCAAGTATCTCGGTCAGCTTCAAGAAGGAGCATTTCTTCCACCGGTTTTTGGATGGCTTCTTCGTGGTCGGCTTCAACGACCTATTCGATTTGTACAACCTCAACACCCTTGACGCATCATTCATGAGATACTGGACATTGTAAGTGCATGCAATCACGGCATACATTTGTGTCATACCGAAAAATATCAGATATATATGATCCTTGATTTTGTATATGTAGATTCATGGTCAAAGAAGCAAAAGCAAGGAAACAACCGGTGGGTTTCGTCGACCCACACATGGTGTCCAAGCAAACCATGGACGAAAATTTACATGTCGTCCACAAGTATGTGGAGAGAGTATTGCTGGCTCACTGGAACAAAAACTTCATACTTTTACCCCACAACCTGAGGTAAGTGCTTCAACCAGTTGCTATACTTGTTGATTTGTACTATTTAACGCAGCTTGAAGTTAGGCTGAATGACTATGGCGACATACCTGTGTAGGTATCACTGGGTTCTACTCGTAATTATATCAAGACAGAACCAAGTAATTTACCTTGATTCCAAAAAGGACGGCATGTACGACTTGAAGCCTATCAAAGATTTACTCGACATGTCGTTCGGTGTCTACAAAGCTTGTTGAGGTCCACACAGGAAGAAACAACGACGCTAAAGCATATTTATAAGTTTTCGGTATGCGCTAATACGTAATAATCATTCACACTCTATAATAATACCTTCCAAACTAATTAACCTATTATATTTTGGCAGTGCCACCAGTAGCGAAAGGCGACTAACCTATATGGATTCTATACTTGCCACAACATGCAACTCCTCATTGGTCAAAGGAGACCAACGTCATAGAGGTTTGTCAATCCTGCAACAATTGTTTCCACCTACAAATTTATATACACGCAAGACTTTACTCTTCCAATCAATATGCTTGGCAATGCGCTGAATCTGCGTTGAAACAGGCTGACCTCCTTGGTATCTGAGGACAACTTTGCGCCTTCTTCATGAGTGAGGTCATTAATCCAAAAGGCGAATACCACTCAAGCTCGCCTGATGAGTTGCGAATTTGTTAGATAACGTTTGGATTAATTTGTAAACCTTGTGCAGTGAATTTGTCATTTCTAGCTCTCAATTCAATTCGTTTTTGTATATATGAGTTGATTTCTCTAATGGATGCGCTGTACTTTTTATTGTGCGACCAGTCTTCATTTCTATAATGGATGCACCGTATTTTCATATGAGATTCGATCTCATTTCTGAATTGTATATCATAATAATGCTTGGTTATGCTCTGTACTGTCATTTTTTGGAGGGCATGCTAGCATTTCCTGAGGCTAACCAATAAAACAAAATTCAAGAAAAAAATGGAAAATCAACATCCACTGGAACCGTCTATGATCTCTACATCCTAGACGGTTCCAGTTTGGAACCGAATGTGATATGGAGATCATCCTAGACGGTTCCAGTTTGAAACCGTCTGGGATGATCACAGACGGTTCCAGTTTGAAACCATTTGGGATGATCACAGACGGTTTCAAACTGGAACCGTCTGGGATAGAGATCTCATCACAAACGGTTCCGGTTTGGAACCATCTCGGATTTAGAGCTCATCACAATTGAACCGTCTGTGATGTGTGATCATCACAGACAGTTCTAGTTTGGAACCGTCTGGGATGTATTTTTTCACAGACGGTTGCAAAAACCGTCAGTGATGACGTATTATCATTACTTACACTTTGATACAGACGATTCGGAAAACGGTCTGTGATAACGGCTCCAAACCGTCTGTGATAAATGATTCTGTAGTAGTGATCCGTGTCACCTCCATGATGAAAACCCTAACATGTACGTCCTAGCTGCCAAGCTTCCTGGATCTGGAAGCCACACCCGCCATTAGCGACCGTGGATCAATCGATAGATTGCAAAGTACGAACCCACTACGGTTAGTTACGTGTACATAACTGGTTCTGTTCAACTATGCACGACTGCACCCACACACGAGTGGGTGTGACAAAGTGAACAACGAACTTTTTTGGCAGAGCTGGCCTAGAGAGTAAACCGGGGCATTGTGCCAGCCGGCATGGCACGGATACAATAAGCCGTGGGTGCAGGCCGTGCAGTGCCACCATTGCCAGCTAGCCCCTTCATGGCGTGTCAACTTGATTCATCTCCATCAAGTTCATATATGGATTATTTGCGAGTCATATCACTTTCGTTCCATGCTGGTTTAAATTCGGTCTATTTACACTATTACAATAAAAGGAAAGAAGTCAGAGACACACGGAGCCAAGGTAGTGGACACAAATATAAGGGGGAAAAGAACTAAATTTTATTCATTCTCTGCAAAGGGCGTGTCAAGATAATGGCTGATCTCTACTTGTGAATTCCATTGCAACCTATTCAGCGCTTCGAAAGACGAACTAAACGTTTTGCCTTTTAGCTTCTTCCACCACGTGCTTGTTTCATTATTGAGACAGTTCTTTTTGCTTCACTTCTACTGCCAAATTTTTTATAATATTTATCGAAAAGTGTAAAAAAACTCATACCAAAATCGTGTTGTGCCGCCCATTGTGTTCGAACACTAGGCCCAACACGGCCCTAACAATCGTGCTGTGCCAATCCGATTCATACGCATGCATATCATACCATACCTCCATGCCACGATCCGATACAAAAAGCCCAGTCCAATACCCACGTCTGTAGAAGAGCGACATGTGGATCTAGTCGGCCGGACTCGCTCTTACATGGCCGTCGTCTTTTTCCTGTCATGCACTTACTTCGTCGTCATCTTTTTCTTTCCATGTATCAGACGTGCGTCGTGGTTAATAATCTCGTTTCACGGTGGTTTTCGTCGCCGGTACGGTTTCATGTAGAAACTGCGAAAACCGCAAAAAACCGAACGAATTTCAAATTCAAAAAATTCAAACGCTGGTCAAACCGATCGGAGAAAAATGCGGTTTTTGACAAAAAACCGCTCGGTTTTTGCGAAAACCACCAAAGGCCGAAAATTTGGGAAAAATGAGGAAAAAATGGGGAAAATGCAAAAAAATATTGTAAAAAATGTAAAAAAAACAGGGAAGGCTTAAATTGAGTAAAATAAATATATGAATAAGGTATGTGAAACACATGAAAAATTCCAAAATGATCTCTCCTAAATTTGGGAAAAATTCGACATGACCTTTGCTATATTTTAGACAATTGGAAGTTGTAAATTAGGCATTTAGCAATAATATATCAATTAATAATCTTTCATTGCAATACTACAATCACACAAGTGCAAAAATAGGCATTTAAATAACCACATAGTAAAAGCATTCGCAATTTCAGTACCATTCATTTGTCACCACCATTTACATTATAATACATTTCAATTGAAATTGTGGAATAGGCATTAGCATAGCTTTGTCATTCTTCCATTATCGCATAAATACCATGTTCGACCTACATGAACGGAATATCAGTAAAAATTTCGACTTGCAATGTACACTTGGTATAATATCAAGTTGCACTGAAATGAAACATACAAATGAAATGAATCATGCAAATGAAATATTACCTTCAGGGCTACGGGTAGTATTGTTGCGTGTACACTTGGTTGGCCATATTGTATTCCTCGATAGACATCAAGGCCAATCCTCGTGTAGCTAGCAACTCCACCTTATAATCGTGCCAGCTTTGCCCCGTCCATGTGCTTCTTGTTTGCCATTGTTGATACAACATGGTATAAAACTCAGGATCCTGCCACTTGTAGACCCATTGCGTGGGAGTTTGTACATGAGCATCGGGGATGACGTAGTCATAGCTGCTATATGAGCTATGCCTCCGTGGCATCTTAGGGACGCCTTAGGAGCTAGAGCTAAAGCTGTTCTGTGGTGCGCGTGTGCCGTTTACCTTCCCCTTCCCCTTAATAGTTGTCCTCTATGATTGAGGAGTGTCATGATCTCTATCCTGTGTTGCATGAGTGTACTGCGACTCTTCTGTAAATTCGATGAGCTGAGGATCTTCTGATTGGTGCGTGGCAGGTTTAGAGGTATTTTCGCTGCTATCGCCATCGGTGTCCGTCTTCGAGCTACTATCATTGGACTCTTGGTATGTTGGGCTCTTAGGATCCGCACTCTCAGTAGAGTCATCACTCCCTACATCTGTTGTGTGTTTACCCTTTCCTTTGGAGGATGCTCTTCTTTTTGTTGCATCTCTTCTTGGAACTGATTGGTGCTTCCTTTTCCCTGTATGGGTGTCCCCGACTGTCTTGTTTGCCCATTCGAAGATAGTTTTAGCCCCGGTGTCCTTTCTTAACTCAGTAGGGTGAACCGGATCTATGATAAGCTGGGATGGAAGAGGGGTGTCACTCTCTGTATCTTCCTCGTCAAGTAATGGGTCACCGTTGGATCTTCCTTTATCCATCCACAGTCGGATCTGGTTTATATCATCACATAGTGTTAGCTCCATAAGCCGCTGGAATGGATCGTCTTCATTTGAATGCCTTTGATTTTCTGCAGCTTGAATTCGAAGCTGAAGGTTGTAGTTGACGTACACCAGCTTATGTAGCTTCTTGTATGACAGGCGGTTGCGGATTTTTGTGTGGATGAATACAAATGTACTCCAATTGCGCTCACAACCACTAGAAGATGCACACTGTGACACAAGACGTACGGCAAACCGCTGTAGCGTGGGTGTGTCCGATCCGACCACATCCCACCAATGTGCTGCAAATTAACGAATAAAATAGTTAGTACTGACGAGAGTACCGTTACATTCGAGATGGTGCAAGAAAAATACCAGGTGATGTTTTGCCATCTTGTTCCATCCTCGCAGCTAGAGTTGATGAGAACGATCTAACCTTCCTCCTGAAAATGTCGGCGTCATGAAGAGCTTGCGCGGCGCTATCAGTGTCCTCAGCAAGCGCTTCAAAGGCATCTCGGAGATTTGGCAAGAAGGAGTTGGTCGTGCCGTAAGCGTAGGTAGTCCGCGGGTTTAAGGCGGCAGCTGTACGATGTGAAACGAAGCATGTCAGTACAATATACAACATAGGTACAACTGCAATATACTATGTTGCAGTGAAGAATATATTACCGGCATTCATATAAATGTTGCGCGTTAAGTCATCCGTTCGTTTGTCCACCACGTCCATGTACATATCTTTCGTTGCTGGAGACTCATAGAACAAACTGTCGTACTCCTGTCGCACTATGGTGTACCGTAGGATTATCTCGCTCAAAGTGGGCACCCTGTCCTGATCGGCGAATCGCAAGAAGGAGTACAACGGTTCCACCGACTTCACAACTGATCGAAGATTTTCCCACCAGTCCAAGCTTGAGAGGCAGCCAGCCATACACGTACCTCCCCTCAGTGTTATCAACAAAGCGAGAGTTTACAAATTCTTCGGCAGTCATCCATTGCATGAACTTGTCTTTGCGCCGAAGGAAACTGTCCAAAAACATATAGTTAGTGCCGAAACAAGTTGCATTCCACTTGACCAACTCACCTCCAATATATTTCTTCATCATAGCATGTATCTTCGAATGGTTTTATATACATCGAGAGATTTTTCTTGCACTCTCAATCACTGAGGTGTGATATGGGAACTCTCCAATCTCCTTCAGCATCAAATTAATGGTGTGGGCAATGCAAGGCTGCCACACTATGTTGCGATCGTGCCGTGCGATGAGCTTGCACGCTTTCTTGTAGTTCGCATCGTTATCTGTGACAATCTGCGCCACATTTGATGGACCCACCTTGTTGACTACTGAAGATATTTCCTGCGTGACCAAACAAAATAAGGTACGACAATTACATTATATGTACGTTAATTCAACTTCAGAGGAGTAAAAACAAAACCAATAACCTTGGTCAAGTACGAAGCATCCTGAGAGACGCCGGTGGTATCGACAGATTTGTTGAAGAACATGGTACCATTACAATAAATCATGAAGTTTAGTATACTCATGCGTATCGGCCCTGTCCAAGAATCACACATGATTGTTACTCCGTAAGTAGACCAGTGCTACATGAACTTTGAAAAGCTCTCCTTAATTTCTGCTTCATTAGCGTCTAAATATTTCCCATCTATATCTCGGCCACTCGAGGACGGGATACCCACGCCTACAAATGAAACATAAATGTTAGCTATGAATCGGAGTACAACTGAGCGACTATTTTAAATCTCACTTACCGTATTTTTGTGTTTGCCAAATGGCGCTGACAAAGTATGGACTATCTGCTTTCCGCCTGCGATACCAGCAGCATTTGGCCCACGCAGAATGGACATGCTGCTTCCCAGCCTTCCCCTTCTGTGTCCACGGATTGGTGTCAATCCTTGGTTGTACCGGGGCATGGGCCACACCAATATTGTAATCCCCCATTGTCGGTGGTCTTTCTCGCTACAACGAACTCCGAAACATCCTCGACAACAGACTGGGGCTATCTCCTCCAGCTCTCTTGGAGGAGCCACTGCCACTGCCACCACCATGCTCATACCTCCCACCTGCCCGGCTTCTAAATTCTGCCTCTGTCCTGGAGGCAGCCATGGCATGCTGGAGTTGGGCCTCCTCATCAACATCACCCGTGTACTCTGAGTATACACTTCATCTCGGTGGAGAATCTCCGGCTGTTGCTGCTTCTTTCCTCATCATTTCATCTCTCCTACCCCTCCTCTTCTCCTTTGTTCTGTCTAGCTCACGCTGAAAGTACTCACGAACGTCCGCAGGAATTTTAGTGCAATGGACGACACTCGTACCATGCCCTGCCAAGTGCTACTTGAATCAGGTCGCACCACCTCCTTTCTTCTCTTTGAGACAGTACTTGCATCGAAATCCAGCACCCATCTTATTGCCATGCTCCCACACCACGTCGGTACACAATAAGCATTTCATCATGAACACACAGTGCATTTCATCACAATGTGAAAAAAATGGTACTGGAAATTTTCAATGAAAGAAAAATATCATTCATCCAACATAATGATCAAATTGTCCTAGTTAAACAAATAATAATGCAATAACATATCATATCATATCATATCATATCATATCATATCATATCATATCATATCATATCATATCATATCATATCATATCATATCATATCATATCATATCATATCATATCATATCATATCATCTCATGCCCTTTAATCTACATTCAACAGTTTGGACGACACCGGTGGCGACCTGTCTTATCAAGTACACAAACAGATATCTACAGCACTGGGCACTGGCCTCTCTGGCAAATGAACAAACAAATAAGAACTGATTTTATCGACATGTGATTTCTGTTTTCTACACAGTTGACAATTTGCATAGTATTGTGTTCAACTCATCCACATATCAAAAACATAAGTACTGCACCTACTCAGAGTATGCACCACCATACAAAAAAGAAACATGCATAGCATTTAATCAATCAATCTACATTACAAATAGTCAGAGACTCAGAGCTACTTCAATTGAACAAAAGACAGCATTACAAATTTCATTTGGCCAGGCATTTAATCAATCAATCATTTGGCCAAGCATTCAATCAATCAATCAATCATGTGGCTAAGCATTTAATCAATCATGTGGCTACATGCTACCGGACGGTTTAATAAAAAAAAACCGATCGAAAAACCGAAGAAACCTAGCGAAAACGTACCAAATTTTGCGAAATTCATCGATCTGGGAGATTTTCGCGCGATCCGCGGTAAACTGCTCAAACCGCGCAGTAAACCGCAAAAACCACGCGGTTTTCCTCTCTTCGCCGGCGGTTTCGCTGCACGCGGTGGCCAAAAGGTGGCGGCGTCGCTTTGGTCGGGAAGGTCTGTGACTGAGAAAAGCTGGAGGCCAATAATTGAGCTTCAGTTCGGGAGTGTGGAAGAGCAGCAAATAAGTCACTTCGGGTGGGCCAAACAAAGCCAACTGGGCCATGCTCGGGCTGGCCAGCCCACAGGTTGAGCTTTCTTCTTTTTTTTTTGGTTTTTCCTATTTTCTATTATTTGAAACGTCTCAAAAAGGTCTCTAAAATTCGTTTTTCTACAAAATTTAGCATCAAAGGCCCTAAAGAAATTAATACTAATTTTAGAAATTTTTAGGATAAATGTTTTGAAATTTTTAAATTTGAATTTCAAATCGACCGGTTTACCACGCGGTACACGTTCTCGAGCCGGCTCTGTAGACACAAAAACCGCGGTAAACTGGCGGTTTTGCTAACCCTGACGTGCATGCACAACTCTCCCAGAACGCACACCAATAATTTGTGTTTTAGACAATGCAGTGGACCGAGGATGAGAGCAACCCACACTATTACAGAAAAGTTTATCATAGATAGTTCAGAACTATCATCACAGATGATTTTTTGAACTGTCTGTAAGCATGTGTCAGTAATATTATGGCATATCATAGACGGGTTTTAATTAGAACCGTCTATGATAAGTTTTCCTACTGATGGACATTTTTTTATTTATTAGTTAGCCTTAGGAAATATGCTAGCCATGCCCTCAGAAAAAAACAGATTACAGATCCTTACAAGCATTACATCCATTTCAGTAATTAACGTAGCTTACATCACAACGCAAGTAGATTACATACAGATTACTGCACGGCACATCCATTTCAGAAATGAACTCATATATATTAACCAATGAAACTCAATTTTATTAACCAATTAATTGAATGCACAACTACAATTTACAAATCCACAAACAAGTTTCACAAATTAACCCAAATGGTAATTCAGAAAAAACACAACTCCTGAAATTAGGTAGAGTGGAACTCGCCTTTTGGATTTATGACATGACTGAGCAAGAAAGAACAAAGCTGTCCTCGAATTTGGATCAGATCGGTCTCTTCCAATGCAGTTATAGCTTCATTGGTCTTTTTTGTATTGACGAGTAGTTGCATGTTGTGGCAAACGTAAAATCCATATCGGTTATTTCCCGTTCCCTGCTGGTGGCACTGCAAATATAGAATTGGTTAGTTCCAGAGTCATTATTACGGAGTTTGATATAGGATTATTGTGTATAGTGGATACCAAAAACTTAAAATCATACTTCAGCTTCGCCCCATCCTTACTAGAACGCCCTCCATAAGCTTCATACACTTTGAACGACCTACGTGATTACAAAAGGTTAGCCTCAGCCATTCCAGGAGCAACGTACACCTTGAACAACCTACATAACTATGTTATCTATGGAGGAAACATGATTACCTAGTGAGTAATTTCGCGATAGGATTCAAGTCGTGGTTGTCGCTCTGTATGGAATCAAGGTAAATAACCCGGTTCGTGGCTGGATGAATTATAATTAGAACCCAGTGAAACCAAGATAGGTATGTCGCCATGGTGAATTAATAAAAATAAGTTGCGTGCACAATAAAAATCAAAGTATAGCAAGTAGTGCAACACTTATCCCGGGTTGTGTGGTAGAAGTATGAAAACTTTATGTTTTTAAGCCACCAATGCTTGTTCCATGTATTCCTAGATGATGTTTATATTGTCATCTATTATTTGCTTCGAGACTATGTGTGGGTCAAGGAAACCCACCGATTGTTTCTTCGGTTTCTCTTCATAGATCATGTATCTTATATACAAAAGCAAGGAGTTATATATATATATATATATATATATATATGATATTTATCGGTATTACACAAATGTAAACTGTGATTGCACACACTTATAATGTCCAGCATCTCAAGAGCATGACATCGAGGGCATCGAGGTTGAAGAGATCGAGTAGGTCTTGGAAGTCAACCCCGAAGAAGCCCCCCGATAACTGGTTGAACATATGCTCAGGCTTGAAACTAACCGTGATATTTGTTATACGTTCTCGCACTGGCTTGTTAGCTTGTTCCATGTACCAAGCATGCAATCTAATGCAAGCCATTGAAAGGTTTTTAGGCGATCTCCCATTATTAAAGGTTTTCCTAGCTTGTATAACCGGGCCAATGGGGCAATCGGATAGTCCAGAGCCTTCATGATCTGCATTGATTTGCCCTTGCCTTGCTTTCTACTATAGGGAGTCTTCACTTTTGTGATATGCTTTGATTTGCCCTTGCCTTGCTTTCTACTATAGGGAGTCTTCACAGGAGACGAGTGGGCAGCAACCCACTGAAAGTCCTGTGATGCAGGGGGCACAGTAGCCGATTTGGTAGCCTGCTGAGGTGCAGCAGGCGACTTAGGTAGTTGGGGTACTTCCGGTGATGGAGGATGGGTGTCTAGGGAGATGTCGCTGCTGGGCCACTAGATGAATGTGCCAATGGCATCCTCCGGTGTCACGATCTCGTCGTTTGGGGCATCTATAGCGTGACAATCTTGGAAATATCTTTTACACCATCTACATCGACCTTCGTGAAACCCAGTGCTACCAGGGTACCATGCACCAGCGCCCCTTCAGTGAATGAATACGCGAGCCCCAAAGCAGCTTGAAGAGGAAGGGAGACATGGGCAAGTCTCAATTGGAGGTTGCACCACGTGACCTACATAACGGTACACAATTAGCTAATGCATCCAACAGCTATATCTATGGAGCATTCAAGAGATATATATTAGTACCTTGATGTCACAGACAGGAAATTTACCGTCATGTTCATCTGTGTGAGCGGCGGAGGCACAGGTGCTCTTACGGGTAGTGGGGCTGAATTGCGCACATACGTCTGGGGCTTGCACAGGCTGTCTGTCCTGATTATTAAGCCTTTCGTCGAGGCTTCTTATCTTATTATTGATTTCTTCTCTCATGCTTTTCTCAATCTTTTGTACAAGCCGTTTCTCGTGCTCGACTTTGGTTCTCTTTCTACTCAAGTATTTATCGGAGTCATCTAAAAATCCCGTTTTTTCAGAGAATGAAAACCCCTTTGCCTCGCGTTCAACCAGGGTGTTCCTTGTTTTTCAAGGCCATTGAGAGTACATCTTTCTCTTCATCTAGCAAAAAAGAGCCTTTGGAAGAATGTGTACTCAACACTACCTGCAATATCCCAACAAGTTATTTCACTTATTAAATTATGGACTAATTACGTACAAAATTGGTAGTTCGATATCTTACCAGGCGTTGGCAGACTTCCTCGTCCGCGGGGTTTGTAAAGCAGATGATGCCGGAAGACATGGCACATGATCTCGCTCTTAGCCAGTCTCTGGTCGCTGGTCAACGATCAGTGCAAATGGCGCGAAGGCCTTCTCGTCCTCCCTCTCCCATTGCATCCTCTTTCCCGCGTACCATCGGTGCCGAGTTTGTGGGGGTGGGTGTTACTTGCCTACATAGCCTTGTGTGCTTCACTTTGATGCACGAATTCGTCTGTTGTCTTCATCTCAACAAAACTTTTCCATATGTCATCATCATACTTAGAGAAGGGAGTCATGTCCTTGTTGACATATTCCTTAACAAGTGTGCTCTTGAAGTTCTTCCATGCCTTTCCCGCCACTAGCAGTGCATACCACCACACTAAGAGCAAGGAGTCTTCTGGGATTTCGAACGATGCAAGAATTTCTGTCACCAAGGCATTGCAGTTCTCTTCAATCAGCGACTTCCAGGATGGACAAGTAATGGGGATCTGTTCCGGTGTGACTATCCCGCAAAATGTCCGGAATGATGTCTCTACCTTTCTTGGTTCGGTAGGGGCCCCATCTTTTGGATCAACCGCCGTGATGATATATCAGTCTGTGGGCCTTTTATTTGCTCCTCTTGGACCTCGAGTCGGTTTTCGTTTTGTTGGCTCATCACATCCTTGAGACGACAAATGAGGGGGCATCATCTTCTTTTTAACTAGACCTGTTGTACCATATTGTGTATTGAAAATTATTATCTACATCAATGCATATATTATATAATCTATTTAGACCTCAAAAGATAAACCGATAGGCTAAACAAGTCACATATCGATGTCAAGAAATACATGCTCAAATAATGAGAAAGCTCTCTAGCAGGGTTCAGCTTGGAAGAAGCAAGAAACTCATGCAAAGAAATAGAACTTAATTGTGGGGGAAAATGAGCATACCACGCAGCTCATAAATGCCTTAATTCTGTCACCTAATCATCAAATATATCGAAATCGTCAGAGATACTTACAGCAAGGTCAAAAAGTTTAATTGAAGGCATATTTGAGATTATTCTAAGTTGATTTTAAGTTTACACAAGTGACATAAACTCCCCTTCAACCCAGCTAGTAGGTGGCCAATTATTGAACACCATCAATATACAACAGTCAATGGGAGATCACGAAGAAATGAATACAATCGAGGTAGAAAGAATGCAAGACGACCATATATACCAACAGCAAAGGGCGGAGTCGGTGAGGAGAGGCCGAGGGGGAGACTTCAGTTCTGAAAGGGCTGAGACTTCAGTTCTTGAAAGGAACCTAACTTAGAACGCAACTCAAACTACTAACTAAAAGCCTAGCTTAGTCATAAGCAGGGGAGTGTGCTCAGAATCGTTTCCTTTTCGTGTTTATGGTATTTAAGTGGACGGGATCGTAAGTAGCAGCCAGGAAGAGCAAGCAAAGATTCTCTGGAGTTTTGACCCTGCCCAACAATCAAACGATCGAAACGTTGTTTAATTCATATAGTCGTTGATTAGCAGACGGATAAACTGACAGGCATATAATTAATTTTCCTATCTTTTGATCACTATGTGCCTAAACAAATATTGAAAACGCCTATATGCTTTCAAAACAGAGGAATATACAGCCAGGAAGGAAACAGTACAATTATTTGAAAGAAAGATATTCAGAAAAGCCATAAGGGAAACAAAACTTTATTGATGATATTGTTCTTCACTCACGTAGATTTAAAAACCATGACAAAACCTCTGTCATTCAATGAATTAACTCCTTGTAACTGCTCTCTTTAGAGTCTTCAAACTTACGCTTTTGATTTTAATATATTTTCTACAATAAGAGCCTCTCCTACTATTTTTCCATTAAAAAAAGAAAGCCATAAGAGCATATTCATTGAAAATTCAAATGTATTGCAATACCTAACTTAAAAGTTTCTAAAAATTCCCAATAAAATTACCGAATGTAGGGGAGACCGTGAGCGTGTGTATATATATATATATATATATAGGAAGCCTTTTCCGTACTCCCAGGAGTACATACTCCCACATCTAATATACCACTCAAATGAATGCTTTATACACCTTTATCACTTTCAGTATACTCCAATAATAATTCTAATATACTCCAATGCAACATGGTTGAAAAAAATTCATCAGAGCACTTTATTTTTTTGCTATATACCCTTTTCTATATGTAAAACGAATATATAAACAAATTATGCTATAAATGGTGGACTTTAATGAAATTTTTCATGGAACTCACTTTGGAGTATCTTATAATCAGTATTAGAGTATACTCAAAAGGATAAAGAGGTATAACAACATCATTTAAACGGTATACTAGAGGTGGGAGTACGTACACCCAGAAGTATGGAATCATTTTCCTATATATATATATATATATATATATATATCTTTTATCTCCTTCTCTTTGTTCTATATTTTTAAAAAAAAATTCTGGTCAATCCTACTTTTGAAGTAGTGTAGATAGCCATGCATGCACACGTCAAATAGACTCGAAGATAACAACTTTCCAACATTTTGTCCCTAGAATACACACACTTTTTTCCTCGTTTTTCTTGCATAACATATATATAGCCCCACTCATGAACTTTACTGATTCGGATGGAGCATGATCAGTGCATGCGCTCATGAAAAATGCTCAACACTCACGAGGGGCGGTGCCGGTGAGGGCGAGGCACCGCGCATGCCGGGAGCGTCGCCGAGGTCGGGGGAGGCACCATGGCGGGAGACGGCGCGTCGGGACTAGGTTAGTATTTTGAGCGCAAGTAAGTGGTAACCGATCGACGCGTGTGTAGCTAGCTTTCTTAGGTTATTCTTCCTGAATCGTGATGCCGTTTTCGATAGGAGGCAACTCGTTAAATTGATTATATTCTTTCTTATCTACTACATTCTCAACTTGGACAATTTTCTCTTTTCCTTGAA
This sequence comes from Otatea glauca, assembly GCA_036346275.1. Classification (NCBI taxonomy): domain Eukaryota; kingdom Viridiplantae; phylum Streptophyta; class Magnoliopsida; order Poales; family Poaceae; genus Otatea; species Otatea glauca. The sequence continues at coordinate 19,765,016 of CM070720.1, forward strand.
GAACTACCTGTCGTTTCTTGTTGGACGGATTGGTTATATAGAATACTTGAAAAACTTGGTTAGTGAGTACGAATGGTTCATCTTGGTATCCGACACGTGCGAGGTCAATAGTAGTGACACCATACTTGTCAACCTCACCTGCTAGCGGTGGACCCAACGACACTGAAATAAGGGGATATTAAATAGTACATAGTCGAGCTCCTAAATCTCCTCTATCAACCTATTGACCAAGTCAAACCGTGCATTGATAACATACTTTGTTTTGCCCTTAATGTTCGGTAAGAGACCAATCAAGCTATCACAGATATTCTTCTCTATGTGCATAATGTCGATGCAGTGGCGAACTTTTAGATACTCCCAGTAAGGTAGGTCCCAAAATATTGATCTCTTTTTCCACATGCTCTTCTCACGGGTCCTTGATTTACGTCCATTTCTATGCGCAACATCCAAATCCTTAACAATGTCGTGAACATATTTCCCACTTAAAGGCTTTGGAGCTGAACCGTCTTCGTTCCTTATGTCGAATTGTTTCTTCATCTTTTGATATGGGTGATTCCTCCAAAGGAACCTACGATGAAGCATGTACATGGTTTTGCGCATGTGATTCAGCCACACACTCTCGGTATTATCTAAGCACTGAGTGCAAGCTTTGGTTCCTTTTGTACTCTGGCCCGACAGGTTTATGGTGCAGAACAACAAACAGTACAAAGTAAAGTTCTCTCGTTTGTACACATCCCATACTTGTATCCCGAGAACCCACAATGTTTTCAGATCTTCCATCAATGGTGCTAGGTACACATCAATATTGTTCCCAGGTTGTTTCGGTCCTTGGATAAATATAGACAACAAAATCTAATTTTGCTTCATAGACAACCAAGGAGGAAGGTTGTAGATACAGAGATTCACGGGCCAAATGCTATGATGGCTACTCATGTTACCGAAAGGATTCATTCCATCTGTACTCAATCCAAACCTTATATTCCTCGGATCCGCACCGAATTCATGAAACCTCCTATCGATGTTTCTCCACTGGATGGAATGTACAGGGTACCTTAGCATTCCATCGTTCTTACACTCCTTCGAGTGCCAACACAGTAGTTTTACTACCTTTGGGTTCGCAAAGAAACGCTTCAAACAGGGAATTACAAACAGATACCATGCCACCTTAGCAAGAGGTCCTTTCTTCACCTCGATGCCATCGCCATCATCATCTGAATGACTCGTAGCTTGAACCGGGATGCGTTGCACACTGGACATACATGCAAGTTTGCGTACTCTTTGCGGTAGAGGATACAGTCGTTCGGATATGCATGTATTCTTTCTACTTTCATTCCCAAGGGACAAAGAACCTTCTTGGTATTATTGGTGGTTGTCGGCAACTCGTTTCCCTCTAGAAGCATGTCCTCCAATAGACGTAACAACACTCTGAAACTCTTGTCGAACCAATTGCCGCTTGCCTTCAATTTCAGCAGTTCAAGCATAGATGACAACCTTGTATATTTTGACTTGCTGCCCAGGAACAAAGGTTTCTCCGAGTCCTCTATCAAGCCCCGAAATTTACCATATTCTCTATCATCACGGTTCCCTTCTGTGTCGCGTAGCATCTGATTGTCCGGCATCCGGCAGAACAATCAATATGATCACCCGGCATCCGGCAGCACAATTGATATGATCATCCGGCATATCGTTGACTTCGTCAACGATGATAATACTACCTGCTTCCTGCATATTCTGCTCTTCACCATGACAGATCCAACATGTATACCCCTTTTGAAACCCCTCAGAATCAAGTATGCTTCGATTTGCACAGAGTTTCGAAACATCCTTAGAATCTCGCAGTCAATGCACAGACAAGATATAAATTGCACTTCCTTAGTAAACATATCCTCCTCTGCAGCTCTTTTAAAAGCTGAGATGCCATTAATGTACTTGGCACCCGTACGGTTCTCAGCGTACATCCAGCTTCGATCCATCTATGCTACGCATATAACATTTAGTGTTAAATATTAAAGTATACTTAGTGTGCGCACGCACACATTCTTAAATTATGCACTGCTAGCTACTTTTTGAATATAATGCAATTACTACCTTAGATCACAAAGAACAAATGGATCTACAAGCTAGATCTAAACACAATCTTCAAATTCTCTTTTCACCAAACTAGCTATCTAAATCTTAAATATAATAATGCAATTAGAACCAATTACTAACCTTAGATCAGAAGAACACATGGATTTAAAAGCTAGATCTAAACAATCTTCAAATTCTCTCCTTACCAAGCTAGATCTTGAATATAATGCAATTAGAACCCATTACTAACCTTAGATTACCAAGAACACATGAATCTACAAGATAGATCTAAACAATCTTCAAATTCTCTCCTTACCAAGCTATATCTTGAATATAATGCAATTAGAACCCATTACTAACCTTAGATCATAAAAATCAAATAGATCTACAATCACCCTTCAAAATCAATTGTCTTCTTTCACCATATCATCTCACAGCCGCAGCCACCTCAAAGACAAATCTCGAAACACTAAAAAACACTAAGTAGCTCAGGGCTCTGTATTATATATTGCTAGGAGATATCACAGACGGTTCTATTCATAAACCGTCGGTGATATACATAGAATCCCAGACGGTTTTAGTATGAAACCGTCAGTGGTAACTCCTGTAGCTATCACAGACGGTTTTAGGGGATAATACTTGATATTACAGACGGTTTTAGTTTAAAACCGTCTATAATAGTTATAGGAGCTATCACAGACCGTTTTAACCTAAACCGTCTGTGATATTGCTGTATATCGCTGACGGTTTATGAAGAGTACCATCTGTGATGATGTTACTAACGGTTTCACTATAGAACCATCAGTAATGTTACTCATCATAGACGATTTTTCAAACCCGTCTATGATGAGGTGTCTAATATAATTCGCTCTATAGTAGTGCCAGCTAGCTCCATCTACTTCTCTGTTCTGTTCATCACTCTTAGCTTGGGGTTTAATTTACTTGTTTCTTCTTCCTCCTAACACATCCCTGATCCTACTTTCTACGTGCTCTCGAGAGCTACTGACAGATTGCTTGATCTACACCATCAACTGCACACTATATCGAGTGTAGCCATCGTTGAGGCATATATGTAATCAAACTCTTCTCACCATAGCTGCTTGATTATTGCACATACACTTTGACGACAACTGCGATAATATACCGCCGTTCCTAGAACATGCATTGCGTCACCGTATGTTTTTGATAGAGCAGTGCTATATACGCACGAATTCAGCAAGTGCCGTAAATAGTAGAATAATTCAGCCAGACCTGCCCAATGGATGAAGGTAAAATTGGATACATGACACCTAATTTTTGTGGCGTTAGCTTGAGGACATCCAAAATTTGTGGCTTTGTTACAACACGGTTTAATTTTTGTATCCTACAACAATGAACTACAAAACTGCTTCCCCACCCCAAAAAAAAAACCCACAAAACTGCATGCACGGTGTTTCAGCGAATGCAAAAATTTCTAGTGTCTTATAACAAGACAAATTTTACAACGTAACGTAGTATATAATATATGGTAGAAATCGGATCTAACTATTGATTTGATAAAAGTATTTCTATTACTTTACTACTGGAGAAAATATAAAGAAATACTAGCAATATTATCTATTGGATCGAAAAGAATGAACAGTCCATATTAAATTTAATGTATCATGTAAGATCTCCAGAACAAATACCACAAAGCTTAAATGTCCTATAGCCAATTTTGCCATAGATCTATATCTCCGTTCCTGAGAGCTAGCTCCTCCTCGCTGGTCCAGCTAGCTAGCTACATCCATCCAGTGGCCGTGGCCTTGTCGAACTAGCTCTCCATTAATAATCTAGTCCGGAGGTTGATGGAGCTATGATGCACTGTTTCGGCTAGCTACTAACTCAGGAATTAAAGGTGACAGAGCCAATATCATGTCGAGTCATGCATGCCAATGCGAACGCCATACACAGCTGGTTAGATGGCCCGATCGGCAGCATTATTACGATCGAGGAGTCAAGCTTGCTAATGACGATGGGGGGCCGGCCTGTAGCTCAGTCCGGCCTAAAGCCTGAACCATGATAGCGTGCCTGCCTGCAACCACCACCATATAGACCCGTCAGATCAGATCAGATCCTTCACTCTCACAGATCATCCTCAATCTTCGTCACCAGAATTAAAATCACGAAATCAACATTAACCCATTGAACGAATGGCTTAGGTTCTCTTTGACATGATTCTTGAGAAGTTACACACATGAATGCATGACACTACTACAGAATATGTCTGTACTGCCGGGTCAACATCAGTATCATTGCCGGCTGTTGACCCGGCACTACCTAACTGACAGTGATAGTCCCGACTATCACTGTCGGTTCTTAACTCGGTAGTGATAATAACTATCACTGCCGGTTCATATTACACAACGGGCAATGATAAGCGTTATCATTGCCGGATTTTTCTCTATAACCGGCAGTGATAATACTTATCATTGCCGCTTTATATTGTACAACCGATAGTGATAATGTGTTATCACTGCCGGGTTTTTCTCTATAACTGGCAGTGATAAGTCCTTATCACTGCCGGTTTATATTGTACAACGGGCAGTGATAACGAGGTATCACTACCGGATTTTTGTAATAACCGACAATGATAAGTACAGTGCCATATTTTCCTCCAAAACCTGTTGTATATATTTTTTTGCAGTATATGTATGATGTAACGTTGTACCATATATATTGTATAGTATATGTATTCCGTACGGTATATGTTATGCACAATATTAACGAAGTATTGGTAAAGCATAATTCAAATATATTAAATCATCATAATATTTAATTATTACATTGTTCATTCACAATCGTTCACATTTCACTTAATTGTAGCGTGTGGCTCGTAAAACTCGCCCTTCGGGTTGATAACTTCTCGAATGATGAATCCAGCCATCTGCTCTCGAAGGGCTTCAATTTCGCTGTCAAGTAGGCTGTTTGTGCCGAGCTTCACGCGCTGTCATTGAAGAAAATGATGCATTAATTAGTGTCGTAGTTTTTATAAAGAAAAGTAGGCGCCAACATGTAATGATATACCATGTTGCCGTTGTAGTCGGTACTGTCAGTGACGAACGTGTGCATGCATGTCATTACGTAGTATGCAAATAAATTGTTCCCTTGCGCCTATCTTATGCACGGAAAATCAGTTTTTATTCTAAACTTCTTCGTGAATGGACGATGCCGCGTGCTCTTCTTGCAGTATTTTTTTTACGCCCTGTGTATGGTTTTGAGTAGTCACTAAACTTAATTAGGTGCAATGGAATGGAAGATTACTAGAGTAATAACACAACTACTGAGTTTACCTGTCTAGCAATTCTATTACTTCTTTGTAATCGTTTGTCGGTTTCCTCATTGAGTCCAAGACAGTGATTGTGCTATCGTCTAACGTAATGACGAGAAGGATCCAGTGAAAGTTGCAGAAGCCAATTAGTCATCGCATAGTGTTGCGCATGAAATGTGTGACTAGTAGGCAGGGAAACACGTACTGAAAGGTTTATGGTAAAAGTATGTAGGTCTTGTCTTGTAGCTTTAGAAACGCCTTGAATACGTACTCTTCAACCTCTCTCTCCGTGTTTGGATCTTTAATAAGTTTGCAGTTGACAAGGCCGGGATCGAGGAATCCTACCCTTTCATTTAAGTCCGCTCTGAGTATCATTGTCTCCATTCTACATAAGAAAGAAGTCAAACACTCAATTTAAGGGTACGTGAATGTACAGTATGAATTATACAGGAGACTTACAGAGTCCACATTCTTAATATAGACACGTCCAGAGCGTCTCCTTGGTACAAGTGGTATATTTTGGAGTTTTCTACCTAGAAAACTCCATCCATATTGTGAAAATCTGTATCTGTGTATCTGACGGCGAACGCGTCGCTCTTTGTCTCTTGGACAAATTGCCGATACCATTGATGTAGACGTCGTAACTGTGTAGTCAGTCTGCGCTCCTCGTTTGGATCCACCAATACTTCCCCGTTAACAAACTTCCACCTTAGACGGGGGCTCCTGCCCTTTAGCACCCCCTGGTTTGCAGCAATAGCTCCTTTACCACCATCTCCTTTAGATTTCTTCGTAGAGATGCGCTCGTAGTCTGATCGTTGGCTAGGTTGAGGAGATTCGGTTGCCCGTCCTATCTGTTTAACCGTCGCTATGCCTAGGAAGAAATCCCTTTTGGCAGCTTTGATTACAACTTTATCAGGTGCTAGCGTCTTTTTGAAGTGAGCTGGTACGCTGGCGTCTACTTCCTTTCTAGTTTCTTTTTCGGTCATGTCATATGCTCGTTTCTTAACAGATTGTGCTGGCTTCACAGGTGAGGGACTTTTCCCCCCTGACCGTGAAGAATTTGGAGATCGCAGTGCTCTTTGATTATTTTTTTGTGGCGCTGGAGCAGGAGGCGGACTTTTTTAGGTGATGGAGGAGGACTTTTACTAGCTGGATAGCCCGCCTCGTCATCATTATTATCATCATCGCCATCGTCGTCATCTGAGAAAAACTTTATGTAGCGCTTGCTCCACGCGATGAATTTGCCCAAGCTTTGTCCAAGATTATTTTTGCCCTCCTCGCTGGGGATCTGTACCTCAACTTTACGATAATTGTCAGCCACGTTGTCTACTGATACTCTGGCGTATCCCTGAGGAATTGGGCGGTTATGCAACATCTGCCCCTCGTTGCATGGCCAAGCCACCCCTTCAACCACCTTAATGGTAATGTTCGCTACAGGCAGGTGCAGACCGCAATGTGTCGGCTCTACGATTTTGTCCATTGGGAAACTACAGGCTGAGTTCTCTTCGAGAGGGCCTGCGGATGCTTGGCTGCTTTTACGAACACCGGGGGGACTTTGGAGCTCATGTGACTAACGTTCGCTGAGGACGCTCGCTAGCATTTCTTGCATCTTTTGTATCTGTTTTTCAAATTGCATTTCCTTTACCTGCATCCTTTGTTCTATTTCTCGTACACATGCATCCAATTGTTCTTGTCTAGATTTCTTCGAACGCTTATAAATTTCGGCGTCCTTTGGGAACGCTGCTTTCCAGGGCACCAAGCCTAACCCTCTAGTTCGACCAGGGTGCTCTTTGTTACCCAGGGCGCGTGTTAGCTCATCGTTCTCTCTTCTTGGTTGGAAGCGATACTCGGTAGCTTGGGCATGGGCATCCGCGATCTTCTTTGAAATTTCCTCTTCTTTCTCGCTCGCTTAAGCTGCCATCATCCGACAGAGTAGCTCCCCTCGCAAGCATCCAGTACTTTGATCTTGGGGCCATCTCGGACGTCACAGGAACAACTCCACTACGACTTAGCTCTTCTTCCCGTGCATCCCACTTGGACACTTTCTTCACGTAGCCAATGGTGCCTAGCGTATGGGGGTAAATGTTCTTGTCCGAGTTTGCTTTGTTCTGTTGTCTGATAGCTTGGGCTTCATCAGACTTATAATGCACGAATTCATCCCAAAATTGCCTCAACCTCGGCTACGTATCAAAGTTCGGCGTTTTATCCTTCTTCACATACTCCTTATTCAGCTTTGTCTTTCAATTCTTCCATGAGGTTCCCATGATGGTTAGTGCACGTTTCTTGGCAAGCTTCAACTGATTTTCGGGAAACTGAAACTTGGCTATCAAATCTGTCCACAATGTTTCCTTGATTTCATCGGGAACATACGACGGGCAAATGCCACGATGTGTCCATGATTTGTAGGTGATGGGCACATTATCTCTAGCTAGGACTCCGCATGCTGTTCGATATGGCCCAAGCAGTGATGCTGGTATAGCTGGTTCCCTGACTACATTAAGCTCTACGATCACATTCGTTCACCTGTCCGCAACTTGTTGCGACCTCGGCCACGATGCTGCCTCTGTTCATGTGATGTCTGACCCTTCATTTTGACCATTTCATTAGTCGTCTAACCGGTGTACGTGAAGATTTTCATCGGGAAGCACATCCAACCAAATAATTACCTCGTGTACGTTTGTTGCCTCGGTTTGCTCCAGGTTGAGGAACCTTGTCGGGCTTTGTTCCGGGCTTTGGTTCAAACGCTCAGCGCCATCCGGCACTTGTCCCTGGTTAGAGGCCATGTGCAGCTAATTTATCTGAAATTTTAAATTAACAAAGGCATGAGATGAATGTTGCCACAACTTGAATCACCATTTTGTCATGCCTTGGAGTTGCTAATTTCAACGTGTCGGAGCTAAGGTTGATCCCGATGACTTGATTAACACTACATGTGGGAGCTAAGATTATACCATTTGAAAAATTAATTAAGGGACGGTGATATTATGCTTCTGCAAGTAATTAAATAAGGAATGATATATGTAGTCTGTATGTATAACTCATGTCACGCATAATTTCACGTATAACTCATTTCACGCATACATTCCACTAGTATAGAGAACAAAAATGACACATACTGAATATAATAAATAAAATATTAGTCACTCCATACAAAATAAAGCATAACCGGGGGCTCGCCAACCTAGTATTGCCGCACTTCGCGCGGGAAAAATCTACTGTGCCAGTTTTTACTGGGATCTGGCAGGTGATAAGACAATCACTGCCGGCTCGGGCTCACCCGGCACTGATGGGGGGTCGCGGACGAACCTTTTTGTAGTAGTGTGATACTCTCTTCCGTCACAAATAATTGTCATTTTAGACATGGTTGCAAAGAAGTTACACACATGAATGCATGATACTCCATCCCGTCACAAATAATTGTTGTTTTGGACATGGTTGCAGTCAAACTTTCAAAACTTTGACTGCCAATATCTTTTAAATATTTAAATTGCATATATGAAAATCATTTGTGTAGATTTGTCTCGAAATGTACTTTCATAATATTATAATTTTATTGGGTTTATTAATATATTATAATAGAAATTAGTGGTCAAAACTGTGTTTTAGAGACCGTATCGATGTACAAAATGATAATATCTGTGACCGAGGGGAGTAGGTACCTTTGGAATAGCCAGGGAAATGGATTAAGCAGGTGCAAGCAAGGTTCAAAATCCTAACGAAATTTCAAAAAATTCGGCCTAGGACGAAATTACAAATCCCGGCAGAACAAAAAAATTCACATTGCTACAGTGATTTCAGAAATTTTCCAATATTTTAGATATTTTGACAGGATTTAGGACAATACCTCTTAAGAATGTCATCTACCTTGAAATTGTTTTTGAAAAACCGATTTTTTGAGACGTTTTATAAATATAATAAAGGTACTTTCAGATTTTTATAAAAATTTACAAGCTTGATCATACTGTAAAAAATTTATGGTACCATATTTAGCAGTCTAGGATCGCATAGAAAATTTATAAAAGAATTTAACTTCGTTTGTTATCTTTGAAAAATAAAAAATAGAAGGAACATAAATGAGACAGTAACCTTGTCAAAATTTCATAAATTCGCTCGTGTATGATCATGATCCAAAATTTTTAGTAAAGCTTAATCATTGCTTCAGCTCTCTTCTCTAAAAGTTTCAAAATTTATAAAGCTGGTTTGTTTGTTCAATCAAATCGATGAAAACAATACATATACTGAGCCTTTATCAGGACAGTAGCATTGTCAGAATTTTTAAACATCCCTTAGGCTTTATCATCATCTAAAAATTTTATGAGAATATTAGTGATGTGTCAAGACCATTCACAAAAATTTTCAAAATTTTCTAACATGGTTTGAACTATTTTTCATTCAGTTGAGATTTGTCGAGATTTCGGCAATTTCGGTCGAAATCTTGAAAATCCCAGTACATAAAATTCCATATTTTAATTTTTTCCATATGTTATCCAAAATTCTAAAATCTCATTGAACTTTTTGGTTTTGAGATTTAGTCAAAAACTAAATTTGAAACCTCGTGCGAGTGAGGCTGAGAACGCATATGCACTGAGCTGCTCCTAAAACGAAAGCTGGTCCCGTACTCCCGTGCCATCTTGGCCCATACTACTACTGAGTACTGACCTTTGTTTCTCCTATTCCATGTGTTCATTCAAGGCCCGCTGCCCGTACGTGGAATGATTGTGAGATCGCGTGGCCCACTCCCGGATTTGCTCTGTCGGTTTGTTCAATTGTTCTAGAATTTTTTTTTCTTTAATATTTATTTTTATTCTTTTTTTCAAAACTAGGCGTCGGGACGAAAATTTTACAGAAATGGACGCCGGTCGCCCGTGTATAGGGCGATCGCCCCATACACAGGCGATAACTACCTCTGCCGTTACTCCGTTGGACGGCCGTTGGTGTGGGCCCCCCTGTCACCCGAGACAGGGGCGATCGTCCAACAGAGGGGCGACAGGGGTTAGCCGTAATAAATATTTTTTTTTATTTAGTATTTTTTGTTTTTATTTTATGTCTTTTTAATATGAACCCCATAACTTTTGATAGGAGTGTCCAAATGAAATGAAACTTTTTTCTAATTGGAATGAGGAGTTTGATTCTAAAATAAAAATCTATGTGTTGTTTGTGGAAAAATATTTTTATTTGAGTTCGAAAGCTACGCTGTAATTATGGATTGTGAACAAATTACTTTGTGTATTGATCCATAAATCATGAAATAAAATAGAATAAGTTAGTACAACCTTATGCACTTTATTTCTGCAAAAATATCTAAATATGATTGCATTTTGAATCAAAGATGGCTAATTTAAACCCTTTATAGCATTCATGTTTCAAGTAGTTAGAATAATGTCTAAAGGACCTCAAAATTTGACAGAACCAGTTTTGTTGCATTCTTGGGCTTGCATAGGTTACAATTATGTAAAAATATTTAGATGTCACTTTAGGCTGCACTATTTTATTGTTGTCCTAACATGCACCCAGAAACATCAAAATGGCCGTATCTTTCGCAAACGAGGGTCAAACTCGATGAAACCAAATCTAATGAACTTAAAATGCTATAACGTATCTTGATGGACAAAAATAACATCATTTGGGACAGCTGGAGCAGTAGGACATATCCGAGCCCTCCGAAAATAGAATCGGTTCCCTCTCTAAGGCTAGTTGAGGATAGTGAGCATACACTTGAAGGGTAGGTCGCATTCTTTATTACGGCTTAAAACTGAAAGGAGTACCACGAACAAGAAAAACCAAAGTTAACACTGACGCTCATCGAGTGCTTCGAGGCCACTTCCCATTCGCCCATGCCTCCGACGGGGCTTCTCTGGCACGCTGCGCCCTCTCTCGTTTCCTCTCTCTCTCTGTAGGGAAACGCGGTATGCTACACTAGCACAAAAAAAAAAACTACCGCGCAACCAGAAAGCTACTCGCAAGAAGGGGATCATAGATAAGATTACCACTAGACGCGCAGCCGCGAATCCTTCGCGCCGATGTAGTGGTTCGTCCTCGCCGCGATCGTTGCGCCGATGTAGTGGATCGTCCTCGCCGCCGTGGATCGCCCTCCCACGCCGCAGCCGCAGCAGCGCCACCGCAGAGTCCACACGCCCAGAGATGGAACGCTGCGGCGTGTGCAAGCACCTAGTCGCCGGCAGGGGGCGAGAGGAGGAGGCTAGGATTTCAAGTGAATCAAACCTAAACCGTGGAAAGCACACTCTGCGCCCTCCTCCTCCCCTCCTTATATAGCCACGAGATGAAACCCTAAACCAGGGCCCACCAAAGATGCTAAGCCCACGAGGTTCATTAATTACGGATCCAATCCAAATTAATGCGCCCCACCCATTAAGTGTGTGACCTGCAGGTTCACATACGCTTGGACATGGATTCGAAAACTCCTTTTCAATCCAATAGTTGGTAGCGCTTCTTGCAAAGTATGCCAACTCCCAAACATACCGTGATCAAATCGAATGTAACCTATCAAAAGAACTCATGTAATAATCCCTTTGCCAAGTATATGAAGATTGATCTCAAGGCGAGAAGCATGTCATCCTTTGATGATTCAATCCATCTCTCGATCCGTGATATATTAATAAGTTGTGATTGACTCTCAATCACGGCATGGCCATGCACTTTCTTAATCATATCACACGAGTGGCCTTGTCATATATCTCCGTTTCATTGGAGTGGCAAATTCCATCTTGATCGCTCACTTCCTCTCGCACGTTTCATAGTAAACATGAAAGCTACCTTTATAACTATCCGGTTAGGAAGTAGTGTTTGATAGCCCCAAGGAAAACTATTACACATGTAGGGAATATGACAATCTCGTGTCTAAGGATCATACATCTTCTAGGTATGAGATACATCGATGACACATAAGAATGAAACATTCTCGCAGTTGTCCCATAGCGGGTCTATCTAACCCATGTTCTTCAACATGGTCCACAATGTAGAGATGATATCTCCATATCCCATGATCTATGAAGCATGATCATCGATCACTACATGTGCCGATCTATTCATCGTAGTCCTATACGATGATATCCGATCGAGATATTTATCGAATTACATCATTAAGTAAAGAGCTTCATAATCAAGTCACATACTTGTTGATCAATACAATGATATACATTCATTGGACCAATAATCATATTATTATTCATAAACATAGTCATGTTACAATCATCTAAATGATTGCCTCAAGGGCATAACACTAACAATCTCCCACTTGCACTTGAGTCAATCAATTAAGTATCTAATACCAATAGACCTTGTGTGCGCCTCATGCTTAGGGTGTGGCGTGGCTTTGTCAACGGATCGCCACATTGGCTTCCGTATGTACTTTGCATATTCTCGACGCCACCTCTATCCACAATCTCGCGAATAAGGTGAAAGCGACGAGTATGTGTTTAGACTTTGATGTGATCTAGGCTCTTTTGCTTGTGCAATGGCACCACTATTATCACAATAGATGTCCATTGACTAGAGACACTAGCGACCACACCAAGCTCGTGATAAACTTCTTAATCCACACAGCCTCCTTTGCGGCCTCGGCCGTAATGTACTCCGCTTCGTCAGAGAGTCGGCCACCGTGTTTTGCTTGGAACTCTTCCACCATCGCTCCTCCATTAAGTGTAAACACAAACCCGGATTGCGATCGAAAATCATCTTTGTCGGTTTTGAAGCTTGCATCGTGTAACCCTTTGCAACCTGATCTTCCTCACCTCCAAAAACAAGGAACATACCCTTAGTTCTTCTCAAGTACTTCAGATATTTTTACGGCTATCCAATGACCATCACTAGATCCGCTTGGTATCCGCCGTGACACTTAGAGCATATAAGACATCCGGGCGTGTATGGATCATGGCATACATAATAGACCCAATAGTGAAGCATATGGAATCTTGCTCATCTGTCTCGCCATCGATGTCGAAGGACACCGATTCTTGCAGAGATCGATGCCATGTGACATTGGCATGAAACCTCTCTTGGATTCATGCATATTGAACCTTTTCAATATCTTGTCAATGTACATTTCTGACTTAATCCAATTAACCTTTTGATCTATCTCTATAGATTTTTATGCCCAAGATATAGCATGCTTCTCCCAAGTCCTTCATTGAGAAACTCCTTTCAATGAAGTCTTAACATCTTCAAGCATAGGAATGTCATTCCCGATTAATAATATGTCATCCACATACAAAATCGTAAATACAAGTGCGCTCCCACTAGCCTTCTTGTAAACACAAGGCTCTTCTTCATTTTTGATAAAGTCAAAACCTTTGACTACTTCATCAAAACGAATGTTCCAACTCCTAGATGCTTGCTTTAACCCATAAATGGATCTTTGAAGCTTGCATACCCTTTTAGCATATTTAGGATCAACAAAGCCTTCAGTTGTATCATGTATACATCCTCTAAAGATTTCCATTAAGGAAGGCTGTTTTGACATCCATCCGCCATATTTCATAATCAAAATATGCAAAGAATAGCTAAAATGATCCTGACAGACTTGAGCATGGCTACCGTGAGAAAGTTTCATCATAGTCAACTCCTTGAACTTGTTTGAAACCCTTTGCCACCAACCGTGCCTTATAGATCTGAACATTTCCATCTACGCTATCTTTTTCTTGAAAATCCATTTGCACTCAATGGTTTTTACACCATCAGGTGAATCGACCAAGTTCCAAACTTGATTGTCATGCATGGATTGAATTTCGGATCTCATGGCTTCAAACCATTTTTCGGAGTTTGGGTCCATCATTGCTTCTTCATAAGTCGTGGGCTCATCATTGTCCAACAATAATATGTCATTCCCATATCTAATAGGTACATGACGTGGCCTCCCGACCTCACGTGGGTGGAGTCTCTTCCACAAAGTTGTACAACACTTTGTACATCTTGTGAAGGTTCGAGGTAGCTTGAACATATTCATGTGATTCTCGAACTTCATCAAGATACACATCACTCCTACTGATTTCTTTTGAAAGAAACTCTTTCTCCAAAAAGACACCATTTCGAGCAACAAAAACTTTGTTCTCGTTTCTTTTGTAAAAGTAATATCCTTTTGTTTCTTTAGGATACCCCACAAAAAAGCATTTTTTGATTTAGGTGCGAGTTTATCTGATTGTAAACGTTTTACATAAGCCTCACATCCCCATATCTTGAGAAATGACAACATGGGTCTTCTCCACCCATATCTCATATGGCGTCTTCTCAACGGATTTTGATGGGACCCTATTCAAAGTGAACGCAATTGTCTCTAGAGCGAAACCCCAAAAGGATAATGGCAGATCTGCTTATGATCATTGACCGAACCATATCTAATAAAGTCCGTTACGCTGCTCGACACACCATTCCATTGAGGCGTTCTGGCGGAGTAAGTTGCGAACGATTCCACATTGCTTTAAATGATCACCAAACTCTTGGCTCAAGTATTCGCCACCACGATCGGATCGTAAGTGTTTTATTGTTTTGCCAAGTTGATTTTGTACTTCGCTCAAACTCTTTGAACCTTTCAAAAGTTTCAGATTTATGCCTCATTAAATAGATATATCCATATCTCATCAAGTCATCGGTAAAAGTTACAAAGCATCAAACCCACCCCTAGCAATGAGCTCATTGGTCCACATACATCCAGTATGTACTAGGGCCAATAATTCACTTGCTCTCTCACTAAAACTCGTGAAAGGGGCTTTTGTCATCTTGCCAAGTAAACAAGATTCACATGTTTCAAATGATTCAAAATCAAATGAGGTTAGAAGTCCATCACCATGGAGCTTCTTCATGCGCTTCTCATTTATATGACCTAAGCGACAATGCCACAAAAGGTAGGGTTCAAATCATTAGGCGGTGCCTTTTACATTAATATTATAGATGTGTTTTTCTTCGAGTTCAAGGACGTACAACCCATCCACCATGGGGCAACGACCATAATACATATCATTCAAAAATATTGAACAAACAAAGTTCTTTATTCTGAAATCATAACCTTCATGTTCCAAACAAGAAGATGAAATAATGTTTCTACTCAAAGATGGAACAAAATAACAATTATTGAGTTCTAAAACTAACTCAAGGCAAATGCAATGGGTATGTGCCAACGGCAAGACCAAAGAACTCTTGCTTTATTCCCCACGCGAAGATCCACTTCTCCTTTGCCAAGTCTCTACTTTATCACCCGCAACGAATTGCAAATGTGAGCAACCGAACCGTATCATATACCCATGAGCTGAGTGAAGAAGTAGCAAGATTAATTTCTATAACATTAATACCAAGTGGAAACCACATTTCCATTCTTCTTATCCGCTAGGTACTTTTCGCAGCCCGCTTCCAATGCCCCGATTTCTTGCAATAGAAGCATTGGGTATCGTGTTGAGGGCCAACTTTAAGCTTCAAGCTTAGTTTTGAGGCTCGCGATCTCATCTTGAGCCTTGCCCTTGCCCTTGCCCTTGCTCTTTCCCTGCCCCCCACCTTAGCCTTCTCTTTTGAAAGCGCTTGTTTTCAACCATCATCACATGATTGGGTTTTTCTTAATGCTTTCTCCGCAGCCTTGAGCATCCCATGTAGCTCTGTTAGGCTCTTCTCCATGCTATTCATATGAAAATTCATAATGAATGGCTCAAAGCTCGAGGCGTAGACTGAGAATAACATCTGTGGCCAAACCGAGGCTAAGGGAAACTCAAGTTTTTCCAATCTCCCAATGTAACCAATCATCTTGATCACATGAGGACTGACCGGACTGCCTTCAGCCAGCTTACTCTTGCTTGATTCCCAAACATGCCCTTCAAGCCCACAATCATATTGTAAGCATCCTGGTCCTCATATTGCTTTTGGAGCTCAGAGTCCATTGTGACTAGCATGAGACAGCTGACCTCTACAGAAGCATTAACATGTTTTTCATATTCAACCCTCAAATTGCGAGCAAGATTTTCGGCCGGTTCATCAGAATTGGATTCTCTAGAACATAGTCCTTCTTTTCATGCTTGAGAACAATTCTCAAAGTTGCGATACCAATCAACAAAATTAGTTCCATTCAGTTTTTCCTTTCCAAAACCGATCTCAAAGCAAAACCAGTGTAGCAGGAGTAGGAGAAGGTGCCATTGAACTACAACAAAAATATGCAAAGATTCTAAGCACTATGTTTATGTAAAACTTTTATTAAACTTTTAATTAAAGACACTCCTATTTTATGTCCTTTTATAGACACATAGTGAGTATTCAAGATCCATATTCATTAAACACTAGTGAGCTTTGGCATCACTGCTAGAAATTTAATGACATAGGTAAGCAACACCTTTGCTAATTACATCATATGTAACTCTTGTTTGTTGAGTATGAAAACAAGTAATGAATGCCTCCATCAACTTGACTCATGGCCGTGCAACCCGCCCCAAGGGCTCACATGAGGGAGGAGCACTTCCGTATTCGGTGCCAATTAAGAAACCGCCTCATGTGTGTTTTCCTAGACACCAATTGTCTTGTATAGGTTCCTTCATTATCAAATCAAATCCCAACCACTTATGTCCTCAAGCCCAAAACCGTTTTGATAGCTCGTTTAAATCGCCATTGTTATGCGTGATGTGTCCAACACATCCCTATCATCTATTGAGATAGCCATTGATATACTACTTTGGCAATCATATCAATAACGATCTAAATTCTTGATAGGTGCAACAATTGGATGGACAATTTGATTTAAGATTTTTAACTATAAGGATGAACAAAGATTACTATGAACATAGCATCACATGCAATGAGCATAAAGAAAATAGCAAGGATAAAACACACATCCACGTAAAATCAAAATAAGTTGTGAAATAGCATGGCCCTTAGCATTAAGATCTCCATCATCATGCTTGGTTGTTCACCTAGCCACCTTGCTTGATTTGTTCACCTAGCCATCGTCTTCATCATTATGGATGCAACTCCTTACAACTTTTGATAATGAATTTTACATGAGGGTTTGAAGCATCACAAGTCGACACGCAGTCGTTATACAATTTAAATAGCCTTATGGCTTAACACGCACGCAGCCATGTGGAAATTACATGCATCACATACACATAGGCCATACTATTTCACATAATTCCTGCAAAAACGAGTTAAACAAAAGCAACCCTACGACTCGGTCCGAGGCGCGCTCTCAAGGGTCCAAGGGGCGCTTCTCGCGCGGTCCACCTCAAAATTTTTTAGAGGCATGTCTTCCGCCATGGAAAACACCTCAAAATTTCCACGGATCAACCAGATTGACCCAATCCGATCTAATATAATTGGCTTGGTCCCATATGGATACGTTTGAAACCCCGATGGCGTAACTCGACCGGTAAGGGCAACGTCGCATCATGAACGGACTCACCCAAATCAATATTGAATCTGTTTGCGCTACCATGGATCAACCAGATTGACCCAATCCAACTCGATCCGATTGGCTTGGTCCCATATGGATACGCTTTGAAACCCCGATGGCGGTAACCCGACCGGTAAGGGTAACGTCGCATCATGAACGGACTCACCCAAATCAAGATTGAGTCGGTTTGCACTTTCTCAAACCCTAAATCGATCGATCTCATCGATGGTCGCCGTCACCAATTCATCACATGAACTGGCCAACATGTAATAGATCCAATCTACTAACCTCACACATCATATGTGCAACATCCAGATCACAAAACTATACGAGATGGCTCGATACCATCAGAGGGAAACGCGTATGCTACACTAGCACAAAAAAAAACTACCGCGAACCGTAAAGCTACTCGCAAGAAGGGGATCATAGATAAGATTACCACTAGACGCGCATTGCGGAATCCTTCGCGCCGATGTAGTTGTTCGTCCTCGCCGCAGCGTTGCGCCGATGTAGTGGATCGCCCTCGCCGCCGTGGATCGCCCTCCCACGCCGCAGCCGCAGCAGCGTCACCGCAGAGTCCACACGCCCGAGATGGAACGCTGCGTGCGTCGGTGTGCAAGCACCTAGTCGCTAGGGAGGGGCGAGAGGAGGAGGCTAGGGTTTCAAGTGAATCAAACCTAAACCGTGGAAAGCACACTCGCGCCTCCCTCCTCCCTCCTTATATAGCCACGAGATGAAACCTAAACCAGGGCCCACCAAAGATGCTAAGCCCACGAGGTTCATTAATTACGGATCCAATCCAAATTAATGCGTCCCACCATTAAGTGTGTGACTCGCAGGTTCACATACGCTTGGACATGGATTCGAAAACTCCTTTTCAATCCAATAGTTGGTAGCGGCTTCTTGCAAAGTATGCCAACTCCCAAACATACCGTGATCAAATCGAATGTAACCTATCAAAAGAACTCATGTAATAATCCTTCGCCAAGTATATGAAGATTGATCTCAAGGCGAGAAGCATGTCATCCTTTGATGATTCAATCCATCTCTCGATCCGTGATATATTAATAAGTTGTGATTGACTCTCAATCACGGCATGGCCATGCACTTTCTTAATCATATCACACGAGTGGCCTTGTCATATATCTCCGTTTCATTGGAGTGGCAAATTCCATCTTAATCGCCACTTCCTCTCGCACGCTTCATAGTAAACATGAAAGCTACCTTTATAACTATCCGGTTAGGAAGGAGTGTTTGATAGCCCCAAGGAAAACTATTACACATGTAGGGAATATGACAATCTCGTGTCTAAGGATCATACATCTTCTAGGTATGAGATACATCGATGACACATAAGAATGAAACATTCTCGGAGTGTCCCATAGCGGGTCTATCTAACCCATGTTCTTCAACATGGTCCACAATGTAGAGATGATATCTCCATATCCCATGATCTATGAAGCATGATCATCGATCACTACATGTGCTGATCTATTCATCGTAGTCCTATACGATGATATCCGATCAGAGATATTTATCGAATTACATCATTAAGTAAAGAGCTTCATAATCAAGTCACATACTTGTTGATCAATACAATGATATACATTCATTGGACCAATAATCATATTATTATTCATAAACATAGTCATGTTACAATCATCTAAATGATTGCCTCAAGGGCATAACACTAACACTCTCGGCCTCCTTCTCCTCCGCTTCCTTCCTACATGCCTCCTCGCGTGCGACATCGCGTTGTTCTTGAAGCCGCCGCGTGAACTCGTCCTGCCGGTTGGCTTGGTCAAGAAGCCGTTGGTCCTCGGAGTTGATCTTCGTATCAAACCACTGCTCAAATTCACACAGTGGCGGAGGTGACTGCATGAAACGTAAATTTTTAAAGTTTCATTCACAAATATTATGTAACCCGTACGATTGTTACCATGCGGCGATCCTTCAGGCTCTTCTCCGGCGGATCGAAGGCGTAGTTGCGGCACTTCCAATACCTCCTCTTCCAAGTTGAAATTTCCCAAGAGTGGACAAGCCTGCAAAGATCTCCGCACATACACATGGGTGCTACAACTCCACGAGGTAGGAAGAGATCTTAGTACGCTAAATTGCGCGGGCATGCACTTGCTTCTTCCTTTGCTTTCCCCTTTCCCTTTGCACTTGCACGCCTCGGCATTTTCGATTGATCCTGAATTTTTTTCCTCCCTCCTCTATTCTTTCTTCCTCTGTTCTTTGCGAGACCGCTTGTGAGAACGAATGTTATAAAGGGCAGATATCGCGAGAGTATGGAGCGATCGCCTCATATTAGGGCGATCGCCCCAACTAGAGGCGATAGGTGCACCGAGTCGTTGGTGTGTTGTCACGTCGTGTGGCATAGGCAAGCAATGCATACATGGATTTGCACAATTTGAAGTGATAAGGCTGTCATGTTACCAACTCGGACAGTTATACAATATGCTGCTGAACGTAAAGGCATTACAAAAATACGTCCGTACAACTAGTCAATCGCGGCCACGCTTCCTGATCTGGCCCGTGGGGTAGGTGAGTGGCGACGGCGGACGGATGTCCCTCCTAGGCCGGCCCTGCGGTGCAGGCGTAGAGTAGTGTGGCGGTGACGAGGGCGTGTCCTGTGGCGGCGCTCCCGAGAGCTGAGAGGGGTCGAGGTAGTCGGTCGAAAGGTACTCCTCCAGGTCGAACTCGACGTCCGCAGGGTCGTCGAAACCACTCTGGGGTCCTGCTAGGGTGCGAGACGACGAGGGAGCCTCCGCAGGCCACTGTCCCCACTGCTGCTGCGTGGGAGCGTAGCGAGGAACCGGCGGGGTAGGGCGAGACGAGGAAGGAGCCTCATTCAGCCCACTGTCCCCACTGCAGCTGCGTGGGAGCGTAACGAGGCACCGACGGGGTAGGGCGAGGTGCTGGGCCGCAGGAACGTGGTGTGCTGCATCCGCCGACGTCTCCGCGCCCACGGCAGGTGGCCAAGCGAGCCAACCGCCTCATCCTAGCGACGACCCGAGCCCAAACTGGCTCGGCCTCGGCGGTGGTCACCTGTATGCCCGCCCGTAGGCGCGCCAACATGGACACAGCCTCCACCTCAATCTCCCCGACGAGATGTGCCTGCATGTAACGTCAGATTGTTATTACATAATTTACATGAAAAAGACGTGCCCATGTAGCTTCGACTGCGACACTTACCGAGGCGTTGTCCCTCTGGGACATCTGTGAAGGGTACGTGTCCATCACCGATGCCTGCCGTGCGACATACAGTGCTGGTGTGTACCCCACCCTGAGGCGAGTGCGCGGGGCGAACCACTCCATGTACTCATCGTACATGTCAGGGTCATACGGCCGGGTCTCGGTGACCTCTCGCCGAAAGCGGCGGCCCCATCGCATGACCCATGGTCGCACACGGTGCACGAACCGAGTGCCCACCGCAAAGACTCCATCCGGTCATCTGTAATGCAAAAACAGGAAGTACACACCACATTCATTTCGCAAAGATGCAGAGTAGTAGGATCAGGGGAAGTACTTGTGAGCGCCACGTGCGACAACTTGACGAGGCGGCAAGGGAAAGGATCGAACAGCCGAATCGCCGCAAAGACTCGGCGGGAGTACTCGACACACAAGTCAAAGACGAACCTTACGGGTGAGCCAGAAGGCCTCATCTCGCGTGCAAAGCACGGAGACCCCGTCAGGTGCTCGGGCGTGGACATCGTACGCGGTGTATGGCGTCCACCGCACGTCCTCGTCGTGGAGGCGATCGAACTCCCGAACGAACTCGAGGTAGAACCTCTCACCGCCTGTGCGCGCGACGTCCGCCGCGAGGAAATAAGAAATGGCGAGGTTAGTGAAGTGCGTTAGTGGGGAAAAGATACGATGGAGCATACCGCTGCCGGACCCAGAGTGGCCCATGGTTGGCCGATCCATCGGTCGCTCTCAGAAGGTCCCGGGTACGTGTGGTGACAACAACAGCTTGCCGACGGAGAAGCGCCCCAGCACCACAATCAAGGAGTAGGACGCAACCCGACATCGCCGCGCCGTGATCCGCTCGAGAGACGGCGCCGCATGCGGACCTCTCAGACGCCGCCGCAAGCACACCGAGGCCCACGACCAACGTGATCATCCGCTTACAAGGGGAAGTTAGACGTGTTCACCGAGATGAGATTTGAACCGAGTGTGTTACCTCATCCTCCGGTGTCGGCGATGTCTCGGGCGTACTCGATCAGGTGCCGGTCCACCGTGTTCCCATGGGAGGACGGGAACATCACCCAACCGAACAACAATAGGAGGTATGCCTCGGATGGCGGGCCACGCCCGCCTCCTCCGTGTCTTGGTGGAGAAGCTGAGCCCGCAGCGGCGTTCGCAACAAACATTATCGCAACTTAGCGCTTCTCTTTAATTCTCAAGAAACAGTACTCACCGTGGAATCAAGCGACCACGCTTCGTCGGTCCGTGCCGCTCACCTTGCTTGAGGGGCCGGTAGGGGGCTGCCTGGGGGTGCCACTGCACCACGGCGAACCACACGGACAACTCCGCATGCCACGTGACGGAGGCGTCGTGCGGCACAACTGCCGGACCCGCACTAGGGAGGCCTAAGAGGTGTGACACGTCCTGCAGCGTCGGAGCCATCTCTCCGCACAGAAGGTGGAACGTGTGCGTCTTCGGTCTCCACCGGTCCACGAGTGTGGCCAGCAGGGACCGGTCGTACCCGAACCGCGGGACCTCCCTGCCCGTTAACAGGGCAGTCACCTACTCCTCCATCCTACAGAGAGGAAGTAAGCCAGCCGCTCGCAACCTGCATGTAGTGCATTGCGTCGTTAGAATTGTATTCACAGGTAAGTACGTGTAGGAAAAAGAGTGCAAGCGTTGGCAGCTTACCGTGTAACCCAGCGTGGGTCAATGCGAAGCAGCTCATTGGGCACCCGAGGTCGGAGTGTCCCTAGCTCTCGGTTCTCCTGTGCGGAGTACCTAGACCGGTGGGTCGCATCGACGGTCACGTCGAGCAGCTCAGGGCAAGGTCGCGCCATCGTCGCCTGTTACAAAGCAAATATAACAAATTTGTCAGTAATTAAATGTGCACATGAAATGAAATGCGAAATAACGAATTGTACCATACTCAACAAACAATACAACCGAAGTGTAGAGAGCTAAAAAAAATATCATGTTACAAACATACTAAAGACAAAGACATGTTCGACGAGGCACACAACACCGAAAATTACATTATCCTCATAGCTATTAACTGGTATATCGGAAAATTACATGATGCGAACAACAACTTACTGGTACATTAAAAATTACATGATTGGAACAACATCGAAAATTACATCGAAAATTACAACTTACCGGTCCATTGAAAAATACAAGATGGGAACAACATGGAAAATTACATTATCCGCGGTTGCGACGCGCCTCGGACCCGTCCATATCGTTCCGAATGCGCCGTGTCCTTCGACGCCCGACCTTCAGCTTCAACATTCGGATGTCCGGTACCCATCGATGGTCCGGAGGGGGGGTTGTTGTGCACGATCCATCCACTCGGTATCTATACACCTCGTGATGCCACGTGTTGAGAATACTCTGCTTGTAGTAGTACGGGGAGATGAACGGACGACAGGATTGATGCGTCTCGGCGGCTGCGGCAATGATGTGCGAGCACGGCAAGTGCAAAGCAGCGTGGTTTCTAGCAGAGCACTCGCACTCACCGCCGGAGTATGCACAGATGGGAAGTCCTCTCTGGCACCTGCGACCTTGGTCACCGCAAAGGCACGTGGTATCTCCGCTCCACGCCACTCTCCGGTGTCACCCGATGTGTCTCGCGCCTTCCTTGTTTTCTTGGACATGTAAGTAGACACAACAGCTTGAGTACGACGTACCGATTGTCGACATACATGCTACGGAGGTCTTGTATCGCTCAATGAAATATCTCGTGTCCCGAGTAAGACACCTTCAACTATACCCACCAGTGGAAGGCATCTGGTGCCTTTCATTACCCAGTTGTAAATCTCCGCCAGGTTCGTTGTCATAATTCCATAACGTGAGCCGCCCTCGTCATGCAGAAGGGACCATTTATCTAAAGGCTCATGTCGTATCCAGTCAGTGAAACTCTTTATGCTGGTCCCCAGCCTACGCCGGATGTTTGGGGAGTCTGTCGGGAGCGCACACAAGGCTGTGGGGTCCTCTCCTTGCTCATGGTACACCATTGGGTTCCTTGATGAACTAGCGGTACCTCTGGGATCCATTGATTGCTTCTTCGTTAGTTCATCCAACGTCCTCCAAAGTGCGTCGAACTTCCTCCGTTGGTTCTATTTGCACAGCCGCTTGAACATGTTCATAAGCTCCTTGTTCCTGAACTGACAGAAAAAATTGGCACCCATGTGCCTCATGCACCACCTGCTCCTCAGGTTTGGCCACTTTGCTGCTCTCACGACGGCGGACCCTTGTTGCATATCCACGATCGCCCTTAGCAACCCTGCATGTCGGTCATGGATGACACAAACATCAGGCCTGTCAAGAACAACTGCCAGCTTCACTCTTTCAAGGAACCAGTACCAACTCTCCGTGTTTTCCCCCTCCACGAATGCTAATGCAACCGGTAGAACCTGGTTGTTGGCATTAACCGCGATCGCAGTTAGAATCTGGCCCTTGTACTTCCCCGTGAGGAATGTGCCGTCCATGCAAAGGACCAGGCGACAGTGCCGAAACGCATTTATGCATGCGCCCAGGGCGAAGAATGCACGCTGCAATACCCACTTACCCACGCACGCACCACCCGCAGGGAACTCCGCAAGGTCGACGGATGTACCGGGGTTCCTACGTGCGATTGCCCTGAGCAAGTGGGGAATATTCTCGTATGAAGCCTCGTACGTCCTGAACCGTATTTCCAAAGCTGTCCTTTTCGCTCTCCATGCCTTTCCTAGCTAATCTTGTACTGAAACCTCTCCTCCACGGCTGTGATAATAGATCGAGGCTGCAGGTGGGGATTGTCCACGATCCGACCAGAAACACATTTGCCACCCGGTGGACGACAGACATGTGTCCCCGCCCGCTTCTTCCACTCACGCTATGCTCAATCACTATGGAGCATTTCTAGTAGTCCTTCCACTTCCCCTGGTATGCATGCACCCGCCATGGGCACGAATCAACTACGCACTTCACGTCGTACTCCTTCTTGCTGGCCTTCATTACCCTGAATTGCCGCTGGAGAGACATTGCCCAGTACATCACCGTATCCATCACAACCTCCTTGTCTTTATATATGGCCCCCTCCGTCACCTCGTTCTCACGATACTCCCATGCATCAACGTTACCTTCATTCATTGTTAGGTCTTCGAAACTGTAATTGGTCCACGCACCAGGGATAGGCACCTCAGGAGCATTGTCCTCCTCGTCGGAGTGCTCACCATCGGAGACTTCCTCCTCCGCACGGTCCTCCTCTTCCATCAGGTGAACTATGTCCTCCACCTCCTCCCTCGTCGGGCCACCCGCGCCTCCACCACTGTCTCCTCTTCCCCGATCCCTTCGCCACCGCCGCCTCGTGCTCTCGGTCTCGGGGCCTCGCCACCTTCCTCTTCGCGTCCTTCTACATTTGACGCCCCTCCCCGTAATGTCCACCCGACATCATAAACTTGCGACACCGATGGAGCTACCGGGTAGCACTGTACCAACAACATGAGCGGCCAACTCCGCTCTACGGCAAAACCAACATAACTCCTCCATGTTGACGTTGAGTTAATAGGAATCAACTCTCCGTAAAAACAGTCTTGTGCACGGCTCACTCTCGCTCGACCAAGAACCAAGCAGCCTAGGCATCCAAACCGAACATCCGAGACATCCACTCCAACAAACCCTCAGATGTCCTATTGCTCGGTCTGCATATGCCCTGCATTTGACTCTTGAAAATGATGATAAATCCACCCCATCTGCCCCCTGTGCTATCTCCCCATCTCCATAAAATATTTGGAAATACAATTTCTCCGACATGCTGCAACGTCCGACGGAAAAATATTAATCTAAAATACAGTTTACAAAACGTACATTGATCGTACTACAAAATACAACTATAAATAAATGATTTTGACTACAAATTAGTAATTTGACTTGCCTACCATATGGCCTAACATTATATTTGTGCCACATTACATTAACCCTACCAAATTAAATTTGTAAATATTACCTACTATTTTCACTGTATTCACTTTCTATATACTGAGTACTATACAATCCTGAAATTTCTAAAAACTAAATACTACATTAAAGTTCTAAACGCTATCCGAGAAATTTCTAAACAACACTATGCGAGAAATTCTAAACGCTGCACAATCCTAAATTTTCTAAACACTAAAATAAATTTCTAATACTACAATAAATTTGTAACGTACTAAATATTATACAATCCTGAAATTTCTAAAAACTAAATACTACATTAAAGTTCTAAACGCTATCCAAGAAATTTCTAAACAATACTATGCGAGAAATTCTAAACGCTGCACAATCCTAAATTTTCTAAATACTAAAATAAATTTCTAATACTAAATAAATTTGTAACGTACTAAATACTATACAATCCTGAAATTTCTAAAAACTAAATACTACATTAAAGTTTTAAACGCTATCCGAGAAATTTCTAAACAACACTATCCTAAATTTTCTAAATATTAAATGCTACATTAAAATTCTAATAACACACTCCTACTAAATTTTCTAAAAACAACAAAATCCTAAAATTTTAAATAATAAATGGTACATTTAACTTCTACGTAACTAAACAATCATAAAAGTTTTTGTAACAATACCTTCGCAGAAATGACGATTTACTTTTTCCCCCTTTTTCTTCTTTTTCCCTTCTTTTTTTCTTCTTCTTCTCTTCTTTTTTTCTTCTTCTTTTTTCTCTTCTTCTTCCTTCTCCTCTCCTCTTCTTCTTCTTTCTTTTTCTTCTGCCTCGGCCGGCTTCCTCGCTCGCCCGGGCGACTGGCTTTATACCTCCCTGTCGCCCCTCTGTTGGGCGATCGCCCCTGTCTCGGGCGACAGGGGGGCCCACACCAACGGCCATCCAACGGCTAGTAACGGCGGAGGCGGCTATCGCTCGTGTATGGGGCGATCGCCCCATACACGGGCGACCGGCGTCCATTTCTGCAAAATTTTCATCCCGACGCTTAGTTTTGAAAAAAAGAATAAAAAAAAATATTAAAGAAAAAAAAATTCATTGTTCTACGCTCATCATAATTTAAACCCATTCCAAGGTTTCTAATTCATATGATAAAACCCATTAATTTGCGCTATATAAGTTAAATATGCTCTGAATATCACACCGACAGTCCCGATGTACTGCTCCTTCGGTCACATAATATTGGAGGTGTTTTCTTCTAGAATTTGTCTATGTAGTGAAACTACCATGGGCACTACACCATGAAACGGCATTACCGGGGAGCTTGTCATAGGATATTGGAGCCGTTGTCTTATAGAATATGTCCAGGCAGTCGAATTACAGTGGGCACTACATGAAGGTTTCAAATTTCGTATTCGGATCACGTCTCGAAGGTGGTCGAAATCTAAAATTTTTACATGATTTCAAAATTTCGAATGAAATCCAGACGAAATTCGAAAAGCAAATTTGAGACCGAGTGTGTACCGAGTTTCCCAGACGCAAGTTTCTCTTTCCCGTTACTCCACCCAAAGTTATACCTGTGAAGCAAGAAAGAATGTATACGAATGAATCATTTAAGTTAGTGCTTGTTTACACAAGCATCAATATTCATATTGTGATGAATCAGAACTATCAAATTTGACACAAACTGAAGTACATAATAGATATCATTCCTAACTAGGAGCTTTCAGGTGAAGCAATCATAGTCAAATTCTTGATTACCAGCACAACTGGATGATAAACCATCTAGCCGGTTACCTCCTGCTATGTGGGTCTTCAAGTTCTTTCTTCACATCTTTACTGACGTTTGCAACTCTGACAAACAACATTCAAGAAGGAAGAGGTAACTATAAATCCTATGTAATGAGGCAAGAGGCAAGATACAACATATCTTGGTGCTAAGTACAGAAGCTTTTTCCTTAGCACCGGAAAAAGCAGGTACCTATATGAATAGAGCAAACACACTCTTATATTTCAGTTCGAAAAGCAAATTCGCATATGTATTATTTTTGCAAATTTTTCACATGTATTCCTTATAAAAGGTATTACAATTCTCCACAAAAAATTTGGAGTGAAATCCAGTTATAAAAACATCAAAAACCGGTTCAATTTCTAGCAATTTTGGTCTAAAAAGCCAAAATCTTGGCAAAATTTACCGAAATTACTGTAGCAATTCCGAACTTTTCAAAAAAAAATTATTCGGCCGAGATTTAGAATCTTGGTTCTCGCCGAAATCCAAAATCTAAACCGAAATTTCGCCAGGATTTAGAACCCTACACTACACCATGAAACGGCATTCCCGGAGTAGCTCTCATAAAAGATATCGTTGTGAAAAATTACATTTAGATTGAACATACGAAGGAGACACGGCTAATTAAGTTTGACATAAAAGCACTTTTATAATATATCAGATAAAAAATATGGACAAGTGTTTCATGCACCTGGGTGCCTGGACACTCAAATCAATACTCCCTCCATTTATAAATATAAGACGTATTTTGATTTTGTGTTTAGCAAACAAAATACCCGTGATTGCAACAAAGTGTACAGCAAAATTAGGTTGTTACAAAAAAAACACTAAGTGTTCTCCCACACAATAATTGAGATGGCTCATGAAATACTAAAGAGTGGTATAGGAAGTAATTTTGATGCCCAATAAAACATGGCATGACACATTTTCCCGTAGCATGGTACAACTAGATTGAGTAAACTAAGCCTCACGAAGTCTAGGTTTAACCTCTTATTACTGGTCCAAATGGGCGATATGCCCGTTCAGAACAGTTTCTACGTAGCCTCTATTTAAAAGAGAAGCGGTTTGTCTGCTGAACAAAGGATTCTAGACAGTTTCTTTTTAAATCAGAAGCTGATTGGTACACAGAATTAGAAACTCACCCACCCAATTCTGCAGATTCTAACTCAGATTCTATGCATTCCACCTCCCCACGAGTTGACGCAGGCTCAAGGGCTTCCGTTAACAGCCCGAGGTCCCTCTGCCACCCTTGTCCACTCGTCCGTCGCTGACGTCGATCAACAATCAACACATACAATCAGGATTGTCGAACGACCAGATTCTCTAGCCAGCAGATTCTTCAGGTAGCCGTTTCTCCTGACAGCTGACTACAATCCAGAATCTGCACAATTAAAAGTTGTTCCGAAGGAGCCTAAGACGGGAACGATGATAACTGTGGTTTGAGAGTGGGGCTTGGGTGCTCATATCCTCCTTTAGCAAATTTATTCACCGTAAACTTATCTTTTGAGTTTCTTCTAACCTATAAACTACATAAGCAGTTCTCTCCGTAAATTCTCATATTGAATTGGTAGCCAACAGAAGGTGGGCTCTAGAGTTACACCAAGGATGTGTTGCACCTTATTTATCCCCATTTATGATCTAAGGAAAAATGTTTATATATGGAGTATTGTAGCCAATTAGCTAAGTACACCAATGGAGAGTAAATCATCTGCAATTTTTCTTTATTGTTTCTTAGACATACGCAGTAGGTTCTGGATTGTAGAATAATTAATGAGTCTTTCTTTTGTGCATTAATTTTCAATGGATGAGAATCCAACGGTAGAGAGAGGTTGTGCTCACGTGGCTCTCTCTTATGGATGCGGCTTGCTCGTGCCCGCTCTGTGCTTCCATCTGATTCCAAGCACATCAACGGCTGAGATTTTAGCGGTGCGTGGACGCCCTAGTCATCAGTACGGAGCAAGTTAATTAAAAGTTAAAAACTAACGAGAGTTATGGCTTTTAGTTGTGTTATCAAACGGCTATGCATAGTGTTCGCTAGATCAAGATCGATCGGATATCTGCAAATTAGCCAAATCGTTTTTTTTAGCGATGGTCGATTCAGGAAAGAGAAGAAGAAGAAAAGTACTAAGCTGCACGTGGGCTGTCAGGTGGCCAGATTCGTGTCAGGTTGGTTACATTACTGGCCGGCCCGTTGCTCTCGTTTGACACCGAAAAGCGATGGCTGATGAGTTTGCTGGGCTCCAGCCGCGAACCATTTTGCAGCAAGTTGCCGAGCCCATTCTGTACAGCAAGTTGCACTAGTCAGCGCCTAACACGACCCGGTCGTTCGGCCATTTGCACCTGTTGCTTTCAGGCCCGCTAAGAGCAGACGTTGCTTTTCCTAGGAGTCATCACTTTTCTAGTCCCTTTCGGTACCAGAATTCGGAAGAATGTAGCCAATTTGATAGGTTAATGATAAATTTGAATATTTTTGGCTCATATCAGATCGAAACAGAATCTATCTTCAAAAGACAAAGGACAATATAAATTGTGTATTTTGAAGAGTTGGAAAAGTACACGTTCGGCCTATATGCTATAAAAGGGATCATGAGGCAAGTCGAGGAGAAAATCAACAATCCAATAATCAACTTGCATCCACTTTTATTTACTTCCTGTCTACTAGAAATAACTTTTAGATATAGCAACACTTCCTTGTAATTCATTCTTGATCAATAAATTTGCGCATCGCCGATTTTGATCATCTTCGATTTATGCCAACCCAGGTTTGTTCTTATACCGATCTTGCTGCGCATCGCCTTTTTGGAGAAAACAGATCTTTACCCAATATCTAATCGATTCTAACGGCTGTTTAGATCTATCTTGCTGATTGCACACTAGCTGAGATACTTGTTCCGATTTATCTTAGTGATAGTCGATCGAATCGGTTAATAGCTACTTCGATCTACCTTGTCGATTGTAGGATCAAATCGGCTGGCATGCCTTGACCCAGACATGAACACGACGTTTACGAGTGTTGAGGCCGATTGGCTCTTTTTTGGCGCCAACATACTTTTTCTACGTCTGTTGGGACAAAATGAGTTCTTCAAGGAAGTCGATTCCACTGTTTGACGTTGTTTCTAATGCCATAATCGTCCCAACAATGGATGATTTAACTCCATAATAATGAAAAGACATTGAAGATCGAAAGGCCGCACTCGAGGAGATGATGTTGAATTGCAACTAGAAAACTCGACGTGGTGTTACTCAGAAAACTGCACTGCCAACGGTGAATTTCTTCGATAACAAAGAGGTTTTAGTTGCGCCAGACAACAGGCTGGTACGTCGATACATGCCTGCACAAGTTGAATTATCTGATATGATTAATTAGTCTGTGCACCATGCTTTGATTACCAATCATCGGCTTTGGTAAAAACTACCGAAAATAGCCAACAGTGTCAAAGCCGTGGCTGAAGGGCTAGTATCGGTTGGGAATTTGCTAGACCCAATGGAAACACTATCAAACTACCCAGTCTATTCGGTAATGCCAAATACGCAGAATTCTGGGTCACCTGCCAATTCCAAACCATCAGCTCCGAATCCTACTATAATGCCGACACAGCCAACCATAATCTTGCCACGAGATCCCCGCACGAGTGGAGTTCCCTATTATAATCTTTTTTACAACTATCGACCCACTTTTATATATATCCACGGTCGGTTGTGCAACCGATTGAAACCCCATAAATCCACACTACAACGAGCCGATTCCATAGAGGATTCCTGCCCCACACAGGGTTTTGATATACTCGAAACCCTTTGCTCCACTAACAAAGCCAGTGGCTAGGAGGCCAAACATTGGCTATGAACATCCTTACAAACTCCATCAGCTTTGTGCCATATCAAGTCGAGCCTGCGCTCGGGGGCAACATGCCAATTATGATCGTAATTGGTAGGCATCGCAACCAGCATTGGCCAACACAATTGAAGGATCAGAAATGGAAATTAGACGGGGTGTAAATGATCACAAATCAAATTTTGCCTCCAAAGAAACTAACCAAACCTCTCTATACTAAGGAAGTGAGAAAAAGTGAATTTTCAGAGAATTTTACCTCTGGGGTGGCACTACCACAGTTAAATGGTCCGTAGTGCCGGAATGAACAGTAACACCGATACTACCATGCTAAGTACCCGGTATTGCCGGTGAACAGTAAAAACAAGGCATTGAATAGTGAAGTAAGCACAAGTTCAAGATCAGAAATCCATACGATTTTTGATCGGCTGATCCAACACCCATGAAATTTTGTTTCCAACCATCAATCACAAAGATTGACGTCAAAGTTCTCACCTTTTTCAAATTTACCGAAGGTTGCACCAAAACTAGGTCAAAACCCAAAACTTCACCCTGAACTTCGTCGTGAGGATTTGATAATCAAGATGATCCTAGATGACCTACCACATATCCCAGCAAGCAAGAACTTTAAAGAAATTGCTCTCAAACATGCAAAATCAAGATCTACCTCAAATCCTTACTTCTCAAGCCAAAAATTGGTTTCTTAAGAAAACTTTGATGATCAAGAAGAAGCTTGCCTAGATGATTTGGATATGATCTATACAGGATACATCCATTAGTCATCATTCATCCTTGGTAGCACAAGATCAAAAAAGAAAGAAACCAAATATGGAGGGATCAAGAATCAAAAGAGAAGAAGATCAACACATGAGACAAATCTTGAGCACGAATTTTGATTTCAATTCAGAGTAATATATATATTTACAAAGCCTCTTACCTAAGGGCAAAGCTCCCAAGGAGCACTCATACACATAAGAAAACCAAAATCTTGTGAAAACCTAAATCCTTTCTCCTAGGCTTCAAGGCTTAGTAGCTTAAGGCCTCACCTCCCTCTACATCTCCTAATATATAGGAGGCAACCCTAACTCTAAAACCTGGACACACAAGTGGATACCATACGCTTTTACATGGGCTAACCCGATAACCCAACACACATAACTGGTTTTGCACTTATACAAGCACGCTTCTTAAAGCGGCCTTCTCCATGACGCCCAATTCGCTTCACAAGCCCGAATTTGCGTCAATTATCACCTTGGCTTGACCTATACCACTTAGGCCAGCGCCTCAGTTTTCCAATCCACCTCGATCGTCGGTATTGAAGGCTTGGTGGAATACTTGTCCGTCGCTATGGCTCTTGAGACCGGTCAAGATCTAGAAAGAGTAATACCAGGCTCTGATACCAATTGAATGATCGAAAATGGCAATCAGGGGGGTGAATGATCACAAATCAAATTTTACCTCAATGAAACCAACCAAAACCTCTCTATACCAAGAAAGTGCGAAAAAGCAAATTTTCAGAGAATTTCACCACTAGAGCGGTTATCGTAGTTAAATGCCCAGTAGTGCCAGAATGAATAGTAACCCCGGTACTGCCAGTAAATAGTAAAAACATGGTAGTGAATAGTGAATCAACATGAGTTCAAGATAAAAAATCCTTGCAACTTTTGATTGGTTGATCCAACACCCATGAAATTTTGTTTGCACCTTTCTAAGGATGTCAGAAATCTATTCCAACTATCAATCGCAAATATTGACATCAAAGTTCTGATATTTTTCAAATTTACCGAAGGTTGCACCAAAATTGGGTCAAAACCCAAAACTTCACCCTAAACTTGTTCGTGGGGAGATGCTCGACGATGAGAGTTGGCGGCGAAGGGAATCCCATTTTGATAGAATGGAACTTCTCAGCAGTTCGGAGCTAGCAAAGGAAATCTCCCATCGGTATGGCTCTCTTGTTGAACTTGGAGCTTTGCCTTTGCCGTGTTTCTTTCTCCTTGCAACTTTTTTGAGATTCACTTTTCTTCTTTTTGAGGTAGCTGTTAGCCGGTCTCTTTGTTGTGCTTTGGGTGGCAACCCTTTTGGATTTCATGTCTAGAAGGCTTATGATTATGGTTTTCGTTTCTCTATCATTTCTAAGTCAGTGGGCTTATTTGTATATGTAACATCCCAATTTTTGCATTCTATGGATTTAATATGCATTTTATGCTTTTATGATTTTTTTGGATTTTATTTAACTTATTTTTGTATTTATTGATTTAAGCCTCTTGTTATCTTTAATTAATTTATTGGAAGAGTTTTAATAAACTTTTGTTGGAAATATTTTATTTGAGTCCCAAATGCATTGAAATATTTTCTGGAATTTTTCTAGATTTTTCCTCATATTTTTGCTATTTGATTTGGCTATTTCTAATTTTGGGAATTAATCTTATTTGGAAATGATTTAAAAATCCTTTGGAATAGTGTTGGGCCGAGCCCGATTGAACCCAACCCAGCCGGCCCGCTTTTTCCCCACGCCACCAGCCCAACCCATTTTTCGCATGTCAGCCGCTCAGCCCAGCTACAAAACCCTAGCGATGCGGTCCGTTGGATTTGATCCAACATCTGCCGTTTATCCGCGTCATAGTCGCGCCTTGTGCCATTGATCTACCACCATGCGTACGTCGGTGATGGAGCCACGTTAGGGAAGCCGTATCTTCGGCGGATTTCACCACCACCATGGAACCGACTCTGACTTCCACACGACGAATGCCTTCCCATGCCCTTTATAAGCCACGCCGCACCCCTCCCGAGAATCGCTGAGTTCTGCCGAACCTTTTGCCCTAGCTACCGCCCTTTGTAGCACCGTCGTTTGTCCTCGTGGTCTCGTTGGAGTTCGTGGAAGAAGCCACTGTCGTTTTTCGCTGATATCGTCGCTGTTCGCCGTCCTCCGTCGCGCTCGTGCTCAGATTTGAGACTGCCTCGTCACGCCGCATCAAACCCAAGAGAAAACATTGCCGGAGGAGTACCAGAGTGTTGCCATCGTGGTCATCGTCCTCAAGTCCAATAGGATCTCGCCGCCAAGCGCCGTCAGTCATCGTGAAGCTTCTCCAGCTGTTGGATCTTCATCGAGCGGTGCTAGTACAGACTCGTGTCGTAATCCCGTAGCACTTCGCCCGCCGCTCATCGCCATCGCTTGTGATCATCAGATCTAGATCGGACCACTTACGTCAGCCATGTGGAGGTAGTGTTATCTCACCACGTGTCCGCCGCCATTACTTTTATTCTTCGGATCTTGACTGAGCCAGTAGCAAGCTGTCGCGTGTCACGCGAGAACCGAGGGGTGATGTCGACGATGATGTCACCCGTGGTCAGTCCCACTGTCAGTGGCTATATGCCGTGGACCGAGTCCACCATGGATTAGGGTGCGTTGGTGGACCCGGTTCATCAACCGTGGGACCACACGTCATCCTAATAACGTTTTTACAGAAAAGTTTTTATTTATTAAACTAGATTATGATGTCAACAGTGACATCATAAATATGTTTTCCTTTAGAAAAATTATTCGACCAAAAATGATTTTGGTGCTGACGTCGGCATGACATCATAAATGCTATTTTTTAGTATAAAAATAATTCCTTTTATTCTGATTTTTCTATTTCAGCCTTTTTATTTTATTTAAAACTTTAAAGGGTTCGTTCTCCCTCATATGAACTCCGATTGAGGTGATCCCATTTTCTAAAAATTTGTAAAATTGAGCTATATTTAATGGTGAATTTTATTTAATTTTTGGAGTTGAATTTTCTCTCTATTTTTGGTATTTATTGCTTTCTCGCTCGTTTCGCGTAGACGTTGAGGTGCCGGTGAGTTCGTGATCGGGGAGCCAGCACAAGATCATGGTTCAGAGCTCTTCGAAGGAAAGTTGTGCTTTGACCATGTTGAACCCATGTTTTAAACATTATATTATTTCGAAGTATTGCATATTAATTCAATTATTACTTGTTTCAATTATGTTGGGTATAGTTATTCATTCAATTGTGATATATCCACCTTGCCATATTATATGTCGTATCTCATTGTCTCCATAGCATGGTTGTTAATAATTGGTAGATACTATTTTTCAATATGGGTTAGATAGAACGCAAGTAGTATGCTTAGCCATGCAACCAGTCATTGATATCTTTTTATGTAAAAGGTTAATCTTGCTTAATGAACTATTTAACATGTTTATGAATATGTGTGTCAGGTGTTGTCACACAATTTTGTTGATGTTGTTGATGACACGTGGTGCATGGTAAAACAACTGGGGTGGTAAAATGATTTAAATTGAGGCAAGTGGCAAGTATTTGTGGTGGGCCATTGTGGCATTTGGGCAGTCACATTGTTTTTATGGTATTTCATTGATCATGGTTATGGTGAATTTTTGGTTAGTCTTACCTTAGTCAATTGAGGACTTAACCTTGCAAGCATTTGAACTGAGTCATTCATACAACCACAAGTCTGGTATGGGACAGACCTGGCTAATTAATTTGTTATGTCTAGGCTTTGGTATTACTAGTGGTGGTGTGAGTCCCGGGTTGTGGTAACCAGTCCTCGCACGGGTAGTCTCACATGGTGCAAGAGGGGGCCCTGGATGTGGTAACCAGTCCCACTAGTGTTGAAACCTTAGCGGGTAGTACTGGGTTTAGACAGGGCATTGGAAAGGCTTTGTTGTAATCACTCGCCTTTGTGGTGTATGATTGTATCTTGTGGGAATAGTGTATAACCTTTGCAGAGTGTCAAACCTATTCGAATATCCATGCTCGCGGTATTGAGCATTACTCGGTGATAACAGTCAATGGTTAGACTTTATTAAAACAAATGCGGGTATGGAGGTTGTATGCATGTGAATGTTGAATTATGGTTTAAGGTTATGAGTTGGTCTATTTGGGAAATAACCGAGAAATTTAATATTGTTATGATTTGTTTTACTATATTTTCAATCTATTTATGCTATCCTTTGATAATGCTCTTTATGCAAAATAACCATGTCATCCATTCATTTGGAATAAGCCATGCATATAGTATATTAGACTTGCATTCTGTGAACAACTTGTTGAGTTCTTTATGTACTCATCCTTGCCACAAAGCATCACCAGTTGGAGAAGAAGCTACGCCTGCTTTTGAGGAGGAATTTCAGGAAGAAGCAGACAATTAGGGTGCGAACCATGTTAGTTGCCTATGGCAATTTGAAGGGTTACTACGAATAAATTTATTTCTGCTATAGTTATTTATTTTTTAGTCTTAGCCCTGTGTGGCGTATTCATGTAAGGTGGACCATAAGGTCATCTAACAAGTTATACTTAAATTGATGAAGTCTTTATTATGATATCATTGAGTATGATTGTGATATTCATCTATGTTGAGCCTATGTGCACTAGCGTGATCCTGGACTAGTGCTGAATACACAGAGGGTCCGGATTTGCATATTCGGGTCCCGACAGTATACTCTCTAAAGAAATTCTCCTCCAAGCACTTCTGCATTCATTTTCACCTATAGAGAGATGGAGGTCCTAATTGGCGCAAGAATTCCAGCTCTGGTCTCAGGAACATAAGAATTAATGGACGATAATGTCTTCCAAAGTTCATCGGAGAGGCTCTAAGCCTTGACCTTGGCCAAAAAAATCGATCTCTTTTTCTACGACCCTGGTAGAATCATGACCCTCTTCTCTCGCAGTCTCCTTTTGGGTCAGCATCGGGACTATGAACATTCGGATCCATCTTGATCGATCAAGTCATGCTTACCCCTTGGTCCTCACTCCGGATCGATATTCTTCGAGTTCTCTGTGGGATAATTCGCCCTCGCTTCGTGGGCTCAGTTCTTGTGTTCATCAAGTTTCAATTTTGAATGTTGCCGTTAGCTCAAGTCCTCATAGCAATCATAACATTCATCATTGTCTATGTTGCCTTGGGGAGGGACACCTTCTGGCTCAGTGCATTAATGAGGTCAGATGTAAAGGATGCTCTAGATATGGTCATATTATTAAGCATTGTCTCATCTCGAGGAGATCTCGAGCAAAATTCTGGCGGTCGTTTGCTAAAACTTCCCCTAGTGTGGCCCACCCCTCAGCAGAAGTTACACTTGAGCCCTGGTCGGTTCCTGTAGCTTGTTCATCTTCAACTTCCAAGACAACCTACTCACTCCCTTCTATCTCTCGCTCTTCTGCCTCAACGCAAGCATCACTCTTCCAATTTCCTACCATGGCGTATTTTCAGCTAGTTGAGCCAAATCGGTTTGTCCTGGAAGGTATGGAGATCAAAGATGGTGGAGTCCTCCACCGAGACAGGGCTGGCATTGTGTTCACGAGGGCACCCAAGTCCCATGAAGCCTCTACTATTGTAATCATTCTTCCACAACCACAAGGAGAAGAACTCCAACAAATGTTGGTGGAGGTCAGATATTATATTGAGCAAGTACTCAAGGTACGAGTCATCTCTTGTTCCCATCATCCTTTTGGTGTCGATCTTTTTCAATTCACCTTGAATCTACGATGTGACATGATGGTCCGTGGAAACCCTTATCAATTTGGACCTCATGAGCTCTGTTTTGTCAAGCATGACGAAGGCCCCAATTGGAGGAATGTAGCCTTTACCACGGTGCGGAATATAAGAACCCGGGATACCCTCATAAGAAGCCCAGGAGATATTCCCCGCAGGCCTGCTGCCGTATGCAAAGATACATGTCCTAAAGGAAGTTGAACTTATGTTTAGATATGATGGAAACAATTGTAATCCGAGTTGTAAATAGGGTAGATAAAGATGTAAACTCTATCCTGTAACCGACTAGAATCTTGTAACCGATCGTAATCTCTTAACCGATCGGGACTCTGTAAGCCGCCCCCTCCCTACTATATAAGGGTGAGGACAGGTAGCAACAGAGGCATCCAATCATCCAAGCACAAAGCGCCATCTTTTGCCTAGAGCATATAGCGCTTTGATCACTTCCGATCCGAGAGATCCACATAACCCCAGCACATAGGATTAGGGTATTACCTCTATCGCTTAGGGCCTGAACCTGTATAAATCCCTGTCTTGTGTGACCTTCGAGTTTGAGACCAAGCGCCTATCCCATAAATTCATTGCCGACTACAAAAGTCGACAGTTGGCGCGCCAGGTAGGGGTGCGCTATAATCTTTTCCCACAGACTCGATGGCAACAATCGACGGATTCATCGCCACCTTCGTCTCCGGCCAGGCCTTCCGCTTCGGAAACCTGGATTTCGTCGCAAATGCGCGCGGAGAGCTTGTCCGCTCGGTCCAAAACCAGATCCGATCCGTGAAGAACAGCCAACCCATCTCGTATGCCGCCTCGACTCACCCGTAAAACCACGACATTGTGAGGAACTGCTGCGATTTTCGTGGCGTCTTCGCGATTGAAGAGCAGGAGACTGATCTCCATCAAGAAGACCAAGAAGCCGCGGAGGAAGATCGCTTGTAAGGGTAAGGATGTTCCAAAGACGGTCTTTTTCGATCGAGCGGCCGCAATGTCCGCGAAGATATCCCGCACCCAGCGGGAGATCAATCCGCTTTTCGACACCGATGCAAAACGCCGTCGCCTCCAAGACGCTCCTCAACACGCTAGATGCGATGATTGCAGCGGATAGTCCAGCAGCCCCGATTGTGGCCCAGATCAAGGCCATGGTGATGGCGGCAGTGATTCAGCAGAACGAAGAGAAGCTGGTGGGAGAAGCACACTCGCACTCCCACGCGGCAACCCGAGTCGCCAGCAGTCGGACCGCAACCGCCGAACACGTGCAATATGGGCACATGCCACCACCGGGACGCCCACGATTCTCAGCCGCGATCTCCGCCAAGACATCACAGCCAGGCGACAGGAGTAGGATGAGGAAGAAAGGCGCAGACACCACAACGACTATGAGCGTTTCGGCACTGGCCGTGATCGACGAAATAATCAAAGATATGATAATCGCGACGACCACCGCCGCTGAGGCGGGAGCGACGACGACGCCGAAGTCTTGACTCGCCGCGCCGCACTCCCACCCCGGCAGATTGATGATCATCGCCGAGCTAGAGGCTCACCACGACGGACTCTCCTCATCATGATGAGAGATCTATCGACGGATCCGGCGCATTCTCGCCGCGCCGAGTGATATGGCCCGAAGGATACAATCCCAAGGGCATCGTAAAATTCAACGGAGAGCGGGACCTGGAAGCTTGGCTACAGGTTTACGCCTGGCGAGTAAAGCCACCGAGGAAACCGATCAGAATGGCGAATTATCTGCCGGTCAACCTCACCCCCTCGACTCAAGCATGGCTCATGGGCCTCCCTGCAAACTCGGTAGACTCCTGGAGTGATCTCTGCAATCAGTTTATTTCCACTTCCAGGGCACCTACGAAAGGCCTGGCACTCCATGGGACCTGTACCAGCTGCACCAGAAAAAGGACGAGACGCTGAGAGATTTCATCCGACGTTTCATGCAGAAGAAGAACACCGTCAGGGACGTATCCGAGGCGGTGGTGGTGGCGGCCTTCCAGAAAGGGGTAAGTGATCCTGATCTAATAAAAAAGATGTCCAGGAAGCCCCCAACCTCCGTGAAGGAAATGTTCGCGTTGGCCGACCGCTATGCCATAGCCTCAGATGCCCTGGCCGAACGTCAAGAAGATCACCCGCCGCAGAAGAACAAAGGCAACAAGCTCGAGTCCTCAAAACACAAGGATAGGAAGCGGAAGGGCGAAGAGCTAGTTGCGGTAGCCGAGCACAACCGACCCCGAGCTGTTTGGAGGGAGGCACCCGACTACAGCACCGTCATGGAAGCAATCTGTCCTTTCCACCCTAAAGGAAAACACGTCGCCAAGCACTGCTTCACTTTGAAGCGCTTATGCGCGAAAGCCACCCAAGAACCTGCTCCACCAAGGGCGGTTGCTCCAAAGAAGGAAGAAGGACCTCCCCGACGAAGAAGATTTCCAGGAACCTGAGCAAGAGTTGAACTATATCTACGGGGGCTCCACCGGATATGAATCCAAGCGGAAGCAGAAA
The DNA here is from genome assembly GCA_036346275.1 of Otatea glauca. NCBI lineage: Eukaryota > Viridiplantae > Streptophyta > Magnoliopsida > Poales > Poaceae > Otatea > Otatea glauca. The sequence goes on from CM070720.1 coordinate 19,805,491, forward strand.
CTTACCGCTCGGGAGATCAAAGCTGTGGAACCGGCGACCCCCCAGTATTTGAGGTGGTCCGAGGTCCCGATCACCTTCGATCGCAAGGATCACCCCAACCGGGTCCCGTATCCGGGTAAGTTTCCTCTAGTGTTTGACCCTGTTGTGTGTAGCGTGAAGCTCAAGAGAGTTTTGATCGATGGCGGAAGTGGACTCAACGTCCTATTCGCCAAAACTTTTGATGACATGAGCATTCCCCGCTCCGAGCTGAGGCCGAGCGTCCAGCCATTCCACGGAGTGATCCCTGGGGCGTCCTCGTTCCCACTCGGGCAGATTTCTCTGCCTGTTACATTCGGCACCAAGGATAATTTTCGGACTGAATATATCAATTTTGAGGTAGCCAATTTCGAGATGGCGTACCACGCTATCTTGGGAAGGCCCGACCTAGCTAGATTCATGGCCGTTCCACACTATACCTCAACGATGATGAAGATGCCGGGACCCCAAGGCATCATCGCGGTCCGAGGAAACGTCAAGCAATCCTCACAATGCGACCGAGAGAATCATGAACTCGCCGAACTGCAGGAAGCAGGCGCCGAGGCGAAAAATATCCAGACCGAGGCTGCCACGTTGTAGGACGAAGGAGAGGTTCCATCCAAGAAGCAGGCTACCTCAGGAATCAAGCCCGGCGAAGGAACCAAACGAATCATTCTTGACCCGTCCGACACGTCTAAAACGACTTTGATCGGACAGGGCTGGAGGACAATAGGAAAGCGCGCTTGTCACCTTCCTCCAAGCCAACAAGAACATCTTCGCCTGGAAGCCATCCGATATGCCAGGTGTACCAAGGGAGGTGATCTAGCACTCTCTCCACGTCGACGAGAAGGCGAAACCGATCAAACAAAGGCTTCGGCGGTTCACTCCAGATCGCCGGAATGCCATCAAGAAGGAGATCACTAAGCTTTTAGTGCCGCTTTATCAAACAGTGTATCACCCGATTGGTTAGCTTAACTCTGTATTGGTTCAAAAGAAAAATAAAACTTGGCGCATGTGCGTTGATTATACCGATCTTAACAAGGCATGTCGAAAGGATCCCTTCGGGCTGCCCCGAATCGATCAGGTGGTCGACTCGACTGCCGGGTGTGAAATTTTGAGCTTTCTTGATGCCTATTCAGGTTACCATTAGATTCTCCTAAAGGCGGAAGATCATATCAAGACATCATTCATCACGCCTTTCGGAGCCTTCTGCTACACCACGATGGCATTCGGCCTGAAAAATGCTGGCGTGACTTACCAACGCGCGATACAGCGGTGTTTTCACGCTCAGCTCAGACGCAACGTGGAGGCATACATGGACGACGTCGTGGTAAAGACTCGGGAAAGGAAGGATCTTATCACCGACCTAACCGAGACATTTGAGAGTCTGAGGACCTTCAGCATGAAGTTAAATCCCGAGAAGTGTGTTTTCGGAGTATCTTCGGGAAAACTGCTTGGATTTATTGTATCTCAATGAGGAATCGAAGCCAACCCGGAGAAAGTCAACGCCATATCAAACATGAAACCGCCGACTTGCCAAAGAGACGTCCAGAAGCTTACGGGGTGTATGGCCGCGCTCAGTAGGTTCATCTCCCGATTTGGTATGCGAGGAATGCCATTTTTCAAACTCCTCAAAAAACAAGACAAGTTCCAGTGGACGCCAGAAGCACAGCAAGCATTCGAAGACCTGAAGATCTTCTTAACGACACCCCCAGTTTTGGTCTCGCCAATGCCGGAAGAACCTCTATTACTCTACATCACGGCAACAACTCATGTAGTCAGCGCTGCCATCATCATAGAGAGGGAGGAGCCGGCTCACGTGCACAAGATCCAACATCCAGTCTACTTTGTTAGTGAGGTCTTGAGTGAATCCAAGGTATGATATCCACAAGTTCAGAAATTATTATATGCCGTACTCCTTACATCTCACAAGCTTAAGCATTATTTCCAAGAGCATGCCATTTCGGTGGTCACCTCCTTCCCGATTGGGGACATACTCCACAACCAGAGGCCATCGAGAATTGCCAAGTGGGCAATAACTTGGGGCCTTCGATATCTCATTCAGCCTCGAATCGCCACAAATCTCAAGCGCCGCTGACTTTACTACCGAGTGGATGAGCTTCGTAACCCGACAACTACCAAGAAACTCGAGTATTGGACAATGCACTTCGATGGATCCCTCATGCTCAGCGGCGCAGGGGCTGGTATAGTGCTCATATCGCCAAGCGGGGAAAGTTCGCGGAGACTCAATGCTCGTGGTCAACCAAGTGCAAAAGGAATGGTCATGTATCGAAGACAACATGGCGGCCTATTGCCAGGAGGTACGCAAGCTAGAAAGCAACTTTGACGGCCTAGAGCTCATTCACGTGCTCCGGCGAGACAATGAAGCAGCCGACGAGTTAGCGAAGATGGGATCCTGCCGGTCCAGAGTACCCGTGGGAGTTTTCGTAGAAGAAATCCATAAGCCCACAATTAGCAACCGGCAGGGAAAAGCGAAGAAGCGGAGGTCTTGGTCATTATCCCAGATTGGACAGCTCCATACTTGGATTACCTGATGAAGGACAAGCTCCCCGAGGATCGTGTGCAGGCTGAAAGGATAATGCGCCGAAGCAAGAATTATGTGTCATCAGAAAAGAGCTCTATCGGAAAAGCTCCTCCGGCATATTGCGACGGTGCATATCAAAACAAGAAGGGAGAAATCTGCTCAAGGAAATCCACTCGGGAACTTGTGGGAATCACGCAGCATCATCAACCCTGGTCGGAAAGGCTTATCGCCAAGGGTTTTTCCGTCGACCGCCACAGAGATGCGAGGACGCCGCTCGACATGCGAAGGATGTCGTTCTTCGCACGGCAAATAAACAAGCCACCAGAATTACAAACCATCCCGATCACGTGACCATTTGCGGTATGGGGCTCGACATGGTGGGACCTTTGAAGAAGGCTCAGGAGGCTATACTCATCTCTTCGTAGTCATCGACAAATTCACCAAGTGGATTGAGGCCTGCCGCCGCCACCATCACGGCGGTAAAAGCCAAAGAATTCTTTCACGAAATCGTGGTTAGATTTGGCGCATCTAATCGAATCATCACGATAATGGCACTCGATTCAAAGCGTGATATTTCAAGATCGTGCGAAGAGCTTGGCATAAAATCGCTGGCGCTGGCGCGACACCAAGCAATGGCCAGGTAGAACGAGCCAACGGAATGGTGTTACAAGGCATAAAGGCGAGAATTTTTTATCGGCTCCAACCATATGCCACACGGTGGGTTAAAGAATTGCCTTCGGTGCTCTGGGGGCTGCGAACTACCCCCAGCAGAGCAACCGGGCAGTCACCTTTTTTCCTGGTATACGGCTCCGAGGCGGTATTGCCCACTGAACTGGAATTCGGATACCCACGGGTTCGGAGTTATGAAGAGATTGCCTCAGAAGAAAGCCGACTAGAATACCTTGACCGACTGGAAGAGGCCAGGGACGTCACAATGATTCAATCGGCAAAGTATCTCTAAGACCTACGGCGCTATCACGGTCGCAGAGTGAGGAGCTGCACGTTCTCCAAAGGAGATCTAGTCCTCAGAAAGAACCAGAAGTGCGAGCATAAGCTCTCTCTAAGCTGGGAAGGCCCTTACATTGTTGATGAAGTGGTTCGCCCGGGGGCCTACAAACTCAAGCGCGAAGACGGCACGGCAGTCAGCAACACCTAGAATATATAACAGCTACGTCGTTTTTTTGCTTAAACTTTGTATTTTGGCTTAAAACTCTGTATTTCCTCTATAAACATAAATTAAATTTGAATGTTGCTTTTTTACAATCTTCCTTGCGAGTGCCTTGCTCCTATGGTAAGGCTCAGGGACATACGTCATAAGCTATGTCCCAGAGCCTGGGGGCTGAGTCAGTCGGATGAGATTTCCAGTCAGACCAAAGCCACAAGCCGTCGAACCACTCAAGGATATATTCATTTTATACCCACGCAATTCAGAAGCAGGAAACACCTTTACATACTTTTAATTTACAGGTCCAAAGTTTCCATGATGGACAGGGAGGCGTCCTTAACTTCCTCCCAGAGCTCGGAGGCCCGATCCTCACTTACGTTGCGGGCATAGCCTTCCTTGACGGCTTCAAGATCCACTCGAGGATAGAGTGACTTGGTGATCGCCAAAGCCTGACTGGCGCCATTGGCCGACTCTTCAAAAGATTATTGAGAGCCACGGGGGCTTCCTCTAGCCGAGAGATAATTTGGTCCCTGCTGAGTGGCCTCTCACCCATAGGGTGAAGCTTAACCCAAAGAACGCCCGTAGGTCTCTCAAGCTTACGCAAGACGCCTCGAGGACTTCCACCTTCTCGCTAAAGACAGCGTATTGCACCCGAGTTTTGAATCTGTAATCTGCTAAAACAAAGCATTAAAAAAGGCAGTGAAAGCAAGATGAAGCAAGATCGCCAGCTGTACCTTCAAACTCCTTCTCCAATTTTGCCCTGGAATCCTCCGCGGTTTTGAGTTGTCCTTGGAGCTTCGTGAAAGAAGAATCCCGGGCTGACGAGGAGACAGAAAGATCAAAGGGCTGGAATGCTAAACAAAAGCATGAGGTAGGCCCGGTAAATAGCTATCTCGAAGGGAGCCGATGACGTCCAGCTTCTCCTGGCGAAGAGCGCTTTGCTCCTCCCGCGACGCCTGAACCTCGGATCGAAGGGACCGCAGCTCGGCCGCATACCCGGCCTTGACGCGCTCTAAGTCGGCCAAGTATTCCGGCGCGTCCGGATTTCGGGGAGCATTTTTTGAAAGTATTCAGATTTCTGCTCAAAGCGCTCCCCTATTTTCTGCAATCATCACAAAAAAAGGTAACCACATGACCAATAGCGTAAGCAGGAGCACAGCGATTGTGGCACAGTGCTTACCCGGGCCGCACGCGCACAGGCCGAAGCGTGAATGTAAAAATCGTTCCTTTCCTTCTCCTCCTTCGGGTCGTCCAAGAGCTTCAAACCTTCCTCCTCATCAATCCACGCAGCCTCCATTATAAGCCGGGGCAGCAGGGCCTGGGACTCGGTGAATTTCTTCGACTCGGGACGGGCAGAAGTCGCTCTTGAGCAAGCAGGCCCGACATCGGAGCAGAGGGACAAGAGGCGATCGGGAACTCGAGGCGTTTAAGATCCCCGACGATGGTTCCGCGATCGATACGCAAGCCCTGGGCTCACCAGACAGACGCACGCTGCAGATCCCGACAGGAACTTCGAGACAAGGATCCCTATGAGAAAAGATCGTCAACAAACCTGCAAAACGAGTCAAATAGGAGTCGGCGAGGTGACGAACCTATCGGACTTCCTCATCTTCATTGGGGGCTTCTTCCGAGTAAACGGATCACCTTTGGAGGAACCACTCGGGGCGGTACCGACTGGAGCTTGGAGCCCCTCCTGGTGCGGCGGAACCACGGGCTCATGTGAAAGGAGAGTCGAAGGCGCTGAGGCCCGTGCCGACGGGTCTAGAATCTTAGGACCGCTGGCCGAGCATCGGGGCGCCACGGGATCCACGGTCAATGCCTTTTTCCCCTTCTTCGCGGCTGGGCTTCTCACGGAGGAACTCGCCCGCCGCTTCGAGAAATCATCTATACGAGCGGGCATTTCCGGGAGTGGCCCGACGCTGAAGAAGGCAATGCGATCCTACGAAGGGAGACTAAAAATTAAAAGACATTCTGAAACGAAGATGAAGATCTCTTAAAGTGTGCTCACCTCGAGGGGGCGAAACGTGAAGGACTTGGGCATCTCACTGAGGATATATCAACGCCAGATGAAGAAGTCGCCGACCCGAGCGAAGATTTGTTCCCCAGACAACTCATCGAGCCGTTCACGGGTCGGATCGTCTTTTCCTTCATACGCAAATCCCAAGTGGACTCTCTCCTTCAGGGGTTGTATCCGGCGAGCGACGGCGGTGGTCGCCTACCCGTAAGACCTCCTTCCTTGACTTTTCGATCAATGCCAAGGGTGAACCCGGTCCATGCCTACAGAGTTGGGAGTAGATATCCGTGAAAGACGCCAATCGGCGCCGCGAAGGGAGTTAGGGCATTGTCGAGGTTGCCGCAATAGAACCACTCCCGATGCCAGCCTTTGTTGGAAGTTTTGAAGGGAATCGCGAAGTAATTCTTCTTCAGCCCTTCCCGTAGTTGAAATCCGGCTCCCCCGACAACTTTGGGGTCGCTCTTGAAAGGATAAGGTTTCAGAAGGTAAAAATGGTGAAAAAGGTCAAAATGGGGGCTGACGCCCAAGAAGGCTTCACAGAGGTGGACGAAAAGAGATATTTGCAGAATAGAGTTGGGATTCAAGTTCACCAGCTCGATTTCATAGAAGAAAAGAAGACCGTGAAGAAAAGTGCTGACCGGTAAACCTAATCCGCGTTGGAAAAAGGATTCGAATACCACCACCTCCCCTGGACGAGGAGTGGGGACGGTTTCGTCGACGGCCGAACGAGCGAAGATCAAGGCTAGGTTTGGGAGAATCCCGTCTTCCACCATGGACTACAGCTTTTCCTCCGTCGTCGTTGAGGTCGTCCAATCCTGTGGCGAAGGAGGCGAGGAAGAAGAAGACATCTTTGAAAGAGAAGTCGGAAAGGCAAAGGAAAGGAAGGAGAGAGGGCGCAGCAAGAGAATGAACCGTCGGACGTCGTACGGCCTAAACCTTTTAAAAGGGGAGAATTTATCTTCGACGAATCGGCGGAGAAAAGATTGCGAAGCGTCGCATGTTTCCAGGATGACCCATAAATGATTTGCAGGCCTGTCGTTTCAACTCGCAGAGTTTTGACAGAGTTTGACAGAGTAAAATCGGGGCACGTCGCTTCGTGCGGCGGGGCATTTACTCCACTTTCCGCTCTAAGCGGGGCGTGGGCGATCTCCAAAATGGATAAAGCATATCTTCTCACGGTACGCCCCACGCTGGGTCACAAGGTGGTTACCGCATGACGGAATCATGTACCGCGAGTTGAGCCTAAGTAGGCACGGATCAAAGGGTGTGCCCCATGAGGGTCGTGAAAATTGTGCATCGTATTAAACGAGTACAGACACCTTTGATAAAAACATGATACGCTCCAAGAGAGTCTAAGCCGTATCTGACATCAGTCGGGAAAGGGTACCACTTGGTCGAGAGCCATGTAAACGTGATACGCTCCAAGAGGGTCTGAGCTGTATCCTACACCAGTCGGGAACAGGTATCACTCAGCCAAGAGCCGCATAAATCCTGATATGCTCCAAGAGATCCAAATCGTGTCTTAACCACATGGGTATCATTCGGCCGTGAGTCGGTAAAACCTTGATGCGTCCCAAGTCGAAGTAAAGCTATATCCCGCATGGTCGGATGTGAGAATCGATCGCCAAAGGCCACGATGTGCTCCAAATTGAAGCTTAAGCGATTCCGTGATCGATGTGTTTGGGTATTATTTGGCCTTGAGCTGTATTTATGGTATGTCGCATATTATGCATCTCACCGACATCTCCGACCGATAATCGCATAAATATATTGAGCTTCGTGTCGAGCTCAAGCTATGTTTTATGGATGATAGATACGTTATTGAGTTCAAAAACACGCGAGGTCCAAGATGCCCAAGAACGGTCAAATCCACAATCAAGGACATTTCTCCATAAAAGGTGTTTCTTTATTATAAACAAAGGAAAAGATACCCTAGACATTACGCCTAGGAGGCTTTACGCAGTGGAGGAAGAACTCTTCTTGCTCCTCATCCCTGCAGTGTGCTCGACCGAGCGCCTCGAGGAGGGGATCCCTGGCCCTACAAAGAGCCGGGACGGCCACAAGGTGAGTGTCGACCCTCGTGCGGTCCATCTGCTCCTCACAGGCTCGGTCAAATTCTTCCCAAATCTTGATGAGTCAAGGGTCTGCCTTCGAATGATGGTACCATCGGGTCATGATAGAAGCTAGAAGCTAAAGAATGGAGGGCCGAGAATGGAGGGCTACGTCTTGAAAACACTGGTACGTCTTTTTATAGCCGATTAGGCGAGATCGAAGTAAATGCGAGGATATTAAGTATCAAAAGCCGAAGAGATCTAGAGTTAATACAACGACGAAAGACGAAGGGTTTTTCAGCAAAACAAGTTGGCGCGAAAAAACAAGACGACCTCAAAGACTGCCTGATGGTTATCTACGGTAAGGATAAAAAATTCAAGCGGAAAAATATTCAATCTACGTAATGCGGGATGAAATCCGCGAGGCTGCACGCAATAAAGCCTACCTGGTAAAAGGTTGCACTTGGGGAAGGTCGAAAGGATTAAGGATTATAATTGAGTACTTCATAATTCGCTCGTCACAAAAAGAGAATTTCCGATTAAAGGAAAGGAATCAGTCGGAGGTTCGAGTCGTGACCAATGAATTTCGTGAAACAACAAATGCGAGTAGAAGTTTTGAAATCAGAACATAGCGATCGGATCATGAAGCACTCGGGGGCTACTGTGGAATATAAGAACCCAGGATACCCTCATAATAAGCCCAGGAGATATTTCCTGCAGGCCTGCTGCCGTATGCAAAGATACATGTCCTAAAGGAAGTTGAACTTATGTTTAGATATGATGGAAACAATTGTAATCCGAGTTGTAAATAGGGTAGATAAAGATGTAAACTCTATCCTGTAACCGACTAGAATCTTGTAACCGATCAGAATCTCTTAACCGATCGGGACTCTGTAAGCCGCCCCCTCCCTACTATATAAGGGTGAGGACAGGTAGCAATAGAGGCATCCAATCATCCAAGCACAAAGCGCCATCTTTTGCCTAGAGCATATAGCGCTTTGAGCACTTCTGATCCGAGAGATCCACATAATCCCAGCACACAGGATTAGGGTATTACCTCTATCGCTGAGGGCCTGAACCTGTATAAATCCCTGTCTTGTGTGACCTTCGAGTTTGAGATCAAGCGCCTATCCAATAAATTCATTGCCGACTACAAAAGTCGACACACGGTTAGATGGATAGTGTTTCTAGGTTTTCCTCTTGACTGCAAACACTTCCATTTTGTCGCTCAGACGTGCTCCCCCTTCAGAAAGCTACTTCATTGGTATGATAGTGATCAAGTCAAAGGCAGGGAGATCTGCAAGGTTGTTACGAAAGACCTTACATCCATTCCTCGTCGCTTGGTTATCAAAAAGGGTAACAACCAAAGGGGACAAGGAGAATCTTGGACAGTTCATGAGTTCATCCTAAACATTGAATTCCCTGACAACTTCTGCCGATGAAGACCCCCTAGTCCACCCTCATGCGAACAATCAGCATGGTCCACAAGAAGATAACAACCGAGGAATGATCAATACATTCAGCCCCCCAATGAGCACCTGGCCCCTCCTCAACCACACCCCTTTGGGACCAATGGATTCAGGCACCCAATACCAATGCAGGCTCCATAACTATGTCATCTGATGCTAACTCAGCTTTTCTTTTGGAATCTGATAGCGAGTCATCCCTGCAAGAGGTGACTAATCAAGGTCCAGCCCTTGAGTCCGTCAATATATCTATGGCTCTAATTCCTTTCGTGCCATCTCCTGGAATTCAATTGCGCCAGATAATTCTTCACTTGTAGTGTCTATTTCTGTCATGGCATATCCCTAAGAGTGTTGAGAAGTTTGGCCTCTCTATTCCATTAAATAAGGTGCAAGTAGACTTTACTGGCTTCTCTCCAAAATGAACATGGACCATGGCCTTCAATCCAGGTATTCTAGTACCATATAACTGGACTGGTATTCTCTCTAATCCATGGGATCAGGTCGCTAGGAAAAAGAGCTCTGTCCAGATACATGATTTGGATGACTCCAGTTCCTCCTCCTGCTCTAACCTAGGCAGTCCCAATACTGACTACTCACAAGTCTCACGACCATCCTACCTGTCATAGCCAACTCTCCCTAGTCTCTAGGAGGGGCCAAGAAACATTGATCTCAATGCAGTCCCTACGTTGTAGTCCAAGATGTGCCACTGCACAACGTGGTCATAAGCCCTAGAGCTTATCTTCTGGAAAAGGCCGGAAAGGAAGAATCGCCCAGAGAACTACTGATATCTCTACTGTGCCACTAATGCATCTAGACCTTAGCACTCTGGCAGAATGACCAAACACCTTCGGAACTATCGTTCAAGATCATGCAAGAGTGGGCCGTCAATCTTTGTGGAATACCTCCTTCGGATGTCACCTTAGATAAGCAGAATGAAATAACACAGAATGACTATGGTCATGGAAACTCCCATCAAGACTAGGAGTAGTCGGATCAGCTTCAACCAGGAGCACTCTTCGGCAGCTTAATCTTCAGGGCTCCCTTTAGTATGCCGCTTGCTGCTCGATAAACTTATATTTGGCTTTAGTTTCATTTTGTGCTACTCTGCCTTAATCGCTGATTTAAGTACTTTGTTCTTGGGTCTTATTTGGTATTCTAATTATAACCTTTGGTTCAGTTACTATATATGGGTTTCTTTTTCTCGGATATGTTCCCCTATTTCACCCTAATGCTGGTCCTCAGGGATATGCTTTTCATTGTTAATCACATCTATTATGCCCCAAAGACATAGATATTGGAACATTTTATGCTGGAATATCATGGGTATGAACTCGGAGCCCAAGCTCAGGACAATCAGGGCTAAGGTTGAAGAAGGCAATTGTACAATTTTCTGCCTCCAAGAAACAAAGTGGGAGTGCTTTAATCATTCCTTTCTCCAAGAATTTCTACCCAACGCCTATGATAAATTTTGCTTCTCTCCATCTTCTGGGAACTCCGGTGGTATCTTTATTGCTTGGTCTAGTTCTCACTTCTCTGGGACCATACTCCATCAAAATTCTTTCGCTATTACGATCAACTTCATCTCCACCCGCAATGCAGAAACATGGACCCTAACAAATATTTATGGCCCCTGCGCTATGCTAGCTAGAAATGAATTTTTCTTATGGCTATCTCAGATATCTCTCTCTTAGAACTCTAATTGGATCCTCATGGGTGACTTCAACTTTATAAGGTCAGAACATAACAGAAATAGGCCTGGTGGGAATAGCCAAGACATCACTATTTTTAATAACATTATTTCTCACCTTGGCTTGATTGAGCTCGCTCTAAAAGGTCGTAGCTTCACCTGGAGCAACATGCAGCAAAACCGTTTGCTTCAACAATTGGATTGGTTTTTCACATTCTAGATTAGACCAACTCCTATCCCAATACCACAGTGGAAGTCCTAGCCAAGAGTTCCTCGGATCACTATCCATGCATCGTTCACATCATCGAAACAAACATTCCTAGATCTATCTTATTCAGATTTGAAAACTTTTGGATCGATCATCCAGGGTTCATGGAACTGGTCCAACAATCTTGGAACATCTAGACTCATCGCTCAAATGCAAATAACACCCTTAGCTCAAAACTGAAAAACCTCAGAAGAAAACTTAAAGTGCGAAGCAAACATATGTCCAATCTCTCAACTTTAATCAACAATTGTAATATTGTTATCCTTTTCATGTACAAGCTGGAAGAGCAAAGAAGGCTATTTCAAACAGAGCATGACTTGAGGATCATCATCAAAAATCACATGTCTCATTTCCTACAATTGTAATGCCCAAAAATTCTTTAATTAGGGTTTGGCTAGGCGCTTTAAAGAGGAGGCAAAATTTTGCCTTTTTGACCCGATGCTCTAATGGGTGATTGGATACCACGGATGCCTAGAGCTCGTCGAAACAATTTCGTTTGACTACTCATACGCTATTTTTTGGAGATCGGATCGTTGAAGTGTGTTTGGACGCTTGAGTTAAAAAAAAAGGAAAGCCCCCCTTTTCTTTCCCCAACCCTAGCCGCCCCCTTTTTTTCTCCTCCAAACCCAGCCGCCCCCCTTCCTCCTCCATTGCTTCCACCCCTTTCATCTTCTCTCGGTCCAACTCCCTCCCATGGTGGTGCCCTCCCCTACTGCGTGGGAGAAGAAAGAGGAGAGGGAAGAGAGGAGGAGATCACGGTTGATCCTAGGATTTGGGGAGGAACAAATTAAGTGTTACCGGGTGAGTTTCCTTGCTGTTTTGGGTCTGTTTGTGCCCGGTAATCGACGGGTTTGGGGATGAGAGGAAGGGATTAGTGGTGGATTTCTCGTTTTCCTATTAGAATTCGTGGACAGATTGAGTGATCTCTGTTTATCAGCGTTTTTCTGCAAGTTAGAGGCCGATTTAAATTTTTTTGGTGAAAGGTTTGATGTAGATGACTCTGAGATCTTTTCATGAAGCCCTAGTTTGCATTTTTTTGTCCTTACTGTTTAGGATTTATGAGTAGTTAAAGTTAGGTGTCGTCGGGATGCTGATTTTCGAACAGTATTAGATTGATCTGAAATCCGACCAACTTAGAGGTATAATTTATTTGTTTGACTGTACACAAAGTTTGATAGAATTACGTAAGCTTTCCATATTGGTAAAGTGCAGAATTTTCTGTTGGGTAGAACTCCAGATATGAATTTTTGAAGTAGACTGTTTGATTTTGCTGTCAGATTCTGCAGATGAGGTTCATGCCCTATTAGGCCTTCTTATTGATTTTTCTCCGAAAACCCTTAACTAAGAAGTTGTAGAGGATGTAAATATTTATGCTCTCCTAAAATTTCATAATTTTTTGATGAGTAGTTTGGGAGATATTCAGGTTTGAATTTCTCTTGTCGAAATTGATGTCAGATTCTTAGTGCTGTCTTTACGGGCCGTTTTGGTAACCTTGGAGGCATGATAAAATTATGGTTTCTCCAAGAATGTTGTAGCTCTCATTCTATATTTTTCAAAAAATGTATTAGTTTGCTTTCATAACTGTGGTAAAGAAAATAGATATGAAAAAGACAAGTACTGCTGCTCTTTTCGATTGAATGCGAATTGTGCTGTTTTTGTCGTTTATGCTTGTGCGGGAGTTTTGGGGCATAGGAGCGCTTTATATTCCAGTTATTTATGTGTTTAAAGTCCTTGTGCTGAGAGGTGGTTGTGAAACAGGTAGTGGTGCTTCGAGCCACACTTGAGGGTTGCCGTTCTTGTTGTTGGAGGCAAGTAAATGTAGTGGTAGTTTTGCTATAGTTTTTGACTTGTTAATTTTATCACCTACACCTTAAATTCAGAACCATGATATTTAATTTATGATCTGAATTATTGTGATAATCTTCACCTCAAAGCATGCTTAATCTTTGCCTTATGTCTATTCATGAAGTAAGTTATCATTTCACACTTGTGAATGATGCCGAAGCATTGTTGGAGGTATATTTATGCATATATGCAGCATATCATGTGCACTTGAATAGGCATATTCATTTGATGTTTCGTTGCGGAGCTATGGTTGTGACCGTATCGGTACAGCATCGTGGGATGCAGCTCCATACCTTCGGGTATGTAGGCAGTGGACATGTCATTGCATTCGTATGCATTCATAAAAGAAGTGCAGTGGGAGGTGTTTCTTGTGGTTATGAAGATAAAACTGTGGCTATGTCTTGTGATGTTTTTTTAATTCTAATGTTTTGATGCCATATCATGTTTTTTTTATCTTGAGTAGCTGTATAATTAACTTGTCAAAACAATCTTTCTTGGTGAGATTTTCAAATCTCACCCTTGCAATTTATCTTACCCAGGTACCCAGAGCATGTCATAAAGGGATGGGAGTAGAAGCACGTTCTTACACATCACGTCTTCATTTTAGTTCCATCATGTTACATTTTAGTTCAGTGTTTAAAACTTAAATGTCATGTACTTAAAGATTTAAGTGTGATGTTGTGGTTATTCCAGTTTCCCATTCTCGTTTTTGTGATGCGTGATATTCTATATTCTGCTTTCGTGTTTTATTTTATTCTTTTTTAATGGAGATGCTACTGAATTTTTAGTAAATTCAACTATTGGTCGTGACGTTTTATAGCATCCCAGGCTTGTTGAGGTGTCTGGGGTGTTACAACAATACAATCAAACCTACTGGAAAAAGACAAATACAATCAGATGGATGAATCTTGACGATGAAAACACGAAATTCTTCCATTAAGTGGCAACACAAAAATACAGGAAGAATAAAATTACATATTTGCATTTGGACGAAAGAATTGTCCTTACGGATCATGCTACCAAAGCAACAGCTCTCTGGTCATCATTCAAGGACAGAATGGGAATATCAATTCTGCCAACCATTCTCTTTCATTTGCTGGAGCTAATCCCTCTAATTGATGGGCTTGAATCAGTAGCGCTATGCCTTTTTCCAAGGAAGAAATTGATAAGGTAGTTCAATCTCTCCCAGTGGATAAAGCCCCCAGTCCAGATGGATTCATTGGTATGTTCATCAGAAAATATTGGCACATTATTGCCAACAACTTCTATTCCCATTGTGACAAATTTTTTTCAGCTCAATCAAATGTTCAGAGCATAAATGCATCCTTCATAGTTCTTGTTCCAAAGAAGTCTTGGTCTCAGACGGTTAATGACTACATACCTATCTCGTTGCTAAACTCTGACATAAAGCTAATCACTAAATTCTGACAAATATACTTCAGCAAGTGATACTAAGACTAGTTCACTGAAATCTATATGGCTTTCTTAAGACTAGAACAATACAAGACTGCCTTGCCTGGGACCTCTGAGACCTCGACTTCTTTGGAACAAGAACTATGAAGGCTCGTCAAACTGGATTTTGAAAAATTGTTTGACATGATTGAACATTCAGCTACCATTACCATGATGGAACAAAAACGTTTCCCTCCACGATGGATTAACTGGATACATCAAATTCTATCATTTGAACGCCCTATGGTACTTTTAAATGGAGTTCCTGGTCGATCCTTTCCATGCAAAGAGGAGTCAGACAGGGAGATCCAATATCTCCACTTCTATTTGTACTAACAGTAGACCTACTCCAAGCAGTATTAAACAAAGCGGCTGAGCGAGGCCTGATTCAATTCCCAATTCTAAACGACAATGTCATAGATTACCCGATAGTCCAATATGAAGATGACACCCTCCTCATTATGCCAGCGGCTGCCAGCATATAATCTACATAAAAAGTCTCCTAAATATCTTTGCGGCTTCAACTGGTCACGTCATTAACTACCATAAGTCACTCATGTATCCCATAAACATTGATGAAAAATAGCTTTCTACCCTGGCAAACACTTTTGGCTGCACAAAAGGAACAATGCCTTTTACCTATCTCGGTCTCCCCCTGGGAATCTCCAGCCCCAAGATCAAGGATTTTGGCACTCTAATCGATCACATTGAAAAGCATCTTTTTGGTAACTTCGTCTTTCTATCCTACTGTGGAAGGCTCACCATGGTTAATGCAGTCATGTCCCTCATTCTGACTTACTACATGTTTACCCTTAAACTTCCTAAGTAAGTCATCGACCGGATTGACAACGCGAAGACATTGTTTATGGAGAAGGTCAGAGGACCTCTAAAAAAGAAGGCCATCTATGGTCGCATGGAAAAAGGTCTGCACTCCAAAAAACAAATGGGGCATGGGAGTCTTAAATCTACACATCCAGAACAGGGCCTTACTCCTAAAACATTTACACAACTTCTATAACAAGAAGGATATTCCATGGGTTCATTTGATGTGGAGTTCCCATTACCAAAGTCGTATCCCTCACTCCTCAACATGTCTTGGTTCATTCTAGTGGAAAGACATAATGAAATTATCAACAGAATAACGTGGAGTAGCGACCACTCAGATAGGAGATGGAACATCTGTAAGCTTTTGGAAGGACATATGGAACAACCAACTCATCAGTCTAACCTTTCCAACTCTTTTCTCCTTTGCCAAACATGAAGATATCTCAGTGTCTTCTTTCTTTTAAGATACGGACTTGACAAACCACTTTAACCTTCCTCTTTTAGAGCAAACTTACTACCAGCTACAAGAATTACATCATGTCCTGCAGGTATAACTTGCTCCCCTTTATCCAATGATCAATGGTCTTATATCTATGGTCTCTCCTCCTACAGCGCAAAAAATATTTTATACTCACCTCTTCTAGAGTATCTCTACCTCGACTCCTCTAAAATGAATCTAGAAGACTAAATGCATCCCTAAACTTTGAGTCTTCGCAGGGCTTTTCTTTCAAGACCGTTTGAACACAAAAGTCATGCTAACTAGAAGAGGTTGGTACATAGGGCAGAACTCACTATGCATACTATGTCAGAGTAATGAGCAGGAGATGACTAAACATCTATTCTCTGTATGCAACTTCAGCAAAGAATGTTGGTGCATTGTAGGTTTTCAATGGGACCTTTCAGGAGATATTTTCACTATGGATCAAATGATGAAAGAAAGATCACCTCATCAGTTCTTCATGGAGGTTTTCATCGATGATATCATAGCTGCTTGGCATATCTGGAAGCAATGTAATAGGAAAATTTTCTAGCACATCGATGAGTCCATCATGAATTGGAAGGCCTAGTTCAATGCAGAAGTAAGAAGTCACCTGATTAGGGTCAAGGATTCTCTTAGACCCATTATAGAATCTTGGATTAGGGGCATTTGATGTATCGCATATATGTAATCCTATGACCTTTTTCCCCTGTGACCCCTGGACCTTCCCTCTGCCTAAGCTTGTTCCCCATCTTCCCTCCCTCTTTTCTCCCTCCCTCCTCTCGTTTTCTTGTACAAATTTTATTTCTTTTAATTCATTTTTCCAGTAGGACTCTCTCCTACTATTTTCGGCTAAAAATAGCTTGATCATGGGGATTTGATGATCAAGATGATCCTAAATGACCTCCCACATGTCCCAACAAGCAAAAACACTAAAGAAATTGCTCTCAAATGTGCAAAATCAAGATCTACCTCAAATCCATCCTTCTCAAGCAAAAAAATGGTTCTTGAGAAAACTTTAATGATCGAGAAGAAGCTTGTCTAGATGATTAAGATATGATCTACAAAGAATACATCCATCAATCATTCATCCTTTACAGTGCAAACCCGATAACCCAACGCACATAACGGGTTTTGCACTTGTAACATCCCAAAATTTGGCCTAATTATGTTTTTATTGCTTAAATGTGCATTTATGATTTTCTGGAATTTATTTGGATTTTTCTGGATTTATCTGAATTAATTTTAAATTAAGTTTATTAACTTTTTGTTCAAATTTATTTAAATCTGTGCAAAGTTAAAAAAAAGTTTTGCCAAAAATATTTTATTTGAGTCCAGAATGTCTCAAAGTATTTTTGAGATTTTTCTGGGATTTTTCCTGATAATTTATTTGCCTAAAACTAATTAATGAATTTCTAGAATTATTTAAATTAATAAAGTTTTAAAAATATCTTGGAACAGTGTTGGGCCGAAGTCCAACACTGTGCGCTTGGGGCCTGCGCAGTGCGGCTCACCCGACTTACGAATCGCAATGAGAGAAACCCTAAACCGCACTCGCTCGATCGCGCCGTCGGACTAGATCGCGCGCGTAAGAGATCGTGGTCATGGCCGTTGGATTTTGACGCGTGTCTGTGGGCGTCGTTGTCTCCGTTCGGGACTCGAGTCCGCCACAGAACGGCGCCGAACTTCTTCGTGTGTAGAGCTCGGACGCCGAGGCTATTTAAGGCGGGGTAGACCCCGAGGTTCTCCATGAGTCGCCGATCTTTTCACGACGCGCCGCCGCTCGAGGAGCTCAGAGAAGCCGCCGACCACCGGGTAGAACGCCGAGTCGCCGCGGTTTTTGCTCGAGGACGCCGCCGCTCGTCGGTTTTGGCGTTTGGTCCCGTGATATGAACTCGCCGAGGTGTGCCGATCGACTTCTTCACTCCTTCACGCCGGAACGCGCACGAACGCCGCCGCCGAGCTTCTTCCTCGTCTCGGTGGGTTTTTCGCCGCCGCCATGAGCTTCGGGTGAGATCGTGGCCGTCGGATCCGAGTGAACGGTTTAGATTGAGCCGCGTCGCGTGTGTCTGTCGCCGTTCGATCGGATCGGGTCGTAGATGCGTGCCGCGTGTTGCGCATCGGCGGGGCGGCACCGCGACCAATAGGATCGACACGCGTGGCGCTGCGGGTATCGAGGCATCGTAGACCGGGTTCACCGTGGTCTCGCGCTGCGCCATGGACCATGTCTATGCACCGGGGCCACGTGTCATTCTCTGATTGGTTCGGGCCAGGGCTGACGCCAGCATGATGTCACGCTTGCGCAGTAATTCTATTTTTAGTTTGAAAATAAATCTGTTAATTCTGATTTTCTGATTTTTGCAATTTCAGTATTTATTTCAAACTTCAAAAGGCTATATCTTTTGCAATTTAACTCGGATTTGAGTGAATCAAATTTCTAAAAATTTTTAAAATTGAGATTTATTTAACGGTTAATTTTATTTGATTTTTTGAGTTAATTTGCTCTTAGTTTCGGTATTTATTTGCTTTTCTTCTTGGTACGCGTAGACGTTGAATTGTGCGACGCTTTGGAGGAAGATCCAGCAACTCAGGAGCAAGTTCCAGAACCAGATCAGGACCTATTCCAAGGCAAGTTGTGCTTTGATCATGTTGAACCCATGTTTATAAAATTGCTATATTTGTTTTACCCTATTGCATATATTTCATGTATACAATTGTTTCAAATTAGATTGGGTTTAGCTAATGTACCAGATTGATCTATACCCTACCTTGTCATTGTATGCCATGATCCATTGTCACCTTAGATTGGTTCAATATAGTTGGTTAGTAATTATAATCAACATTGGAGGGTTAGTTCGTATTAGTTGCTTAGCCATGCCACGTCATCACATGTGTCAGAATCATTGATAATAATCTTGATTAATGGAATATGGAACAATGTTATGAACTTGTGTGTCATGTGGGATCACACGATGAGATTGAGTTGTTGTGGCGAGTCATGTCACGCAACGATGTTGAATTGTTGATGGCACGTGGTGCTTGGTAATCAACTGGGTGATAATCACTTAGATTAGGGCAAGTGACAAGGGGCGAGTATGCCAAGGTGGGCCCGATGGGCAGAGGGTATGTGGATGTCTTGCCATGATCACACTAAGGACTTAACCTTGCAAACCTTTGACCTGAGTCAATCATGCAACCACATGTCCGTATGGGCCATTTAGTGAGTAATTTGCAATGTCTTAATTTTGGTACTATCGTGGTCGGTGTGAGTTCCCGAGTTATGGAGTAATTCACATGGCGCAAGAGGGGGCCCCGGATGTGGTAACCAGTCCACCAAATGTTGAAACCTTAGCGGTAGTAATGTCAATTGGCGCATTGTAAAGGCTTTGTTATAATCACTCGCCTTGGTGGTGTTTGGTTGTATCACGTGGGTAAAGTGCATAACCTCTGCAGAGTGTGAAACTACTCGGATAGCCGTGCTCGCGGTATTGAGCAATGCTCGGGAATTACAGTTAAGGGTTAGCTTAATTAAATGGACAATTTGGTCAATAAATGAACTATTATTTCTATTATCGTCGAGTATGATGTGATATGTACCAATGTTGAGCTGTGTGCACTAGCGTTGATCCTGGGACTAGTGCGGTAAACACAGTGGGTTCGAATCAGTGGATTCGGGTCCTCACAGAGGTGGTATCAGAGCATACTGACTGTAGGTCTTGGCCCTAGATAGTATGGAAGTGTCTTGTGTGTGTCCAAAACTATTTTCTAAAGGAAAGTTTAAATTTGACTAATAAAACACTCTCGACCCATCTCATTCTCTACTTCTCGCCTTTGCTGAACTTACCCGTTTTACTTACCGTTTCGAGAGGAGAACTTATTCAAAGTTCTTGTGGAGCAGATGCCGATCGTTCCGACCTTCGAGGAGTCAGCTGGCGGCTACGCCATGGAGCTGTGGAGAGTTCTTCAGACGCTTGTAGGCTTCTATCGTCCGCTTTACTGTGGAGGCAGTTGGCCCGTCAATGGTGTACACCGAGGATTTATTTGCAAGCTGATTATCTACGCCCGGGAGAATGATGATGCCAGCAGACTAATCAACATCTTCGCCAGAAGATTCTCGTACGAGGTTGCGATCCAGGAGGTTGCCCGACTTGCCCTTCGCCGGGTCTGCCGCGACTACGCCGACGAGCTTCACGACTCAGTGTTCCGACTTCACCCAGACGTTCAAGCGTGCCGAAGCCGACGGATCAGGGAGGACGAGTGTGCCACTGCAACGCACCTTGCGGAGTTCACCCTTGCCCAGGAGGATCATATGAGAGATACTACTCTGGAGCTGGAGATTGTGTACGAGGCACTCAGAGTGGTAGAACAGGAGCTTGAGGTGACCCGTGCTTCAGCCATCGGGATGATCACTGAGCTGGGAGAGGCCCTAGAGGCGGTCGAGCACGAGTTGGAGCGCGTGACCCAAGGAGCTCAGGAGCCAGCCGAGGAGGAGTCAGAGGAGGATCTAGAGGAGCGAGAGTGGGAGCCAGAGGAGGATCAGTCTTAGAGTCGTGTTGAGACTCGAGTGTTGAGTCGCGTCTTTAAGTTAGTCTTTTACCTCTTTAGTTGACGTTAAGATTTCGTGTTTAGTTTGCTTCTTTGTAATGCTGAGTGTGCAGTATGTGTTGCAAAGCTTGTAGGCTTAAATAAGCAGCCATACCAAGAATAAATAAAGAACTATTTCAGTTGGGTATAACCTATTTTCCCGGCTTTAGAAATTCTTACTTCTTATCTATGCTACATCTACCTTTCCTAACCCAAGAGGCAATCATCAGATGGTGAATACTCGAGGAAACAACAGTGCTTTAGGAAGTGGACTGCACTAGAATGACAACCCCAATGACGGAGGCAGCCCTCAACCACCGCCAGTGGACATGCAGAACTTGGGAGCGTTTCTTGCCACGCAGACTCAACTGATGCAGACTATGATGCAGCAGATGCAGCAGATAACCAACACAGCAGCAACCAACAACAACCATGCAGTTCAGAACAACAATGGTGGACCTCGACCTTACTCCAAGCTGTCAGATTTCATGAGGACTCGGCCACCAACTTTTTCAGGAAATGTGAACACTTTGGAAGCCGATGACTGGCTTAGGACTATTGAGAAGAAGCTGCACATCACGCAATGTGAAGGCAATGAGAAGGTGCTTTATGCCTCTCATCAACTGGAAGGAACCGCCGCAGAATGGTGGGAGAATTATTGTGCCGCACATGGAGCCCCGCAAGAGATTACTTGGGAGGATTTTACTACTGCTTTCCGCCAGTACCATGTTCCAGAGGGAATGATGGATCTTAAGAAGGAAGAGTTCAGGGCTCTGAAACAAGGAGGCCAACCAGTGGCCGAATACCTGAATAAATTTACCCAGTTAGCTCGCTATGCCCCTGAAGACGTAGCGACAGATAAAGGTAGGTAGTCTCGTTTCATGAAGGGACTGAATTCAGGACTGCAGGTGGGACTGATTACCCACAATTTCCCAGACTTTCAGGAGCTAGTCAATAAGGCTTTGATCCTAGAGGATAAGCGCAAAGAGTTGGGTGAAATCCGTAAGCGCT
Source organism: Otatea glauca (assembly GCA_036346275.1). Lineage (NCBI taxonomy): Eukaryota > Viridiplantae > Streptophyta > Magnoliopsida > Poales > Poaceae > Otatea > Otatea glauca. The sequence continues at coordinate 19,826,897 of CM070720.1, forward strand.
TGATGACTAATCAGGGTGGACGTCCAAACCATCTACGTCTGAGAATGTCAACACAGCAGTTTGCTAGATTCCAACCACCAGTGGTGAACAAGACATCAACCCTCGCACTCGCATACGCTAATCGAACTTTCGGACTCGACGACAGGCAACAATGCGTCAGGAGGGAGTCAACAGTCCGCAGTGAAAAGATGCTACACATGCAATGAGCCAGGGCACTTTACAAATAGGTGTCCACAGAAGGGAGGCATCACGTCGGTTCGTTTCAACTTGGGAACAACACCTACCAAGGCACCAGCCTCAGGAGGAAATCGTGCGCCAGGTCAAGCGGGAGCAACACCGCAATCAACAGTACGTGGGAGGATCAACCACATCACCGCAGATGGAGCTCAGGAAGCTACGCACGAGTAATCGGGTAAGTTCTGGTTAACTCAAGTACACTTTCTGCTTTGTTTGATTACGAGCTTCGCATTCGTTTGTTTCTCAAAGTTTTGCAACCAAGAATGGATTTAAAGTGGTGAATCTTAAGTGTGTGCTCTTAGTCCAAGCCCCAGGATCTGAGCTTAAATCTAGCCTTGGGTGTTTGGGAGCTAAGTTGCTTATGGATGGGATAGAATTTCTAGCGAATCTCATCTTGATAGATGTGCAATCCCTAGACGTCATCCTTGGAATGGATTGGCTGTCCAAGCATAAGGCTGTTTTGGATTGTGGCCGAAGGATTGTAACTTTGGAAGGCCCTAGTGGCAAGAAAATAGAATTTCAAGCAACCGCAGTTCGAGATGGGCAGTTAGTGGTCAACAGTGTGAAAGCCATCAGCATGGAAGATGTGCCAGTAGTCAGAGAATACTCGGACGTGTTTCCAGAAGATTTGCCAGGACTACCGCCAGACCGCGATATCGAGTTTGTTATCGAGTTAGCACCAGGGACAGCACCGATATCAAAGAGACCATATCGGATGCCTACCGACGAGTTAGTGGAAATGAAAAAGCAGATTGAGGAATTGCAAGAGAAAGGTTTCATTAGACCAAGTTCATCACCATGGGGAGCACCGGTTTTGTTTGTTCGTAAGAAGGATGGAAGCCTTAGGATGTGCATTGATTATCGTGCACTTAATGAAGTAACGATCAAGAATAAGTATCCGTTGCCCAGGATCGACGACTTATTTGATCAATTAAGAGGAGCTGGAGTTTTCTCCAAGATAGATCTTCGTTCAGGATACCATCAGTTGAAGATCCGAGCGGAGGATGTGCCTAAGACTACGTTTTCTACGCGATATGGACATTATGAGTTCACAGTCATGTCATTTGGATTGACAAATGCCTCGGCATATTTCATGAACATGATGAATAAGGTTTTCATGGAATATTTGGATAAGTTTGTTGTAGTCTTCATAGACGATATCTTGGTTTACTCGAAGACAGAGGAAGAACATGCGGAACATCTGAGGATGGTTTTAGAGAAGCTGCGAGAACATCAGCTATATGCTAAGTTTAGCAAGTGTGAATTTTGGAAGGAAAAGGTCGAATTTCTTGGTCATGTAATGATTACTAAAGGAGTTGCAGTCGACCCAAGCAAAGTGGACGCAGTGTTGCATTGGGAGCAACCAAAGTCTGTTACCCAGATCCGTAGTTTTCTGGGAATGGCGGGATATTACCGTCGGTTCATAGAAGGATTCTCGACAATTGCTAAACCCCTTACGCAGTTGTTGAAGAAAGAAAAGAAGTTTGCATGGACGCCAGAGTGCGAGAAAAGTTTCATGGAAGTAAAGAAGCGTTTAACAATAGCCCCGGTATTAGTGTTGCCAGACGTGCAGAATGGATTTGATATTTATTGCGATGCTTCAAAGCAAGGCTTGGGGTGCGTGTTAATGCAAGAAGGCAAAGTCGTTGCTTATGCGTCGAGACAGTTAAGACCGCATGAAGTGAATTATCCAACACATGATTTGGAGTTAGCTGCCGTAGTGCATGCTTTAAAGATATGGCGTCATTATCTCATAGGAAATAGATGTGTGATATATACAGACCATAAGAGCCTAAAATACATATTCACTCAAGCAGATCTGAATATGAGACAGCGAAGGTGGCTAGAGCTAATTAAGGATTATAACGTGGGAATTCATTATCATCCCGGAAAAGCCAATGTGGTAGCAGATGCTCTGAGCCGAAAGAGCCATAGCGCGAATACATTGACAATGGAAGATCAACCAGAATTATGCAAGGAATTGCAGAACCTAAGGTTGGAAGTCGTTCCGCAAGGAATGGTAGCTGCACTGGAAGTGAAGCCAACACTGCAGGATCAGATTAGAGAAGGCCAGAAAGATGACGATAAAATTTCTAAGATCAAGGCTAAAAAGGAGGAAGGCCTAGCCGTGGATTTCACCCTGGATGAGCAAGGAACCATGTTCTTCAAAGGCCGAATTTGTGTGTCAGATAAAAAGGAGCTGAAGCAGTTGATTCTGGAAGAAGCTCATGATTCCAAGTATTCGATTCATCCAGGAAGCGCGAAGATGTATCAAGATTTGAAAGAGAGATTTTGGTGGCCTAATATGAAGCGTGAGGTAGCTGAGCATGTTGCTTTATGTGACGTATGTCAGAGGGTAATGGCCATGCATCAAAGACCAGCTGGTTTGTTGCAGCCGTTGAAAATTTCGGAATGGAAGTGGGAGGAAATCGGAATGGATTTTATCACCGGTTTACCTAAAACTCAGAGAGGTTACTATTCTATTTGGGTTATTGTGGATCGTCTAACCAAGGTCGCTCATTTTATCCCGGTAAAGACCACTTACTCGGGAGATCGTTTAGCAGAGTTGTACATGTCAAGGATTGTATGTTTGCATGGAGTGCCCAAGAAGATTGTTTCGGACAGAGGTACCCAATTTACCTCGAGATTTTGGAATAAGTTGCACGAAGCAATGGGAACCCGTCTGAATTTTAGCACAAGCATATCACCCACGCATGATGGTCGACCGAAAGAGTAAATCAGATTTTAGAGGATATGTTGAGAGCCTGTGCTTTAGCTTATGCTACGTCATGGGATAAATATTTGCCATATGCAGAGTTCAGTTATAATAATAGTTACCAAGCTATTTTGCAGATATCACCATTTGAGGCATTGTAAGGACGTGCTTGTCGTACTCCGTTAAATTGGAATGAAACAGGAGAGCGTTTGGTTTTCGGGCCAGATATTCTCGAGGAAGCCGAAAATCAAGTCGCAATGATCAGAGAAAGGTTGAAGATAGCACAGTCAAGATAGAAAAACTACGCGGATAACCGTCGTCGAGATTTGAGCTTTGAGCCAGAAGATTATGTGTATCTCTGAGTTACCCCTCTTAAGGGCGTTAAAAGATTTCACGTTAAAGGGAAGCTTGCACCAAGATATATCGGTCCGTTCAAGATTTTGAGCCGTCGAGGAGAAGTAGCTTATCAGCTGGAGTTGCCTCAGTCCTTGGCAGGAGTGCATGGTGTATTCCATGTGTCGCAGCTCAAGAAATGTCTCAGAGTGCCAACGGAGCAAACCCCGTTAGATGCAATAGACCTGCAAGAAGATTTGACTTACAAAGAGCAACCGGTCCGAATCTTGGATGTGATGGAGCGCAAGACCAGGAACAAGTCTATTCGCTTTTGCAGAGTTCAGTGGAGCAATCATTCCGAAAGTGAAGCCACTTGGTGCGAGAAGAAGATTTGTAGTCAGAATTTCCGAACCTATTCTCTAGTTAGCCCTGAATCTCGGGTCGAGATTCTGTTAAGGGGGGAGGTTTGTAACATCCCAAAATTTGGCCTAATTATGTTATTATTGCTTAAATGTGCATTTATGATTTTCTGGAATTTATTTGGATTTTTCTGGATTTATCTCAATTAATTTTAAATTAAGTTTATTACCCTTTTGTTCAAATTTATTTAAATCTGTGCAAAGTTAAAATAAAGTTTTGACAAAAATATTTTACTTGAGTCCAGAATGTCTCAAAGTATTTTTGAGATTTTTCTGGGATTTTTCCTGATAATTTATTTGCCTAAAACTAATTAAATGAATTTCTAGAATTATTTAAATTAATAAAGTTTTAAAAATATCTTGGAACAGTGTTGGGCCGAAGCCCAACACTGTGCGCTTGGGGCTTGCGTCGGTGCGGCCGAGTCCATTTTACGAATCGCGTGCGAGAGAACCCTAAATCCTGGTAGTTCGATCGCTACGTCGGACCAGATCGCACCGTGTAAGAGATCGTGTCGTGGCCGTTGGATTTTGACGCGTGTACGACGGGGCGTCGTCGTCTCCGTTCGGGATTCGGAGTCCGCCGCCGTAACGGCGTCGAACTTCTTCGCCGTGTAGAGCTCGAACGCCGAGGCTATTTAAGGGCGGGGTAGACCCCGAGGTTCTCCGTGAGCTGCCGCATCTTTTCGCAGACGCGCCGTCGCCCGAGGAGCTCTGTAGAAGCCGCTCAACCTCCCCGAAGTAGAACGCCGGAGTCGCCGCGGTTTTTGCTCGAGGACGTCGCCGGTTCGTCGGTTTTTGGCGTTTTGGTCCCAGATCCGAACTGGTCGAGGTGTGCCGCATCGACTTCTTCACTCCTTCACGTCGGAAACGCGCCGAATCGCCGTCGCCAGAGCTTCTTCCTTGTCTCCGGTGGGTTTTCTCGCCGCCGCTTCGCCATGAGCTTCGGGTGAGATCGTAGCCGTCGGATCTAAGTGAACGGTTTAGATTGAGCCGCGTCGCGTGTGTCTGTCGCCGTTCGATCGGATCGAGCCGTAGATGCGTGCCGCGTGTTGTGCATCGGCGGGGCGGCACCGCGACCAATCGGATTGAGACGCGTGGCGCTGCGGGTATCGAGGCGTCGTAGACCGGGTTCACCGTGGTCTCGCGCTGCGCCATGGACCAGGTCTATGCACCGGGGCCACGTGTCGTTCGCTGATTGGTTTGGGCTAGGGCTGACGCCAGCATGACGTCACGCTTGCGCCGTAATTCTATTTTCAGTTGAAAATTAAATCTGTTAATTCTGATTTTCTGATTTTTGCAATTTCAGTATTTATTTCAAACTTCAAAAGGCTATATCTTTTGCAATTTAACTCGGATTTGAGTGAATCAAATTTCTAAAAATTTGCAAAATTGAGATCTATTTAATGGTAAATTTTATTTGATTTTTTTAGTTCATTTGCTCTCTGTTTTGGTATTTATTTGCTTTTCTTCTTCGGTACGCTAAGACGTTGAATTGTGCGACGCTTCGGTGGAAGATCCAGCAACTCAAGAGCAAGTTCCAGAGCCAGATCAGGACCTATTCCAAGGCAAGTTATGCTTTGATCATGTTGAACCCATGTTTATAAAATTGCTATATTTGTTTTACCCTATTGCATATATTTCAAGTATACAATTGTTTCAAATTAGATTGGGTTTAGCTAATGTACCAGATTGATCTATACCCTACCTTGTCATTGTATGCCATGATCCATTGTCACCCTAGATTGGTTCAATATAGTTGGTTAGTAATTATAATCAACATTGGAGGGTTAGTTCATATTAGTTGCTTAGCCATGCCACGTCATCACATGTGTCAGAATCATTGATAATAATCTTGATTAATGGAATATGGAACAATGTTATGAACTTGTGTGTCATGTGGGATCACACGATGAGATTGAGTTGTTGTGGCGAGTCATGTCACGCAACGATGTTGAATTGTTGATGGCACGTGGTGCTTGGTAATCAACTGGGTGATAATCACTTAGATTGGGGCAAGTGACAAGGGGCGAGTATGCCAAAGTGGGCCCGATGAGCAGAGGGTATGTGGATGTCTTGCCTTGATCACACTAAGGACTTAACCTTGCAAGCCTTTGACCTGAGTCAATCATGCAACCACATGTGCAGTATGGGCCACCTAGTGAGTAATTTGCAATGTCTTAATTTTGGTACTATCGTGGTCGGTGTGAGTTCGAGTTATGGAATAATTCACATGGCGCAAGAGGGGCCCGGATGTGGTAACCATCCCACAGTGTTGAAACCTTAGCGGGTAGTAACGGTCAACAGCATTGTAAAGGCTTTGTTATAATCACTCGCCTTGGTGGTGTTTGGTTGTATCACGTGGGTAAAGTGCATAACCTCTGCAGAGTGTGAAACTACTCGGATAGCCGTGCTCGCGGTATTGAGCAATGCTCGGGAATTACAGTTAAGGGTTAGCTTAATTAAATGGACAATTTGGTTGGGATGGCGGAATGCCATGTGAAAGGTGGAAATTGACTTAGGATTGGAAACTTGGTTTACTTGAGAAATACTGAATCTATTTATTATTGTTATTTGTTTTACAGTCTTTATAATCTATTTACTATATTTGTTCATAAATGCTGCCTATTGCAAAATAGCCATGATAGCCTATCCATTGGAATAAGCCTTACATTTGCATTCTGTGCACAACTTGTTGAGTGCTTAAGTACTCACCCTTGCCAAACAACAATAATCAACAGTTGAAGAATCTAGACCTGTGTTGGAAGAGGAAGTCCAGGACGACACGAGTCATTAGGGTCCGAGCCTTGTCGGTTGCCTGTGGTGAACTGATGAGCTATCTACGTTTTCTACTGTCCGCTGCTTAATTATTAGCTTATATTACCAGTCTTGCCCTGCGTGGCTTAATAATGTAAGTTGGTCATAAGATCATACATTTAGCTATATCAATAAATGAACTATTATTTCTATTATCGTCGAGTATGATGTGATATGTACCAATGTTGAGCTGTGTGCACTAGCGTTGATCCTGGGACTAGTGCGGTAAACACAGTGGGTTCAAATCAGTGGATTCGGGTCCTCACAGCACTCATACAAGCATGCTTCTCAAAGTGGCCTTCTCCATGATGCTTAATTCGCTCCACGAGCCCAAATTTGCATCAATTACCACCTTGGCTTGACCTATACCACTTAGTCCAGCTTTGTGGTTTTCCAAACTGCCTCGATCACCAATATTGGACAAATTACCAATTTCCCCAAGACCGGTCTTTCCTTCCACTCGAAGCATCGCCCATGCTTCATCATCCACCATGTGACCCCAATGAATTCTTGCCAAGGTGTCAGGACCCGAATATGCAAATCCGAACGCTCTGTGTATTCTACACTAGTCCAGGATCACGCTAGTGCACACAGTTTCAACATAGATGAATATCACAATCATACACAACGAAAATATAACAAAAGACTTCATTTATTAACTAAGATATAGTTGAACGACCTCAAGGTCAAACTTACACTTATTAAGCCTCCATGGCTCTGAATCAAAGCAAATAAACAGCAGTGGAATGAAGAACGTCACTGAATCCCATCAACATGCCACAAGCATCTGATAAGGTTCAACTCCTAGATAATCACCTCATCGTAGAACTCCATCTCCTTCAAAGGTGTAGAATTCTCCTCAACTGATGATTTGGTTGTTGGCAAGGGTGATTACTTAAAGTACTCAACAAATTGTGCACAGAATGCAAGTCTATCATACTATATGCATGGCTTATTCCAAAGGAACGGCTAACATGGTTATTTTGCAATAAGACAGCATTTGTGAAGAAATAGCATAAATAAATTGTAAAGACAGTAAAACAAATAATAACAATAATAAATTTCTCAATTATTTTCCAAATAAACCAACTCACAACCTTAAATCAATTTCTAAACTTCTATAGGCATACAACCTGCATCCCAATTCATTTTAATAAAATTTAACCCTTGACCGTAATTCCTGAGCATTGCTTAATACTGTGAGCACGGCTATTCGAATAGATTTTACACTCTATAGAGGTTATGCTCTTTACCCACACGACATGATCGTCTCTTGTTGCCATGCAATTAACACACTTCCTTTGGTGTGTCGGCAGAGAGATCATGACAAAGCCTTTACAGAGCTCTGTCTTAACCCAATACTACTCGCTCTGTCTTAACCCAATACTACTCGCTAAGGTTTTAACATTGGTGGGACTGGTTACCACATCCAAGGCCCCCCTCTATTGCGCCAATGAGTTTACCCATAAAGTCGGGGCTCACACGACCACTAGTAGTACTAAGCTAAGACATTGCAAATTAATCAGCTAGGTCCGTCCCATTTCAGACATGTGGTTGCATGATTGACTCAGATCAAATGCTAGCAAGGTTAAATCCTTAGGCTAACCAAGGCAAGACTAACCAAAAATTCATCATTACCATTACCATTATAAAAAACAAGCGACTGCCCAAATGCCACATTGGCCCACTATAAAATTCTTGCCACTTGCCTCAATCTAAATCATTTTACCACCCCAGTTGATTACTATGCACCACGTGCCATCAACAACATTGAGTGACAACACCTAACACACATTTTCAAAAACATGTTTCATATTTCATTAAGCAAGATTATATTTTCTAACATAAAATGATATCAATAACTTGTTGCACCGCTAAGCAAACTATTCACATTCTAGCTAACCCACATTGGCAAATAATAGATAATAACATATAAGGAACCATACTAGGGTGACAAATGAATCATGGCATACAATTGACAAGATAGGTATAACTCAATTTGGATGAATAGCTACTCCCAAATTAATTAAAACAAGTATCAATTGAATTCGCATGCAATAGTTTAAAACAATATAACTTTAAAACATGGGCTCAACATGATCAAAGCACAACTTGCCTTCAAAGATCTCTGAATCTTGTTCTGGACCCTGGTCTTCAATTAGCTCCTAGCTCATGAATACCTCTAGCACTTTAATGTCTACGCGAAACAAGCGATAAAAGCAATAAATACCAAAAACAAAGAGCAAAATCAACTCCAAAAATTAAACAAAATTCACCATTAAATAGAGCTTGATTTTAAATTTTTTTAAAAACTAGAATCACCTCAATCGGAGTTCGTATGAGAAAGATATAGCTATTCAAAGTTTGAAATAAAAGAAAATTAGGAAAAAGGAAAAACCGAATTTAGCCGAATTATTTTTATAAGGGAAAAAGGCATTTATGACGTCATGCTGACGTCAGCACAGAAAATGATTTTGGTAACACCTCGACCTAACACGTGTTGCGGGTGTATAGACCCGATCCATGGTTCACGCTGGCTCACGGTAGACTCGGTGCCTCAGTTGACTCGCCTGACACGCAGCGGCATGCGATAGGTCACGGCGTCGATGCGATCTGGTCCGCATGGGATCGATCGAATGGCTACAAACTGCGAACGACGTGAAACGATTACAGCTACATGATCACGATCTAACGAATGACGATGACTGCGGCGGTGGCAAAGACAACATGGCAACCCTGGTATCATACGTGTGGCCGAATCCAGTATGCACAAATTGCAACCAACGACGGCAATTGCACGGAGGCAGACGAACTGACTGATAATGGCGAACTCCACGCTTGACACGCGGCGAGATCTCAAGTGTTCACCACAAATCCAATGGTGGCAGCGAGGGGATGATGCGGTTGACCCGGTGCTTGAAACACGGTTAACATCTAGCGATCCTTTACTAGATCCGACGGTCGACGATGCTCGTGGGCGACGATGATGGAACAACGACGTTCTTCACCAGAGACGAAAACGACCGCCACGGCGCTACGGGGTATCTTCCGCGACATTATCACCTGGGTTCAAAAGATCTTGAATCGGCGAAACCGATGAGGGCCTTGGCGACGAAGGAGATGGCTCGACGGTGACGAAAACGTGCAAAAGCGACGGCGGAGGCTGTGATAACTTCGGTGAGCACTTACGGGAGAACAGCGGCGACTGTTCAGCGTTCTCTAGGGCAAACGATGGGGCGCAGCTCGGGCTTCATGTTGCGCAGGGCAACGCATTAAATAGGCGGCTCGTGAGGCGTGCATTAGCCGAACACGGAATATGAGATCCTCGGGGATACGGCAGTGCGACGGATCCGGTTGCGATACGGCAAGGCCAACGTGGCTCCATCCCACGCGTCCATGTGGCAGTAGATCGATGACACAGATCATAGCGATCACAAGCCAATGGTGCGGATCTTAAGCAGCTAGGGTTAACAGTAGAATGGGCCAGTGCGGCCTGCGGATGGGCTGGCGGTGCGAAAAGGAATGGGTTGCGGCCCAACACTATTAAAATAAATTTTAAAATCATTTCCAAATAAAAATAATTCCTAAAATTAGAAATAGTGAAATAAAATAGAAAAATATCAGAAAATTCTAGAAAATACTTTAAGGCATTTGTAACTCAAATAAAATATTTTTGCAAAAGATTATTAAAACTTTTCCAACAAACAAATAAAAGATAGCAAGAGGCTTATTTTCATAAATACAAAATAATTTAAATGAAATCTAGAAAATTCATAAAAACATAAAATGCAAATTAAATTCAAGAAATGCAAAAATTGGGGTTTTACACAAGGCTTTCACACGTCCAAACTCCCTCGAACCATCCTCACATGTAAACTGGCCCATGTCACTTAGCGTACCACATGTCCTTGTCCACTTCACGTTGACAGCATCGGCTTCCTTGACTATTTTGGGACTTAACTCTTCCCTGAGACTAGTCTGGGTCTGTACCGTTGCCTGCCATGTCCATCACCAATGCTTCATGCTCCGATTGCTTGTCTTCCCGACTCGCAACCACTTCCTAGCCTTAGACATCTTTTGGCATCTCTTGTCTGTTCTGGACCTCAGCTCTCCTAGCCTAGTCACGGTCTCCTTCGCCTCACCATGACTTAGCTTTGAAGTCCTACAACCAACACAGACAAGCAAACACGTCACGTAGCACTATTCACAAAGATATGCAATGAACATTACATAATCACAATTTCTATTTCATAGAATCTCGCTCTGGAAAATAACTACTGCCAACTAGGGGTCGGTAGTACCGCCTGGTCGATTTCCTTGAGAACTGAAAAACAACCTCTTGGAAAATAACTACGCACACCTAGACCTAGTGGTTTGAGAATAAAATTGTTCCCACTCTCGGCATGTTCGAGCTCTCGGAGCTCTTAGCATGTCCGAGCTCTCGGAGTTCTCGGCGAGCTGGGACTTCTCTAGAGGAGCAGAGTTAGCAAGCTTTCTACAGCATCGGTATGGTGTTTGGGTTGATGCTCAATCATCTCTGAAAAGCTTCTTTCTTCTGATCACATTCGCCAGATATTCTCTTCATCTCAACAAACTCTCTGTCAACTTGGTTCTTGCTGCTATGCTTGGGGGAGACCCTGCTGGTTTCTATGTCAAAAAGGCTTATGATTATGGCTTTCGTTTCTCAATTTCTTGCAAAAAGATTGGTCTTTTCATCTATGCTCTTAAAGGATTCTCATCGAAGGAGTTTGCTGTTCATTTTCATCTTTGGCGAGATGGGGGGCTGACTAGAAAAAGGAGTTCAGACTCTGGTCTCGCGAACATGAAAATGAATGGAGAATCGTTTCTTCGAAAAAGCATCACCGCAGGAACAAGTCTCCCTATCAAGCAAAGTCCAAATCTGTCTCCTTCATCCCGCTTGTTGACCCTGAAGCTCTGAAGCAGTCCTTTTATCTCAAATTCAGATCTTTCGATTCGCTGAATCATGGTGACTTGCTCTCCTTCTCATTGGCAATAGGCAACATTTGAGCTATCTCAAAAAAGGCCGGCACAAGGGTAGTTCTTCCTGCTCAGTCTTGGAGTTCAAATTCTTCCGGTGTTCTTAGTCTTCCAAACAATCATGCCTTTCTTCGTTGCACGCGCAGTCTTGTGGTTGGACATAATCCAGCCGTTTGCATTAATGGTGTCAGGTGCTAAGCTTGCTCCCGATATGATCACTGGCTTATGCAGTGTATAATCTCGAGGAGAAACAAATCTTTTTCTTGGAAACCGGTATCACAGCCGTATCTTCTCTAAAACCAACCCCACAAGCCACAGACGGTTGGCCTTGGTCCTGCGTCGGTTCGTCTTCAAACGGCTGCAGTTCCTGCAAACGTCTTATCTTCCACTACCCCCAGTCGTGCACCTTCACCACCAATCTCATCTTCCTCCCCCGAGAAACTGCCATTGCCCCACATTGCGGATTTTCTGATTGAAGATCAAGAGCGCTTCATCCCAGAAGGAATGCAATCAGAAGATGGAGGTCAATTCCGTAGGGATCGAGCTGACATGGTCTTTATGGCACCTTCCAAATTGCATGAAGATTTCGTGGTGGCCCACTTGCAACCGCAGCCTCAGGGGGAAGATCTTCAACAGATGTTGCTTGAAGTCAGAGTTTACTTGGAGCAAGTTCTCAGGGTAAGAGTGCTCACTTTCTGCCCTCATCCTTTTTGCATCGGCCTCTTCCAGTTCGCTTCAAGTCTGCGCTGTGACATAGTGGTTTTTGGAGGTCCTTACGAGTTTGGGCTCAACTCTTTACACTTCATCAAGCATGATGAGGGGCCCAACTCACGGGCAACAATGTTCACCCGCATTGCCTGGATCATGATGCTAGAGTTCCCCTTCGACTTCAAGCGCTCAAACTACATCACTCAAGTCTGCTCTTCTTTTGGGAAGATCTTGTAATGGTATGAGAACGACCACATCCTTAGTAGAGTGCTTTGCAAGGTTCTGGTGTAAGACATCACTTTCATCCCCCGACGTGTTGTCATCAAAAAGGGTAACAACCTTGGACGACAGGGCAAATCATGGACGATCCCAGTAATCATTCTCAATTGCAAGTTCCCAGATGTCCTCCCGGGTGATGAAGACCCACCGTTATACTTCCATGCAAATCAGATACACCAACCGGCTCTAGAAGACCCCATCTAGAACCAACCCCTAGAAGATCATGCTATTTCGGAGGGTGATCAATAATGGGACCAGCGGATCCTGGCCCGCATGTTCAGCAAGGTCATGGAGCACAGTAGGTTTTGGAGGATCAAGCCTCTTGGTCACTGTCTGAAGACAACTCTGTATTTTCTTCCGACAGTGACTCATCCTTGCAAGGCAATAGCCCAATATCCAATGATGAAGTCATCGAGCTGGTCTTGGCCACCCCTAGGCAATGTCAGGATAATGATGCACAGTGCAGCCTCTTGAGCTTTCTCTCATCCTTCTTCAATGCTTGCTCTACTCCTGGGGCAACAGATTGTTTCGGTTTCCTGATCCCTCTGGCTCTTATGCTCATGGACCCAATTAGCCTCAAGCCAAAGCTCTCGTGGGGCATGGCCTTCACCTACCAATTCAGTTGCCAATGGGATAGACTCTAGAGACCAAAGAGCTCGGTGGTCATCACAAAGTTGGAGAGCTCCGTTGTCTTTTACTATCAAAATCAGGATGCTTTGATCAGTTCTCCAAGAGCTCCTCATGTTTTGTCAAACCCTCGACCCCAAACAACCAAAGGCCAAAGCTCTGATAATTACCATCTCCCTTCGGCGAAGTCCTAGGCTCAAGGAGCTCCACAAAGGGATAACTCCCACTCGCAGGGGCCTTCAGCACCTAATTGATAAGAGGGCTTTCTGTTTTGGGCCGGCAATCTGTTGTGTCTTTTGCTCAAACAATTTGTTTCTATGCTGGTTGAATGCTACCCTTCTGCTTTTATATGCTGGTCTCTATCTCTGTGCTTTGTTCGTTTGTATTTCCCCTCAGTGCTTATTCTCTTGGGAAACTCAGACAAATATCTGGGCCTTGCTGCTCACTTGCCTTCTCTTAACAATAAGTTCCTGCCATGACAAACCCTACCAGGAACTTCAACATTTTGTGCTGGAATGTCAGAGGAATTAACTCGGATGACAAGCTAAGAGCCATCAGAGATAAGGTCAATGAGTCTAATTGCTCTTTTATCTACATCCAAGAAACAAAAAAGGAGATTATCCACCATACTTTCCTCAAGTTTTTTTCCCCATCGCTTTTCTAAGTTCACCTTCTCTCCTTCTGCTGGGGCCTCTGGGAGAATTTTAACTGCTTGGTCAGATGCCTATTTTACGGGAGTTGTAATCTACCAAAGTTCTTTCTCCATTACTGTATCCTTCACTTCCACCTATGACAATCAATCTTGGAACCTTACCAATGTTTATGGAACTTGTGCTGGTCTGGTTAGACAAGATTTCATCACCAGGTTTTCTCAGATTGAGCTCCTTCCTAATGTAAACTGGAATTTCATGAGAGATTTCAACTTCATTCGTTTAGCTCACAACTAGAACAAACCAGGCAGAAACACAAATGACACCATGCTCTTCAGCAGCATTATCAATGCCCTGGGCCTCATAGAGCTTCCTCTAAAAGGTCGCAACTTCACGTGGAGTAACATGCAACAAGATCCACTGCTGCAGCAATTGGATTGGTTTTTTACATCCCCGGGCTCGACATTTGTCTTCCCGAACACCTCTGTTATTACTCTAGCTAAAAATGTCTCGGATCACTGTCCCTGCCTCGTCTCAATTGACTCAGGTATTCATAGGGCCAATTTATTTAGATTTGAAAATTTCTGGCCAGAGCACCTGGGTTTTTTCGAAACAGTCCAGCTAGCTTGGAACCAGCAAGTAAATGAACTGGACATCCTTAGAAAAATTTCTTCCAAATTCAAGATCTTAAGAAGAAATCTAAAGGAAAGAAGTAAGAACTTCTCCCAACTCTCAAATTTATTTAAAAACTGCAAGGCTATTATCTTATTCCTCGAGGGCATAGAGGAGAAAAGGAGCCTCTTTCGCTTTGAGCAAATCATCATAATGATCATCAAGAAGCACCTTAACAGATTGCTTCATTACAAACAACTTTACTGGAAAAAGAGAAACACAATCAGATGGATGAAATTGGGGGATGAAAATACCAAGTTCTTCCACTCAATGGCAAAAGATAGAAACAGAAGAAACAAAATTGCTCATTTACAAGCGCCAGATAGCACAGATGCCTTTGATCATCAAACCAAGGCGGCTATTCTGTGGTACACCTTCAAACAGAATGGGAGTCTCCGATGGGCCGGTCATGCACTTTATTATCTCCCAGATCGTCTCATCGGTACACGGGCTGGATGAAATAGTCACCCCTTTTACAAGGGAAGATATCAACTATATAGTGCATGCGCTCCTAATGGACAAAGCACTAGGTCCAGATGACTTCAATGGCATGTTCTTCAAGAGATGCTGGCACATCATTGCAGGAGATTTCCATGATCTCTGTCACAAATTCCACTCGAAGAATATAAACATTCAGCCCATCAATGGATCTTTCATAGTCCTAGTTCCAACAAAAGCCTCCCCTATTTCCAAAATAAGACTCCCCTCAACAAGTGTCTGATTATAGACCAATCTCTCTGATTAACTCGAGCATCAAACTCATCTCTAAGATCCTCGCCAACAGGTTCCAGAAAGTAATCCTACGTTTAGTTCGTCGAAACCAATATGGATTTATCAGAACAAGAATTATTCAAGGCTGCCTCGCATGGGCTTTTGAATACATTCACCAATGCCACCATAGTTCAAGACAGTGTGTCATCATTAAACTTTATTTTGAAAAGGACTTCGACACTATTGAGCAGTCCGCCATATTTCACATGATGTCTCAAAAAGGAATGCCCTAAAAATGGATTGCTTGGATGCACAAAATCCTATCCTCAGCACAAGCGTCCATTCTTCTCAATGGAAAGCCAGGAAACCATTTCAATTTTAATAGTGGAACAAGGTAGGGAGACCCTTTATCACTGCTTTTATTTGTCCTAGTGGTAGATCTTCTGCAGTGCATTGTCAACAGAGCAGCATAGTTAGGGATCATACTGTTCCCCATCCCCAATTCCTCCAAGCTCAGACTACCCAATTATTCAATATGCGGATGATACTCTTCTCATAATGCCAGTGTGCACCAGAAAACTCTTCTGCCTCAAAAGTCTGCTTCAAACTTACACAGATTCAACTGGTCTAAAAGTAAATTTTCACAAATCCTCCATGTAACCGATAAATGTGGAGGCCAAAAGGTTCACCACATTAGCTCACAATTTTGGATGTTCTGAGGGACAACTTCCTTTCACTTACCTTGGTCTTCCCATGGGAACCTCTCACCCAAAGGCCATGGATTTTGCTCCTCTAATCCACAGTATTGAAAATAGACTCTTAGGCAATATGACCTTCCTTTCCTATGGAGGAAGACTTACAATTCCCAACTCGGTTATGTCCATGCTTCCAACTTATCTCATGTGTACCCTTAAGCTACCAGCGACGGTCATCAACCGTATTGACATGGCCCAGAGGCATTGCCTCTGGCGAAGATTAGGGGACCTACAAAATAGAAGCCCAACCCTAATAGCTTGGACCAAAGTATGTGCCCCAAAAGATAAAGGAGGCCTTAGTGTCCTTAATCTGAGAATTCAAAACAGGGCTCTGCTACTCAAACACCTACATAATTTCTTCAACAACATTGACGCACCTCGGGTACAACTAATTTGGTCTTCTTACTACCACAATAGACTCCCCCAATCACAACCCAACGTTGGCTCCTTCTAGTGGAAGGATATCATGAAATTGAGTGACCATTACAGAGAGGTGACCACAATTGTCGTTGGTTCGGGGAAAACGGTGAGCTTCTGGAAAGATTTGTGGAATAACACTCTCCCAAGTCTCCAGTATCTAGCTCTATACTCTTTTTCTAAAGAGCCATAAAATCGGTCTGGTCTTTTATTCAACAAGACGACTGGCTGAATCACTTCAACCTCCCTCTATCTAAACAAGCGTTCCAGGAGCCGCAACACCTGATCGTCTTTCTTAAGTAGGTTCAGTGCTCATAGATGTTGCAAGATCAGTGGACTTACATCTGGGGCAATTTAGATTACACTTATTTTGGGTTGTCTCAACACCGTCACACTTTGATGGATATGGAAGTCAAGATGCGCACCCAAGCTTAGATTTTTTGCGTGGCTTCTTATTCAAGATCGTCTAAACACTAAACATATGCTGATTCGAAGAAGGTACTTCATGGGACAAGATGATAACTGCGTGCTCTGCACTCACTTACAATCAGAATCAACCAAACATCTCTTCTTCACCTGTTCCTTCAGCTCTCAATGCTGGAACTCCCTAAACATTCATTGGACCACATCCTTTGTCGGTACCCGAATCTGCAAATCCGGACCCTCTGTGTATTCTCGTGCGATCCAGATCACGCTTAGCACTGATCTTACTGTGGTTGCACATTTTGGACATTCGCAGCGATATAAGAATAAATAGTGCAAACATTTATATAAACCGGTTATACGACCTTATGGTCTCCTTACATAACATCACCACGCAGGCTTACATTATTGAGTAAAAGAAATAGCAATGAACATAAATAAATGTCGTGGAAGCCTTCATCTTGCCACAGGCAACCGACTGGGCTAGCCCCCTAGTTGCTCGGGTCCTCAATGTACTCCTCCTCCCAGGCTGGTGTAGACTCCTCCACTGATGTTGGGGTTGATAAGCAAGGTGGGATGAGTACACAAGGCACTCAACAAGTAATGCACAGGATGCAACGCTATTACTATATGCAAAGCTTATTCCAAAGGTTTGGCTTAAATGGTTCTTTTGCATCAAACAGCGTTTTTAAACCAGTATCTTGTTCAGATTAAAGCAGTGGAACAGTTATAAGTAACACTAATTTATTCAAATGGTTTTCCTTCGAAGATTCTCGGTACACAGCCTTAACAGTTCATTTTCAATACTGGCACACAGCCACCCTTTCCACATTTTGTTTATGAAGATCTACCCTTGATCAGAATCCCGAGCAATGCTCAATACATGAGCACGGCTATTCGAATAGTTTTGACACTCTGCAGAGGTTGTACACTTTACCCACAAGATCTGACCTCTCACCACACAGTGATTATCCGCAACAAAGCTTTTCAGAACCTCTACCTTAACCAAAGAACCTCTCTGTATTGCCTTCACCATCACTTCCTCACACAGAGTCAAGTATAGGACAGGCCAATCACGTTGGATGGGCACCAAGCCGTAGCGCAGTACGCTCCGCGTCTGAGATACACCCACGTGTCTTGTCACCCCGAGGTATCGGAGGAAAGATATCGTAACCCTAATCAACTAGGACTGTCCCATATCGTATATG
Source organism: Otatea glauca (assembly GCA_036346275.1). Classification (NCBI taxonomy): domain Eukaryota; kingdom Viridiplantae; phylum Streptophyta; class Magnoliopsida; order Poales; family Poaceae; genus Otatea; species Otatea glauca. The sequence goes on from CM070720.1 coordinate 19,844,864, forward strand.
TGGTTGTACGGTGACTCGGATCAAAGGCTTGCAAGGTGAAGTCCTTAATCGACCAAAGCAAGACTTCCAACACTCAACAGTGGCACCTGACCCATTGTGGCACACAAACTCACAACACTCGGCAACCCAATGCCACACAGGCCCACAGCACTGACCTCTTGCCACTTGCCCCGATCTAAATCATTTCCCACCCATTGATTATTGTGCAACACATGCCCGCAATAACTCAACATCGGTATGGAACCACACAGGTCTCCATACTTCAATTTCATCATGTGGCATTATCACACCACTTCCAAAATACATTCAATATTACATTAGTCAATATTGTAGCATTTTTCCGAAAGATCATTCATGACTCGTTGCAAGGCTAAGCATCTACTCACGGTCTAGCCTCCCGTGTTGGCTTCATATTAATATCCAACCAGTACAATCAAACTTAGGGTGACAATGATTTAGGGCATACAATTAATAATTTCAAGGTGGCATAACAAAATGGGTTGATTAACTACGTTATCCCAATTTAAATTAGCTTCATTTTACATAAATAAGCATGCATAATTTCAAAGCATAAATTACATTTTAAAAAGCTTGGATCAAAATGATCAAAGCATCACTTGCCTTCAAAGAGTTGCTGGTCGTGTTCCGAAGCTTGGTCTTGAGCGACGAATTCTTCCTCGAAACTTTCCGACAAAATTGCGTCTACGCGTACAAACAAAATATCCAATAAATAGCTAATACAGAAGACTAGATAACCTCAAAAATTCAATTAAAATTCATCATTAAATAGATCACAATTCCTCGGATCCAGATCGAACGGCCATGATTAATCTGGCGACGTCGAACGAACGGCGGCGCTGATTCCTCGGTTTCCACGCGTCACGCATCAACACGGGACTGGCCCGATGCGCGGTGCGATCTCACTCGCCCGATGCAAAATGGACGGCCGAGATGAACCGAGGCTATTGGCTCTGGCGTGACACGCGGGGCGATCCAAGGCGACCGGCGCGCATCTGACGGCTAAAACATTTACGTGACGCGGCGAAATATAAACCCTACGATCTGATCTAACGACTGAAATAAACTAATCATGAAACTAATCGAAGCAATCTAGACCGTTGATTAAATCTAACGGCTGAGGAGAGAAGATGAGGATTACAGTTGGATGGCGACGTGGACGAATCCGGTGCGTTCGGTGACGATCGGACGGTGGATGAAGCTCGCCTGGCGGTGATGTCGCGACGGCATAGATCTCACCGGAGAGGAAGAAGACGATGTGCAACGCGGCGCTTCAGGGCTTCTCCGACGTGAACATCCGGCGTGTTCGACGCGTCTCGAGGTGAGTGCTACTCCGGTGCCCTTGGCAACGGCGGGGGTGGACCGACGGCGAAGGAAAAGGCGAAAAACAGTGGCGACGCACAGAGAGCAACTACGGCGAGCTCTTGTGAGTGAACGGAGGCGTTTCGGGAGGCGTGCGCTAGGGCTACAGGAGTGTCTTGAAATGCACAGCACGGGGGTCGCAGTGGCGCACTAAATAGCGCCTCGACGTGCGCGCAATCCTCGGCAAAACGGGCGGACATGCAGGCAGCTGTTGCTCCGGCGATCTCGCGAGGAAGAAGCAACGTGGCGAAATCCCGGGCGTCCGTGCGCAGCGATCCAACGGGCGAAAACGGTGAAGTGACGCTGCAGCTTCTTAGACGCACGATGCCGATCCAGCAGGCGGCGGCGCGCTAGGGTTTCGCGTGGTGAAGCTGCGTGGGCGGCGACGCGGTCGGGCAGAGCACAAGATCTTGGGCGGTCCAAGGATTTCGCCCAAGCAATCGCTTTCGGGATTTTAAATCCTTTTCGAATAAAAATAATTCGAGAAAATAGTTTTGGCCAAAGAAAATAGTAAAAATATCTGAAAAATTCCAGAAAATTCTAGAAAATACTTTGAGCTATTTAGGACTCAAATAAAATATTTCCAATCAAACTTTGCAAAAACTTTTCCATTATTTAATTGTTTTCAAGGAAGGCTTTATTTGAATAATTCTAAATAATTTCAACAAATTCCCAAAAATTCACAAAAATAAAAAATACTCCAAAATTTAAATTAGGGCAAAATTTAGGGTGTTACAAACCTCCCCCCTTAACAGAATGTCGTCCCCGAGATTCAGGGCTGTCTACAGAAATAGGTTAGGGAACTCCTTCTTCAGACCTTCTTCACGTTCCCACGTTGATTCACTTTCCGAATGGTTGCTCCACTGAACTCTGTAGAAACGCGTTGACTTGTTCCTTGTCTCTCTGTCCTTTACGTCTAGAATCTTCATCAGATGTTTTTTGTAAGTCAGATCTTCTTGCAGCTCGATTGCCTCTAACGGTGTTTGCTCTTCCGGTACTCGAAGACACTTCTTAAGTTGTGATACATGAAATACATCATGTACTCCTGCCAAAGACTGCGGTAACTCCAACTGATATGCAACTTCACCTCTGCGGCTCAAGATCTTGAACGGCCCAACATATCTGGGTGCGAGCTTCCATTTTGCGTGGAACCTTCTGAGTCCTTTGAGAGGTGTGACTCTAAGGTACGCAAAATCTTCGGGTTCAAAGCTCAAATCTCTACGACGATTGTCGGCATAACTCTTCTGCCTTGATTGTGCAACCTTCAGTCTTTCCCTAATCAGGGCAATCTGTTCTTCCGCCCTCTGGAGAATGTCTGGTCCAAAAACATGTCGTTCGCCTGTCTCATTCCAATTCAATGGTGTTCGACAGGATCGACCATACAGAGTTTCAAATGGAGACATCTGTAAACTCGCCTGATAACTGTTGTTGTAACTAAACTCAGCATAAGGCAAACACTTGTCCCATGAAGTGGAATATGCTAAAGCGCACGCTCTCAACATATCTTCCAATATCTGGTTAACCCTCTCAGTTTGACCATCTGTCTGCGGATGGTAGGCTGTACTGAAGTTCAAACGAGTCCCCATCGCTTCATGTAGCTTACCCCAAAATCTAGAGGTAATCGGTACCTCGTCCAACACTATCTTCTTGATTACTCGTGCAAATGCGATTAGTGCCATATAAAGTTCGCTAACCGGTCTCCTAATAAGTGATTTTACTGGGTATGAAATGTGCCACTTTGGTTAAGCGATCCACTATGACCCATATGGAATCATATCCACTTTATGCTCGGGCAACTTTGGTTATGAAATCCATACCAATTTCTTCCCATTTCCATTCGGTATCTTTAAGGGTTGTAATAGTCCCATGGTCTCGATGCATAGCTTTGACTCTTTGGCATATGTCACATAATGCAACATATTCAATGACTTCCGTTTCATGCTTGGCCACCAAAATCTTTCCTTTAAATCTTGATACATTTTCGCACTTCCTGGATGAATTGAGTACTTGGAGTCATGGGCCTCCTCCAGAATTAACTGCTTCAACTCTTTTTTTTTCGGCACACAAATGCGCCCTTTAAAACACATAGTTCCTTGTTCATCCAGTTTGAAATCTTTTGCTTTGCCTTCATCCATTTTGCCCTTAATTCTTTTGATCTTATCGTCATCTTTACGCCTTCCCGATCTGTTCTTCCAGGGTAGGTCTTACTTCCAAGGTTGCTAGGAATCCTTCTGGTACCATTTCCAGTTCTAATTTCTGGAAATCCTTACACAATTCAGCCTGACTTGTTTCCAACAGCATATTTACACTGTGGTTCTTTCTGCTCAAGGCGTCTGCCACCACGTTGGCTTTACCAGGATGGTAGTGAATTCCCACATTATAATCCTTGATTAATTCTAATCATCTTCTTTAGCTCATATTTAGGTCAGCTTGCGTGAAGATATACTTAAGACTTTTGTGATCAGTATACACTTCACATCTGTTTCCGATGAGATGATGACGCCATATTTTTAGGGCATGTACTACGGCAGCTAATTCCAAATCATGAGTTGGATAGTTCTCCTCATGTGGTCTCAATTGCCTCGATGCATAGGCAATTACCTTCCTATTTTGCATCAACACGCATCCCAATCCCTGACGCGATGCATCACAGTAGATGTCGAAGCCTTTATTAACGTCAGGTAAAACTAATACAGGTGCCGATGTTAATCTTTTCTTCAGCTCCTGAAAACTCTTCTCACACTCAGGTGTCCATAAGAATTTCTTTTCCTTTTTCAACAATTGCGTAAGAGGTCTCGCAATCGTAGAGAATCCTTAGATGAATCGACGGTAATATCCCGCCATTCCAAGAAAACTACGGATTTGGGTTACCGTCTTCGGCTGCTCCCAATGCAAAACCGTTTCCACTTTCCTTGGATCTACCGCAACTCCTTCTGCTGTCATTATGTGTCCAAGAAATTCCACCTTATTCTTCCAGAAGTCGCATTTACTAAATTTTGCAAACAACTGTTGTTCTCTCAACTTTTCAAGAACTAACCTTAAGTGTTCGGCGTGCTCTTCTCTCATCTTGGAATAGAAAAGGATATCATCTATGAACACGACAACGAACTTATCCAAATATTCCATAAAAACCTTATTCATTAAGTTCATGAAATATGCTAGTGCATTTGTCAAACCAAAAGACATCACTGTGAACTCGTAGTGTCCATATCTTGACAAAAATGCAGCCTTCGGAATATCCTCTGATCGGATCTTCAATTGATGGTATCCTGATCGGAGATCAATTTTGGAGAATACTCCTGCTCCTCTCAACTGGTCAAACAAATCATCGATCCTGGGTAGCAGATACTTATTCTTTATCGTCACATCATTGAGTGCACGATAATCTATACACATCCTAAAACTCCCGTCCTTCTTCTTGACGAACAAGACAGGTGCTCCCCATGGCGATGAGCTAGGTCTTATAAATCCTTTTTCCAGCAGCTCTTCAATTTGTTTCTTCATTTCCACCAATTCGTCCGTGGACATTCAGAAGGTCTCTTAGCTATTGAGCGTCCAGGAACAAGCTCTATCACGAACTCGATATCTCTATCTGACGGCATTCCGGGTAGATCTTCTGGGAAAACATCCGGATATTTATTGACTATGGAAACTTCCTCCAAACTGTCAATCTTGATGCTGTTGACCATTAATTGTCCATCTCGTACTGATTTTGCTTCGAATTCAATCTTCTTTCCATCCGAGTTTTCGACCGATATGACTCTTTTTCCGCAGTCCAGCACTGCCTTATGTTTGGTTAACCAATCCATTCCCAGGATAACATCCAGGGTTTGGGTATTAAGGACGATTAAGTTCGCTAGGAACTCAACTCCATTAACTATTAATTTCACCCCAGAACATCCTACTTTAGATCGGAGTTCTGATCCAGGGGATTGGACTATAAGCATACATTTAAGATACACTATATCCATATCATTTTTAACAGCAAAATCTCGGGAAATAAATGAATGTGAAGCTCCCGAATCAAATAAAAAAAGAGTGGTATCGAGTTTACTAGAACTTACCCAAGACAACATCCGTGGCGCTCTCCACTTCATCCGTTGTAATGTGGTTGACTCGGCCTCGTGCGATTCCTTGGGATGGAGTTGTCTTTGTTGATGCCCGCGTTCACGATTGGCGCGGAGTTCTTGGTGTGTGTTCCCTGTGTTAAAGCGGACCGGGTGACACCTCCTTCTTAGGGCGCTTATTGGCAAAATGCCCCGATTCATTGCGATGATAGCAACGCCTTCCCGCCGCTCGAGAGGTTCCTCGATGCGCTACGATTACGGCCGAGTCTCGAGCATTCGACCCATCGGGCGACGGTGCGGCAGTGGTGCCTCGTCATTTCCTCCGGCTGGTACCGATGAATTGTTGGGGTGCCGTCCTCGCCTCTGCTTGCCCCGACGACCTCCTTGTTGCGCCATTCTGCGCTCTGTTGTCATCCAACTCTGCGCTTGTCCTCCAAAATAAGAGCTTTGTTAACTAGCTCTTGGAAGTCGTGGAATGTGGGTGATCACCCCACCTGCAACCTCGCATTCAATCCTTCATGAAGCGGGATTGTGCAGCCTTATCGTAGCCACGCCCTCCGGTGCGTAGCGTGCGCTTGGGTGAACTTATTCGTAATCACCATCGATCGACCGCCCGCTTGAGGCTCGAAATTCCTCCTTTTAAGATCCATGATACCCTCGGGTACATGGTATTGGCGGAAGGTCGAGGTGAATTCTCCCACGTGATACTGTGGGTCCTCATGAGCCGCGCAGGTTTTCCCACCATGCGGCCGTTCCTTGAGTTGATGAGAGGCATAGAGTACCTCTCATGTCCCATACACCGGGTAATGTACAACTTCCTTTCAATTGTCCTTAGCCAATCGTCCGCCCAAAGTGGATTGGCGTTGCCTGAGAAGGTAGGTGGACGAGTTCGCATAAACTCTGACAACTTTGAGTAGGGGTGTGGTTCATGGTTACCCCCAGGTTGAACATTCGCAGCAGCTTGATTGGATATCTGCTGCATGGTCTCATAGTGTTCATGTTGAGTCCGGCGGTCGAAGGCTCCTGTGTTACGCATATCGACTTGCGGCGGTTGAGGGATCGGCTCTTCAATCTGGTTGTCAGCCTGATTCACTCCACTTCCGCTGGCTCCAACATTTCCACGAGTCCTCACCATCTGTTGCAAACTTCCAAGGTTAAGAAAAGAAGAAAGCATAGACAAGTAAAGGAATTTATGTGGGGAAGCAGTGTAACTTAAATTATTTAGCCACTTTATTGATATAATATAAAGCAAGATGGTTGCTCACAAGTGCCTAAGGGCAATGCAACACATACGAGACACTCACAACGAAAAACAAGTAAGCAAACATAGGACTCTACGACGACACACACTTAATGGTGACTCTGAAGCAAAAGACGCGACTCAATTATTCGAGTCTCAACACTACCTCGGCTAGACTCGATCACCATCGAGCCAACCCGGCCGCGGCTCCCCGAGCATACACCGTGGGTGCTCGCATCGGGCGAATCGGGTCCCGATGACCTCATCGTGGTGCAAAAGACCCCATCGACTCTGCTTGGTCCCGGCTGCTCGCTTCGTGACCGGTGCCTCTCGCCTGCTCCTCCGGATCTGATCGTGTAACTGTGGATCGCTCAAGGCTCGGTCCATACAAAGCCATCTCCAACTCTGGATCTTCGCATGGAGTGAGCTAAGCCCTCCGCACTGATCCTCGCCTCGTGACCTCGCCACGGGTCTCTCGCAGCCTCTGGACTATCTCGCCCAAGGCGCCCTCCGGGCGATAACATACCTCGCCAGTGGGTGATCGTGGCGCCCTCCTCCATGAGCTCCATCCTGCAAAACGATTGTCTCGACGCAGTGGTGACGAAAGACGGTGCCCTCCAACTCGCGGAGTAAGTGCGGGCAATTTGCAAGACGCGGATGTGCCGCCTCCCGATCCGGCCTCAAAAGAAGACCTCCGACCGTGATGTAGATAGGACGGCTCACCTCGCCCTCTCCCGAGCATACATCGGATCTTGACATCCTGTGCGATGTCAAGTCCTCGCCTGCATAACCGTAGTCCTCGATAAAGTGGTTCATCAAAACCTTCGAGCAATCGCAGATCATACGCCATAACTCCGCAGCAGATCCTCCGCGCCTCCATAGGTGTGGATCATCCTCATCCGCCAAAATAAACCTTGTTTAAATTAAATAGAAAATAATAATAAGAATTCGGCATAGGTATGGAGCAAGGGAGAAAAGATAAGTCGATATTTCATTGATATTCTTGCTCAAGTTGATTAGGTTTTAGAAAATAGTTTTACCCTCCTAGGTACAACCAAACTAGGGTCAAGTCTCTGATCACACCGCTCGATACCACCTGCATCGGGACCCGACCGCAATCCGGACCCTCTGTGTATTCTGTGCCAGTCCAGGATCACGCTAGCACACACAGTCTTACACACATTTCAGACATTCGCAGCGATATAAGGATAAATAGTGCAAACATTTATATAAACCGAGTTGTATGACCTTATGGTCTCCTTACATAACATCAGCCACGCAGGGCTTACATTATTCAGAGTAAAAGGAAAAGCAGCGGAACATAAATAAATGTCGTGGAAGCCATCATCTTGCCACAGGCAACCGACTGGGCTTACCCCCTAGTTGCTCGGGTCCTCAATGTACTCCTCCTCCCAGGCTGGTGTAGACTCCTCCACTGATGTTGGGGTTGATAAGCAAGGTGGGATGAGTACACAAGGCACTCAACAAGTAATGCACAGGATGCAACGCTATTACTATATGCAATGCTTATTCCAAAGGTTTGGCTTAAATGGTTCTTTTGAATCAAACAACGTTTTTAAACCAGTATCTTATTCAGATTAAAGCAAAGGGAACGCTTATAAGTAACACTAATTTATTCAAATGGTTTTCCTTCAAGATTCTCGCACACTGCCTTAATAGCCATTTTCAATACCGCACACAGCCACCCTTTCCACATTTTGTTTATGAAGATCTACCCCTTGATCAGAATCCCCGAGCAATGCTCAATACCGCGAGCACGCTATTCGAATAGTTTTGACACTCTGCAGAGGTTGTACACTTTACCCACAAGATACACCGCCACCACACTGTGATTGTCCGCAACAAAGCTTCTCAGAACCTCTACCTTAACTAAAGAACCTCTCCGGCATTGCCTTCACCATCACTTCTCACACAGAGCCAAAGTATAGGACGGGCCAATCACCGTTGGATGGGCACCAAGCAAAGACAGTACGCTCCCGCAGATACACCCCCGTGTCGTCACCCCGAGGTATCGAGAGAAAGATATCAGAACCCTAATCAACTAGGTCTGCCCCATATCAGACATGTAGTTGTACGGGTGACTCAGATCAAAGGCTTGCAAGGTGAAGTCCTTAACTGACCAAAGCAAGACTTCCAACACTCAACAGTGGCACACAGCCCATTGTGGCACACAAACTCACAACACTCGGCAACCCAATGCCACACAAGCCCACCAGGCACACAGCCTCTTGCCACTTGCCCCTGTCTAAATCATTTCCCACGCAGTTGATTATTGTGCAACACATGCCCGCAATAACTCAACATCGGTATGGAACCACACTGGTCTCCATACTTCAATTTCATCATGTGGCATTATCACACCACTTCCAAAATACATTCAATATTCCATTAGTCAATATTGTAGCATTTTTCCGAAAGATCATTCATGACTCGTTGCAAGGCTAAGCATCTACTCACGGTCTAGCCTCCCGTGTTGGCTTCATATTAATATCCAACCAGTACAATCAAACTTAGGGTGACAATGATTTAGGGCATACAATTAATAATTTCAAGGTGGCATAACAAAATGGGTTGATTAACTACGTTATCCCAATTTAAATTAGCTTCATTTTACATAAATAAGCATGCATTATTTCAAAGCATAAATTACATTTTAAAAAGCTGGGATCAAAATGATCAAAGCATCACTTGCCTTCAAAGAGTTGCTGGTCGTGTTCCGAAGCTTGGTCTTGAGCGACGAATTCTTCCTCGAAACTTTCTGGCAAAATTGCGTCTACGCGTACAAACAAAATATCTAATAAATAGCTAATACAGAAGACTAGATAACCTCAAAAATTCAATTAAAATTTATCATTAAATAGATCACAATTTTATGAATTTTTAGAAATTTTAATCACCCAAATCCGAGTTAAAATGCACAAGTTATATTCATTTGAAGTTTGAATAAAATCTGAAAATACAGAAATTAAGAAATCCGATTTTCCAAATTATTTTTATACTGAAAATTCGCATTTATGACGTCAGTATCAAGTCATGATGACGTCTGCATAGAAAAGAATTTCGGCCGAAATATTTTTATATATAAAAATATTTATGACGTCAGCGATGATGTCAGCACAACACGTGGCACGCCCAGAGGCTGCCACGTCGCTCTGGTCTATGGACTGGGTCCATGATTTGGCTCTAGTCCACCGTGGACTGGCGAAACTGTGCCCGTGCGCCAAGTGATGCAAGCACTGACGTTAGCGCGACAGCTGGACCAATACTATGGCGACAAGCGGCGCAACACAATTAGCAAAAAAATTAATTCAATCTCGTTCGTCCGATTCTAAACGAACGATCGGGATTCATGCGACCTTTCGCCTCATCTCCACCGCGTAGCCCGCACGTGGCTACTCCGTGACCCTCGAATCCAGATCGAACGGCCATGATTAATCGGGGCGACGCCGACGTAACGGCCGACGACTCGGTTTCTGCGCGCCACGCGCGCCAACACGGATCGCCCGGCGCGCGGTGCGATCTCACCCGCCCGATGCAAAATGGACGGCAGAGATGAACCGAGGCTATTGGCTCTGGCGCGACACGAGGCGCGATCCAAGGCGATCGACGCGCATCCGACGGCTAAAACATTTACGTGACGCGGCGAAATATAAACCCTACGATCTAGATCTAACGGCTGAAATAAACTAATCATGAAACTAATCGGCAATCTAGACCGCTGATTAAATCTAACGCCGAGGAGAGAAGATGAGGATTCTTGTTGGATGGAGACGGACGAATCCGGCGCGCTCGCGACGATCGGACGGTGGATGAAGCTCGGTGGCGGTGATGTCGCGGCGGCGTAGATCTCATCGAGAGGAAGAAGACGACGGCAACGCGGCGCTTGTGGCTTCTCCGGCGTGAAGATCCGGCGTGTTCGACGCGTCTCGGGTGAGTGCTACTCGGTGCCCTTGGCAACGGCGAGGTGGACCGGACGCGAAGGAAAAGGCGAAAACAGCGCGGCGCAAGACAGAGCAACTACGACGAGCTCTTGTGAGTGAACGGAGGCGTTTCGGGAGGCGTGCGCTAGGGCTACAGGAGCATCTTGAAATGCGCAGCACGGGGGTGGCAGCGGCGCACTAAATAGCGCCTCGACGTGCGCGCAATCCTCGGCGAAACGGGCGGACATGCAGGTAGCTGTTGCTCCGGCGATCTCGCGAGGAAGAAGCGACATGGTGAGATCCTGGGCGTCCGTGCGCAGCGATCCAACGGGAGAAAACGGTGAAGTGACGCGGCAGCTTCTTAGACGCACGATGCCGATCCAACGGGCGAAGCGCGGCGGCGGCTAGGGTTTCGGCGGGGTGGGCTTCGTGGGCCGGCGACGCGAGCTGGGCCAGAGCACAGTACTGGGCCGGTCCAAGGATTTTGGCCCAAGCACTGTTTCGGGGATTTTAAATCCTTTTCGAATAAAAATAATTCGAGAAAATAGTTTTGGCCAAAGAAAATAGTAAAATATCTCAAAATTCCGAAAAATTTAGAAAATACTTTGAGCTATTTGGGACTCAAATAAAATATTTCCAATCAAACTTTGCAAAAACTTTTCCATTATTTAATTGTTTTCAAGGAAGGCTTTATTTGAATAATTCTAAATAATTTCAACAAATTCCCAAAAATTCACAAAAATAAAAAATACTCCAAAATTTAAATTAGGGCAAAATTTAGGGTGTTACATCCTTGGACATCATCAACATGATTCAGCAGGCTAAAAGTAACATCGCTCAACCATACTTCATGGAAATTTTCATACTGGCTTCCTTGGAAATCTGGAAAGAACGGAATAATATCGTATTTAACTAGCTCAATGCGGCCATTCATTCCTGGAAGATCAACTTTGTAGACCAAGCGAGGTTGCACCTAGTTAGGATGAACGAACCTCTCTCAACTCCTTTTTCTGCCTGGATAAACTCTGTGTAATTTTGACTCTACTCTCTCCTACTGTTTTCTCTTTTCCTTCCCCTTCCTCCTGTCCTCCTTGCCTTGTTTCAAGGTTTGTTTTGTTCTTTCTCTTTTTAATATAATTATTCCCAGTAGGAGTCTCTTCTGCTGTTTCTCTCAAAAAAATAAAATTATTCCCAATATCTTTTTCTAGAGCTGCTTTTACGTGCTTTACAACATTACCACCAAATTCGGTCAATTCTTGGACCAATTTGGAAGGTCGTTTCCATGAATATTTCTTCTATGATAGTTTGGAACTTATAATTTCATATTTAAGTAATGTCCGATAGAAGTTTGGGTAATTAGGAATCAGTGCTTTTGTGTTACCCTACTTGACAATCAGTTAGCCGATTTGGACTTTCAAGGGCTAGTGCCCTAATTAAAGGAAAAATTCGGCCAGCAGGAATTTACCGATTTAAGCCATGTCTTACATTGGGCATCGGCTCAAGAAGGATGTTTTACTAATAATAAGGGCTTTAAAGACAAATTCAGAAATAATGAAGATAAGGAAAAAGCTAAAGTCAACCTCATTGAATGAGTCAAATGATTCATCTGAAGACAACGAGGCTAAAATAATTTTAGTTGATGGGTCAAGTGGTCTAAGAAATCTCTTATCTGTTCATGGCTTAAGTCGACCAAGAACCAGTCGAAAGTTGAAGGACCATGTGGAGGTCTACCCAGATTTGAGATGAGTATTTGACTAAATTTGAGCTTGGTTTGCTCTTGTTTGAGTTTGATTTGAAATGGATTTTCAAATGGAATCAATTTGAGGTCTTCTCTGTTTTCCCGGTGCTACCGGCCATGGTAGCGCAGTGCTACTGGGCGAGCGGTAGCATCAGATCAAATGGCCGGTGCAATATTTCCAGAGAGGGTTTATTTCGGGTTTTTGGCCAGGCGGTGCTACCGACCATGGTAGCCCGGAGCTACCGGGTGAGCGGTAGCACCGACCTTTGGAGCGGTGTGAAAATTCCAGAGAAGGGTTTTCTTTGGTATTTGCGTAGTGCGGTGCTACCGGCCTGAGAGCTGTAGCACCGGTCTACCATGGGCGGTGCTACCGGCCTAAGGGCGGTAGCACTGGCCAGAACGAACAAAGATGAATTTCAAAATGTGGACTTTGATGAATTTCTTGCATATCTTTGTGGGCAATGCTACATGAGGAGTTTCCTTGTTTTTGATGGTTGCAGGTCGATGATGCTAGATCATGGTGAGGCGAAGGATGACCGGGACTAGGCGAGGAGCGTCGGAGGTCCAGGCGGTCGGGGGTCGCCGGAAGATGATCGGAGACGTAGTCGTGGTAAGCCGTGAAGACAAGGAACGGATGAGATGCTAGCTAGGCGCTGCATGGATCAATGAGGGCCATTGGATCTTAGTCTAGTTGATAGGTTAGCGGGTCTAGTTAGTATGCTTTGAAAACCGTGCAAGAAAACCCATTATGTGTGTGGGTTTTGCGTTAGCCCTTGCATGGTTGAGTGAGTGGGTCAATCCTAGCCCTTGATGGAGTGCTCTAGAGTTTAGAGGCTCATCCAAGGGTGGTAGGTGGCCCAAGAGTTGTATAAATAGGGGTGGAGGGGTAGCCTTCCCCCTAGAAGGTTTTGAGGTTTTTGATGCTCCTTTGAGCTTTGCCCACATGAATATAAGGCTTTGTAACCTCTCCTTCCAGAAATGAAAATTTTTCATTTATGTTCTTACTCAATTTCCTTTACAAATTTAAATTATGCAATTTAAATTCTGCATTTACTTTCTTGCAATTTACATTTATGCAATTTGGATTTGCCTCCCCTCCTTCTAATTGCTTACGATTCTTTTGCTGAGGTTGATGATTGATTCTCTCTTTGAAATTATGTTCCAATCATCTAGGCCATCTGATGAGGACATAACTCCTTTGGATTCAACTTTCACTCTTGGTC